>CM076676.1:147874603-149349603 GCA_038501925.1 Xenopus petersii
TGTCTCTAAGCAGTTTGTATGTTTTATCAGTCCCGGTGCCATTGGTACCGTTGATAATTTGTTTACAGACAGTTCCGTTTTGCCTTTATATGGATTGGTCTCGGTCAGTGCTATAGGCTTGGCAAATGCAAATATAAATGTACCTGCCATTATGCGCATCTCCAGTTTTATAGGGAAAGCTCCTCCCCTTGGGCTTGATTCTAACAATGGGTGGAGCCAACATTTTTTTTTAACAAATTTGGCAATCCTGCGGTTGAATAAAAATCGTTCAATCAAAACGAACGATGAAATCATTCGAAACAAATAATTATATACTTCGAACTGAACGGTTCGAACCGAACGTTTCGAACGATTTTAGTGATCGATCAAAGGATTTTTATTCGACCAAAAAAAACTTAGAAAAGTGCTCTGGAAGTTCCCCATAGGCCAAAATTGCACTTCGGTAGCTATAATTTGGCGAAGTATGAAGTCGAACATTTTTTTTAAATGGTCAAATAGTTGAACGATTTTTACTTCGAATCGTTCGAATCGAAGTCGAATGGTCGAATATAGCCTATTCGATGGTCGAAGTACCCAAAAAATTTACTTCGAAATTCGAACTTTTTGAATTTCGAACCATCACTCGAGCTTAGTAAATCTGCCCCTAAATGTTGAAAATGCACTTTCCATTGACTCCTCTCGAAGCTGGTCAGGATCTAATTGCTACATTTTTCGTTTTAAAATATTGATATTTTTTTATTGAAAACGCTCAAATACTTGAGTTCAGAAAACTTAAATTCAAAAATATTTGAGGTTGCGATTGTTTCAGCAATTGTAATTTAACATCTCTGGAAATATGTAGTGGATTATATTTCATCGCTTTTCAAACTGGTGAAGTGTAGAAGTGCAGAGATTGTGCTTTGCTGAACTGCGGCTTTGTATCATTGTACAGTGTAACAAATCAGCAATAAACATTCACTGAAATACATCATGAAAACAAGAGTAAAAGGCACTGCCCAGTGAGTGCTGTCTGTCTCATACATAGAAGTAGTTGTTTGCACTCATACTGTCATTCCTTCATGCACATGAACTGAAGAGAAACCGGTTTCTACTGAATGAGACACATTTCTGTTGCAAGTGTTTCTATTCCTGATAAACTGCACTTTGTAACCACAGCGCCAGTGTCACAGAAACACGAAGAAAAAATCTGAACTTGTGGTAACGAGTGTGTCTTCAAGCTTGTACATACAACCAGTGAGCAATAACCATGAGTTCATATACATATATGTAACAAATGAACATTGATTGGACATTCAGACGTGTATATGTAACCACTGAACAATAACAAACAAACATTTTGTGGTTTTACGGCACTTGCCTATAAAATACAGTTTAACTCTTACACAAAAACACAAGGGAAAAGTGTATGAGTTTGTCAAATACAAAAGACGTCTTTGTCCCAAAAATTGGAGAGAAACTGTTTGTAAGCAGTGGTGATTATAGTGACTGTTCCGTGTAAACTCGTTGTACAGGGAGTTACATCAGCTCTGTGTGAGGGACAGACAACAACAAGAAGTAAAATCTGTGATCAGTATTTAGCGCTGTAAGGAAGAATAACTGCCATTGTGACAACTGTCAGAAATGTGCTCTGTCCTGTCACAGTCCCTCGGGCGCTGTATTGTTCCGCTCTGCACACTAACACCCACATTCTCTCTCTGGAACACATGTTGCAACTACAAAGGTTTAAGGCAAACTGAATTGAGCATGCTCACCAAGTCACTTCCCATTGGCTTAGCAATTCCCACCCACCAATTCACTCAAATCTGATAGGCTCCTGAGGAATGCCTATTGTTCCTGATATATATAAATAGAGAGAAAAGCAGCTGAATTTTCAGCTTGACTCTGAGAGAAGTAGAGGATCACCAATCTCTTCTTTGAATTTACAGAGCGGACAAGCCAACGTCATCAGGAGAGACCTGGATCATATCTGCCCTCTGAGCAACAACCGTGCCATCAAATACTTGTAACCAGCGTACAATAACTGTGCCTTGAAATAAATACATGTAACTAATGAACAATAACTGTGCCTTGAGAGAGTTTCTTTTCATTTACTTCTTTATTTGCAATAACATTAGGAACAAAGTTACTCATACGATACGTTTCTCATTTGAGAAGAGAGCTGAACAGCCTGCAGTAATATATTATTAACTGCCCAATTGATGGTCTCGGTGCATTCAGTGTTACTCCACTCCCGGACTTTCTTCCTTAGTTTTCTGTATTCTTTGGAGATGGCTTGTGTAGCTTCCTTATATTGCACAGTGTTTATATTACATGTATGCAACTTGTCTATTTGTTGTTGCAGAAGGTGAAGCAGCTTATTACAGTTCACTGATGGCCATAAACAGTTTTTCTTATAAAATTTCTTGGTTTCTCTGAAGACTACGAATACTATGGCTGCAGCTTCTTCCTGAGATCTGTTGTTGAAGAAGCCATTAATGGAAATTTTGAAACGGCAATCATATTGATTCTCTTCCGTTGGCTTCAAGTTATCAAAGACTTTGAGTATTTCATTGTCAACGAATTCTCCTCTTTTATCAAACCATGGGCATTCTCTAGAGCCAGCACTCGATGGCTGTACCAGCAGGTATAGAATTGTCGTGACCATGAGGAGTGTCTCTAAGCAGTTTGTCTGTTTTATCAGTCTCGGAGCCATTGGTACCGTTGATAATTCGTTTACAGACAGTTCCGTTTTGCCTTTATATGGATTGGTCTCGGTCAGTGCTATAGGCTTGGCAAATGCAAATATAAATGTACCTGCCATTATGCGCATCTCCAGTTTTATAGGGAAAGCTCCTCCCCTTGGGCTTGATTCTAACAATGGGTGGAGCCACCAATTTGTTTTTTAACAAATTTGGCAATCCTGCGGTTGAATAAATATCGTTCAATCGAAACGAACAATGAAATAGTTCGAAACAAATGATTATATTGTTCAAACCGAATGGTTCGAACCGAACGATTCGAACGATTTTTAGTGATCGATCGAAGGATTTTTAGTTGACCAAAATAAACTTAGAAAAGTGCTCTGGAAGGTCCCCATAGGCTAAAATTGCACTTCGGTAGCTTTAATTTGGCGAAGTATGAAGGCAAATTGGGTGGAGCCACCATTTTTTTCAACAAATTTGGCAATCCTGCGGTCGAATAAAAATCATTAGATCGAACAATGAAATCGTTCCAAACGAACGATTGAATCGCACAAAACGAACGATTAAATTGTTCAAACCAAACGGTTCGAACCAAACCATTCAAGCGATTTTTAGTGATCGATCAAAGGATTTTTATTCGACCAAAAATAACTTAGAAAAGTGCTCTGGAAGTTCCCCATAGGCTAAAATTGCACTTCGGTAGCTATAATTTGGCGAAGTATGAAGTCGAACATTTTTTTAAATGGTCAAATAGTTGAACGATTTTTACTTCGAATCGTTCGAATCGAAGTTGAATGGTCGAATATAGCCTATTTGATGGTCGAAGTATCCAAATATTTACTTTGAAATTCCAACCATCACTCGAGCTTAGTAAATCTGCCCCTAAATGTTGAAAATACACTTTCCATTGACTCCTCTCGAAGCTGGTCAGGATCTAATTGCTAAATTTTTCGTTTTAAAACATTGATATTTTTTTATTGATAACACTAAAATAATTGCGTTCAGAAAACTTAAATTCAAAAATATTTGAGGTTGCGATTGTTTCAGCAATTTTAATATGTAAATGAGCTCCTAATTTAATGTCTCTGGAAATATGTAGTGGATTATATTTCATCGCTTTTCAAACTGGTGAAGTGTAGAAGTTCAGAGATTGTGCTTTGCCAAACTGCGGCTTTGTATCATTGTACAGTGTAACAAATCAGCAATAAACATTCACTGAAATACATCATGAAAACAAGAGTAAAAGGCTCTGCCTGAGTGCTGTCTGTCTCATACATAGAAGTAGTTGTTTGCACTCATACTGTCATTCCTTCATGCACATGAACTGAAGAGAAACCGGTTTCTACTGAATGAGACACATTTCTGTTGCAAGTGTTTCTATTCCTGATAAACTGCACTTTGTAACCACAGCGCCAGTGTCACAGAAACACGAAGAAAAAGGAAAAATCTGAACTTGTGGTAACGAGTGTGTCTTCAAGCTTGTACATACAACCAGTGAGCAATAACCATGAGTTCATATACATATATGTAACAAATGAACATTGAGTGGACATTCAGACGTGTATATGTAACCACTGAACAATAACAAACAAACATTTTTGTGGTTTTACGGCACTTGCCTTTCAAATACAGTTTAACTCTTACACAAAAACACAAACGGAAAAGTATAAACGGAAAACTGGCATTGTAACAACTGTCAGAAATGTGCTCTGTCCTGTCACAGTCCCTCGGGCGCTGTATTGTTCTGCTCTGCACACTAACACCCACATTCTCTCTCTGGAACACATGTTGCAACTACAAAGCTTTAAGGCAAAATGAATTGAGCATGCTCACCAAGTCACTTCCCATTGGCTTAGCAATTCCCACCCACCAATTCACTCAAATCTGATAGGCTCCTGATGAATGCCTATTGTTCCTGATATATATAAATAGAGAGAAAAGCAGCTGAATTGTCAGCTTGACTCTGAGAGAAGTAGAAGATCACCAATCTATTCTTTGGATTTACAGAGCGGACAAGCCAACTTCATCAGGAGAGACCTGGATCATATCTGCCCTCTGAGCAACAACCGTGCCATCAAATACTTGTAACCAGCGTACAATAACTGCGCCTTGAAATAAATACATGTAACTAATGAACAATAACTGTGCCTTGAGAGAGTTTCTTTTCATTTACTTCTTTATTTGAAATAACCTTAGGAACAAAGTTAACAATTGTTACTCATACGATACATGTTTCTCATTTGAGAAGAGAGCTGAACAGCCTGCAGTAATATATTATTAACTGCCCAATTGATGGTCTCGGTGCATTCAGTGTTACTCCACTCCCGGACTTTCTTCCTTAGTTTTCTGTATTCTTTGGAGATGGCTTGTGTAGCTTCCTTATATTGCACAGTGTTTATATTACATGTTTGCAACTTGTCTATTTGTTGTTGCAGAAGGTGAAGCAGCTGATTACAGTTCACTGATGGCCGTAAACAGTTTTTCTTATAAAATTTCTTGGTTTCTCTGAAGACTACGAATACTATGGCTGCAGCTTCTTCCTGAGATCGGTTGTTGAAGAAGCCTTTATCGGAAATTTTGAAACGGCAATCATATTGATTCTCTTCCTTTGGCTGCAAATTATCAAAGACTTTGAGTATTTCATTGTCAACGAATTCTCCTCTTTTATCAAACCATGGGCATTCTCTAGAGCCAGCACTCGATGGCTGTACCAGCAGGTATAGAATTGTCGTGACCATGAGGAGTGTCTCTAAGCAGTTTGTCTGTTTTATCAGTCCCGGTGCCATTGGTACCGTTGATAATTTGTTTACAGACAGTTCCGTTTTGCCTTTATATGGATTGGTCTCGGTCAGTGCTATAGGCTTGGCAAATGCAAATATAAATGTACCTGCCATTATGCGCATCTCCAGTTTTATAGGGAAAGCTCCTCCCCTTGGGCTTGATTCTAACAATGGGTGGAGCCACCAAATTTTTTTAACAAATTTGGCAATCCTGCGGTTGAATAAAAATCGTTCAATCGAAACGAACAATGAAATCGTTCGAAACAAATGATTATATCGTTCGAACCGAATGGTTCGAACCGAACGATTCGAACAATTTTTAGTGATCGATCGAAGGATTTTTAGTTGACCAAAAAAAACTTAGAAAAGTGCTCTGGAAGGTCCCCATAGGCTAAAATTGCACTTCGGTAGCTTTAATTTGGCGAAGTATGAAGTCAAAGGTTTTTTTTAAATGGTCGAATAGTCGAACGATTTTTACTGCGATTCGTTTGAATCTAAATTGAACGGTCGAATATGGCCTGTTCGACAGTCGAAGTACACAAAAATTTATTTTTATATTCAAACTTTTTGAAATTCAAACCATCACTCGAGCTTAGTAAATCTGCCCCTAAAAAAATTGGAGAGAAACTGTTTTGTAAGCAGTGGTGATTATAGTGACTGTTCCGTGTAAACTCGTTGTACAGGGAGTTACATCAGCTCTGTGTGAGGGACAGACAACAACAAGAAGTAAAATCTGTGATCAGTATTTAGCCCTGTAAGGAAGAATAGGGGCCAAACCTGGCATTGTAACAACTGTCAGAAATGTGCTCTGTCCCATCACTGTCCCTCTGGCTAGTGTCGGACTGGCCCCGCGGGACACCAGGAAAATACCTGGTGGGCCCCGACCCTCATGGACCAGAACCCCTCTAAATTTTTATATTTGAAAAAAAACAATTCCCGGCGCTGTGCATCGCCACTGCACACCGAGCGGCTTCCTTGCTGAGCCGGCGAGTCACAGTGGGGGATGGGTGGCCGGAGAGGGACCCTCTGCAGCAGTCCCAGTGGGCCCTGGTCCCCCCAGTCCGACCCTGGCTCTGGCGCTGTATTGTTCCACACTGCACACTAACACCCATATTCTCTCGCTCTTCGAAACGAATTAAATCATTCGAACCGAACGATTCAAACAATTCTTAGTGATCGATCAAAGGATTTTTATTCGACCAAAAATAACTTAGAAAAGTGCTCTGGAAGTTCCCCATAGGCTAAAATTGCACTTCGGTAGCTATAATTTGGCGAAGTATGAAGTCGAACATTTTTTTTAAATGGTCAAATAGTTGAACGATTTATACTTCGAATCGTTTGAATCGAAGTCGAATGGTCGAATATAGCCTATTCGATGGTCGAAGTACCCAAAAATTTACTTCGAAATTCGAACTTTTTGAATTTCGAACCATCACTCGAGCTTAGTAAATCTGCCCCTAAATGTTGAAAATACACTTTCCATTGACTCCTCTCGAAGCTGGTCAGGATCTAATTGCTACATTTTTCGTTTTAAAATATTGATATTTTTTTTATTGAAAACGCTGAAATACTTGAGTTCAGAAAACTTAAAGGGATACTGTCGTGGAAAAACATGTTTTTTACAAAATGTATCAGTTAATAGTGCTACTACAGCAGAATCCTGCGTTGAAATCCGTTTTTCAAAACAAGAAATGGATTTTTTTACATCTAATTTTAAAATTTGCTATGGGGCTAGACATTTTGACATTTCCCAGCTGCCCTCAGGTCATGTGACTTGTGCTCTGATAAACTTCAGTCACGCTTTACTGCTGCACTGCAAGTTGGAGTGATGTCATTACCCCTCCCTCCTACAAGCTGTTGTAATGTAAATAGAGCCTTGTCTGCTGAGCCTGTCAATTGAACAATAGGCAGGAATCAAGATAAGCTCCCACTGACACCACTTCAGAAGGACTGAAATAAGATAGTCCTGTGATCACTGCCCCCACTTACGTTTCAAAAATAAATAAATATATATATATATATATATATATATATATATATACACACACACACACAATTCATTTTGGGCACTGGAAAAAATATTTTATATAGATAGTTTATTATATTTGTTTACATAAAAATGAATGGCAGAAACACAGGAGTACACTCCCAGGACTGATGACAGGGAATAGAAAAAAAGGATAAAATAAGGAGGACATAAATGAAATCCAGGAAAATTTAAGAGGAAGTCTAGGAAGGGTTAAAATAGCTCAGGAGAAAGGAGACAGTAAGTGGTTAATGAAAAAAGAAGTATTGTAGGCAGGAAAGGAGCGCAGTGTGTGTGAGGTGGATAGCAGAGGGAACTCACAGCTCCTTTACCTCATCTAGTAACCAGTAAAACTAACTAGGAAGGCAGCAAGGAGAGAAAGTTCCCCCCTCACCAAAGGAAAGCAGAGAACAAACTTACAGAAGGGGAGGAGCTTTGATAGTGTCTGTGGGAGGAGGGGCTGCTAGTGCAGCTGTAGAGCAGGACGTAGGAAAGTGAAAGTAATTGGTTCCCTGCAAACCATGTGACCTCTCTACTCCAAACATCACACAGGGGCAGAGAGGGGAGGGGGAGGGTACAGCTGGATTCTCATGTCATAGTGCGACCTGGCTTTTCATTACAGAGTGGCTGCCTCCAAGCACACAGGTAATGCTGGGCCTGCTGTTAGAGCAGCACAGGATGAATGTGTAATGAGCAAAAATGGAAGCCCCCATGACAAAATACAAACTAAAATGACTTATGAATGGATTTGTGGACTACCATTTTATTTGCCAGACAGTGTTTATGGATGTGTGTTTTTTATAAAAATGCAAAAAAAAATATTTTTTTATAATGACGACAGATTCCCTTTAATAATGCTTATTTTTGTAGGTGCCGAGATACTGCAAATGGGACCTTTTCGACCAGCGCGCAACGGACTTGTACGAGGAAGGTATTGAACCCTGGTCCTCACGGGCAAAGGGAAAAGCTTTGCTGCTGTGCTACTGAAGCTGGAGACACACCCCCCTGCACGCCTGTTGTATTCTTCTCTCAACTGTGCACAGACGTCACACCCGTGTCAGCCTGCATCTTATCAAGTCATTTGATTCTTTCTCATACACATCCCTAAGTCATATCCCTCTTTTCCTCGACTTGCAAATGGTTTTGCCCCCATATTTAGCAAGGCACCGACACAAGCCATAAGTGCTCAAGCCCTTTTGTGCTAATACATGCCTCCCTTTATGTGTATAACCACACAGCAAATCAGTATCCTGGAAGTTGCCTTTCGGTGAGTTGCACATTAGGCCACACAGAGGGTGTCCCTGCTTTCAGTCTGTGCTTAGCTCTACTTTGCCCAAACTCTTGCCGCCCCAGCGGTGTCAGCGATGCTCAGTGTCTATCCAAGGGGGAGGACAAAGTAAGCCAGCCCATGAACAGAGCCCCGTCATGTTAGTTTAAAAATATTGTCCCTCTTTTGTTCTGTATGTACTGATTTATTTTACCAAAGACAAGGGAGAGGAGAGAAAATGAAGACATATTTTTGAATCATCTTTATTGAATTCAAATAAGAAATTGAAAAATGCACACAAGTCGACAGTCTCTATTTCTAATTAATACAAACAGGTAACAAACAGGTTTGGTATGGCTGAGTGTCGAGGAAGCTTTTAAAAGCGGACTTGGTGCCAAAGACAGCGTATTGGAAGCGATGCGGGGTGACCACATGTAAAGGATCACCGGAACATTAGCAAGCCACCGTGCCCAACAGTGACTTTTCTTCTTTCCTTTTTTGTTTTTGCTGTAGTTCAAAAAATCTGCGTCAGGAGGTTCCATTCATGAGATACCATTTTCCCATGCCAGATAATCGAAGCCCAACCCACCGTAAATTCTCTCTGACGGTCAGCCAAATTTTGTCCTTGGCACGTGCACTGTTGCCCCTCAATTGAGCCTTCCTCCATAGTTTTCTGTATTGCTTCAATATGACATCCATGACTTCCTCATAATCTGATGTGTTGGTCATGCATGGAGCCAACATTTCTTCTAGTTGATGCAGAAGACCACACAGCTCATTACATTGCTCTTGTGGATGTCAGAGTTTCTGGCAGTTTATTATGTAGAAGCTGATGGTTTCCCTGAAAATCCTTGTCGCCACCATGGGTACAGCTTCCATCTGTGAAATGTTGTAGACAGAGTGAGCAGGAGGAAACATTGGAGAGTGATGGTGCACAAACTCTTTCTTGGGTTTCAGATGATCAAAGGTAGTCAGCATTTGGTTGAGCAGAAAGTCTCCTTTCTGGGCAGGCCATGGGCATTGTGGAGCAGCAGCGATGGGCCCTGGCAGATGCAGCACCATGTGGAAAAGTATCCATGACTGAGTTGACATCATGATTTTTGGCTGCAATTTCCAAGTACCACGGGAGTGCACTACTTAGAGGTACTTTCGGCTCCATGGTTAATAATGCTTATTTTTGTAGGTGCCAAGATACTACAAATAGGACCTTTTCGAACCGCGCAAGGGACTTGTACGAGGAAGGTATTGAACCCTGGTCCTCACGGGCAAAGTAAAAAGCTTTGCTGCTGTGCTACTGAAGCTGGAGACACGCCCACCTGCACGCCTGTTGTATTCTTTTCTCAACTGTGCACAGACGTCACACCCGTGTCAGCCTGCATCGTACAGTTAAGGCATTTGATTCTTTCTCATACACATCCCTAAGTCATATTCCTCGACTTGCTGATAGTTTTGCCCCGATATTTAGCAAGGCACCGACACAAGCCATAAGTGCTTAAGCCCTTTTGTGCTAATACATGCCTCCCTTTATGTGTATAACCACACAGCAAATCAGCATCCTGGAAGTTGCCTTTCGGTGAGTTGCACATTAGGCCACACAGAGGGTGTCCCTGCTTTCAGTCTGTGCTCAGCTCTACTTTGCCCAAACTCTTGCCGCCCCAGCGGTGTCAGCGATGCTCAGTGTCTATCCAAGGGGGAGGTCAAAGTAAGCCAGCTCATGAACAGAGCCCTATCATGTTAGTTTAAAAATATTGTCCCTCTTTTGTTCTGTATGTACTGATTTATTTTACCAAAGACAAGGGAGAGGAGAGAAAATGAAGACATCTTTTTGAATCATCTGTATTAAATTCAAATAAGAAATTGAAAAATGCACACAAGTTGACAGTTTCTATTTCTAATTAATACAAACAGGTAACAAACAGGTTTGGTATGGCTGAGTGTCGAGGAAGCTTTTAAAAGCGGACTTGGTGCCAAAGACAGCGTATTGGAAGTGATGCGGGGTGACCACATGTAAAGGATCACCAGAACATTAGCAAGCCACCGTGCCCAACAGTGACTTTTCTTCTTTCCTTTTTTGTTTTTGTTGTAGTTCAAAAAATCTGTGTCAGGAAGTTCCATTCATGAGATACCGTTTTCCCATGCCAGATAATCGAAGCCCAACCCACTGTAAATTCTCTATGACGGTCAGCCAAATTTTGTCCTTGGCACGTGCACTGTTGCCCCTCAATTGAGCCTTCCTCCATAGTTTTCTGTATTGCTTCAATATGACATCCAGGACTTCCTCATAATCTGCTGTGTTGGTCATGCATGGAGCCAACATTTCTTCTAGTTGATGCAGAAGACCACACAGCTCATTACATTGCTCTTGTGGATGTCGGAGTTTCTGGCAGTTTATTGTGTAGAAGCCGATGGTTTCCCTTAAAATCCTTGTCGCCACCATGGGTACAGCTTCCATCTGTGAAATGTTGTAGACAGAGTCAGCAGTAGGAAACATTGGAGAGCGATGGTGCGCAAACTCTCTCTTGGGTTTCAGACGATCAAAGGTAGTCAGCATTTGGTTGAGCAGAAAGTCTCCTTTCTGGGCAGGCCACGGGCATTGTGGAGCAGCAGTGATGGGCCCGCACCATGAGCCAGCACCATGTGGAGAAGTATCCATGACTGAGTTGACATCATGATTTTCGGCTGCGATTTCCAAGCACCAAGGGAGTGCACTACTTAGATGTACTTTCGGCTCCATGGTTAATAATGCTTATTTTTGTAGGTGCCGAGATACTGCAAATGGGACCTTTTCGACCAGCGCGCAACGGACTTGTACGAGGAAGGTATTGAACCCTGGTCCTCACGGGCAAAGGGAAAAGCTTTGCTGCTGTGCTACTGAAGCTGGAGACACACCCCCCTGCACGCCTGTTGTATTCTTTTCTCAACTGTGCACAGACGTCACACCCGTGTCAGCCTGCATCTTATCAAGTCATTTGATTCTTTCTCATACACATCCCTAAGTCATATCCCTCTTTTCCTTGACTTGCAAATGGTTTTGCCCCCATATTTAGCAAGGCACCGACACAAGCCATAAGTGCTCAAGCCCTTTTGTGCTAATACATGCCTCCCTTTATGTGTATAACCACACAGCAAATCACCATCCTGGAAGTTGCCTTTCGGTGAGTTGCACATTAGGCCACACAGAGGGTGTCCCTGCTTTCAGGCTGTGCTCAGCTCTACTTTGCCCAAACTCTTGCCGCCCCAGTGGTGTCAGTGATGCTCAGTGTCTATCCAAGGGGGAGGTCAAAGTAAGCCAGCCTATTACAGAGCCCCGTCATGTTAGTTTACAAATATTGTCCCTCTTTTGTTCTGTATGTACTGATTTATTTTACCAAAGACAAAGGAGAGGAGAGAAAATGAAGACATATTTTTGAATCATCTTTATTGAATTCAAATAAGAAATTGAAAAATGCACACAAGTTGACAGTTTCTATTTCTAATTAATACAAACAGGTAACAAACAGGTATGGTATGGCTGAGTGTCAAGGAAGCTTTTAAAAGCGGACTTGGTGCCAAAGACAGCGTATTGGAAGTGATGCGGGGTGACCACATGTAAAGGATCACCGGAACATTAGCAAGCCACCGTGCCCAACAGTGACTTTTCTTCTTTCCTTTTTTGTTTTTGTTGTAGTTCAAAAAATCTGTGTCAGGAAGTTCCATTCATGAGATACCGTTTTCCCATGCCAGATAATCGAAGCCCAACCCACCGTAAATTCTCTCTGACGGTCAGCCAAATTTTCTCCTTGGCACGTGCACTGTTGCCCCTCAATTGAGCCTTCCTCCATAGTTTTCTGTATTGCTTCAATATGACATCCATGACTTCCTCATAATCTGCTGTGTTGGTCATGCATGGAGCCAACATTTCTTCTAGTTGATGCAGAAGACCACACAGCTCATTACACTGCTCTTGTGGATGTCGGAGTTTCTGGCAGTTTATTGTGTAGAAGCTGATGGTTTCCCTGAAAATCCTTGTCGCCAGCATGGGTACAGCTTCCATCTGTGAAATGTTGTAGACAGAGTCAGCAGGAGGAAACATTGGAGACCGATGGTGCACAAACTCTTTCTTGGGTTTCAGATGATCAAAGGTAGTCAGCATTTGGTTGAGCAGAAAGTCTCCTTTCTGGGCAGGCCATGGGCATTGTGGAGCAGCAGCGATGGGCCCTGGCAGATGCAGCACCATGTGGAAAAGTATCCATGACTGAGTTGACATCATGATTTTTGGCTGCAATTTCCAAGCACCATGGGAGTGCACTACTTAGAGGTACTTTCGGCTCCATGGTTAATAATGCTTATTTTTGTAAGTGCCAAGATACTACAAATGGGACCTTTTCGAACAGCGCGCAAGGGACTTGTACGAGGAAGGTATTGAACCCTGGTCCTCACGGGCAAAGGGAAAAGCTTTGCTGATGTACTACTGAAGCTGGAGACACACCCCCCTGCACGCCTGTTGTATTCTTTTCTCAACTGTGCACAGACGTCACACCCGTGTCAGCCTGCATCGTACAGTTAAGGCATTTGATTCTTTCTCGTACACATCCCTAAGTCATATTCCTCGACTTGCAAATAGTTTTGCCCCGATATTTAGCAAGGCACTGAATCAAGCCATAAGTGCTTAAGCCCTTTTGTGCTAATACATGCCTCCCTTTATGTGTATAACCACACAGCAAATCAGCATCCTGGAAGTTGCCTTTCGTTGAGTTGCACATTAGGCCACACAGAGGGTGTCCCTGCTTTCAGTCTGTGCTTAGCTCTACTTTGCCCAAACTCTTGCCGCCCCAGCGGTGTCAGCAATGCTCAGTGTCTATCCAAAGGGGAGGTCAAAGTAAGCCAGCCTATTACAGAGCCCCGTCATGTTAGTTTAAATATATTGTCCCTCTTTTGTTCTGTATGTACTGATTTATTTTACCAAAGACAAGGGAGAGGAGAGAAAATGAAGACATCTTTTTGAATCATCTTTATTGAATTCAAATAAGAAATTGAAAAATGCACACAAGTTGACAGTTTCTATTTCTAATTAATACAAACAGGTAACCAACAGGTTTGGTATGGCTGAGTGTCGAGGAAGCTTTTAAAATCGGACTTGGTGCCAAAGACAGCGTATTGGAAGCGATGCGGGGTGACCACATGTAAAGGATCACCGGAACATTAGCAAGCCACCGTGCCCAACAGTGACTTTTCTTCTTTCCTTTTTTGTTTTTGCTGTAGTTCAAAAAATCTGTGTCAGGAAGTTCCATTCATGAGATACCGTTTTCCCATGCCAGATAATCGAAGCCCAACCCACTGTAAATTCTCTCTGACGGTCAGCCAAATTTTGTCCTTGGCATGTGCACTGTTGCCTCTCAATTGAGCCTTCCTCCATAGTTTTCTGTATTGCTTCAATATGACATCTAGGACTTCCTCATAATCTGCTGTATTGGTCATGCATGGAGCCAACATTTCTTCTAGTTGATGCAGAAGACCACACAGCTCATTACATTGCTCTTGTGGATGTCGGAGTTTCTGGCAGTTTATTGTGTAGAAGCCGATGGTTTCCCTTAAAATCCTTGTCGCCACCATGGGTACAGCTTCCATCTGTGAAATGTTGTAGACAGAGTCAGCAGTAGGAAACATTGGAGAGCGATGGTGCGCAAACTCTCTCTTGGGTTTCAGACGATCAAAGGTAGTCAGCATTTGGTTGAGCAGAAAGTCTCCTTTCTGGGCAGGCCACGGGCATTGTGGAGCAGCAGTGATGGGCCCTGGCAGATGTAGAGCAAGCACCATGTGGAGAAGTATCCATGACTGAGTTGACATCATGATTTTCGGCTGCGATTTCCAAGCACCAAGGGAGTGCACTACTTAGATGTACTTTCGGCTCCATGGTTAATAATGCTTATTTTTGTAGGTGCCGAGATACTGCAAATGGGACCTTTTCGACCAGCGCGCAACGGACTTGTACGAGGAAGGTATTGAACCCTGGTCCTCACGGGCAAAGGGAAAAGCTTTGCTGCTGTACTACTGAAGCTGGAGACACATCCCCCTGCACGCCTGTTGTATTCTTTTCTCAACTGTGCACAGACGTCACACCCGTGTCAGCCTGCATCTTACAGTTAAGGCATTTGATTCTTTCTCGTACACATCCCTAAGTCATATTCCTCGACTTGCAAATAGTTTTGCCCCGATATTTAGCAAGGCACCGAATCAAACCATAAGTACTCAAGCCCTTTTGTGCTAATACATGCCTCCCTTTATGTGTATAACCACACAGCAAATCAGCATCCTGGAAGTTGCCTTTCGGTGAGTTGCACATTAGGCCACACAGAGGGTGTCCCTGCTTTCAGTCTGTGCTCAGCTCTACTTTGCCCAAACGCCTGCCGCCCCAGCGGTGTCAGCGATGCTCAGTGTCTATCCAAGGGGGAGGCCAAAGTAAGCCAGCTCATGAACAGAGCCCCGTCATGTTAGTTTAAAAATATTGTCCCTCTTTTGTTCTGTATGTACTGATTTATTTTACCAAAGACAAGGGAGAGGAGAGAAAATGAAGACATCTTTTTGAATCATCTTTATTGAATTCAAATAAGAAATTGAAAAATGCACACAAGTTGACGGTCTCTCTTTCTAATTGATACAAACAGGTAACAAACAGGTTTGGTATGGCTGAGTGCCGAGGAAGCTTTTAAAATCGGACTTGGTGCCAAAGACAGCGTATTGGAAGTGATGCGGGGTGACCACATGTATAGGATCACCAGAACATTAGCAAGCCACCGTGCCTAACAGTGACTTTTCCTTTCTTGTTTTTGCTGTAGTTCAAAAAATCTGTGTCAGGAGGTTCCATTCATGAGATACCATTTTCCCATGCCAGATAATCGAAGCCCAACCCACTGTAAATTCTCTCTGAAGGTCAGCCAAATGTTGTCCTTGGCACGTGCACTGTTGCCCCTCAATTGAGCCTTCCTCCATAGTTTTCTGTATTGCTTTAATATGACATCCAGGACTTCCTCATAATCTGCCGTGTTGGTCAGGCATGGAGCCAACATTTCTTCTAGTTGATGCAGAAGACCACACAGCTCATTACACTGCTCTTGTGGATGTCGGAGTTTCTGGCAGTTTATTGTGTAGAAGCTGATGGTTTCCCTGAAAATCCTTGATGCCACCGTGGGTACAGCTTCCATCTGTGGAATGTTGTAGACAGAGTGAGCAGGAGGAAACATTGGAGAGCGATGGTGCGCAAACTCTTTCTTGGGTTTCAGACGATCGAAGGTAGTCAGCATTTGGTTGAGCAGAAAGTCTCCTTTTTGGGCAGGCCATGGGCATTGTGGAGCAGCAGTGATGGGCCCTGGCAGATGCAGAGCCAGCACCATGTGGAGAAGTATCCATGACTGAGTTGACATCATGATTTTCGGCTTCAATTTCCAAGCACCAAGGGAGTGCACTACTTAGAGGTACTTTCGGCTCCATGGTTAATAATGCTTATTTCCCTGGTTAACATGGCATCACCTTACAAGAGGGTAATTCCCGCCCCCACATCTGACTGGACAGAGCACGTCACACAGCAATCCAAGAAAAAAACTCCCCCCTAGGCTATATTAACTGTTCTCCTCCCCCTTGCTCCTTGTCTTTTTTTCTCTGTCTCGCAAACGACTGGAGGATTTTTTTTTTTTTTTTTACTGCCCACCTATTTGTGTATTTTTTTTTTAATTGCAAGGAACGCCTGGTGGCGTTTCTTTAAGAGCGCAGCTAAAGAGAGTAGAATACTGCGAATACCTTTACCTGTTGGTTCGGTGAGCAGTAATAAGACTGCAGATTGTCAGACCTGGTGGCTGATATGCAGGGGAAAGGAATTGTTTACACGCAGCACAACGGACCGCTACTTCCGCAGTCAGGCGCACAAGAGTGTCGTCATAAGCGGGGACAAGCTCTAGGTACGCGCGCAGGTCAGAGACAGCGGCAGCGTTTGCCTACACGGACAGCAGCGTGACAGACACTACAGAAGCACTTCAGTTGGCGCAGTTGGTAGGCATGCTAAAAAGTAAACCAAAGTAAGTTTTACAAGATGTATGCTTATGGTTACTTCTCTCTTACAGACTAAGTGTGGAATGGAGTCTCGACATTCTCATAGCCCAGAGGCCATGTGCAGAGAGGATAGGAGGTGGGCAGTGTTTTGCAACAAATATTTTTTTTAAGTAGGAAAAAAAGAGGAAATATTAATTTTTTTTTTTTTGGTTGTTAGTGTGTCTTCCCCAATAAGAACTAAAGAAAGATCAAGATGTGTGGCATGTGATAATCCATCAGCAAAACATTCAATATTTTGCCAGGCTTGTACAAAGAAGCTTGCAGGGGAATCATCGGCAGCTTCAGTAGACATCACGTCTTGGATTAAGGAGGCAGTAGCACAGGGAATAAAAGAGGCAGCAGTACCTAGTACTTCAAAGCAAACAAGAAAGAGAATTACTCAAAAGGAAAGAGTTTCCAGAGAAGAATCACCTGATAGAGAATTATCAGTGGGTGAATTATCAGAAGATGAAGAAGAGGATTTCTCTGAGCAATTTGAAATGTTTGATTTTAATTTTGTGGAACCATTAATAAATGCAGTAAGAGAAGAACTTAAGTTGCCAGAGATACAGGAAAGTCAACCCTCTGTTAGTAATCCATTTAAGACGCTCAAGAGAGAAAGAGCCACTTTTCCTCTGCATGAAACCATTAAGGATATAATTGTAAAGGAATGGGGAAAAGTTGATGCTAGATACACGGTGCAGACGAAGATGCAGAGATTGTACCCTTTTGCGGCAGAGCAAGAGAGAATTTGGGAAAGGCCACCGAAATCTTGCTGTAGCAAGATTGTCAAAGAGAACGGTTTTACCAGTAGATGATGTATCATCCTTCGCAATCCAATGGATAAAAAGATGGAAACTATCCTGAAGAAAAATTATTTAGCTTACGGCAGCTGCGTGTAGACCAGCCATAGCTTTAACTTCAGTATCACGTGCTATGCAGTCATGGATACACAATGTGGAGAGATCACTAAAACATGGGGTAGATCGAGAAAGTATTATTAAATCATTGACAGAGCTTAAGATGGCAGCGGATTTTATGGCGGATGCATCTATTGATTTAGTGAAGACATCATCCAGAGCCTTAGCCTTATCAGTCTCAACACGGAGGGCGTTATGGCTCAGATCATGGAGTGCAGACAAGGCATCAAAGATAAATTTATGCAATATGCCATTTGAAGGTGATATGCTTTTTGGAGCAAAGCTGGAAGAATTAATAAAGAAGGTAACAGGAGGAAGGAGTGTCTTCCTGCCCCAAGACCATAGACAAGAATTGTTGACGGAATCAACATCAAATAGACAGAGACATTACTTTCGGGACAGGAGGTCCTTTCGTGAACAGAGAACATACAGACCAGGTAGAGAATACCCACAAGCGCAGGATTGGAGAAGAGGACAAAGTACAAACGCAAGACCATTCAGAGGCAGAAATCCTTCAACAAGAGGATCCAGAAGATATTTCTGAGATGGAGGCAGCTCAGACCTTAAAAATACCCAGAAGATTAGAAAGATATTCAGAGGTCTGGGCAAGGTCAATTTCAGATGTCTGGGTGATAGAAACAATCAAAAGAGGATACTATTTAGAATTTGTAGAGATGCCAAAGAAGAACCATTTCGTCATATCACAGATTCCACACAACAGGGAAAGGAGCAAGATTCTACAAGACTATATACAACAGTTAATGGCACAGGGTGCAGTAACAAAGGTACCAGAGGAACAGAGAATGACAGGGTTTTACTCACCAATATTCATGTTGAAGAAAAAGACAGGAGACTACAGGCCAGTGTTAGATCTAAGACGTCTGAATCAACATCTTATAGTAAAAAAATTCAAGATGGAGTCATTATATACAATAATTCCAGAAGTTATACCGGGGGATTGGATGTTATCAATAGATTTAAAAGACGCATATTTACACATACCGACTGCAAGAACTCATCAGAGGTTTCTCCGGTTTACAGTGGGACAGGTGCATCATTACCAGTTCACTTGTCTGCCTTTTGGTCTGGCAACATCACCAAGGGTGTTCTCAAAGATTCTGGTGACGCTAATAGCGGAATTGAGAAGAAAAAAGATAAACATATTTTATTACTTAGACGACATCCTTCTACTGGCAAAGGAGCCGCACATTCTGATGGAACACAGAGATCAGGTGATTACATTCCTACAAGATCATGGTTGGGTCATAAATATAGAAAAGAGCCAGATGTCACCGTCCCAAGATCTGACATATTTAGGAGCGAGATTTCAGACAAACAGAGGAATAGTGTCTATGACAGAAGACAAGAAACAGAAGATAAAGGGAAAGATCGAATGGATACAAGGAAGAACAAGTTGTTCAGCAAGACAGTTTATGAGTCTAATAGGATTATTGACTTCAGCAATACCGATGACTCAGTGGGCCAGATGGAACATGAGGATTCAGCAAAGAGAATTTCTCTCACAATGGGACTCTTTAAAAGAAGATTGGGATCAGAGATTATTTATCTCAAAGGAGGTAAAGACAGCCTTGGAATGGTGGACAGATACCAATCACCTGGCAAGAGGAAGACTATTAGGAGATGTAAGCTGGGAAGTGATGACTACAGATGCCAGTTCCACAGGTTGGGGAGCAGTGTGGCAAGACAAGACAACACAAGGACTTTGGTCGGCCAGGGACAGCATTTTACCAGCGAATGTAAGAGAGCTAAGAACAGTAGCATTGGCATTAGAAGATTTTGGGCACTTGTTCAAAGACAAGTCATTGCTGGTTCAGATGGACAATGTAGCAGCAATGTCCTACATAAAGAAACAGGGCGGAACAAAGAGTATACAATTAATGAGAGAGATGGAACTGATCATGCAATGGGCTCAGAACAACCTGAGGGATCTATCAGCGGTATATTTGCCAGGGAAAGAGAACAAGACAGCAGACTTCTTGAGCAGAAGTTTATTAAACAGACACGAATGGGAATTGAATCAAGAGATATTTCAAGAGGTTGTCAAGAGGTGGGGATTACCAGAGATAGACCTGATGGCAACAAGAGGCAACAGGAAAGTGAAGAGATTCTATTCAAGGTTACCGGAGTCAACAGCAATAGCAACAGATGCATTGAGACAGAACTGGGAGAGAGGCCTCATATGTATTTCCTCCAATCCCATTGGTGCCCAAAATATTGAAAAAGATAAGACAAGACCAAGCGAGTGTAATAGTGATAATTCCAGATTGGCCAAGAAGGCCATGGTATCAGCTATTGAGGAGATTGACAATAGACGGTCCAATCAGACTACCTCTTCGTCCTCGGTTGTTGACACAGGGACCGATCTAGCATCTACAGGTTCACGCGTTGACCCTCAAGGCTTGGCGTTTGAGAGGAAAAGATTAGAGAGAGCAGGCTTATCAACATCAGTTATTGATACCATGATGAATTCAAGGAAAAAAATCCACAAATAGATCATACCAGAGAACTTGGGGAGTATTTATAACATATATGGAGAAGATTGGGATACAGTTAAAGGATCTCACAATCACAGAGGTATTAAATTTTTTACAAATAGGTCTAGACAAAGGGCTCAGTATGAGAACCTTAAAGTCACAAGTATCTGCCATATCTGCTTTTTCGGGAAAATCATGGGCTCAAGATCCAGCAATGATGCAGTTTATGGCAGCAGTGCTAAGATTAAGACCTCCAAGGAAAAATATTTCACCTTCCTGGAATTTACCTTTAGTTCTAGAGGCATTAACGGAACAGCCTTTTGAGCCTCTAAAGGAGGTATCGGAAACAATACTTACATATAAAACAGTTTTATTGACTGCACTTACTTCAGCAAGGAGAGTTAGTGAATTAAGGGCATTATCAATTGAACACCCTTATATGGTTCTATCGACAGATAAGGTCATTTTAAGAACCAACCCATCTTTTCTACCAAAGGTAGTAACACCTTTTCATATGAATACAGAGATTGTATTACCATCTTTTTTTCCAGACCCTCAATCTGAGTTAGAGAAAAAGTGGAGTAAACTCGATCTAGTCAGATGTTTATCGGTATATCTGGAAAGAACAGCTGAGTGGAGAAAGTCGCAACAGCTATTCATAATCCCTTCAGGACCAAGGAGGGGACATGCAGCAGCAGCATCTACAATAAGCAGATGGATTATTTGGAGTATACAGAAGGCTTATACTGCAAAAGGAAAACAGATGCCAGTGGGGATTAAGGCACACTCCACTAGAGCTGTAAGTACCTCATGGGCTATTGAGGCAGAGGTCACACCAAATGAAGTATGCAGAGCAGCAACATGGAGCTCTTTCACAACTTTTATAAAACACTATCAGTTAGATTTGAAGTCAACATCTGAAGCGCAATTTGGAGAAAGTGTTTTAAGAGCAGTCCAGTTGGCAGGAAAATAAAAGTTTATTTTTTCTGCAAAAACAAAGATTGTGTGTACATTTGTGCTTATATCTGACCCACCCATTATTGCTTTGTAGAACCCTCTTGTAAGGTGATGCCATGTTAACCAGGGAAAAGAGAAAATTAATACCATACTTACCGAAATTTTCTTTTCCTGGTTAATACATGGCATCATTTACAAGACCCTCCCGATATATGCTTAATTATGCACGCCTGTTGTATTCTTTTCTCAACTTTGCACAGACGTCACACCCGTGTCAGCCTGCATCTTATCAAGTCATTTGATTCTTTCTCATACACATCCCTAAGTCATATCCCTCTTTTCCTTGACTTGCAAATGGTTTTACCCCCATATTTAGCAAGGCACCGACACAAGCCATAATTGCTCAAGCCCTTTTGTGCTAATACATGCCTCCCTTTATGTGTATAACCACACAGCAAATCAGTATCCTGGAAGTTGCCTTTCGGTGAGTTGCACATTAGGCCACACAGAGGGTGTCCCTGCTTTCAGTCTGTGCTTAGCTCTACTTTGCCCAAACTCTTGCCGCCCCAGCGGTGTCAGCGATGCTCAGTGTCTATCCAAGGGGGAGGTCAAAGTAAGCCAGCCCATTACAGAGCCCCGTCATGTTAGTTTAAAAATATTGTCCCTCATTTGTTCTGTATGTACTGATTTATTTTACCAAAGACAAGGGAGAGGAGAGAAAATGAAGACATCTTTTTGAATCATCTTTATTGAATTCAAATAAGAAATTGAAAAATGCACACAAGTCGACAGTCTCTCTTTCTAATTAATACAAACAGGTAACAAACAGGTATGGTATGGCTGAGTGTCGAGGAAGCTTTTAAAAGCGGACTTGGTGCCAAAGACAGCGTATTGGAAGTGATGCGGGGTGACCACATGTAAAGGATCACCGGAACATTAGCAAGCCACCGTGCCCAACAGTGACTTTTCTTCTTTCCTTTTTTGTTTTTGCTTTAGTTCAAAAAATCTGTGTCAGGAGGTTCTATTCATGAGATACCGTTTTCCCATGCCAGATAATCGAAGCCCAACCCACTGTAAATTCTCTCTGACGGTCAGCCAAATTTTGTCCTTGGCACGTGCACTGTTGCCCCTCAACTGAGCCGTCCTCCATAGTTTTCTGTATTGCTTTAATATGACATCCATGACTTCCTCATAATCTGCTGTGTTGGTCATGCATGGAGCCAACAATTCTTCTAGTTGATGCAGAAGACCACACAGCTCATTACATTGCTCTTGTGGATGTCGGAGTTTCTGGCAGTTTATTGTGTAGAAGCTGATGGTTTCCCTGAAAATCCTTGTCACCACCATGGGTACAGCTTCCATCTGTGAAATGTTGTAGACAGAGTCAGCAGGAGGAAACATTGGAGACCGATGGTGCACAAACTCTTTCTTGGGTTTCAGATGATCAAAGGTAGTCAGCATTTGGTTGAGCAGAAAGTCTCCTTTCTGGGCAGGCCATGGGCATTGTGGAGCAGCAGCGATGGGCCCTGGCAGATGCAGCACCATGTGGAAAAGTATCCATGACTGAGTTGACATCATGATTTTTGGCTGCAATTTCCAAGCACCACGGGAGTGCACTACTTAGAGGTACTTTCGGCTCCATGGTTAATAATGCTTATTTTTGTAGGTGCCAAGATACTGCAAATGGGACCTTTTCGAACAGCGCGCAAGGGACTTGTACGAGGAAGGTATTGAACCCTGGTCCTCACGGGCAAAGGGAAACGCTTTGCCACTGTACTACTGAAGCTGGAGACACGCCCACCTGCACGCCTGTTGTATTCTTTTCTCAACTGTGCACAGACGTCACACCCGTGTCAGCCTGCATCGTACAGTTAAGGCATTTGATTCTTTCTCATACACATCCCTAAGTCATATTCCTCGACTTGCAAATAGTTTTGCCCCGATATTTAGCAAGGCACCGAATCAAGCCATAAGTGCTTAAGCCCTTTTGTGCTAATACATGCCTCCCTTTATATGTATAACCACACAGCAAATCAGCATCCTGGAAGTTGCCTTTCGGTGAGTTGCACATTAGGCCACACAGAGGGTGTCCCTGCTTTCAGTCTGTGCTTAGCTCTACTTTGCCCAAACTCTTGCCGCCCCAGCGGTGTCAGCGATGCTCAGTGTCTATCCAAGGGGGAGGTCAAAGTAAGCCAGCTCATGAACAGAGCCCTATCATGTTAGTTTAAAAATATTGTCCCTCTTTTGTTCTGTATGTACTGATTTATTTTACCAAAGACAAGGGAGAGGAGAGAAAATGAAGACATCTTTTTGAATCATCTTTATTGAATTCAAATAAGAAATTGAAAAATGCACACAAGTTGACAGTTTCTATTTCTAATTAATACAAACAGGTAACCAACAGGTATGGTATGGCTGAGTGTCGAGGAAGCTTTTAAAAGCGGACTTGGTGCCAAAGACAGCGTATTGGAAGCGATGCGGGGTGACCACATGTAAAGGATCACCGGAACATTAGCAAGCCACCGTGCCCAACAGTGACTTTTCTTCTTTCCTTTTTTGTTTTTGCTGTAGTTCAAAAAATCTGTGTCAGGAAGTTTCATTCATGAGATACCGTTTTCCCATGCCAGATAATCGAAGCCCAACCCACCGTAAATTCTCTCTGACGGTCAGCCAAATTTTGTCCTTGGCACGTGCACTGTTGCCCCTCAATTGAGCCATCCTCCATAGTTTTTTGTATTGCTTCAATATGACATCCAGGACTTCCTCATAATCTGCTGTATTGGTCATGCATGGAGCCAACATTTCTTCTAGTTGATGCAGAAGACCACACAGCTCATTACACTGCTCTTGTGGATGTCGGAGTTTCTGGCAGTTTATTGTGTAGAAGCTGATGGTTTCCCTTAAAATCCTTGTCGCCACCATGGGTACAGCTTCCATCTGTGAAATGTTGTAGACAGAGTCAGCAGTAGGAAACATTGGAGAGCGATGGTGCGCAAACTCTCGCTTGGGTTTCAGACGATCAAAGGTAGTCAGCATTTGGTTGAGCAGAAAGTCTCCTTTCTGGGCAGGCCACGGGCATTGTGGAGCAGCAGTGATGGGCCTTGGCAGATGCAGAGCCAGCACCATGTGGAGAAGTATCCATGACTGAGTTGACATCATGATTTTCAGCTGCGATTTCCAAGCACCAAGGGAGTGCACTACTTAGAGGTACTTTCGGCTCCATGGTTAATAATGCTTATTTTTGTAGGTGCCGAGATACTGCAAATGGGACCTTTTCGACCAGCGCGCAACGGACTTGTACGAGGAAGGAATTGAACCCTGGTCCTCACGGGCAAAGGGAAAAGCTTTGCTGCTGTGCTACTGAAGCTGGAGACACACCCCCCTGCACGCCTGTTGTATTATTTTCTCAACTGTGCACAGACGTCACACCCGTGTCAGCCTGCATCTTATCAAGTCATTTGATTCTTTCTCATACACATCCCTAAGTCATATCCCTCTTTTCCTTGACTTACAAATGGTTTTGCCCCCATATTTAGCAAGGCACCGACACAAGCCATAAGTGCTCAAGCCCTTTTGTGCTAATACATGCCTCCCTTTATGTGTATAACCACACAGCAAATCACCATCCTGGAAGTTGCCTTTCAGTGAGTTGCACATTAGGCCACACAGAGGGTGTCCCTGCTTTCAGTCTGTGCTCAGCTCTACTTTGCCCAAACTCTTGCCGCCCCAGTGGTGTCAGCGATGCTCAGTGTCTATCCAAGGGGGAGGTCAAAGTAAGCCAGCCCATGAACAGAGCCCTATCATGTTAGTTTAAAAATATTGTCCCTCTTTTGTTCTTTATGTACTGATTTATTTTACCAAAGACAAGGGAGAGGAGAGAAAATGAAGACATCTTTTTGAATCAACTTTATTGAATTCAAATATGAAATTGAAAAATGCACACAAGTTGACAGTCTCTATTTCTAATTGATACAAACAGGTAACAAACAGGTATGGTATGGCTGAGTGTCGAGGAAGCTTTTAAAACGGGACTTGGTGCCAAAGACAGCGTATTGGAAGCGATGCGGGGTGACCACATGTAAAGGATCACCGGAACATTAGCAAGCCACCGTGCCCAACAGTGACTTTTCTTCTTTCCTTTGTTGTTTTTGCAAAAAATCTGTGTCAGGAGGTTCCATTCATAAGATACCGTTTTCCCATGCCAGATAATCGAAGCCCAACCCACTGTAAATTCTCTCTGACGGTCAGCCAAATTTTGTCCTTGGCACGTGCACTGTTGCCTCTCAATTGAGCCGTCCTCCATAGTTTTCTGTATTGCTTCAATATGACATCCATGACTTCCTCATAATCTGCTGTGTTGGTCATGCATGGAGCCAACATTTCTTCTAGTTGATGCAGAAGACCACACAGCTCATTACATTGCTCTTGTGGATGTTGGAGTTTCTGGCAGTTTATTGTATAGAAGCTGATCGTTTCCCTGAAAATCCTTGTCGCCACCATGGGTACAGCTTCCATCTGTGAAATGTTGTAGACAGAGTCAGCAGGAGGAAACATGGGAGACCGATGGTGCACAAACTCTCTCTTGGGTTTCAGATGATCAAAGGTAGTCAGCATTTGGTTGAGCAGAAAGTCTCCTTTCTGGGCAGGCCATGGGCATTGTGGAGCAGCAGCGATGGGCCCTGGCAGATGCAGCACCATGTGGAAAAGTATCCATGACTGAGTTGACATCATGATTTTTGGCTGCAATTTCCAAGCACCACGGGAGTGCACTACTTAGAGGTACTTTCGGCTCCATGGTTAATAATGCTTATTTTTGTAGGTGCCAAGATACTACAAATGGGCAGCGCCGGATTTCAGTGTGCGGCGCCCCTAGGCCGCGCGGTCCTACCAGGCGGCCGTGCGGTCCTAGCGCCCACCTCCCCTTCCCAGCGCGCCGGCGTTTTTTCGCCGGCGCAGCTGCTGTAATTGAATGGGGACGCACGCGTCCCCATAGTGCGGCTGGGCGGCATGCCGCCCCTATTTTTTTGCCGCCCTAGGCCCGGCCTATGCGGCCTTGCCGCAAATCCGGGCCTGCAAATGGGACCTTTTCGAACAGCGTGCAAGGGACTTGTACAAGGAAGGAATTGAACCCTGGTCCTCACGGGCAAAGGGAAAAGCTTTGCTGCTGTGCTACTGAAGCTGGAGACACGCCCACCTGCACGCCTGTTGTATTCTTCTCTCAACTGTGCACAGACGTCACACCCGTGTCAGCCTGCATCTTACAGTTAAGGCAGTTGATTCTTTCTTGTACACATCTCTGTCATATTCCTCGACTTGCAAATAGTTTTGCCCCGATATTTAGCAAGGCACCGAATCAAGCCATAAGTGCTTAAGCCCTTTTGTGCTAATACATGCCTCCCTTTATGTGTATAACCACACAGCAAATCAGCATCCTGGAAGTTGCCTTTCGGTGAGTTGCACATTAGGCCACACAGAGGGTGTCCCTGCTTTCAGTCTGTGCTCAGCTCTACTTTGCCCAAACTCTTGCCGCCCCAGCGGTGTCAGCGATGCTCAGTGTCTATCCAAGGGGGAGGTCAAAGTAAGCCAGCCCATGAACAGAGCCCCGTCATGTTAGTTTAAAAATATTGTCCCTCTTTTGTTCTGTATGTACTGATTTATTTTACCAAAGACAAGGGAGAGGAGAGAAAATGAAGACATCTTTTTGAATCATCTTTATTGAATTCAAATAAGAAATTGAAAAATGCACACAAGTTAACAGTTTCTATTTCTAATTAATACAAACAGGTAACAAACAGGTATGGTATGGCTGAGTGTCGAGGAAGCTTTTAAAAGCGGACTTGATGCCAAAGACAGCGTATTGGAAGTGATGCGGGGTGACCACATGTAAAGGATCACCGGAACATTAGCAAGCCACCGTGCCCAACAGTGACTTTTCTTCTTTCCTTTTTTGTTTTTGCTGTAGTTCAAAAAATCTGTGTCAGGAAGTTCCATTCATGAGATACCGTTTTCCCATGCCAGATAATCGAAGCCCAACCCACCGTAAATTCTCTCTGACGGTCAGCCAAATTTTGTCCTTGGCACGTGCACTGTTGCCCCTCAATTGAGCCTTCCTCCATAGTTTTCTGTATTTCTTCAATATGACATCTAGGACTTCCTCATAATCTGCTGTGTTGGTCATGCATGGAGCCAACATTTCTTCTAGTTGATGCAGAAGACCACACAGCTCATTACACTGCTCTTGTGGATGTTGGAGTTTCTGGCAGTTTATTGTGTAGAAGCTGATGGTTTCCCTGAAAATCCTTGTCGCCACCATGGGTACAGCTTCCATCTGTGAAATGTTGTAGACACAGTCAGCAGTAGGAAACATTGGAGACCGATGGTGCGCAAACTCTCTCTTGGGTTTCAGACAATCAAAGGTAGTCAGCATTTGGTTGAGCAGAAAGTCTCCTTTCTGGGCAGGCCATGGGCATTGTGGAGCAGCAGTGATGGGCCCTGGCAGATGTAGAGCCAGCACCATGTGGAGAAGTATCCATGACTCAGTTGACATCATGATTTTCGGCTGTGATTTCCAAGCACCAAGGGAGTGCACTACTTAGAGGTACTTTCGGCTCCATGGTTAATAATGCTTATTTTTGTAGGTGCCGAGATACTGCAAATGGGACCTTTTCGACCAGCGCGCAACGGACTTGTACGAGGAAGGAATTGAACCCTGGTTCTCACGGGCAAAGGGAAAAGCTTTGCTGCTGTGCTACTGAAGCTGGAGACACACCCCTCTGCACGCCTGTTGTATTCTTTTCTCAACTGTGCACAGACGTCACACCCGTGTCAGCCTGCATCTTATCAAGTCATTTGATTCTTTCTCGTACACATCCCTAAGTCATATCCCTCTTTTCCTCGACTTGCAAATGGTTTTGCCCTTCTTTCCTTTGTTGTTTTTGCAAAAAATCTGTGTCAGGAGGTTCCATTCATGAGATACCGTTTTCCCATGCCAGATAACCGAACCCACTGTAAATTCTCTCTGACGGTCAGCCAAATTTTGTCCTTGGCACGTGCACTGTTGCCCCTCAATTGAGCCTTCCTCCATAGTTTTCTGTATTGCTTTAATATGACATCCAGGACTTCCTCATAATCTGCTGTGTTGGTCATGCATGGAGCCAACATTTCTTCTAGTTGATGCAGAAAACCACACAGCTTGTTACAATGCTCCTGTGGATGTCGTACTTTATTGTGTAGAAGTTGATGGTTTCCCTGCAGACCCTTGTCGCCAGGGTCGGACTGGCACTGTTGGGGCCCACAAAGGCTAACGCACGCATGCATCCATGAACGGCGGACACCCCATGTGCATACAGACATAGTCTGTAAGCAGAGTCAGTCATGATACGCATGATCTTTCTTGGATTTCACGGCTGGTTGAGCAGAAAGTCACCTTTCTAGGCAAGCTATGGGCAATGTACAGAGGTGGTGATGGGTCCTGGCAGCAGCCACACCAGCAAGATGTGGAGCATTATCTGTGAATGAGTTTGCCTCAAGATGATGCAGCACTGCTTAGAGGTGCTTCATGGTTTGTAATGCAAATTTTTGAATGTGAGCTGAGGTACTGTGATTGGGCACTGAGAAGTCACATGTCGTCATGGGCACAGACAAATTGTTTTACTGCTGTGTTAGAACAGGTAACAGGTGCAAATAAGATACTTTGTAACAATTTTGAGACACAAAAAAAACAGTTTAGATAAGGAGAACTATTTTCAAACTTTCATAACCTGCCAAATTATGTAAAATGAACATGGTAACTAGGGGGTGTGGCCACAGAAAGGGGCATGGTCAAAACATGTCGCTGTTGTACGTGCAAAAAATTTTTTGCCCCTCTTTTTACTTTAAAAAATGTTGGGAGGTATGATATAGTGTAGTACTCATGAGTAAAATGTCCACAAATTTTCTGAAAGTTGTTATAAGTGCTCAGTTCACACGCAAATTTGTTTGTTGCATGCCACCTTACTACATCCGCATTCTGTGGAATACAATCCCCTATGAACAAAGGGTATTGAAAAGTCGAAATTGCACCCGTGGTGTCTAGTTGTAGTTCCACAAGAGCCCACAATCCGATTTCCTAGTGAGTTTAGCAGGTGATCATACTTACAAGAAGTAAGTTAAAGGGAGGCTTATAATCTTCTTGGATCCTTAGTGGGTAAAATGAAGCCACATATGTGGAAGCGTTTAAACAGTTTTAATCAATAGTAAAAATTACACTCACAAACATTTCTTCTTTAGAATCGCTTTAAGAAAAATGCAGCGCATCCGTCTGGTGATCCGAGTCTGTTAGTATCTCTCTAGTTCCAGCACGCGGGTCTCGGGTCTCCGGCTGCTGCTTCCACACTCATAGGCAGAGGGTGATTATTTTGTTTGGAGAGGCCAAGGATGAACATACACAATTCTGTACTTGTATAAAAAATGACCACCCCTTACTGCCTCCTGTACCTCCTGCTGACTTTAATAGGAATCATCAATGGTGTAACTTGCTTGGACTGGGGTCACGTGCAGGGTCCAAACATGTGCACAATGGGGTCACGTGCATGATGTGTGCAAACATGTCTGCAGTTGCACCCCTGTTAGTTACGCCACTGGGTACCAGGCAGACTGTAGCTGGGGTGTTTTTTTCATACTTAAAATGCTCAGAGTGGAATAATTCTCATACTGAGCCATTAAATGAAATAATTGGCACTGCCACAATTTATAAAGTTGGAGACTGGACAAACACACCAGGCACATTATATGAAATAAGAGGCAGTGGAAAATTAGGATTCACATGTATCCAATTGAATTGGCAATTTCAATTATAATAACCCCTTTAAAAAGACAGAATAAAAGCAGTAATAGTTTTATTAAAGGGGACTCCTCATCCAAAAAATATATTCAAAATCCTATTTTATTACATTAGTCAAGCAAAATGAACTTTAATTACACTATAAAAATTATTTGAATCTTGTTTCCATCAGTCTGGGAATTCATGATTATAACAAGCAGGCAGGAGCCATTTTGTGGACACTGTTATTAAGACAAGCCTTGTATCATCTCAGAATCTTGTTTGTGCACCAGAATGGGGGACCTGATGTCCATCCCCATGTCCTGGCTACACAATTAAATGGTGAAGAGAACTGGGGGAATGTATTGGGAGCAGTGACATGTAGGAAGTGCTGAATGGAAAGTGAAAGTAATTGCCTAAGGCATAGAGGAGGGACAGACAATATTTGATTGACAGCTGAGATTTTTAAATGAGCTTACAACAGCTATGAATGCTTTAATAAAAAAATAGAAATTGGATTTTATGTTTAATTTGAAAAGGACTTTTATTACACAGATTTTTGTGTCTGGGTGACAGTTACAATTTAATACCATCAGAACATACATTATGATAAACTAAGTGCTAATCTGACATATAACAGCCTCAGGGGAAATGGTGGGTCAAACACAAAACCAATGTCATGTATAAAACGCTCAGCACATACAGTATATCAGGATAATGCTTTTTTTTATGGAGGCTCCACCTAAATTGCTACAAAATATTAACAAGTTAAAAAAACTACAATTCTTAATAAAAATCCTGAAATGAATGGGTTAAGTAATGTGCAGTGGTGACAAGGCTGAGACGAATGCTGGCCGGCAAAAAAAAACGATTTTTATTCCAGTAAGTTACCCTCAGCCCCCAGAATGTATGTAGTACTGTACCTCTCCAGAGTGCACTGGATTTTTCTGCAAATACGCTCTGATAGCTTGGAGTAAATATTTCAGCTCCATCACTTCTGCCGATGCCGCAGTCTGTAGTTTACCCAGCCCCGCCTGTTTTTGCCCCTGATTGGTACATTTTATTGTCTGTAAAGAGTAGACAGCTGTGTTCTGATTGGATAAGATGCAGGCGGAACTATCCAATCAGAGTGCAGCTGATCTCTACAGCATGCAACCTGCATGAAGAACCGGAGCTGTTTAAAGGACCCGCACAGTCATCAAGGGAGCAGATTTTTTTTTTTTTTTTTTTACGATTTCTTTTAGGTGCCATATAGGTTTGGGGAGGCTTAGCGTCCCCTAGTCTTAATGAAAATCCGCCCATGTCCACACTCCTATTTCACCGCTAACGCGTTTTGCCATCTGGCTTCTTCCAAAGAACAATGTCATACAAACTACTGGAGGGGCACCAGCACTGTGTCACTGTATGTAGCACATCTTAAAGTGGTCCTGATCAGTGAAAACTGACTCCTGCTCTGTTCTGCCTGCCCTATGCTCCCTGTGTGTGCCACACTCTTTGCCTGTCCTACTCTTCCTGTGTGTGCCATACTCTGCCTTCCCTATGCTCCCTGTGTGTGCCATACTCTGCCTGCCCTATGCTCCCTGTGTGTGCCATACTCTGCCTGCCCTATGCTCCCTGTGTGTGTCATACTCTGCCTGCCCTATGCTCCCTGTGTGTGCCATACTCTGCCTTCCCTATGCTCCCTGTGTGTGCCATACTCTGCCTGTGTGTGCCATACTCTGCCTTCCCTATGCTCCCTGTGTGTGCCAAACTCTGCCTTCCCTATGCTCCCTGTGTGTGCCATACTCTGCCTGTCCTATGCTCCCTGTGTGTGCCATACTCTGCCTGTGTGCCATACTCTGTCTGCCCTATGCTCCCTGTGTGTGCCATACTGTGCCTTCCCTATGCTCCCTGTGTGTGCCATACTCTGCCTTCCCTATGCTCCCTGTGTGTGCCATACTCTGCCTGTGTGTGCCATACTCTGCCTTCCCTATGCTCCCTGTGTGTGCCATACTCTGCCTGTGTGTGCCATACTCTGCCTGCCCTATGCTCCCTGTGTGTGCCAAACTCTGCCTTCCCTATGCTCCCTGTGTGTGCCATACTCTGCCTGTGTGCCATACTCTGTCTGCCCTATGCTCCCTGTGCGTGCCATACTCTGCCAGTGAAAGATAAGCCTGGTATTTGTTTTGGGGGTTTGTTATAATTATTTTTGTTCTCATCAACCAGCTGACCCCACTCTGAAATTAAGGGCCCCACTCCTTCCTGATTAATTTTTTTTACTATTTACATATTTAAAAAAATAGATCAAATGTTGCTTAGAGGCCACCTGAAAAATATTAGTCCCCATTTCAGGGGGGTACTGCACAAAGGCCCAGGCCGAGGGTGGCAAAATAGCGATTGGCTGATCGCCATGTCATTCACTTCAATGTACTGTCCAGATTTATTTCCAAAAACTATGCTGTTCGGGTGAAATTTGGACAGGTGGCAACCCTACATCTGGAGCCCCGTGGCAGAGGGGATGCAAAAAAAAAAGGCATGATTAATGGAAAGAGCAAGCCTTGTGGGTAATTAGTGGAGCCAGGATGTATCACAGGCAGCGTTTTGGCAAAGTCAGGAGCATTATGGTTCCCGTGAGTAACCCCCACCCTGGGGCCCTAGGGGTGACTAAGTGACTATGGAGCCCAGGTGTGCCACCTTTTTAGAATGAATTTACTGACCAGCAGAGGGGGTGGTGACCAAAGGTCTAGTCTATGACATAGAAGGGGCAGGGTGATAATGAAATGGGGCAGAGCTATGATGTCACGGACGCCTTGAGGAGAAAAAGGAAAAGAAAGGGTAAGTTCTGAGAGGGTACTGGGAGGATCAGGGGACTTAAGGGGGCAGGCCAGGAGCTGAACTTCAGAGTATTACAATGTAAGGCTATAGTAGTGTAATGCTTAATTGGGCTATTTTAGGCCAAAAGGGTTAATGTCCAGCTAAAGCCATAGAGCATAGGTAACATTGGACTCTAAAACTTAAGGCAGGGCCTTCACTAAGTGGCAGAAATGAAATATGGGTGTAGTAGAACTACAACTCCCATAGTCTACTGTGCATCCAAGTAATAGTAAGGACACCAGGAGGTTCCTACAGCAAACAAAAGGAACAATTTATTTCCAAAGGGAAACGTGGATCAGCATAGTTAAATCTCACAATCCACAGGCGATATATTAGCAGCTGTAACATGCCAGGAGAGTTAGACTGAGACTCAGTGTGACACCGTGTGGATGTAGTCAAGGTAGTAAGGTACATCTCTAGGCAGAAATACCCCAAAGTGGTCCAGATCCTTTACAGTGGAATAATCAGGGAGAATAAATATAAAGCCTGACACCCTATCCACTGTGGTCTCTATATAATAACAATAATAATACAATAATAACACCTAGGGGAGAGCTACTCCCTGCTACAATCCTTGTAGGAGCACAGGCTGCTCATGCTATTTAACCTCTCTATCTTCCTCTCCTAGAGAGTGCTATGAAAGGGTTAACCTGTCTTTGGCTAAGCTATACCTCCCAACATTTTGGAGATGGAAAGAGGGACAAAAAAAGTTGCTGCGTTTTTTCACCATGCCCATTTTTGTGGCCACACCCCCTTATAACCGTGTTCATTTTACAAAGTTTGGCAGGTTATGGAAGTTTGAACATATTTTTGTTCTTTTTGTGTTCGTTATTACAGTTTTGTTAATGAAGGTGAATTGCCCTTTGAGCTGTGAGTCTAACTTTTCCCAAGGGATCTCCTTATCTAAATTGTTACAATTACTTATTTGCTTATCTCAAAATTCTTACAAAAGTATCTTAGCTGCACCTGGTGGCTGTTCTGAGCTCTCTGGCAAAAGTTAGAAACTTTGTTTCTTTTTCTGGCTGTTCAGTGCAGAGAAAGTCGGAACTTTCCAGTACAAATGCGGGACTACAGGTTGAGCTGTCAAAAACGGGACTGTCCCGCTGAAAACGGGACAGTTGGAAGGTATAGCTAAGCCTCGTTCACGGGGTCCCTGCTTCCCAACATCACCAGAGGTTCAGGTCCCTCTAGGGCAGAAAAACTTTACTGGGCCTTGTTGTACCCAGGCTCCCTTGAACACATCCAGCTGGGTCAACAACCAGAAGCCAAAGAGGAAGGACCGCCCCTAACTAGGCACTATGTTACAGTGTGGCAGGAAGTGGTCATAGGCCTGTAGGCCAATAATACAAATATGTAAATTACATAACTAAATACATGGGCATCTCCCCAGCAACTAGAGAGATAAGGAAGTGTAGGAATTAAAAGCCATAGGGACATACTAAACCTATGGGTCCCTACAGTAGACTGGGACTAACCAGGGCTCCCTTTTTGTTGCTGATAAACTACAATTATCAGTAGTACACAGCAGAGGGCGCCATGAACAGATTTATTGAACAGCAAATCTGCAGGAAAGCACATTCAGAATGGTAGTTAAGGATATACTCACAGTATACAATATTGGCCGGCATACACTCCCACAGGGTAATCATTGAGAACGGAGCAGCTTATAAACAGGCAACCCCGGGTTTCAGGTGCTAGCCTAAGTGGAACCCAGAGATACCTTCACAGTCCCTGAGTCTGTATACTTAGTTTCACCTATGTCTGGGCATTAGTGCCCCTGGGAACCTTGTCCCACTATTATTCCTCGGTGGAGCATCAGGCCAAATATCCCTATTCCTCTCTGTCATTCCTAGAGCTACCTATTAAAGTGTATATTCTACCACTAACTAGGTCTGACCTACCTACTGTAGGTACCATGAAACCCTTCCTGCCTGCTCAAGTAAGTGATGAACATATTGCAACTTGGTGGTGGCCAAACTAAAAAACATGAAAGTTCATACTTTGACCCATGGAAAGGGACACTTCTCTTCTATGGGTAAGGACCCCCTTAGATGTCTCATCTTATAATGAGGCCCACTCTAGATGTTAGGCTGGCTTCTTTCATGGTGGCCACGGAGGTCCTGAGCTCCGAAGCCCTTGGTGGGCCAACTCCAATTCTAACTCCAATTGCTGTGATAGTGGCTGAGCTTTCCCAGAGACCCCCATACCGGGAGCAGGACACAACCACTGCTTGCCGGATAACTGAACTCATCAGGACACCAGCAATCCATGAAAACTCGTTATTTAGGGTGGATGGACAAATGTTAAAAGAAATAGTTCTTCATAACCTATGGAGCAGTGGCATAACTAGATATTACTGGGCCCCATAGCAAATTATTTTTCAGGCCTCCGAAATGTCCTTTAACCTGTTTTACCAATATTTATTGAAATTGTATATGAATTAGGGCCTCATGGGGCCTTATACCTCCTGGACCCCCCTGCAACCACTTGGTCTGCTTCCTCTATTATACCCAGGCTATGGAGAACAGAAAATGAGGGTAGGTGGCACTTACATGACACATAAGGAAGGGGAAAGGGAGGGTTTACACTAGTGATGTGCGGGCCGACCGACCCGCGGGCCGGGCCAGTTTCGGGTCAACCTCTCAGTGCTCCTCGCCACCTTCAAATGCCGGCATCCGACTTCCGGTTTTATTGTCTCGGGTCTGCTCGCCCAGCCCATTTTGTGACGTCATCAGCGGGGCGGGGCGGGTCTATAAAAGGACCCCCGGAAGAGGGTGCGGGCAGGCGCAGGTCCTAGAAGGGCGGGTTAGGGTCGGGTTTACAACAAATGCACATGCAGTATCTGACCTTGGTCACTAGGTGGCATCATAAGAAAATATATATATCTGCAAGAGACAAGCAAGAGCATTTTAAGCATAACTCATGGATGTGTATTGGACATTTATTTAAATATTACAACTCCAAATAAACTTAATCGACCATTGACCAATGTGCACTACTGTTGACAAGCACACCGTGCATTTTAAAAAAGGTCAATTAGTTCCCCCCCAGCATTTCACAATGGGCACAGCTTGTGGCCCCCCAGCATTTTACAACAACAACAGCGTGTGACCCCCAACTATTTAATGACAAGAAAAATGCTTTGGCCCCCCAGCATTTTATGACAGACACAGTGAGTGCCCCCCCCCAGAATTTTATTCCAAGACAAATAAACGTGGGAAGACATTGCAGGGTCACCCAACCCAGAATGCTCAGAAGCTAGGGTTGTCACCCGACCGGTAAATAACCTGCCAAGGCCGGAGCTGGTATTAAAAATTTACCGGCTATGTCGATGCCAGTAAATTTGTAATACCCCTAACAAAAGCCCTTTGCTCGCCCCCAATCCGCTCAAAACGTACCTTTACTCCAACTCCTGGCCATCGCGTGCCGAGGCTTTAGCCCCTTTTACATCACAGCCAGACCCTTTTACGTCACGGCCTGCCCCTTTTGTTCCCGCCCCCACCACCGGCCGGTGGAAATTTTATGAAAGGTGGCAACCCTACCAGAAGCGGAAATACTGAATTAAACTAAAAATATTGGGAGGTGGATATTCAGTATCTGACTGCTCAGAAACCAGTAGAGTCTGCAGCATGCATAAAAATAGAGGTAATTTACAGAAACCCTGGAAACAAGTGCAAGAGCATCAGCAATGTGTTTAGGTTGAGTGCCACCCTAGGCACCGGACCTCAGTGTGCCCCCCACAGTTTGTGACATATTATGTTATTTCTATCAGCAATGCGCAAATCCTAACCCCTCACGTGCACCCCCCTCAACTTAGCTTCTGGATTTATTTTTAGCTGGGGAGATTTTTTTCACAAAAAAAATGTAATTAGTTATATAGGCACAGAGTACCTCTATAAAAACATGGCTCTGAAGAGCATGAAGAAGTACAAAAGTGCACCCCTTAGTGCTCATGTAAAAGAACTTCTTCCCAGGGTCTGGCTGTGCTCTGCATGGTGCTAGGTGCATAGGGACGGCCTTAGGTACAGGGCCTGGTTGGAGTAGCTGGTGCCGGGCCCCAGAGCCGGGCCAACCCGGCCAGGCGCCCTAGGCAACCTGGAGGGCCACGGCGCCGGCTCTGTGTGCGCAAATTATTCTTTTTGCCAGCGCGCATGCGTGAAATTTCGCTCCAGCGCGCATTTGCAAAATGTGTTCGCGCATGCGCACAAACGCAAGCCACCAGTGGCAGTCGGGGAGAGACAGAGCACGGGGTAGGCGACAGAGCAGGTACGTGCCTGGCGCCCCCTCAGCTTTGCGCCCTAGGCACGTGCCTACTCTGCCTACCCCTAGTTCCGGCCCTGCAGGGCCTGGGTGCAGGTTGTGCAGCCGCCCCCCCCCCCTCGGAAGCAGAGAATTAGGGAGATTTGCAGTCGTGCGAACTACTGGCTGGCCCGAAGGGGTGTGAATCCTGGTGCAGTCGCATCCCCTGCACCCCTGGTAGTTCTGCTACTGCCTGGTTGTGGCTTATGCCCACTGGAACTAGCTGGTGTGTCTGATTGACTCAGGACTTAGGGGCCATGAGGGGCACATATGTGCCACTGTATTCATGAGGTATTTTGGAGCACAGAGACCTGTTGAAACATGCCAGATTGCACCTGTTCTTGGTATTTACACCCTGTGTTGTCATTATTAAACAACCCCCAATGAAGTTGAAGCAATGCAGGTGGTGGGTTTTCTATGTGTCTGTGTGGCTTGACAAACAGCGTAGGGTATGTATCAGAAAAGAGCAGTAGTAGTGAGTAGCAGTGAAAGGGTTAGCAGGGAGATTAATGAAGCTGGGTGATGGGAACAGGAGCGGAGCAAGAATACACAGCTGTAGTGTTTACCTTCCCAACAAAGGTCCCTCTCCAGCTTCCTGGAAAATACAGGGCCAGGCCGTGTCATTCTAATGGGTGTGGGAGGCTCTGCTTTCTCCTGAGCTCAGCCTTTGGCAAATGGAAGTTATTCTCTCCAGTTCTCACATCTACACACAGAATCACAATATTATCACAATCTCGAGGAAAAAGAACATTTTGTTTATTTTTTATACATTTGCTCTTGGAGGTAAATAAGTGAGGGTTGTGTCACACTGTGGTACTTCCTTTCTGCTTACCGCCACTTGCTTACTTCCTGCTTCCTGCCATGTGACCTAACGGCTGCTGCTCAACTTCAGTTTGATCTAGAATTTCTGTGAAATAAAGTTTATCGGTGAGATAATTAGCCAGTCCTGATACTGCTCAACACTTTATTATATCCTCTATTATTGACAATTCTCTCATCACTTCTTTACCACCAGTGCAGGACGTCATGGTGTATTTTGCAGGACAAGTGACGCCCATGATCACTGTGTTTACCATTACCCTTGAACTCAACTCAAGCAGCAAGCAGACCCTGCAGCCTCATGTTAACCTGACGAAAACAGTATCCTATTCAGATTCTAGTGAACAGATGAATAAAAGTCACAAGGTCTTGTAGCCCATAGCAACCAGTCCAGATGTTTGCTTTCAGAACATGCTATCTGCTGAGTGATTGCTATGGTTTGCTGGTCCTGGTTTAGTATTCATATAGCCTCTATGGCTCCTCCACCCCTCTCCATAGTCATGAGAAAATCTCACCCACCCATGGAGTAAACCAGTTGGTTAGGAGCCTGCCCACAACCTGGAGTATATTCAGCACCAGAAGAGACAGCCAAGAAGACAGAAAATGTGCCTTGTTTTGTAATACAGAGGGACTGTGTCCCTCACAAAGTTGTTTGCCAGCTCCCACCTTATGATGGGTTCCAATAAAGCAAGTATAAAGGTGGCCCATCTGAGTTTAGCTCAAAGACGAGATCTGGAGCTCCATCTACAATCAGAAGGTGCCCTACACTGCTGCTGAGTGTGCCAGCCTGGTGAAACTGTCAGTGATCTCCGGTGAACAGAAGGCTGAAAGCCTTCCGAGTGGTAGCAAAACAAGGAATAGGTCTTGGGTTAGTATCTGCTACATAGTAACATCTGTCATTTCCAGCACTCAGCTTAGCTTGCTATATACTAGAAAGATTGGAGAGCCCCATGTGCCTCTCTTATAGATCAGCAGTACTCTGTTAGATACCTGACCATTTCTTTCTATATCAGGTTTTTGGTTATACCCATAGAGGTCTGATGGTGCTTTTATTTTTCTAGTGTGACCCATCAGAGAATATCTCTTGGACTAACCCCATTGGGTGAAGGCACTGCACATTCATGTGCCAGCTCTTCTGTGTGGGTGTTCAATATTCCTGCATCCCAGCTGGCACCTGGGATACATAAGGTCCAATAAATATGGAAATCCCAAGTCATATGGCTGAATCCCAACAAAGGTCCCTCTCCAGCTTCCTGGAAAATACAGGGCCAGGCCGTGTCATTCTAATGGGTGTGGGAGGCTCTGCTTTCTCCTGAGCTCAGCCTTTGGCAAATGGAAGTTATTCTCTCCAGTTCTCACATCTACACACAGAATCACAATATTATCACAATCTCGAGGAAAAAGAACATTTTGTTTATTTTTTATACATTTGCTCTTGGAGGTAAATAAGTGAGGGTTGTGTCACACTGTGGTACTTCCTTTCTGCTTACCGCCACTTGCTTACTTCCTGCTTCCTGCCATGTGACCTAACGGCTGCTGCTCAACTTCAGTTTGATCTAGAATTTCTGTGAAATAAAGTTTATCGGTGAGATAATTAGCCAGTCCTGATACTGCTCAACACTTTATTATATCCTCTATTATTGACAATTCTCTCATCACTTCTTTACCACCAGTGCAGGACGTCATGGTGTATTTTGCAGGACAAGTGACGCCCATGATCACTGTGTTTACCATTACCCTTGAACTCAACTCAAGCAGCAAGCAGACCCTGCAGCCTCATGTTAACCTGACGAAAACAGTATCCTATTCAGATTCTAGTGAACAGATGAATAAAAGTCACAAGGTCTTGTAGCCCATAGCAACCAGTCCAGATGTTTGCTTTCAGAACATGCTATCTGCTGAGTGATTGCTATGGTTTGCTGGTCCTGGTTTAGTATTCATATAGCCTCTATGGCTCCTCCACCCCTCTCCATAGTCATGAGAAAATCTCACCCACCCATGGAGTAAACCAGTTGGTTAGGAGCCTGCCCACAACCTGGAGTATATTCAGCACCAGAAGAGACAGCCAAGAAGACAGAAAATGTGCCTTGTTTTGTAATACAGAGGGACTGTGTCCCTCACAAAGTTGTTTGCCAGCTCCCACCTTATGATGGGTTCCAATAAAGCAAGTATAAAGGTGGCCCATCTGAGTTTAGCTCAAAGACGAGATCTGGAGCTCCATCTACAATCAGAAGGTGCCCTACACTGCTGCTGAGTGTGCCAGCCTGGTGAAACTGTCAGTGATCTCCGGTGAACAGAAGGCTGAGAGCCTTCCGAGTGGTAGCAAAACAAGGAATAGGTCTTGGGTTAGTATCTGCTACATAGTAACATCTGTCATTTCCAGCACTCAGCTTAGCTTGCTATATACTAGAAAGATTGGAGAGCCCCATGTGCCTCTCTTATAGATCAGCAGTACTCTGTTAGATACCTGACCATTTCTTTCTATATCAGGTTTTTGGTTATACCCATAGAGGTCTGATGGTGCTTTTATTTTTCTAGTGTGACCCATCAGAGAATATCTCTTGGACTAACCCCATTGGGTGAAGGCACTGCACATTCATGTGCCAGCTCTTCTGTGTGGGTGTTCAATATTCCTGCATCCCAGCTGGCACCTGGGATACATAAGGTCCAATAAATATGGAAATCCCAAGTCATATGGCTGAATCCCAACAAAGGTCCCTCTCCAGCTTCCTGGAAAATACAGGGCCAGGCCGTGTCATTCTAATGGGTGTGGGAGGCTCTGCTTTCTCCTGAGCTCAGCCTTTGGCAAATGGAAGTTATTCTCTCCAGTTCTCACATCTATACACAGAATCACAATATTATCACAATCTCGAGGAAATTTTTTATACATTAGCTCTTGGAGGTAAATAAGTGAGGGTTGTGTCACACTGTGGTACTTCCTTTCTGCTTACCGCCACTTGCTTACTTCCTGCTTCCTGCCATGTGACCTAACGGCTGCTGCTCAACTTCAGTTTGATCTAGAATTTCTGTGAATTTCTGAATCACTGTTTGCTTTGCTGGAGAGCACAAGCTCTTTTGTATGCAGCCAACGATGAAAGGAGGTGATGATTTGTAGTTATTCTGTATACAGACAGACAGTAACGAGAGAATAACACATTTAAAGGAAGAATTCATCCTAAAGAAGACTCATTGTGGACAAACTGTGTGTTATGTTTTTAACCACGTTAATATTTATACCTAATTAAATGTGTTTTAATAAATACGTCCACACTTTAGTTTTGGTTTGTATTTATATCACTTAGGTTTTTTTAAATATCAGTTAAGGGTTAATTCTGTCCCTTTTATCAGTCATCACCTGGAGTAGACATGCCCCGTGGGAGGGGGGGATTCCTAATTAGCTGTGGGCAATTAATGGTACTCCCTAGTCTATAACGGAGGAAAATACAGGGTTTGGTTTCTTTAGGATCGAAGGAGGAAGGTGAATGGTGCCAGGGAACCTAACAAAGTAGACCTTAGTAAGGAAAAAGTGCCCTGAACTAAGGAGAGCAATCCTATGGAATTTGGGTTGAGGGATCATGTAAATGATGACCCAGCCTGGACTGGCAATCTAAGGATTCCGGCAAATAGTTACATAGTTAGGTTGGGTTGAAAAAAGACTAAAGTCCATCAAGTTCAACCCCTCCAAATGAAACCCAGCATCCATACATACATACACACCGACCCCTCCATACACTCACATAAACTATATATATATAGTCATATACTAACTATAGAGTTTAGTATCACAAAAGCCTTGGAAATTCCTGCTTGTCCAAGAAATCACCCAAGCCACTCCTATAGTCATTAACAGAATCACAACATCACCCGGCAGTGAATTCCACAACCTCACTGTCCTGACTGTGAAGAACCCCCTACGTTGATTCAAATTAAAGTTCTTTTCTTCTAGTCTGAAGGGGAGGCCTCTGGTACGGTGATCCACTTTATGGGTAAAAAGGTCCCCTGCTATTTGTCTATAATGTCCTCTAATGTACTTGTAAAGTGTAATCATGTCCCCTCGCCTTTTTTCCAGAGAAAACAACCCCAACCTCTAACCAGTTTAGTTGCACTTAGTCTCTACACTCTCTCCAGCTCATTTATATCCCTCTTAAGGACTGGAGTCCAAAACTGCCCCCATACTCCAGATGAGGCCTCACCAGGGACCTATAAAGAGGCAGAATTATGTTTTCATCCCTTGAGTTAATGCCACAGAATGACACTGCCCAGAATTAGACAACTTGTTATCTACAAAAACCCCTAGATCCTTCTCATTTAAGGAAACTCCCAACACACTGGCATTTAGTGCATAACCTGCATTTATCAACATTAAACCTCATTTTCCAGTTTGCTGCCCAGTTTTATAATTTAGTCAAATCACTGTGCAAAGTGGCAGCATCCTGCATGGAACCTATAGTTCTGCACAATTTAGTATCATCTGCAAAAATAGAAACAGTACTTTCAATGGCCACCTCCAGGTCATTAATAAACAAGTTGAAAAGCAAGGGACCTAGTACAGAACCCTGCGGTACTCCACTAACAACACTGGTCCAATTAGAAAATGTTCCATTTACCCCCAAATCTTTGTAATTTATCTTTTAGCCAGTTCTCTATCTACGTACAAATACTATATTCCAGGCCAACATTCCTTAATTTAACCAGTAACCTTCTGTTTGGCACTGTATCAAATGCTTTAGCAAAGTCTAAGTAGATCACATCCACTGCCATCCAATAATCAAGGGCCCTGCTCCAGAGCCCCAGAGGGGCTGCTCTATCATTGCCATAGACAATCACTATTTTTTTAACTGGTGGGGGGGGGCTGTTTGGGCCTAACGCTATTTTGACTCCCGGTCAAGGCCTTATGAAGAGCAAATAATATGAGAATAGTCTGTGTTATAGGTCTAGGGAAGCTAGTAGCACAGTTCTATAGAAGAGGAGCCCTGGCCTTGGGCAAAAGGTTAACTAATAATATATTTGCTACAAACCCTGCAGAGGAGATTAATATGGTGTAGACTGGACTGTAGACAGTTACATTTATATTTTTAGAAGATCATTTTCCTGGCCACAAATTGAACTGATCTAAGCCTCCTTTTGAACATTCAGATAACCATATGGCAATGGTTCCCAAACTGTGTGGATGGCTCCTATGGGGTAGTTCTTGAGGTTTGATGAGGCCCTGGGCTAAATAGACTTTGTGGGGCACCAATATTTATTTAAGTACTTACCAACCTGTTGCCCATCTGCTGTTTTTGAAGCAAAAGCCCATCACCCTCAACAGACTTTGTTGAAAGTCATCAACAACTGGAGGGTCACCAGTTAGGCAATGCTAATATAACATGTTCCTGGGACCATCTGGGCCCTGTTATTACTATCTTACCCTACTGTCACCATCTTGGTTTACTGTCTCCATCTCACCATACTGTTGCAATCTTGCCCTGCTATTTTTATAGTGTCCTCCTGCAGCCAACTTGTCCCAGAATTGCCATCTTGTCCTGCTGTCAACATCTTGACTTACAATCACCCTCTTCTCCTTCTGTCTCCATCTTGTCCTACATTTGCCACTTTGTGTTAATATTGCAATCTTGCTTTACTGTCTTTGTCTTGTCTTACAATCCTGCTGTCACCATTTTGTCCTGCTGCAACTTCTTGTCGTACTGAGTACATCTTGCATTACTATCCATCCTAATACCTGCCTTTCCTACCTTTTACTACTACCGTGTTTAGTTGCCCTGACCCATCACCGCTGTTTCAAGCCGATAACTGTGAAAATCCATTGGTTTTGTGGTTGTAGATTTTTAGGGCCAAACTAGTAACTGAAAGGACATTTTGAGAAGAAAAAAGGAGGAGAAACAAATTATAAAAGCTAAAATAAAAGAGATGGGAAGGAAGATTCCAAAATGGTTGACATTAGAAAAGAGAGCTCTTGGGCAAAGAAGGAAGATAAAATCTGCAATTTCAGTTAAAAATGCAAAAAGGCAAGGAAAGCTAAAATCACTGGGGTGCCACATCACACTCCCCTCAGCAAATCTACTCTGTTTTTTTTAATAGAAGAGACACCCAGACCCTGGACAAATGTTTAGCAATAGGGTGGTAACACTAGGGGGAGCCTAACAAGGGAGCCTAACAACACCCCCCCCCATTGAATTTATCTTTTCTTGTTCTGTAATAAGCAATGTCCAGCCTGTAACTCCACAACAGCCTTGTTAATAGGGTTTCTTTCCCTTTAAACAAAGTCAGTCTGCCCTGGGCGCAACCCCCTCACCTGGAAATCACTCAGGCCGCAGGTATTTCAGCAATGCACATCCATCCTGCAGTCATTCCAAACCTGTTCCCCACCCTCTATTTCTCCAGCGTATATCTGCATTCTTTTCTGGACTGTATTTAAATCTACAATGTAAGCAACTGCTCAGAATCAAGGCAGAAGTGATTTACATGTCAAAGAATCCCTTCAAATTAGAGGAAAAGTCGCTCAATGGCACATGGGAAATTTAAGGTATTTTGCATATTTTTTTTGCATCCCAAAATCACCCACTGCCCCTATGAGAATTACCTGAAAGCACAAGTATGAGGGAGGGGATAACAACTATCTCCCACAATTACTAATTACAAGTGCCGCTCTGTGGGGGCCCCCATTATGGTCGTGGCCCAGGGCAGTTGCCACCTATTTGCAAACCCCTTAAAGGCATCTCTGCTGCAAGAACTTCCACCACCAGGGTTCTGTGTAGTGAAAATCTACAAGAAACATGAAATTCCCACAGAGGAGCCACCAAACCTGTTACTCCTGATAAACCAGACGAGGTTGAAGGAAGAGGAATTCCAGGGCTGCTATTGTCACGACTGTGAGGGACGTGGCAGAGGGACGTGAAGGAAACTATCAAGGGGGGGAGAGAAAACATTCAATATTTGCCTGAAACCAGTCACTCCTTCCACCTCCTCCGAGGGAATGTATGTGACTCTCACCTAAAAGTACTACTCTGTAATCAGCAAAGTAAAGCAAGAGAAAGCACCCAAGGCAGGTGCAAGGGGTCATTTAGTGACTGGGGGGAAACAATGATTCTACCGTTGGTTTTCTGCTCCCAGGGGCTCATGATTTGCAGTGAGGTTGAGGGCCAGACCTGGAGGCAATGTCCAATCATTTTTGAATGGGAGGCCAAGGGATTAAAGGTGATGCCGCAGACTGTAACATTCCCAGGTGTGCTGCACACAACAAGCTGATCCTATCTCAGTCACTTCAGTAATTGGGTGGCCGTAGGCAGATAGAAGACCAACACAGCCGCCATATAATACAGGAGAAAACACTCAAAGTGTTTACTGTACTCCTCTGTAAGAATATAAACACATGAAAGCTCTCTTTGAATTTTTGCATGAATACAGCCCTGCCTGTGCTTCTTAGCACTGTATTCATGAGAGGCGGCAGAGGCATATAGGCATCTCCCTCACCCCCTACTTGTCTCCTAACTTGTGCGTCATTAAAGGCAGATGTGGCGGGCGCAGGCAATAACAGGGCCCTATGATTTTTCACCTGCCCCAGGTGGTAAGGACAGGGCTGGTCTAAACCCACCGATGCTGCACTTTGTACCTAATACCAGATTTTTTAATCTGGCACAAGGTGCAGAGCAGAGCTAAACCCCGGCGAGAAGTGCTCTGTGCATAAATACTATGGAGCTTTGGCTGGGAGAACCCTCAGGGCTCTAGCACTTCTGCCCACTGTATAGTAAATGACCACTATAGTATCTAATATTGACTAAACATTGAACCTCTGAGCTTGTAGGGACAATACAATAACCCTTATCTGTAACCAAGATATACACGTATGTAGTTTAGAAGTGTAATGCCTCCTGCACCTGCATCTGTTGTATTGAGACTTGAGGGACAAGGCAGAATCCTAGTTTGTATTGGTACCAGTAATACATTAGAACCATAAAGGGCCATTGTAAAGAGGCAAACTGAGAGCATGTCTGTTCATATATTGGCCCATTGATGTGGTTTTCTCCTAAAGGGCCTGCATCTCAAACTCTCCAAACAAGTAAATCTTTGCATGGCCATTTAGCCTTCTTAACATAGTTATACATTCATGCTTGTGTAATTTTTGCTTTCAGCCAAGAATAACTGCCTTCTCATTCCTTGCAGTCCCCTAATTTTCCAAGCCAACGCCTTTAAGTGACATCATCAGTGGCTTTAAGACCAATCGCCTCTCTCGCCAGGCCCCAATGGGAGAAACTACGGAGGACCCTGAAAATGGTTTTGGCGTATTGGAATCCATATTCCCCAAGCATTGTGTTTGATTTTGGGGGAAATATTGGCTCTCGGCTATGTTTTATAAGTTCTGTCTCATCAGCCATGGACTGTTCTGATATGGACAGTGGAGAAAACCCAGTGTTGAGCCCTTTCAAAAAAACAAAAATCAAAGGCGTATCCACAATTGAGCAAACACTGTACAGTCAAGAGGTCTGCAAACAGCATGTACTCATGGACTGTGAGAAAAATAAAGAGAAGGAACACTACAGTGTGAATACACAAGGGCAGCTGCAGAAGATCAAGGCTACATGCGCCAACTCAGGGTTTGTGTGTCCTCAGACATCAATAAAAGAGACAAGTTGCAGATAAGATTTTGACAGTTGCAACTCCATGCGATTGGCACATTCAGCTTGGTAATTCAATATGTGTAACAGGCTCAGCATCAAAGCAGACATGAGCATTGCATCCTTCTTACAGAGGAATAGAGAAGACACATTATTATGATTTAGTAACCAAACATTGGTGCTATGAAGTAGCCGCAAATAGAAATAACAGCAATTAAGCCAGTTCCCATGAGGAGCCAGAAAAATCTCCCAAAATGTCCCCATGGATATAGAGGAAAATATAAATAAGAGGAAATAAAAAAAAAGAACACAAAAATGATTAACGTTCAACCTTCGGACATCACTTTTCATGTTCGATAGAGCAGCGTGGTGGGCTTTTTGCCGCCAAGGACTCCGATTCCAAGGTCTATGAACAGTCCTTAGAAGTGAATCTGCTGTAAGAGCTTGAGAAACATAAACCTAAAGCAAGTGACCCCCCCCCAGTCAGTTAAGGTTTGTGGGGCTGAATATAAAGTTATTACATGGATCTGCTCCACATATGTGACTGTAATAGAAAGGAGCTGTATAAATACACAGATATTACTGGATCCCTCCCCAGAGGAGCTGCACTGTATATAACTGTAATAGAAAGGAGTTGTATAAATACACAGATATTACTGGGATCCCTCCCCAGAGGAGCTGCACTGTGTAAAACTGTAATAGAAAGGAGTTGTATAAATACACAGATATTACTGGATCCCTCCCCAGAGGAGCTGCACTGTGTAAAACTGTAATAGAAAGGAGTTGTATAAATACACAGATATTACTGGATCCCTCCCCAGAGGAGCTGCACTGTGTAAAACTGTAATAGAAAGGAGTTGTATAAATACACAGATATTACTGGATCCCTCCCCAGAGGAGCTGCACTGTGTATAACTGTAATAGAAAGGAGTTGTATAAATACACAGATATTACTGGATCCCTCCCCAGAGGAGCTGCACTGTGTATAACTGTAATAGAAAGGAGTTGTATAAATACACAGATATTACTGGATCCCTCCCCAGAGGAGCTGCACTGTGTATAACTGTAATAGAAAGGAGTTGTATAAATACACAGATATTACTGGATCCCTCCCCAGAGGAGCTGCACCGTGTATAACTGTAATAGAAAGGAGCTGTATAAATACACAGATATTACTGGGATCCCTCCCCAGAGGAGCTGCACTGTGTATAACTGTAATAGAAAGGAGATGTATAAATACACAGATATTACTGGATCCCTCCCCAGAGGAGCTGCACTGTGTATAACTGTAATAGAAAGGAGTTGTATAAATACACAGATATTACTGGATCCCTCCCCAGAGGAGCTGCACTGTGTATAACTGTAATAGAAAGGAGTTGTATAAATACACAGATATTACTGGATCCCTCCCCAGAGGAGCTGCACTGTGTATAACTGTAATAGAAAGGAGTTGTATAAATACACAGATATTACTGGATCCCTCCCCAGAGGAGCTGCACTGTGTATAACTGTAATAGAAAGGAGTTGTATAAATACACAGATATTACTGGATCCCTCCCCAGAGGAGCTGCACTGTGTATAACTGTAATAGAAAGGAGTTGTATAAATACACAGATATTACTGGATCCCTCCCCAGAGGAGCTGCACTGTGTATAACTGTAATAGAAAGGAGCTGTATAAATACACAGATATTACTGGATCCCTCCCCAGAGGAGCTGCACTGTGTATAACTGTAATAGAAAGGAGTTGTATAAATACACAGATATTACTGGATCCCTCCCCAGAGGAGCTGCACTGTGTATAACTGTAATAGAAAGGAGTTGTATAAATACACAGATATTACTGGATCCCTCCCCAGAGGAGCTGCACTGTGTATAACTGTAATAGAAAGGAGCTGTATAAATACACAGATATTACTGGATCCCTCCCCAGAGGAGCTGCACTGTGTATAACTGTAATAGAAAGGAGTTGTATAAATACACAGATATTACTGGATCCCTCCCCAGAGGAGCTGCACTGTGTATAACTGTAATAGAAAGGAGTTGTATAAATACACAGATATTACTGGATCCCTCCCCAGAGGAGCTGCACTGTGTATAACTGTAATAGAAAGGAGTTGTATAAATACACAGATATTACTGGATCCCTCCCCAGAGGAGCTGCACTGTGTATAACTGTAATAGAAAGGAGTTGTATAAATACACAGATATTACTGGATCCCTCCCCAGAGGAGCTGCACTGTGTATAACTGTAATAGAAAGGAGTTGTATAAATACACAGATATTACTGGATCCCTCCCTAGAGGAGTTGCACCATCAAAAAACAAAACTCATATGTTTCTAATAATTTGGTAGGTACATAACCAGTTAGTAGTGGGTTACACTTATTATAAGTAAATAGGTAAAGCTTTCACCACACATTCGTTCATCATTCTTCTTCACAACTGTCAGGACCCCAGATCTCACCTCTTCAGACTACGCAGAGACAGTGGGCAGATGCAATAAAAGGAAAATTCCTTTTATTAAAAAAATGTAAACATCTCAATTGTTTTTAGACGAGACAGTAGAAGTTACACAGGCATTATAGACAGCTGCATGATATTCACAGGGGTTCAAAGCTTTACCCACAATGATTAAGACCCCAGTCATTTCTGTAGAACCCCCTCAGAAAGTGGAGTGATTAAAATACATGCAGAGCATCTGTAATGTGTTACTTCAGAAGCATCAACGAATTAAGAATTTAAGGTCACGGTGGGTTCATCTTTGGCACTTAGTGTATAAAACAGACTCCCGTGGTTCCCTCAACCCCACCCTGCCAGTATAGGAGTGTTACAGTACCATGCATAGAGCTGTTTTGGTGGCCGAGAAAGGGTTTCCCCACCTAGAGATCTTTCTGATCAGATGGGAGTCTGTAACATTTCTCCTCTTTAGGTTTCACCTAAATGCTTATAATCTGTATTAGGGATGTACATTTTGGTCTCCAAAAAACTGGACTTCTCGTCGCTTCCTCTTCATTTCTCAATCTGTTTGGCAGTGTCCCTATAGCCTAGTGCCAGTATATGTAGGGCCTACATAAAGGAAATCTTGTTATATCTATAGAACGGTTTGGTAGGAGCAGTTCTGCTCAGCTGTCAGTTCTACAAGAGCAGTCACCATGCCCCTCATTGGCTGTTGGAGGTCAATAAAGGGATGCTGTTGGCTCTGTCTTAGAGCAGCAGTTCACTGGTGGCCATGCTGAGCATCTAACAGGAGCAGTCTATCAGAATTGGGTGGGTTATTTTACTGACGGTGGCGTTCTAACAGGAGCAGTTGCTGTTGTCTTTGGGGGCAGACTCAGTGAGCTGGGCAGTGCCACTCCCTGGGACAGGTCCATTCTCCAGGCTCTCGTTCATCTTCTCACAGATGATGTCCACTAAACGTTCAAATACTTGCTTCACATTGATGTTGTCTTTAGCGCTGGCCTCGAAAAACTCAAATCCTATGAAGAAAAAAAGGAAAAGGTTGACTCAGCAATCTTAGGCCTTGTAGGCCGACGACGACTTACTATTTTATTGTGTCATCATCACGATGAACTGCATCACATCATGTGAAATGAATGCTGATACCTAACAAAGTTGCCCATTGATGCAATGTGATGTCATTGAGGTTCAGTCAATCTGTAGCAGACTATCAATTGCTGAGCAGTTAAATAAACTTTACTATCTTACTACAAATTCCCTAAAAAATGTTTTTATGCCGACACCATTCTGTTTGCAGAACTCCAGAACCCAGCAGCAATGCTTCCAAACTATTCCTACCTAGTTCCTCAGCAAGTTTCCGCCCATCCTCAGCAGCGATCACTCGATCATCTTCGAGGTCACACTTGTTTCCTACTAACAGAACCTGCGCATTGTCCCAGGAATATGTCTTAATTTGGGTTGCCCTAAGAGAAAATAAAAAAACAGATATTACACATATGTTTACAATATATTATGGATGTTTTTGGAGCCAACCCTACTTATCAGGAAAACTATCCATGCAGAGAAAACTCTACTTCCCCATTCAACAACTTGATGCACTTCTCACCCAATGGGATTGTTATACTTGCCCCATAGATATCGGCCTGATTGTCGTTGAGGAGGAGCACACTGTAATTTTGGTAAAACACTATGATCTTTCTTTTAGGAACCAACTAGATCCAGACTGCACAGCCTATAATCTGTCAACTATGAACTGCACATCCCCATGACCTCGACATTCTGGGGCAAATTCACTAAGATGCGAAGCGCCGAACGATAGCGTTAATTCGCTAGCGTTTGGCATTTTCGCTACTGCGCAAATTCACTAATGAACGATGGCGTAGTTTCGCTAGTGTTACTTTGCAACCTTAAGCCAGGCGAATTTTCGCTAGCGACGAAACTACGCAAATTCACTAACTTGCGCAGTGTACTGAACGCTACCTTTTACGCTAGACTTCCTTCGCCACCTCAGACCTGGCGAAGCGCAATAGAGTAGATAGGGATTGTTTCCAAAAAAGTCAAAATTTTTTCTAAGTCCCAAAAAACGCTGGCGAGTTTTCTACATGATGGGTGATAGGCTGAAAAAGATCGAAAAATTTTTTGGGGCTCCCCTCCTTCCCCCCTACATTTCCTGACTCATGGCAACTTACCTAGATAGTGGGCACATGTGTAGGGCAAAATAAAAATTTTATTTGCAGATTTGAAGGTTTTCTTGGCATTTGTAGTGCTGATACGTATTCCTCCATTGAAATTTGAATTTCGCGCCGTATGCAAATTAGCCTTCGCTAGCGTAACTTTGCTTTATATAGCGAATCAACGCTAGCGCAACTTCGCAACCTTACGCTACCCCTGTGCGCAACTTCGGATTTTAGTGAATTTGCGGAGCGCTGGCGAAACTACGCCTGGCGAAGTGCGGCGAAGTTGCGCCTGGCGCAACTTCGCATCTTAGTGAATTTGCCCCAGAGTCTCACAAACAACACAGCCATTGGCCAACCAGCCACTAACCCACATCCACCTACTGTTCTTGCCACCAACCCAACATAATGATGTCTCTGTTTGCTCACCAGTCCTGCACAGCATTGAAGGATTCCAGGTTTGAGATGTCATACATGAGCAAGAAACCCATGGCGCCACGGTAATATGCTGTTGTGATTGTGCGGTACCTCTCTTGACCAGCTGTGTCCTGTAAGACATCATATGAATGTATTAGACATTGTTACTTATCGGCAGTGCTGGTCATTCAACCCATACAATGTGCATTTGAAAGCTTTACAAAGAAACATTGGGGCAAAAACTGGCATGGTGGGCAGGACCCGAATGACCATGTTTAAAGGAAGAAAAAATTGATCCTGGATTAATAGGGGAGAAATAAATGAGTGAAGCACAATGGTAATGCCCAGGTCACCTACTTGATCCCACGTCTTCTCAACCCAAACTAGAGTGCCATTGAGAAGGGAATTGACAACCCGGAGTCAAAACTTTGAAGTCATAGATGATGGGCTCTGGATGACCATTTTGCATCTAATTTGTAACAGGAGAGAACATGAGTCTTACCCAGATCTGCAACTTGACCCTCTTTTCGTTCCTGTACACCGTCTTGACCTTGAAGTCGATCCCCACTGTACTGACAAAAGCCGAAGTGAAGGAATCGTCTGCATATCGGAAAAGGAAGGAGGTTTTTCCTACGCTGCTGTTGCCGATGATCAGGAGTTTGAACATGTAGTCAAAACTTTGGTCAGCAGCATCTTTTTGGGGCTGGCGGGTGTCGCTGGCAGATGCCATCTGTGGGGCCACAGAGAGAGAGACATTAACAAAAGTCCTACAGAACCTTTAGTTTCAGACTGATTCTGGGAGTATTCACTGTGTGTGACACTTGCTCTACGTAAATAAAGTTCTTCTTCTTCCATTTCTACTAAAGTAGGTCATGTCATTCACAAAGGCTATGAAAAAGGGCCCTCTAGTTGCAAAACTATAAGGAAAAAAAGGCGTCATGTTTACTTGGAACGGCAAAGAAACAACTTGTCTACAAACCAGAGGCCAGAGGACATGGGAGTAGCCTGGTTTTAGGAAGAAAAGCCACACAAAGTATGTTTTGCCTCCTAAATCCATAATTGTTGGTTTAATATCCCTTGAAACTATTTAGCAACAATAGAATGTTGCAACTCGCACAGTGTTATGTATTGCAACAAGGGTAATTAACTGCGCAATCACAATTACATTTAATCTACATATCCTTAATGAAGACCTGACACAGCGGTTTAGGAAGTGCAGAACAATCCCCATGAATCAATCAACCATATTTTACGGCTGTGCTGTCATTCATATAAATGGAAACCGCCTGTCATTGTTGGGGATGGTTGTTTTCGCCCTGAAAACAAATGCATTTCCAGGTCAAAAAACACTTTGAGCCCTTCCCTGCACTTGCCACAGGTCTCTGTGTTCTAAAATGGAGCAAAAAGAGGTGAGTTTGCCCCATGAATACAGGGCTGCCTGTGTTCAGCAGCACAGTATTCATGAGGAGTGGCATGGGAGGCATATAAGCGTCTTCCCACCCACCCCCCAACTTGTGCTTCATTCAGGAACCATAGTACAGGTGCAACCCTAAAAAGATCATTGCACAGCCTGTGGAAAGCAGTAGGGATGCACCCAATCCATTATTTTGGATTCGGCCGAACCTCCGAATCCTTCGCGAAAGATTCGGGCGAATACAATACCGAACCGAATTTGCATATGCAAATGTTGGGTGTGAAGGCAAAAACATTTTTTACTTCCTTGAGTTGTGACAAAAAGTCATGTGATTTCCCTCCCGCCCCTAATTTGCATTTGCAAATTCCGATTCCGATTCGGTTCTGCCAGGCAGAAGGATTCAGCAAATCCTGCTGAAAAAGCCCGAATCCTGGCCAAATCCCGAACCGGATCCTGGATTCTGTGCATCTCTAGAAAGCAGTAAGGGCAGGGTTTCCTTATGCCCCTTTAAGTGTGTGCTCTCCACCTAGTTCTGGACTTACAGCTATGACTCTAAACTGATTGCTTTAGGGCAGAGACACACGGTCAGGAAGATTAGTCGACAAATCTCCTCTTCTTCAGGGTGACTAATCTCCCCGAACTGCCTTCCCCTACTTTCCACCGGCAATTTTTCGTTTTCCGAAGTCGCCCGAAGCTGCCTCACGAGGAAACTTCGGCCAACTTTGGAAAACGAAGTGCTCGGTGCGATCCCGATGTCGATTTTTATTCTAGCCGGCTGGAAGGCAGTTTGCGGAGATTAATCGCTCTAAAGAAGAGGAGATTTGACGCGGGGCGACTATTCTCCCCGAATCTGACTGTATGTCTCTGCCCTTAGAGATGCATGAAATCCAGGATTCAGTTCAGTAAACTAATTAGTCTTCTCTTTTTTTTAAACAGGATTTGGATTGTCTGAATCCTTAGGGCCAGTGCTGAGATAATCCCCCTGTATAATGTTTACAAAACAGTCACAACAAAAGGGAGAAGGGAGGTGGTTTTATACTGGAAATAGAATTAGTCTGCACAGCAAGGACCAAACGCGGAGTAGCTACAGTTTCCATATTTAGCTCAATAATAAAAAAAAAACATTGATTTTTTTGTGATTAAAATAATAAACAAAAAGTATTTTTAGCACAAGTCCTATTCATTGAACTAATGTTGAACATGGGGGGAGTACTGTCCCTTTAAGTATTCAGGTTTTGTTCCCTGCTGGGAATCCCTGGATGAATAAGGTGTGGAAGAGATTAGCTCAGGCTTTTTTAAATAAGGGCAGAAATAGGTGACCCCACCCTGTTTCCAATGGGAACTGATAACCTCCATTAGGTTGTCCAATGTAAGCCTTTATGCCAACAGGGCATAGACAAATCAGTCACAGTTAAAGGGTGAGCCTCTCTGACACACACACACACCTGGCACTGGCTGTAAAGGTAAGTCGTGGGTGTAGAGACACCAGCTGAGCAATGTCACCTGCACAGAATTAAGGTACAGCCCTGCATCTGACTTATTGTGTCAACACCCTGCTGGGCATATAACACAGATTTCCAGATGCATCATTGTTGCCTGCCTGTGTACATTAGGGTGTGTGGAAATATATATATATATATATATATATATATATATATATATATATATATATATATATATATATATAGGTGATTTCACCCCTGACATTTAATACAGCTGTTGGACAGCCAATAAGACGCTACAGGATCTCCCAATCTGCCACTGCTGAAGGAGGTCAGGACCCAAATGAAACAACAGAGAAACTAACATTTATGTGCTGGTCCAGGAGAACTAAAGCTTAAATAAAGAAGTAGCTAGAAATGTTGTACATGATGTTCTGGGCTTCTGTACCAGCCCAAGGCAACCACAGCGCTTTAGCAGTAAAGATCTGTGTGTCTCCAAAGATGCCCCAGTAGCTCCCCATCTTCTTTTCTGCTGATACACTGCACATGCTCTGTGCTGCTGTCCCTTACTGAGCTTAGGGACCCACTCACAATATACAGTACACATAAGGTTGAGAGATTTGCCTGAGGCCACCAAAGGAAACAGACCCAAGTCAAAGACCCATGAGTTCATCCCAGAGCCACTCATTCTGCCTGATCCAAGTCCTTCACTTATTTATGAACCCAGCTGCCATGACTCCCCAGAGACACTCTACAAGCCCCTGTCGGGTTTCTGGGGTCACAAGTTAAGCGAGTGATTTCTTGCTTGCATCCTAATGTGCAGCAACCAATCACAACCTGGAATGTATGTTCTAGTTCTTTGTTTTCATGCTCCCTGACCCACCATCACCAAAAGCCAGCAGGACATCATGCTTATCCCTATAGTTTCCCTATAATAATCTCAGTAAAGCAACAGTAACATCAAAAAAGTGTTTTTAAGTAATGAATAAATGATATAATGTTGCCCTGCACTGGTAAGGGCAGAGACACGCGAGCGAAGATTCAGAGAAATTCAGTAACCCGGCGACAAATCGGCTCTTCTTAGGGCGTCTAATCACCCCAAAAAGCTTTCCTGCTGGCTAGAATCTAAATTGCCAGCGTTATGGCACTCGGAGTGATTCGTTTTCTGAATTCGCCCAAAGTTTTCGCGTGAGGCAACTTTGGGCGACTTCGTAAAATGAATCGATCCGAGTGCCGTGCCGATTTAGATTCTAGCCAGCGGGAAGGCACTTCAGAGAGATTAATGGCTCCCAAGAAGAGACGTGTCTCTGCCCTTAAACTGGGGTGTTTGTTTTAGAAAGACTATTACAGTTCACATGAACAAGCTGCTGTGCAGCAATGGGGGCAGCCATTCAAGCACAAGATACACAGCAGATAACAGATACGTTCTGATGAATCCCATTGTATACTGCAGAGCTTATCTGTTATCTGCTGTGTATCCTGTGTTTTTTCTCCTTTTTTAAAATGGCTGCCCCCACAGCTTTCCAGCATCTTGTTTATATAAACTATAGAAGCAAACAAACCAGTTTTACCAGTGCAGGGCAACACTACATTATATTTTAATTAATTGAATACTCTTTCATTTGTTGGTGTTAGTGTTCCTTTAAGACAGTAGAGCAGTTATCTCCCATTCACTCTGCTGATTATAAATGGGGCCATAACAGTAACAGGAAACTGTAAATCTGGAGATCAAGGAGAAGAACTGATCACCTCATCTGATCTCTAAACTGATGTCTCTTGTTTATACAAATACCCAAATTTCCCCTCCACTGTCCCCTATTAAAACTGCCTGTAAGTGTCTTCCAGCCCCCCTCTATTGCTATAGTACAAGCCCAGACCAACCATTTAACACTGGAATCATAGAGATACAAGGAAGTTGAAAATATCTAATTATGTTATAGGTTGCCCTGTCTCAAGGGAAATCATATACATTTTGGTAATTAACATCATTTGATTACATAATATTTAAGGCAACCAAATTAGCAGTGGCCAGTGAAATGAGATTACCCATAATTAGTGCATTAATAATTAACCCTATCTGTAAATCCATTTACCAGGTGGATTAACCTGGACGTGTGTTTAGCTCAGGCTGTATCTCAGTATAAGATAAAGCCTTATAAATACAGGAGATAACCCCCATCTTTACAACATTATGGCAGCTTCCAGGGCGCATTTATTGTGGGCTATAAATGTTGTACAAAGGCTTACTTTAGTGGGAATAATCTCTACACAGTGAGAGGATAGCAGTGTAATTATCTATGGGCCATAAAATGCAATCATAGCGCTCTAACTGGCTCAAATGTGTATTTTCCAGCCAAAATCTGCCATTCACGTCAATAGCACGAAGCACGGGAAGTGACAGGTTTCTCCACCAGTGAATTCTACATTTATTTAAACACAGATAAACAAGCTATAGAAGACAGGCTCCTCTATTCCTCATCACTGCTAATGTCACAAACTTACAGATAAGGACTATTTTATTTTATTGAGGGTTAGGCTGACCATACATGGGTTGACATTGAATACTAACATTCCATTCTATATTGTATATACAACTTACTAGCGTATGCATGGTAGAGCCCTCCATGGGTCTAATTTTTGAGATCTGCAACTCAACCAGTGACCCACAAGACCACTGAACTGCACCCAAAACCCTATCTGCGAGTCCTACTCAAATGCTAAATATCTGCTTACTGTGGGTAACGTGAGGATACCCGACCCCATGCAGGTCTCTAATGTGTTAAATGACCACCTGCCCGTCTGATCTGGTCTGTAATCATACACATATCTACTGCAGGGCTTTAATCTAGGCAGCCACATTACACTTTTAATGCAGTTCTCTGCCGCTAAAGGTGGCCATACACATATAGATCCGTTTGTTTGGTGATTTTGCCAAATGAGCGGCTCTCTGCCAGATATGCACACATTGAGGTGGGCGATATCTGTCTGATCCGAATGTGGGCCCTAGGCAGGCCCGGACTGGCAAGCTGTGGGTTCTGGCAAATGCCAGAGGGGCTGTTATAAGGTCCCATAGAAAGTCAGTATTTAGTGGGCTGGTGGGGGCCCGTTTGGGCCTATTTTAATTCTCAGTCTGGACCTGGCCCTAGGGCCGAACGATCGGATTATACTGCAAGCAATATGAGCGATCGCATTGGACCGCAGAACCTCATCAATGAGCAGATGCGGCCGAAATCCGAAGGGATTTTTAACCCTGCCCGATCGACATCTGACCAACTTTCAGGCAGATATTGATTGTGGAAGCCCGCTGGTCTGTCGGCAGCTTTTATCAGCTGTGTATGGCCAGCTTTAGGGTCTACAATGGTCTCAATTAAGATGGCCATACACAGGGAGATCCGCTTGTCTGGCGACATCTCTCCCCGATATGCCCACATTGAGGTGGGCCCAATGATTAGATCAGAATGGAGGCCATACAATTGGTCAGACCTGCAGCCAAATAGACGACAGCGAAAACCAACAGATAGGAACAGCCATCACAGGACATCATATATCACAAACCAAAAACCTCTAAGGTTTGGCTTAAAAAGTCCATAAAAATAGCACTGTACTCAGTGGCCTAAGTTATGGGGTCCTAAAACTCCATGTTTTCAGGGTTTGCACACTATGGGAAAATTGCACAATTATATACTGAAAAAGTCCATATTTGAGGATCCTTCTTTGGGTCCTAACGCCAGGGATTTCTAGGCAATTATTTTTAAAATGTGGACTAATCCAGATTTAAAATGGGCATTTTACCCAATTCAACATGCCTCAGATGCTCAGGAACAGAAGCCTCACTAATACACTGTATATGGTCCTGCCCAATTATTAACACATTTTGGCTAGAAGTATACAAATACTGGCACTCACTAACCAAACAAATATTCCAGCCTAATAGAGAGTGGGCTCTGTTTCACAGAATTAAAGGGACGCATCGAATATCTAAAGCGAACAAAGCATTAGCAGAAAGATTAGCTGCAGCAACCAGAAAAGCCATATTGCAGGAATGGCTTTCCCCTACCCCACCTTCTATACATTTTCTGTTCCACATGGACTGGTTTTGACACCTGGACCACATATATTTCCTTCCTGATTATCACACAACTCACAATATCCACCTTCCGCTATACTCCGTGGTATAATAAAGTATAATAAAACTTTATTAGTTATGCACATATTTACAATTTCAATAACATGACGGTACCTGTACAGAAGTGAAATCAATTATTTATTTGTGCTGGACTTCCAATAAATACTATTTAAAAAAAAAAGAGAGGACTAATCCAACCTATAAACCTTTCATCTGATGTTTTACTACACTGTGATTTGTCTGTTGCAAGGTTCTGGGAGTTGGACTTCAACAGCAACTGAAGGGATGCAGGTTGGACCTCAATGATATAAAGGGTTATGTCTGCCATCTGTGTCCATCTTGTCCTACTGTCACCATCTTGCCTTCTGGTTTCCATCTTTTCCCACTGTTTCCACCTTGCACTACTGTTTTCTTTTCCGTCAAGTGTCACTATCTTGTCCTACTCTCTCCACCTTGCCCTACTAACGTCATCTTGCTCCACTGTCTTTTTGTCCCCGAGTATCACTATCTTGTTCTACTGTCTCCATTTGCTTTGCTGTCTCCATCTTGCCCTATTGTCTCTATTTTCCCTGGAATTTTTTTTTTTTTGCCTTACTGTCACTTCCTTGCTCCAAACCTCAACCAAAGCTTAAGGTAGGGTTGCCACCTTTTTTCTTTGGGGAAAAGGGGCAGGGGGCGGGCCAGTGATGTTGGGGGCGGACTGGATGACGCCAGAGGTGGGGTGGGTGACGCAGGGGATGGGACTGATGACATGGCGTTTGGCTGATTGCCATGTCATTCACTTCAATGTCCTGTCCACATTTTCTAGACATGTACTTTTCACCTGGGTAGTAGTGATTGGGCCGGCCCGATACCCGCAGGAGCCGAGGGTCGGACAGGTTCGGGCCGACCTCACACTCTTCTTTGCGTTAAATGCTGGTTTCCTACTTCCGGCTTCTTCTTTTATTGACGATGCGCCTGCTCGCCCCACCCCTTTTGTGATATCATTGTGGGGCGGCGCGGGTCTATTAAAGGAGCTCGGCTCGGGCAGTTGAAGGTAGGTGGGGTATGGGTGCTGGTCAGGGAAATCCCTACCTGGTAGCTCTTCCAAAAACCGGGCTGCCCGGGTGAAATCCAGACAGGTGGCAACCCTAGCATACGGAGGGCGCCCTGTTGGTGAGCACGAGGAAGGAGGCTGCAGGCTGTTCTTTACATCTTTCCGGATAAAAAAAGACTGTGAGATTACTCCATAGAGGACAGTCCCAACAGGACGGAGCGTAGATATGCTTCTCAACAGGAGTTGCCATGTGAGTGCATTTTAATATTTGTTTTTAAGAATAAAAAAGGTTGTTATACTATTGCTGCTGCATATTACTCAACAGTTATACCAGAAGGAGGGCTGCAACATGCAATGGGATTTATCAAGCAAGTTGAAAAGTTTTGTTTGTGAGTACCCACCTAAAAATTCATACAAGGAAAGTTAAAAAACAAGGTGGTGGTGGGAACAACAAGGGTTTAACACAAAGTGGTGGAGTTATTTAAATCCTAATTGAGCACAAAAGCGGTGCTATTTACAGCAATGACTATGAAGATTTGCATTCATCCAGGTCATGGTATATCTAATATAAGTCATTTTAAAACAACTGGACTTCTTGAGTAATCAATGAAGACATTTCACTACTCATCAATGATTACTCAACAAGTCCAGTTGTTTAAGAATGACTTATATTAGATATATTTAAAGCAATATTACCCTATATATGGTTTGTCTGGTCCTGTGCCTGTGGTGCTGGCTCTTTTTTAGATTTTGTAACCCTAGCATAAGGGCTACAGGTTAAACAATAATAATACAAAGTATTGCCATCATCCCTTACACTCACTACTATTCTTGCTGTCTGTGAATTTGTACAGGACTCAATGCAATAATCTCATTTTCACCCCCTAAAGACTCTTGGAGCCCTCAGCAGCTGCTGGGCCTGCCGTCCCTACTGTCATACATCTGATTTTACCCAGAGTTCCAATGTGGTGCATAAGAACAGGATACAATCACTCGGTAACATATGTGTAAGATCAGCAACTTGTGACCGAGCCACGTGTAACTCTTCTCAATAGAGTTATTTGTTTATAAAGCAACACTACACACAGCGAGGGCTGGGTTTATGGCACAGTGAGGCCCTATAACCGCTATGGTACTAAAACCTCCTGCTTGTTGTTAAACATCTAGGGGGACCTCTGAGGACTAAAACAGCAGAAAATGAATCATATATCTGGGTTACTGTGGCTGGTTTACTGCAAGTCTCCCGTATGTGCTAAAGGTTAGGGCAGAGACTCAAGCTCAGATTTGGGGAGATTAGTCGCCCGGTGACAAATCTCCTCTTCTTCTGGGAGACTAATCTCCCCGAACTGCCTCCCCTGCCATCCCGCTGGCTAGAGTGTAAATCGCTGGCGGGATGGCACTCAGATCACTTTGTTTTTCGAAGTCGCCCGAAGTCGCCTTCCTGACAGCTATTTACATTCTAGCCGACGGGAAAGCAGTTTGGGAGATTAGTCACCCCGAAGAAGAGGAGATTAGTCGCCCGGCTCAGTATCATGGATGCCCTACCCGCACTTCATTGTGTAAGGGTTACCTGCTACCGCTCATTTATTTGCTCCCAAAGAGCCACCTATTTGCTCTTAAAGGGGTGGTTCACCTTTAAAATAGGGATGCACCGAATCCACTATTTTGGATTTGGCTGAACCCCCGAATCCTTGGCGAAAGACTCGGCCGAATACCGAACCAAATCTGAATCCTAATTTGCATATGCAAACTAGGGGTGGGAAGGAGAAACCTTTTTTACTTCCTTGTTTTGTGACAAAAAGTCATGCAATTTCCCTTCCTGTCCCTAATTTGCATATGCAAATTAGGATTCGGATTCGGTTCCAATCCGAATCCTGCTGAAAAAGGCCGAATCCTGTCCGAATCCCGAACCGAATCCCAAACCGAATCCTGGATTCGGTGCATCCCTACTTTAAGATAACCTTTAGTACATTATAGAGTGGCCAATTCTAAGCAACTATTTAATTGTTCTTCATTATTTATATTTTTTTTAATTATTTGCTCTTTCCAACTTTCAAATGGGGGTCACTGACCCCATCTAAAAACAGATGCTCTATAATGCTACAAATGTATTGTTATTGTTACTTTTTATTACTCATCTTACTATTCAGGTCTCAACTATTCATATTCCAGTCTCTTATTCAAATCAATGCATGGTTGCTAAGGGTAATTTTTAGGGAAGCACTGAATCCAGGATTCGGTTCGGGATTCGGCCTTTTTCAGCAGGATTCGGCCGAATCCTTCTGCCAGGCGAACCAAATCCGAATCCTAATTTGCATATGAAAATTAGGGACAGGAAGGCAAATTGCATGACTTTTTGTCACAAAACAAGGAACTAAAAAAGGTTTCCCCTTCCCACCCCTAATTTGCATATGCAAATTAGGATTCGGATTCGGTATTCGGCCGAGTCTTTCGAAAAGGATTCGGCCGAATCCAAAATAGTGGATTCGGTGCATCCCTAGTAATTTGCAACCTAGCAACCAGATTGCTGAAATTGCAAACTGGAGAACTTCTAAATTAAAAGTTAAATAACTCAAAAACTAAAAATAATAAAAAATGAAAACCAATTGTAAATTGACTCAGAATATCATTCCCTACACTATACTAAAAGTTAACTCAAAGGTGCACAACCCGTTTAATATGAATCTGCATCACAACTCTCAGCCTCATCGTCAGCCTCTCGGTATTATCGGTATTGTTTATGGCAGTTCTGGGGGAAGACAAACCAATGGCACACGTGGCTCAGTCATCTGATCAGAGCTTCCTGGTTAAGATGTTCCTCCATAATAAATCCCATACAGCTAACACCATTTAAAGGGTCAGATTTCACATATTTACTGTATATAGATCAAAAAAGTACATTGTGTCTGTTAAACTTTCTTATCTCACACAGTCACTGTTGCCGTGGGCATGGCCAGGCAGCAGTGCAGTAAATATACTGATGAGCCTTTCAAGAAGTCAAAAAGCAAGGCAGGATTGGTGCTGTTTGCCAGACAGGAAATAGAGTACAACCACAGGAAATAGATTCCTGCATTCAATCACAAAAAGACAAGTGATAATATTACACAATATTATACATTGTTTTGAGACAAAAGAAAATACTTCTTTCGATACGGGCCCTGAAATAATATGCTGGAGGTGCAGATGCTTGAGGGTTTTGCCCCGTGGCCATTGTTTATTCAGCAAGAGGCGGGGCTACACGCTTCGGTTCTTTTGCATAGATTCCAGTGCATTCTGGGATTCCGGATCTCTTTGCACCATGACAGGCATAAAGGTTATCCTAGACATATAGCACTCACCACCACCCCAGGCTCGTGAGTGAGTGTGCAAATCTGACACCTCATAGGAGCCATTTACCGACACTTTTCCCTTTCAGAGCCTGTTCCTAAATTCTGCAGCTGGATTATTTTATCCATCATCATCAGAATAATATACCACGCAGGACATGTTCCTACCTCCCAACTGTCACGTTTTCTGCGAGACAGTCCCAATTTTGACAGCTCAGGCTGCAGTCCCGGGTTTCTTACTGAAATGGCCTGACTTTCTCTTTGATCTCCTGCACTGACTCAAGAAAAAGATACAAAGTTTCTGAAATGTCATTAAAATAAGAAGCTTTGTGGCAGAGAGCCCAGAACACTCAGCAGCTGCACTTAGATACAATTGTAACAATTTAATATAAGTAAAGATACACCTGTAACTATTTAAGATAAGCAGGTCTCTTGGGGAAACTGAGACTTGCATCTTAAAGGAGAAGGAAAGCTACGGAGGCAATTTATTGCCAATAGATAAGCTGCAATAGTGCAAGCTATATTTATTCTGTAGAATGTTTTACCATACCTGAGTAAAAAGCTCTAGAAGCTCTCTCTGTTTGTTTAAGATAGCAGCTACCATATTAGTTTGGTGTGACATCACTTCATGTCTGAGTCTCTCCCTGCTCACTTATAGCTCTGGGCTCAGATTACATCAGGGTATGGAGGAGGGAGGGGGCAAAGGGAGGGAGAGATGAGCAAACTGAGCATGCTCAAGCCCTGCCCTGGAGGATTATGCTGAAAACAGGAAATCTGATACAGAAGCCAATGTGTACACAATTGAAGGAAAGAAATGCTGTGTTTCTCAGAGCAGCATTACTTTGAGGGTTTAGTGGTGTATTTATATAGACCTTTCTGACAATGCTTACTTGGTTTTTAACCTTTCCTTCTCCTTTAAATGAAAAATATACCCCTCAAACAATGTAGGTCTCTATAAAAATATACTGCATAAAACCACTCATATGTAAAACCCTGCTTCATGTAAATAAAACATTTTCATAATAATATATTTATTTAGTAGTATGTGTCATTGGGTAATCCTAAATAGAAAACTGCCATTTTAAAAAACAAAGGCCTCCCCCTGGGATCGTATGATTGACGGTGCACACAAAACACCAAACAAACCGTACATGTTAGGTCACATGAGCCAATTAACAGACAGAGTTGTGTCTTTATCTTCCACACTTCTTCCTGTTACAGTTAGAGCTGCAGTATTTCTGGTCAGGTGATCTCTGAGGCAGCACACAGACCATCACTAAATGGTGGTTCAAGGCTAGAGATGTAAAAGGGCAAGATTTACTTAAATATATATTCCAGTTTGTTAAGATTCTTTAATATGCCACTTAATTTGATATAGTATCTGTTGCTCAAGTATTCATTTTGGGGTATAGTTTTCCTTTAAGGGCAGATACACACGCTCAGTTAGTCACCTGGCGATAAATCGGCTCTTCTTCGGGTCGACTAATCTCCCCGAACTGCCTCCCGCCGGCTAGAATGTAAATTGCCGGCGGGATGGCACTCGGAACGTTTTCCGAAGTCGCCCGAAGTTTCCTTGTGAGGCAACTTTGGGCGACTTCGGAAAACGACGTGTTCTGAGTGTCATCCCGTGGGCAATTTACATTTTAGCCAGCGGGAAGGCATTTAGGGGTGATTAGTCGCCCGAAGAAGAGGCAATTTGTCGCTGGGCGACTAATCTGCCCAGTAGCCTCTTCTGCCAACACCCTAAAGGGCAAATTACTTTCATTAGCAAAACTGTTATAACACATAAAACATTGCACTAAAACTCCCAGAAATGTGTTCAAACTTTCATAACCTGCCAAATTTTGTAAAACGTTGGGTGGTTTGCTGATGTTGGTATTATGCTTTGCTCTGTGTGGGCCCCACAGACAGAAGAAAGAAAATATCTGACAAAATGGCTGCCATTCGTGTTCTCAGACAGATTTATGACTGGTCATTGTTTAATTTACAGTAACAAAATAGTAACGAGTGTTCCGCAGCTTTCCTGTCAAACAGATTTAAAGGTCAAGGGGGTTCCAAAACCTTTAGATATCACAGCACTGTGAGCAAAGTTACAGGCTTTACCGCTGCCAACAATTCTCACAGGCCTTATGTTTACATGTCACATGATAATACACAAATCAAGGGGAATTCTGGGTACCCACAATCCCATCTTAATGTTGATATTACTGTATTGCTCTAATGGTTAATTTGTTCACTGTTCTACCTTATACCATAAAGCTGTTCATTTTAGCTGCCAAACTGACCTATATCTGCTCTCATTTATATGGTCCTTTCCCGACTGTTCTGCGTAGGCCATTGATATGAGCCAAACAGATGTATGTCCAGCCCAAGACGCCAGATTCCTTAATAACAAACACCTGGGCAAGTAATGGTGCCACAATGTACCCCTCGTTTATGGCACGAGACTCTCTATACATTACCCTTTGTCACCACACTTATGAATACACACACCAGACGACACTGCCACCTCAAATATGGCCTCTTCTTCTGCACCCTACAGCCTAATGTTATACGGGGAGATTAGCAGCTGCTGCTTCCTCCTTGTTTTTCTATGGGGGAAAGCAGCCACGTAAAGCCACATAGGGAACAATGGCTCCTCTTTCAACAAATAAATGAATTGCCCTGTATTATATAATCACATAAGGTACACGTAGCAATATGGGCATTTTGCCTGCTGTGTTTTTAACTCCGCTCTTAACATGGCACCAAACACTCCAAACTTTTCTATTAATTGGAATGGACTGAATATACCTGAAAAATGACTGCAGGCAAAACACGCCTGAAAAAGCTACATGCACCCTAGGTCTCCCTGTTAAAGTGGCCGAGATCTGCTCGTTTGGCAAGGATATGGCCGCTAAAGGCAGGGCAATATCTGATCTTCAGCCCTGGGTCCAAACAATTGGATTACGATGAAGGAAATGGGCGCCAACGGGATGATGATCGTATCAACTAGCACCAAACTTGCCTGATTAATATCTGTCCGATTTTTGGCCTGATATAGATCGGGGAGACCCGTCAGAACGCCCCGTACACGGGCAGATAAGATGCCGACATAGGTCTAAAGGACCGATATTGGTAGCTTTTATCTGCCTGTGTATGGCAACCCTTAGGGCAGACACACTGTTATTTCGGGAGATTAGTCGCCCAGCGACAAATCTCCTCTTCTTTGGGGCGATTAATCTCCCCGAACTGCCTTCCCGCCGGCTACAATGTAAATCGCTGGCGGGATGGCACTCGGAATGCCGAAGCAATCCGAGTGCCATCCCGCCGGATATTTACATTCTAGCCGGCAGGAAGGCAGTTCGGGGAGATTAGTTGCCCGAAGAAGAAGCGATTTGTCGCTGAGCGACTAATCTCCCGAAATAGCAGCGTGTGTCTCTGCCCTTAGAGTCCAGTGCTCCGAGTTGTTTCCCTGCTGAGGATCTGTCTAATCAGCCACTAGGGAGCGACACTGCTCACAAACACCCCCTTTTAAAAAGACCCCAAACAAACATATCAGTATTTGTTAGGGGTCTTAAGGGAAAGCAGCTTTTCTGAGAGCTATCACCAGAAGAGTATTTTCCATGCTTTGTTATGGGAAACCTTTAAAGGCAATTTTGGGCAGTTGAACACAATAGTGCCACATGAGCCATACTTAAAGGCAAAGTATAACCTCTGTAGCATCTAATTCAGGAGTGCCCATACTTTAGCAGTGCGGGGTCTACTTTAAGTGATGTTATCCCATTATGATCTACATCCATAACATCACCGTTAGCATTCTGTTCCATTACTTAAATATTATATTGATTTATAAGAGAATTTGTTAAAAAAAACAACTATTTCTTATATAGTTCAATAGAATAAATATCTGAATAAAAAGAATAAAACTGAATGAGTACTGGTGCCCATCCACAGTGGTGCTGAAGCATTTGGGGTTTGTTTCAGCTTTTAATAATACAGCACCCCTAGTGGTTACAAATATCTATCTATATAAATAAATCATGATAGATAGACAGTTGGATAATAGATGGATAAAGACAGCGACTTAGCATAGACAGCAATATGACATATTTCCATCAATATACAAACAGAATAGAGAAAGAAAAGATGGGCAGTGCATATAATCATCTACTATAAGCCCATATAGTTTACTGTCTCTTTAAGGCAACATAATACATGTATGGGACCTGTTATACAGAATACTCGGGACCTGGGCTTTTCTGGATAATGGATCTTTCCATAATTTGGATCTTCATACCTTAAGTCTACTAGAAAATCATGTAAAAATGAAATAAACCCAATAGGCTGGTTTTGCCTCCAATAAGGATTAATTAGATCTTAGTTGGGATCAAGTACAAGCGACTGTTTTATTATTACAGAGAAAAAGGAAATCATTTTTAAGAATTTGGATTGTTTTGATAAAATGGAGTCTATGGGAGGTGACCTTTCCGTAATAGTGGATTTTCTAGATAATGGGTTTCCGGATAATGGATCCCATACCTGCATTATATATTATTATACTGTACATTAGTATATATGTATTGTATACAGAATAAACATTCTGATTAATGACCTGTCAGAGCTGGGGGTATGTCTGCTATTGAGATTATTACAATTACGCCACCTCACCACTTAAAAGCATACGTGCTAAACATGCAGCCTCCATGCCCAATAAGCAGTTAAATAAGTCTGCCGTCTGCGCTGGTTTTTGTACAGCCATGCAGCATGAATTTAAGTGAAACCACAAATAAGTGATCCTCCCTGCAGATATTATATGGCTCTGTATGTGCCAATTGCAAGCCAGAAATCCATATGTTACTGTAGGGGGGTGCTCTGTCTGAGCTGCTCTAGCTGTTGTTGAACTACATCTTCCAGAAGTGTTTCTTGTAGTTCAGCAGCTGGAGCAGAGCAGGTGAATGTATATAGGTAATTAACCACTGTACAGGTAAGTGCTTGTTGGCTAGGGTTGGCATGATGCCCACCTACTGATGGTTTATACCCAGGCAGAGCAGGTAGGTAGCAGCAGCTGCTGAGGCGGGCACAGAGTATGGCAGCTCCTACAATACACACCCACAATAAGGAGACGTGTCCCTGGGAACTGGCAGTTGTATGTATTCCCTGGGAACTGGCAGTTGTGTGTAATTCCCAGGGAACTGGCAGTTGTGTGTATTCTCTGGGAAGGGACAGGCTCAGCACCTCATGCAGGGAGTGGGGTGACTTACCTTGGAGTGTTGGGGTGCAGCAGGGGAGGCTGGGGTGGTGGGTGAAGTCTCTTGCTCGGGTGTCTCCTGCCTGTCCCGGATCTGTGTGTTTGCAGGTGTCTCTCCCTGAGTGGAGTGAGGTGTGTCTCCTTCCTGCCCTCCTGCAGTCTCTCTCCCTCCCTCCCTGCAGGGCTGCGCCTTCCTGTCCCCGGCCTGCCCCTCTCACTCCCAGCTCTTATCTCTGGCTTCTCCCTGACATGCGGCTCAGGTTTCATTCTCTTCCCCAGTGACTGCTGCTTCTGCTGCTGCTGCTCCAGCTCTGCGACTGCGACTAAGCACAAAGTGTTGCACCCCCTGTCCTTGATGACCAGACCCCAATCCCTGCCAACTGGAAACTGCCTTTTACCCACTTTATAGGCCACATCTATGGAATCCAGTGTTTGGCCCCTCTGTGCCTCTAATTCTTTACCTGAAACCCCCACTCTGTGCCACTGGGATCCACCCCCACCTCTGGGTGCCAGGCACTCACCTCTCTGTTACTCTCATACTATTCCAGACAGGTCAGGACTGAGATTTAAAACAGGCCCTGACATTTCAAGTAGACAGTGGCCCATACAGCCCCCCACCACCAGCCCAATAAATAATGACTGACAATGGCAGCTTACAGCATCTGGCATTTGCCCAGAACCCACAGCTTGCCAGTCCAGGCCTGATTTCAGAATCTGCAGTCTCCGTGTTCCAGATTTTCCAGATGTAGCTCTTTAAACCAGAATATACTCTTTGTGTCCCTCTTTGAGCCATAACCACCTTCTGTGCCCTTGGGAACCAGAAATTGCCCTTATGTACAACAGGATCCCACATACATGGGCAACAACTGTCCCTTCTGTGATGCTTCACTCTTGGGTGCAAGAACCTGCCTTGTGTGTGACCCACCATATTCCTGGGAGCCAGTAATGCATTTCTGTGCCCCACTGTACCCTTGGCTGCCAAATACTGCCCTGATTGTTATTCCATACTGGGTGCAGGCCCGGACTGGCAATCTGTGGGTTCTGGCAAATGCCAGAGGGGCTGCTGTAAGGTCCTACAGACTATTTAGTGGGCTGATGGAGGACTATTTGGGCCTCTGTGTACTTGGAATGCCAGGGCCGATTTTGACTCCCAGTCCAGACCTGACTGGGTGCACCATGTGAAGCCCAAAATGTTACCTTTGGGAGGCAAAAACAGTTTTGTCTGTGCCTAGGTTTGCCACTTTTTCAGGAACAAAATTCCAGCCTTCCTTTATATTCATCTTTTTCCCTATTAATAACATTGGGATCAGCCATAATTTTTACTGGTCAGGTGGCAACCCTATCTGTGGCAACCCTATATGTGCCCCGCTGTTTGTTGCCCTGGGCAGGGCCGCCATCAGGGGGGGACAGGGGGGAGAGTTGTAGGGGGCCCGAGGGTAAGGGGGGCCCGGCCACGCCACACTTACTTGATTAGCCCCCCATCTTTCTGAGAGCTGCTGACTTCGGGAAGGCATGGACGTTTAAGGGGCCCTGGCCACCAATTTTTTTTTCTCATGTGGGGTCCTAGCCACCAATATTTTTTAATGGGGGGGCCCTGGCCACAAATGTTTTTTTATGGGGGGCCCTGACCACCAATTTCTTTTTATTTTTTATTAACATGTGGGAACCCTAGCCACCAATATTTTTTTTGTTTTTTTACTGTGTGGTGGGGGGCGGGCCTGTGGGGTGGGCGGACCTGTAGGTGTGGCTTGCGGTGGGCGCAGCCCAGGAAATTTTCTGATGGCGGTCCTGGGCCCCTGGGTGATCCCATGGGAAACAGAAATGACCTACCTGCCAGGCCCTCCAAGGTCCCGCCATACATCCCTGTTCCACTGCCAGGTGTATCCCTAAGCAGCCCATTCTGTGCCCCTACTGAATGTAACTCGGGTTGCCACCTTTTCTGGAAAGAAATACTGGCCTTCCTATGTTTTTATGGTTTTTCCCTAAAACAATGATTCCCAACCAGTAGCTTGTGAGTAACATGTTGCTCTCCAACCCCTTGGATGTTGCTCCCAGTGACCTCAAAGCAGGGGCTTATTTTTGAATTTCAGGCTTAGAAACAGGTTTTAATTGCATAAGAACTAAGTATATTGCCAAGTAGAGAGTCCTGTAGGCTGTCAGTTCACATAGGGCTACCAAATAGCCAATGACAGCCCTTATTTGGCACCCCAAGGGACTTTTTCATGCTTGTGTTGCTCCCCTACTCTTTTTACATTTGAATGTGGCTCATGAGTAAAAAAGGTTGGGGGCCCCTGCCCTAAAATAACATTGGCATTAAGCAACATTTTTACCGGCCAGGCCAGTAAAATGCCGGCCAGGTGACAACCCTAAATGTAACCCAGACAAGAAAATCATGAGCCCCCTCTGTCTCTTTGATGGCTGTACTCCTGAGCTACCACATCCATATCCCTGTTTGGGGGTATCACACAGTCTGAAGGATGGACCAACTGTTAGGGCCTCTATTCCTATGAGGGGGGTCTGGGAAATTCAAGTAATATTTATAAAATCAAAAAAACTTTATCAGGACATGCATAAGCCTAACGTGTTTCGTGCTGAAAGTGGGCACTTATTCTTGAGCCTATGAGTAAGTGGCCACTTTAGGCATGAAACTCGCTAGGCTTATGCATGTCCTAATAAAGTTTTTTTAAATTTTTTAAATATTTTGGCTACTACTTTTCTATTGGATGGCCTCTTTCCAAACTTGAATTTCCTATATGTTGCAAAACTAATTGGCAAACCCTTGGACTGGGGGTTACCATGGTAAAAGACCACCTTATAAATTACACCATTAATATTTTTTTTGATTTTTGTTTAAGAACGGAGTCACGCACCATTGTCTATGTGGCTATTTGTGGTCTGACTCTGGCTTCAAGATGGTCGGACTTGCTCTAAGGTTTTGCTCTCTGTAGGATGTATTTTCTCCCTATAGTTTTTTCAGATGCATCACAGTTAGTGCGCTGGCTCAACCTAATCTGAAAACCACTCACTCATGCTGTGAGTCCCAGGCTGATTGCAGAAACCAGGGCAAAATTGTTAGGCTGAGAGAGAAATGATTTTTGTTCATACACAGATATGCATTCCTTTTAATAAAGAAAAGCTGGAGGTACTGTGTTATACCACATCCTCTGCCTCTACCCACCCCATGGTCCATCATAGTAGCCCAGACACATGCCCATCAGGTTCAGCTCTGCCCATTTCTGTTTAGCTTCCAGCTCATCCATAGGGAAAGCCAATGCCCATCTAAACTTGTCTCCAAAAGTCTATGGGGCAAATTCACTAAGATGCGAAGTTGCACCAGGCGCAACTTCGCCGCACTTCGCCAGGCGTATTTTCGCCAGCGCTCCGCAAATTCACTAAAATCCAAAGTTGCGCACAGGGGTAGCGTTAATTTGCGAAGTTGCGCTAGCGTTAATTCGCCAAGCGAAGCGAAGTTTCGATAGCGATGGTTAATTTGCATACGGCGCGAAATTCAAATTTCAATGGAGGAACACGTATCTGCACTACAAATGCCTAGAAAACCTTCAAATCAGCAAATATAAATGTTATTTTGCCCTACACATGTGCCCACTGTCTAGGTAAGTTGCCATGAGTCAGGAAATGTAGGGGGGAAGGAGGGGAGCCACAAAAAAAATGACAATCTTTTTCAGCCTATCACCCATCATGCAGAAAACACGCCAGCGTTTTTTGGGACTTAGAAAAAAATGTGACTTTTTTGGAAACAATCCCTATCTACTCTATTGCGCTTCGCCAGGTCTGAGGTGGCGAAGGAAGTCTAGCGTAAAAGGTAGCGTTCAGTACACTGCGCAAGTTAGTGAATTTGCGTAGTTACGTCGCTAGCGAAAATTCGCCTGGCGTAAGTGTGCGAAGTAACACTAGCGAATTTACGCCAGCGTTCGTTAGTGAATTTGCAAAGTACCGAAAATGCCAAACGCTAGCGAATTTACGCTAGCGTTTGGCGCTCCGGCGCTTAGTGAATTTGCACCTATCTGATTCCAAACTGGAAAATGCCTGCTATCGAGGCATCCGACCCTTTCTTGAAGCTATCCACTGTATCTTCCCATACAACCACTTAGAAAAGTGGCACCATAAAGGGGTTGTTCACCTTTGTTCACCAATTTCAACAAACTGCTAAGATCCAAATTACCCTAGCAACTATGTACTGAGGCTGAATGGGGAAGGGCCTAAATAGAAAGATGAGAAACAAAAAGTGACAATATCAATACATTTGTAGCTTTACAGAGCATTTATTTTTCGAAGAGGTCAGTGACCCCCATTTGAAAGCTGGAAAGAGTCAGAAGAGGAAGGCAAATACTTCAAAAAACATAAAAAAATGAAGGCCTATTGTAAAGTTGCTTAGAATTGGTTAGTTCTATAAGATACAAGGGCAGGTATACACGGTCAGATTCGGGGAGATTAGTCACCCAGCGACAAATCTCCTCTTCTTCGGTTCAACTAATCTCTCTAGTGGAAACTTCGGAAAATGAAGCACTCCGAGTGCCATCCCACCGGCATTTTACCATTCGGGGAGATTAGTTGCCCCGAAGAAGAGGAGATTTATCCCCGGGCAACTAATCTCCCAGAATCTGACAGTGTGTCTCTGCTAAAGTTAACTTAAAGGTGAACCACCCCTTTAAGATGAAACCTTCTAGTCTCAGCGGATGCCTTCTGGTCCTCTCAGTCTGTGGTGTCAGAGAGTTTATCGAGGGTTTGGCCATTAATTACCTTAAAGGGACATTTTGAATACTCAGACAAGTTAAAGGTATAACAAAACCTGTATCTGAGTGTATAGGGATTTAATCTCTAATTATATAAAATTCTAAATAATTAGATTTCCACTGCAAACAATCCAACTGAAGCCCTTATTCATAATCCACTAATTTCCCTGCCATTCTTCCTGGGGATGGGCTGAAACCTTCCCTGTTCATCAGGGGGGCGGGGCCTTGTTAGACAGTTACAATGGAGATATGATAGGGTTACAGAGCAGGATAATAGAATTAGCACTCCCTCTGCTGGTCACAGATTGAAAACATCCCATTTATTGCAGAGCATTCGGCTTCCCTAATTCCCATTGCCAGCAGCACAAGTGTGACTTTGCTGGTGAATGTTGGGATTCTGTTGCCTGCCTGGCTTTTAGGTGGTTATTAAGAGAGTTTATATGTTTGTGCATAAATACAGTGTATATACTGTTATATATACCCATGTAACACATATTTAACTCATTCAGACGTGTTTATGTGGTTCTCTGGGCACAGGACCAACCAGGATGCTCAAGGAATTTTAATTTCTTTTTTTAATTTCTTACCTTTTTTTGGGGGGGGGGGTAATTTTCTCTTTAGAATATAATTGTGTCTAATCTGTCATGGCACCTGTAAGGAAATTACACCGGAGCTGTGGTTGACTTGCACATTGCCTGGTCTCAATAAATCTCCACCACATGAGCTGTAGCAGAGATTTCTCTGTAGATTTAAAGCATGTGCTCGTGCACTTTTATAGTGAAAGACTTCTTAAACTATAATCAATATACCACATGTGCTGTATCAGTATTTAACTCAGCCTTTTGCCTCTCAGTGACCTCTAATATCCTTATCATTTACAGTAGGGGGTACATTATTCCTTATAATACACTAGTGAGACTCAGAGTTCCCTGTATAACTCAGCCTGCAGCCTTATGCCTTTATTAGAGATGGCGCGAACTGTTCGCCGGCGAACTTGTTCGCGCGAACATCGGGTGTTCGCGCTCGCCGGAAGTTCGCGAACGTCGCGCGACGTTCGCCATTTTGGGTTCGCCATTGTTGGCGCTTTTTTTTGCCCTCTCACCCCAGACCAGCAGGTACATGGCAGCCAATCAGGAAGCTCTCCCCTGGACCACTCCCCTTCCCTATAAAAACCGAAGCCCTGCAGCGTTTTTTCACTCTGCCTGTGTGTGCTGAAGAGATAGTGTAGGGAGAGAGCTGCTGCCTGTTAGTGATTTCAGGGACAGTTGAAAGTTTGCTGGCTAGTAATCGTTTTGATACTGCTCTGTTATTGGAGGGACAGAAGTCTGCAGGGGTTTGAGGGACATTTAAGCTTAGGTAGCTTTGCTGGCTAGTAATCTACCTTCTACTGCAGTGCTCTGTATGTAGCTGCAGTGGGCAGCTGTCCTGCTTCTGATCTCATCTGCTGACTGCTGCAATAACAGTAGTCCTTGTAAGGACTGCTTTTATTTATTTTTTTGTTCCAATACAGAGCAGTATCAAGCAGATTACTAGCCAGCAAACTTACTATCATCTGTCCCTGAAATCACTAACAGCTCTCCCCCTACACTATCTCTTCCAAGCACACACAGGCAGATTTTTCAGATACATTTTTGCCCTTGATCCCCCTCTGGCATGCCACTGTCCAGGTCGTTGCACCCTTTAAACAACTTTAAAATCATTTTTCTGGCCAGAAATGTCTTTTTTAGATGTTAAAGTTCGCCTTCCCATTGAAGTCTATGGGGTTCGCGAACCGTTCGCGAACCGCTCGCATTTTTGCGCAAGTTCGCGAATATGTTCGCGAACTTTTTTTCCGACGTTCGCTACATCCCTAGCCTTTATATGGTCACAGAACAACCCCTCAGTGACTTCTAATATCCTTATCATTTACAGTAGGGGGTACATTATCCCTTATAATACATGAGTGATACTCAGAGTTCCCTGTATAACTCAGCCTGCAGCCTTGTGCCTTTATATGGTCACAGAACAACCCCTCAGTGACTTCTAATATCCTTATCATTTACAGTAGGGGGTACATTATCCCTTATAATACATGAGTGATACTCAGAGTTCCCTGTATAACTCAGCCTGCAGCCTTGTGTCTTTATATGGTCACAGAACAACCCCTCAGTGACTTCTAATATCCTTATCATTTACAGTAGGGGGTACATTATTCCTTATAATACATGAGTGATACTCAGAGTTCCCTGTATAACTCAGCCTGCAGCCTTGTGCCTTTATATGGTCACAGAACAACCCCTCAGTGACTTCTAATATCCTTATCATTTACAGTAGGGGGTACATTATCCCTTATAATACATGAGTGATACTCAGAGTTCCCTGTATAACTCAGCCTGCAGCCTTGTGCCTTTATATGGTCACAGAACCCCTCAGTGACTTCTAATATCCTTATAATTTACAGTAGGGGTACATTATTCCTTATAATACACTAGTGAGACTCAGAGTTCCCTGTATAACTCAGCCTGCAGCCTTGTGCCTTTATATGGTCACAGAACCCCTCAGTGACTTCTAATATCCTTATAATTTACAGTAGGGGTACATTATTCCTTATAATACACTAGTGAGACTCAGAGTTCCCTGTAAAACTCAGCCTGCAGCATCTATATTAAGGTGCACCCATATTTTGCTTGTACCACAAGCTTTCTAGCTAATATAACATGTAAAGGGAAGATCATCTACCCAGGGTGGGGGGAGGGTTTTTTATTACTGGTTGAATTCTCCTTTAAATATATTTTTTGTTCTTTAAGACCAGAGTGTGCGGACTTCTTTTTGAATTATATATATATATATCTATATAATAAAACATGGCAAAATGCTTGCTTTCATTACAAAGCAGTAACCTATTGTCATATTGTCACAAGGACATTAAAGGGGCAGTATTTCCATTTGATTTTCAGAAATGTTCTTTTAATTATAAAAAAAAAAAAGATCTGCAGGATTAGACACCCACTGTTTATGCCACTTCTATTAGGGCATTGTCTCATTGTCAATTATTATTAGTGTAAAATCACTGGCATTTGATTCGTCTGGCTCAGCATGGCAATATAGAAATATATGCGTGTGCTTATTATGGTATTGGTCCCTGGGTGAGTAGAAGCTTGGCTACAGTGTGGGCATGAGCAGAGCTATATACACCAGGTTGGCCCCATTGCAGAGGAGGCACAGGAGGTTGCAGAGGGAGGAGATGCCATGGTATCGCATGAAACGCTGGCGTAAGGCTTTATACTTGGGATCCTTCTCCTGCAAGAGCTGATATCCTTCCTTGTTGGCAGACAAGCCCACTCCCTGCCCCAGGCTGTGTTCCCTCTCAATGACGTGCATCTTAAACATGGTCTTGGTGGTCACTGGGGAAAACCAGCGAGCTTGCAGTGCCGCAACAAGGAGGGATGTGAAGAACAGAGAGATCTGAAAACAGAGAGAACATGGTGGTTAAAACAGAAAGAAGAATACGAGCAACTAGAATCAAGGACAATATAGGCCTATAGGGCATATCTAGTAGAAATACATTTTGCTACAACAAGTATAGAACCTTTTATCCAGAATGGTCTGGACCTGGGGTTTTCCGGATAACAGATCTTTCCATAATTTGGATCTTCATACCTTAAGTCTACTAGAAAATCATGTAAACATTAAATAAACCCAATAGGCTGGTTTTGCTTCCAATAAGGATTAATTATATCTTAGTTGGGATCAAGTACAAGCTACTGTTTTATTATTACAGAGAAAAAGGAAATTTTTACATTTTTAAAAAAATTTGGATTATTTGAATAAAATGGAGTCTATGAGAGTCGGCCTTTCTGTAGTTGGGAGCTTTCTGGATAATGAGTTTTCTGGATAACAGATCCCATACCTGTACATATTTTTCCTTGTTTATATCTTTATACTAGTTCCTATCTGCTACCAGTAGTTAATATGCGCTTAGCAACAGCCAATCACAATGCCTTGTACAGCCACACCTCCAGCAGACAGCCCCCTGGTACCTACCGTACAGGTATGGAATCCATTATCCAGAGAGACAATTTTAATTAAATAATTCTAATTTTTAAAAATGATTTCATTTTTTCTGTAGCAATAAAACAGTACCTTTTGCAAGTTGTTCTCAAGTAAGATATAATTAATCCTTATTGGAGGCACAACAATCTTATTGGGTTTAATTTTTTAGTAGACTTAAGGGGGTATATCTATCAAAAAGTGAAGTTAGAGATGCTAGCGTGAAATTCTGCCTCTCTCCTTTCATTTCTATGGGTTTCTAAAAGGCGTATTTATCAAAGGGTGAACTTTCACTTTCACCCTTTGATAAATACGCCTTTAAAAATCCCATAGAAATTAATAGAGAGAGGTGGTATTTCACTAGGGATGCACCGAATCCAGGATTCGGTTCGGGATTCGGCCTTTTTCAGCAGGATTCGGCCGAATCCTTCTACCCGGCCGAACCCGAATCCTAATTTGCATATGCAAATTAGGAGCGGGGAGGGAAATTACGTGACTTTTTGTCAGAGAACAAGGAAGTAAAAAATGTTTTCCCCTTTCCGCTCCTAATTTGCATATGCAAATTAGGGTTCGGATTCGGTTCGGGGGTTCGGCCGAATCCAAAAAAGTGTATTCGGTGCATCCCTATATTTCACTCTAGTGGACTGGGGTTATCTCTAACTTCACTCTTGGATAAATATACCCCAAGATGTGGAAATCTAAATGACAGAAAGACCCCTTATTTGGAAAACTCTAGGTCTAAAGCATTTTGGATAAATTTTTACATACAAAAAGAGGGTAGGGCAGTACTGTAGTGAGCAACACAAGGAGGGTGTAAATCACCTGGACACTCTCGCTGGGTGACAGCAACTCCCGGGGGTGATAAGCTGCATATATAGCCAGGTTGATAAAGGAGCAGCACAGGACAACATGGTTGTAATACGGGAACAGCTTACTCTGAACCAGGCCAAAAGTATGCCGAGGCACGCCCCTGATCAGCACGAACCCTAGAGGGAGACAAAAAGCAAATATGTTAATGGGGATTCCCAACATACCACAATATTGTGCGAGTTGAACAACAAACTAGTGCTGCCACCCTCACCCAAGTGCATGGACATCTCTCTCCCTCCCTGTATCCCTTCTAAAGGTGGCCATACACGGGCCGATAAAAGCTGCCGACAGACTGTGTCGGCAGCTTATTGGCCCCTGTATGGGGGCCCCCGACGGGCTTCCCCGATCAAGATCTGGCCGAAAGTCGGCCAGATCTCGATCGGATGGGTTTAAAACCCCGTCGGATCGCGGCCGCATCTGTTCGTTGATGCGGTCCCGCGATCCGACCGCCCATTTGCGAATGCTAGGATCCGATCGTTGGGCCCTAGGACCAGGTCCGGACTGAGATTTAAAATAGGCCCTGACATTTCAAGTACACAGAGGCCCAATCAGCCCTCATAGAGGCCGAAATAGCCCCCACCAGCCCACTAAATACTGACTTTCTATGGAACCTTATAGCAGCCCCTCTGGCATTTGCCAGAACCCACAGATTGCCAGTCCGGGCCTGCCTAGGACCCACGATCTGATCTGCCCGATATTGCCCAACTCAAGGTGGGCATATCGGAGGGAGATCCGCTCGTTTGGCGACATCGCCAAACGAGCGGATCTATCCATGTATGGCCACCTTAAGGTGCAAGTACAGTGATCTCCTGACTCCCTGCACACACACAAACTGGATAACATTGGTGAATCAGAATCATTAAATTCCCCTTATTAGCCAGAGGCTCGCTGAAAAGATTTGGGGGTCAGGGCTCCCGAACATGAAAACAAACACTTATACTATAAAAGGCAAAAATCTGTAACTTTATCTAGAACATGGTGTTACTGTTGTGTTTAATGTCAATGATAGCTACTTCAGAGGTAAAATCCACATCTCACTGTATGATGTTGAGTGTATCAACCAAACTACTTAACAAATCTGTAAGTAAATATTTTGCTCCAAGCTCCGTAATAGCAACTCAAACGCATTTACGGCATATAATTTGTTTTATGTTTAATGTGTTATAAAACAATAAAATGTTACCTTTAAAAAAAAAAAAAACCTAAAAATGAATGTGGATAAAAATGCCATATTTTATATAGTGAACTTATTGCACGAGGCTAAAGTTTGAGCTTGTCAATAGCAGCAATGATCCAGGACTTCAAACTTGTCACAGGGGGTCACCATCTTGGAAAGTGTCGGTGACACTCACATGCTCAGTGGGCTCTGATTGGCTGTTGAGAAGCTAAGCTTAGGGCTCGTCACTAATTATCCAGCAGAAAATGAGCTTCCCTGGCTGTAATATAAGCTGATGCTACAGGTTTGCTGATTATTAAATTCTGATGCTAATTGCACTGGTTTCTGTGCTGCCATGTAGTAATTATCTGTATTAATTACTAATCAGCCTTATATTGTGACATTTCTATTCTATGTGTACTGTATATTGTGAGTGGCTCCTTAAGCTCAATTGACAGCAGCACAGAGCACGTGCAGTGAGTCAGAAGAAAATAAGATGGGGAGCTACTGGGGCATCTTTGGAGACACCATCTCTGGTACAGAAACCCAAACCATCATGTACAACATTTCTAGCCTACTTCTTTGGTTAGGCTTTAGTTCTCCTCTAACTGTGGTGGCAGCAAGAAAAAAAAAAGAGGATACAGTATGGAGTCCATAGTATTGGATATTACTGTCTGGGTTCAATTCTGACCTGGGCACTTTTATACAGTTAATTTCTCAATGTGTGTGGATGGGCTTCCACTGATATCTGCCTACAGACCAGAAGCATCCAAGCTGGTTAACTACATCTTAATAAAACTGACAGGTGTGTTAGCTGCTACATAATATATTGGCTCTATATGAAAGAAAGAAATAAATGAAATTACCTGCAACAAACGTCATCCAGCACTGCATTCCCCAGGATGCAGAGAGCACAAGAAGGTGAAAAATTTTCACCAGGTTCCCAGGGTCTCCCTCGGCCACCATTCTGCTGAATAAGAAATAGGTAAAACAATTATTAGAATTATGGGAGCACAGAACTGTGAAGCATACACAAAGGAATTAAAATGGCATTTTTCCCAGCAGAGTTACACTTTACTAAATACTTCGAGTAATATTCAGGCACAAAGACAAACAGCCAGGGAAACGGGAGGGTCCCTTTAAGAACCAGTGTTATTGTGCTGAGTCACTTTGCCATGCAGGCATGAGTCCAGCTAATAAGGGAAAATATATTCCAGGGACACGACAGTGAGGCTGTCACCAAATTAAAATCCCGGGAATGGGCTTCACATAAGTGACCACATAAATTCTAAGCAATGGAATCTGGTTACATTTAATGGTCAGCGTGGCTATCATTACTGGTAACTTATTTGTCTGCAAGTAGTTTGAATGTTCTTCCCATGTCTGTAAGGGGTCTCCTTCCTTCATCCAAAAAAAATTACAGGCAGGTTAATTGGCTCCTGATAAACTGACCCTAATGTGTGTGAATATGATAGGCTCCACTTGGGCTGGCAATGATGTATTATCTGTGCAGAATGTGTTGGCGCTAGAGGCAGAAGGATTCGGCTGAATCCAAATCCTGCTGAAAAAGGCTGAATCCTGGATTCGGTGCATCCCTAATATAAATAAAGCATGATAAAATTAACCAGCCTGCAGCCCCCCCACATGATCATGATATACAACTCATTAGGGGTTCAGTTACAAGAACGAGGCAGTGTACAAAATCCACCGTTTTTTTGGCCTTTGTACACTGCCATGGTGCTTTTTAAAAAAGCTGCAAGTCTCAAAGCTGCATTTCAAAGCACAGAGATCTGTGGCCGCCCAATTAATACAGCTTATGATGGATGGGCGGGAGGCACATTCATTGGTGAAACCGCTCCTCTACACAAACACCCAAGCTAAGGAGGTGGATTCAGGCCAGAATGGGTCCCTTTACAAGAGGTAAGAACGAGACAACCACCGACACACTGGATTTTTTTTATTTATATATCAGGAGTGAGGTGCAGAGCACAGCCACAGCAATTCTCCCCTTGGTCTTTATAACTGATTCCAAGTATCACTTAATAGCCTTGCACCCTCCTAAAGACAAGATGTCCAGACACTGCAAAATCTGCCTATCACCACTTACATGAGATCTTATTTGGGGGGGTCTGTCTTTTCCGTTGGACTATCAAAATGCCCCTATACAGGTTAAAACCCAGTGGGCCCAGGTCGAGTAGGGCCCCATCACCCTGGGTGGCTGGTCCTTGGCTCAAGTCTTCTTGTGGGCCCGCATATGCCAGTCCTGATATGAAGATTAGATTCCACCAAGGGTACGTGAGACAGCAGCTATTGTCCCAGACCAAACAGAGCACCATGGCCATATACAGAAGCCATAGACCCCAGCATCTCACGTTTCTGAAACTATAGCACTAAGGCTAATGAGAACTTCAGAAAGATGACTTTACACAACAAGCTGCTGTAAAACCAGAAGCCTAAACCACTCACATAACCAGATAAATAAACATAAGAAAAAAAATCCCAAAGCTGCAGCTAGAGGTGCTACATCCATATAGTTACCCAGTATTTTTTAGTAAAGCTGGAGCTCCCCCCCCCCCAAAGTAAAGTTAAAATACATTTGTGAAGAAAAGAATCTGTATGGCATAGAATTACTTAAACATGGGGTCTCTCTACTGGGAATATATAAGGTAAAACACAATTTATTTATTCCAAATTTAAAATACACATACATATTAAAAAAGGACATAGCAGCAATGTGTTAGGTGTGGCATAAATCCAATTGTTTCACTAAAGGTAAAGATAATAACACATTTAATTGAGTACCGGGGATTCACTGTTAGGGATTCAAAAAAGATTCCCGTACAAATAATGCTAATAGGTGATAAGTATTGATCAATCAGAAATTTATGCCCAATGCCCCAGTTGCCTTCCGGCATAAGAAAAAATAAATAATTTCACAAAATTGAGAGCCTACAATGAAGGCACTAGAGCCAGGTGGTTGCCTTCATTGTAGGCTCTCAATTCCCCCTCCCTTTTTCCCCCCAGCAGCCAAACAAAAGAACAATGGGAAGGTAACCACATAACAGCTCCCTAACACAAGATAACAGCTGCCTGGTAGATCTAAGAACAGCACTCAATAGTAACATCATGGTCCCACTGAGACACATTCAGTTACATTGAGAAGGAAAAACAACAGCCTGCCAGAAAGCAGTTCTCTCCTAAAGTGCAGGCACAAGTCACATGACTGGGGGCAGCTGGGAAATTGACAAAATGTCTAGCCCCATGTCAGATTTCAAAATTGAATATAAAAAAATCTGTTTGCTCTTTTGAGAAATGGATTTCAGTGCAGAATTCTTGCTAGTGGCCCAGCAGGAGTGCTGTTGTCTGTCATGTAATAAATCCTAAATGGAACATTATAATGAGTAATAACTTGAGCAGCACATGTATGAAGAGATAACCAGATATAAACCGATAAAGCAAGAATTGAGGGAGCAAATGTGGGAGGAATAGAATACTCACACTGGACTATCCTGGGCCCATGAATCCCAATATTATATGTGCAGCTTGTATGACACTAGTAATTACTAGTAAAATCCATATTTGCAACTCAGGGGGCAGAGAGGAATCATGGGAAATCAGATAGTGTCTCACATAGCTCAGGCTGTGGAATCTAAACTCCATATCATTGCTCTGATAGTTTCCCAGGCTACAAAGCCCAGGCTGCTATGCTAAACACTATCCAACTCATGGGAAGCATACAACTATAAATACATAATAAATACATAATAAATACCTGCCTGTCTCTAGATATCCGTGCCCTGGGCGGTCTCTTGTAGTCCTGACAGCTTCTTCCGGGTACATCCCCGTATCATCGTGACAACTGACCAATCATTCCATTTGTGGGCGTGGCTCAGCGCTCTGTCTTAAAGGAAACCTGTCACTGTTTTGCTGACAGTAGGACTGTAATTGAAGAGTTATAAATACTCACATACAGGCCCGGACTGGGAATCTGTCGTATCGGGCAATTGCCCGAAGGGCCGCTGCATTTACTGTTAAAATGGGCTGCGTCTCTTTCGTGAAGTGAAACTGTAGTGGTCATTGCGGGCTGGTAGAGACTACAGCATGCACACTGTCCCTGTGCTTCTCCCTGCACACACTTACCAAGCAGCCCCTTTGTTCCTCCCTCCTCCTATGATTGGCCGTCAGGGAAAGTAATGACACCACGCCCCCTCTCATTGTCCAGCAGACGGGTTTGGAAGGAAGTTAATCAGCAAGAGAGAGTTCAGGTCCTCCTTACAAGCTCTGGGGAAAGAGGTAGAGGGGGAGGGTTGTCTGTGTCGTGTGTGTGTGTGTGTCCTTCTGATGAATTATGATATAAGTAAATACGCAGCTATCCATTTCTCATACTAAAATACCCACAATTCTCTGTCAGCCCCATCGATACTATAGGACACTCTTTGTCGTTTCAGGAAGGTAGTCTGTTAGCTCATAAGCATACACAAACATCATGCCTCCCAACATTTTGGAAGTAAAAATATTTTTTGCGAGAAACGTTTGACCACGCCCCTTTCTGTGGCCACACCCTCTAATTACCATGTTCATTTTACAAAATTTGGCAGGTTATGAAAGTTTGAAAATATTTCTCTTTAGCCAAACTGTTTTTTTGTGTCTCAAAATATTTACAAAGTATCTTATTTGCACCTGTTAGCTGTTCTGTGCTCTCTGCTAAAAGCCAATTAAGTGAGAAACTTTGTTTCTTTTTCTGGCTGTTCAATGCAGAGAAAATAGGGACTTTCCAGTACAAATGAGGGACTGCGGGTTGAGCTGTCAAAAGAGGGACTGTCCCTCCGAAAAAGGGACAGTTGGGAGGTATGAAACATCACTGGTGTCACATTATTTGGCCTACAGGTTATTTACATTTAACCCACATATCCTATCTATGCTTATTAAAGGGATACTGTCATGGGAAAAAAACATTTTTTTCAAAATGAATCAGTTAATAGTGCTGCTCCAGCAGAATTCTGCACTGAAATCCATTTCTCAAATGAGCAAACTGATTTTTTTATATTTAATTTTAAAATCTGACATGGGGCTAGACATATTGTCAATTTCCCAGCTGCCCCAAGTCATGTGACTTGTGCTCTGATAAACTTCAATCACTCTTTACTGCTGTACTGCAAGTTGGAGTGATATCATTCCTCCCCCCCCCCCAGCAGCCAAACAAAAGAACAATGGGAAGGTAACCAGATAGCAGCTCCCTAACACAAGATAACAGCTGCCTGGTAGATCTAAGAACAACACTCAATAGTAAAAACCCATGTCCCACTGAGACACATTCAGTTACATTGAGAAGGAAAAACAGCAGCCTGCCAGAAAGCATTTCTCTCCTAAAGTGCAGGCACAAGTCACATGACCAGGGGCAGCTGGTAAATTGACAAAATGTCTAGCCCCATGTCAGATTTCAAAATTGAATATAAAAAAAATTGTTTGCTCTTTTGAGAAATGGATTTCAATGCAGAATTCTGCTGGAGCAGCACTATTAACTTTATTTACATTATTCCTATTGTACCTGCCACACCAAATACAAGTATGGGACCTGTTATCCAGAATTCTCAGGACCTGGGCTTTTCTGGATAATGGATCTTTCCATAATTTGGATCTTCATACATTAAGTCTACTAGAAAATCATGTAAAAATGAAATAAACCCAATAGGCTGGTTTTGCCTCCAATAAGGATTAATTATATCTTAGTTGGGATCAAGTACAAGCGACTGTTTTATTATTACAGAGAAAAAGGAAATTAATTTTAAAAATGTTGGATTATTTGGATAAAATGGAGTCTATTGGAGAAAAGCCATTCTGTAATTCAGAGCTTTCTGGATATTGGGTTTCTGGATAACGGATCCCATACCTGTATTATAATGCATGTTCACAAGGAAAATCAAAATATAACCTCTGCAATACAAGTCTTAGCGTCACACTTGCAGATACAATAGCTAGTCAGATTATCTTGTTTTCACGGCATCCCTGGTGTTATTTATCCCTAGTAAAACTGACCAACTGCACCAAAGTATTTGAAGGATGGCCAGAAATCTGTTCTCAGTTTTGTTCCTCACACCATAACACATATGTATGGTGCAAAAGCAGATGTGATAGTAAAGAGGAGCCGCATCAGCTCTGCCTGTCCATCATATGCTATATATGTATATATGTGTGTATGGCTCTTGGGCCAATACAACTGTATGGTCTGTATGATAGTGTATAGATGCCTTAAAGGGGTTGTTCACCTTTTCAGTTAACTGTTACTATGATGTAGAGAGGGATATTCTGAGACAATTTGCAAATGGGTTTTATTTTTTGTAATTTGTGGTTTTTGAGTTATTTAGCTTTTTATTCCGCAGCTCTCCAGTTTGTAATTTCGTTTTACCCCAATATATACAGTAAGTGTGGCTGAGTACAAGAGCATTGTGTGTTAACATGTGGGCTGCTTTGATTTTATTTTTTTTGCCCGGGCTGCTTTTTACTCCCAGTTCGGCTCTGCTCACATACCAGCATCTTTTTGTTGAATAAATGTAACTAATGCAGTGTTTTCAAAGAGTGCACAAGACTCTGCCTCAAGGGAAAAACTGTAAATCTCGTGAGATTTCACCTCCCGCACGGATGAGAAAGATAAAGCAGCAGGAAACTCCGACAGCGTTTGCCCCTCCCCACTTCCCTTATCACAGCAGTCCTCTAGTCTGTATTTGGCATGCAGGACAGACTGAAGGGTACTTAGTTTATTTATGTTAGAGCTCTCTGTTAGTGTCTGTTCACTTTGATTTAATGGTCTGGCTTATGTGAAATGTGAACAGTACTTTGTTTATTTATTTTAGAGACTTGATAAGGCTACGCTATGGAGTGCTCTGTTAGTGACTGTTCACCTTGATTTAATGGTCAGTCTTTTGTGAAACATGTGCCTGTGATGTGCATTTCTGTTTGTATGTGTGTGTTAGAGTATCTGTGTGTCCCTGAATCTGTGAGTGTGTGTGTGTGTCTGAGTGTGTGTGTATGCCTGAGTGTGTCTGAGTGTGTGTATGTCTGAGTATGTGTATGTTTGAGTGTGTGTGTGTGTGTCTGAGTGTGTGTGTATGCCTGAGTGTGTGTGTATCTAAGTATGTGTATGTCTGAGTGTGTGTGTATGCCTGTGTATGTCTGAGTATGTGTATGTCTGAGTGTGTGTGTGTGTCTGAGTGTGTGTGTATGCCTGAGTGTGTGTGTATCTGAGTATGTGTATGTCTGAGTGTGTGTGTGTCTGAGTGTGTGTGTATGCCTGAGTGTGTCTGAGTGTGTGTATGTCTGAGTATGTGTATGTCTGAGTGTGTGTATGTCTGAGTGTGTGTATGTCTGAGTGTGTGTGTGTGTGTCTGAGTGTGTGTATGTCTGAGTGTGTATATGTCTGAGTGTGTGTGTCTGAGTGTGTGGATGGTACAGAAATTCGCCTTTTTGAACATTAGAACCTAGATTTCTTCCCTTATAGGCAATAACTGGGGGTCTCTTAATGGCTTCAATTTGTGGAAGATTATCCTTTAATAGAGACCAATGGCCTCTTAGAATTTTTGCTACATGTCTATTCAAGACATTGTAGCGTGTCACAAACGCTACGTAATTGCCTGTTTTTTTCTCTTTCTTTTCGAACATATCAACCCTACTTTTTGTTTTCATATCTGCGCATTGTTTTCTCTAGGGATGCACCGAATCCAGGATTCGGTTCGGGATTCGGCCAGGATTTGGCCTTTTTCTGCAGGATTCGGATTCAGCTGAATCCTTATGCCCGGCCGAACTGAATCCGAATCCTTATTTGCATGTGCAAATTAGGGGCGGGGAGGGAAATTGCGTGACTTTTTGTCAGAAAACAAGGAAGTAAAAAATGTTTCCCCTTCCCACCCCTAATTTGCATATGCAAATTAGGGTTCGGATTCGGTTCGGTATTCGGCCCAATCCTTCGTGAAGGATTCGGGGGTTCGGCCGAATCAAAAAAAGTGGATTCGGTGCATCCCTAGTTTTTTCAAGAGGTCTTTTGGATTTCCCCTTGCTTGAAATTTTTGACACATCTCTGTTAGTCTCACTTCCGCTTTATCATCCGCCGCAACTGTCCGTTTCACTCTTGCCAACTGAGATTTGGGTAGAGCCCTTTTCAGCTGCGGCGGATGAAAAGAGTTTAAATGTAGTAGAAGGTTACGATCTGTTGGTTTCACATATAAATCAGTAAGTAATCTGTTGTTTTGTTTATACACTAACGTGTCTAAGAAGGGAATCTCTGTTAGACTAGAGTTCAGTGTAAATCTGATATGACCAAGAGCATTATTAATTTCCAAAACAAATGCCTCAAGGGTCCAATGGGGCCTCGTCCATAGCGCAAACACATCATCGATGTACCGAATCCACATCGTACAGTCGTTTTTATAAAAATTATTCGTATATACGAATCTTTTCTCAAATTGATTCATGAATATGTGCGTAGGAGAGGACCACATTGGACCCCATTGCTGTACCTTTAATTTGCATAAAAAATTTCCCCTCGAATGAAAAAGAATTGTTATGCAACAGTAAAGATAGACATTTTTTTGAGCACCATCCATGGATTGGTCCCCCAGAAGTTCAACTGTGACAGCCTCTACACCCCCATCATGTGGGATGGAGGTGTAGAGACTCTCTACATCTAGGGTGACCAAAAAAGTGTAAGTTCTTCTTTTTTGCCAAAAAACACTCACTCACATCTTCTGTAGTTTGTTGTAATTTTTTTAGAAATTCACTGGTATCTTGACTATAAGATTGATGTTCCTTTACATAAGGTCTAATTATTTTGTCCACAAAAATTGCAATGGGGGAGAAAACAGAATCCACACTGGAGACGATGGGCCTCCCATGTATTTTTGGTAAAATATACAAGAGGGGGGTCAGTGGATATGGTTGTTGTAAATAAAACGCCAATTTACTATCAATCACCTGAAGATTTAAGGCCTCCTCCAATAGTGCCTTGATTTTTACTTGTATCCCAACAACAGGGTTACTATTAAGTTTTTGGTAGGTAGATGAATCTGTCAATTGGTGTTTTACTTCATTGATGTAATCTACCTTATTCATAACAACCACTGCCCCTCCCTTGTCAGCCGCCTTGATTATGATCTCAGATTTTTTTGTCAAATTATCCAATGTTTTTAACTCTATTTTTGACATATTACAAGGCAGCAGATGTATATCACCTTTTTTATATTTCTCCTCAAGTGCCTTAACTTCTCTTAACACATGCCCAATATAAGCTTCTACAAATGTATTGTCACGTTTAGGCATAAAATCACTTGCTGGTTTCAAACCTAGTGCATCCCCACAGAAAATCTTACATGGCACCTTTTGATCTATTTTCACAACATTATGAAATTGAGCTTTTAATCTCAAAGTCCTGAACAGTCTGAATAATTCCAAGTCTAGGAGAAGAAAATCAGGTTGGATTTACTATACTGAAAGAAAGACCTTTTTGTAATACCTGCAGTTCTATATCAGTTAATTCAAGACTTGAAATATTCACCACCGCATCTGGCGTCGTTTTGATTGTTTCTGTGTTTTGTTTCTTGCGTTGCTTGCGCCCTCCTCATTTTCTTCGTCTGGGGCTAGTGATCCTTGTGATCCACTTAAAAAAGACAGAGACGTGTCATGTGAATCCGAGCGCTCGGTTGAGGTGCGTGTCTTTGCTGTAGTAACACCTTTGCGGTTCCAATCCCTTGGGTTCCGGACTCCTTTGGCCCTCCATTCACCCGACATCGGGGCCCAGGTATAGACCGCTCCATTTGTGTAATCGGCAGCATCACGCTGGAATTTGCTTCTCTTCCGCGCTTGCACCTCTCCACGGAAGCGCTGTAGCTGGTCCGCCAATTTTCTTTCCCCCTCTGCAAACAGCGCCGGAGTAGCATGGTTCCGGAGTTTGTTTTCCAGTTCCTCACTAGCGCGTGTAGCCTTGCAGAATATTTTTTTTTTAATAAATGGGGTCAGTGACCCCCATTTCAAAGCTGGAAAGGGCCAGAAGAAGAAGGCACATAATGCAAAAACTATAAAAAAAGAATAAATGAAAATCAACTGAAAAGTTGCTTAGAATTAATACTAAAAGTTAACATGAAGGTGAACACCCTTTTAACCCACTGCTGCAGCACTCTGTGCCCCCGTAACACCTGCTATCCTTCCATTTGGGAGGATTCTCCCACTTCTTGTCCAAGACCATGATCCTGCTCTATGGCCTGCATCTGACACATGGGGGGGTTATGTATCAAAGGGTGGGTTGTTTTTTCCATGAAAAATTCAAGTTTTCAAGGGTATTTTTCCGTCAAAACTCGAATTTTTGGGTTAATAAAAACTGGAAAACTTGAGTTTTAAAAAACTTTTCGAGATTTATTATACCGCGAACCTGGAAATAGCAACACCTAGCCCCAAGAACAATTGGTCTCATGGGCCTCCATTTAAAGAATTGCAGCCTTCTTGAGCCCTAAATGTTCTATCTGTCACTGCAACATAACTATTTCCATCAGTGTCGGACTGGCCCACAGGGATACCAGGAAAAGTCCAAGTGGGCCCAGATGTCAGTGGCCCCTCATGCTGCTAAACATTCAGCCTATTTCATGGTCATTCAGTATTTCACTGAGAACAAAGAGGCTAAATAGATGGAATATATATACAGTATATATATAAATATTAGATTATAGTACTATAGTATGTAAAGAAAAGAGACTACAGAGGTTGAATAGTACTTAGTGGGCCCTCTGGTCTAAGGTTTTCTGGTGGGCCCCTGGTGTCCCAGTCCGACACTGATTTCCATCTAACCAATCAATCCTACTAATTAAATAAGCTGACTGAACAAAACTAGTGGAAAATAAACGGGACCAGAGGTCGCAGGTTTATTAAACATTTATCATATTAAGTTCCATCCACAAAGGAGGTCCAGTTGACATCACAAGGATCCCTGGTTTTTCTCTTCTCAGTGCACCCCATGGTGGTCCATACACCAGGTTTCCGCACAAGCCTAACCGTACAATCACAGTCTGCTAGCCTGGGCATAGCTCCTACCAGTGGCATAACTACATGTTACTGGACCCCACAGCAAATTAATTTTAGGGCCCCTAACATATTTAGAGGTTGGCTTGTTTTACCAATAGATATTGAAATTGCAAGTTTTTTTGGCTTCATTGGTCCCTTGTACTTCCTGGGCCCCTCTGCAGCCGCAGGTTCTGCTTCCTCTGTAGTTACGCCCCTGGCTCCTACCCTCTGGCACTTTCTCTGTCCTGACATATTCCGCTATTAAAAAAAGAGGGTACTCCTAAACCAGACAATAGTGCAGCCTCTGTTTTACCCCACTGACAAACCATTGCCATTGACCTGAAAGTGCTAGCTGTGCCTCTGGACCCAGGGCCGCCATTAGAAATCACGGGGCAACAATATTTTTGGGGCCCCCCACCCCAGATCACGCCCACCCAACACCACAATAAAAAGACCACACAGACATCAGCACTAAAAATGGTAAACCCCACCACACACACAAGTTATAAAAAAACATTGATGGTCAACCCCCCCCATATTAGTTAAAAAAAACTGTGGTGCCAGGGCTCCCCATAAAAGTTTTTGGTTTATTTTTAAAATTGGTGGTCAAAGCCACCCTACAAGTTAAAAAAAAATAATTGGTGACAGGGCCCCCCTATAAGTTAAAAAAAAAAACACTTGCGTAAGGGCCCCCCATTATAGCTTTTTAAAAAAAAACATTGGTGCCAAGGAACACCATAAGTTAAAAAAATGTTGGCGCCAGGGCCCACCATAAAACTTTATTAAAAAAACATTGGCACCAGGGCCCCCCTTAGAAGTTAAAAAAAAAACATTGGGGCCCCAGAGAATATTTGGAAAAAAACATTGGTGGCAGGGGCCTATAGACTAAATAATACATTGGTGGCCAGGGGTTTAAAAAAAAACAAAAAACACACGTTGGTGTTCAGTAGAACTGAACTCGTGGCTTCAGGGCTTTGGCTCCTTTTGTGACTTCAGATCTTTTTGCGGCTTCAGGACTTCAACTTTGGCTTTTTTTGTGGCTTTGGGTCTTTTCGCTGCTTCATGACTTCAACTTTCGGCTCTTTCTGTGGCTTCAGATCGTTTCGCAGCTTCAGGACTTCAGGACTTCACCTCGTTTTGTGTCTTCGAGTCTTTTTGCGGCTTCAGGACTTCAACTTCAGCTCTTTTTTGGCTTCGGGACTTGGGCTGTTTGGGACTTCGCCTTTTCGGCTCCTCTGGACTTTGGCGGTTCAGGACTTCGGAAGAGGCGGCACGGCTTTGGTCCCCTTTAGGCCCAGTCCCGGTACAGGAGTACCCCCTGTGCCCCCTTGATAGTGGCCCTGTCTGAACCCAAAACCTTCTCCATGCCATCCTGTAAATTGAAACTATCCAAACCAATGTCTGAGACGTGCACTCCATCCTGCCCATACAATCCTTGGCCAATCAGCCAATAATCCATATCTATTTTACTTTCCCTGCATACAGTTTGTAACAAAACATGAATGTTAATGACAAACAACTTTCTTCATCCTGCATGAACAACTCAAATACTTGGGTCCCCCTTTAAATAATTCATTTTTTTGTGGCCTGATATACTGCTTGAAACAAGTGAAATTCCATCCCTAATTTCTTTATTTGCTTTCTCTTTTGGCTACAGAGGTTGCTGCTCATGATAAACACGAGTAATCAGTTTATTACTATCCCTACCAACCACTGCACCTAACCTTTTAAATAATCACTGTAAACTGGTAGCTGGATAACGCCGTGCTATCCTTATGCCTTAGGCTATGGACACACAGGCTGTTATCAGTGTCTGTTTTCAGCCTGCGTATTTGGGCTGACCTCAGCCTGTGTGATTGAACACAGGCTGATCAGATTCAAATCAATGGAACAGGGGCACTGAGCAGATCTGCTTCTTTCAGACTGCAAAATTACGCAGGCTAACAACAGTCTGGGTGCCCATAGCGTAGAAATGGGCCATTGTCTGTTTTACTGCTATTAATTCCTGTATAACTTTCAACTGGCAATTTTCAGCTTGTTGTTTTTGTGTATTTATCCAGTTACCTTTGTGTAACTGATTTCTGACTTTCTGATTAAGCATAAGACTGAGTTTTCTATATTTTCATGTCCGCCCTTTGCGAACGTCCAGACTCCTTCTTGATGGAGCTTCCAAATCCATCCATGTCTCAAAGGTCACTTTAAACGCTAATGTTAAAGCTTACCCAAATAATGTGCTTTGTACTTGTAATTTGGCATCAAATGAAAATCCCAAAGTATTTCTAGTGAGACCTTCCTCCTTGTTAGCTATTATGAACTGTACTATTGCTACTTCTTGTGCATTTTTTCCTTTCCTTAGGGTAGAACTACATGGGTGATTTCCATGCGTTTTCGGCGGATCTGACGCGCTGCGCCAAAACGCAGTTGTCAAGTCGGATGCAACAGAAAATAAGATAAGAAATACAAATGTCGGATCTTGTCGCAGCGTTCATCCGACATGGCAGCATGCAGCGTCTGCATCCGACAGTCTTGTATGAACGCTGCGACACCATCCAACATTGCTATTGCTTACCTTATTCTCGGTCGCATCCGACTTGACGCCTGCGCTTTGGTGCAGTGCCTCGGATCCGCTGAAAACGGGTGGACATCGCCCATGTAGTTCTACCCTTAAACAACAACCATTGCTTCCAAGCTCTGCGATACACTTGCCATATTTGCTTGGAAACTGAGCTCCTTATCAGTTGCATGGCCCTATCCCCAAATGCACAACTGTATTGGAAATGGACACCACTGTTTCTGTGCAAACGGTGCAACACTGAAGAAACCTGTAACATTAAACCTGGACAATGAGTCTGCAAGTATATTCTTAACACCTGGCATGTGGGTGGCTCTACAGATTATGTTGTTTTATAAACAGATCCATACAAGTTGCCTAAATGAATTGATTATTAGGGTGGAAGATGCTGATTAATTGCATAACTCCTGTACTACGTTCATATTTGCCTTCCAAATAAGCCTCCACTATGCCACTGTGCTAGCCATTCCTGAGCACACCATTTATTTATTTATTTAATTTTGCCCCAAAACCAAAGTAGTGACATAAATAGCTTCAACTCTTGGTTGGATTGTGCTGACTAAAGGTGGCCATACACGGGCCGATAAAAGCTGCCGACAGGACACACGTAAGCCATTAACGTTTGTACAATTACAAAACACTTTTCCCTTCCTACAACATAATGTGTTTGCTGTTCTACAAGCTCAAACATATACCAGCAGGACTATACGGCTCCTAACAGATGAGGATTGGGACAATACATTGGACAGGTTCCTTTTACGTACTAACTCTACGAGGGGCACCATATCGCTGAATTATAAGTTCCTACACAACTCTATAGACTATGACAGTGTACCTAAAGGACCTAGACAGTGGACAGTAGACATACCAGAGTTGACCACGGAAGAGGTATTTAAACTGTATATGTACTCATGGCGCACCCTGCCATCTAGCATCTATAGGGAAATGTTTTTGAACCTGCTGCACCGAACTTATCTGACCCCGGAAATCCTTCATGTAATGCAGAGAAGGGATAGTAGTAGCTGCCCTAAATGTGAACAAACTGGAGCTAATCTCATACATTGCTTGTGGTCCTGTCCATACATTAGACGGTTTTGGACTCAGGTACGGGATTATGCAACCAGGCATCTAGTGAATTTCGTCCCATTATCAGCTGCCTGGGCAATCTGGGGTAAAATTCCGACTGATCATTGTAGAATTACGCAGGGTGCTAGGAGGCTTTTATTGATAATATCAGCGGTAGCAAGGAAGACGATATTACAAGTATGGATAACGACTACCCCCCCCCACCATTAAACTATTCTTGGAAAAGTTAGTCAGAGTTTTTCACATGGACTGGACAGAAGCCTCTTTAAATAGGAATGCAATTGTCAAACGGTTCTTTGAAACTTGGGAAACATTTATTGACATATGTCCACATACGGTAAAGACAAGGCTACATGACTGTTTTCACTATACGGAATGGTATATCACTAGGACGATGAGTGGTGACCCTCCTATCAATCTATAACTTGGTGTGTCAGGCATATTGGATGGGGCTTCTGGCATCGCAGCTTTGGAGACATGGTGAGACCTGTACGGAGATAGACAGTGTACTTTAAATCATCATCATCTTTTTCTTCTTTTTTTTTTTTCTTTCTTTGTTTGTTTGTTGAAGAACATACTGGTTTTTATGTTATCCACATTTACATACTGTGTTGAGTTGTTTTTTTTTTTTTTTTATATGTATCTGGCATTCACTAATGCAATTCACCCTCCATCTCTGCACACGTGGATTCTGAATGTAACCTTGGCCGCACAGACCCAACCTGAACCGGCCGCAGCATGTTGAGTATATGCTTTGTTTGTTGGTAATCTTTGCGAATGTTCGGCACGGTCGTTATTATACCTCTACTGTAAAATTGTACTTGGTTTCTGTGCAGGACAGTATGTATGTAATAATGGATAACTGATCTTACAATTGTGGCTCAAATAAAAAATGTTGTTTGAAAAAAAAAAAAAAAGCTGCCGACAGACTGTGTCGGCAGCTTATTGGCCCGTGTATGGGGGCCCCCGACGGGCTTCCCCGATCGAGATCTGCCAGAAAGTCGGCCAGATCTCGATCGGATGGGTTTAAAAATCCCGTCGGATCGCGGCCACATCTGTTCGTTAATGCGGTCCCGCTATCTGACCGCCCATTTGCGAATGATTGGATCTGATCGTTGGGCCATAGGGCCTTTCAGTGACTTTCAGTGACACTTTTCTAGATAGTGGCCTATGCAGGGAGGAAGCGGGGAGGGGAGTGAATTGGGGCTATTAGATGGGGATTCTTATTAGCATGGGGGTTTAGTTCTCCTTAAAGGGGAAGGAAAGTCTGTTTGCACTTGGGGGTGCCAAATGTTAGGCACCCGCAAGTGATTGTATAGACTTACCTGAAACCCCCCGGGATGGTGCTCCTAAAGGCAGAAGACTGCACCGGCCCGGGGTTTTTCTAGCGAGCACCACTGAGAGATCTTCTTCAGGCTTCTTCTTTCTTCAAATTTCCCCGGGCAAAGCATGCACAGTAGAAATGAAGTAGCCGACTTAGTTAAAGTTCGGCTTTTCATCTACTGTGCATGCGCAACTGCGCAAGACAGAAGAGAATCTTTCCGTGGTGCTCACTGGTGCAACAATCATAATAATATGATTGTTATATGATTGTTATATGGTATAATAATACAATCATTTGGGGGTGCCTAACATTTGGCACCCCCAAGTGGAAGAAGACTTTCCTTCTCCTTTAAAGGGCATGTAAAGGCCAAAAAATAAAATCCCATTTTTACTTTCTTTAATGAAAAAGAAACCTATCTCCAATATCCTTTAATTTAAAAAATGTGTACCGTTTTTATAAGAAACCTGACTGAATGCAGTGAAATTCTCCCTTCATTTACTGCTGTGGATAGGAATTGTCAGACAGTCCCTAACTGCTCTGCAGGGAAACAATCATACTTATGAACAGCAGGGGGAGCCCCCGCCTTACTTCCCAGCCATGCTGAACTCAAGCAGCTTTGTTTATGACGATCCCTAAGCAGCCCAGACCACACTGAGCATGTGCACAGTCTTAGTCTTTCAAAGATGTTTAACAAAGTTACAAGATGGTGACCCCCTGTAGCCAACTTTGAAAGCATAAATTGTTTGTTTGATTAGGCTTGTGGTGCAGTAATTCATGTTTATATTTAGTATACAAAATACAGCATTTCTAGCCTTATTCTATTTTAGACTTTACTTGCCCTTTAAGGGCAGACACACGGGAAGATTCTGGGAGATTCAGTCGCCCGGCGACTTATTGCCTCTCCTTTGGGCGACTAATCTCCCCAAAAAGCCTTCCCGTCGGTGATTTAGACTCTCTGGCACTCGGATCGCTTTGTTTTTGGAATTTGCCCAAAGTTGCCTGATGAGGAAACTCCGGGCGACTGGGGAAAACGAAGTGCTCAAAGTGCCATCCCGCTGGTGATTTAGATTCTAGCTGGTGGGAAGGCTTTTTGGGGAGATTAATCGTCCAAAGACGAGGTAATTAGTCGCTCGGTGACTAAATCTCCCCGAATCTTCCCATGTGTCTCTGCCCTTAAGTATTCTTTTAGCAGAAATCTGGTGGGCACAGGCCCCCCCAGTCCTGCAAGGTGTTGATGGCCAGGAATATAATTGACCGCAAATTGCATTTAGTCGTTTTATGGGCTCATACAGTGGGGCATTTTGCCCAGACCACAGGGGAACGCAGGGTGAAACGTCCATCTGTATGAGCCTTTGACATATCATTGAGTGGATTTCAGATAAGGAGTGACATGAACCAACAGCAATCAGGTGTTGCATTCATTAGTCGTACTGAAAGTGGCAGATCTAAACCAACTGCTGGGTGGTTGCTACGGGTTACGATTTCAGTAAAAAATCAGTAATTAAGGTTTGTCTGAAGCCTTTCCAACAGAAATGGGTTTCTTCAGGTCAGTATGTTTGCTGCCAATACAAGTGCCACTGGCTTCACTTATTTTCTCGGTTAAAAGTGAACATCACCCACAACAGTTTTTTATATAATGAAAGAAAATATTCAACTTTCCAATATATATTTTCCATAAACAAATAAGAGTGCAACAGCAGAAGGGTAGAATAGTCTTCTCCCCCACTCTAGATGTATAGTATTAGAAAAAGGCACCTTTTTTTCTAATTATATGTTCATTTTATGTTATGATAGTTATAGTAATATGTATATGCAATTGAATGTTGTGTGTTCCGTTTCTGTTCTCTGCATTCTGACTGTTAAAGCAATGCAGCGGAAGTCATCAGCTGGCTTCTGCTACATTGGTTCAGGAGTCAGAAGCAAAATGAAAGCAGCCAGATAATAATAAGGCTGATTTATGACCTAGATGGCCGTGTGCAAAGCAACAAAATGGGTGCAACTTGCCAGGAACACAATCTATAACAGCGATAAGATGTGAAGAGAGAAAATGGGGCTTGGGGAGGTCATGAGCAAAGCATCTGTTCAGGGTAAGTAAGAGATTTGCTTTGATTGTCTGTGGCTTGCTAAGGCTTATGGGAAATGAAGTTTAACACCAGCCAAAGGGCTGTAGTGTGGTTACTGAGCAGTCAAATTGTTATCCAATGCCACATGTTGTCAGATTCCCTTATTATGAGGCTGCTTATATAACAGGCAGAGGTGGGTGTTCTGATTGGAAAACATATGCCGTCAGCCTACTAATGAGATTCCCCCAACTGCCTCCCTCTCCTCCTCTTCTCTCCCTCTCTTCTCTATACGATCTCCATTCTTGTTACCCCCCTCCCCATTCTTATCTTCCACGACTCCCCCCATATTATTTCTCTCCCTCCAATTGTACATCTGGTCCTCCCTCCCAGCATCACCTCTTCTTACCCTTCAGCATTTCCCTTTCCTGCATCACCCTTTCTCCCGTGCCCTGTCCTCACCCCCACCCACGTTCTCCTTTTCCCTTTTCTCGTGTTGCCTTTCCTTGCAGGCTGTGAGCAGGGGGGCATCGACATATCTGCCAGCTGCCTCTCCTCCCTCATTGTTGATTCCTTGGAGCGTTGAAGGGAGGGGGCATATTTGGACAATGCCCACAGGTCTGTGGAAGGTTGGGGGGTGGAGGGAAGGCCCTAATTACAATGGGATTGTCATTCATTATAATATTCCATTATCACTAAGTATCACCTGTTCATGTGTGTCTACTTATGTTACATCTTACTAACCTAACTATGAGGCTAATTATCCCCATCACATGTAGTTAGAATAACCTAATCTTTGGTACCTTATTCTTCACATAACATATCATTGGAATAAGTCTTTCTGCACACCTTGTTATAGTAGCCCAGCCGCTAAATTCCCTATTGTCACTTCAACACCTTATTGCAGTAACTGGGCTCTTGAGTACTTTATTGTCCTTATAAATTCTTATTTCAGTAACTTGATATCTCAGCGCCTTATTATTCCAGTAACCCGGCCCATGAGACCCTTATTGTCCCTGTAACTCCTTATTATTCCACTAACCCCTCCCCTGAGCCCCTTATTGTCCCTGTAACTCCTTATTCCACTAACCCCTCCCCTGAGCCCCTTATTGTCCCTGTAACTCCTTATTCCACTAACCCCTCCCCTGAGCCCCTTATTGTCCCTGTAACTCCTTATTCCACTAACCCCTCCCCTGAGCCCCTTATTGTCCCTGTAACTCCTTATTCCACTAACCCCTCCCCTGAGCCCCTTATTGTCCCTGTAACTCCTTATTCCACTAACCCCTCCTCTAAGCCCCTTATTGTCCCTGTAACTCCTTATTCCACTAACCCCTCCCCTGAGCTCCTTATTGTCCCTGTAACTCCTTATTCCACTAACTCCCCCCCAACCCCTTATTGTCCCTGTAACTCCTTATTCCACTAACCCCTCCCCTGAGCCCCTTATTGTCCCTGTAACTCCTTATTCCACTAACCCCTCCCCTGAGCCCCTTATTGTCCCTGTAACTCCTTATTCCACTAACCCCTCCCCCCAACCCCTTATTGTCCCTGTAACTCCTTATTCCACTAACCCCTCCCCTGAGCCCCTTATTGTCCCTGTAACTCCTTATTCCACTAACCCCTCCTCTGAGCCCCTTATTGTCCCTGTAACTCCTTATTCCACTAACCCCTCCCCTGAGCCCCTTATTGTCCCTGTAACTCCTTATTCCACTAACCCCTCCTCTGAGCCCCTTATTGTCCCTGTAACTCCTTATTCCACTAACCCCTCCTCTGAGCCCCTTATTGTCCCTGTAACTCCTTATTCCACTAACCCCTCCCCTGAGCTCCTTATTGTCCCTGTAACTCGTTATTCCACTAACTCCCCCCCCAACCCCTTATTGTCCCTGTAACTCCTTATTCCACTAACCCCTCCCCTGAGCCCCTTATTGTCCCTGTAACTCCTTATTCCACTAACCCCTCCCCTGAGCCCCTTATTGTCCCTGTAACTCCTTATTCCACTAACCCCTCCCCCCAACCCCTTATTGTCCCTGTAACTCCTTATTCCACTAACCCCTCCCTTGAGCCCCTTATTGTCCCTGTAACTCCTTATTCCACTAACCCCTCCCCCCAACCCCTTATTGTCCCTGTAACTCCTTATTCCACTAACCCCTCCCCTGAGCCCCTTATTGTCCCTGTAACTCCTTATTCCACTAACCCCTCCCCTGAGCCCCTTATTGTCCCTGTAACTCCTTATTCCACTAACCCCTCAGGGGAGGGGTTAGTGGAATAAAGAGTTACAGGGACAATAAGGGTATTGTCCCTGTAACTCCTTATTCCACTAACCCCTCCCCTGAGCCCCTTATTGTCCCTGTAACTCCTTATTCCACTAACCCCTCCCCTGAGCCCCTTATTGTCCCTGTAACTCCTTATTCCACTAACCCCTCCCCTGAGCCCCTTATTGTCCCTGTAACTCCTTATTCCACTAACCCCTCCCCTGAGCCCCTTATTGTCCCTGTAACTCCGTATTCCACTAACCCCTCCCCTGAGCCCCTTATTGTCCCTGTAACTCCTTATTCCACTAACCCCTCCCCTGAGCCCCTTATTGTCCCTGTAACTCCTTATTCCACTAACCCCTCCTCTGAGCCCCTTATTGTCCCTGTAACTCCTTATTCCACTAACCCCTCCCCTGAGCTCCTTATTGTCCCTGTAACTCCTTATTCCACTAACTCCCTCCCAACCCCTTATTGTCCCTGTAACTCCTTATTCCACTAACCCCTCCCCTGAGCCCCTTATTGTCCCTGTAACTCCTTATTCCACTAACCCCTCCCCTGAGCCCCTTATTGTCCCTGTAACTCCTTATTCCACTAACCCCTCCCCCCAACCCCTTATTGTCCCTGTAACTCCTTATTCCACTAACCCCTCCCCTGAGCCCCTTATTGTCCCTGTAACTCCTTATTCCACTAACCCCTCCTCTGAGCCCCTTATTGTCCCTGTAACTCCTTATTCCACTAACCCCTCCCCTGAGCCCCTTATTGTCCCTGTAACTCCTTATTCCACTAACCCCTCCTCTGAGCCCCTTATTGTCCCTGTAACTCCTTATTCCACTAACCCCTCCTCTGAGCCCCTTATTGTCCCTGTAACTCCTTATTCCACTAACCCCTCCCCTGAGCTCCTTATTGTCCCTGTAACTCGTTATTCCACTAACTCCCCCCCAACCCCTTATTGTCCCTGTAACTCCTTATTCCACTAACCCCTCCCCTGAGCCCCTTATTGTCCCTGTAACTCCTTATTCCACTAACCCCTCCCCTGAGCCCCTTATTGTCCCTGTAACTCCTTATTCCACTAACCCCTCCCCCCAACCCCTTATTGTCCCTGTAACTCCTTATTCCACTAACCCCTCCCCTGAGCCCCTTATTGTCCCTGTAACTCCTTATTCCACTAACCCCTCCCCCCAACCCCTTATTGTCCCTGTAACTCCTTATTCCACTAACCCCTCCCCTGAGCCCCTTATTGTCCCTGTAACTCCTTATTCCACTAACCCCTCCCCTGAGCCCCTTATTGTCCCTGTAACTCCTTATTCCACTAACCCCTCAGGGGAGGGGTTAGTGGAATAAAGAGTTACAGGGACAATAAGGGTATTGTCCCTGTAACTCCTTATTCCACTAACCCCTCCCCTGAGCCCCTTATTGTCCCTGTAACTCCTTATTCCACTAACCCCTCCCCTGAGCCCCTTATTGTCCCTGTAACTCCTTATTCCACTAACCCCTCCCCTGAGCCCCTTATTGTCCCTGTAACTCCTTATTCCACTAACCCCTCCCCTGAGCCCCTTATTGTCCCTGTAACTCCTTATTCCACTAACCCCTCCCCTGAGCCCCTTATTGTCCCTGTAACTCCTTATTCCACTAACCCCTCCCCTGAGCCCCTTATTGTCCCTGTAACTCCTTATTCCACTAACCCCTCCTCTGAGCCCCTTATTGTCCCTGTAACTCCTTATTCCACTAACCCCTCCCCTGAGCTCCTTATTGTCCCTGTAACTCCTTATTCCACTAACTCCCTCCCAACCCCTTATTGTCCCTGTAACTCCTTATTCCACTAACCCCTCCCCTGAGCCCCTTATTGTCCCTGTAACTCCTTATTCCACTAACCCCTCCCCTGAGCCCCTTATTGTCCCTGTAACTCCTTATTCCACTAACCCCTCCCCTGAGCCCCTTATTGTCCCTGTAACTCCTTATTCCACTAACCCCTCCCCTGAGCCCCTTATTGTCCCTGTAACTCCTTATTCCACTAACCCCTCCCCTGAGCCCCTTCTTGTCCCTGTAACTCCTTATTCCACTAACCCCTCCTCTGAGCCCCTTATTGTCCCTGTAACTCCTTATTCCACTAACTCCTCCCCTGAGCTCCTTATTGTCCCTGTAACTCCTTATTCCACTAACCCCTCCTCTGAGCCCCTTATTGTCCCTGTAACTCCTTATTCCACTAACCCCTCCCCTGAGCTCCTTATTGTCCCTGTAACTCCTTATTTCACAAACTCCCCCCAACCCCTTATTGTCCCTGTAACTCCTTATTCCACTAACCCCTCCCCTGAGCCCCTTATTGTCCCTGTAACTCCTTATTCCACTAACCCCTCCCCTGAGCCCCTTATTGTCCCTGTAACTCCTTATTCCACTAACCCCTCCCCCCAACCCCTTATTGTCCCTGTAACTCCTTATTCCACTAACCCCTCCCCTGAGCCCCTTATTGTCTCTGTAACTCCTTATTCCACTAACCCCTCCCCCCAACCCCTTATTGTCCCTGTAACTCCTTATTCCACTAACCCCTCCCCTGAGCCCCTTATTGTCCCTGTAACTCCTTATTCCACTAACCCCTCCCCTGAGCCCCTTATTGTCCCTGTAACTCCTTATTCCACTAACCCCTCCCCTGAGCCCCTTATTGTCCCTGTAACTCCTTATTCCACTAACCCCTCCCCTGAGCCCCTTATTGTCCCTGTAACTCCTTATTCCACTAACCCCTCCCCTGAGCCCCTTATTGTCCCTGTAACTCCTTATTCCACTAACCCCTCCCCTGAGCCCCCCATATTGTCCCTGTAACTCCTTATTCCACTAACCCCTCCCCTGAGCCCCTTATTGTCCCTGTAACTCCTTATTCCACTAACCCCTCCCCTGAGCCCCTTATTGTCCCTGTAACTCCTTATTCCACTAACCCCTCCCCTGAGCCCCTTATTGTCCCTGTAACTCCTTATTCCACTAACCCCTCCCCTGAGCCCCTTATTGTCCCTGTAACTCCTTATTCCACTAACCCCTCCCCTGAGTCCCATATTGTCCCTGTACAGCAACCCAGACAGTGAGTACATTGCCTTCATTACAATAATGGAGGTGATTATATTATATATAGTGAATAAAGTACCCCCAATATAAAATATAAAGATATTATAAGTCACAGAGGAGTTTCATGAACATATGAAAGCACAGGTAATGGAACTCCGAGGTGACTTCTAATATCCTCATATTTTCCAACAAGGGGAACTTTATTTATTATAATACACAAGTTTTAGAGAGCCATGTGACATGTGACCATTTACAACTGATGACATCACTAGTCACCGTTTATAAGGATATAATTTAGAAGATATTCATGGCTTTTATGTATTATATTCTGTTGATAAAGCGTATATTGGTAAAGCATGTTCCCTGCAAGGAGAATTATTTTATTGAATGTACACATATAAGTGGTAGCTGCCATTTTGGTTACTTTAGAAATAGGGTTGCCACCTTTTCTGGAAAAATATACCGGCCTTCCTATATATTTATCTTTTTTATGGGATGAACCATAATTTTTCCAGCCAAGCCGGTAAAATACCAGCCAGGTGGCAACCCTATTTAGAAATGGTATTCTATAAAGAATGCAAAGACAACCAGCAGCTGCCATGAATTATTAGCCAAGGCATTTCTTTGTGTTTGCAGCAGGTTATGTTCGAACAGGCTACACATCACATATGGCCTCCCATGAGACCGAGATCAAGAGCAGCACCTCTATCATCCCCTGCTTCCTGTTTGTGGAGGTACTGACCAATTCTTCTGTGGCTCTTGTTCCATCTCTTCCTACATTTACCTTTCTCTCTGGTCTTTTATCATATGATGGCTGTATAGAGTAGCCACTTTTTCTGCCAAGAACGACAAGCCTTCCTATCGTTTTAACTTCATTTCCTTTTAATTACAGTCCCACTAATCAGGATTTTTATTGGTTAGGCTGTACCTCGCTCTGTTGGTTTCTTCCTTCCACCCCTTCCTCTGTGCGTATGGTGGGGCTACTGCCTGTTTGCTGCTATTAATTGTGGAAACATAGAAAGCAGGGACTTCTGAGAGAAATTAGGTTGCTGGGCAGGTGATGAGTCTCTCTCTCTCTCTCTCTCTCTCTCTGGGGCAGATTTATTAAAGGGTGAAGCGGCCATCGCTAGCGACAATTCACCAGAATTCTCATCCGAAAGGGACATCCCCAATTCAGTAACAGGCGTAGAAGACAATTCGCTAGCGAACGAGACCGTCGCTAGCGTTCGCTCGCACTCCCTATCGCCAGACTTTTCGCTCTGGTGAACAGTCGTTACGCCGAAAATTCACTAAGATGCAAATTTTACTGAACGTTGCCTCTTTCGCCAGAGGTTACTTCGCCACCTCAGACCAGGCGAACTGATAAAACGAAGCTACATCTTCCATAATCTTATGTCGGTGACATCACATCCTGTATGCCGGAAATGCATTAAAGTTGTAAAAAACGATTGCGACTTTTCCTTTTTTAAAGTGAGATTGCCTTCAAAATGGGCCTGCCACGTTTGTTTAAATGTGGGCTCATGTCTAGGGCATTTATGTCTTTATTATGGCTCTTTGGACATGTGTTTGTGAAGTGGCCACTTCAAGCATTTGTACCAATATTACTATTACAGACATCCATACGACTTTTAGGTACAAATTAACCTAAGCGCAAGAGTGCTAGCGAAGTTTCGATAGGCAGAAATGAACGCTAGCGAAAATCCATTATGAAATGCTTGCCCAGCTGATGTTACGCTAGCTAAAATTCATCATGGTTCGGCTGCTGAGACGCAACTTCGCATTTAGTGAATTAGTGGTAACGAATTTGCGCCTGGAGAAGTGGCACGGAGTATGGTGAAGCGGTTGCTGACGAAAATTTGCACTTTAGTGAATTTTCCCTCTCTGTGTCTGTGTCTCTCTCAGTCTGTCTCTCTCTCTGTCTCTCTAGTTATATATATTTATATAAAGTTGTGTCAAATACATTGTCACATAACATGCAACATATTCCTCATGCCATTCCCAGACACATGAGCTAAAGTTATCCGGCCGTCATTACAACAATATAACCACGTGAGTGATCATTTATTTCATTATTCAGTTAAACTCTTGAAACTTGTGTCCCTGCAAGTTGAAGTGTCAGCATGGTGATGAGAGATGCACAAGGGGTGACATCCCCGAGACAGAACAGCTAACGGGGGCTCAGCCACTGCTTAGCCAAATTGCTTACTTGCTGTTCTGTGATGAGAAGGAGGTTAATTTAAGGTTAATTTAATTTATTAGGTTAATTTAAGCATGGATCCCCATGACCTAAGGATGTGGGAGTGGGAAGTGGGGAACCTGTGTCATTAAGAGGAGGGAGCGTGGTTCCCGTGACATAACAAGGAGGGGGCAACGTTAGCTCCAGGGACCTCTCACTCATTCCCCACTCCTCACGCTCTGTACACATTCTGCTCTTGCACTCTTTCCTTTCACACTACTTTCCCATTTCAACCAAATCCTTGTCTCATTCAGCTTTTCATTTATCCTTTCTGTCATCCCAACTCAACTCCTGTCTCTTGCCTCCTGTTCTTCTTTCCTGTTTATTCCACCCATCTCCTATATTCCAAGCCTCAGTCCTTCACCCCATTCTCACAACCCAACAGCTGGGATTTTCTATCCATCTTTACATTTCTATCTGTCCTCCTGGGCTTGTCTACTCTTCTTCCACAACACTCTTGTTAGGGAGAGAAGACTTCCAGAAACCCTCTAAGCATTTATTCCCAGTCCTGCAGTCTTTCATGTTTTCTTGCCTAGTTGGTCCAGATTATTGTAATATCTGTTTATCTCTCTCACTGTCTGCTCTGTGGTCTTCTGCCCACCATTGTCAGTCTATTCTCTTCCACCTCTCACAAGATGCTCTATTTCCAGCTTGTCCTGATGGCGGGAACAGTCATCCTCTCGTACCACTTTGAGTACACGGACACCTTCCCTGTCCACAATCAAGGATTCTTCTGCTATGACAGCACCTTATCCAAACCTTACCCTGGACCAGAGAGCACAAGCCGGGCACCACCACGTCTGCTGTATCCGCTCATCGCCATTCTACCCATCCTCACGGTAATAAGACTCTTCTGTGTTGCACTCGCATAGTACAGGTGGGCACTTGGTATGTAGCAACTACAGCCACTGGTCACAGGGCATCCCTCCAACTTGGCAAAGCAACAAAAAGCCCATTATTGCACTCATAGGGCTTCAGAGTTAGATACAAAAACTGACATATGCAGAAATCAGTAGTACAACACAGCTGGAGGGCCATATATACAATTCCAGAAGGCTCATCTAGCGCCCAAGCTGCCGCTGCTGTTAAGCAAACATAGTTATAACCCAATATTGTATAATAGAAAAGGATAAGGCCAAAGGCAGAATAACTGCAATGTGCATTTAATGTGATTATATGCACATTGCAGTCAATATACAATATTGAAGTTATACGTGCGTTTGGACGGGACGTGGAAAGGCTGAAAGGTAATTGTGTGTATGAGACAGTTATTGTTGAAGATTTTGTATAGTTATAACCCATGTCTTAATCAGGGTGGGTCAAAGGTTCTGGAAAATGATCAATAAACCATCCTAGTGTATATGGAACCTAGAAACTTCGCCTCACCCATTAGAACCAGACACTTAAAGGGGTTGTTCACCTTTAAATTCACCTTATAGCATGATGTCAAGAGTGATATTCTGAGACTATTTGCAATTGCTTTTCATTTTTTTTTTGTGTTTTTTTGAGTGATTTATCTTTTTATTCAGCAGCTCTTCAGTTTGCAATTTCAGCAATCTGGTTGCTAGGGCTCAAATTGCCCTAGCAACCCTGCACTGATTTGAATAAGAGACTGGAATATGAGCAGGAGAGGCCTCAATTGAAAGACGAGTAATAAAAAGTAGCAATAACAATAAATAGCCTTACAGAGCATTTGTTTTTTTTTAGATGGGGGTCAGTGACTGCCATTTTGAAAGCTAGAGAAACCAGAAGAAGAGGGCAACTAATTCAAAAACTATAAAAAAGAAAAAATTAAGGCCAATGGGAAAGTTGCTTAGAAGTTACCATTCTGTAACATAGTAATAGTTATCTTAAAGGGGAATCACTACTCATGATAAATGGCTAAATAGATGCATACTGTGTAGCTGTACAGAAACCAGTACAATCTGCTACTGTTCGTAATAAAAGTAACAAATCGGTCTGGACCACTGGTTCGGACTCCTGAATCAATGAAGCAGAAGTTGATTAACAGACCCGGAGGGGAAACTGACTTCTGCTACAATGTTTCAGAAAAAGAACAGAAAGGGACAGACAGATCTGACTTTCCATAACAATCACATTTACGGTTAATATTAAAACTAGGGATGCACCGATTCCAGCATTCGGTTCGGGATTCGGCCTTTTTCAGCAGGATTCGGATTGGGGCGAATCGAATCTGAATCCTAATTTGCATTTGTAAATTAGGGGTGGATAGGAAAATCACGTGATTTTTCTTCTCAAAAGAAGAATTTTTTCCACTTTCTCCTTTCCTGCCCCTAATTTGCATATGCAAATTAGGAATCGGTTCGGTATTAGGCCGAATCTTTCACCAAGGATTCGGGGATTAGACCAAATCCCAAATAGTGATTCTATTTAAAACCCTTGAGAATTTTTAATTCTATTGGAACAGTGTTTAGAACTGTATTTTCTTTCTTTATGCGAAAATGGTTTAGGGTGGAGATCCCCAATTAACTGTGCTGAATGGGGATTTATAAAATGTGTCTCTAATATATTGTGACTTCTCTAGATTGCAAGAGGGGAATGCTCGGTCATACTGGTACTTCTAAGACTGTTCCGCAGAGGACCTTGTCGCCCTACATTCTACCCAAGCAAGCAGCAGTGTCACAATAGCAATAATACAAAATGACACGGCTGGGTGATTCACATTGGATCTGACAGCGCAGTCTCCTTCCCCCTCTATAGCTGCACAGTAACAGAGTCAAGAGCAGTGTCTGGAGCTGAACTGGGTCAGGAAAGTAATGGGAAGGAGTAATGGAGGGGCAGTGGCACAACATAGTGTGAAGGAGCAGCTGTGTGTGTGTGTGTGTGTTTGTGTGTGTGTTTGTGTATAGGAACAGCAGAAAAGGCTTTAGGGCTGGATGCAGCTGTGAGCCCAGCGAATGGAAGGGGGGAGATATAGGGGTGCAATAGCTGTAAGTGCAGGGACAGTAATAGCATGGAATGGGAGGTGTAATACAGTGAAACCTCAATTTTAAGTACCCTGATTTTAAGTTTAATCACGATTACATTTTTTTTTAATATTTATAATGCATTTCAATTGGTGCATTTCACGGATTTTAAACAACTAAAACTAGACTAGTTGTTTTCAGATAGATCACCAGAAATAAAGACTTTTTCCAATTACTTTCTATTTTCTATGTGTCATCGTTTTTCTAATATTGAAGTGTAAAGTGTCATTTTTCAACTTCTATAGCAGCTCTGGCAGGGAGGGGGGTCGCTGACCCCCCAAAAACTGTTCTTTATTCATACATTTAATGGATACATTTCTTATCTTTGTCCCTGCTGAGTAGAATCTCTGAGTTTCATTACAGGCAGCTGTTAGAATACAATAGTTACTAATACTCCAGAGATGCTGCTGAGAAATGGATCAAACTTAATGTTCAAAATGGTAACAGTTCAGAATCAGCACCTGAATTACTGAGCTGTCAGACTCAAACACCAGAGACACGAACATTCAACTTTAAACTTAGATTTTGGAAAAACAGTAAAAAATTTATAATGGAAAGTCATTTCTGGGGAACAATCTGAAAACAACTGAACTGAAAAAAGTGTTTGGAAGTATTTGCACACCAAAAGAAGAAGAATAATGGCCAGCACACAGTTTACATATAAGTTAGAAACATGCACAGTTTCTTACTTAAAACATTTGTATTTGTGTGTTTCATCAACAGTAAAAATTCATATTAATACATCCAAACAAAGCTTTTAGCATAACACACCACAACGCAGTGTCTTCCTCCCTAGTCTGCCTACCTCTTATCAGCCACTCCCTCCTGACTTGTTTCGCTCTATTGGGGCTTCATCAGAGGAGGTGTGGCTAGTGCTGGTCATGTCCCTTAAATACCCATGAACTTATTTTATACATGTTGCAGGGCTGACCACCTGGCCACCTTTATTGAGCCATCATTACCCAGTCGCTAACACTCAGCCCCTCAACCTAGAACTTGAATAGATCAATTCACCACTACAGTTCTCTATAGGGAGATATAAAAGTTGCATACCCTGGGAATAGGGAGCATGACCGTGATAAAAACATTGTTGAACTTATGATTAAACAAATCTAGTTGTACATAATAGAAAAGTGCTTATGTGCCACACATTTCATAAACAACTCCTACTTATTACCCTACACAGTAAAGTGCCAGTGTGCAACCAAATCCATAAATATAAACAGGGATTGTTCCAAAATTTATAAAATGTGTTAAAAACAACATTTTTAACTCCATAATAATGTAAGAAATGGCTTCAATTCAAAGTGGCTATTCATTCCCTTAGATATAATTGTCCCTAATTTGAAAATCCAATTTGATTCCAGTCGTAGTAGCTTTGTGGTTAGATTTCCCCCACTATTTTCATTAATGCTGTCTATGCCAAAAATTTTTAATTTTTAGAAGGATCTTCCATGAACAGCCTTAAAATGTTTAAATATTGGGTTATCATTATCCTTATTATTGATACTTCTCAAGTGTTCTTCTAATCTGACCCATAAACTCCTGACTATTTTCTTTATTGCGAAACTTATTTAATTTTTTGCTATTGTTATTTTTACATACGACACAACTTTTACAAGGAAAAAAAACTTTTAGGGTAGGACTCCACGAGCGATTTTGTCGTGAAATGACACGCTGCGACAAAAATAAGGTGAGAGATAGCGACTGTCGGATGCAGACGCAGCATGCAGAGTCTGCATCCGGCAGTCGTGTCACGTCGGATCAAAGATGCGACACCATGCGACAATTCTATCTCTTATCTTATTTTTGTCGCATGCGACAAGTCGCAGCACTTCAGATCGCAACAAAATCCTACCCTAAAATCTAGCCATGTGCTCTTCATTTTTGAATCCCTATTTAACAGATTAGGGGCAGCTTGACTAGCTATAGGCTTATCTTTTCTACTAATGACCATTGGGGTTAATTTTAATTATAATTGGATCTGCATTCAAAATGTTCCAATTTTTTAATATACTAACTGCTTTATATTGTAGTCCATACTCCAGCACACAGTTTGCCTTTAAAAATAATTGTTGTGATAAACGAGCTGTTAGTGCCACACTTTATCCAAAAATATGTCAGCTCACGTGCCATGTCAAGGCCCTTCATTGTATTTGAGTATGTGAGTCCTCACTGTTTGCTGGGGGCATAATTTTAAAAGCACTATAAATATAGAATGTTACTAGTCAGTGTAGGACAATGAGAGACCTTGCTGCGGCAATGCGCTTACGTATTTTGGTCAAAGTCTGGTTCTGACACCTCATTTTTGGTGATTATTATTTTTAAAAAGGGGTGTTTCACCTTTAAGTTAACTTTTATTATGTTATAGAACATTTGGCCTTCATTTGTGCTCTTTTTATCGTTAGTGCTATTTCTTATTACTCATCTTTCTATTCAAGCCCTTCTTCCCCTGTTTTCAGCTTTCAAATGGGGGTCATTAGACCCCATCTAAAAAAACAAATCATCTGTAAGACTACAAATGTATTGTTATTGCTACTTTTAATTACTCATCTAGGCCTCTCCCATTCATATTCCAGTCTCTTATTTAAATCAATGCATGGTTGCTAGGGTAATTTGGACCCTGGCAACCAGGTTGCTAAACTTGCAAACTGGAGAGCTGCTGAATACAAAGCGGAATAACTCAAAAACCACAAATAATACCAAACGAAAACCAATTGCAAATTGTCTCATAATATCACTCTCTACATCATTCTAATAGTTAATTTAAAGGCGAACAATCCAATTTAAGGCAAACTGTGCGTTGATAATCAGTAAAGCAATAGATCAGTAATGATGGAAACAATGAACAAAACTTCTCATTGTAGATCCTCGTGGGCGAGGTTACTTCTGTCCTGATTGATCCGCGCTGGAAGAACAGAGAGAGGGTCATTGCCTGTGGGGACTGTTGCTTTTTCAATCCTTTACTGCGCCGTATTGTGCGGATTCTGGGTAAGTGCGAGGGCTGTGGCCTATGAGATAGATAATGTGCAGACACAAGGGTAAGGCAATAGGGATACTATAGTGGAAAGCAGAACACAGGGTGATAGTAAAAGGGAAAGGACCAAAATCAGTGGAAAATGAAAGAACAGAAAGTAACATTTATCCCTGCATGTCTCTTCTAGGTCTTTTCTCCTTCGGCCTGTTCTGTACAGTCATTTTCGCCGGGGCAGTACAGACAGTTACTGGGAACCAGACTCCGCATTTCCTATCTGTGTGTCGTCCTAACTACACTGCTCTGGGCTGTGTGTCCCACATTCAGTATGTGTCAACCCCACAGGCCTGCACCGGAGACCCTGATCTGATCGCTGAGGCGCGCAAAGCCTTTCCGTCCAAGCCCGCAGCTCTGGGGGCATATTCTGCAGTATATACCACGGTAAGGGGCACAGTGATAACTATACAGCCTGGAGATCTCTGATGACTGTTAAAGGAAAACTATACCCCCAAACAATGTAGGTCTCTATTAAAAGATACTGAGTAAAACAGCTCATGTGTAAAACCCTGCTTCATGTAAATGAACCATTATCATAATAATATACTTTTTTAGTAGTATGTGCCATTGGGTAATCATAAATAGAAAATTGCCATTTTAAAAAATAAGGGCCGCCCCCTGAGATCGTAAGATTCACTGTGCTCACATACAAACCACATGTAAGGTCACATGAGCCAATTAACAGACAGAGTTCTGCCTTTTGCTTCCTCACTTCTTCCTGTTACAGTTAGTGTTGTAGTATTTCTGGTCAGGTGATCTCTGAGGCAGCACAGATAGAGTCACGAAATAGTGGTTCAAGGCAAGAGATGTAAAAGGGCAATATTTATGTAAATATATATTCCAGTTTGGTAAGATTCTTTAATATGTCATTCAATTTGATATAACATATCTGTTGCTTAAGTATTCATTTTGGGGGTATAGTTTTCCTTTAACGACACCTTTCCCATTGCTAATTTCCAGTGCTGTAGCAGTGATTGTCTACAAAACTTGAGGGGCAAGATATATAAATGACTGCATTTAAAGGGGAAGTTTAAATTGAAATTTAGTAGTGTGTAGAGCAATGATCCCCAACCAGTGGTCTGTGAGTACCGGTAATACTGTATGTTACTCACCAACCACTTGATTGTTGCTCCCTGTGGCCTCAAAGCAGGTGTTTATTTTTAAATTTCAGGCTTGGAGGCAAGTTGGGGTTGCATACAGAGCCTCCTATAGGCTGCCAGTCCACATAGGGCCTACCAAATAGCCAATCAAAGCCCTTATTTGGTACAGAGGACTTTTTTTCATACTTATGTTGCTCCTCAACTCCATTTACATTAGAATGTGGCTGACGGGTAAAAAAGGTTGGGGACCCCTAATGTAGAACATAGTACTACAAAAACAACTTGCAATTGGTATTTTGCATTTCTTTGTGGTGTTTGAAATATCTGTTCTGCAGTTGCTAAGGTCCGACTAACCCCAGCAATGACCAAGCATTGTTTGAATTGCATAAAAATAGGAGGGTAAACATAGGAATAGGAGTGATACTATTAAAGGGGACCTGTCACCCTAAGAAATAATTACAAATTCTTTTTTTATCATGTTAGTTGAGGGGAACTGCTGTGTCGTAATTTTTTAGCAATTTCTCAGTAATCCCACATGTACACTATGCTTTGTCACGTTACAGCGGTCTGGGACCTGTGCTAATCGACAGAAGCCCTGGGTTGGAATGTTTTTCAGCGACAAGGGGGTATATTTATCAAAGAGTGAAGTTAATAGTGAAGTTCCACCACTAGAATGAAATTCCGCCACTCTCCATTCATTTCTATGGGATTTTTATAGGCGTATTTATCAAAGGGTGAACTTTCACTTTCACCCATTGATAAATACGCCTTTCAAAATCCCATAGAAATGAATTGAGAGCTGCGGAATTTCACTCTAGTGGCGGAACTTCACTCTTTGATAAATTTACCCCAAGGAGTCTGTCCCAGGTTATATTCACTGGGCAGTACAGATTGGCATCCCCTATTGAATATGACTTTCCTTGTCCATGAATAGTGTTAGCAGCACTTATGGCACATGTGAATAACTATTAGCCAAAAACCACACAATTACACAGAACTGGGAAAATGTAAAAAGTCAGGGGCACATCTATAGAGAAAGCAAACTCAGTGGCTGCAGGGTCCCAGGAAGTATAGGGGCCCCATGAAATCCTAATTCATATACAATTTAAATAAATATTGGTAACACTGGTCAACCTTGGGGCCTGCAAAATAATCTGCTGTGGGGCCCAGTAATATCTAGTTACACCACTGTAAAAAGTGTGGAAAAACAAGAATAGGTGCAAGGCACTCCGGTAAACCACGTATAGATTAGAAGTTAATAGATAAAAATGGATAATCTTCATTTATACAAACATCTCTCGCCTAACGCGTTTCGTGTCAATGGGACACTTAGTCACAGGCTTGGACACATACAAAAAAGAATCACTGTTTAAAGGCCTAAGCACCAATCAGGAAAAAAGGGAGGAGTGAAAAAACGTACAAGGTCTATTCACAATTTAAAGGGATAAAATACATATATCAAAGACAAATGCAGAAATGCAAAAGTAGAAAACATCTTAATGCATCGTAAAACCAGAGAAGAATTCTTAGAGATTTGTACAAAAACATTTTCAATGCAATAGAAATATGTAAATCGAAATGAAGAAGATGTAAATATAATATATTTACATCTTCATATTTATATATTGATATATTTAAACATGATATGGATACACACGTGCGTATATTTCATTTAAAATGTTCTATTTACATATTTATTTTGCATTGAAAATGTTTTTGTACAATCTCTCTTAGAATTCTTCTCTGGTTTTACGATGCTTTAAGATGTTTTCTACTTTTGTATTTATGTGTTTGTCTTTGATATATGTATTTTTTGTAATAAGGTATGTTATCCCTTTAAATTGTGAAAAGACCTTGTATGTTTTTTCACTCCTCCCTTTTTTCTGATTGGTGCTTAGGCCTTTAAACAGTGATTCTTTTTTGTATGTGTCCAAGCCTGTGACTAAGTGTCCCAATGACACGTTAGGCGAGAGATGTTTGTATAAATAAAGGTTATCCATTTTTATCTATTAACTTTTGATCTGATCTATACGTGGCTTACCGGAGTGCCTTGCACCTGTACTTGTTTGTCTGTATACGGATTGTCCACTCCGCTCCCTGAGCTGAGGGCCTGGGGCAGGACCACCTGGGCCACTGGTCTATTGTGGTGATTCTACAAAGATTCCCCATGTTTTGTGCTAAAATGTTTTTTGATTTGGACTACTGTAAAAAGTAGGGATGCACCGAATCCAGGATTCGGTCCGGGATTCGGCCAGGATTCGGCCTTTTTCAGCAGGATTCGGATTCGGCCGAATCCTTCTGCCCGGCCGAACCAAATCCTAATTTGCATATGTAAATTAGGGGCGGGGAGGGAAATCACGTGACTTTTTGTCACAAAACAAGGAAGTAAACAATGTTTTCCCCTTCCCATCCCTAATTTGCATATGCAAATTAGGGTTCGGATTCGCTTCGGTATTCAGCAGAATCTTTTGCAAAGGATTCGGGGGTTCGGCCGAATCCAAAAAAGTGGATTCGGTGCATCCCTAGTAAAAAGTGTTGACACACTTGCCTTATGAATAACAAATCTGACAATGGGTAATGGGTCTGTTACTTAGCACAGAATTACAAAATAGGTTGTGGCAGTGCATAACTTTTGTCTTACTGGGACTGGTTTATATCACAGATGTACGTCACCCTGGTGCTGAGAATTAAAGGGTCCCGGCTGGTGAAACCGTCCCTGTGCTTCGCCATTCTGTCTCCTTCGTGGCTTCTGTCTTTGCTGCGTGTGGCTGAGTATCGCAACCACTGGAGGGATGTGCTGGCGGGGACAATCGTTGGTTCAGCCATTGCAGTCTTTCTGGTGAGAGCAGAGAGAAAACAGTGTGTTTGTTGGGGTGTTTTAGGGGGAGGAGAATGGGGAGTATAATTTTGTGGGCCCCATTCTTTCTATAATATAGAATTTGCCAGCCTGTGTTGAATTACAACTCCCATCACCAAACATCATCAGCAGGAGCTTGCTATATGCAGGGTCCAAGGCAATGCTACTGTTTAGGCACCCCAGCTGTGTAGGTGGGGGATATACAGCAGGTTGGGTGTATTTTGCATCCACTAATTGATTTATACCATGTGATACATACAAATAGAATAATAAGTAAGTAGGTGGGGCCTCTAACAGGTCATTTATATAAGGTGTCTCCAAAGCTTAGGTGCCCTGATATCTCACTGCAATCATGCCACGGTCAAAGCAACCTGAGGTAAGGGCATAGTAATGGGCATGAGTCCGCTGCCATATTGACGCTTCATTTCCATGAACAGGTAACCTGTGTGCTTAATAATTTTGGAAGCTCGAGTTCTAAGCCTGAGGAAGCAGAGGTTCCTGTGCAGGATCTACCCAGACATCCGGTGCCATCTCTGCCCCCTTCAACAACACGTGAAAAGTTAAGTGTGGTAAAGGTAAGGGGGGGAGTAACTCAGAGGAGTTTATTATCAGGGATGTTTAGGAGAGGATACCTGTGCTGATAAGTATAAGAGTTACGTTAGGCATAAGACAACTTACCCCCATAAGGACTATAACACACCGGGAGTTTGCTTTGCCAGTGGAGATATATCTGCCAGATACCCGGCTGCCTGAAGTAAATGTCAGCACAAAATATACAAGCAGTTGCCAGTAGTGGGGGAACCAACAGTTCCTTGGGGAAACCAATATTTTTTGAAGCATCAGTTCCTTCCAACTATTTGTGGCCATCAAACGAGTGGCCTAAGGACCCCTAGGATTACGTTGGATCTTCACACACAATGAAAAAGGGCCTTGGATTTAGACAAGATACCTCTGCATATAGAGTTGCATTAATCCTACTGAAATTATCAGTGGGACCCATATGAGAGGGACCTACAACACACATGACACTAACCTTATATACCGTATATACTCGAGTATAAGCCGAGTTTTTCAGCCCCCAAAATATGCTGAAAAACTCTACCTCGTCCAAGAATAGTCGCCAAGAATATTCGCCGGCGTCCAAGAATGGTTGCCGGCATCCAAAAACGAGATGCCGGCACCTCCAATGGGAGCAGAAACACTCAATTTTTTGATTGAAACTTACCAGAAGCTGCTGCATTTCTCACCATAGGCTTATACTCGAGTCAATAAGTTTTCCCAGTTTTTGGAGGTAAAATTAGGTACCTTGGCTTATACTCGGGGCGGCTTATACTCGATTATATATGGTACTTTGTTAAATTTACAGTCCCTGCTTCTAAACTCTATTTCTCCTTTACCAACAGAGTTATGGGGTTTTGCCCACAGATGTCACCTGACCCTCCTCCTTGCCTTGTTCCAGTGACCCCAGATGTCCTCATACCCTCCAACTGTATGACCAGTCAGGTTTGAAGATGCCTGATCCAAAGCTCACAGAGAATGCGGATTCCTAAACTTTACGGCACTGACCCCTCATCCCCTCAGTGCTTTTATTGCCAAACTTACATCCCAGAGAAGGTTGTCCTTTATATACCCCCCCATGTCTATATTGTGCATTCCATACACTCATATTATGCTAGGCTGCAACTCTCTGTCCCAAACCCTCTTTTGATACCACAGTGTGTTTAGCAATGATGTAGTTCCACTTCAATGAATTGAGCAACATCTTACGCAGAAAATCCATTTATACCCATAAACTGTGTTAAGCTTTTTTCTACCACCAGCAAACACAGTACCTGCCACCAGTATAGAGCCCTAGCAATGACAAAAAATAGACATTCTTGTTCTCAAACACGTTTGCTTCTATAACAAGGAAGGAGACATTTCTCATTCTCAGCCAATAGGGTTTTGGTCAGCTACTCTCAATTTCGAACTTGGAAGCCAACTCGTTTAGATCATGACGTAAGTATTTAAAAGGGATATGATAATGTGACAATTAATACTGACAATATGCCAAACTTAAAGGGATCTAAAATCGGAAACAAAGAACCACCAGGTTAAAACAATATGGCCTCCGTTCCTTTTAGATGACCAGGTGCTATTCTGTCTACTAAGCAGAGCCACAGCCAAGCGGAAACGAGCGTGTATTCTCTCAGTGCAGCACAATAATAGGAGCAACTATCTTGATTCAACCTCGCTTCAGGCACTTGAATTTCAAAATTCCTACAGAAAAAGTTACATCATAATTAAATGAAATATTATAGTAAAAGTATATAAAGGGTAAAAAATGTATCCTGCATAGTGGATTACTTTAGCAGCCAAATAAGTGAATTTTGTTTCTGCCATTAAATGACAAGGATCCCCAATATATTAGGCACCCCAATGAAGTTTTATCCTATGGCTGGTGCTCCTTTTAGGAAATAAATGCAGTGGTACAGGGTAAAAACTAAAGCAGCACTGCTCCCCCATCTTACTTATCTTTGCAGACTTAAAGTGTCCTTACATGTAAAGAGCCACTCGTTTGGCGAAGGTCACCAAACAAGTGGATCTTTTACCAATATGTCCACCTTGAGTTAGGCAATATCGGGCTGATAGAAAGGATTGCAGGCTGTTGGAGCAAGGACTGCATTAACAAGCCAATGGACTCCTGGCCCTGATGGGATTTTTAAACCTACACGATTGTCATTTGCCCTATTTTTTGGACAGATATCAGTTGGGGAGGTCCCTTGGAGGGCCCCATACACGGGCCAATAAGCTGTCGACTAGAGATTTACCGAATCCAGGATTCGGCCAAGATTCTGCGTTTTTTAGCAGGATTTAGCCAAATCCAATTTCCTAGCTGAACTGAATCCGAATCCAAAAAGTCACAGGACTTTTCATCACATAAACAAAGAGGCCAAAAAAGTTTTATTCGTGCGCTGCACCTGCAGTTTTCTGTCCCCCTTGTTTCCCTAATTTTCCTAATCTTTCACAAAGAATTGGGTATTCGGGCAAATCCTAAAATGGCCAATTTTAGACTCGCACATGCTCAGTACAGAGAACTCTACTGTGCACATGGGAGTGTGAAGAGGGACACCTGTAAAGGGTCATTAAGATGGCTGCCGGCAGTGGCATTACCATCGGGGACCAGACCCAACCCGAGACAAAAAACTTTGGAGGCACACTGAGTTTTTGCGTCAGTGCCTCTCCCAGTGCAGAACGAGCCAGAAATAGGAAATTCCATACAGCAGACCCCGCGGACCGGGCTCCCTTGTTCCTCTCCCCCCTGCGGCCGTGGGGTCTGCTGTATGGTAGTTATGCCAGTGGCTGCCAGCACTGTGTTGGTTTTTTCTGGGCTGGTGCCATTATTCCTTAAAGGAAGCAGGGGAACGTAGGGGAAACCCCTTTTTAGCTTATTGGCACCCCAATGAATCCCCAACTCACTCCAGTGAGTTTTCTGGTCCTCAAAATAGACAGGACACACTTATACAACTATGAGTAGACTCTTTGTAATGCAAGAATGACCACAATAAGGCGGTAAAGGGACCTTGGAGGTAAATTATTATAAGTTGGGCAAACAGTGTAGAAATAATGGAATTTATCGACTTCAAATGTATTGGGTGGGTTAAAATAGCCCCATTATGTGAGGACCACATTGCTCTGTTGATACAGTGCTCTCCTGATAGACTTCCACAGGCACCTACTATGATCCAATGGTTTACGTTTACTGACACTCGCAAAACTAATGTTGAAAATGGTTTGTGGAATGAATGCCCATGCTCAAACTTACAGACATTTTATTTTAAAGGGATATTGTTAAAGGGGCAGTTAGCCCCTTTTATCGACATAACTTCAGTAAATAGAATTTGTGCTGAACATAGTTATTGCCTGTTATGTTAATTTAAAAACTAATATTTTAATTTATCTCTTTGCACTGAGCAAAATAAGCAATAAAACTAAAAGTAGATTAATGTTCCAACTTCCTGGTTCCTCAGAGCAGTTGTGGGAGCAGAAGGTGAAGAAGTTAATCAAATGGCATTTTCATCTGTTGTCATGGGTCTTAGGCACTAACTGGTGGAAGTGAAGGGCTTCTATACACAGAGGACATCATATCTATTTAAACAAAGCCTCCTAATTACAGAGTGGCAAATAACAAACAAATCGTGATCGGTCAGGCCAGGGATTCTACATCTTTTTGCACACAGGAGGCACTTTTTTTAGTATTTGGGACCCTTATTGCAATACTACAACATGAAACTGGCCAGGCAGCCATTCATTTGAAACATCAAATAAATCATTTGTGTACTACTGTTACAACTTGTTTTAAAGGAAATGTAAACCCTCAAAACAAGTGAATGCAACGTTAACTATTTGATTTCTAATTTTCAAGATATCAGTAGTTTTTAATATGATGCATTTAAAACAATGGTCATTTTGACTACGGTTGGCTGAAAATAAGGTTCCTAAGAAAGGAAACGTCTAGTGACAATCTGCTTGAAACTTACCAGCATGACCCAAATATGACTTTTCTGCAGCCTAACTTCCTACACGTCCAGATCCGCCTGCTTTGGCACCCACATGCTGGGCCAAATCCAGTTAATTAGATTGCTGGATCATACAGAGGTGCCTACAGGCCCATGGGATGAGGACTGCATGAACACCCCAATACAGTCCTTGTTGGAAGAAAAAATTAAAGCTGCCCAATGACATCTGTTGACTTTCAGCCAGAGTTAGGCCATGCCCGTCAGTGAGCCCCATACACAGGCCAATAAGCTGCCAACTCAGTCTGAAAAATTTCATTGGCTTACTGTATGTATGGCATTAAGCAGAGCAATATCAAGCAGACATCTCTAATTCTCAAGAAATCTATTTTCAGCCAATGGTCAGTCAGCTGAAATGACAGGAGTGGGAGGTGCTGCTTTAAATTCATTTTTATATAAATGACTAAAAAACTAAACATTAATGTCAATAGCAAAATCTCAAAAGAGTGCCCTGAGGAATTTTACATTTATTCGTTTTTATGGTTTACATTTAATTTCAACTGTTGTATCTTTCTCCTTAAATCCTTTTTTTTTTTTTATTAAATAAATACGAGTTTTACCTGTCAGAGTGCTGCATATGCTTTATGTGTATAAAGATGGTGGCCACTAATTAGACTGTAAGCTCTTTGGGCAGGGCGTTTGTTTCTCGTTGCTGTATTTGATTCTTTGACTTCCTGCACTGTTATTTTCACTTCTTGACAATTAATATGATGTTTTATTTACAGTCCTCTCTACATGGAGTGATGCCTTGTAAATAATTAAAAATGTTAAAAAAAAACAATAATTTGATTATTTACAAATGCACAAACACCACATGGTGGCGCTGTTTTAATATGTTGTCTCTCCTCTACCAACATCTGAAGTATTCCTGCAATTTAAGGTGGCCATAGACTCAAAGATCTTTCCCCCAATATGCCACTAAACTGCATGGCTATATCAGGGGTAATTCGAACGTTCGGCGGTATGGCAAGCGGCTCCGACGGGTCGGTCGGGTAAAAATCCAACCTTCCCGATCGATATCGTGGCCAGATATCGATCAGGAAGACCCGTCGGAAGCCCCCATACACGGGCAGATAAGCTGTCAAATCGGTCCAAACGACCAATATCGGCAGCTTTATCAGTATGGCCACCGTTACTGTTACTTCCTAAAGCCCTTATTTAAATGCAACCTTTTTATATTAATTGCACCCTGCAATATAAACCACATATTAGCTGCCCTGGTGGTGGAGGAACAGTAATGGGAGCCAATTTATGTACAGTTACTGTTACTCAGATGCAGTTGAACTGCGGACTTTCAGCTTTAATTCAGTGAGTTGAACAAAAAGATTGCGTAAAAATGTGAGGAACTAAAGCCTTTTTTTTAACACAATCATTTAATTTCTATGTGTTAATTGTCATTAACTCATATTCCTGCTGCTTGTGCTATGCTTCTTTAAAGGGGCGATTCTCTGCCCCATGCTGCCCAGGGCAGCTCCCACGATGCCGCCCCCTTCGCTCCTCAGCACTTACTGTTCTTGCGCAGGAGCAGGTCCAGCACTAGTCGTTGCGCTCTCTGCACTAGTAGAGTTACATTTCCGATTTATTTTTTGCCACCCCTGGTAACTTGGGGGCTGCTGCCGCCTGAGGCAAGTTACTCAACATGCCTCATGGCATACCTCCCAACTGTCCCGTTTTCAGCAGGACAGTCCCGCTTTTGACAGCTCAACCCGCAGTCAAGGGTTTGTACTGGAAAGTCCCGATTTTCTCTGCACTGAACAGCAAAAAAAAGATACAATGTTTCTAACTTAATTGGCTTTTGGCAGAGAGCCCAGAACACCCACGAGTTTCAGATAAGATACCTTTGTAACAATTTTGAGATAAGCAAATAAGTAATTGTAACAATATAAGATAACAGGTCCCTAGGGACAAGTTAGACTCACAGTTTAAATGGCAATTCACCTTCATTAGCAAAACTGTAATAACTGAAAAAAAACACAGAAGTATGTTAACATTTTGAAAAATTAACATGGTAATTAGGGGGTGCGGCAAAAAATGGGCGTGGTCAAACTTTAAGACACTAAATCCAAAAGGAAGAATGTGAGGATCTCCAATAATCAAGAGCTAAATATTTTTTTAAAAAAAAGTAGAAATTTATTAAGACATAAAATCTAAAAAATCTAACGCGTTTTGTGCCCGATAGGGCACTTACTCATAGGCTAAATGGCACACCCCTGTACACATCTTATAAAGGGGCTGTACCCAATCACAACAAAGCACGCATGTATTACCACTTATGTTACAAATTGTGAAGTTCCACCTAGTGGCTTCACAATTTGTAACATAAGTGGTAACACATGCGTGCTTTGTTGTGATTGGGTACAGCCCCTTTATAAGATGTGTACAGGGGTGTGCCATTTAGCCTATGAGTAAGTGCCCTATCAGGCACGAAACACGTTAGGTTTTATGTCCTAATAAATTTCTACTTTTTTTAAAAAATATTTAGCTCTTGATTATTGGAGATTTTCACATTCTTCCTTTTGGATTTAGTGTCTTGGATTTTGCACCTTGGGACTGAGGTGAACTGTGAGTGAATCTCCTTGCTATTTACTTAACCAAGACATTTTGGTTTATTAGAGTGGTACCATTATATATATTTTTTTTCTTGTGGCAGCACACACTCTAATTTTTCTCATGTGGTCAAAATTTAGCCGCGATATGCGCGCAAATTTATGTCGCTCTTTTTATTTATAAAATGTTGGGAGGTATGCTCATGGTAGCAGCGGCACTGTTTCTGTACTGTGTGCAGGCAAGAGGATTTGCATCGGGTACCCAAGAGCAGGGTGACTGTTACCCCAATGTTTCTATATATCTGTAACCTTGTTATGAGCTAAGGGAGCCCAGCCTGAAGGCCAGTTAGGGGGAGATTTGGGGTGAGTGCTTATTTGTACCCTGGGTACCCCTGGAACTATAGCAGGGTGACTGTTACCCCAATGTTTCTATATATCTGTAACCTTGTTATGAGCTAAGGGGGCCCAGCCTGAAGGTCAGTTAGGGGGAGATTTGGGGTGAGTGCTTATTTGTGCCCTGGGTATCCCTGGAACTATAGCAGGGTGACACCCCAATGTTTCTATATATCTGTAACCTTGTTATGAGCTAAGGGGGCCCAGCCTGAAGGTCAGTTAGGGGGAGATTTCGGGTGAGTGCTTATTTGTACCCTGGGTACCCCTGGAACTATAGCAGGGTGACTGTTACCCCAATGTATCTATATATCTGTAACCTTGTTATGAGCTAAGGGGGCCCAGTCTGAAGGCCAGTTAGAGTAAGGGTTTTTGCTTATTTTTAAGATTTGGTTTAAACTGCCGCTCCAGATATGATTGAAATTGATGCAGAGTGCCATTCATTAATTAAGATTAATTGAAATCAGAAGGCTCTGAGGTTTAGATGTTATGTTTAGTTGTGCCATATGGAACACAATCATGGCAAAACTATGATATTTAACAGGCTTGGCAGGTAAATATGATACAGGCTTGAGGAGAATGGAAGACATTTTTCCAGCTTTTTTTTTGTAGAGTTTCCACAAAAATGACCTGCCCCCAATGTGCCTTTTCTATGGACAACATTGACTTTTACAGGTTGCCAAACCCCAGTCTGAGGAAAACCAGTGTCAGTCTGATTTTTGTTTTTTGAGTTTTTTTCCACCTTTAGATAAACTAGTAGCTATGGAGGATATTCTTGGGCAATAGGATGACGTTTAAGTCTTTAGCAAGTAGTACGAACTAAGGAAATAATATACAGGGAGAGTGAATTGAGAACAAGACAAAGGACGTTGCTTCACTTTTTCCCACATGTAGCCAATGTCAGGAGATACACTACATTTGTTCCACATCAGATGTACCTCAACAAAAGCCCAATCACATGACTTGATGCAGCAACAAAACAAAAGCCTTAATTACGCCCACAGGCCAACTACCACCAATGAAACGTTTCCTTTTTCCCGCCAATCGTGTGCCGAGGCTTGACACGCACAACTCGACTTTCAGCCAATCAGCGTTAGAGTGGAGCTGTTTGCGTATGGCTGACATGCTGACCAGGGTGCTGAGAGAGCTCTTAGGGTTCAAGGAGTTCCCCAACCAACAGAACTCCAGCACCAGCGCTCTGTCGGGCCATGTTACCTCAGAGGTGTCCCCCGTGCTGCTCCTCGGACCTCCCGGCTGTGGGAAGAGCGGGCTCCTGTTTAGGGCAGGGCTGCTGGCAGCTGAGGAGGGTGCGGGGCCGGTAATATTTATATCCCGGGATCCCCTGCAGAAGCTGCCCGGGGGAGGGAGGGAAGCCCGAGATCCGCTCATACTCAAGGTGATTTTCTAGGGAAGGAGCTTGGTGGGTCGGTGTGTGGGGGAGGTCAGCTCTGTGGGGAAGGAGGGGACCAATGGCTGAGCCCAAGCGGGGACATAGTCTGAGGTGACAGAGACAGGGAGTCGCAGGGAAGGGGTCGGGGAGAGAATCAGATTTTGAGGGGTCGGGGAAATGGCTGCTAAGGCAGTACTTTGTGTCTGGGGTATATTTTGAGGTGAATGCCAGGGAAGATCTTCAGAAGGCGTGACGATCTCCTGACTGAGAATTAAAATAGGCCCTGGCGTTTTAGGGACACAGAGGCCCAAACAGCCCCCACCAGCCCACTAAATACTGACTTTCTATGGCACCTTATAGCAGCCCCTCTGGCATTAGCCAGAAACCACAGATTGCCAGTCCGGGCCTGGAGATGGCATGAGTGTTGATGTGGAACCTTAGGGCAAGGACGTATTATGAGGGGACGGAGTAAAGTCAAGTACCCAGGCAAAACCTTAGGTTGGGAGAATATTCTGAAGGGACAGAGAATGAGCCAGGGAAGATCTTTCCGATTTGGACATTGTGATGGGGCAGACTGTCATGGAACTATATTCTCAGGGTTCAGAGAAAATGAAGGTGGAGGAGGTGCCTGAAAACTGCTTTGGGGTGGGGGCATATTCTGAAGGGATATCGAATATAGACATGGGTGCCTGAACTGCAGTTTTAGACTTGTGAAGGAACTATGTGCTGGTGCAAATCTGTAGGGTTGCTCAGATGATGGGAAGGTCAAAGAAACAGAAGGCTGCTAGGGCAAAGATGGGGAGCAGGCACAGACTGTGGGTTCTGGCAAATGCCAGAGTGGCTGCTGTAAGTTGCCTTAGACAGTCACTATTTATTGGGCTGCTATGTGGCCTGTTGGGCCTCTGTGTACCTGAAATGACAGGGCCTATTTTGAATCTCAGTTCAGACCTGATAAGGAGGGTTGGCCAGCAGCCCCTTTCTAGTAAATCCAGCCAGCTATAATAGTTTTTTTTGTGCATTAAGTGACACTAAGCGTATATTTATTGACATAGGACTAAAACATCTCCAGCGATGCTATCCATATCCATAGCATCCATAAACATATCCATAGCAACCATTCAGCAATTATGTTTCAACACTTACAAGTTAAACAAAAGCAAAGATTTTGCTTGATAATGTTAAAATGCATATATACCTAGTAGTAATGCATACCTCCCAACATTTTGGAAGTAAAAAGAGGGACAAAAATTTTTTCCCGCACGTAGCGTAGCAATTTTTTGACCACACCCCTTTCTGTGGCCACACCCCCTAATTACCATGTTTGTTTTGCAAAATTTGGCAGGTTATGAAAGTTTGAAAATATTTCTCCTTTTTTAAACTGTGTTTTTGTGTCTCAAAATTGTTACAAAGTATCTTATTTGCACCTGTTAGCTGTTCTGGGCTCTCTGCTAAAAGCCAATTAAGTGAGAAACTTTGTTTCTTTTTCTGGCTGTTCAGTGCAGAGAAACGAGGGACTTTCTAGTACAAATGAGGGACTGCGGGTTGAGCTGTCAAAAGAGGGACTGTCCCTCCGAAAAAGGGACAGTTGGGAGGTATGGTAATGTGCGGGTCGGCTGGGTTCGGGCTGACCTTGGCACACCATTTGCGAGGGTGGGTTCGGTTTGAGCTATTCTGACTGCTCTCTCTGCCCACAACCTTACACTGCCGGCTTCTGGGTTTTATAGGTGTGCGCCCGCCCCTTTTGGGACATCAACAGGTTGGCATGTGTCTATAAATACAGGGGAGAAGCCTGGTGTGGGCAGGTTCAGGTTGGTTGCGGGCGAGTGTAGGTCGAGTTTTTCTCAACCCACACATAACTAATATCTAGAAATTGTGCCATGGACCCAAGGTGTTCATTGGGTGTAGCCGACTCCTGCATATTGCCCACCAAGAGTGTGTTCAGATGGATGCTCATAGCTTTGGTTGGCAGGTGGTATATCCTGGAGCATTTACTAAGACAGGTCTTCTATCAGATGCATCTTTAGGAATATTTTTTTTTCTACTGATGTAGGTGTTTGGGGTTGCATTTTGGTCACAAGATTTTTAGGCTGTTTGACCAGTTGTAAATTGTGCTCATCTGGCCCACGTAGCATCATGTGTGTGCCAAATTCACTGAGGAATTTCAGTGTATTTTTTTCTTTTTATCTAAACATACAGTACTTATTTTCAAATCTTCTGTTTGTAATATTGTTCTTCCAATATATTTACTTAGCAAAACAGCTCAGACTTGTTGAATGCAATAAGTATTTATTTCAGCTGCTGTTTTGTGGCAGTTTTTGATCTTACCACCTCTTCTTCCTGTAGCGAATCCGTTTTTTGTATCCGACGTCTCTCAGAGATCTTCTGCAGCTCGTCTCTTCCATGCACCTCTCCTTTTCGGCTCCTTCTTTAATTGTGGTGGACGGACTGGAACGCTACCTCACACATACTTGCGGCTCTGCTGACGGTGCCCTTATTTCCGGCCTTTTGCTAGACTCTGCTGCGCACTTAAAGTGCGGTCTCTTGGTATCTGCAGCACCACCTTCAGAGGGTGTCGATGGAGCATTTCTGGCTGTGGAACGATATTTTCCAGCCCAGTGCCATATCTATGCCGAGGTGACCAGTGAGCAGCAAGAGGGCACCTTTCACATAAGCTTCCCTTCCCATCTCCCAGCTTGTGTCCTACACACAGAAAAGGATGGAACTCTGAAAATATCTCTCCCAAACACTCCATCTTTGTGACCAGAACGTGAAAATTCAACACCTCATACTAAAGCATGCATAAATGATCATTCATGTTCCATGTGTTGTATTTGCAAATGTTTCTCATATAGAATTATTGTTTTATGTTTTAAAACACAAGGCTGCCACCAAAATATTTTGATGTGCCCTTACACTGACTTCAAAAAGGTCTCAAAATAGGGATGCCCAGGAAAATTTTCAACTGACATATTTCTCAAAGTAGACCTGTCGTTTTTTCAGAATATATTTTGAGCAGCCTCTCCCAATTGTGATCTCTGTTGCATACAGCGGGCATTGGTAAATCGAGCAGCAGTTTTTCGAACAGGAAAGAAGCATAGTGAAAATATATTAACATTTTACTTTGAAATATATTTAAATTGAATATGCAAGAAAACCATGTTGTACTTGCTTTGTTGACAAACAATATTATTTATGATGAAGTACAGGAAAATGTACACAATTTATATTGAATACAAAATGGTATTCGAGAATTACCATAATATATAATTTAGTAAAAGTAACAGTGTTTGCACAAAATCTAGTAATCCATAGTAACCAGTCTGCAGGAAGCATGTGATGTGCAGGTTGACAATAGCGTTGACTCTACCATAACCCCCACCTACCAAGACCCATCTCTGATATCAAAAGTGGCAGGCAGGTGTACATCTACGAATAGAGGCTGCTGGAGGCAGAGTAAGGTTGCGGCCAGGGAGAGCAGAAGGAAGAGCTCAACCCAGACCCAACCCGCTGGAAACACTGTGTAAATGTCAGGCCAACCTGTTTTTTTTTTTTTTTTTGGCCTGCACATCACTAATATTATACCAGGGGCTCATTTATGAATATTTAAAGGAGAACTAAATATAATATACTAAAAATGCTATATTTTACATATGGTGAAGATACTGCACCAGTCTAAAGCTTCAGAACCTCTTTAGGCTGGTGTAGTAATGATCCAGGTCTTCAAAGTTATTCAAGGAGCTCCCCATCTTGGATAATTTTAGGTGTGCCAGTGGCGCTGCCTATGCTCCGTGTGCTCTGGGCAGCTGTTGAGAAACTAAGGTTAGGAGTTGTTGCAAATTATCAAGCAGAAAATATAGTTCATCTATCACATAAGCTGAATGCTGCAGGGTTGATTATTAATTGCATCAACTGTATTCGGATGTAATGAGAATCTGACGTAATTACTAATCAGCCTTGTATAGTGACATTTATATTCTGCGACAGTTATTGTAAGTTGGCCTCAAAGCACAGGTAAAATAATTCAGCACATAGAGCTGCTCCAGAAAGCCACTATGGGCATCCTCTGAGGCACAGATGTTTAATGCTGTGGCTTGTGGTGGCCTAGGGCTGGTACACAACTCCAAATTATTATGTGCAGCATTTATATCCTACACAATTGTTGAATAGTAATAAATCAGCCCCCCTGTGGTATACAGTTTATGTTAAGTGAACGTAATAAGGGGACACATTTCAAACAATGCAAATTGACATCAGTGCAGTTAACCACAGATTTCTTGAAAAAATGATTGTAAAACTAAGGATCTTTTTGGTTGTTTTGATATTCCTGTTATAGCATATTTACACCTGTTTAGTGTGTAATGATATATTTTGGTGGTCATATCTTGGATGCAGTCCTTTTAATGTTCCACCCAGAACAGGAAACCTAAATTCTACCACTGATCACTGTAAAAATAAGAAAATAGTATTTTTATTACAAAATTTTAAAAAAGAACATATAGTACAAATAGTAAAAGCAAAAGCAGTAAATATAAGAAAAAATAAGATTATTTACGCAATACTTGCATTTTTTGGGAAGGCTCTGGGATTAAGAACAGAGGGGACCAAGCCGGCTGGCCCCCGCCCCCACCTCCCGTGCATGCATGTGAGGTGACATCAGGGGGGTGGTGAGCATGCAGTGATAAGTGGCAATAAGGGCATGGGAGCCTGGACTTGGAGTAAGCAAATTAGGTACCTGCTCAACTCCCCCATTATTGCACCCTAGGCAGATTTCTCTTCTTGCCTACCCATAGTTCCGGCTCTGGTTAACAGGTCTATGATTTTCCTCCGCCCCCACACCTTTAAAAATGGAGGGGGGAAATATAATGAAATACATTTTGAAATCAAGTTCTTTGTCTTGCAACAACAAGGTTTATATCCACTTATGTACATGCAATGGGTATATCCAGTATTTGTGGTCTGGATGCATGGTTCTCTGGTGAAGGACATCTGCTTGACTACCCTAGCGAGATTAGGACTTGGTCCTAATATGTTCATAAAGGTTATCTTCAGTGATGAATGAGTCACTAAAGCTCTGCACACATTAGCCAACCACCACATTTTGCCGAAGTCTAAGATTGTAAGCTCCTGAGAGCAAGTCCCTCTCATCCTCTTGTTCTCATCATTGTTTGTCAACATGTTTAAAGGGATACTGTCATGGAAAAACATGTTTTTTGCAAAATGCATCAGTTAATAGCGCTGCTCCAGCAGAATTCTGCACTGAAATCCATTTTTCAAAAGAGCAAACATAATTTTTTATATTCAATTTTGAAATCTGACATGGGGCTAGGCATTTTGTCAGTTTCCCAGCTGCCCCATTCATGTGACTTGTGTCTGCAATTTAGGATGGAATTACTTTCTGGCAGGCTGTTGTTTCTCCTACTTAATGTAACTGAATCAGTCTCAGTGGGACTTGGCTTTTACTATTTAGTGCTGTTCTTAGATCTTCCAGGGAGCGGTTATCTTGTGTTAGGGAGTTGCTATCTGGTTACCCTCCGATTGTTCTGTTGTTAGGCTGCTGGGGGGGGGGAGAAAGGGAGGGGTGATATTACTCCAACTTGCAGTAAAGAGTGACTGAGGTTTATCAGAGCACAAGTCACATGACTGGGGGCATATGTCTAGCCCCATGTCAGATTTCAATATTGAATATAACAAAATCTGTTTGCTCTTTTGAAAAATGGATTTCAGTGAAGAATTTTGCTGGAGCAGCACTTTTAACTGATGTGTTTTGAAAAAAACATGTTTTCCCATGACAGTATCACTTTAAAGTCTTGAGTAACTTGAAGGTGCTATATAAATGATGAAAATGAAGAAACATGTTAATTGTATTATTTCTGTACTGTTTCTTGTACAGTCAGGCTTTCATTTATGCTTAGTTCCATTCATATTCATGCCAGTTTCTTTCCCATCATTTACTTCCTGTTTACATGATGTTCCTCTGTTCAAATATTATTAAAGGCTGTTCTCTACCAAGGTTTTTTCCATGCTCCTTCTTTTGGAACCTGTCATCAGCTTTGTGAGTATATAGGGGCCAAGAAGTTTGTGATCGGACTGTTCTGATAAAAGTTGGGAGATGGTGGTGGGCTGTGCTCACCAGAGCTAGACATATCAAGGTAGGCATACTTCAGAGGCATACGGGGTGGGACAGGCCTTGGTTTGGGTGAGAGGAGACCCTCGCAAGTCTGTAGTTCAGTATACTCAAAACTTGAGGGAAAGCTCTGCTTCCCATCGGAGCTCACGGAATTTTCTCTAGAAACTCTATGTCGTTCATGCTCCATCCTTGGAGCCTCCACATATTCATCTTCTCTAAAGGCTTCACCTTGACTTCCGTCCCCTTCCAGAGAGTGCACTCTGTTGTTTGCCTTTACTGCAATCTGCCCCTTGCTGGTGTCCTCCAATACAACATCTTTATTTACAGTCTGCAATCTGGAGTCCATGCTTTTGGCACCCACTATGACAGTTTTATGCCTCTGAGCCTCTAACCACTCCAGAGAGCAAGGCATACGATTCTCGTCCAAAACCACATAACTGTCCTTCAATGGATTCGGGTTGAAAGATCGTGGAAGTGCAGCAGGGGGGAGCTCAGAAAGGACCTCCAGTGTAGATGAGGGATCTTCTTGAAAGACATGTCTGGAGATCCACAATAGGTAGGCATCAGCCTGACCAAGCCATAGCTGGACAACAAGAAACAAAAAGTTGGATTTATGAACTATATATATGCAAAGTTATGTTCTTCATATTTCATCCTGAATGCACTTGTCTGTGATCCAAGGAGTGATTATGATTGTACAATAAAATCCACTTTAAAGATGAGGTGAAGAATATCAAATGCAATGGTTCATGAAATTATAGTGTAAAAACGTAACAATACCTTAAAATTTCCTTTATGTGTTGTGAAGAGCCCCTGGAAATTATTCTCTGGGGTGGGAACCTGCGGCCAGACCTTATGTTTTAGGTACCTGTAAAGAAAAGGGCGGAATTAGGTTCCTAAGCAGAAAATTAGTAAGAAGGAAAAGATGTGTCCTAGCACTGCTGGTCTTACCTGCCATGTCTCATGAAGATGTAAACTCCAACTCCAGCGATTAAGGCCACAAAAATAGTAATACTCAACAACAGAAGAAGGCGTAGATCTATCAGCGAGAAATGTAATGAGTCAACATGATGAAAACCAACCTTCGACCAAAGATTCCTATAATACACCTTAATGGACACCTATCAGCCAAAAATTTCCCTTACCAGATTCCAGTTAGGGGAAAATAGTTTTTTTTTCACAAAAAGAAGGCCCCCTCTGAGCTCTATACCACACTGCTTATACGTCACATATGCTTAGTGACGTGGGCATGCATGCCATGTTACACAACTAGATAAAGCTGTGCCACATGCTCCAACATCGCTGCCCACACCAGGAGCTCCCTCCTGCTGTGGGTACCTTAGAGATACCAGAGAGCGTGCCCTATTAGCCTGCACCTTTGGTGGAGAAAGTAATTTTTATGTGCCCTTTAATGTATACCCTCTACCATCTGAAATAATGAGCTTCAATCATCTGTCACCTGCCTTACTGTTGTGTGCCCTAATAAAGGCGCTGATAATACATAAACAACGCCCCCATCAGGACATAACTCATATAACACGTGCTCAGTACAGATCTTGCTCTAGTCACACCATTGATACTTTATCCAGTGATGAACAACTTTTAAGAAACCTGACCACTCACCAATAATGGTCGCTATGGTAATAGGTGCCGTCCAATCACTCCAGTAGCCGTTATATGAAACACCATCTGCTTTGCATCTTACTGTGACAGTGTATGCAGCTGGGACAATGTCAGTGAGAAAAATCTCTGTATTTCCTGCTTCCAACTCCACCTACCACATCAAGAGTAAGAGTGAATATCTGCACATTTGTAATAAAAAGATTTCTAGGTATAACGATTTGGTGTGATTTTACCAAGAATATCAAAAGCTGGACATATACAGGATGCGCTGCTCATTATTCTTGGTTAGGAGATAAGCTCAACAATCTAGCAGATGGAGTGGTGTCCCTCGAGCCAATGATCAGACCATCGATGGCAGACTTGAGTATCTATATGCTGATAATGATCCAAACAGTCTATATAATAGGACTGAGTACCTAAATAATGATTTCCCCGCTCTGTATAATAAGACTAAAGGTGGCCATAGACTTAAAATCCGCTCGTTTGGCGACATCACCAAACGAGCGGATCTTTCCCCGATATGCCACTAAACTGCGTGGCTATATCAGGGGTATACGGCCGAACGCTCGAATTACGGTGCGCCAAGCGGCTCCGACGGGTCGGTCGGGTAAAAATCCAACCTTTCCGAACGATATCGTGGCCAGATATCGATCGGGATGACCCGTCGGAAGCCCCCATACACGGGCAGATAAGCTGTCAAATCGGTCCAAACGACCGATATCAGCAGCTTTATCTGCCCGTGTATGGCCACCTTTAGGTGCTGTATGCTGATAATGATTGGCCCATTCTGTATAATGGGACTGAGTACCAATATGCTGATAAAGATCTGCCTGCTCTGTAGGTGCAAATGAAACAAGCTTGCACTGGGCAGGTATGTACCATTTTCACCTGATTCATCCTTACCGTCTGCACATCAGCACCTGGAGTCGAATAGTTGACCTGATATTTGATCTCCTTGTTTATGTCGTGATTCTTTTGAAAGTGTGGGGGTTTCCATGAAATCAGAAGTCCCCGTGGATCCTGCTTCTCCTTTACCGTCACATTTAAAGGGGGATTCAGCAACACTTTAATAACAAAAAGGAAATTAAGCCACGGACCCCTGAACACAGTTTTTCATCGTGCTAATCTCACCATACCTTACCCACCAAATTTTTTTGAAAGTCTTCTATATTTATAGACCTGGCGTGAATAACAAGGGGGTTGGGAGTAACACGGCTGAACACAATAGGGCACAATGTGGGTGTATTTAAAAACTTCTGCAAGTGGGGCATACTGAATGTTGTTTTTAAAGGAGAAGGAAAGTTGTTTGCCAGTTGTGGTGCTCTTTGGAAGAACCCCGAGCCAGTACAGTTTTCTGCTGATAGGAGCACAGGCCCGGTTATATTCTTAAGGTGGCCATAGACACACGGATCCTATCGTACGAATTGAGGATTCGTACGATTTTCGGATTGTGTGTGGCGTGTGCCGACAACTTTCGTCCGGCGGAGATCGGTCGTTTGGACGATCGGTCAGGTTTGATTTTGACACGACCGACCCCGCCGGAGCCCACGGCACATCGTAATCGGATCGTTCGGCCATACGGCCCAACAATCAGCTTACCCCCGGGGTACTGGGGATACATTTAAAGGTGGCCATACACAGGCCGATAAAGGCTGCCGACAGTCCAAGTTGGCAGCTTATTGGCCCATGTATGGAGCCCTTCGACAGGCTTCACCACGGTAATAGTGCAAAGACAAACCCAGTGCCCTGTTATATATGTTCTGCAGATGTCAACTGGTTTACAACAAATTTGTGCAGGGTTGACAGCCTGTTATAAATCTTTGAGGTGAATTACAAATCTATCCTTCTCGATTTAATGTCTACTCTGCTGGTAAACAAAATGAAGAATAAGATATAAGAACTAGAGAGGTACATTTCCTGAAGAAAATGTGAGTGGTGCTTGCCGTGGCAAAACTCAGGCCCCCCATATATGTTGGGTGTCTTGCCCAGTCGCCCCTGGTGCCTAGAGAGTACACAAAGTCGGTAGAATCCGGATTAAACCGGTGAAATGGGTCTGCGACAAACTAATTATTCGATAAATTCCCCATTATAAGTCAATGGGGCAAATTTGGGGACCTCTCCTGCCCCGGGGGTAAAACTTATACCCTCGTGTGGGGTATCATCTGACACAGGTCGCAAACCTCTTCAAATGTGGTAAATTTAACGTTTCTACAAGATTCCCTCTCTGCGCTAGAATCCGTCAAAAGTTGGCCTCAATGTTAATCTATGGGACTTTTTGGGGTTGTTAATTGCCCCCGCAAGGGGCAATTAACCACCCACCCCTTAGAAAAGTCATACCACCCCATTCCCGATTAAGCCGCACGATTTGACACCTCATTCATGGGTCTAGGACAAACGGTGCGGGACTAGTTACGCGCCAAACTTTCATACGGAAGAAGAATAAAAATAAGTTTGCAAGATAACAGTAGTGATGCTTTGCTTCGCAAGCACCACTAATAAAGGTTGCAGGGGCTTCTTACCAAGTTCATTAATATAGATCTCCCTGGCAGTCTGGCACTTGTGGCAGGGGTATGCAGAGATGGTGATCCCAGCGAAAAGGACAACATCAGTTACTGGAAACTCACAGATGTACCACCATGTGTTATTAGATGCAACCTCTGTCCTGAGCTGGCACCACTTTATATGGTCACTGAGTAGGAAACAGGAGAATGGCATAAGGAAATATAGACAAAATGTATTTACAAGACACTCACCCCAGGTTACCCATAAATCTCCTACCAATATGCCAGTAATGTGCCATGTCCCATAGCTTCCCCCTGTCTGTGTCACTGTATCACCCTGCAGTGGGAGGGACAGACTCATGTCCCATAGCTTCCCCCTGTCTGTGTCACTGTATCACCCTGCAGTGGGAGGGACAGACTCATGTCCCATAGTTCCCTCCTGTCTGTGTCACTGTATCACCCTGCAGTGGGAGGGACAGACTCCTCCTGTCTGTGTCACTGTATCACCCTGCAGTGGGAGGGACAGACTCATGTCCCATAGTTCCCTCCTGTCTGTGTCACTGTATCACCCTGCAGTGGGAGGGACAGACTCATGTCCCATAGTTCCCTCCTGTCTGTGTCACTGTATCACCCTGCAGTGGGAGGGACAGACTCATGTCCCATAGTTCCCTCCTGTCTGTGTCACTGTATCACCCTGCAGTGGGAGGGACAGACTCATGTCCCATAGTTCCCTCCTGTCTGTGTCACTGTATCACCCTGCAGTGGGAGGGACAGACTCATGTCCCATAGTTCCCTCCTGTCTGTGTCACTGTATCACCCTGCAGTGGGAGGGACAGACTCATGTCCCATAGTTCCCTCCTGTCTGTGTCACTGTATCACCCTGCAGTGGGAGGGACAGACTCACGTCCCATAGTTCCCTCCTGTCTGTGTCAATATGTCTGTGGTAGATTATTTCTGCACTCACTCTTCAGAATAGGAAAAGGATGCATTTTTCCTTCCTTCTCCCTCCCAGAAGCAGATAAAATCATTCAGGTCCCGTGTAAAGCAATGTGGATTCTGATACTCCTCAGGAATTTTCTCAGATACTGGATGGAAACAAAATGAATACATGTTCTAAATGTCTAAATGTTATCTGCATTGTAGCCCAGTTTTCAATTGGTGTATTGCTGATATTGCTTAAAGGATACATAAAATCATTAATATGTGGCATTCTTTTAGGCATGGACATACTCATACTGGAAGTAAATACAAAGGGAGGGGAAGCAGCACTGGATCTTATGCCTCAAGTACAGCATAGAAATCTCAATAACAAGTTCTGTAAGTGGATCACCAGGCCAGTGTAGGGGGTGAGTAATAAAGTGTAGAATACTGGTTGGTGCACCACAGTGATTTTACATGTTCTTTTCCTTTAAAGGGGTTGTTCACCTTCAAAAACGTTTTTTCAGTTCACTTGGTTTCAGATAGTTCACCAGAAATAATGACTTTTTCCGATTGCTTTCTATTTTCTATTTGTGACCAGTTTTCTAATATTTAAGTGTAAGTTTTGTTTTTCACCTTTTTATGTCTTTTCTAAAGCAGTTCTGATACATTTAGGTGATACATTTCTTATCTTTGTATCTGCTGAGCAGAATCCATGAGTTTCATTAAGGGTCAGGCCACACAAGCAGATTCATGGAGATCAGTCGCCCCAGTGACAAATCTCCTCTTCTTCAGGGGGACAATCTCCCCGAACTGCCTTCCCCCTGCCCACCACTGACAAAAATGAAAATTGCCTGGGGGGAGGCACACACGGCACTTCATTTTCGGAAGTCGCCCGAAGTTTCCTCGTGAGCTATTGAAAAAAGTCTTTATTTCTGGTGATGAATCTGAAAAAAAAACCTCTACTGATAAAATTGTTTGGAAGGTGAACAACCACTTCAAATGAAATAATGTCACATTTAAGTAAACGTTTCGAATATTATACTGTATAATATCCTGTTCCACTAACCCCTCCCCTGAGCCCCTTATTGTCCCTGTAACTCCTTATTCCACTAACCCCTCCCCTGAGCCCCTTATTGTCCCTGTAACTCCTTATTCCACTAACCCCTCCCCTGAGCCCCTTATTGTCCCTGTAACTTCTTATTCCACTAACCCCTCCCCTGAGTCCCTTATTGTCCCTGTAACTCCTTATTCCACTAACTCCTCCCCTGAGCCCCTTATTGTCCCTGTAACTCCTTATTCCACTAACCCCTCCCCTGAGTCCCTTATTGTCCCTGTAACTCCTTATTCCACTAACCCCTCCCCTGAGCCCCTTATTGTCCCTGTAACTCCTTATTCCACTAACCCCTCCCCTGAGCCCCTTATTGTCCCTGTAACTCCTTATTCCACTAACCCCTCCCCTGAGCCCCTTATTGTCCCTGTAACTCCTTATTCCACTAACCCCTCCCCTGAGCCCCTTATTGTCCCTGTAACTCCTTATTCCACTAACCCCTCCCCTGAGCCCCTTATTGTCCCTGTAACTCCTTATTCCACTAACCCCTCCCCTGAGCCCCTTATTGTCCCTGTAACTCCTTATTCCACTAACCCCTCCCCTGAGCCCCTTATTGTCCCTGTAACTCCTTATTCCACTAACCCCTCCCCTGAGCCCCTTATTGTCCCTGTAACTCCTTATTCCACTAACCCCTCCCCTGAGCCCCTTATTGTCCCTGTAACTCCTTATTCCACTAACCCCTCCCCTGAGCCCCTTATTGTCCCTGTAACTCCTTATTCCACTAACCCCTCCCCTGAGCCCCTTATTGTCCCTGTAACTCCTTATTCCACTAACCCCTCCCCTGAGCCCCTTAAAGTCACTATAAAACTATATTACAGTAATGTAGCTAATAAATTAAAATCTGGAATGTTATATTTACAGTAAACAGGCTCCTGTATGTCACAATTCTGCAAAACATCTTATTTACAATCCTGTTACAGCCAATAAATATAGAACAGTACAGAAAGTTCAAAAACAATGCTGGTTTTACCCTGCCTTCCCTCTCGCTGTGTGTCTGGAGCTGTAGATAAGAACGGCAATGACACAAACATGTTATTATGACATAGAATGTCACATGACCTTCTTCCCGGGCAGGGTGGCTGAACATGTGATCATGTATGTAAGTATGTATGCATTATATGTGTGTGTTAGCTTTTTTATATTAAAATAATTGGATACAGATACATGTTACTGTTATAAAGCACTTTTACCCTGGCTGAACTGACCCTTTAACCCATTATACACATCGCTCTCATTGTGGGGCACTTTGCATCCCAGTGGCTCTGACCCTTTAACCCATTAAACACCATTCGGTCATTAGGTCACTTTGCTCCCCAGTGGGACTGATCCTTTAACCCATTAAACACCATCCAGTCATTAGGTTACTTTGCTCCCCACTGACCCTTTAACTCATTAAACACCATCTGGGCATAAGGTTACTTTGCTCCCCAGTGGGACTGATCCTTTAACCCATTAAACACCATCCGGTCATTCCGATACTTTGCTCCCCAGTAGGACTGACCCTTTAACCCATTGAACACCATCCAGTCATTAGGTTACTTTGCTCCCCAGTAGGACTGACCCTTTAACCCATTGAACACCATCCAGTCATTAGGTTACTTTGCTCCCCAGTAGGACTGATCCTTTAACCCATTAAACACCATCCGGTCATTAGGTTACTTTGTTCCCCAGTGGGACTGACCCTTTAACCCATTAAACACCATCTGGTCATTTGGTTACTTTGCTCCCCAGTGGGACTGATCCTTCATTAAACACCATCCAGTCATTAGGTTACTTTGCTCCCCACTGACCCTTTAACTCATTAAACACCATCTGGGCATAAGGTTACTTTGCTCCCCAGTGGGACTGATCCTTTAACCCATTAAACACCATCCGGTCATTACGTTACTTTGCTCCCCATTAGGACTGACCCTTTAACCCATTGAACACCATCCAGTCATTTGGTTACTTTGCTCCCCAGTAGGACTGACCCTTTAACCCATTAAACACCATCCGGTCATTAGGTTACTTTGTTCCCCAGTGGGACTGACCCTTTAACCCATTAAACACAATCTGGTCATTAGGTTACTTTGCTCCCCAGTAGTACTGAGTACCAGGATGTGCACTTACTGTGTCGAAGGAATTCAGGAGTCATTGTTGGGTCTTCAGCAGTCCCCGTGGATAGAAGCACCCAAAAGGCCAATAGAAAAGGCACAGTCCTCCAATGTGGGGTGCTGAATAAAAGGGAAGATGGGGCACCCATTGCAGGGATCTTCCCAGGATTGCTGTAGTTTAATGGGGTCTTTCCCAGTGCATTGCTCTCTGTCCTCTCTTTGCTGTGAGGCATCTGCTACTGTCTCCATGTGCCTTTCTACCCACCCCCTTCTGCACCTCCCTATATCTCTCTAGCCATATACTCCACCCTCGCACCCCAGTGAATTTCAGCTGAGTATCTCAACAGAAACTTTCTTCTACTATTGCGGTGTAAGATAAGAGGATTTGTGTACAGCAGTGTGTGCAGGGACAGAGCTGTGAGTAAGAGCTGTGAGTAAGAGTCAGTACAGGCAGGGCAGCCATCAGGGGGGGACAGGGGGGAGAGTTGTAGGGGGCCCCGAGGGTAAGGGGGGCCTTGCCACGCCACACTTACTTGATTAGCCAGGCCTCCCATCTTTCTGAGAGCTGATGACTTTGGAAAGGCATGGACGTTTAAAGGGCCTTGGCCACCAATTTTCTTATAATGTGGGGGTGGGGGCCCCTTTGCCACCAATTTTTTTTCTCATGTGGGGTCCTAGCCACCAATATTTTTTAATGGGGGGGCCCTGTCGACAGATGTTTTTTCATGGGAGGCCCTGACCACCAATATCTTTTTATTTTTTATTAACATGTGGGAACCCTAGCCACCAATATATTTTTGTTTTTTTTACTGTGTGGTGAGGGGCGGACCTATGGGGTGGGCGGACCTGTAGGTGGGGCTTGCGGTGGGCGCAGCCCGGGGGGCCCAGGAAATGTTGTTGTATGGGGCCCTGTAATTTCTGATGGCGGCCCTGAGTACAGGCAGTGAGTGAGTGCAGGGACAGAGCTGTGAGTAAGAGCTGTGAGTAAGAGTCAGTACAGGCAGTGAGTGAGTGCAGGGACAGAGCTGTGAGTAAGAGTCAGTACAGGCAGTGAGTGAAGTGAGAGGGCTGTGTTGAGGGTCAGTACTGGGTGGCAGAGGGTGCAGAGACAAAGCTAAGTTAGCAGTCCTTACAGGCATGGGAGAGTGTGTGATGTTTTGGACTATGGCACATTTGGTGTTGGTGTTAAACTACATTAATGAATGATTATTTTCTCATTTCTACTTGATAAGGGGATTCCAAAACTGGACCAATCTTATATTAAAGAAACCCTTCCTGTGCTGATGGTGAAACCTTCTTTCCTCAGGGGATGTAATGCTTTCACCCATCTCCAAGTAAAAAAGTTCATTTACATGTGTACATGTTGATCAAATCACCTCTTTTCCAAGGACAGCTCTGCTTTGTATAGCCTAGCAATATAAGGGCCAATATAAACCGCCTAATTGGTTCCTCCTTGGTCAGCTACTTACTGGCCCATGTATGGGGCTCACCCACAATGTAGCTAAAAAATCTCATCAGGTAAGGACCACACTGGGCTGTTGATGTGGACCTCTTCTGCTGTAGACCATGATGATGGAAAACCATACAGCCAACCCTATGACTATTCAGGCCCATGTCTGCTTTCTGGTAGTTACGCCACTATCTCCAGCTTTATTCATGTATAAGATGTTGTAATAGATTCTAATATACAGCAGAGTCAGCCCCGTCCTCCATAAACCCAAAATCCTCTTTTCATGCTACGCCTTATACTCCCCCTGCTTCCCTGAACCAGAGAGTGGCATTTTATCCAAAAATGAACTTTATTTATAGTTTCCTCCCATATTCCCTGAAATCTCCTTCACGTCCCAGTATGTAAGTACAAATGTGAACCAATAGTGCTGGTTTATCCCTGGTTGCTAAGATTACTCTGCGTGGAAGACGACTTGAAGAGGTCTGAGCCAAAAGGTAAAACAAAAATAAACTGGTTTCCAGTTGCCAGAGCTAATGAACCTAGCAACAGAGGACTCTGGTGCAAATTCACTAAAGGGAAAATTTTCGCCAGTGAAGGCTCTGCAACACTTTGCAACACTTCGTCAGGCATAAATTCGCTATCACTACACTAATTCACAAAGTTGCATCTCTGCAGCCGAAGTTTCGCTAGCCAGGGTCGGACTGGGGGGGCCTGGGGCCCATAGGAACCGCTGTGCCAATTACTTTTTTTTTTACGATTTCAGAATGGAGAGAGGGAGTCTGGCCCGGCAGGGGCACATGAGGGTCAGGGCCCACTGGGTTTTTTCCCGGTGTCCCGCCGGGCCAGTCCGACACTGCCGCTAGCATTAACTCGCCCAGCATTTCCTATAGAACTTTCTCTAACATTAATTTCTGCCTAAGATACATACTCTTATGCTTAGGTCAATTTGAATAGGGCGGGTACACACAGGTCATATATACGTCTTTATTAGAGATGTTGGTGCAAATGCTTGAAGTGGACACTAAACATGAGCCCACCCTTAAACTAATGTGGCATGCCCCTCAAATGGTTGGGAAAGAAATGTTACCACAAAAATCTTTAATAGTTACGACTTTTGAAGGCAATCCCATTTTAAAATATGAAAAAACACCAGCGTTTTTATGGAACTTTTATGACTTTCTGGCATACAGGATATGATGTCACTGACATAAGTCTGAGGAGGATGAAGCTTCATTTTATCAGTTCACCAGGTCTAAGCTGGCGAAGGAAACTCTGGCGAAAGAGGTAACGTTCTGTAAAATTTGGACTTTAGTGAATTTGCAGTGTAACGATAGTTTGCCTGAGCGAAAATTCACTAGTGAATTGTCCCCTACGCCTGTTAGTTAATTGCTGATGCCCCTACGAATGGGATTTCTGGCGAATTTTAGTAAATTTGCCCCTCTGCTTGGAGAGAGGCAGAAAAAAATGTTAGATGCAGGGAATTTGTATATAAATTAGAGATGTATAATCCCAAAATGTGGGCCTGGGCCTGTGAGTGACCCTTTAATACTGCCTACTACAGACTCTGCAGCACCAGCATAAAGGTGCCATTGTGGCAAAACTGCGGATGTTACCATCCTGGGTTTCTCTCTGATCCATGCTGCACCACATCTTTAAAGGAGAAGGAAAGGCTAAAACTAAGTAAGCTTTATCAGAAAGGTCTATATAAATATACCAGTAAAACCTCAAAGTAATGCTGCTCTGAGTCCTCTGTCAAAAGAAACACAGCATTTCTTTCCTTCTATTGTGTACTCATGGGCTTCTGTATCAGACTTCCTGTTTTCAGCTTAAACCTCCAGGCCTAGGGCTTGAGCATGCTCAGTTTGCTCCCCCCCCACTTTTCCCCCTTCCTGCTGTAATCTGAGCTCAGAGCTAGAGAAGCAGTAGACTGTAATAGATTTCATATAGGCTGAATTATGGCAGCACAGTGACAGTATTGAAATCTAGTTCATTATTTTAAAAGGGTGGTTCATCTTTAAGTTAAAGGAAAACTATACCCCCAAACAATGTAGGTCTCTATTAAAAGATACAGTAAAACAGCTCATGTGTAAAACCCTGCTTCATGTAAATGAACCATTATCATAATAATATACTTTTTTAGTAGTATGTGCCATTGGGTAATCATAAATAGAAAATTGCCATTTTAAAAAATAAGGGCCGCCCCCTGAGATCGTAAGATTCACTGTGCACACATACAAACCACATGTAAGGTCACATGAGCCAATTAACAGACAGAGTTCTGCCTTTTGCTTCCTCACTTCTTCCTGTTACAGTTAGTGTTGTAGTATTTCTGGTCAGGTGATCTCTGAGGCAGCACAGATAGAGTCACGAAATGGTGGTTCAAGGCAAGAGATGTAAAAGGGCAATATTTATGTAAATATATATTCCAGTTTGGTAAGAGTCTTTAATATGTCATTCAATTTGATATAAACTATCTGTTGCTTAAGTATTCATTTTGGGGGTATAGTTTTCCTTTAACTTTAAGTATATTATTGAATGGCCAATTCTAAATAACTTTTCAATTGGTTAAATTATTACAGAATATTTTCTAAACTTTTTTTAATTATTTGCCTTTTTCTTCTGACTCTTTCCAGCTTTCAAATGGGAATCTCTTACCCCATTTAAAAACAAATGCTCTGTAAGGCTACAAATATATTGTTATTGTTACTTTTTATTACTGACCCTTCTATTCAGACCTCTCCTATTCATATTCCAGTCTCTTATTCAAATTAATGTATGGTTGCTAGGGGAATTTGGACCTTAGCAACCAGATTGCTGACTCTGCAAACTGGAGAGCTGCTGAATAAAAAGCTAAATAACTCAAAAACCACAAATAATAAAAAAATAAAAACCAATTGCAAATTTATATCACTCTCTATATCATACTAACAGTTAACACCTTTAAAATAATGTTTAATGGTTGTATGTGGCTGGTGTCAGGGAGGGTTTGTTTCTGCCTTTGCTTGTCTTTTAATTATTCATTTTAATCACAGTTGCAATTGGCGTCTTTTACCCCCAATCGTTGTTTTAAATTAGGCTTCTTAACCCAAACATTAAAAATGCTATCTGCTTGCTGTTATCAGTGAAGGGCACAAACCAAACAGCAAATACATTGCTATTGTTGTATTTATTTGCAGGGTTTTTCTTTCTATCCTCTCAATGGAATACCTAGTTGCTAGGGTAAGCAGTACCCTAGCAACCAGATTACAGATTATAATCCTACAGAAAAAAAATTCAAAAAAGACTAATTGGCAGATTGTCCTGGATTCTAGAAGCTGGTAATGGCAGGGCTGTGAGTGAGCAATACTAGTAGTACAGGGTGGGGCTGCCATGTTGACAGATAACGACAGAAAGAGGCGCCAGTTTCTCTCTTGCCTCACTCAGTCTATATCTCTATTTCCTTGTTTATCTCTCTCCCCAGGCACCGTCCCGCCCAAATGCCACAACCAGTAGGATTCCGAGGGGCCTGCTATTTATAAGAGCAAAAAAACCGACACCAAAAAACAGTGCAAAATGTGGTGTAAAATAAACAGCATCATTATTGATGTCCTTGTGTTTCACCTGCATTATGTTAGTGGAAATAAGGATTTTATATTTCCCGGTTGCTCACCCTGCAGGCAAGGGGTTAAACAAATAATGACCAACTGGGGTGATAACATTTTTAAATGCCCCTGTGAATAACGGATCCAATATCTGTCTGCTTTTGTGACTTCTGTGTACGGCAACAAAACTTCCTTTAGGCTGGAGCCGCAGGACATAGGGATCTGACAGGCAGGGATAAGTGAAGGAGGGTCATAATTGAGACTGGATTTCAGAATCATTTAGTACGATGTAGAGACTGATATTCTGACACAAGTTGCAATTGGTTTTCATTTTTTATTATTTGTGGTTTTTGAGATATTTAGCTTCAGCAGCTCTCCAGTTTGTAATTTCAGCACTGGTTGCTCCAGTCCAAATTCCCCTAGCAACCGTGCCCTGATTTGAGTAAGAGGCTGAAATATGAATAGGAGATGCCTAAATAGAAAGAGGAGTAATAAAAAGTAGCAATAACAATAAATGTGTAGCCTTACAGAGCATTTTTAGATGGGGTCAGTGATCCCCATTTGAAAGCTGGAAAGAGTCAGAAGATAAAGGCACATAATTCAAAATCTGTAAAAAAGAAATAATGAAGTCAAATTGAAAAGTCGTTTAGAATGAGCCTTTCTATAAAAAGTTGACCTAAAAAGGAACCACCCCTTTTAACAGGTAACCAGTAAATGCGGCCTAGTGATTGGTTGCTCTTGGATACTGCTCAGGGTTGCCATCTTTGACCTCTGTAAAAAACAGAAAAGAGAGCGAAATGACATGTGGGGGTGAGGTTATCACATTGAGGGTGTGTTTGTACCTTGTTAGGGCAGAGCTGTGACACCAGAGGTGGTTATTCACCAGATTATTGTTCAGGTTTCCCAAGGCTGAAACAGCCATCACTATTATAAGAGAGAGAATGCTATAATTGTTATTACTTATTTTAGTCACTATTTGCCATAGTGGGCATTGGAATGCTGTAAGGTTGAAAAAAGACACACGTCCATCAAGTTCAACCTTTTATTTATTTTTATTTTTTTAATTAACTGCCAGTTGATCCAGAGGAAGGCAAAAACCCCATCTGAAGCCTCTCCAATTTGCCTCAGAGAGGAAAATAATTCCTTCCTGACTCCAAGATGACCAGTCCCTGGATCAACTTGTACTATGAGCTATCTCCCATATCCCTGTATTCCCTCACTTGCTAAACACCATCCAACCCCTTCTTATACCTATCTAATGTATCAGCCTGTACCACTGATTCAGGGAGACAATTCCACATCTTCACAGCTCTCACTGTAACAAACCCCTTCCCAATATTTAGGCGGAACCTCTTTTCTTCTAATCGGAATGGGTGACCTTGTGTCAGCTGGAAAGACCTACTGGTAAATAAATCATTAGAGAGATTATTCTATATAGATAAAAACAATAAAATAGTTACTTGAAGGAACTGCTCATTAAAGGAGCCTCCCTATAGGATACCTTGTTTCAGCTGCCTGTACAATTAATGCTGTATACAAATTGCTCACACTTTACATTAGGTCTTACCCTTCGCTGGTATTTGCAAAAATGTATTCTAATCAAAGAAGTAGTCAATATCTGTGAAGGAAGAGATACATATATAAACAATCTGGCTACAAAAGGAGACAAACTCCAATGATCATCATTCAAGCCTGGAGGAGCCAATGTGTTCATTCTTTTTATCCAATATGCCTCCCGTTGTCCAAGGGACTTTTTATATCAGCTCCTCTTTTAGCCAGGGCTATATTTTTAAGTACCAGCCATCTAACATGGTTTAGATCAGGGGTCCCCAACCTTTTTAACCCGTGAGTCACATTCAGGAGAAACACAAGCATGAAAAAGTTCCTTGGGGTGCCAAATAAGGGCTGTGATTTGGTAGTCCCTATGTGGACTATGTGCAGGTCTGGACTGGGAGTCAAAATAGGCCCTGCCATTCCAGGTACACAGAGACCCAAACAGCCCCCTATGGTGACTTTCTATGGAACGATACAGCAGCCCCTCTGGCATTTGCCAGAACCCACCATTCCGTGCCTGACTATGTGGAGTGGCAGCCTACAAGAGGCTCTAATTGGCACTATACTTAGTTTTTATGCAATTAAAATTAGCTTTCAAGCTTGTAATTCAAAAATAAGGCCGTGCTTTGAGGACACTGAGAGCAACATCCGAGGGGTTGGAGAGCAACATGTTACTCACGAGCTACTGGTTGGGGATCACTACTTTAGATTCTGGCCTTGGTTATAGAAGTGTCTAGAAACAGAGGTGTCAGTGGCCGCATTTATTTTATAATTCCTTACATTGTTCCTATGTTCTTTAATCCGCTCTTTTACTGGTCTAATTGTTTGTTCCATGTTTGCAAGTGTGGATGCACAATAAACACTAATAAGCAGGTATTCTGCTCTTTGCCTCCTGATTCCTATACTCTACATTTAAATAATGATTATATATACTGGCGACTGGCTATGGATTATTATTATTAACATGTATTTATATAGCGCCAACATATTGCATAGCACTGTAAAGTAAATGTGATTATACAACTAAATCACATGAATTCTATACATAGAACATATGGAGTTAGTACATACATCACAATCAATACAAGTACAAAACGTGAGGAAGGCCCTATGCAAAAGAGCTTACACTCTAAAGGGAAGGGAGTAATACACAAGGTGTGGGAGTGGGCAAGATCAGAATTAAGTGGGTGACAAATGTGGTACTGTATGTGGTGTTGCGTTTGGTAGTTAAGCAGAGTGAGGGTAGGCTTCTCTAAAGAAGTGCGTTTTAAGAGATTTCTTGAAAGCAGAAAGGTTGGGAGAAAGTCGGACAGACCGTGAGGGAGAGTTCCAGAGAAGGGGTGCAGCTAGGGTTGCCACCCGGCCGGTATTTTACGGCCCTGCCCCTTTTTACGCAACAGTCCGCCGATTTACCCGTGACTCCGTCCCTTTTACGTTACGGTGTTACCGCCCCATCACTGGCCGGTAAACTTTTTTAAAAAAGCTGGCAACCCTAGGTGCAGCCCTTGTAAAGTCTTATGCGAGCATGTGAGGAGGTAATAGGGTTGCCACCTTTACTAAAAAAATATTACCGGCCAGTGGGGGGCGGGCACCAAAAGGGGGCGGTCCGTGATGCAAAAGGGGGCGAAGCTACGTGGTGTGCTGCAAAAGGGGCGGAGCAACATCGCAGAGATGTCCACAGCGCTGGAAAAAAGGTAAGTTCTGTGCGTATTGGGGGCAGGCCAGGGGCTTTTTTTAAAGGGTATTACAAATTACCGGCAACTGCATTGCCGGTAAATTTGTAATACCGGCCCCGGCCTTGGCAGGTGTTTTACCGGCTAGGCCGGTAAAATACCGGCTGGTAGGGTTGCCACCTTTTCCCCAAAAAAATTCCAGCTGGTGGGGTGGGTACAAAAGGGGGCGTGACGTGACATCTAAGGGGCAGGGTTATGACACAAAGGGGCGGGGCCACAGCACAGCCAGGACAAGAACCGAAGGACGAGGTAGGTTTTACAAGGGATTGGGGGCTGGCCGAGGGGGTCTTTTTAAGGGTATTACAAATTTACCGGCAGCTACATTGCCGGTAAATTTGTAATACCGGCCGGGTGGCAACTCTAGGAGGTAATGAGAGAAGAGTTGAGTAGCAGGTCAGTAGAGGAGCGTAGTAAGTGGTTGGGTGAGTATATAGAGATCAGAGCTGTAGGGTGGGACAGAGTTATTAAGTGCTTTGAATGTCAGGGTCATTAATTTGAATTCAATTCTGAGGGTAGCGTCTTATTTTACATCTTGAGGAATTTCAGTCAGTGACATGGGGGAAGTGAAGTGATTAAGAACAGCCCTGCCCTTCCCACTGTTTGTCCTCGGAAAAGTAGCAAATAGCAGTGTGGCCCATTGTACTCAAGCTGTCACTTCAGTCAGTCAGTCAGAGAGCGCAGCACACCGGCCATTTTACTTTTTTCTACCACTGCATTATAAGATCCAGCGCCCGCCCCTGACTCTACTACTAGTGCTGCCTCACAGCGCGCCAAAGCAACTGCCAGCAAACTGCACAGCGGCCACTCCTCCCGCTGATTCGGCACAATCTGTGTAAAATGCGCGAATGGAATTACAGGGAATGTGTATTGGGTGAAAATACAGACAGGCGCCTCTCTGTTAGCAAAGAGATTAAGTGCGCATGTGCGGCTTTGGTTGTTATTGCGCATGCGTGCATTTGTCCAACCGGTTGCGCGCATACAGACAATCGCGAGGGTCTTTCAGGTAGAGTCGATCGCGGGGGAAAGAATGAGTTAACTGCGCATGCGCGGACAGTGGCTTGCTGAGTTTTCTGATGTTGATGTTGGTGTTGGTGTGTCTTTTTCCTGCTGTTTTATTTATTTGGAGAATATCTTATGTTTTTTTTTTTAGCTCACTGGTTCCTGCCTTCCCCATAGAGATTACAGTGAAACTAAATGGCTTCTTCCGGTATTAAAGGGGAAGTGAGGCTCTGTTGTTGTCTCTCTTATGTTTTTATTCAGCTGTTTCCTCTCACAGCCTCACTTCTTAACCACTGCCTGGTTTTTGATGTGTCCTTACCTCCTTTCCTGGAAACACATACCTATTTTTTTTAATCTTATGTCCTAAAAGTGTCATTTTAGCGGCCGGCCGGCATCCCTAGTGTCTGGCAATGACGTTTGTGACACATTCTCCTTAAAATCTGGTCCGCGTCACTGTCCCTTTAAATTCCAAGCCCGAGAGACTCCGGAAAAAAAAAATGTAAATATGAAGACAAACTTCACACCATCAAATACTTTAGACACTCTATTCACGGGCAGATTTATCAAAGGTCAAAGTGAATTTACACTTCGCCACTTTAAACCTGCCGAATTGCTATGTTAGCCTATGGGGACCTAGAACCTAGAGCCAAAATTTGGCTACGTTTTGAGAAGTCAAAGGATTTTTTTGTAAAAAAAACCTTCGATTTCGAATGTCGGACTACCCTATTCGATGGTCGAGTTTTTTTCACTTAGAAATTCGACCCTTGATAAATCTGCCCCTTAGAGTTCTGTTCTCTGGTTCTGACTCCTGAAACAGTGAAGTAGAACTCAGTCGTCTTCCAGCTCTGTTAGTCGGCTAAGGACGCTGCATCACGGAGATGTGAGGGTTTCCAAAAAATGAAAAGTCAGATGTAAAAAGTAAAAAATCTTTATTAGGACATAGATACCTAACGCGTTTCGTGCCTGTGTGGGCACTTACTCATAAGTAAGTGCCCACACAGGCACGAAACGCGTTAGGTATCTATGTCCTAATAAAGATTTTTTACATCTGACTTTTCATTTTTTGGAAACCCTCACATCTCCGTGATGCAGCGTCCTTGGCTTTTTGCACCTCGGGACTGAGGTGAACTGTGAGTGTTTTCCACATTTATTGCTTTTTTCTTACTTTTTTGAATTTAATTATTTTTGTGAGGTGGTACTGCAGATTTCTTATTGTGGCAGCAGCACAAACTAAAGCATTCTGTTAGTCGGCTACCTTGGTTGAGGAGTCGGAACCAGCAGAGCAGAGAACACAAAGGGACAGATAGATACTGCTTTCAGTATATTTACAAATAACATATTGAAAATATAGAGGATACCGGAAAGTTGTAATTAAAGGGGACCTGTCACCCCTAAGAAATAACTTCAAATCCTATTTTATCACATTAGTCAGGCATAATAAACTTTACTTACACTATTTCAATGATTTAAATCTTTTTCCCTTCAGTCTAAGAATTCACAATCACAGTAAGCAGGCAGCAGCCATTTTGTAAACACTGTTATTAAGGCAAGCTTTGCATTATCTCAAAATCTTGTTTATGAGTCGGAATGAGGCGCCTGATGCCCATACACTGGGTACAGAGTTAGATATAGGGTTGCCACCTGTCCGGTTTTTACCCGGACAGACCGGTATTTTGAAGGGCTGCCTGGGTCAAAACTTCCTGCCCGGTTTTCAATTGCCTTGATTGACACGGCGATTGGTAGATCGACGCATCATAACCACGCCCCTGACATCACTGACACTCCCATATTCATCACGGCCCCGCCCTCTGTCATCACGACCACGCCCCCCTGCCCGGTCTCAGCCAATTTAAAAGGTGGTAACACTAGTTAAATAGCAAGGAAGGAGTGCTGTGACATCTAGGAAGTGCAGAATGGAAAGTGAAAGAAATGACTTGCTCTGCCTCTATACATAAGGCATAGAGGTGGGGCAGGCATTAAATGATTGACATCTGAGATTTTTAAATTAGTTTATAATAGGTATGGCTGTTTTAATAAAAAAAGAATTTCCTGTTCAATTTAAAAAGGATTTTTATTAACATACTTATCTCTTTTACTATGTTAAAACTCAAATAAAAACAGAAAAAGGACTTTTATTATACAGCTTTTTATGTCTAGGTGACAGGTTCCCTTTAAACAGATTCTGTCATGATTTTTATGATGTATTTTTTATTTCTAAATTCCACTTTTTACACTGCAAATAATTCACTCTGCAATATAAAATCTAATTCCTGAACCAACAAGTGTATTTTTTTTAGTTGTAATATTGGTGTGTAGGTGCATCTCAGGTCATTTTGCCTGGTCATGTGATTTCAGAAAGAGCCAGCACTTTAGGATGGAACTGCTTTCTGGCAGGCTGTTGTTTCTCCTACTCAATGTAACTGAATGTGTCTCAGTGGGACATGGTTTTTACTATTGAGTGTTGTTCTTAGATCTACCAGGCAGCTGTTATCTTGTGTCAGGGAGCTGCTATCTGGTTACCTTCCCATTGTTCTGTTGTTTGGCTGCTGATGGGGAGGGGGATGATATCACTACAACTTGCAGTACAGCAGTAAAGAGTGACTGAAGTTTATCAGAGCACAAGTCACATAACTTGGGGCAGCTGGGAAACTGACAATATGTCTAGCCCCATGTCAGATTTCAAAATTGAATATAAAAAAATCTGTTTGCTCTTTTGAGAAACGTATTTCAGTGCAGAATTCTGACGGATCAGCGCTATTAACTGATGTGTTTTGAAAAAAAACATTTTTTCCCATGACAGTATAGCACATTAATCCCTGTACTACTGTCTTGCAGAGAAGTGAAACCAAGAAAGTCGGTGCTTGGTGCTTAGAGGATAGAAGTCATGTGAGAGAAAAGCAGAAGAGACTGAGTCAGATGTTTTGTGAAAACTTTGGTTTATTAATCATATGGATGTGCTCGTGTGAGGAGGGAGCCCGGAACCTTGTACCTTATAGATCTGTTTTATAGCAACAAGGGTAAGTTTATTGTGGTATATTGGACATTTTAGGGAGGAGAGGGGATTTCTGCATTATCAGTATTAAGAATACATTGCTGTCTGCACAGCTCTTCCATCCATTTCTCTTCACTCTGCCTCCTCCCATATACACTCTGTACCTAGTCCTGCTCTGCCCGCTCTTAATCTGTGCATTGTGCTACTATCCCCTATTACTCAGTGCAAAGTCCTACTCTCCCCCTCCATTATTTTCTGTGCAAAGTCCTCCCTCTTTACTCTGTGTTCAAAGTCCTTCTTTACACTCCCCCCATTTTTCCTATGGGCATTGTGCTGCTGACCCCTTGACATAGTCCTACTCACTCTCTGTTACTCTATATATGTGCACTGTCCTTCTGTCCCACCCATCACTATGTGCATAGTCCTCTGTTACTCGGTGTACATAGTCCTACTATCCTCTGTTACTCTGTGTACATAGTCCTACTCTCCCCAATTACACTGTGTGCATAGTCCTACTCACTCTTTATTCCAGAATGTGTGTAGTCCTACTCTCCACCTCGTTACACTGTGCATAGTTCTACTCACCTCTGTTACACTGTGTACATAATCCCAATTCCAGAATGTGCATAGTTCTACTCTCCATCTCATTACATTGTGCATAGTCCTGCTGTACACATCATTAGACTGTTCATAGTCCTACTCTACACCTTGTTACACTTTTTATAGTCCTACTCTCCATCTCATTACACTGTGCATAGTCCTACTCTCCACCTCGTTACACTTTTCATAGTACTACTCTCCACCTCGTTACACTGTGCATAGTCCTACTCTCCACCTCGTTACACTATTCATAGTCCTACTCTCCACCTCGTTACACTGTTCATAGTCCTACTCTCCACCTCGTTACACTGTGCATAGTCCTACTCTCCACCTCGTTACACTATTCATAGTCCTACTCTCCACCTCGTTACACTGTGCATAGTCCTACTCTCCACCTCGTTGCACTGTGCATAGTCCTACTCTCCACCTCGTTACACTATTCATAGTCCTACTCTCCACCTCGTTACACTGTGCATAGTCCTACTCTCCACCTCGTTACACTATTCATAGTCCTACTCTCCACCTCGTTACACTGTGCATAGTCCTACTCTCCACCTCATTACACTGTGCATAGTCCTACTCTCCACCTCCTTACACTGTTCATAGTCCTACTCTCCACCTCGTTACACTGTGCATAGTCCTACTCTCCACCTCGTTACACTATTCATAGTCCTACTCTCCACCTCGTTACACTGTTCATAGTCCTACTCTCCACCTCGTTACACTATTCATAGTCCTACTCTCCACCTCGTTACACTGTGCATAGTCCTACTCTCCTCTGTTACACTGTGTACATAGTCCTACTCAATGCTAATTCCAGAATGTGCATAGTCCTACTCTCCACCTCTTTACACTGTGCATAGTCCTACTCTCCACCTCGTTACACTGTGCATAGTCCTACTCTCCACCTCCTTACACTGTGCATAGTCCTACTCTCCACCTCGTTACACTATTCATAGTCCTACTCTCCACCTCCTTACACTATTCATAGTCCTACTCTCCACCTCCTTACACTGTTCATAGTCCTACTCTCCACCTCTTTACACTGTGCATAGTCCTACTCTCCACCTCGTTACACTGTGCATAGTCCTACTCTCCACCTCCTTACACTGTGCATAGTCCTACTCTCCACCTCGTTACACTATTCATAGTCCTACTCTCCACCTCCTTACACTATTCATAGTCCTACTCTCCACCTCCTTACACTGTTCACAGTCCTACTCTCCACCTTGTTACATTGTTCATAGTCCTACTCTTACATACACTGTACATATTTCTACTCTAAAGGGTAAGGCATTTTTCAGTAGCAGTAGCACAAAATGTCTCTGTCTTAAATATATTTATAATGGGTTGAGTGCAGAGGACTCTTGTAGTTGACTATATGTATTTTGTGGTCACAGCCTCGCTGCACCCCCGCCTAATGGTTTTAAAAACTAGTGGTGAGCACAACTTTCCCTTGTTTGTTATAGTTATACAGGAGCAGTGACCAGCTCCATGTTGTAGCTCCCACTCTTCCCAGCTATAGTCAGGTGATCCCACTGGTGTCTAATAAAAGGGCAGCCAAGTATGGAGGTTTACTTTGAAAGCAGCAAGTAAGTTGCAGGTAAAACTTAGTCCCTGTGTAAAATGTATAATGAAGCAATAGAATTCTTAATGAATCAGATAAAATTGAGCGTAGGCCTGGCCAGATATGGGATGACTTTGACGTAGTTGTTCAGCTTAAATATATTGCAATATATGGACAAACAATCCCTGTGTTGTTTAAAGGGTAAGGCATTTTTCAGTAGCACAAAATGTCTCTGTCTTAAATATATTGATAATGAGTTGAGTGCTGAGGACTCTTGTAGTTGTCTATACATATTTCTACTCTACCCACATTAAAACATGTGCATAGTTCATCTATCTATCTAATCTCCGCCTGTTACACAGTGTGCATAGATCTACTCTCACCCATTCCTCTGTGTGCAGAATTCTACTCCCTACCCATTACACTTTGTGCCTAGTCCTATTCTCCACCCACATTACTCTGTGCATAGTCCTAGTCTTCCCCTATTAAAACATGCCCATAGTTCTTCTACCCCCCCCCCCATTACACAGTGTGTTCTGGCTGTCCTGGTTGGTGATGCCATTGGTCCATTGATAAATTCAAGTCATGCACCTGGGATGTAAAAATATGCCGCTGCTTATCCCTTAATGGGACTGTTAAGGCAAACCCATAATAGAGCAGGATTTGGGGGTAAATGTAGATATTTAACTTGGCTGTAGTAGTGTAAGTTGGCTAATAGTAAGATATTGACCTTTAAAGGAAAAAGAGAAGAAGATTGTAGGGAGGAGAAAGTAATTCTTCCTCTTTACAAAGCAGCGGAAAGGTCCCATCTAGAATATGCAGGGTAGTTTGTTCTCTCTGAAACAGGAAGACCAAATAATTCGCTTTTATTATGTGCAAAATGAAACAAAAATTTCAGTTGGTCTGCATGTTTTCTTCTGTGCATTAATTCATTTATTGCATTTTCTCCCGTAGACCCAAGACAAAATGATGCTCCTTAGGTTGCTAACACACCTATTCCTGCCTGTCAGTAGTTTTGCAGCTATTTCTTGCTATGGAGACCAGGGGCAACAAGTGGATTGGTATGTTATTACCTGGTGTCACTGCTCACAAATGGGCCTGACCCACTAATAGGATTGTTCACCTGTGAGTTAACTTTTAGTAAGATGTAGAGAGTGATATTCTGATACAATTTGCAATTGGTTTTCTTTATTTATTTCTTGTGGATTTCGAGTTATTTATTTATTTTATTCAGCAGCTCTCCAGTTTGCAATTCCACCAATCTGGTTGCTAAGATCCAAATTACCCTAACAACCATGCATTGATTTGAATAAGAGGATGGAATATAAATAGGAGAGGCCTTATTGGAAAGAGAAGTAATAAAAAGCAGCAATAACAATACATTTGCAACCTTACTGAGCATTTGTTTTTTTAGATGGGGTCAGTGACCCTTATTTGAAAGCTTGAAAGAGTCAAGAAGAACGGCAAATAATTCAAAAATGATAAAAAGTCCAATTGAAAGGTTGCTTCAAATTGGTCATTTTATAACATACTAAAAGTTAACCACCTCTTTAACTCATTTATGTATGTCAATATGTAAAAACTCTGAGACACGTGACACGTACAACCTGCCTGGCTTTGGAACTCTTCTGTAACCTTAAAGTTTCATGGCGTAACATGCAATAAAATATAGTCGCTAAATTAAAAAAAACTTTATTAATTAACTGTAAACATTAGTGTGTTTAAAAACCTTTACACACAATCAAACTAATTAAAGGAACAGTAACATCAAAAAATTAAAGTGGTTTAAAGTAAAAAACAATAGAAAATAAACAATAAAATGTACTGTTGCCCTGTACTTGTAAAGCCATGGGGGCAGCCATTCAAGCAGGATACACAGTAGATAACAGATAAGTACTACTATAGTTTATATAAACAAGATGCTGTGTAGCCATGGGGGCAGCCATTCAAGCACAGGATACACAGTAGATAACAGATAAGTACTACTATAGTTTATATAAACAAGCTGTTGTGTAGCCATGGGGGCAGCCATTCAAGCACAGGATACAGAGTAGATAACAGATAAGTACTACTATAGTTTATATAAACAAGCTGCTGTGTAGCCATGGGGGCAGCCATTCAAGCACAGGATACACAGTAGATAACAGATAAGTACTACTATAGTTTATATAAACAAGCTGCTGTGTAGCCATGGGGGCAGCCATTCAAGCACAGGATACAGAGTAGATAACAGATAAGTACTACTATAGTTTATATAAACAAGCTGCTTTGTAACAATGGGGGCAGCCATTCAAAGGAGAAAAGGCTCAGGTTACACAGCAGATAAGCTATGATAACACAATGGTGTTATTTGTTATCCACTATTTAACCTGTGCCATATAGACTTTTTTCAATTGCTACCATTGCTACACGGCAGCTTGTTTATATAAACTATAGTAGTGTTTCTGAAGGAAACACATCAGTTTTACCAGTGCAGGGCAACACTGGATTATATTATCATTACTTTAAAACACTGTTTTGTTTAGTCAGTCACATATGGTCGTGTTCCTTCACTCACTGATCTATTGAATGTGAACAGGTTCATTGTGTACAAGCTGCCGCAAATGAAAGGCACTGAACTAGAAGGAGGCGTGAAGTACATGTACCAGGACAGTAGCAGGGACGGCTGGGTGCCGGGGGCCTCGCTGATGAACAATACAGACTCCGCAGTGGCTCAGACTGTCGGACAGCTGTACAAAGCCTATGGGATGAAGGTGAACCATTTATAGTCATTGCTGTCCAAATCCTATTGTGAGAAATGAAGCTTATTGTAGTGGCTTTATTATATATATATTATATTTAAACAGGAACGTCCAAGGGGTGAGTCGCCTTTAAGTTAACTTGTAATGTGTTATAGAATGACTAATTCTAAGCAACTTTTTAATTGACCTTCATTTTTTCTTTTTTATAGTTTGACCCCGTCTAAAAAAACAAATGCTCTGTAAGGCTACAAATGTATTGTTATTGTTACTTTTTATTACTCGTCTTTCTATTCAGGCCTCTCCTATTCATATTCCAGTCTCTTAAAGAGATACTGACATCAGAAATTAAACTCTTTTTTACATCTGTCATAATATTGCCTTTGAAAGCTACTTTGCACGATGCTTTTACATTACTTGTCTGATGCCCCATGTTCCTGTATGAGGGGGCTGCCATATTTGTGCACCAGGAGTCCGTTAATATTAGAAACTCCAACTGACAGACTGAGATGGGACAGTCAGGTTTGCAAAACAGTCCGGTTTGGAAACTTCAACTAACAATTAGTTACAAAAATTAACCTCTCAGCAAAAAACGATCAACATGACCTATAGATAAGTTGTAATGTACATTCATATTGTAAAAAGTATTTTTTTTTGTATCAGTATCACTTTAATCAAATCAATGCATGGTTGCTAGGGTATTTTGGACCCTAGCAACCAGATTGCTGAAATTGTAAACTGGAGAGCTGCTGAATAAAAATAACAAAGTAACTAAAAGCACAAATGATAATAAAAAATTAAAACCAAATGCAAATTGTCTCAGAATATCACTTCTACGTCATACTAAAAGTTAAGTTAAAGGAACAGTAACACCAAAAAATAAGTGTTTTAAAGTAATGGAAATATAATGTAGTGTTGCCCTGCACTGGTAAAACTGGTGTGGTTGCTTCAGATTCGATTTCAAGTTTTCCTGCATTTTACATTTATTATTTGTGGTCCCACCAATTTATAATGCATTTCAATGGGTGCATTTCCCTGATTTTAAGTAATGTTTTCCCAGATTTTACATCAAAATTTTGACCTGAGAAACTGATTTTTCTATGAATGTTATTATTAGTGAAATAAAGAGGTTTAAAGGAGAAGGAAAGTTTAAAACTAAGTAAGCTTTATCAGAAAGATCTATATAAATACACCAGTAAATTCTCAAAGTAATACTGCTCTGAGTCCTCTGTCAAAAGAAACACTGCATTTCTTTCCTTCTATTGTGTACTCATGGGCTTCTGTATCAGACTTCCTGTTTTCAGCTGAAACCTCCAGGGCTAGGGCTTGAGCATGCTCAGTTTGCTCCTCTCCCACTCCCTCCGCCCCACTCTGCTGTAATCTGAGCCCAGTGCTATGACTGAGCAGGGAAAGTCAGGCAGGAAGTGATGTCACACCAAGTGAATATGGCAGCTGCTATCCTAAACAAACTGAGAGAGTGTCTAGAGCCGTTTACTCAGGTATGGAAAAGCATTCCACAGAATAACTAGTGTTATAGCTTGCACTATTGTGGTTAATCTATTGACAATAAACTGCTTTGGTACCTTTCCTTCTCCTTTAAATACTAACCAGATGTATATTGTGCCAGGGTTCTGCCTGTAAATGGTCAATTGCAATGAGTCTGCCCCTTATACAGTCCTGCACCAATCACTTATTGCTTTAATGTGTATGTGACTGACAGAGTCTTGCACTTGCCCCCCATAGTGTAACATTAACTCTGCAATGTTATTAACACACTAACTATTGTATCTCAAATTAAAAGACTCCTGTGCTTATATCCTTTCAGTACTTGAAGAAAAAGTTAATTTAACACATTTCCCTGATTTTAAGTGTTCCTGGATTTTACATAATTTTTTCCTGGTCCCCTGAAAAATGTGAAATGGGGGTTCTACTGTATAAACAAGCTGCTGTGTAGCCATGATGGAAATTGAAAAAAAGTCTATATGGCACAGGTTAAATAGTGGATAACAGATAACACCATTATGTTCTACAGAGCTTATCTGCTATCTGTAACCTGAGCCTTTTCTCCTTTGAATGGCTGCCCCCATTGTTACATAGCAGCTTATTTATATAAACTATAGTAGTACTTATCTGTTATCTACTGTATATCCTGTGCTTGAATGGCTGCCCCCATGACTACACAGCAGCTTTTTTATATAAACTATAGTAGTACTTATCTGTTATCTACTGTGTATCCTGTGCTTGAATGGCTGCCCCATGGCTACACAGCAGCTTGTTTATATAAATTATAGTAGTACTTATCTGTTATCTACTGTGTATCCTGTGCTTGAATGGCTGCCCCCGTGACTACACAGCAGCTTGTTTATATAAACTATAGTAGTACTTATCTGTTATCTACTGTGTATCCTGTGCTTGAATTGCTGCCCCCATGGCTAAACAGCAGCTTATTTATATAAACTATAGTAGTACTTATCTGTTATCTACTGTGTATCCTGTGCTTGAATGGCTGCCCCCGTGACTACACAGCAGCTTGTTTATATAAACTATAGTAGTACTTATCTGTTATCTACTGTGTATCCTGTGCTTGAATGGCTGCCCCCATGACTATACAGCAGCTTGTTTATATAAACTATAGTAGTGTTTCTGAAGCAAACACATCAGTTTTACCAGTGCAGGACAACACTGCTTTCTATTTTTATTACTTTAAAACACTTTAATTTTTTGTGTTACTGTTCCTTTAAAGGTGTAGGACCTAAAAAAACTTAACTAAAAATTGTTCAAATGAAAATCCATTCTTCCATCCTCCAATAATAGTTTTTCCCTGGACAAAGTTAATACTTGTTAATATTTTTTAAAAAATACCATGCTTAAACAGTGCTTCCGGTCTTCTCAGAAAAGGCGACAGGGCGACATTCACTCTGCAAAATCCAACTTGCGGTACTCCATTTCTCCTCCTGGCAACGGTCAGCCACTGTACAGAGGATTTTTCCTGTTGCCGTGTGTAATGCGTCAGTTTGATTTATGTCTGTAAGGGCCGTGAGCAGTACTCAGCACGCTGGTGAGCCCTAAATCTAAGAAACGCAGAATATCCGAAGCCAGCGTGTTCTTCACTGCTTGCAGCTCTCACAGAAAAACCACTCGGAAGAAGTAACGCTGCCCACAAGCCCTGTCTTCCAGAACCTAAACTAAAGGAATTTTGAAGACAGCGAACTATTAGAAGGCAGTTAGAAAATCCTCTGTACAGCGGCAACAAGGGACTTCCGGGCTAGGAGGAGAAATGGAGTACCGCACGTTGGATTTTGTTGGAATGTCACCCCGAAGCAGAGCTTTAGCATGGTATTTTTATTAAAATATTAACAATTATAAACTTTTTCCAATATAGAAATATAATTGGAAGATGGTTGAATGGATTTTTACTTAAACAGTTTTTAGTGTTACAGGTCCTTTAACTAAAGAAGTATCTAGAAATGTTGTACATTAAGTTTTGTGCTTCTGTACCAGCCCAAGGCAACCACAGCCCTTAAGCAGTAAAGATCTGTGTCTCCAAAGATGCCCCAGTAGCTCCCCATCTTCTTTTCTGCTGATTCACTGCACATGCTCTGTGCTGCTGTCACTTACTGAGCTTAGGGACCCACTCACAATATACAGTACACATAGAATAGAAATGTCACAATATAAGGCTGATTAGTAATTAATACAGATAATTACTACATGGCAGCACAGAAACCAGTGCAATTAGCATCAGAATTTAATAATCAGCAAACCTGTAGCATCAGCTTATATTACAGGGAAGCTCATTTTCTGCTGGATAATTAGTGACCAGCCCTAAGCTTAGCTTCTCAACAGCCAATCAGAGCCCACTGAGCATGACAGACACTTTCCAAGATGGTGACCCCCTGTGACAAGTTTGAAGTCCTGGATCATTGCTGCTATTGACAAGCTCAAACTTTAGCCTTGTGCAATAAGTTCACTATATAAAATATGCATTTTTAGCCACATTTATTTTTAGGTTTTAGTTCTCCTTTAAGCAGAGGGAACATGTTGGCAGCTTGAGGCCCATTATAAACAGTTTGTGTAACTATGTTGCATTCAGCTTGTTTGCCACTAGAGGGAAATAGAGAGCTCTCATGCTTTCTCACCAATGTGAGTGACTCCTATCCAACAAACCACAACTCCGTTTTATTGATGCTCCATCTCTGCTTTTCTTACAGGACGTAGCTTATGTATTGTATAATGATGCGCCTCCCATGATCTCCTCCTCCTCCGGCATCAATAGAGGCCACACCAAAGGTTCGTAGCGGGTCATTGCGCTCTGCCTTGCAGGCTGGTAGAGTTGATTTATATTTATTAACTGTAACCCGGGCTGAGCCGTTCTGTTTCGAATTTAAATGCCAGGGACTTTTGTATTCAGCCAACTGGATCAGAACCTTGGTCCTCATGAGCCCTTGCTGTTCAGAAGCCATGTTCTGTGTTAGTTATCAGAATATAATCTTAAACTCTGTTCTGCTATTGTTGGAATGGAAACTGTTAACCTGGTTGCTAAGTTCCCATTTACCCTAGTGACCAGATGGTTTACAAAAGGGACTTTGTAAAAGGATCATCATTTTCTTCAGGTTTAGTAATTCATAGACCAGTAGATGCTGCCTTCTGATTGGTCACTAGACCCTTTTATTATATGACCCTGTTAATATGTGGCTTTAATGTCTCTCCCGTAGACTACAAATCATGCCCATGATCATTACTGATTGTACATTTGTTTTAACTAAAGCAGAAGTGGCAGGGCAAGTAAACATTTCAATTTCCATGTTCTGCCATGCTTCATATTCTGGCATATCCCTCTGTATAGGCTATGAGCTTAAAGGAACAGTTTGGTGTCAAAATAAAAACTGGGTAAATACATAAGCTGTGCAAAATAAAAAAATGTTTCTAATGTAGTTAGGCAAACATGTAGGGGCACATTTACTTAGCTCAAGTGAAGGATTAGAATGAAAAAAACTAATTTAGAAGTTTTTTTGGCTACTTCGACCTTCAACTACGACAATGAATCGAACGATTCGAACTAAAAATTTTTGACTACTCGACCATTCGATAGTTGAAGTACTGTCTCTTTAAAAAAAACTTCAACTACCTACTTCGCCACCTAAAACCTACCGAGCACCAATGTTAGCCTATGGGGACCTTCATTTCTGATCGAAGGAAAATCGTTTGATCGATGGATTAAAATCCAGAAAAACGATTTTTCCTTTGATCGTTCGATCAAACTAAATGCGGTAAATCCTTCGATGGTCAAATATCGAGGGTTAATTAACCCTTGATATTCGACCCATAGTAAATGTGCCCCGTAATGTACAAAGGCTGGAGTGACTGGATGTGTAACATAATAGCCAGAACACTACTTCCTGCTTTTCAGCTCTCTAACTCTGAGTTAGTCAGTGACTATAAGGGGGGCCACATGGGACATAACTATTCAGTGAGTTTGCAATTGATCCTCAGCATTCAGTTCAGATTCAAAAGCAACAGTTATGACCCATGTGACCCCCCTCAAGTCAGTGGAAATCAAGGAAGCTGAAAAGCAGGAAGTAATGTTCTGGCTATTATGTTACACATCCAGTCACTCCAGCCTTTATACATTACATTTTTGGCTAACTAACTATAATAGAAATATTTTTTATTTTGCATGGGCTATCTATTTACCCAGTTTTTATACTGAGCAATTCCTTTAAAGCTAACAGTAACAGATATGTCCCCTATTTCACTTCACAAACACATCAGGGAAAATACATTTCTGAAGACGTTGCAAACACGTTGTTTTACATTGCATTTACTGGATATTTAACGTATTGACTTCTCTGTAGGCATGCTGCTCCTTGATAAGACGCAAGGATTTTGGTTGGTACACAGCACTCCTCAATTCCCACCGCCTGCTAACCTATCATATAACTGGCCTCACAATGCTCTTCATAATGGCCAGTCATTTCTCTGTGTCACCTACCCATATAAACAGTTCGGAGACATTGGTAAGGAGGAGGGATGGGGCATGATGAAATTACTGGTATGTCAGGACACTTTTATAATGCTGTTCCCAATCTCACCCTCAGGCAAACAGTTGCTCTATAACACCATCCTGCCATATGATTCCTCCATCCCGGAAGACTTCTCTGCAGACTTTCCTGAACTCAAAACTGCAGCGCAGAAAGGAACAGTGAAAGAACCACCATGGAACCGCCAGGTCGTACTTACCTCAGTTGGTGGCAAAGAATTTACCAGTTTCTCCAAGCATGCACACTTTGGTGATGGTAAGGAAACTACGTTCATACACTTCTATCTTCAAGAATCAATATTCTTAGCTAATATAGCAATGACACATTATACAACACAACGAAAGGGCCCAAGTCATTGGGAGTCAATTAAAGTCCTGTGTGTGTTTTGAAGTTGTAAGGGAACAGATGTACATGGGAAAAAGAGAAAAAGACAAGACAGATATAGGGAGGACATACAAACTTTTGCAGATCAGATTCCAAGCCAAGAACACAATCACAGGGACAATAAGGGGCTCAGGGGGGGGGGGGGGTTAGTTGAATAAGGAGTTACAGGGACAATAAGGGGCTCAGGGGAGGGGTTAGTGGAATAAGGAGTTACAGGGACAATAAGGGGCTCAGGGGAGGGGTTAGTGGAATAAGGAGTTACAGGGACAATAAGGAGCTCAGGGGAGGGGTTAGTGGAATAAGGAGTTACAGGGACAATAAGGGGCTCAGGGGAGGGGTTAGTGGAATAAGGAGTTACAGGGACAATAAGGGGCTCAGGGGAGGGGTTAGTGGAATAAGGAGTTACAGGGACAATAAGGGGCTCAGGGGAGGGTTTAGTGGAATAAGGAGTTACAGGGACAATAAGGGGCTCAGGGGAGGGGTTAGTGGAATAAGGAGTTACAGGGACAATAAGGAGCTCAGGGGAGGGGTTAGTGGAATAAGGAGTTACAGGGACAATAAGGGGCTCAGAGGAGGGGTTAGTGGAATAAGGAGTTACAGGGACAATAAGGGGCTCAGGGAGGGGTTAGTGGAATAAGGAGTTACAGGGACAATAAGGGGCTCAGAGGAGGGGTTAGTGGAATAAGGAGTTACAGGGACAATAAGGGGCTCAGGGAGGGGTTAGTGGAATAAGGAGTTACAGGGACAATAAGGGGCTCAGGGGAGGGGTTAGTGGAATAAGGAGTTACGGGGACAATAAGGGGCTCAGGGGAGGGGTTAGTGGAATAAGGAGTTACAGGGACAATAAGGGGCTCAGGGGAGGGGTTAGTGGAATAAGGAGTTACAGGGACAATAAGGGGCTCAGGGAGGGGTTAGTGGAATAAGGAGTTACAGGGACAATAAGGGGCTCAGGGAGGGGTTAGTGGAATAAGGAGTTACAGGGACAATAAGGGGCTCAGGGGAGGGGTTAGTGGAATAAGGAGTTACAGGGAAAATAAGGGGCTCAGGGGAGGGGCTAGTGGAATAAATAGTTACAGGGACAATAAGGAGCTCAGGGGAGGGGTTAGTGGAATAAGGAGTTACAGGGACAATAAGGGGCTCAGGGGAGGGGTTAGTGGAATAAGGAGTTACAGGGACAATAAGGGGCTCAGGGGAGGGGTTAGTGGAATAAGGAGTTACAGGGACAATAAGGGGCTCAGGGGAGGGGTTAGTGGAATAAGGAGTTACAGGGACAATAAGGGGCTCAGGGAGGGGTTAGTGGAATAAGGAGTTACAGGGACAATAAGGGGCTCAGGGGAGGGGTTAGTGGAATACGGAGTTACAGGGACAATAAGGGGTTCAGGGGAGGGGTTAGTGAAATAAGGAGTTACAGGGACAATAAGGGGCTCAGGGGAGGGGTTAGTGGAATAAGGAGTTACAGGGACAATAAGGGACTCAGGGGAGGGGTTAGTGGAATAAGGAGTTACAGGGACAATAAGGGGCTCAGGGGAGGGGTTAGTGGAATAAGGAGTTACAGGAACAATAAAGGGCTCAGGGGAGGGGTTAGTGGAATAATTAGTTACAGAGACAATAAGGATTTCTGTTCTTCTCCTAGATCTGTATTCTGGGTGGGTGTCCCAAGTGCTGAAGTCCCACCTTTTTGTCCAGTTTTGGCAGAATTCTCGGGGAGTCCTACCATCCAATTGCTCGCAGCCATTTTACACTTACGACATCCTGGAAATCGGCTTTCCCTCTGCATACAGCTTTACTAGTCACATTGACCACTCCAAGTGGTGTGTAACTGATGGCCCCGGGTGGGCTTGCGTGGGGGACATGAACCGTGACTTGAGGGAGGAGCAACGCGGGGGAGGCACAGTTTGTGTAAATGATGTTGCCATCTGGAAGTCCTTCAGAAGTCTTGTGTCTTCCTATGAGAAGTGCGCTGGACCTGTTGGTTAAAGTAGGGTGTGAAGGCTTCAGGCTCTCTGCCTGTACAGTATGACATCCACATGACAGGGTGTGGGGGGGGGGGAGAATCCTGCTTGAGCACCCTAACTTTAGTTGTGTCTAAAATTACTGTAATACACTGTACGGCCAATCATAACACCAGCCCTTGTTCTATACAGCTATCCTACATATACAGTAAAACCTATAGCCATTTCTTATTAGACATGTCAGTGCTCGGACACCCAAGTACAGGCCACAGGAAATTTGGCCACCCAGGCAGAAGCCGCAGAAGATGATTTCGGGCAACTGGCCACATCATCTTCCCGAACTGGGGGTTGTGATTCTGGTTTAGCCATGGCTCCCTGTTCTGACGCGCATTATATCTGAAACCTATGCAAGCTAACTTGGTGACATTTTTTTTAAATTATGGGGCTAATAATTGACTTGACTCGGACAAGAGGGTCTATGTAGTGCCATAACCTGCAGAAATGCAATTTTTTGGCACAAGAAATTTTTATATTATGAATCTTGCTTTTTTGTAATAAAACCTGCTTTTGACCATTCTAACATGTTTTTAATTTGGTCGCTTGAGTTTACATTGAGATGAAACGAAAACTGGGATAGTTGCCCTCACACACATTGTACCCCTACTACAGGTTTAGCTATCACAGAAAGATTAGTATAGATCTGGGATTCGTTACCCAGAAAGCACCAAATTACGGAAAGGCCATCTCCCACAGACTCAATTACAGGAGAACCCCCATTTTACATCCCCCCAGTGCAGAGACCATGGGGTTAAAGGACCAGTAACTTTTTTTTTTTTTTTTAAAAAAAAGACAAATGAAACTTTAAAATCGCAAAGCTTTTATTAAGAAATAAATTACCAAAACTCCGCTTCTGCTCCTCTTCAGAAAAGGCGACAGGGCGCTAATCTATCGCGCAGCGCTCGATTTCTCCTCCTTGAATATCTCTATAAGGAAGACAGTGAGATATCCAAGGAGGCTATGTCCTTTTTTCTTTCTTACTTTTCCTTTCCAGGTTTTTTTTCAGAGGATCCTGGAATACTTATTTGCTAGAGCAAGCACTGCCACCACTGAAACTCAGCAGAGTGGAAATACAACCAGCCCTAATCAGTCATCAGACTAAGGGCTAGGTGAGACAGGAGGCAGTCTACCAACAGATACCATCTCACAGAGATCAGAACTGTTGCGCAGTCAGGACCGCATCCGCTTCAGTCTTTTACTTTCCCGCCGCAACTGAGCGTAACCACACTTCCAAGTTTGCCGAAACTGGCACCAAGATGTTGTGCATTACGAATGTAGTGCGGGCGCCATTTTGATTTCTCAGTAAGGCGCAGGTAACGCTCAGGAGAGGAGACAAGCAACTGCACCGCTTGACCTACAGAGCCTCATACAAACTCTAAGTAGTCCAGGTATCCAGGTATTGCGGTGGTTTAAAGATAGCCGTGAATTATATGTTACTGCATAAAACTGCCATATATATATATATATTAAAGGCTGATACATACGACACCATCAGGCCCAAAAAGGAATACTATGAGTGCTTATGCCTTACAGATAAAGGAGGGAATAATGCAGGCTCACTAAAGGCTGCTTTTGTTTTATCACACAGATAACATAATACCTCAGAAAGGACATGAATAGTACCACTACAACACCTAAGACCAAAAAGGAAACGCACCAAAGGTCCCATAGCCAGTTTAAAAAACGCAAGATGTGCAAACATACCTTACGCAAAGGAGAACAAGGGATATGTCTGGACTGTGCAGAGGCACCAGACTCCACACCAGTTCTATCACCACATCCAATCCTATCTCAGGATATAGAGGATAGCCCCCAGGTTAATGACACACAGGAGCAAAATCCTTCCACGTCAGCAAAACGACCTCAGCTAGTGGAATTATTTGACTGGATCAAATCCACAATTCAATCATCCATTAATAAAACACCGGCTCAGAGTAAAAAGAGGAAACCACAACTACTGTATATACTCGTGTATAAGCCGACCCGCGTATAAGCCGAGGTACCTAATTTTACCTATGAAAACCAGAAAAACTTATTGACTCGCGTATAAGCCTAGATACAACTCAGAAAAGTCTCAGAAATATCAAACAGTCGGTTTAATGTTAAAAATCAAGCCATGATGCTTAAAACATTAATTCACCGTACAATGATAAAAAAAAAACCTCTGGTAGATGAAATAGATATATTAAGAAGACAGCTGCCTTACCGGTAAATTTGCTCCAATGGGAGGGGAGAGTCAGGAAGCTGCTCCCTGTAGTAGGCGCTGATCGCCTTCAAAGGCTGCCCAGAGTTGTTAGTGGGTGGGAGGGGAAGCTGCTCTCTGCTGCTGGGCCCCTTCAAGGTTTAATCGATCGCTGGGGTAGGGGGCAGCCCGGAGATGCTGGCAGGCAGAAGGGGAGAGCCGGGGATACTGCTTCCTGCAGCCGGTGCCGGAGTTGTCACGTCGCTGAGCTGATGACGTCAGCGTTCGCACACACTCCTTGCGCTGTTGCTCTTTCTTCGCGGCTGGGAGGGGGATCATGTGGGATTCATCAGCAGCTGACCCGGGTATAAGCCGAGGTAGGATTTTCAAGCACATTTTGGGTGCTGAAAATCTCGGCTTATACGCGAGTATATACGGTACTTTTAGATACAAATTCCTCTGACTCTAGTGATATCAGCGATCAAGATAGTGACCTAGAACCTGGTGATCTATCTGCCAGGGGAACAGAATTCTGTTCAAAAAATTACCCCCTCGCACATTCAAACACTCGTCCACTCCATAAAATCCCACCAGATTACTAGCCCTCGTAATCATAGTCGACAAGCTACAAACCAAAATGTCATTACATCAGTTCCCTTAAAGGAGCGTTATAAAGGGTTCTACTTGAATTTATTCCTGGTAACAAAAAAGAGGGACCCAGCAAGTCCAGTTGTTTGTTTTTTTTTTTTTTAATTACCTATATTAGATAAAGAAAGAGGGCTTTTTCAGACCAGTGCTAAATTCGAAGCCTCTAAATTCAGTTTGTTTCCAAACAAAATTCCTATTGAAATCTATTCAATCAGTCTTTATGACCATGACAGAACAATGTTATATGACAAAAGTGGATCTTCGAGATGCGTAATCGCATGTTCCCATCAGGAAGGAGTCCCAACAATGCCTAAGGTTCATGATTCTCGAAAGACACTTTCAATTCAGAGCCCTTCCTTTCGGCCTCTGCACGGCACTAAAAGTATTCACAAAACACTCAGCCCTCTCATTGCATACCTCAGGCACAAAGGGATCACGCTCATTCCATTTCTAGACGTCCTACTAACAAGGTCACCAACATATGAACAGAATCTGAGGGATACCCAAATTTGTGTTCAACACACTCCAACAACATGGGTGGCTCATAAACCACAGAAAAAGTCAACTCACACCTACACAATGCATCCAGTTCCTGGGGATGTGATTCAACTCCTCCATCCAAACAATTTCATTGACAACGGAGAAGATCACAGTTACAACACAACAAGTTTGCCTCCAGGCCACAGTGTCTGCAGAGCTTTGCCTGTGACTGTTGGGCTACACAGTAGCAGCACTAGAGGCCCTACCATTAGGCAGGTTTCACATGAGAACATTCCAGAATAATGTCTTACATCACTGGAACAAGGATCCCTTCAACCTGTCACAACAAATTAAAATAAACAGACCAATCAGACAATCACTGAACTGGTGGACAAAACAAATGAACCTGTGCTCGGGGCAGAACTTGGGCCTTACACCAATGGACAGTAGTAACCACAGACTCCAGTCTAACAAGGTGGGGGGGGCGAATTTTCCACCCCGCACTTGCCAGGAGACCTGGTCGCCAGAGGAATCGAAGTTGCCCATCAATGTCCTGGAAGTCAGAGCAATAATGAATGTGATCTTCCATTGGTCACATGAACTGACAGGTCAACCTCTCAGAATCCAGTCAGACAATGCCACTGCTGTGGCCTACCAAAACAAACAAGGAGGCACACGTAGCACGCAGTCTTCATTCTGGGAATACTAAATTGGGAGGCGGATTACCTCAGCTGGCAACAGATAGACCAAGGAGAGTGGTCACTTCACCCCAAAGTCTTCCAAGAGATTGTGTCCAGATGGGGGACACCAGACATAGACATGCTGGCGTCATGACCCGGGCCCGCATACATGGACGCCTCAGTTAGAACACTATATAGGGACCCCACACCACCTTGGGATCTTATTACTGTGCTTACAGCCCTACAAGGCCCCCCATTCAAACCCTTAGCGTCTTAGTATCAGATATGGCGGCCTTATGTCAAAAGGAACCCTGGCTCATATTGCATCAAGACAGGGCATAATTTCCATCATTTCCATCCAAAGTGGTATCCTCCTTTGATATAAAAGAGGAGATTAATCTACATTCCCTGTGCCCGAAACCCTCTAATGCCAAAGAGAAGGCTCTACATAAACTAGATGTTGTTAGAGCAATTAGATACTACTCTACTCTGGCTCTATAGGAATGCCAATGCCTTTTTTAGTCACTTATGGTTTAAACAAAGGGTCACCTGCATCTAAAAGAACAATAGCCAGATGGCTGGTGGAAACTATAAATTGTGCTTATGATCTTAGTAAAAAACCCAGACCATTCAAGGTCAGTGAACACTCCACCAGAACACTAAGTTCATCTTGGGCTCTGTATGATTTGGCTCCTCCAGAACAAATCTGTAAAGCGGCCTCTTAGGTCTCACTCTCAACATTTTTAAAATTTTACAGACTACATGTCTTTCATTCTGCCCCTGCAGCTTTTGGTAGAAAGGTCCTACAAGCTACAGTCAGGCACTAGTAGTTATTCTGCACCCATCTAAAATTACAGGACAGCTTTTGGACATCCCCATAGCATCTGCACTGACCAAGCCGGTCTAGAGTAATGAGGATTTTTAACTTACCGGTAAATCCTTTTCTAGACGGCCCTTCTGGTTAAATTATATTACATATAAATTACATAGAGTTATATGTTAAAATGTTAATCTACTGTTGTTTTTGTGCATGTATGTTATTCTCCTCCTAAATAAGCTGACAAACACAAACTGAGGGGAAGAGGAGGAGCATGAGATTATATGACGAGGGTGGAGCCGAAAAGTTTCTTCTTCTGTGCTGCCTCCGGAGGTGGATTCTTAACCCATAGCATCTGCACTGATAGTCCAGGCCATCTAGAAAAGGATTTTCCGGTAAGTTAAAAATCCTCCTTTCTGGCAGAACCAGCCTATTGGGTTTGTTTAATGTTTTCTAGTAGACTTAAAGGGGAAGTTCATCTTTAAGTTAACTTTTAGTATGTTATAGAATGGCCAATTCTAAGCAATTTTTCAATGCGTCGTCTGATTTCTGATGATTTATTTTTTATAGTTTTTGAATTATTTGCTTTCTTCTTCTTTTTTTGTCCAAAACTCTCAAACTCGAATCGTGAATTATCCAAACTTGTTTGAGTTATAATTCGAATTCAATTCGAATTCAGTTTTTTAAAATTTAACATACTCTGGCCCTTTAAGCACTTGAATTCAACTATTCGCCACTTAAAACCTGCCGAATTAGTGTATACAGCAAGTCAGTGTGTCACGGCCGGCACCCAACACCAGAACAAGTGCTCGAATCCTGGGTCTGAGCTAAGCTTCACCAGTGGTGTGACCACCTTTGAGCTTCGGGAGGAGCTCTCAGCCTAATCGGGTGCCACCTGGTCTTACGAGAGGTTCAAGCAAGTGTTCTGGCAGGCAATGGGGCACGGCTGGTAGCTAGAGTCTTTTGGACCGAGGATCACGGTAACAGACAAGGATATGGCAGAAGGATCGTCAGACAGGCTGGGTCGTGGCAGGCAGAAAGCAAGGGTCGTCAGGCAGGCAAGGGTCAAAACCGGGTATCAAGCAGGAAGGGTACAAGCAGAAGAGTAGTCGGATATCAGGCACTGGTCAGGATTCAGAATTCGGGATGGTCAAGGTACAGGCTGGGTCAAACACGGATTATCAGATTCAAACAGACAGAATAGCACAAGGCTTCAGAACAGAGCACCAGAAACAAGTTCTATCACGGGCAGTTTGCTGGGAGTGGAAGTGGCCTATTTATACCTTGTTTGGGCGCCAAAGTTTTCGCGCCAAAATCGGCGCGCATGCGTCAGAATCGACACGCATGCGTCAGAATCGACGCGCGCGCGTCCGCGTCAATAAAGGAAACGAGACGCGGGCGCACGCGTTCTAAGGAGGCAAGATGGTGGAACCACGAGGCGGGCGTCCCCGCGGCCGGCGTGGCGGGCGTCCCCGCGGCCGGCGTACAGCACCCCCAATCCCAGGTAACACAGATTTCCTTACACAGTGGGAGAGGTCCTGAGATCAATTTGGTAAAGTCCAAATCAAGTTTTTCTAATTCGGTTCTAGTTTTCGGGTCAATTCAATTTGTCCGAGCTGAGAAAATTTGATTTTATAAATGCATTTACGATTGGTCAAATTTCTAATTTATGGGAGTTGATGGGAGTTTTTAAAAAACTCACATGAATTCGAAATTCGACCCTTGATAAATGTGCCTCCCCGTGTAGTGGCCACACAAGTAAACTGTACCCTAAACGTTTCCTGCCTAGTTCAGATCAACTAGCATCATGTTATGGAATATCTATGTACAGATCTCAGGACTATTTGCTTAGCCACTGCCTCCCATAACTTCATAGAACATTCATGGGTTTCTAAGCCACCTAGTGATCTGCTGATAGAATACCCCGTATAGTAAATGTCACTACATGAGCTTCCGAGCTCCATACAAGGTAAAGTAGGACTTATTATAGTTTAGTTGGCCAATTATTCATCTGTGGAATTTGTTGTGAACATGAGAAAGTTGGAAATGTTCCTCAAGCTTCAGTTCAACTTTTGGTCAAAAATAAATGTCCTGTAGTTCTAATTTGTCATCACAAGAGGGCACATCTTATTTCCAGGAATTTTGAGCTCTTTGAGGCAGACAGTTTATGTTTAGTACGTTTGCTTACTATGTTATGTCATGTCAATTTTTGCCCTCTTTCTTCTGCTTCTGCTCTAAACAAATTGTTAACATTGGGACCCACTTCAAGTAATGCCACTGCCTAACTTAACCCCTTTGAAGATATTGGTAACGTATTTTTTAAACCACAAATATATAACCTTGTATTTATCTACCACAGACCTCATCTGCTACTTTGACATCCATCCAAATCCACCCAGCCACAATCTGTCCAAAAAACTACCATCTGTATACACAGCGAAACTCCTCTGGGGAGGGATCCAGTAATATCTGTGTATTTATACAGCTCCTTTCTATTACAGTTATACACAGTGCAGCTCCTCTGGGGAGGGATCCAGTAATATCTGTGTATTTATACAGCTCCTTTCTATTACAGTTATACACAGCGAAACTCCTCTGGGGAGGGATCCAGTAATATCTGTGTATTTATACAACTCCTTTCTATTACAGTTATACACAGCGCAGCTCCTCTAGGGAGGGATCCAGTAATATCTGTGTATTTATACAACTCCTTTCTATTACAGTTATACACAGCGCAGCTCCTCTGGGGAGGGATCCAGTAATATCTGTGTATTTATACAACTCCTTTCTATTACAGTTATACACAGTGCAGCTCCTCTGGGGAGGGATCCAGCAATATCTGTGTATTTATACATCTCCTTTCTATTAGTTATACACAGTGCAGCTCCTCTGGGGAGGGATCCAGTAACATCTGTGTATTTATACAACTCCTTTCTATTACAGTTATACACAGTGCAGCTCCTCTGGGGAGGGATCCCAGTAATATCTGTGTATTTATACAACTCCTTTCTATTACAGTTATACACAGTGCAGCTCCTCTGGGGAGGGATCCAGTAATATCTGTGTATTTATACATCTCCTTTCTATTACAGTTATACACAGTGCAGCTCCTCTGGGGAGGGATCCAGTAATATCTGTGTATTTATACATCTCCTTTCTATTACAGTTATACACAGTGCAGCTCCTCTGGGGAGGGATCCAGTAATATCTGTGTATTTATACAACTCCTTTCTATTACAGTTATACACAGTGCAGCTCCTCTGGGGAGAGATCCAGTAATATCTGTGTATTTATACAGCTCCTTTCTATTACAGTTATACACAGTGCAGCTCCTCTGGGGAGGGATCCAGTAATATCTGTGTATTTATACAGCTCCTTTCTATTACAGTTATACACAGCGCAGCTCCTCTGGGGAGGGACCCAGTAATATCTGTGTATTTATACAACTCCTTTCTATTACAGTTATACACAGTGCAGCTCCTCTGGGGAGGGATCCAGTAATATCTGTGTATTTATACAGCTCCTTTCTATTAGTTATACACAGTGCAGCTCCTCTGGGGAGGGATCCAGTAATATCTGTGTATTTATACAGCTCCTTTCTATTAGTTATACACAGTGCAGCTCCTCTGGGGAGGGATCCAGTAATATCTGTGTATTTATACAGTTCCTTTCTATTACAGTTATACACAGCGAAACTCCTCTGGGGAGGGATCCAGTAATATCTGTGTATTTATACAGTTCCTTTCTATTACAGTTATATACAGTGCAGCTCCTCTGGGGAGGGATCCAGTAATATCTGTGTATTTATACATCTCCTTTCTATTACAGTTATACACAGTGCAGCTCCTCTGGGGAGGGATCCAGTAATATCTGTGTATTTATACAGCTCCTTTCTATTACAGTTATACACAGCGCAGCTCCTCTGGGGAGGGACCCAGTAATATCTGTGTATTTATACAACTCCTTTCTATTACAGTTATACACAGTGCAGCTCCTCTGGGGAGAGATCCAGTAATATCTGTGTATTTATACAGCTCCTTTCTATTACAGTTATACACAGTGCAGCTCCTCTGGGGAGGGATCCAGTAATATCTGTGTATTTATACAGCTCCTTTCTATTACAGTTATACACAGCGCAGCTCCTCTGGGGAGGGACCCAGTAATATCTGTGTATTTATACAACTCCTTTCTATTACAGTTATACACAGTGCAGCTCCTCTGGGGAGGGATCCAGTAATATCTGTGTATTTATACAGCTCCTTTCTATTACAGTTATACACAGTGCAGCTCCTCTGGGGAGGGATCCAGTAATATCTGTGTATTTATACAGCTCCTTTCTATTAGTTATACACAGTGCAGCTCCTCTGGGGAGGGATCCAGTAATATCTGTGTATTTATACAGTTCCTTTCTATTACAGTTATACACAGCGAAACTCCTCTGGGGAGGGATCCAGTAATATCTGTGTATTTATACAGTTCCTTTCTATTACAGTTATATACAGTGCAGCTCCTCTGGGGAGGGATCCAGTAATATCTGTGTATTTATACATCTCCTTTCTATTACAGTTATACACAGTGCAGCTCCTCTGGGGAGGGATCCAGTAATATCTGTGTATTTATACAACTCCTTTCTATTACAGTTATACACAGTGCAGCTCCTCTGGGGAGGGATCCAGTAATATCTGTGTATTTATACAGCTCCTTTCTATTACAGTTATACACAGTGCAGCTCCTCTGGGGAGGGATCCAGTAATATCTGTGTATTTATACATCTCCTTTCTATTACAGTTATACACGGTGCAGCTCCTCTGGGGAGGGATCCAGTAATATCTGTGTATTTATACAACTCCTTTCTATTACAGTTATACACAGTGCAGCTCCTCTGGGGAGGGATCCAGTAATATCTGTAGATTTATACAACTCCTTTCTATTACAGTTATATACAGTGCAGCTCCTCTGGGGAGGGATCCAGTAATATCTGTGTATTTATACAGCTCCTTTCTATTACAGTTATACACAGTGCAGCTCCTCTGGGGAGGGACCCAGTAATATCTGTGTATTTATACAGCTCCTTTCTATTACAGTTATACACAGTGTAGCTCCTCTGGGGAGGGATCCAGTAATATCTGTGTATTTATACAACTCCTTTCTATTACAGTTATACACAGTGTAGCTCCTCTGGGGAGGGATCCAGTAATATCCTATTAATGGTTATCTGGTGGAAGGGTGTAGCTTTAAGGTAAATTGGTATGATGTCTGGGATTAAATGGAAGTAATATGCTGATGACTTGCTGACCATGTATTTGTGTAATTGTAGACTGCAATGTGCAGACTGTCAGTTTATATTAACAGGCACTGGGCCCTTGTCCAGACGGGCGTCTGAGGACACAAGAATAAGGAAGTGGCAGTTTCATTCCCATGTTCCCTACTTGGCTGCGTTTCTACACATTTTTCTTGGATCATCTGTTTGCTATTGTTTTCTCTCAGTTTGGAATTGAGTCTGTACAGGGTTATCCTATAGTGAAGATAAGCGCAGCTGTACACACCTATATCTGAGATCAGCAACTAGCCCTGTGCCGCTCCATACGGTGTTAGCCAGATATATATATATATATATATATATAAAATCAGGTCTCTAATATGCAGAGTTTAACCCTTTCACTGCTTCAGTTATGGAAGGTGTGTCCACAACGCATGGTTCCAGGGGGCCACAAGCAGTAGAAACTTTGTGAACTCATATCAGTACAAATGTATTCTCTGCATTTAACCCCGTCATTTGCACCTTTAAAAGCTACGCGCTGTCTTCAACCTTTTCATTGCAACAGTTCATACTGATAAACTTACACTGCCTATAACCCCTTCACTGTTCATTTATCAGACAAGATACAAGCTCTTTAACCTATTCACTGTGAAACCATTGGATCTTATAAGCACTCGCTGCCTTTAACCCCTTCACTGTTCATTTATCAGACAAGATACAATCTTTTTAACCCATTCACTGTGAAACCATTGGATCCTATAAGCACTCACTGCCTTTAACCCCTTTACTGTTCATTTATCAGACAAGATACATCCTCTTTAACCCTTTCACTGTGAGACCATTGGATCTTATAAGCACTCGCTGCCTTTAACCCCTTCACTGTTCATTTATCAGACAAGATACATGCTCTTTAACCCTTTCACTGTGAAACCATTGGATCCTATAAGCACTCACAACCCTTTCACTGTTCAAATATCAGACACTTACTCCTTGCTTTAAACCTTTACATGGCACTTTTGGATATATTCATATAGTCACCGCTTTTAACCATTCGGTGTGTACCTCCCATCAGTCTGTTTACAGTTTGGGTGTAGTAATTCCTGCGTGGCTCTAATTGCGGGATGAGTAGTTTTAGTGTCACACCCTGGATCTACAGTTTAATGGCAGATTTAATTTGGCACAGCACAGGCATGCACCCTTTCACTACTCTTTACTTTAACCCTTTCACTACTCTTTGCTTTAACCCTTTCACTGTTCCTTGCCTCAATTCAACATCTGACATGCTCTCACTACTCTTAATTCTGTCATTGCTCACCTCATAGTACATATATATGCATTCATCGCTTTTAACCCCTTTAGTGCTTACCTCAATGCAGTTACACACACCATTTAACCCTTTACGAAGAGCAAGAAAGCATATCTATGTAATCACTGCTTTTAACGCTTATAATTGGCACAGCACATACATGTTGTTTTTAACCCTTTCATTAAGATTCATGTACTCCTGCTTTTAACTCTTTCACTATACACTTTGCAACAGACTTACACCCACACTGTTTTTAATGCCTTCGCTGCTCATCTCGTGGCACATGCCCACGGATTGCTTTTAACCCTTCCACTTCCTCCATAGAACACACAAAAGCACTCACTGCATGTAACTATTTCACTGCAAAGTTCATGGCACTGACACGCCTTGACTTTAACCATTTATTTTGCCCTCCCCACAGCACATACATTAATCCAATGCTTTTAACCCTTTGACTGTACAGCAAACGGCATATCCCGAGTGTAACAATGATGGGAAGTGACAGGGAGTTTGAAGCTTTTGGGGGTGGCAATGAATAAAGAAGTAACTGGGGGTCTTGAATGATGGGCAGTTTCAGTATTTGGTTGTTAATTAGATGCTTTGTACTTCTACAATTCCTTTTGTGCTTTATGGATAATAAATTGGGAATCACCTTCACCATATAGAAGTATATTGTGTGCCGGTGGATAGACATCTGTCTGTTTTAAAGGGGTGGTTCACCTTTAAGGTAACTTTTAGAATGTTATAGAATGGCTAATTCTAAGCAACTTCAATTGGTCTTTATTATTTATTTGTTTATAGTTTTTTTTTAATTATTTTCCTTCTTCTGACTCTTTCCAGCTTTCAAATCTGGGTCACTGATCCCATCTACAAAAACAAATGCTCTGTAAGGCTACAAATGCATGTTTTTTGCTACTTTTTATGACTCCTCTTTCTATTCAGTCCTCTCCTATTCATATTCCAGTCTCTTATTCAAATCAGTGCATGGTTGCTAGGTTCATTTGGATCCTAGCAACCATATTGCTGAAATTGCAAACTGGAGAGCTGCTGAATAAAAAGCTAAATAACTCAAAACCCGCAAACAATAAAAAAATGAAAACCAATAGCAAATTGTCTCAGAATATCAGTCTCTACATCATACTAAAGTTAAATCAAAGGTGAACAACTCCTTTAATATCAGTCAGCCGGTTTATCCTATACTTAAAACTGAATGGGGCCCTTTAAAAGGGTTGTTCACCTTCCAAACACTTTTTTCAGTTCAGTTGTTTTCAGATTGTTCCCCAGAAATAAAGACTTTTTTCAATTACTTTCCATTATATATTTTTTTTACAGTTTTTTCCCCCAAAAATCTAAGTATAAAGTTGAATGTCTCTGGTGTTTGAGTCTTACAGCTCAGTAATTCAGGTGCTGATTCTGAACTGTTACAATTCTGCAACATTGAGTTCATCCATTTCTCAGCAGAATCTTTGGAGTATCAGTAACTATTGTATCAAGTCTAACAGCTGCCTGTAATGAAACCCAGAGATTCTGCTCAGCAGGGACAAAGATAAGAAATGTATCAACTAAATGTATCAGTTTAGAACAGTTTACAGGGTCGGTGACCCCCCCCTCCCAGAGCTGCTTTAGAAGGTGAAAAATGACACTTTATACTTCAATATTAGAAAAACAGTGACACATAGAAAATAGAAAGTAATGTTAAAAAGTCTTTATTTCTGGTCATCTGTCTGAAAACATCTAGTTGTTTGAAGGTGAACAACCCCTTTAAGACAAGTTTGGGAGACAATGTGCGCACATAGATCAACGTTCCAAGAATGTTAATCAAATTATTACAACATGATCTTGGAGAAAACTGAACTGTTTTTATAAAAACACTGTTCTCTCTCTAGTCGTGCATAATCGTCCCGGCTTAGATGTATCACATGCACAGTATTTATCTACGCTACAGGCATGAGCCATTGCTGGAACGTTTTCTGGAATTCCTGCCGGGAAACAGAACGGCCGCATGTTCTAATAAATTCCACCAGTATCCATTTATTTTCCCCTGTCCATGCTGTAAGAGTTACCGTGAGAGCAAACGTGATAAATAACGAACACGGTAGTGACACACGGTCTCGACTCATGATCCTGCCAAGAATCACCTCCCCCCAAAAAGTCATAAGTGGTACATGCTCATTCAGGTGCTTACCCCTACTCAGCATGGTACAGTCATAACATCTCGACTGCCATACTATATACCCCTTCGCTAAACAGGGCCCGCCTTCATTCTTGCCCCTCCCATTCTCTCAGGTCAATGAATCATAGAGTACGGCGAAGACTAGTGTGTGTAATCCGGCGACTCAGGATCAATCCCGCCCACTGTTTCATTCTCGATTAAAATAGATGTACTGTAAGTGAGAGTGCCCCTGTAATCAGCCTTATGCAATGTTGCTATATAAAGATAAAGCTGCTTATACAGAGTTCTCCATCTGATCGCTGTCACATTTAATAAGGTCAACTGAGGTCACACACCCCCAGCTGGTATTTTAGGTAGGGATGCACTAAATGCACTATTTTGGATTTGACCGAATCCTTAGAGAGAGATTCGGCCGAATACCGAATCCTTATTTGAATATGCAAATTAGGGGTGGGAGGGGAAAATCATTTTACTCCCTTGTTTTGACAAAAAGTCATGCAATTTCCCTCCCTGACCCTAATTTGCATATGCAAATTTGGATTTGGTTCGGCCTGGCAGAAGGATTTGTCCGAATCCCAGATTCGGTGCATCCCTAATTTTAGGACTTTTAATGACTTCTTTTTAGGACTTTTATTGACTTTTTAATGTGTAAGGGACCCCAAAATACCTGCTACAGCTCCCCAGTGGTACTTCTGGTATCGCATGACTTTTTGTCAAAATCGCATGACTTTTTGTCATAACAAGGAAGTAAAATTATTTCCCCCTCCCACCCCTAATTTGCATATTCAAATAAGGATTCGGTATTCAGCCGAATCTCTCTCAAAGGATTCGGGGGTTCGGTCAAATCCAAAATAGTGGATTTAGTGCTAATCCTCAGATTATGATGGCAGATTATGTACTCTCTTTAATCCAACGAGAGGACTACATGCACTCTATACGACAGTTGCCCATTTTTCCGCGCGGCACCCAAGGCGTATGCAGAAATGAGGTAGCAATCTAGCAGTGGGTGCAGGGGATTGGCATTGTGTATTACAGAGCAGTACAGCAGAAAGTTAATTCTGGTCTCGGGGAGGGGCAGCGGGAGAGAGAAATGTTCAGTAGTTTTGGCAGGAGAATTTCATAGCAATGTAAAAAGGATTGCTGTCACCACGCGTTGCCTCTGTCCTTAAATACCCCTTCCCCTCCCTGCAGCCTGCACTATGTTTGTTAAGAAAAGCAGCACATTATCGCCGGTGTGTATGTTTAATGAAAATAAGGAGGGGAAGGTGCAGACTGGGGGGTGAAGCAGTACGGGATAAAAACAAAAAAAAAAAAGTTCATTTGGAAAAGAACAGGATACTGAGCTTGGGAAATGTGTCAGTACAATACTCTCCATTGTCTGACTCTGTAATGTAAAGGTTATCAGGCCTTTTGGGTTGAATTATCAATATGTTATGATCTATCCAGTGACAACTGTTGGGGGAGCAGAACCTACAAATTCAGGGGCTCAACTGATATAGGAGACCCAGTAAGGACCTGCTCCCCCCACTCTCTCCCTTCTGCAGGTGACTGTGCCTCCTGTTGTATATGCACACATCATAGGGGGAGGATTGAACATGCTGGGGGGGGGTGTCTGTGCAAATTACGTATAATTGAGCATCTTTTTCTATTGTGCCTTTAGCTCCTTTTATTGCCCTACATAAACCATTCCTATAACTCCTAATGTCTGCTCTCCCCACAGCATCTTGTATAACCACATTTACCCCTCTTATAACTCCTTTTTACTCTATATAACCCCTCCCTATAACTCCTCCTATTGCTCCATATAACTCCTCCTATTGCTCCATATAACCCTCCCTATAACTTCTCCTATTGCTCCATATAACTCCTCCCTATAACTCCTCCTATTGCTCCATATAACCCTCCCTATAACTTCTCCTATTGCTCCATATAACTCCTCCTATTGCTCCATATAAACCCTCCCTATAACTTCTCCTATTGCTCCATATAACCCCTCCCTATAACTCCTCCTATTGCTCCATATAGCCCTCCCTATAACTCCTCCTATTGCTCCATATAACTCCTCCCTATAACTCCTCCTATTGCTCCATATAACCCTCCCTATAACTCCTCCTATTGCTCCATATAACCCTCCCTATAACTCCTCCTATTGCTCCATATAACCCCTCCCTATAACTCCTCCTATTGCTCCATATTACTCCTCCCTATAACTCCTCCTATTGCTTCATATAACCCCTCCCTATAACTCCTCCTATTGCTCCATATAACTCCTCCCTATAACTCCTCCTATTGCTTCATATAACCCCTCCCTATAACTCCTCCTACTGCTCCATATGAACCTCCCTCTGGCTCCTCCTATTTCCTCTTATAGCCCCTGCCTGTATTTCCTTATAACTGCATTTACCACCTCTGAATTACTGTATATGTTAATTATATCCAGATAAAACATACGCCAGTTCTTCTCTCCTAAACTTGTGCCCTTTTTCCATATACGCTCTTTCTTAGCCTTCTCTCTCCCTCCCTTTCTTCCCTCTCCTGCTCTCACACCAGCACCGATCCTGTCGCTGAGAAATCTATTAATAGCTTTGTCAAAGTACATTCTGTTCTCCTCCTTGTTACACAAGTCTGTTTACTCCCCTGGAATGATCCATAAGAGAGGGAGGGGTGAACAAGGATGTTGCAGACCTTAAATCCCCTCTCACACTAGTGACCCTGTAACTGTATCAGTAACCTAGTTCCTGACTGTGTCCTTATATCACCTTTTTACAGTAACCCAGACCCAAGTGCCTTACTGTCCACTAACCCCTCCCCTGAGCTCCTTATTTTCCCTATAACTCCTAATTCCACTAACCCCTCCCCTGAGCCCCTTATTGTCCCTGTAACTCCTTATTCCACTAACCCCTCCCCTGAGCCCCTTATTGTCCCTGTAACTCCTTATTCCACTAACCCCTCCCCTGAGCCCCTTATTGTCCCTGTAACTCCTTATTCCACTAACCCCTCCCCTGAGCCCCTTATTGTCCCTGTAACTCCTTATTCCACTAACCCCTCCCCTGAGCCCCTTATTGTCCCTGTAACTCCTTATTCCACTAACCCCTCCCCTGAGCCCCTTATTGTCCCTGTAACTCCTTATTCCACTAACCCCTCCCCTGAGCCCCTTATTGTCCCTGTAACTCCTTATTCCACTAACCCCTCCCCTGAGCCTCTTATTGTCCCTGTAACTTCTTATTCCACTAACCCCTCCCCTGAGCCCCTTATTGTCCCTGTAACTCCTTATTCAACTAACCCTTCCCCTGAGCCCCTTATTGTCCCTGTAACTCCTTATTCCACTAACCCCTCCCCTGAGCCCCTTATTGTCCCTGTAACTCCTTGTTCCACTAACCCCTCCCCTGAGCCCCTTATTGTCCCTGTAACTCCTTGTTCCACTAACCCCTCCCCTGAGCCCCTTATTGTCTCTTTAATTCCTTATTGTAGTAACCTAGGCCCTCAGTGCCTTATTTCCCATGTACTACATTACTACTATAGTAAGCCAGTTAGTAAGTGCTGTTTAGTCCCTATAGATGTTCTACTTGCACTGGATCCTGACTGTGCTGTTTCTAAATCCATTTTCGATGGCTGTCCTTGGCACGGTGAAAAACATCCACGATCCCTTCTCTCTCTCTCGCTCTCAATCGCTTTCTTTTCCGGCTGCCAACTTGGCTGAGTAGCTGAGAGTGGTGTAACTGTTATGTAATGCGCGGGGAGTGGGAGCGAGCGCCTTGCGCTTTGATGACACGAGTCATTTTTATTCTTTGTCAGAGTAGAACTATTTGTTACTCGTATCTCGGACACTTTGTCACAATGATTTGATCCTTTCAGTCTGATCCCATGTTCTTCTCTCCGGTGCTCCAGTCTCAGAGTTATTTGGTGGTGGTTGTGTTGTTGTCTCATAGGCACATTCTGCTACACAGAGTCACAATCACATTCAGAAAGTAATGACACAGCAGGCACTTATTATTTGCCGGAGGTTATTTACTGAACGCTTGCTCTGTGTTCCCGTGCTCTACATGAATTTCAGCCAGACTCAATGGGGGGAATTCACAAAAGTGTCGGGAATGAAAAAATGTCTTTAAAATGTCGTAGAAAGTGTCGTAGCAACAGCCGACAAATTCACAGGGCATTTCTCCGCCAATTTTCCGACATGTGCGACACTTTTGAATTAGTGTCGTTAAAAGTTGGCGTGGTTTTTTCGGCGCCACTTTTCCTGACATTTTTATGAATTACTCGTAAACTCATTTTTTTTACCGACAATTTTTCAGACACTTTAGGCTCTCCAAAATGAAAATGTCAGACAAATTGTCGTTTAAAAAGTCTTGGTAAATGGCGTTTGTACGACGAGAAGATATACGACATTTTAGAAAATTGTCAGACTTACGAGACATTCAGAGATGGTAAGATCTGCCTTTGTGAATTTGCCGTTCGTACGACATTTTACAAATTTGTCGACCGCCACTTCTGGGTCACTTTTTTTACCGACACTTTTGTGAATTCCTCCCATTGTATTTGCTCTAAGTTCAGCTGAACCGGAAAAAAATGGCCGCAGGGTCGGAATTATTGGGCCTTTTATCAGCAAACAGAAGCCAGGCACCGGGTCTTATTAGCATAAAGGTTGCCCATACAGATACTCACACACCCTTCTTCCAGAAATATTCTCCAACATTTCCTGATTAGAAATGAAATGAAGAGAGAATTTGGCACCATTTCCAAGGGCTGAATGTCATTGTTTATAATAACATACACATTAACATAACAGGGAAGGATATAACATAACCATCTGAGCTCTGCTGGAATAACCATTGTATATATATATATATATATATAGATATATAGATATATATAGAGATATAGAAAAAAAAAACATGAATATCCTGAATTATATCCTTATAAATGGTGACTAGTGATGTCATCAGTTATAAACGGTGAGTAGTGATATAATTTCTGTCACATGACTCACTGAAACGTGTGTATTATAATAGATAACGTAACCCTGTTGCAAAATATACGGATATTAGAAGTCATCTTGGATTTCCATGACTCGGCCTTCGGCTGTGTGTTTTTATATGGTCATGGAATTCCTCTGTAACTTATAATATTCTTATAATTTACAAGTGGGGGCACTTTATTCACTATTTAATAACTGGTAGTGTAATGTAATAAACAACCATTCCTTCACATACCCAAGAGACCTATCACGTACACCCATTGCTGTCCAACTTCTGTGGTCCTGAGGGCCGTAATTTTTCTGACCTACTTAGTGGAGGGCCAATAATGGAAGCCAGTGTTGACCGCTCCCTGTTTTTTTAAACCACACCCATGTTACCACAAGATCATGTCCACTTTAATTGTGGTAGCACACCAAATAAACAAATGGTTGGTGCTCACTGCAGGGATATCACTTATCACTCATATGTGAAAAAAGTTGTCATATTAAGATATACCCTTAAATCTATATGCCCCCTCTTCCCCTTGGATAACACAGCACCCCCAGGGGTTAGGGGCCCCTAACAATAATTTATTTTCAAGCGCTAACAAACTCCCAGAACAAATACAAGGCTTATGTTCCACAGGCAGAGTATGTCACACACAGGCAGAGTATGTCACAGACAGGCAGAGTATGTCACACACAGGCAGAGCATGTCACACACAGTCAGAGTATGTCACACACAGGCAGAGCATGTTACACACAGGCAGAGCATGTCACACACAGGCAGAGCATGTCACACACAGTCAGAGCATGTCACACACAGTCAGAGCATGTCACACACAGTCAGAGTATGTCACACACAGGCAGAGTATGTCACACACAGGCAGAGTATGTCACACACAGGCAGAGCAGGTCACACAGGCAGAGTATGTCACACACAGGCAGAGTATGTCACACACAGGCAGAGCAGGGCACACACAGGCAGAGTATGTCACACACAGGCAGAGTATGTCACACACAGGCAGAGCAGGGCACACACAGGCAGAGTATGTCACACACAGTCAGAGTATGTCACACACAGGCAGAGCATAGGGAAGGCAGAACAGAGCAGGAGACAGGGAAACCTATCAGGACCAGTCTAATATGTACTACATACAGTGACACAGTACTGGTGCCCCATTAGCAGTTTGTATAAAGTTTGAACAATGAGGTTTAGACAATGTAGGGGCCAGTTTATCTCTATAGTGATACCATTTAGAGCTTTCACATGGTAAGCAGACACAGCAGGTAGGTGGGGGCCACCGAAGGGGGGTCATGGGCAGCCAGTTGGACAACCCTGACCTACACCATAACTATCTGAACTATGTTATTAAGGGTGGTTCACATTTAAGTTAACTTTTAGTATGTTATAGAATGGCCAATTCCTAGCAACTTTTCAATTGGGTTTTCATTATTTATCTTTCATAGTTTTACATCTTCTTCTGACTCTTTAAGGCTACAAATGTATAGTTTCTGCTACTTTTTACTCCTCTTTATGTTCAGTCCCTCTCCTATTCATATTCCAGTCTCTTATTCAAATCAGTGCATGGTTGCTAGGGGAATTTGGAATTCAGCAACCAGATTGCTGACATTTCACACGGGAGAGCTACTGAATAAGTTAAAAATCACAAATAATAAAAAATGAAAACCAATAGCAAATTGTCTCAGGATATCAATCTCTACATCATACTAAGGGGCAGATTTATCAAAGGTCGAGGTGAATTTTCTAATTCAAAAAATTCAAATTTCAAGCTATTTTTTGTGTACTTTGACTAGGGAAAAGTCCAAATTTGATTTTGAATTTGAAAAAAATTAGAAAATCCAAATATTGAATTTTCAAAATTTATCATGTACTGACTCTTTAAAAATTTGACTTCGACCATTCACATTTTAATCCTGCCAATTTGCTGTTTTAGCCTATGGGGGAATTCCTAGAACCTATTTGGAGTCAATTGGTGGACTTTGAAAAATCAAAGTTTTCTTTGGGGAAAACTGAGATTCGAATTCGATCGAATGCGCTATTACTTCGATTCGTAAAAATTCTAATTTGGCCAAATACGGACCTATTCGATCGAAAACTGACCTATTCGGGCAAAAAAAAAAACCTTAGACTTAATTTCGGTTGGTCTTTTTGAATTCGAACTTGTAAGGTTTTTCAAATTCAAATTTCGAACCTTGATAAATATGCCCCTATGAGTTAATTTAAAGGTGATCAGTCCTTTTAAATGGTAGAATGAATTACTTGCAATGTACACAGTGTAATTTAGTGATAAAAACGATACCATAAAAATCATGAATCATAACTTTAAGGCAGCCCATGGATAGGGTTAGGCACCCATCGAATACCCTCAAAGTGGTTGGTTTAGGCTGATTCCCTTACTGTGTCGGCCATCCAGGGTAAAGCACACAATCCAGTCACTTTAGTCTTTATTATAGAGGGTCTCGTATACCAAATGTGAATTTTGATTATCACTCTAAATTGTGTGTAGCCCTTTAGCAGGGATAATCTGTGCTGCAGTCAGTTGCCTGAACGTAGAGAATTTACAATAGGGTGTATATTATTCTACAGTTAAAGGGCATGTAAAGGCAAAAACATAAAATCCCATTTTTACTTTCTTTAATGAAAAAGAAACCTATCTCCAATATACTTTTATAAGAAACCTGACTGTATGCAGTGAAATTCTCCCTTCATTTACTGCTGTGGATAGGAATTGTCAGACGGTCCCTAACTGCTCTGCAGGGAAACAATCATACTTATGAACAGCAGGGGGAGCCCCCGCCTTACTTCCCAGCCATGCAGAACTCAAGCAGCTTTGTTTATGACGATCCCTAAGCAGCCCAGACGACACTGAGCATGTGCACAGTCTTAGTCTTACAAAGATGTATAACAAAGTTACAAGATGGTGACCCCCCTGGAGCCACCTTTGAAAGCATAAATTATTTGTTTGATTAGGCTTGTGGTGCAGTAAGTTCATGTTTATATTTAGTATACAAAATACAGCATTTCTAGCCTTATTCTATTTTAGACTTTACATGCCCTTTAACTTTATTCTATATTTTATAATATAAAAGTCATGATACCATTGTCCAGGCTACTTAATCATACATTCTGATTCATATTAAATAGCAGTTTAGAAACCAGCAGCCCTGCAGCATCAGCTTCTTTGATTGACAAACCTCGTTTTCAGCTCAGAGCCCACTGAGCATGTGCAGTGCCACTGACCCACAAAAGATGCCTAACAAGATGGGGAGCTGCTGGGGAGAACTTTGAAGGGCTGTTATAGGGCTGTCGTACCTCTGGGCTGGTACAGTAAATCCAATATATAAAATGCAACATTTCTAGCCATATTACTTTTTAGACTTTACTTCTCCTTTAAGTTGATTTACAAGTGTTCAGTTTCTTTACTATAAAAGAAAATATTAAAGCATCACATGATAATCGAGGACATCAATCATTCCATGATGATTAATGTTGATGATGATGCTAGTCAATCAAGTACAAGCCCTTAGAGTTGCCCTACTTGGAAGAAATATCAAATTCTTTTGATTGGAATGAGCTATTCCTGGCAGGAAGTGATTCAAAACTGTTGATAGAGGAGCATCTTGTAGCTGAAAATTCTTTAAATATTTAGTAGAATTTCTTTTGAATCTTTTGCCTGGGTGTTTAATGAAAAGGTGTCCCCAGTGGCTGGATTATATGAAACATATAATATTAGAATACCTCTTTGTTTTTCCAGTAGCAATAACTTCTCGATTGAGTATTCCCCGAACTCTGGAGCCTCTCACACTCAGCATGAGAAACCACAAACAACTTCCTGTGATACTGAGGCTTACACGGCTACACAATGTAGTACAGATGTGCTTACTCACTGATGTAATAATATGTAATGTTCTGCCAAGTAATATACATTGTCCTAGACATCTGCAATAGTTGGTTCATTTGCAACTACCAGACTACCAACAAAGTGTTAGGGCATCATGATCTGCTGGGGCACAGGATAAAATGGACACACTCCCTTCCCAGAGACTATTATCCACTGTTACTATAGACTCCATCTCTCCCTACTATACCTGCTATCCCACAGTCACACTCCCTTCCCAGAGACTATTATCCACTGTTACTATAGGCACCATCTCTCCCTACTATACCTGCTATCCCACAGTCACACTCCCTTCCCAGAGACTATTATCCACTGTTACTATAGACACCATCTCTCCCTACTATACCTGCTATCCCACAGTCACACTCCCTTCCCAGAGACTATTATCCACTGTTACTATAGGCACCATCTCTCCCTACTATACCTGCTATCCCACAGTCACACTCCCTTCCCAGAGACTATTATCCACTGTTACTATAGACACCATCTCTCCCTACTATACCTGCTATCCCACAGTCACACTCCCTTCCCAGAGACTATTATCCACTGTTACTATAGGCACCATCTCTCCCTACTATACCTGCTATCCCACAGTCACACTCCCTTCCCAGAGACTATTATCCACTGTTACTATAGACACCATCTCTCCCTACTATACCTGCTATCCCACAGTCACACTCCCTTCCCAGAGACTATTATCCACTGTTACTATAGGCACCATCTCTCCCTACTATACCTGCTATCCCACAGTCACACTCCCTTCCCAGAGACTATTATCCACTGTTACTATAGACACCATCTCTCCCTACTATACCTGCTATCCCACAGTCACACTCCCTTCCCAGAGACTATTATCCACTGTTACTATAGGCACCATCTCTCCCTACTATACCTGCTATCCCACAGTCACACTCCCTTCCCAGAGACTATTATCCACTGTTACTATAGACACCATCTCTCCCTACTATACCTGCTATCCCACAGTCACACTCCCTTCCCAGAGACTATTATCCACTGTTACTATAGACACCATCTCTCCCTACTATACCTGCTATCCCACAGTCACACTCCCTTCCCAGAGACTATTATCCACTGTTACTATAGGCACCATCTCTCCCTACTATACCTGCTATCCCACAGTCACACTCCCTTCCCAGAGACTATTATCCACTGTTACTATAGACACCATCTCTCCCTATTATACCTGCTATCCCACAGTCACACTCCCTTCCCAGAGACTATTATCCCACTGTTACTATAGGCACCTTCTCTCCCTACTATACCTGCTATCCCACAGTCACACTCCCTTCCCAGAGACTATTATCCACTGTTACTATAGGCACCATCTCTCCCTATTATACCTGCTATCCCACAGTCACACTCCCTTCCCAGAGACTATTATCCCACTGTTACTATAGGCACCATCTCTCTCTACTATACCTGCTATCCCACAGTTACACTCCCTTCCCAGAGACTATTATCCACTGTTACTATAGACACCATCTCTCCCTACTATACCTGCTATCCCACAGCCACACTCCCTTCCCAGAGACTATTATCCCACTGTTACTATAGGCACCATCTCTCATTACTCATTACATCTCCCCTCTCTGTATAATGGGGCTGAATATCTCTACCTGATAATGATCTCCCCTCTCTGTATAATGGGACTGAGTATCTCTACCCAATACCCCTCTGTTCTGTATAATGGGACTGAGTATCTAGAGGCTGATAAGGATCTCCCTGCTCTTTATAAAATGACTGAATGTCTCCGTATTGTGTATAATGGTGCAGAGTATGCTATGGTTGCTAATAGACTGAGCTGCCATATAGAGGCAGAGGGACATGTTGATAGGCTGTGCATTCAGTACACATGAGTAGCGAGTGCCGTTCAGGAGTTGAGAGAGGGGAGAGGGAGGCTTGGGGAGTTGTGAGCAAGAGAAGGGGACAGAGTGAGTGAGAGGAGGGGAAAGGCTGGCACATTTTCACAGGACGCACTAGGGTTAAGTAAGGTGAATGCTCAGCCTCATTTGAACTCTGTAGGGTTGGGAGAGACACACACGCTGTGTATATACATAGTGATAGAGAGAGGGGACCGGCAGCGAGACAGGAGCTGGGGAGAGTTCAGCACAGGAGAGAGAGGCAGGGAGAGGGACAAAGAGACACTTAGCAACAGGGATCAGCTTGGGAACAAGTGAGAAGCAAGAGCAAGTTCTGCTGCCCATTCAGGTACAGTATAACCTGCAATCTGCATGCAACTGTCATATACTCCCACTCCCACCTCTCTTCTACTGCATATACACTGATAGCACAGCCTAGCCTGCTGAGCTTACACTCTAATATACAGTTAGACACAGATACAATACAGGGAGAGGAACTATTGGGAGAAGTGAATACTGCCCTGCAAAGCTTACACTCTATTATACAGAGGGACACAGATACAATACAGAGAGGGAACCATTGGTAGAAGAGAGTACTGCCCTGCAGAGCTTACACTCTAATATACAGAGGTACACAGATACAATATAGGGAGAGGTACATACTGGGAGAAGGGAATCCTTGCCCTGCAGAGCTTACACTCTATTATATATAGGGACACATATACAATACAAGGAGAGGAATCCATTGTTGAAAGGGCAATCCTGCCCTACAGAGCTTACACTTTAATATAATGAGGGACACAGATATAATACATGGAGAGGGAACCATTGGGAGAAGGGAATCCTGCCCTGCAGAGCTTACACTCTAATATACAGAGGGACACAGACACAATACAGGGAGAGGGAACCATTGAGAGAACAGAATCCTGCCCTGCAGAGCTTACACTCTAGTTTACAGGGGGACACATAAACACTTCATGGAATGGGAGCAAATTAGGTAAAGAATAGATTTCAGAAAGATCACACATTTGTATATTTTTGCAGATAATCTTATGGAAGTTACTCACTTTGAGGTGAATGTACCTTATTTATAGGGCAGATTTATTTAGCCTGAAACAGACAGAAATAATGAACGAAGTCACAGTTCACTGGGCGCCCAGATCATTCCTTATCTGCATATTTCCATTTATATGTGTGCGGGAGCTGGCCAACTTTTTTTTTTAAAAAAAGCCAGAAACAAAATAATACATTTATTGCCACGAGGGGTGCAATGCCAATAACCACTGCTCTCAGTTAAATTTAGTTATTACAGAGAGGGATTTCTCTATTTAACCATAAATAAATATATGTGTGTGTGTGTATTCAGGGAAATTTGATGAGCTTAAGCTATAATTAAACAATAAATATAATTGCATGATATTTTCCCATGTCTGTAAGTAGCATATCCTCACATTACACACCACTCTCATCTGGGAGTATGTGTTGGTATGCACTAAACTGACCAATCACAGTCACTGACTGGCCATCATTAGGGCAAGTTGCCAATAGGCAGCCAATGAGGATGCTCGCTCCAACTGCCAACAGAGGGGGCCGTATGTATATGTGTGAGAGTGTGAGTGTGAGTGTGTGTGTGAGTGTGAGGTGCATAACAGCTGCTGTGTGTGCCATTACTATAAATCTGGCAGAACACTGAGTACCAGAAAGGAAAGGCTATAAGACTCGTGCCAGTTTATGTTTGGCGCCCAGTGGAAATATGGCTGGATGTGTAGCTGTTGTGTGTCTGTGAGTAATACAGTCTTAATTATTAGTGTAAGTCTGCTGCCACTTTTGTTGGGTTATATTTAGTAAGGGAAGTTTTTCATTACGGAACAGCACAGTGCAACTACAGCTACAGGGCCTGGCACTAGCGATTAGTACATACGGACTGGACCAGGGTTTGGGGGTACTATATGTCTGTGTGTCCACCAACAATAGTGTATTAAAGGGGAAGTTCGCTTTTAACTTTGTAATTGGTCTTCATTTTTTTTGTTATAGTTTTTTTTTAAATTATTCTATATCTTTCCAGCTTTCAAATGGGTGTCACCGACCCCGGCAGCCAAAACATTATTGTGAACCACCAGATAGCTGATGAAATTGCAAACTGGAGAGCTGCTGAACAAAAAGTTAAATAACGGAAAAGCCAAAAAAAAATAATAAAAAATGAAAACCAATTGCAAATTGTCTCAGAATATCACTGTCTACAGGATACTAGAAGTTAATTTAGAGGTGAACAACCCCCTTTAATGCACAGTTAGGTGCTCACAGTGTAATTAGCCTGTATTACCCTAAGTTTGTAATTGTATACCCCAATAATAGGGCACTAGTACACATTACTTATAGGGGCACATTTACTTAGGGTCGAATATCGAGGGTTAATTAACCCTCGATATTCGACTGTCGAAGTTAAATCCTTCGACTTTGAATATCGAAGTCGAAGGATTTAGCGCTATTCGTTCGATCAAACGATCGAAGGAATAATCGTTCGATCGAACGATTAAATTCTTCGAATAGAACGAAATTCCTTCGATCAGAAATTTGCTGGAAAGCCTATGGGGACCTTCCCCATAGGCTAACATTGATGCTCGGTAGGTTTAAGGTGGTGAAGTAGGTGGTCGAAGTTTTTTTTAAAGAGACAGTACTTTGACTATCGAATAGTCGAATGATTTTTACTTCGAATCGTTCGATTTGAAGTCGTGAAGTAGCCAATTCGATGGTCGATGTAGCCAAAAAAAACATTCGAAATTCGAAGTATTTTTTATTCTATTCCTTCACTCGAGCTAAGTAAATGTGCCCCTAAATGTATAGCAGTGTACCATAGCAACAGTGCATTGGTTTTCATTTTTTATTACTTGTGGCTCTGCAGTTTGCAATTTCAGTTTAATAGAAGATAAGTAATAAAAAAATAGCAATGACAATACATTTGTAGCCTTACAGATCATTTGTTTGTTTTTTTTATATGAGGTCAGTGACCCCCATTTGAAAGCTGGAAAGAGTCAGAAGAAAACATTTAAATTGAAATAATTAAATAAAAATCAAAAATAAATAATGAAGGCCAATCACATTGTGTAATATTGTGTGTGTGTGTGTGAGTAGCAGCAGCTCAGTGTAAGTGTAGTTGTACAAGTGCTTTAGTACAGGGACCCTGTGTCAGTACTAATGTTTGTGTGACACTCCTACCTGGATTTCCATCTTGATAATTTTTGCTTTTCTGTCCTTGCTTTCCAAGAAACAATTGCACAACTATAGCCTGAGGCCTTGGCACTTGTGCACAGTCTGTGTTTGTGTGAGGCCTTTGTGTGCTGCTTTACTGGCAGATACTCTTCTGTGTGTTTATACTGTGTGTCCCTGGCTCTGTCTGGGCATCAAACTACAGCTCTCTGGGAAGGGACTGTGCGATAGCGGGTATAGTAGGGAGAGATGGTGCCTATAGTAACAGTGGGATAATAGTCTCTGGGAAGGGAGTGTGACTGTGGGATAGCAGGTATAGTAGGGAGAGATGGTGCCTATAGTAACAGTGGGATATAGTCTCTGGGAAGGGAGTGTGACTGTGGGATAGCAGGTATAGTAGGGAGAGATGGTGTCTATAGTAACAGTGGATAATAGTCTCTGGGAAGGGAGTGTGACTGTGGGATAGCAGGTATAGTAGGGAGAGATGGTGTCTATAGTAACAGTGGATAATAGTCTCTGGGAAGGGAGTATGACTGTGGGATAGCAGGTATAGTAGGGAGAGATGGTGCCTATAGTAACAGTGGATAATAGTCTCTGGGAAGGGAGTGTGACTGTGGGATAGCAGGTATAGTAGTGAGAGATGGTGCCTATAGTAACAGTGGGATAATAGTCTCTGGGAAGGGAGTGTGACTGTGGGATAGCAGGTATAGTAGGGAGAGATGGTGTCTATAGTAACAGTGGATAATAGTCTCTGGGAAGGGAGTGTGACTGTGGGATAGCAGGTATAGTAGGGAGAGATGGTGTCTATAGTAACAGTGGATAATAGTCTCTGGGAAGGGAGTGTGACTGTGGGATAGCAGGTATAGTAGGGAGAGATGGTGTCTATAGTAACAGTGGATAATAGTCTCTGGGAAGGGAGTGTGACTGTGGGATAGCAGGTATAGTAGTGAGAGATGGTGCCTATAGTAACAGTGGGATAATAGTCTCTGGGAAGGGAGTGTGACTGTGGGATAGCAGGTATAGTAGGGAGAGATGGTGCCTATAGTAACAGTGTGATAATAGTCTCTGGGAAGGGAGTGTGACTGTGGGTTAGCAGGTATAGTAGGGAGAGATGGTGTCTATAGTAACAGTGGATAATAGTCTCTGGGAAGGGAGTGTGACTGTGGGATAGCAGGTATAGTAGGGAGAGATGGTGCCTATAGTAACAGTGGATAATAGTCTCTGGGAAGGGAGTGTGACTGTGGGATAGCAGGTATAGTAGGGAGAGATGGTGCCTATAGTAACAGTGGATAATAGTCTCTTGGAAGGGAGTGTGACTGTGGGATAGCAGGTATAGTAGGGAGAGATGGTGCCTATAGTAACAGTGGGATAATAGTCTCTGGGAAGGGAGTGTGACTGTGGGATAGCAGGTATAGTAGGGAGAGATGGTGCCTATAGTAACAGTGGGATAATAGTCTCTGGGAAGGGAGTGTGACTGTGGGATAGCAGGTATAGTAGGGAGAGATGGTGCCTATAGTAACAGTGGGATATAGTCTCTGGGAAGGGAGTGTGACTGTGGGATAGCAGGTATAGTAGGGAGAGATGGTGTCTATAGTAACAGTGGATAATAGTCTCTGGGAAGGGAGTGTGACTGTGGGATAGCAGGTATAGTAGGGAGAGATGGTGTCTATAGTAACAGTGGATAATAGTCTCTGGGAAGGGAGTGTGACTGTGGGATAGCAGGTATAGTAGGGAGAGATGGTGCCTATAGTAACAGTGGATAATAGTCTCTGGGAAGGGAGTGTGACTGTGGGATAGCAGGTATAGTAGGGAGAGATGGTGCCTATAGTAACAGTGGATAATAGTCTCTTGGAAGGGAGTGTGACTGTGGGATAGCAGGTATAGTAGGGAGAGATGGTGCCTATAGTAGGAGTGGGATAATAGTCTCTGGGAAGGGAGTGTGATTGTGGGATAGCAGGTATAGTAGGGAGAGAAGGTGCCTATAGTAACAGTGGGGTAATAGTCTCTGGGAAGGGAGTGTGACTGTGGGATAGCAGGTATAGTAGGGAGAGATGGTGTCTATAGTATCAGTGGGATAATAGTCTCTGGGAAGGGAGTGTGGCTGTGGGATAGCAGGTATAGTAGGGAGAGATGGTGCCTATAGTAGGAGTGGGATAATAGTCTCTGGGAAGGGAGTGTGATTGTGGGATAGCAGGTATAGTAGGGAGAGAAGGTGCCTATAGTAACAGTGGGGTAATAGTCTCTGGGAAGGGAGTGTGACTGTGGGATAGCAGGTATAGTAGGGAGAGATGGTGCCTATAGTAACAGTGGATAATAGTCTCTGGGAAGGGAGTGTGACTGTGGGATAGCAGGTATAGTAGTGAGAGATGGTGCCTATAGCAGCAGTGGAGATAGTAGCCTATAACTGGTCAGTCTTTCTCTGGGTATTCCATCTATAATAATGTTCCTTTCACCAGGAGTGTTCTTTTCCTCAGTGTGTTTTTGGTGTGTTGTATGGATCATCAGGGATGTGACATTCTGTCTCTGTTATTGTCTGGAATGTTGAACTGTTGAAGAACATCTCCATTGTCCATTTAGCTGTGCTTCCTAATTCCAACACTTGTTTTTCACAGGCATCTGCCCTTTGCCCTTCACCCTTGTACCACCCTGGCTCAATTTGGTGAACTCTCCCCTCCTGTCCTCTCCCCCCAACCGGCAATGAACGGCCCTGTTCCTTGCCCAACCCCTGTGGATCCACCTGCTCCTCCTCAGGTACCTCCCACATTAGAGGCTTATGCTCCACCTCCACATAATCAACTGTCTGAAGAGATTTCCCCATCAACATCTCTTATTTCTGGCTCTGGCTTGCTCCTTGCTCGATCCCTGCTTGGCTGTCGGAGCACTCCTTCCTCCCCTACTTCATCTACTTCCCCCGGCAATTCCCGGCGACGCCGGGAATTCACCCCAGATGAGAAGAAAGATGATTGCTACTGGGACAAGAGGCGCAAGAACAATGAGGCTGCAAAACGCTCAAGAGAAAAGCGCCGTGCTGGAGATCTTGCCCTGGAGGGCCGTGTCATTGCCCTTCTTGAAGAGAATGCCCGTCTCCGTGCTGAACTCCTTGCTCTACGTTTCCGCTTTGGCCTGGTACGTGACCCATGTGAAGAAACTCGAGGAGGCTACTCAGCACAGTGTGGCCTCCATGAGCCTCCACCAGCCAACCCTCCTCCACCTCCTCCTCTCCCCCATTCCGAAGATTCTGGGTTCTCTACACCAAGTGTGGGCAGTCCTGTTTTCTTTGAAGACCGAGTGCCAGAACATGAACCTCAACCAATGCCTCATTCAGCTCTGTCTTATTATGGTCCCATAAATGGAGAAACTGTAGAGAACCCTCGTGGAAGACTGGAGACTCTTGGAGATTGTTATAAGAGCCTTCCACATAAGCTGAGGTTTAAGGGAGGTGCTTCTGGTGAAGAGGGGTCACATAGTATCATGCAAATGACAAGAGAAACAGGTGCTTTTGCCTCTGAGACTGCCACAGGGTTCTCACAGCAGCCTCCACCCTGTCCTCGCGGGCGATGGATGGCCCACAGTCAAGACGGAGTACCACCAGCTGCCTCTGAGAACTCAGAGCTACGGTCCCAGCTGGCTTCTCTTTCTGCAGAGGTGGCACATTTAAAAAGAATTTTCTCCCAGCAGGTAGCGGCCCACGGGGGCCATGAATGAAACCCTTCTACAGATGGAGCTCGACAGCAACGACTGCTAAAGTTGCCGAAAGCGCAGCAGAGATCCCTAATACTATAAAAGTAGGGATGTCCTTTTGATACGTCACATGTTCTGAACACAACACTTTCTATGCCAGGCATAACAGCATTGACTACCAACTGTGTTGTTGTATCCCATTTTTCTGTTGTGTCATCTGAATGAGAGACATGAAGCAATGCGAGGAGATCATGCAACTTCTCGGAGGCATTTGGCACCAGTGACCCTATTGTCTGTTAAGCTGCCAAAATACTTCAGCGGCATTGCTGTGCTCCTGGCTGAAGTAACAACGGTGCCTTCTGTGCCACACACACTGTGACCTCTCTGCCTTCTCACTTGACAGCTTTGTTGTTTAGGTGCTAATGTGATATTGCCATGACCCAGTCGCCATGTTGGTGTGCCCTCCTGCGAGATGGAGGGTGCCTGTATATACTCCTACGTAATCATTTGTACATACTGATTTGCTGAGAGGGAAACACTAGCTTGAACACACTGGAGGTTATTTATTACCTTTGTACCTTGTAAACACAAACAACACAACACTCTTCTGAGCCAGAAATCATCACGGTGCTACATTGGCACCTCTGTAGTATGGCCCAGGCCTAGGTTGGTTACCCCACTCGCTGCCCTTAGTAGAGCCCTGCCCCTTCTGTACAAAAGTAGTGAACAACATAATGCTCCATTCAGTGGATGGAAGAAGGTGGTTCTGAGCTAGACAGTATGAGGAAGCTGTTCCTCTCTGAGGTTTCTTACATGGGGTAACAGTGACCCCAATTCCCGGCCATTGTATTTACTGTGATAAGGTCCCAATATTCATTTCTTTCACCTTACAGTAAAGCTGTCTATAGTAACTCTCCTATGGCTAAGATTCAATTTTTACCCAGGTTTAATTTGGTTGTCCAGTTGGGCCTTACTAGACTGGTGGTCTACCTAGTTGGGTCTTACAAGAGTCCACAAACTGCATCCAAGATCCAACATGTTCCTTGGCTGTTGGGATGTTCCATCAAGTGTTCTCCTTATCAGACTTCCCAATACATATTGTTTGGAAAGGTGATCGTTTTGGTTTCATACTTTCCGGCAACTCCACCTCAAATAGCCCTTGATAAATCCAAATGAAACAGTTAGAGATTAAGAACGCTTTGAGCCCTGGGCTGTTTTGAAGACTTCCCCCAACCCGACGTTCTGGTGTCAGAACTGTCTCTAGTGCCTGGCAGGAGACTGTCCATGTAAAAGAACTGATCAGTAAATGATTAAGCAGTCCAGTATGGCAGCAGACTAAAGCACTAAGAGGGAACTGGGAGGTATGCCTGGCATTCTTCTTCCTCTCTATTAGGCTTGTCCCAGCCTGGAGACCAACTTCTTCTGCACCATCAGTGTTGTCACACACTAACACACTTTTGTAAGAGCAGCCGTGAAACTCCTGTGGCCAATTAATGTGAAGACGCTTGTTTTTAGTGAGACAGACCCAAGCTGGAGACCCAAGTAGTTTCCCAAATATCCTACACTGTGATGGAATTGGAAGCAATACTTCCTATCAGTGCCAACAAACCCAAGCTGCCTATTTGTACCCAACATATATTTGGATGAGGGTGCCCTGAAATAGAGGGTCAGCAGGGCCACTTCACTGTCCTGGGACCATAGCGGTGCATTATGCAACCAACCGACATATGTTTAGATTGAAGAATAAAAACATACCATGGGGTAATACTAGGGATGCACCGAATACAGGACTCGGTTCGAGATTCGGCCAGGATTCTGCCTTTTTCAGCAGGATTTCGGATTCAGCCGAATCCTTCTGCCCAGCCGATCCAAATCCTAATTTGCGTATGCAAATTAGGGGCAGGGAGGGAAATCGTGCGACTTTTAGTCACAAAACAAGGAAGTAAAAAATGTTTTCCCATTCCCACCCCTAATTAGCATATGCAAAATAGGGTTCGGCATTCGGCCAAATCTTTTGCGAAGGATTCGGGGCCGAATCCAAAATATTGGATTTGGTGCATCCCTAGGTAATACACAGGGGGTATATCAGCTCCACCCTTAAAAGATGAGTAAACCTTAAAAACAAGTCAATGTAAAATTGATGAGGGGGCTATTCTAAGTACTTTTGCAATGTACATTCATTATATTTTTTTTTAAATTCCAAGATATTAAGGGATACATGTACTGTTAATATGAATTGTGTTACAACAGCACCACCTGCTGGTCATTTTCTGACCAGTCTGACCAGCAAGTAGTCAAGGAAGTTGTCAGGAGAAAGAAAGAGGCTGCTCTGATGTTCTTCTGCTTAGGAAAACAATGAGAAACGTTTCTGAAATCTTTCCTAAGCAGAAGAACATCTTTCTCCTGACAACTTCCTTGACTACTTGGTGGTCAGACTGGTGGGAAAATGACCAGCAGGTGGCGTTGTTGATACAAAATTCCTTTAATATCTTATTATTTATTATTAAAAATAAATAAATAATGAACGTACATTGCAAAAGTGCAACATTTTACATTTACTTGTTTCTAAGGTTTACTTATCCTTTAAGTGTTTTGTTTCCACTTTCCATTTCCTGATCGTGACTCCTGAACTTTCAGTGTTTAACCCAAAAGTTCTTCAGCTCTTCCCAGACAGTTGTTTCCCTTGTCTTTGTACGCCCTATCTCACTGGAGGCAAACAATATGGCAGCATCTATTCATAGGTATGTTCTAAGACAGGGATCCCCAAACTTTTGAACCTGTGAGCAACATTCAGAAGAAAAAGCAGTTGGGGAGCAACACTAGCATAAAAAGTGTTCTTGGGTGCCAAAGAAGTGCTGTGATTGGCTATTTGGTTGTCCCTATGTGGATTGTCAATCTACATTGAGGCTCTGTTTGGCAGTACAGCTGGTTTTTATACAACCAAAACTTGCCTCCAAGCCTGGAATTCAAAAATAAGCACCTGTTTTAAGTAGGGATGCACCGAATCCACTTTTTTGGATGCGGCCGAACCCCCGAATCCTTCGTGAAAGATTCGGCCGAATACCGAACCGAATCCGAACCCTAATTTGCATATGCAAATTAGGGGGGAAGGGGAAAACATTTTTTACTTCCTTGTTCTCTGACAAAAAGTCACGCAATTTCCCTCCCCGCTCCTAATTTGCATATGCAAATTAAGATTCGGATTCGAATCCCGAACCGAATCCTGGATTCGGTGCATCCCTAGTTTTAAGCCCACTTGGAGCAACATTCAAGAGGTTGAGAGCAACATGTTGCTCACTAGCTAATGGTTGGGGATCATTGTTCTAAGATAACTATAAGCCATGTCCTCACAGCCTATAGACTATCTAATGGAAAAATATATGGATAATAATAATAATAATAGAGGTGGAGAAGGGTATGGGACAGAGTTTATGTGGTCCGTCCCCACCATGAAGATCCAGCCCTGAGTTATCTCACAATATAGTGTTATCAGTGGTGCATTACTGTGCCAGTCACATGACCTGGTCCAGACAGCGCCATTTGCCAACATTTTTTAACTATTTCCTGGAACGCTTTGTTATTGGGCCATTGCACAGAAAGTGGGACTATAGTGTCCCACCACGTGTCTTCTTCTCCAGTGATCATAGAGGGGTGCCAATAAGGAAATGGGTTCTGGGTCCGACAAGTAGAGGCCTTGTAAGAGCCACAATTTCAGGTAGGAAGAGTAAGTTATAGCTGATAAAGTAGAGCAAGGTGGAAATAATAATACATTCTAGTTATAATAGGGCAGGAGAACATGAAGGCCAAAATGGTGACAGTAACACATGATATTCCTTTTGCTCAACCCTTCAGCTATCAGTGAAGCACAAATCCCATCACCCACCTTCAGTGAGAGTCTGTCAGAGCTTGACCCTTGTATTTAGTTGAGTTCATCCGGTTCCTCCATTAATGGCAGCCGGTCAAATCGGAGAACCAAGTTTGGATGCCATCGTCCTGCTTCTGTGGGGCCTTCAAGACCAAGTCAATAAACTCTTCTGGTCTGTGTTTGCTGTGAGTCACATGAGTACACACACCCTCGGTGGCCTTTGCTTAGACCAGTTGAAAATGTCCAAAGTCAGAAAAAACTCTTAATTTGTGCCATTTTCAGTAAAGCATCAAAACATCGACGGTCTCCATGATCTTTTTTTTTTTTGTGTGGAGACCTGACAACTCTGGAATATTTCTGCTGTCTCTCACTGCTGTCTTTCACACGCACTCCTTTTGCTATTTGTTTCCTATGAATGGCCTTCATCAATAAAGAAATTGTTTAAGCAAAGACAGTTTCAGTTTATTTGTCAAATTAGGGATAGGAAAGTGCCCAGGGTGCCAGGCTGGTAAAGGGTAATGACCATAACTCACTCCAGCCTTTATACATTACATTTTAGGCTAACTAACTATATTAGATACATGTTTTATTTTGCACAGCCTATTTATTTACCCAGTTTTTATTTTTACACTGAACAATTCCTTTAGGGTAACTTTTATTATGTTATAGAACAGACAATTCTAAGCAACTTTTCAATTGGTTTTCATTATTTATTTTTTTATAGTTTTATAATTATTTGCCTTTTTCTTCTTCCTCTTTGTAGCTTTCAAATGGGTGTCGCTGACCCCCTTTTAAACAAGAAATGCTCTGTAAGGCTACACATGTATTGTTATTGCTACTTTTTATTACTGATCCTTCTATTCAGGCCTCTCCTATTCATATTCCAGTCTCTTATTCATATCAGTGCACGGTTGCTAGGGGAATTTGGACCATAGTTACCAGATTGCTTAAGATGCAAATTGAAGAGCTGTTGAATAAAAAGCTAAATAACTCAAAAACCTTCAATAATAAAAAATGAAAACCAATTGCAAATGGTCTCAGAATATCACTCTCTACATCATACTAAAGGTTATCTCTTGTTACCCCTTTAATTAAAATAAGACTTTTCTCTAGCAGAGAGCACAGAACAGTCAGCAGCTGCACTTAGATACTTTTGTAACAATTTAAGATAAGAAAATAAACTATTGTAACTGTTTAAGATAAGCAGGTGTCATGGGAGAACTGAGACTAGCACCGGGCCAAGCCGACAGGGCGCCCCCCCCATGTGAGCGTGAGTGCGCGCCCTCTCAACCGCTTACATGCTCAATGCACATGTGCTATTGGGGGAGATTAAAGGAAGGGGAAGGGCAGGGTAGTGAAGGAGGTAGGGGAGAAGAGGAGGGTAACCAGCAGCAGGGGAGCTAACAAGCCGGACTAGGGGTAGGCAGAAAACTTTTGAACAGGTACCTGCCCAGCGCCCCCACATCTTTGCACCCTAGGCAGGTGTGTCTTCTGCCTACCCCTAATTCCGGCCCTGGACTAGCATCTTAAAGGGCAATTCACTTTCATGAACACATAAAACATTGCACTAAAAGCCCAGAAATATGTTTAACTTTTCATAACCTGCCAAATTTTGTAGAATGGACATGGTAGTTAGGGGGTGTGGCCATAAAATGAAAAGCATTTCAGCACAACTTTTTGTCCCTCTTTCCACTTTTTGAATGTTGGGAGGTAAGCTTATCCCTAAAGATGGCAAACATCAGGCACCCTCTGACTGCTGAGCCAGCAGAGGGAGCTCTCTCCATACCTAGAGCTGTCAAGAATTAAAGGGGTGGTTCACCTTTATGTTAACTTTTAGTATGTTATAGATTAGTCATTTCTAACCAACTTTTTAATTGGTCTTCATTACTTATTTATTTTTATCGTTTTTGACTCATGACTCTTTCAAGTGGGGTTCACTGGCCCCATTAAAAGACAAATGCTCTGCAAGGCTACAAATGTATTGTTATTGCTTCTTTTTATTACTCCTCTTTCCTATTCATATTCCAGTCTCTTATTCAAATCACTGCATGGTTGCTAGGGGAATTTGGACCTAGCAACCAGATGGCTGAAATTGCAAAATGGTGAGCTGCTGAATAAAAAGCTAAAAAAATCAAAAAATACAAATAATAAAAAAAATGAAAACCAATTGCAGAATATCACTCGCTACATCATACTAAACATACATTTAAAGGTGCAGAACCTCTTTAACATGGCTCTCAGGGGATGCAGTGACCTCAGCCAACAGACAATAATATAACTCTGTGTAATGTTATTTTCCTTACAGTATCTCGGTTTCACGGATTTAGGGCGACACACAAATGTATGTATATAGCTCCCCATAGACGCGACGATTCTTCTTGCCTAACGACCGATTTTAGCGAAGTCTGACCAAAAATTATCGCGCGGTTAGTGGGATTCGAACGATCAAACATCTTACGATTTTTCGGCCGACATCTGTCAGGAAATTGATCGGCCAGGTTAAAAAATCTTTGTCGGTCCCAGTGCAATGTATCTATGTTTGCAGGGCCAATCAGGCAGCTCCCCTTTGTTTTCCTGGCAAATTGGTCTTTTTAGTTGATGGACAATTCGTACGATCGTTCCGAGAAAATCGTGGTCTCACAATGAGGATCTGATCTTTTAAAAATCTCAGCATCTATGGCCAGCTTTAGTGTGTTTTTGACAATTCTTGCGTAATCTGAAAGTACTGTGATATAACAGTGTCATATTCAGAATGAGCAGCAGAGGGAGCCCTCTCCCCATCCGCACATACACCAGCCTGATACAATTGCAACGACCTGCTGTCTGTATAAATCAGATTTTTGGGCAGGCCCCCCCCCGACCCCTTTTCCGATAATGATTGTAAAAACTGCAAACAATTGTTGTATCAGCTATTCAGCTATAGTTTCTAGAATATCTACCCCAAGTGTCCATCCCAAGTGCCACTCTAAGTCATACCTCCCAACATTTTGGAAGTAAAAAGAGGGACAACATTTTTTGACCACACCCCTTTATGTGGCCACACCCCCTAATTACCATGTTTGTTTTACAAAATTTGGCAGGTTATGAAAGTTTGAAAATATTTCTCCTTATCTAAACTGTGTTTTTGTGTCTCAAAATTGTTACAAAGTATCTTATTTGCACCTGTTAGCTGTTCTGGGCTCTCGGCTAAAAGCCAATTAAGTGAGAAACTTTGTTTCTTTTTCTGGCTGTTCTTTGCAGAGAAAAGAGGGACTTTCCAGTACAAATGAGGGACTGCGGGTTGAGCTGTCAAAAGAGGGACTGTCCCTCCGAAAAAGGGACAGTTGGGAGGTATGTCTAAGTATCTGTCATATTTCCAGGGGCCCACCTTGGATGAGCAGATTATGAGGCGTTGGTTTAAGACAAAACTTTACAAACTGTGAGCAGGGCAGGAGTCGGGTGCCTGGTCAATGTTCCACTCACCAAGGCGATATCAATATATGTTTATTATAGTGGGACTGTATAAGAAATGATATGTAAATATAAATAGGCAGACAAAACATACTCATGGCAGCATACAGCAAGTAATCCGGATAATGAATGCATGTGTATCTACGTATGTATGAGGGGTGTCAGTTTCATATATGTGTGTCTTTCCAGGGCCCTATTACAGTCACATGGAAACATCATCCCTAGCTCCCCCTCCCCCCAATCCACCATAAGGGTAAGGGCACACGTGAAGGTTCGGGGAGATTTAGTCACCCGACGATAAATTGTCAGGGCCGGATTTGCATCTGCGGTTCACATGAACTCCCGCGAGGGCAGCGCAGGAACATTGGAACACTACTTCCCTCTAGTGGCCGGGGCAGGAACTACACTTTATATAACATTATTATATAACCTTTATATAACTAATATCTAGTGGACAAACCCTGTAAATACACCTTTTAACAATTCAGCTTTTTAACATCAAAATTACACATAACAATCATTTTCTCACATTTACATCAGTATTCACTACATTTTGATACCGTTGACACCATTTTCATCCACCTTACTGGCGGGAGGCAGTTCGAGGAGATTAGTTGCTCCGAAGAAGCGACTGGGCGACTAATCTCCCCGAAGCTGAGTGTGTGTCTCTGCCCTAATGCTTATTTCTGATACAGTAACTCTCCCCAGTGCCATAGGCCGATCCCCCCACACCCTCTTACATCATCACCCAGATCCCTTTCAAGCAGGTAAAAGACTATAAAAAATGGGGCCCCCCTGGAGATGGGGGAGGCTCTTCCAGCTGAGCAGCATGAGCCCCATAATTTCATAGGCTAATGTGGAGCAATGAAAGCAGTTGATAAAGGGCATAGGGTTCCCCCAAGTGTTCTTCCTTGGCTGTGTGAGGGCAGGTTGTGATGTAAAAGGGGCAGGGGATGATGAAATGTGGATGGATGGCGGGTTATAGAGCAGGGCTGTCAAAAGAGGGACTGTCCCTCCGAAAAAGGGACAGTTGGGAGGTATGAAGTCAGCGGATAGAAATAAATATTAACAGCATCGAAGGTAGTGAATAATAATGTTTTATACCGTTTATATTGTATATGTTACTATTTATGGTTGAAAGAATATCACACCTGTTTTTTCCTGAAAAGCGAAAAAAGGTTTTTGGATAAGGTATTACACTCATTATTACCTGGGTCTTAGGTTCTTCTAGTTCACTGGACTTTCACTTTTTATGTTTTTGCTGCACTTGTAATTATATCCTGATGAAGGGAGGTTGTACCCCCCGAAACCTTGATGTTGGTGATATAAATCAATAAAGAAGGAGCAGAAATGTGTGTGTGTGTGCGGAGCTGTGAACAAAAAGCTGCTGATGAAATACCAGCCAGGTGGCAACCTAAGGGGCAGCATCTATGTATTTCTATATGTATATATGGGAGCAGCAGCCCCACAGTTTACAAATGATGTATGAAGCAGGGAATCCTATATTCTGTGAAACAGCCAGGCATATTTCCCCTTTAAACAGCATGTTGTGAGACTGTGTTATTTGAGATGATCCCAAGGGACGAGGAGACAAACCAGTTTGGCACAGACCTGGCACTCGCTATAAATCTCTAGGCGTAATAACGACGCCGCTCACAACTAGGTTACTAGGCCTTTGTGCTGCGGGGGGGGGGGAATCTGGGGCACAGTACAGTTTCATCACCTACCAATTTGTTTTAAAGGAACAGTAACACCCACAAACAACAAGGACACTGCAATTATTTATCTGACATACTGTACATACTGTTCCTATCCTGCGCTTGTAATCATGTCTGTGTAGCACAAGCCTTTCTCTTTATTTCTGCTCTTCTATCCTTAGATCTGAGCAAAAAAACTTGTTTATTATTTCCCCTTTAGGGACATTTTTAATACTTGGTGATACAGGCCTTTTTGGGGGACACCACATTGTTAGATTCCCCCTAACCCAGGGGCTTAAATCACTTCATTTCTAGCCTGGGTCAACAGTCGTCCTGGATGATTTTTTTGCAGGGGGGCTGGTGCTCTCTAGTTACACCCCCAGCTTTATACCCCCAGTCACTTTACTGTACAGGAGACAAGACTCTGGCCAGTATCCCAGTTATTATATTTTACAGAATATAGGATTCTCTGCAGTATTATGTGCATGAAACCCCCAACCAACATATTATACAGGAGATAAGATTCTGTGCTACTGTCTATTATGCACATTATTTGTATTAAACCATCACTATTATTATGTGCAAAATACCCCCTGCCAACTTACTGTACAAGAGATAGGATTCTTTATAGAGTTATGAGCGTTATACCCCCCACCACTATATTACACAGGGGGATTAATTGCAGAATTATCGGCTCTATACCCCCAGGCAACTTTCTGAAGATCTCCCCAAGCCGTCATATTGTACAGAAGACAGAAGAGCTTAATTAATACCATAGCATCCTATACGGCAATATATGGCTATATATATATATATATGTACTGTATGTGTATAGGCTGAATGTTGTTGTTATGTTGATTGTGGTGTATTTTGCCCAATAATGCGCTTGGTTTTATTGATTTCTCTCCTATTTCACTGACCCTCAGCCGTTACTGGATTCTAGTGCCCAAATTTTGAGGACAACATTACTGTGGTGAGATAATTCTCCAACATTTTATTTCATGTTCTGTTCATCCATCCGCCCTTCCCCTCCCGACACAAACACTCACCCTGATATCTGCACAGACTGTCCTTTATATTAAATAAGCTCCTGTATAACTCCTGTAACATTCTGCCCTACATTTCTATATCCAGCTCAAGTGTGTGATAAGTCATCATTCCCTTTTCCCAATGGTTCCCTGTATTGTATCTGTGTCCCTCTGTATATTAGAGTGTAAGCTCAGCAAGACAGGATTCACTTTTTCCAATGGCTCCCTCTACCTGTATTATATCTGTGTCCCTCTGTATATTAGAGTGCAAGCTCTGCAGGACAGGATTCCCTCTTTCCAATGGCTCCCTCTCCTTGTATTGTATCTGTGTCCCTCTGTATATTAGAGTATAAGCTCTGCAGGACAGGATTCCCTCTTTCCATTGGCTCCCTCTCCTTGTATTGTATATGTGTCCCTCTGTATATTAGAGTGCTATCTCTGCAGGACAGGATTGCCTCTTTCCAATGGTTCCCTCTCACTGTATTGTATCTGTGTCCCTCTGTATATTAGAGTGTAAGCTCAGCAAGACAGGATTCACTTTTTCCAATGGCTCCCTCTACCTGTATTATATCTGTGTCCCTCTGTATATTAGAGTGCAAGCTCTGCAGGACAGGATTCCCTCTTTCCAATGGCTCCCTCTCCTTGTATTGTATCTGTGTCCCTCTGTATATTAGAGTATAAGCTCTGCAGGACAGGATTCCCTCTTTCCATTGGCTCCCTCTCCTTGTATTGTATATGTGTCCCTCTGTATATTAGAGTGCTATCTCTGCAGGACAGGATTGCCTCTTTCCAATGGTTCCCTCTCACTGTATTGTATCTGTGTCCCTCTGTATATTAGAGTGTAAGCTCAGCAAGACAGGATTCACTTTTTCCAATGGCTCCCTCTACCTGTATTATATCTGTGTCCCTCTGTATATTAGAGTGCAAGCTCTGCAGGACAGGATTCCCTCTTTCCAATGGCTCCCTCTCCTTGTATTGTATCTGTGTCCCTCTGTATATTAGAGTATAAGCTCTGCAGGACAGGATTCCCTCTTTCCATTGGCTCCCTCTCCTTGTATTGTATATGTGTCCCTCTGTATATTAGAGTGCTATCTCTGCAGGACAGGATTGCCTCTTTCCAATGGTTCCCTCTCACTGTATTGTATCTGTGTCCCTCTGTATATTAGAGTGTAAGCTCAGCAAGACAGGATTCACTTTTTCCAATGGCTCCCTCTACCTGTATTATATCTGTGTCCCTCTGTATATTAGAGTGCAAGCTCTGCAGGACAGGATTCCCTCTTTCCAATGGCTCCCTCTCCTTGTATTGTATCTGTGTCCCTCTGTATATTAGAGTATAAGCTCTGCAGGACAGGATTCCCTCTTTCCATTGGCTCCCTCTCCTTGTATTGTATATGTGTCCCTCTGTATATTAGAGTGCTAGCTCTGCAGGACAGGATTGCCTCGTTCCAATGGTTCCCTCTCACTGTATTGTATCTGTGTCCCTCTGTATATTAGAGTGTAAGCTCAGCAAGACAGGATTCACTTTTTCCAATGGCTCCCTCTACCTGTATTATATCTGTGTCCCTCTGTATATTAGAGTGTAAGCTCTTCAGGAAAGGATTCCTTTCCCTCAATGGTTCCCTCACCTGGTATTGTATCTTTGTCCCTCTGTATATTAGAGTGCAAGCTCTGGAGGACAGGATTCCCTCTTTCCAATGGTTCCCTCTCCCTGTATTGTATCTGTGTCCCTCTGTATATTAAAGTGTAAGCTCAGCAAGACAGGATTCACTTTTTCCAATGGCTCCCTCTACCTGTATTATATCTGTGTCCCTCTGTATATTAGAGTGTAAGCTCAGCAAGAAAGGATTCACTTTTTCCAATGGTTCCCTCTACCTGTATTATATCTGTGTCCCTCTGTACATTAGAGTGTAAGCTCTTCAGGACAGGATTCCTTTCCCTCAATGGTTCCCTCACCCTGTATAGTTTCTGTGTCCCTCTGTATATTAGAGTGCAAGCTCTGCAGGACAGGATTCCCTCTTTCCAATGGTTCCCTCTCCCTGTATTGTATCTGTGTCCCTCTGTATATTAAAGTGTAAGCTCAGCAAGAAAGGATTCACTTTTTCCAATGGCTCCCTCTACCTGTATTATATCTGTGTCCCTCTGTATATTAGAGTGTACGCTCTGCAGGACAGGATTCCCTCTTTCCAATGGCTCCCTCTCCTTGTATTGTATCTGTGTCCCTCTGTATATTAGAGTATAAGCTCTGCAGGACAGGATTCCCTCTTTCCAATGGCTCCCTCTCCTTGTATTGTATATGTGTCCCTCTGTATATTAGAGTGCAAGCTCTGCAGGACAGGATTGCCTCTTTCCAATGGTTCCCTCTCCCTGTATTGTATCTGTGTCCCTCTGTATATTAGAGTGTAAGCTCAGAAACACAGGATTCACTTTTTCCAATGGCTCCCTCTACCTGTATTATATCTGTGTCGCTCTGTATATTAGAGTGTAAGCTCTTCAGGAAAGGATTCCTTTCCCTCAATGGTTCCCTCACCCTGTATTGTATCTGTGTCCCTCTGTATATTAGAGTGCAAGCTCTGCAGGACAGGATTCCCTCTTTCCAATGGTTCCCTCACCCTGTATTGTATCTGTGTCCCTCTGTATATTAGAGTGCAAGCTCTGCAGGACAGGATTCCCTCTTTCCAATGGCTCCCTCTCCTTGTATTGTATCTGTGTACCTCTGTATATTAGAGTGCAAGCTCTGCAGGACAGGATTCCCTCTTTCCAATGGTTCCCTCTCCCTGTATTGTATTTTGAGGACATCATTACTGTGGTGAGATAATTCTCCAACATTTTATTTCATGTTCTGTTCATCCATCCGCCCTTCCCCTCCCGACACAAACACTCACCCTGATATCTGCACAGACTGTCCTGTTATATTAAATAAGCTCCTGTATAACTCCTGTAACATTCTGCCCTACATTTCTATATCCAGCTCAAGTGTGTGACAAGTCATCATTCCCTTTTCCCAATGGTTCCCTGTATTGTATCTGTGTCCCTCTGTCTATTAGAGTGTAAGCTCAGCAAGACAGGATTCACTTTTTCCAATGGCTCCCTCTACCTGTATTATATCTGTGTCCCTCTGTATATTAGAGTGCAAGCTCTGCAGGACAGGATTCCCTCTTTCCAATGTTTCCTTCTTCCTGTATTGTATCTGTGTCCCTCTGTATATTAGAGTGTAAGCTCTGCAGGACAGGATTCCCTCTTTCCAATGTTTCCTTCTTCCTGTATTGTATCTGTGTCCCTCTGTATATTAGAGTGTAAGCTCTGCAGGACAGGATTACCTCTTTCCAATGTTTCCCTCTCCTGTATTGTATCTGTGTCCCTCTGTATATTAGAGTGTAAGCTCAGCAAGACAGGATTCACTTTTTCCAATGGCTCCCTTTACCTGTATTATATCTGTGTCCCTCTGTATATTAGAGTGTAAGCTCTTCAGGACAGGATTCCTTTCCCTCAATGCTTCCCTCACCCTGTATAGTTTCTGTGTCCCTCTGTATATTAGAGTGCAAGCTCTGCAGGACAGGATTCCCTCTTTCCAATGGTTCCCTCTCCCTGTATTGTATCTGTGTCCCTCTGTATATTAGAGTGTAAGCTCTTCAGGACAGGATTCCTTTCCCTCAATGGTTCCCTCACCCTGTATAGTTTCTGTGTCCCTCTGTATATTAGAGTGCAAGCTCTGCAGGACAGGATTCCCTCTTTCCAATGGTTCCCTCTCCCTGTATTGTATCTGTGTCCCTCTGTATATTAGAGTGTAAGCTCTTCAGGACAGGATTCCTTTCCCTCAATGGTTCCCTCACCCTGTATAGTTTCTGTGTCCCTCTGTATATTAGAGTGCAAGCTCTGCAGGACAGGATTCCCTCTTTCCAATGGTTCCCTCTCCCTGTATTGTATCTGTGTCCCTCTGTATATTAGAGTGCAAGCTCTGCAGGACAGGATTCCCTCTTTCCAATGGTTCCCTCTCCCTGTATTGTATTTTGAGGACAATATTAATGTGGTGAGATAATTCTCCAACATTTTATTTCATGTTCTGTTCATCCATCCGCCCTTCCCCTCCTGACACAAACACTCACCCTGATATCTGCACAGACTGTCCTGTTATATTAAATAAGCTCCTGTATAACTCCTGTAACATTCTGCCCTACATTTCTATATCCAGCTCAAGTGTGTGACAAGTATGTATGTATATTTTTATTTGTAAAGTGCTCCTCGAGGGCAAAGCACTGTACCGCTAAACAATAAATTAGTAGTAACAAACAAGGGGTCATTGGAATAAAAAGTAACAATAAGTGCATTATTAGAATACAATTCACATAAATATAAAAAATATAATTACAATACAGATGAAGTGCTCAGTGTCAAGGAAACAAAAGGATAGAGGACCCTACCCCGTAGGGCTTACAGTCTAAATGGGAGGGTAACAGACACAATTCAGAGGAGTATTAAGGTGCTGTGGGTTACAGTTTGTTATACTGTTATATAAGTGTCAGTTCAGCTGTTATCCAGGTGCTCCCAGAGGGAGTCTTTGAGTTTTGTTTTAAAAACATTGAAGGAGGATTCTCTCCTGAGAGATTCAGGAATGACATTCCAAATATAAGGAGTCGCAAGAGAGAAGGGTTTGATACGGGAAACAGCAGTAGTAGTGGGGGGTACAACCAAGCGGTTGCTCTGAGAGGAGCGGAGGTTTCGGGCAGGAACAGATAGAGAGACAAGACATGAGATGTATTTAGGTGCAAAGGAATGAAGGGAAGGTTATGAGGAGGAGATAAGTTATTCTTCGTTTTATAGGAAGCCATGATAAGGACTTCAGCAGCGGAGGGGCCTGTACCTTTTGGATGAGAGGAGGATAATTCTGGCAGCAGTGTTTAGTACAGACTGTAGAGGGGAGAGATGGGAGTTAGGGAGGCCAGTTAGTATAAGGTTACAGTAATCTAGTCGGGATAGGATGAGAGCATGCATGAGTGTCTTGGATGTATCAGGTGAAAGGAAGGGACAGATTTTGGCAATATTGCACAAGAAAAAGTGACAGGTTTTGACAGTGGTGTTAATATGATCAGAGAAGGAGAGAGAGGAGTCAAAGATTACCCCCAGACAGCGAACTGAGTTGACAGGATTAATGAGCCATCAATAGAGATAGTAAATAGGGGAGTAGGACCAGGCTTAGGTGGGAAGATGATAAGTTCAGTTTTTGTTAGGTTGAGTTTGAGGTGGCGCTGGTTCATCCAATTTGAGATAGCCAGGAGGCAGTTAGAGATCTGAGCCTCTGTCTCAGCTGTTAATGAAGAGGTGGGTAAATATATTTGGGTACATCAGCATACAGATGATAATTAAAGCCAAATGATCAGATGAGATCTCCCAAAAACAGAGATTACAGGGAGAACAACAGCGGCCCAAGTACAGAGCCTTGCGGCACCCCCACATTAAGTGGAACTGGAGATGAGGTTTTGTTATCATAGGAGACAGTGAATGATCGGTTAGAGAGGTAAGAAGAGAGACAAGATGCAGCTGGTTACGGATGCCAAGTGAATAGAGAATCTGCATCAGGAGAGAGTGATCAACTGTATCAAATACAGATTATAGGTCAAGGAGGAGAAGGATGGAGAAGTGACCTTTGGCTTTGGCACCTGAAGATCATTGGTAACTCTGCACAAAGCAGTCTCAGTAGAGTGACCAGGCCGGAAACCAGATTGCAGAGGGTCCAACAGATTATGGGTGTGTAGAAAGTTAGTAATACGGGAGAACACAATACGTTCTAGGAGTTTAGCAGCAAGTGGTAGAAGTGAGACAGGACAGTAATTTGATAGACAGGCTGGGTCAGGCGTGGCCTTTTTAAGAATAGGCTTTACACAGGCCTGTTTGAAAGGAGAAGGGAAGGTTCCAGAAGCTAGAGAAGAATTGAAGATGTGAGTAAGTGGTGGTGTAAGCTCTGCAACCCAGTGTTTGAGCAGAGAAGAAGGCATAGGGTCAAGGGGGCAAGTTGTGAGTGGGGAGGACAAGAGAAGCTTGGAGACTTCAGACATTGTTACCGGAGGGAAGGAATTAAGACGCAGAAGGGGCTTAGGAAGGAGGAGCTGGTTTACATTAGTAGAGGTAGGGATCTGATTGCGGGTGGACTCTACTTTGTCTTTAAAGAAATCAGCAAAGTTCTGAGGAGAGTGTGTCTGGTTGACTGATACTGTGGATGAGGAGAAGAGTATTGAATAGAGAAAACAGGCGTTGTGGCTTGGATTTGTGATTGTTTATAAGGGGACTGTAGTACTATTGCTTGGACTTGGACAAGGCAGAATTGAGGCAGGACAATAGAAATTTATAGTGAATGAAGTCTGCTTGTGTACGGGATTTCTTTCACATACTTTCAGCAGATCTCGTACAGGAGCAGAAGAATCTGGTTTGTGAATTCAGCCAGGGTCGTGGGTTCAGAGCACGTGTATGTTTAGTCTGTAACGGGGCAAATGAGCCAATGGTTGAGGATAGTATGTGATTATACTCATATACCAGGGATCAGACGTTGCCTGAAGGGAAATAAGACTGGACCTGAAAGACTGAGCTAAGGCTGGAAGGTCAATGTCACGTGTATCCCGGACTAATACAGTGGGGAAGAAGCAGGTGGGCACGGGGGGGTGAGATGGAAAATGTGACCAAATTGTGATCGGAAAGTGGAAAGGGTTCACTGTTATGTGTGACAAGTGATGATTCCCTTTTCCCAATGGTTCCCTGTATTGTATCTGTGTCCCTCTGTATATTAGAGTGTAAGCTCAGCAAGACAGGATTCACTTTCTCCAATGGTTCCCTCTACCTGTATTATATCTGTGTCCCTCTGTATATTAGAATGCAAGCTCTGCAGGACAGGATTCCCTCTTTCCAATGGTTCCCTCACCCTGTATAGTTTCTGTGTCCCTCTGTATATTAGAGTGCAAGCTCTGCAGGACAGGATTCCCTCTTTCCAATGGTTCCCTCTCCCTGTATTGTATCTGTGTCCCTCTGTATATTAGAGTATAAGCTCTGCAGGACAGGATTCCCTCTTTCCAATGTTTCCTTCTTCCTGTATTGTATCTGTGTCTCTCTGTTTATTAGAATGCAAGCTCTGCAGGACAGGATTCCCTCTTTCCAATGGTTCCCTCTCCCTGTATTGTATCTATGTCCCTCTGTATATTAGAGTGTAAGCTCTGCAGGACAGGATTCCCTCTTTCCAATGGTTCCCTCTCCCTGTATTGTATCTGTGTCCCTCTGTATATTAGAATGCAAGCTCTGCAGGACAGGATTCCCTCTTTCCAATGGTTCCCTCTCCCTGTATTGTATCTGTGTCCCTCTGTATATTAGAGTATAAGCTCTGCAGGACAGGATTCCCTCTTTCCAATGTTTCCTTCTTCCTGTATTGTATCTGTGTCTCTCTGTATATTAGAATGCAAGCTCTGCAGGACAGGATTCCCTCTTTCCAATGGTTCCCTCTCCCTGTATTGTATCTATGTCCCTCTGTATATTAGAGTGTAAGCTCTGCAGGACAGGATTCCCTCTTTCCAATGGTTCCCTCTCCCTGTATTGTATCTGTGTCCCTCTGTATATTAGAATGCAAGCTCTGCAGGACAGGATTCCCTCTTTCCAATGGTTCCCTCTCCCTGTATTGTATCTGTGTCCCTCTGTATATTAGAGTGCAAGCTCTGCAGGACAGGATTCCCTCTTTCCAATGGTTCCCTCACCCTGTATAGTTTCTGTGTCCCTCTGTATATTAGAGTGCAAGCTCTGCAGGACAGGATTCCCTCTTTCCAATGGTTCCCTCTCCCTGTATTGTATTTTGAGGACATCATTACTGTGGTGAGATAATTCTCCAACATTTTATTTCATGTTCTGTTCATCCATCCGCCCTTCCCCTCCCGACACAAACACTCACCCTGATATCTGCACAGACTGTCCTGTTATATTAAATAAGCTCCTGTATAACTCCTGTAACATTCTGCCCTACATTTCTATATCCAGCTCAAGTGTGTGACAAGTCATCATTCCCTTTTCCCAATGGTTCCCTGTATTGTATCTGTGTCCCTCTGTATATTAGAGTGCAAGCTCTGCAGGACAGGATTCCCTCTTTCCAATGGTTCCCTCTCCCTGTATTGTATCTGTGTCCCTCTGTATATTAGAGTGCAAGCTCTGCAGGACAGGATTCCCTCTTTCCAATGGTTCCCTCTCCCTGTATTGTATCTGTGTCCCTCTGTATATTAGAGTATAAGCTCTGCAGGACAGGATTCCCTCTTTCCAATGTTTCCTTCTTCCTGTATTGTATCTGTGTCTCTCTGTATATTAGAATGCAAGCTCTGCAGGACAGGATTCCCTCTTTCCAATGGTTCCCTCTCCCTGTATTGTATCTATGTCCCTCTGTATATTAGAGTGTAAGCTCTGCAGGACAGGATTCCCTCTTTCCAATGGTTCCCTCTCCCTGTATTGTATCTGTGTCCCTCTGTATATTAGAGTGTAAGCTCAGCAAGATAGTATTCACTTTTTCCAATGGCTCCCTTTACCTGTATTATATCTGTGTCCCTCTGTATATTAGAGTGTAAGCTCTTCAGGACAGGATTCCTTTCCCTCAATGGTTCCCTCACCCTGTATAGTTTCTGTGTCTCTCTGTATATTAGAGTGCAAGCTCTGCAGGACAGGATTCCCTCTTTCCAATGGTTCCCTCTCCCTGTATTGTATTTTGAGGACATCATTACTGTGGTGAGATAATTCTCCAACATTTTATTTCATGTTCTGTTCATCCATCCGCCCTTCCCCTCCCGACACAAACACTCACCCTGATATCTGCACAGACTGTCCTGTTATATTAAATAAGCTCCTGTATAACTCCTGTAACATTCTGCCCTACATTTCTATATCCAGCTCAAGTGTGTGACAAGTCATCATTCCCTTTTCCCAATGGTTCCCTGTATTGTATCTGTGTACCTCTGTATACTAGAGTGCAAGCTCTGCAGGACAGGATTCACTTTTTCTAATGGCTCCCTCTACCTGTATTATATCTTTGTCCCTCTGTATATTAAAGTGTAAGCTCTGCAGGACAGGATTCCCTCTTCCCAATGGCTCCTTCTCCTTGTATTGTATCTGTGTCCCTCTGTATCTTAGAGTGTAAGCTCTGCAGAACAGGATTCCCTCTTTCCAATGGCTCCCTCTCCTTGTATTGTATCTGTGTCCCTCTGTATATTAGAATGCAAGCTCTGCAGGACAGTATTCCCTCTTTTCAATGGTTCCCTCTCCCTGTATTGTTTCTCCCTCTGTATATTAGAGTGTAAGCTCTGCAGGACAGGATTCCCTCTTTCCAATATTCCCCTCTCCTGTATTGTATCTGTGTCCCTCTGTATATTAGAGTGTAAGCTCAGCAAGAAAGGATTCACTTTTTCCAATGGCTCCCTCTACCTGTATTATATCTGTGTCCCTCTGTATATTAGAGTGCAAGCTCTGCAGGACAGGATTCCCTCTTTCCAATGTTTCCCTCTTCCTGTATTGTATCTGTGTCCCTCTGTATATTAGAATGCAAGCTCTGCAGGACAGTATTCCCTCTTTTCAATGGTTCCCTCTCCCTGTATTGTATCTGTGTCCCTCTGTATATTAGAGTGTAAGCTCTGCAGGACAGGATTCCCTCTTTCCAATATTCCCCTCTCCTGTATTGTATCTGTGTCCCTCTGTATATTAGAGTGTAAGCTCAGCAAGAAAGGATTCACTTTTTCCAATGGCTCCCTCTACCTGTATTATATCTGTGTCCCTCTGTATATTAGAGTGCAAGCTCTGCAGGACAGGATTCCCTCTTTCCAATGGTTCCCTCACCCTGTATTGTATCTGTGTCCCTCTGTATATTAGAGTGCAAGCTCTGCAGGACAGGATTCCCTCTTTCCAATGGTTCCCTCTCCCTGTATTGTATCTGTGTCCCTCTGTATATTAAAGTGTAAGCTCTGCAGGACAGGATTCCCTCTTTCCAATGGTTCCCTCTCCCTGTATTGTATCTGTGTCCCTCTGTATATTAGAGTATAAGCTCTGCAGGACAGGATTCCCTCTTTCCAATGGTTCCCTCTCCCTGTATTGTATCTGTGTCCCTCTGTATATTAGAGTGCAAGCTCTGCAGGACAGGATTCCCTCTTTCCAATGGTTCCCTCTCCCTGTATTGTATCTGTGTCCCTCTGTATATTAGAGTATAAGCTCTGCAGGACAGGATTCCCTCTTTCCAATGGTTCCCTCTCCCTGTATTGTATCTGTGTCCCTCTGTATATTAGAGTGCAAGCTCTGCAGGACAGGATTCCCTCTTTCCAATGGTTCCCTCTCCCTGTATTGTATTTTGAGGACAATATTAATGTGGTGAGATAATTCTCCAACATTTTATTTCATGTTCTGTTCATCCATCCGCCCTTCCCCTCCCGACACAAACACTCACCCTGATATCTGCACAGACTGTCCTGTTATATTAAATAAGCTCCTGTATAACTCCTGTAACATTCTGCCCTACATTTCTATATCCAGCTCAAGTGTGTGACAAGTCATCATTCCCTTTTCCCAATGGTTCCCTGTATTGTATCTGTGTCCCTCTGTCTATTAGAGTGCAAGCTCTGCAGGACAGGATTCACTTTTTCCAATGTTTCCCTCTCCCTGTATTGTATCTGTTTACCTCTGTATATTAGAATGCAAGCTCTGCAGGACAGGATTCACTTTTTACAATGTTTCCCTCTCCCTGTATTGTATCTGTGTCCCTCTGTATATTAGAGTGCAAGCTCTGCAGGACAGGATTCACTTTTTCCAATGGCTCCCTTTACCTGTATTATATCTGTGTCCCTCTGTATATTAGAGTGTAAGCTCTTCAGGACAGGATTCCTTTCCCTCAATGGTTCCCTCACCCTGTATAGTTTCTGTGTCCCTCTGTATATTAGAGTGCAAGCTCTGCAAGACAGGATTCACTTTTTCCAATGGCTCCCTTTACCTGTATTATATCTGTGTCCCTCTGTATATTACAGTGTAAGCTCTTCAGGACAGGATTCCTTTCCCTCAATGGTTCCCTCACCCTGTATAGTTTCTGTGTCCCTCTGTATATTAGAGTGCAAGCTCTGCAGGACAGGATTCCCTCTTTCCAATGGCTCCCTCTCCCTGTATTGTATCTGTGTCCCTCTGTATATTAGAGTATAAGCTCTGCAGGACAGGATTCCCTCTTTCCAATGTTTCCTTCTTCCTGTATTGTATCTGTGTCCCTCTGTATATTAGAGTGTAAGCTCTGCAGGACAGGATTACCTCTTTCCAATGTTTCCCTCTCCTGTATTGTATCTGTGTCCCTCTGTATATTAGAGTGTGAGCTCAGCAAGACAGGATTCACTTTTTCCAATGGCTCCCTTTACCTGTATTATATCTGTGTCCCTCTGTATATTAGAGTGTAAGCTCTTCAGGACAGGATTCCTTTCCCTCAATGGTTCCCTCACCCTGTATAGTTTCTGTGTCCCTCTGTATATTAGAGTGCAAGCTCTGCAGGACAGGATTCCCTCTTTCCAATGGTTCCCTCTCCCTGTATTGTATCTGTGTCCCTCTGTATATTAGAGTATAAGCTCTGCAGGACAGGATTCCCTCTTTCCAATGGTTCCCTCTCCCTGTATTGTATCTGTGTCCCTCTGTATATTAGAGTGCAAGCTCTGCAGGACAGGATTCCCTCTTTCCAATGGTTCCCTCTCCCTGTATTGTATTTTGAGGACAATATTAATGTGGTGAGATAATTCTCCAACATTTTATTTCATGTTCTGTTCATCCATCCGCCCTTCCCCTCCCGACACAAACACTCACCCTGATATCTGCACAGACTGTCCTGTTATATTAAATAAGCTCCTGTATAACTCCTGTAACATTCTGCCCTACATTTCTATATCCAGCTCAAGTGTGTGACAAGTCATCATTCCCTTTTCCCAATGGTTCCCTGTATTGTATCTGTGTCCCTCTGTCTATTAGAGTGCAAGCTCTGCAGGACAGGATTCCCTCTTTCCAATGGCTCCCTCTCCTTGTATTGTATCTGTGTACCTCTGTATATTAGAGTGTAAGCTCTTCAGGGCAGGATTCCCTTCTCCCAATGGTTCCTTCTCCCTGTATTGTATCTGTGTCTCTCTATATATTAGAGAGTAAGCTCTGTGGGGCAAGATTCCCTTCTCCCAATGGGTCTTTCTCAATGTATTGTAACTGAACTGTGCCTCAGTTGTAAGCTCTGCAGGGCAGGATTCTCTTCTCCCAGTGGTTCTCTCTCCCTGTATTGTATCTGTGTCCTTTTGTATATTAGAGTGTAAGCTCTACAAGGCAGTATTCCCTTCTCCCAATAATTCCCTTTCCCTGTATATTAGAGAGTAAGCTCTGCAGGGCAGGATTCGCTTTTCCCAGTGGTTCCCTCTCCCTCTATATTGTATCTGTGTCCCTCTGTATATTATATTTGTGATATGTATACACACATTTCCATCAGTCCCTGCCCCAGTGGAGCTTACAATCTAATCAGTCACACAGGGAAGAAGGGTCTGTAGCAGGGTTGCCATCAGGCAGAACGTCAAAGTGGGAGATCCTAGGTGCCATGAAGGGGGTTGGGCTCCTGGAAAAGGGTGTGGCTTAGTAAGATTGGGGCAGGGCTTGGGTAGGTGAGGAAAAGGTGGTCCCGGGGGAGTGACCAGGTGATAAGTCAAAAACCCAGGATTCCTTGTGGCTGTAACTGTGGGACAGTGTGTATAGTAAGGCAAGATGGTGCTGGAGGATTCCTGGAATTGTTTGTTAACATAGAAATAAAGGGTCCACATGTAAGGATAATATTGCTTTCACCTCAATCCCTTCTTTGTCTCTATTGCCCAGTCCCTGTGTTCTCTCCCTCCCCAGTCCCTCGTTCTCCCTCCAGTTAATCCCTCCCCCCCCCCCAGACACACACAGATTGTGACGTGGGTTTATGCAATGTCTGACCTACTAACACACATTCACACATAGACGGAGAGAGAGAGAGGGGAGTGGTGCTGGAGTAGAAGCTACAGAGAGGAGGAGGAGGAGGAGGAGGAGGAGGAAGAGGAGAGCGGCAGCGATAAACAAAGTACAGGACACACAGACAAAGAACAGAGAGGAGAATGTACTGACAGGTAGGTACAACCAGCACCCGCTCATTATCTGTGGGTGTGGGACACTCACATTTATCACATATGACATAATTATATGTCTGAGCCTTGGTATTTATACTGTATGTCCTCTGACTCTCATTCATATGTATTTATATCTATATTTATCTATAGGATTAGATCCTGAATGCATTAATAATACTAATCTCTAGCCACTCTATCTGCTCTCTCCAACCCCGTCACTCACTATATATCGCTCTACCTGGGTATATGCTTATCATTCAGACCCTGCAGAGCTTACACTCTAATATACAGAGGGACACAGATACAATACAGGGAGAGGGAACTCAGGTACAATACAGGAAGAATGGAATACAGGCCTACAGAGCTTACACTCTAATATACAGAGGACACAGATACAATATAGCAAGAAGGGAATCCTGCCCTGCAGAGCTTATACTCTAATAAACAGAGGGACACAGATATAATACAGGGAAAGGGAACCATTGGGGGAAAGGAATCCTGTCCTGCAAAGCTTACACTCTAATATACATAGGGACACAGATACAATACAGGCAGAGGGAACCATTGGAAAAAGTGAATCCTGTCTTGCCGAGCTTACACTCTAATATACAGATGGACACATATACAATACAGGAAGAGGGAACCATTGGGAAAAGGGAATCCTGCCCTGCAGAGCTTACACTCTAATATACAGATGGACAAAGATACAATACAGGTAGAGGGAACCATTGGGAAAAGGGAATCCTGCCCTGCAGAGCTAATACTCTAATATATAAATGGACAAAGATACAATACAGGGAGAGGGAACCATTGGTAAAAGGGAATCCTGTCCTGCAGAGTTTACACTCTAATATACAGACGGACACAGATAACTTGTTGGACATGCAGGGTACATGGTAGGTGTGAAAGGAACATGTGAGTTGATTTCCCCAAATTATCACTGTAGCCGAAACTTCCTGATGAAGTGACTTAAAGGGGAAGACATTCACGTGTAAATAAGATACACGTGCTAATGAATTCTTCCTCATCCTCATTCCCCTTTCACTAATTCTCATGGCAAATAAGTCACATCGGCCGCATTCTTCAGATTGGCCAATAACCATTGCTGTGTTATTATTATTATTATTATTATTATTATTATTAACACATGGTAGGATAAATTCTGTACCAATACTCCTATCCTGTTTATTGAGGAAATTCATTGGTATGGTTGTATCCACCCATTGGCAAATGCCATAAAGCTCTGCCATATAGTATGTATCACTGAAACACGTGTATGTGCCATATAGTATGTATCACTGAAACACATGTATGTGCCATATAGCATGTATCACTGAAACACATGTATGTGCCATATAGCATGTGTCACTGAAACACATGTATTTGCCATATACCATGTATCACTGAAACACATGTATTTGCCATATACCATGTATCACTGAAACACATGTATGTGCCATATAGCATGTGTCACTGAAACACATGTATTTGCCATATACCATGTATCACTGAAACACCTGTATGTGCCATATACCATGTATCACTGAAACACCTGTATGTGCCATATACCATGTATCACTGAAACACATGTATGTGCCATGTACCATGTATCACTGAAACACATGTATGTGCCATGTACCATGTATCACTGAAACACCTGTATGTGCCATATACCATGTATCACTGAAACACATGTATGTGCCATATAGCATGTATCACTGAAACACATGTATGTGCCATATAGCATGTATCACTGAAGCACATGTATGTGCCATATAGCATGTATCACTGAAACACATGTATGTGCCATATAGCATGTATCACTGAAACACATGTATGTGCCATATAGCATGTATCACTGAAACACATGTATGTGCCATATAGCATGTATCACTGAAGCACATGTATGTGCCATATAGCATGTATCACTGAAACACATGTATGGAAGCTGGGCATTTGTCAGGGCACAACACACTCTATGCCCCTGCTGTAACCCCTCAGTGACCGTTAACTGTCATTTATTCTTACACCCCCAGCCAGAAACTGAATCTCTAACAATGAATTTTATTCCCAATGAATCAGGACACTGGGTCTGCAATAGGGTATAGAATAAAATGGGTCTCTGGCAGATAATATGAGCCCAGTGCATTGGGGGGCTCGGTCTGTGGCAGATAATTAGGGTGCTGGGTCTCTGGAAGATAATATGAGCCCAGTGCATTAGGGTGCTTGGTCTCTGGCAGATAATTTGAGCCCAGTGCATTAGGGTGCTTGGTCTCTGGCAGGGAATATGAGCCCAGTGCATTAGGGTGCTAGGTCTCTGGCAGGGAATATGAGCCCAGTGCATTAGGGTGCTAGGTTTCTGGCAGATAATTAGGGTGCTAGGTCTCTGGCAGATAATATGAACCCAGTGCATTAGGGTTCTTGATCCCTGGCAGATAATTTGAGCCCAGTGCATTAGGGTGCTAGGTCTCTGGCAGATAATATGAGCCCAGTGCATTAGGGTTCTAGGTCTCTGGCAGATAATTTGAGCCCAGTGCATTAGGGTGCTAGGTCTCTGGTAGATAATTTGAGCCCAGTGCATTAGGGTTCTAGGTCTCTGGCAGATAATTTGAGCCCAGTGCATTAGGGTTCTAGGTCTCTGGCAGATAATTTGAGCCCAGTGCATTAGGGTGCTAGGTCTCTGGCAGATAATTTGAGCCTAGTGCATTAGGGTGCTAGGTCTCTGGCAGATAATTTGAGCCTAGTGCATTAGGGTGCTAGGTCTCTGGCAGATAATTTGAGCCCAGTGCATTAGGGTGCTAGGTCTCTGGCAAGGAATAATTTCCTGGGGGTAACAGGGCACTGGGTCTCTGGCAGGATGCCCGCAGGTGTTTACCAAAAACTGACCTAGTTTCTGAGCCACTCGCAGGCAGCTCACGTGTCCGGGAGAAGAGGCACGTGGATTCATGGAGAGGGGGGGAGGAGAGGGCAGGGTGTGTGCTCACATAGTAACACACTGACACACATATATATATTTACATAGAGCCATGGGCAGGTAATATATATACCCGGGTAAGAGAGGGGCAAGTGGTTACACAACCTGTCTTCTACAGAGTCAAATTTCTTTATATTCTGCCTGTGTAGTAAAGGTTGAATGTGCATCCTACATACAGATCCTGTCACCTAGAATAGATCATCTCATTTCTGATTGGATGTTACTCTTCTGTAGGGACCCCAATCACTCTAGTACCAGAGCTATATATTATAATATTAAAGAGGAATTATAACATCATCTCTGCATGCCAAGTTAACTTTTATTGTGTTATAGAATGGATCGTTCCATTGGCCTTCATTGTTTATTTTTTATTGTTTTTAAATTCTTTGCCTTTTACTCCTGACTCTTTCCAGTTTTCAAATGGGGGTCACTGACCCCGTCTAAAAAACAAATGTATTGTTATTGCTACTTTTTATTATCTTTCTATTCAGGCCATCTCCTATTCATATTCAAATCAAAGCTTATTTTGGACCCTAGCAACCAGATAGCTTAAATTGCAAACTGCGGAGCTGCCGAATAGAAAGCTAAATTAATCAAAAACCACAAATAATAAAAAATGAAAACTAATTGCAAATTGTCTCAGAACATCACTCTCCTACTTAAAGTGAACAAACTAAAGTGAACAACCCCTTTCAAGCTGAAAAAAAGCAAAAACATTGCATTTTCTATGAATTTGTTTTGCAACAGGGCTCTGTCTTGGAAATCCCGACCTGTATACTGATAGATATAGATGGAGCTATAGACAGTGGGAGGGGGATTGAGGTCTTTTTCTACACGTGACGGATTACACTCATGTAACAGCGCAAGAGATTACCAAACTAATTAGTGCAATTTGCATCTAAAATAAACCAGGTCAATCGTGAGATGGCTGAGCGCCAGGGTGACATTATGTAAGAGGGCGGAGGAGCAGAGCTGGACCTATTTCCAGAGCTGAATTGTGTTTTGTCTCTCCCTGTGTAGGTGTGTCTCGACGTGAGAGTAAAACTTGCTGGAGTCGGAGCCAGGAGCTCAGACCCTGAAAGGAGAGAGAAAGAGAGACAGCACTTGGCTTCACCTGGGAGACACTTGGAAAGCTAAAAGCTAAAAGCTGGTGCTCTATCTACAGACATATCTACTAAACAGGACTAAAGACTTCTCTATCCAGAGGTATCTTTATATGATGCTCACATCATCTGGTGGGCCCCAGCAAGTGAGTCCAACTTCTACCTGCTCTCACAAGGGGCTGTGCTGCACCTGAATCTTCTTCTCCAAAACATCTCAAGTCAACCTCTGAGGCTACAGGACATGATGGAGTCTCCACTTCTTGCTTATCCACAGAGTGATGAGGAGCAGAGGGAAAGGACAAGGCTCTGCTCAAGCTCCAGTGGAGGTCGCCGTAAAAGGGCGTTTATCTCAGACGAAAAGAAAGATGCCAGTTACTGGGAAAAAAGGAGGAAAAACAACGAGGCGGCCAAAAAGTCCCGTGAGAAGAGACGCTTCCAGGACATAGTGCTGGAGGGAAAGGTGCAGGCCCTGGATGAGGAGAATGGCAGGCTCCGAAGTGAGCTGCTTCAGCTCAAGTTACGCTTTGGACTTATATCTGCAACCTCCTTTTTGGAGACAGGGCAAGGGCTTGGGGGCCGTGCAAGTTTGGACAATGGGGCTTTGCCATGCGATGGTGGGAATGGAGCCTACTCCTCCTCATACCTAGGCATGAATTCTGACTTTTCTGAAGCAGAGAGTGGAGGGGGTGCAGCAATGGGTGGTTACTCTCCTCGTGGTTCCATCTCTGACCTCTCCGATCATTCCTCAAGGGGCAGCCCAGGGCCGAGCACCTATGGTGATGAAAGGTCCACAGATACCGAGTTTGCCCTGCTGTGCCCTTCAGAGAACCCCAGTGCAGCCATACTAGCAGCACAACGAGGTGGGGTGATCCTCTACAGGGTAGGAGGTCTCCATGTGGATCCCCATCAAAGACAAAAGCAGGATTCTGAACTTCCAAGCTTTGCCATGTTAACCTCCAATGACGATAAATACAGCCCCCCACAAATACGCCCCTCTATATTTGCACACACAGACTCTTCTCACATGCAGCATCTGCTGAAGGCAGGAGACAGCATCACAGAGGGACTGGATTCTCCTAAGTCTTTTGCATCTGAATATCAGAGTGAGGAGAGTGGCAGTGAGGAGGGAGTCATTGGATATTGCCCCCCAGAATGCCCAACTCTTCACGATTTATCACCTGGAGTCAAACTGCCTCACAAGCTGAGACTTAAGTGCAGGCCTCATGGACAAGAGGCATAAGGGGCAGAGAGAGAGGCCTTCCACCGGAAGCTTTTGCTGTATAGGGACATAATGCCAAACATATAAGCCAAAGAGACTTCCATGCTGTCACATGAACTAAAGAGACATAACCCACCACTGTGACTATGTGACACACCAGTTGGTACCATGTGCCGGGTAAGGGGCAGAGGAGGAAGAAAAGGGAGAGCAAAATTGTTACTGTAAATAACTTATGTAAATAGTAAAATAAAATATCATGGAAATATCCAACGCTCAGTTTTATTTTCTTATGGAGCAACTATATGGTACGATATGGGTTATACATAAAGAGAAATTATAAGGGGGTGCTGTATGGCACAAAGCATGTTATTAGGGGGTGCTGTATGGTACAATAAGAGTTGTTAGAAGAGGGTGCTGTATGATACAATAGGAGGAGCTATAAGGGGGTGCCGTGTTGCGCATAAAGAGAAATTGTAAGGGGGTGCTGTATGGTACAATAAGAGGGGTTATAAGGGATTGCTGTGTTACACATAAATAGTAATTATAAGGGGGGCTGTATGGCACAACACATGTGCTATATGGTATAATAAGAGTTGTTAGAAGAAGGTGCTGTATGGTAAATAAGAAGCAGTTAATGGGGGGTAACAGTAGCAGGAGTTATAAGGAGATTGAGTTGTTATATAAAGTATTATTAGGATTTTGAGAGAGTGTTCCAGGTTATAGTCTTCACAAAAAAATCTCACATATATAAAACTCTTACACTGTCCGTGTCTCTCCCAGTCTGATTCCACCACCAAAATCTTAGTAGGTCAAGTACAACTGGGTCAGATTCCTGCCGGCCTGGCACTGTGCCCTGTACATAATCCTACTGCAGCCAACGCCCACATGTCTATTTGGGTTACAGTCGGGCAAATCAAACTGGCACTTGTCAGAAAGCACAAGTGGGATTCGAATAAACGAGTGAAATGTAGTGATGCTGGAAATACTTATTGACTGGTTCCATATAGGTATGTTATAGAGGGACACGGATAAAAAAAACATGGAAAGAGAGCTTACACTCTAATATACAGATACAGAGAGACTGAACCATTGGGAGAAGGGAATCCTGCCCTACAGAGCTTACACTCTAATATAGAGAGGGACACAGATACAAAACAGGGTGAGGGAACCATTTGAAGAAGGGAATCCTGTTGTGCAAGGCTTACACTCTAATATACAGAGGATCATGGATACAATACAGGGAGAGGGAACCATTGGCAGAAGGGAATCCTGCCCTGCAGAGATTATTATTATTAATAACAACAAGTATTTTTAGAGCGCCAGCATATTTCACAGAGTTTACACTCTAATAAACAGGGGGACACAGATACAATACAGGAGAGGGAACCATTGGGAGAAGGGAATCATGTCCTGCAGAGATTATTATTATTAACATGTATTTTTAGAGCACCAGCATATTTCGCAGAGCTTACACTCTAAAATACAGGGGGACACAGATACAATACATTGTCAGTACCCAGTAGAATTACACACATAACATTCAGACTGTTCATATAAGGAACTGGGAAGACATTGTTGCTATTATAAGAGAAAGAGCTGAGGGGCGCTGAGAATATGGGAGAATATGAGAGAAAGGACGAAAAGGCAGTTGGTTCAGTCGGCCCTGAATGAATGGTTCAGTTATTCGCCCCGGATCATTAACAGGATATTAATAAACTCTTCTTTCTCACTCTGTGACGGAGAAGGATAAAGTGACACACACGTGAATCCGTCTCTCATGAGCCGAGGCACCTTGACACCTACTTACTGACTGACCTGCTTCTTATATAGTGGGGAGGGGGACAGATTGAGGCTGAGGGAGGGGAACAAGAAGAGAAATGGGGGGGGGAGCGAGACAGAGGGATGAGTCTGGGGGAAGGTTTTTTATATCAGGAATCTCAAGCAATTCATTGGAAACTACAATTCCCAGAATACATGGCTGCAATATACATTGTGTGATAGTGTGTAGAAAGGCAAGAAAAACACAATAGGGGTCATTTATCAACACTGGGCAAATTTGCCCATGGGCAGTAACCCATGTCAACCAATCAAATTGCTGCATTCATTGTTCTACTTGCAGCTGGCTTTAAAAAGCTAATCACTGATTGGTTGCTATAGGTAACTGCCCAAGGGCAAATTTGCCCAGTGTTGATAAATGAGCCCCAGTGTGCGCAGAGTGTAACTGTGGGATAGTGTGTAGTAAGGCAAGCGTTAGACAGTGTGTGAAGAGTGTAACTGTGGGATAGTGTATAGTAAGGCAAGCGTTAGACAGTGTGTGAAGAGTGTAACTGTGGGATAGTGTATAGTAAGGCAAGCGTTAGACAGTGTGTGAAGAGTGTAACTGTGGGATAGTGTATAGTAAGGCAAGCGTTAGACAGTGTGTGAAGAGTGTAACTGTGGGATAGTGTATAGTAAGACAAGAGTAAGACAGTGTGTGCAGAGTGTAACTGTGGGATAGTGTGTAGTAAGGCAAGAGTGAGAGTGTGTACAGAGTGTAATTGTGGGATAGAGTGTAGTAAGGCAAGAGTGAGCCAGTGGGGCTCATTTATCAACACTGGGCAAATTTGCCAATGGAAAGTAACCCATGGCAACCGATCAAATTGCTGCATTCACTGTTTTACTTGCAGCTGGCTTTAAAAAGCTAAAACTGATAGGTTGCTATAGGTAACTGCCCATGGGCTAATTTGCACAGTGTTGAGAAATAGACCCCCAGTGTGTGCAGACTGTAACTGTGGGATAGAGTGTAGTAAGGCAGGTTTGAGAGAGTATGTGCAATGTGTAACTGTGGGGTAGTGTGTAGTAAGGCAATTATATGATACAACTGTTTAACCTCCAGCTTTCACCTGCTGCTGTGCTACATTTCTCAGCATCTCGGAGGGATGCCGGGAGTGGATGTTCAATGACAGCACCTTGAAGTAAAAAAACTCCTTGCCCCGGGCCCTGCTACCATTATAAATTGCCTGAGATCAGTTGATCAGTTCATTGGAGCAGTTACACAACTCCCGGCTCAGTATCAGCAGCACGAGACCTACGTGTCACCTGCCCAGATACAACATGAACCCCCAGAGTTCAGGTGCTGAACCCGGACGATGGCACACTGGGTGTAGGTGGAGATTCTCTCATTCTAGTGCACGTATGCCCCATAGGAACACATGCTCACTGTGACCTGTTATCATCCCTTATATGTGACGTTTAGCAATTTCTCACAACATAAAAGGAACTGAAGTATTTCCCCAGGCTGGTGTACAGGACAAGATGTACGGCAGCCCTAGGGCAAATAAAACAACCACCTTCATTGCTCCATTCCCTCTCTTTCTATTCACTGTTGCCAGTGCCAAACTGCCCCATTATCCCCTCATCACCTATTAATCTTACCTTACTACAGTGCTGCCTGCCATTGTCTTACTATACACACTACCTCTTACTTCTATTACTTACTGACATTATATTGTCTTGCACTTTTCACTATTCCCCAGTTCCCATGGCATCATCTTGCCTGACACACTCGCTTATAGACTCATCTACGGGTCATAATACAACATATGTGACCAACCATGATGCCCTGTGTGGCCCCACAAACGTTCTACAGCTAGAACCTTCCTCTGAAGAAACTCCTTGTCTGGTTCTCTATGTCATAGAAGCTCCTCTGGGATAGCAGGTATAGTAGGGAGAGATGGTGCCTATTGTATAAGTGGATAATAGTCTCTGGGAAGGGAGTGTGACTGTGGCATAGCAGGTATAGTAGTGAGAGATGGTGTCTATAGTAACAGTGGGATAATAGTCTCTGGGAAGGGAATGTGGCTGTGGGATAACAGGTATAGTATGGAGAGATGGTGTCTATAGTAACAGTGGATAATAGTCTCTGGGAAGGGAGTGTGACTGTTTGGATAGCAGGTATAGTAGGGAGAGATGGTGTCTATAGTAACAGTGGGATAATAGTCTCTGGGAAGGGAGTGTGGCGGTGGGATAGCAGGTATAGTAGGGAGAGATGGTGTCTATAGTAACAGTGGATAATAGTCTCTGGGAAGGGAGTGTGACTGTGGGATAGCAGGTATAGTAGGGAGAGATGGTGTCTATAGTAAGAGTGGATAATAGTCTCTGGGAAGGGAGTGTGACTGTGGGATAGCAGGTATAGTAGGGAGAGATGGTGTCTATAGTAACAGTGGGATATTAGTCTCTGGGAAGGGAGTGTGACTGTGGGATAGCAGGTATAGTAGGGAGAGATGGTGCCTATAGTAACAGTGGATAATAGTCTCTGGGAAGGGAGTGTGGCTGTGGGATAACAGGTATAGTAGGGAGAGATGGTGCCTATAGTAAAAGTGGGGATAATAGTCTCTGGGAAGGGAGTGTGGCTGTGTATATATGTGGCTGTGTAAAATATGTGAATTCTGCTGTTCTAAAGTCACTATTTAATGGGCTGGTGGGTTCTGTTTGGGCCTCTGTGTACTTAAAATGCCAGGGCCTTTTTTGAATCCCAGTTAGGGTTGACACTTTAAAGAAAATTTAACGGCCAGTGGTGGGGGCGGGAACTAAATCGGTGGACCGTGATGCAAAAAGAGGTGGAGCCACTGGGGTTGTGCCACTTCGCGAGAGGGACAGAAGACGAAGAAAAGGTACGTTTCCACCAGAGGGCCAAGGGCTTTTGTTAAGGGTATTACAAATTACCGGCAGCTACATTGCCGGTAAATTTGTAATACCGGCCCCAGCCCTGGCAGGTGTTTTAGTAAAACACTGGCCGGGTGGCAACCCTAATCCTAGTCCGGGTCTGCCCACAACCTTCAGTCTTTGATAAGTGCAACTCCCAACACTCTCTGACAGGGCTTCCAGCATTTTGTGGCTCAAATAAAAATGAAGAAAGATCCATACGTTGGACATTCCTTCTTTAAACCAATAATGGGGACAAGCAAAGTCTGTTTTGGCTGTATAGGTGGCCTCACCTGTACAACAAGCAACTATAGTAAAATATTCCCCAAATTCACCCCTTTCCTCTACAATCTGCATGCGGATACAATGTAGGTTTTAGTGAAGGGATTCTAGGTGGAAAAGCAAATAAACTGGGTGTGCAGGGAGTAACACAACAGGGAGGGCAAGGATATATATCCGTGCCCTACTTATTTTTAATAAGCTCCACCAGTAAATATTATAATTCCATAAGAAGAAGTAGGCGCAGCCCAGTCGCACCATGAAATTAGCTCTAAGTATAAACTGTTATGCAACAGACCTGCATTCGCCAGCACCTCAGAATAACTCCCGCCGTGAGATAACAAACTGTTCTAAGGACATTCCTGTGCCTGATTCCAAGATGGCACCGAGCAAAACAAAATGGCTTGGCAGCAATCAGTGACTCATCTGTGACCTGTAACATTTTCTGGCGGCGCCTCGTCTGTTCCTGGACAGTAAATATACACTCCAAACACCACATTATTTACTAAAAAAAACAAAAAGCAAACACAGCTTCAGAAATGTGACCTGCAATTACAGCGGGAGAGGGATCAGAATTAGCAGCTCTGACAGACTGGAGTCTTTTCACATCAGATGTGGCAGAATTAGGCCCCAGCATTCCATGGAAACACAGGGAGACAGGAAGTGCAGCATGTTGTATCCCAGAATGCAATGCAGGTTTAAGAGGAGGCAGCCATTTTCTACAAGTTCCCATTGTCACAAAGTAAATATAAGTGATATGGCCCAGAATGCACTGCATACAGAGCCCAAAGAGGGGAATTCATTTCAAAGGTTCTGGCCCAGAATGCACTGCGTACAGATTAAGCAGGGCACACGATACACTCTGGACAATGTACTTTTTGTGTCTTCTTAACTGGATTCTCTCACATAGGACCAACCCAAAAACACACACTGTGTCAAGGGCAGACTTACATGAATTTTTATGATACAAATAGGCACAGTTATGCGGTTTATCACTACTAAGAAGTTGCCTCCTCCCCTCAGTGAATCTTTGAGGCGTGGGAAGCCATTTTGTTTAAGGCAACAAATCATGGGCCTTTACAAAGCAAGGCTAATGAGACCCATGCAACTTTTCCACAGAGGATTAAGTACTAATTAGGAAGAGAAATAGGCTGTAAGTTTATTCAGAGCAATGGTAAATAAATGAGTAGAAATATGAGGCAGAAAGCGTTGTTGCGGTAAGCACGACTGTACTCGGAGGTAAATAGGATTATGAAACCTAATCATGTTATTAGAGTCTCACTTTAATACCTGCCATGTTTGTCAGACTGACTGATATTATGAGTTGTTACTGAAGGTTTCTCTCAGGTACACGTGAGTGAGCGTCTCGTGCACGGCGGAGCTGTGACACCTAGTAACACCCTGACCTGATTATTACAAGAGGAACAAGTGGTAGAACAGGGCCCACGGGCAGGGAACAGGGTGGAGGGAGGGAGCCAGAAGAAATGAGGAGGAGGGAGGGAAAGAGGAGGATGAGTAAGAGGAGAGACAGAAAAGAATGGCAGGAAAGCGAGTCGCAGGCACAGACTGTTCTAGAGGCTGGAACATGAGGCTGCCCATAAATAAATATGTGTACAGTACATTCCATATTGCCTAACTGCTGGATATTATTCTGGGTCAGTATTAAAGTAGGCCAAACATGGAAGGAAGTTTACAGTTGCCACTAATAAACTACAACTCCCATCGTTATACAAACAGCAGCAGCAGGATGCCCATGGGATTCCGGGAGTTGTGCTTCAGCAACAGCTGGAGGGTCTTCAGATTGAACACTACACCCCCACTTGCATTCACAGCCCCCTCTTCCCTTAATATTGCTGAATTCAACAGCACCCCCATATTAATGTGAATATAGAAAGAAACAATTCCAAAATAATTCTAGAATGGAAGAGGCGAGTGTGTAATATAATAAGCTGCGTGCTCAGCTGCCCCATATGTAATAATAGGCACTAGGAGCAGTGACCAAGCAAGATGCTTCCTTCTGATTGGCTGCTTTAGAAGATTAAACCTGTTGCAAACTTTGCACCTTTTGTTACATTTCCCAACAAGTGGTTTATATATTTATTTTCTTTTAGTTTTATCAAAAGCTTCAACAACACAAATGAGTTTTAAAAGGGGAAGGCGACCCCTTGGAAAATGTTATTCCAAGCAACTTTCCAATATACATTTATGACTCGAATTCAGTTTGGTTGTTCACCTTTGAATTAACTTTTATTCTGATGTAGAGAGTGATATTAGGAGACAATTTGTAATTGGTTTTCTTTTTTTTTTTTATTTAGCGTTTTATTCAGCAGCTCTCCAGTTTTCAGTTTCAGCAATCCAGTTGCTAGGGTCCAAATTCCCCTAGCAACCATGAATTGATTTGAATAAGTGACTGGAATATGAATAGGAGAGGCCTGAATAGAAAGATGACTAATAAAAATTAGCAACAGCAATAAATGTGTAGCCTTATAGAGCATTTGTTTTTTTTTAGATAGGGTCAGTGACCGCCATTTCAAAGCTGGAAAGGGTCAGAAGAAGAAGGTAAAGTATTGAAAAAAAATTGACTAGTCTATAATATACTAAAAGTTAACTTAAAGGAATTGTTCAGTGTAAGAATAAAAACTGGGTAAATAGATAGGCTGTGCAAAATAAAAAATGTTTCTAATATAGTTAGTTAGCCAAAAATGTAATGTATAAAGGCTGGAGTGATTTGATGTATAACATGTCAGTCAGAACTCTACTTCCTGCTTTTCAGCTCTCCTGGTTTACACTGACTGGTTACCATGGTTACCAGGCAGTAACCAATCAGAGACTTTAGGGGGGGGCCACATGGGTCATATCTGTTGCTTTTGAATCTGAGCTGAATGCTGAGGGTCAATTACAAACTCACTGAACAGAAATGTACCATGTGGCCCCCCTTCAAGTCGCTGACTAACTCAGAGTTATAGAGCTGAAAAGCAGGAAGTTGGATTCTGGCTGTTTTATTAGACATCTGTTCACTCCAGCCTTTATACATTACATTTTTGGCTAACTAACTATATTAGAAACATTTTTTATTTTGCACAACCTATCTATTTACCCAGTTTTTATTTTCACACTGAACTATTCCTTTAAAGTTATTTGTATATGTAGTTTATTCAAAAAGCAGTATCTGTCTGCCCCATGCAACGACATAACTATGGGGGGGGGTGCAATTGCAGCCCCACATTGTGTACAAAACAGCCATATATGTAGGGAGGATGTCAGGTGTAGTGGGGGCCTGGTGCAAATTTTGCACTCAGGTCAACGGGGCTGTAGTTACGTTACTGATCGTGTATTCGCTGCACTGCTTGTCATGACTACATTCACCATTAAAACAAAGTGCCACAGCTTTGCAGAGCAAGAATATGGAAAGCAGCACCTTTTAGACATGGAAGTAGTAATTTTGTTTTGCACAAGGTCATTGTTTTGGTGACTGTGTAAGCCATCATGGTACATTTCCTTTTTCATCCTTCCATAACGTTCTTAGCCTTTTGTTTTCTGGCTGTTTTGTTATATAAATATCTACAGCTTTTCCTCATTGCATAGACTGGGGCTCTCCCTAAAGTGACTGGTTCATCCAGGGGACTATCTAAAGAAAGTCCCATCACAAAGCATGACCTGATTATTTATATTTATGTGGTTGTTGTTGGAGGGTAGCAGGTAACAGCCACTGACTGGCAGAGAAAACATGGGAGTGTAGAGTTGCCAATATGTATATATATTATATATATGTTATACATATATCCACCACACATATCCATAAAGTTCAACTTTATTGCCTAAATAAAACGTACCAAACTGCTGATAGATAGTGTTATAAGCACTCGCAGCAGTAAATATAGTTTAAAAAATGAGAGCAGAAAATGAGAAATGTCTATAGATGTGTGTATATGTAGAGGCATACCAGTGGGGTTATATGGTTACAGTGGAACATGATAGTGACAGAAGGGCACGATGAAGAAAACAGAATAAGATGTTGACCATATGGGAAATGGAGACAACAGGATAGTATGGGGACAGTAGGCCAAGATGGAGACAGTGGAACATGATTGTAACATTAGGGCAAGATAGGTTCAGTAGAGTAAGATGGAGACAATAATTCAAGATGGAAACAACTGGATAAGATGTGACAGTAGGTCAAGATGAAGACAGTAGGACTTGATAGTGAGAGTAATACAAGGTGGAGACAGTAGAGCAGATGGAAACAGTAGGGTTATATTTAGACAGTGAGACATGATAGTGACAGTAACGCAAGATGAATACAACAGAAAAAGTTTGTGACAGTAAGGCATGATGGAGACAGTGGAATATGATGGTAAAAGTAGGGCAAGATGGAGACAACAGGATAAGATGGTGACAGTAGGGCAAAAAGGAAACAGTGCGACATGATAGTAACAAGATAGGGACAGTAGGGCAAGTTGGAGACAGTAGACCTTAACAGTGACAGTACTGCTAGCTGGAGAGAGTAGAACAAGATGGCTACCAGAGGGTTCTGCTACACATACATATCTTATATGGCCCATAAAAGATTTTTATGGACCCCAGCATGTCTACAATCTCTGTAAACCTCATTGTATGACCTCATTGTTTTTCATAATCCACCACCCAAACGTGACATTTGGGATAATTGGAAAATCTTGGGCAACACTTCCCAATGCTAACCACTTACCTTGTTTCAATTAAACCTATTTTATTTGGGATGCATATTTCACAGATCTCCCCTTTAAACTGCAGGTTGGAAGACAGCAGGGTTGCCCCTCTGGGGTGGGTTCCACAGCAGTGGATGGGATGGGGCGGTATAGAAATACCATCCTAACCATCAGCTGGATTTTATGAATGAAAAAAAATGAATGAAACAAATCAGGAAGGAAAATGCTGCCCTCTCCTGGATAGTTTTAGAAACTGACAGACATCTTGCATGTAGGAGTGAATGGCTCCTGCTACATTGGTCTTGAATATCACAGTGTAGGTGTGCTCTATTCTAGTAAATCATTTGACTTTACACAGTATAACTAAAATGTAAGTCAGATTTTGTAGGGCAGTGTAATCTCTATTTAGCTGCCTGGTGCATGACTCAAGAAACTGTTTTATTAACTGACCAATGGATTTTCTATCTCTCAGGGCTTTGTGCTGTGCTAATGCCCAATCAGAACAATGCTATACAGAGGTGGCTGGTGGGTACCATATTTATGTAACATTCTCACTTGCATGTTCCTGGTGCTCTGTTTTGTGAGGTTTCTATATGGTGGCTCCGCAATGGGTATCTAAGAAGCTCCATTCATTTGAGCAGTGAGCACAGCTTATTCCACTATCCCGACCCCTGAGCCCCTTATTGTCCCTGTAACTCCTTATTCCACTAACCCCTCCCCTGAGCCCCTTATTGTCCCTGTAACTCCTTATTCCACTAACCCCTCCCCTGAGCCCCTTATTGTCCCTGTAACTCATTATTCCACTAATCCCTCCCCCGAGCTCCTTATTGTCCCTGTAACTCCTTATTCCACTAACCCCTCCCCTGAGCTCCTTATTGTCCCTGTAACTCCTTATTCCACTAACCCCACCCCTGAGCCCCTTATTGTCCCTGTAACTCCTTATTCCACTAACCCCTCCCCTGAGCCCCTTATTGTCCCTGTAACTCCTTATTCCACTAACCCCTCCCCTGAGCCCCTTATTGTCCCTGTAACTCCTTATTCCACTAACCCCTCCCCTGAGCCCCTTATTGTCCCTGTAACTCATTATTCCACTAATCCCTCCCCTGAGCTCCTTATTGTCCCTGTAACTCCTTATTCCACTAACCCCTCCCCTGAGCTCCTTATTGTCCCTGTAACTCCTTATTCCACTAACCCCACCCCTGAGCCCCTTATTGTCCCTGTAACTCCTTATTCCACTAACCCCTCCCCTGAGCTCCTTATTGTCCCTGTAACTCCTTATTCCACTAACCCCTCCCCTGAGCCCCTTATTGTCCCTGTAACTCCTTATTCCACTAACCCCTCCCCTGAGCCCCTTATTGTCCCTGTAACTCCTTATTCCACTAACCCCTCCCCTGAGCCCCTTATTGTCCCTGTAACTCATTATTCCACTAATCCCTCCCCTGAGCTCCTTATTGTCCCTGTAACTCCTTATTCCACTAAACCCTCCCCTGAGCCCCTTATTGTCCCTGTAACTCCTTATTCCACTAACCCCTCCCCTGAGCCCCTTATTGTCCCTGTAACTCCTTATTCCACTAACCCCTCCCCTGAGCCCCTTATTGTCCCTGTAACTCCTTATTCCACTAACCCCTCCCCTGAGCTCCTTATTGTCCCTGTAACTCCTTATTCCACTAACCCCACCCCTGAGCCCCTTATTGTCCCTGTAACTCCTTATTCCACTAACCCCTCCCCTGAGCCCCTTATTGTCCCTATAACTCCTAATTCCACTAACCCCTCCCCTGAGCCCCTTATTGTCCCTGTAACTCCTTTTTCCACTAACCCCTCCCCTGAGCCCCTTATTGTCCCTATAACTCCTAATTCCACTAACCCCTCCCCTGAGCCCCTTATTGTCCCTGTAACTCCTTATTCCACTAACCCCTCCCCTGAGCCCCTTATTGTCCCTGTAACTCCTTATTCCACTAACCCCTCCCCAGGAAATTTTTGCCTTTGTTGCTCGCCAACTTTTTTTATTTTGTGGCTTTTTTTTTATGTGGCTAGAGGGTAAAAAAGGTTGGGGACTTCTGCCTTACAGGGTCAGACTGGGCTGGTGGGACACTGGGAATATACTTCAGCCCTCATGGACCTCCTCCAGCATTTGCATGGTTGACATATAAGCCCCACAGCCTCAGCTGTTTCAATAACATTTGAATGCACAGAGAGGGTAGGCCCGTATTTTTAATTATACAAAAGAGATGTGCAGAGAGATGAAGGGAAAAGTAGCAGTATCGATTGTGACATCACTAGCTGATACCACAACAAGTGTTCAACTTATGCTGGCTACAAAGTACATTTCAGGGAATGGAAAACAGGACAAGCACGGCTGCAACTATTGTAAAAAGCACAACCATTTTTTTTATTGTACATGTGTGCAACAGAATATTCACAGAGACTCATTTATCACTCAGTTACATCAACAAAGTCAGAACAGGCAGTTTTGCACCTAATGCGAGACGGGCAGGATCAATGGATTGAAAAAAGCGCTGGGATTCCTAGTAGTGATACTGTCATGCTTGTGCAAGGCACGCTAGTCACTATCCTCCCCTTGATACTCATTCTGGTGCTGGGGAGGAGGCAGCCTATTGGCTTCTAGTTGCACACGTGATTATTAGCCAATCATGATTCTGTTAGCAAACAGCCAATGACAATCAGGATCCCAGTGTAGGCTTTTAGCAGATCTTTGGGTCTCATCTGCATTACTTGTGTACAAAAGTCTAAGGACAAGCAGTGGTTATTGGCTGAGATACTTTGTTAATATCCTACACAGTGCTACCCCAAAATCACACAAGGTAACTTGCAACCAGCATACAGAATCTGGAGTGAAAACAAACACATTTAGAACTTATTCCAACCCATCCACCTATTTGTTTCAAGAATTTAGAGAGAATGTTGGCAACCAAAGGGAAAGTATACTCAAGCAAATAAGTCAAGCTCAAATAATGAATAGGAAAGGAAGTTGCTTCAAATCAAGGCCATCTGGATCACTGCGGCCTAGTGCAAGAAGGAAATAAAGGCCCCCCGTGATCTACTCATCAGTACTGAGTGTTTTATGGAGCCATGCAACAGTTGGGGCAGTAGTTCCGTAATGGTTGTCCAGACCTTCCAGAGAAGGAATGAATTAATTGGATAGCTTCAAGAAAATGGATTGAACAAGATGGAGGCCATCTTGTCCTACCTTCTAATAGCCTTAAACTTTAGATATGTCTGATAATGCTCATCTTTACGGAAAGAGGACCTCAAAATTCTACTGCTTCCAGGACAACTTCCACCTTTGACTTTGTCAACTCTTGTTTCAAGTGCATGTGTCTTTTTAAACCTGAATTACTATGTGACTATGGCTTCCATTCAACCATGACCACCACTGAACATAAGGTCATGAGATCATAGGATCTTCTAACAACATTAGGCATTGATACAACCAAGTCCTGAGCTAAACTGTGTACAACTAATAGGGCTGTGTATTTGGGTATATGGGGATCAGCCATAACATAAGCCTTCTCCACTTTCCAATAAAAAACATAAAACATATACACAGTGCAATACTGTATAAATAAGGCCATCGTCATAAATTACTCTGAATAATGTAATATATATATGTTGTATTCTGCACCTACCTTATATTATTCTGCTTTAAATTGGGAAATATGAATATACTATGAATAAAGTACTTAGTTCCCTCTTAAATATTCTATTTGTAAACTAGAAAAATAAATAAGGATCTCTATGAAATAATGAATAAATTATATTATATATGCTTTCATGTGTTTGTCTTATTAGTATCCTTCCAGCACTGGCCGACTGAAGTCTAACAGTTCTGAACCCCCGAACCCCTTGCCAAAGATTCTGCCAAATACCGAACCGAATACGGTGGGAAGGGGATAACATTTTTTACTTCCTTGTTTTGTGACAAAAAGTCACGTGATTTCCCTCCCCACCCCTAATTTACATATGCAAATTAGGATTCCAATTCAGTTCAGCCAGGCAGAAGGATTCCAAATCCTGCTGAAGAAGGCCAAATCCTGGCTGAATCCCAAACCGAATCTTGGATTCGGTGCATCCCTACCTGAAACAATATCATCTTAAATCGTTGGATGACAAAGCTTTCCTTATTGTGATGATTATACTTCCCCTTTAAGCTTAGAATACCAAAAACAATTTTAAAAAAGGATATAAAACCAAAAACTAGAAAATTAAATCCAGAGGGGACAAAATGTCCTGAAAACAACTAACTGCATGAGTCCAATCGCTTACAATTTTCAGGGGGGGGGGAAGATTTTCCTTTTTTTTCAAAAATCCCAAAAAAAGTAGATTTTAACAACCGTTTCTTTTTTCAAATAAGAATTTTCATTGAAATTGTCCTGCATGTATAAAATCTTACATAAGAATTCATTTTTTTTTTTAACAAAAGGAAAAAAAAGAATAAAACGAAAAACTAGAAAATCCAGAGGGTATAAAACCTCCTACAACTGGTAAGGGAAAGCACTTAAATAAACTTAAATAAAAAAACTTTAAAAAAAATTATTATTTTTCTCTATAAACCTACTTTTGTAAACCAACTGTATTTTTCCTTACCTTTCCCTTTTGTTATCAATTTCTATCTGTTTTCTCTCATTTCTAAAATGGCAAAATAATATAAATTACTGGGAAAAAATGAAACTAAAAACTATACTAAAAAAACTATAAAACTAAATCTCCTGAAAACCACAAGCTGCACAAAACTCAAGCAGTTAGCCTTTTCTGAAAAAAAAATGCATTCAAAAAATTTAAATTTTCACAACTGCCTTTTTCATAAAAATGTCATAATCATCATATAAATAATTTTCATTCAGATAAATGAAGTTGAATGAAAGATTAGAAAATTAAGGGGCTGATTTATCAAAGGTCAAATGTAAGAGTTTTTTTTTTTACCTTGAATGAACTCTAATCAAAACTCAAATAGTATCTTATTTAAGAAAAAATGTAATTTATTTAAGAAAAAACGCGAACGTCTAAAACTCGATTGAACAGTACGACCCAAAAACTCGAATTGAATTCGGCAGGTTTTAGCTGTTGAATAGTCGCATTCCAGTTGTTTCCAGGGTCAAAATATAATAAATCTTAAATTCAAATTATTCCCGACTAGAATATTCAAATTCAGATTTACAATTCGAACCTTAATAAATCAGCCCCTTTCTAGATGGTATCTCCCGAAAACCACAAACTGCAAGCAGTTTGCATTTTTGGCAAAAAAAATTCCTCTAATGTTAAAAAAAAAAAAAAAAAAAAAAAAGGAATTATACAAATGTGTTTTTTGTTCAAATTTTCATTATAATTGTTTATCCAGTATAATTATTCATACACTTTCACTTGAAGGATCGTATGCAAGCTGCATGGAGCTTATGAAAACCATTTTTTTTCGGAGATATTTTTTGGGTTGTTGAGAAATTTTCAGAAGTGGGTTTGACATTTTTGCTTAAACATTTCAAATTTTTTTATGTGCGTGTGTACGTTGCGGTTGCTTCATAATTTTCTTGGAAATTTTTTTTCCAGTGAAATAGTCCAATGATTGATCAATTACAAATATGCAGAAAAGGAGCAGACCAGTGATAATTCTTTGGGGTGCGCTAGGGGTTGGGGGGGTGAAACGGGCAAGGGGGGCACAGCATTTTAAATATAAAAAAAATATACATGTAAATAAATAAAAAATACAATAATTCACAAAGTACCCACTGTAGCGCCCGTAAAGGACCATGATGAATCCAGAGGCACTGACAGGGCCAACACTACCATAAATCTTGCATAGAAATAGTGGAGCCCCATAGACAATATTTATACTATATATTTGTATATATATCTATATATATAGTGTGTCCAGATAAATATATTTCATATTTATGTATAGACGTATGCTTCTATATGAAGGTAAGACAGGCGTGGCATGACATAACCAGGCGTGGCACAGGCTGATGGCATCATATCCCAGGAGATGACATCATAGGTTGGCTGATGATGTCACACATTGGGAGAGCACAGAGTGAGATCTCAGGAGAGGGGGGTGATGTCATGCAGAGGGTGTCAGAGACCCGCAGAGCATAGCTTTCGGAAAGCCTCCCCTAATCCCCTAGGGACAGCCCTGAAGTTAGTCGTTCCGTTTACCTCTTTAGTATCTAGCATGTGTGCGGTTAATTTTCTCCATACTAATTGACAATTAAGGCACAGCACAAACACACAGACACACAGATACACACAGACACACACAAACACGCCTGTGCAACCCCCGCTACTGTAATAATCTGCTGGAGGGGGGCAATAAGGCTCAAGTCAAGTATCCCAAAAGGGGCGACTGCTCTTTCTATCCCTTTTCCACCCTCCGGACATGGAGGAATAAATGAATGGGATCATTATTAGAATCTCTTTTGCATCCTGATATCATTTTGTGACCCTGTATAATTAAGAAGGGTGTTGGCTGGTGGGTGTGGGCACTCTATGGGGGCTGGAAGGTTTCTCAGGACATACCCCAGCCTGGGCATCGCTTGGAACCCCACTCACTTTGATAATTATAGGCGGTCCCTTAGACTGCTCATTTTCTTTTAACTGCACGTTTGTGGGCGTTAGTGACGATATAGTTGTCTGACTGCTCTTGGGCTGACCTTTCTGGTTAATATCTGAAATATTGGCAGATGCCTGTATCTGGTCAATTTCTAATTCTCTCCCACCTTTGTTATTCTGCGATGAGAACCGTATCTGGTTGCAGTCAGCTAATTTACCATTGAGAAACATGCTTGGTGGTTGATAAAGAGCTTTGTTAGCGCTAGTCATTGAGGCAATAATGGTCAACGTTGCAGAGGCACTTTCTAGACCACTGACTTTCTCAGTAGTTGGGGTAACAGTGGTCACCTTTGTCTGGTCACTTTCTCCTGCAGTGAGCCTATTAACAGTCGGGGAGGAAGTTACTACTTTTGTTTTATCACCCTTTTCATCACTGGGTCTAGTAACAATTGGGGCTACAATGCCCACTTTTTTCTGTTCTAGTTCAGTTCCACTTGGTTTTTTTATATCCTGGGCTGAACTGAACTTGTCTATCTTCTCCATCACCTTATAAACCATATTACTAGCAAAACCAGGGGCAGTTCCTTGTCTCTGATTATTTTGTGTTTCACTCAGTCTATTAATGTTTGGGTCAGTAGTGGTCACCCATGTCTGGTCAGTTCCTTCCCTATTGATATTCAAAGGTGAAATTGCTGGTCCTATCAGAGGAGCAGGTTCTTGCACCACAGCAGTATGGTCAGTGGCTTTCAGTGGATCAGCATAAGGAGCTTTTGCTAAATTGGCCTTCTCCTCTTTAATACTAATAAGCTGAGAATCTGGTGGTTTATTTGAAACATGCTTTGTATCCTCCGTACAGAGAATTTGACTATTTACTTTATCAGCTTCCAGCTTACTATCTGTAGATGGGTAAAGCTGAGTAGGTAGGAAAGTGCTAGTGCTTTTCATTGATGGGCAAGAAGATGAAGAACCTTTTGGAAGGTCGGTATTTTGCTCCTTGGCCACATGGGGGAGATCAGGAGGATGAGTACAACCATTTTGCATTGGTTCAACATGTGGACCCTCTCTTACAGGATGAAGAGGAGTAATATTGCAGTTCTTAGAGTCTTGGCCTTTTTTAGAGTCAGCACCTGTCCCTTTTAAAAAGCCAGACTGGCCTAGAGCTGTACCTGAAGGGGGACAGTGTGTGCTCTTCATGGAATTACCCACAGCAACTTTACTCTTATTTGAGTGGGAATGGTAGATGCTAGTGTCTGCTGTGAGGTTAGAGGGGGTAATTTTGCTCATAGCATGCGTGCTGCTTTTACCTACTGTTGTCAACTCTTCTACCACCTCTAGATACCATTGTTCTCTTGTTTTTACTTCCTCATAATCCTCTCCCCTCTCTCCCTTTCTTCCCTCTCCTTCTGTTCCCCCATCCTCTCCTTCCCCTCTTCTTCCCTCATGCTCTTGTACTGGACTTAGGGTTTTCACTTGGCACCTGCCTACCATAGCAAGGGAAGGGTCACTTTGAGGGGGAAGGACTGTAGTTGATGCAGCTGGGGGTTCCTGGGGAGAGAACGGGGATGTAGTCCTCGGTCCTACTCCAACCTTAACTGCTGCTTGGACTTTACCCTCACTAGATTTCAGACTATCTCCTAGTGGTGATATTCCTATCACTCCTTCTCCCTCCAGTCTCTCAAAGGTTTCTCCTATCAGATTTTCTCCTCCACAAAGACTGCGAGGAGACTCCTGCCTACCCACTCTCCTTACTGGCTGACTTCTCACACCCATGGCTTCTGCTAATTCTCCCTCTATTGTTCCTCCTCCCGGCTCCTGTTTTCTGGGTGACCCACCCCCTCCACCAAGTTTCTCTGCAGACTGTACTCTCTTGAGAAGTGGGGATCGCGGAGGCTCTGCACTCTTTGGGCGAGGACGTGACACGGGTGGAGAAGGATGCAGTTTTGGGGGAAAGCTCTGAGTGGTCAGGCTGCTGCCAATGCTGTGACTTTGCAGCAGAGGGGGTGAGGCAGCTGTAGTAGGCGAAGGAGTGTGTGCAAGTGGCGAGAGTGGCATATTACCCGCAGATTTACAACGTGCAGAGCGATATTGGCGGTGCAGTTTTGGAGATAGGCCATGCAGGGTGCTGGGTCGAATGTGTGGGGAGGGGGGAGCAGGGGTAGTTGAAGAGGAGGAGGCTGAGGCACAGGAAGAGGTGGAGGGAGGAGGAGGTGGTGCAGGGGAATTAGGGGTACTGGAAGAGGGAGAACTGCCTTGTGAAGAAGCACCTAAAAGAAAGAATCATAGGAAAAAAAATTACAATACAGAATCACCCCAATATTAACATCTTCCCAAAGAAAGATTTATCCATTTATGTGCCAAAGTAGTTTGACTACATCCCTTACCAGTAAAGAGTGAACCTATGGGGTACGGACTTTTTGCCTTTAAATATACCTCTCCCTATAGCACTACCTCCCCTTTGCCATCTAGAGTCCACAATGGGTTGAACATGTGAGCCATTGAAGGCAGTGCTTTGGTACCTCCAGATAATCAGTGCCTAGCAGCACCCACTGGAAAAGGCCTTGGTTACACACTCTACTGACCCCACGTAAACCATTTTCACCTGAATAACCCTCTATAGACCATCACTCCACCAATGTACTTGGCACAAGTAACTAGGAGACATCAATCTTACCAAGATAAGCAGAGTCCATGGAGCGGTAGCTATGGGTAGGGGAACGGGCCGATAGGCTGTGAGTGGGCGATCCTGGAAGACTGTCACTTGAGGAGAGGGACCGGCTTAGAGAAGAGAGAGAACGGCTGGTGTGCAGAAGATTCGATTGCTTGGTGATCTTACGGAACAGAGAACTGCGCTTCTTACTGTTCAATGGAAGAGGTGGGAGAAGGGAAAGTGCAAAGAGAAAAGGGATGGGAGAGAAGAAGGATCAAGATGACTCTCATGCCATAAGGTCAACCAAAGCCATATCTCAGTAGTAAAAGCGTAGATACCACCAGACTGCTTTAGCATGACCCATCTGAACACCCCTTGATTTTCATTAACCCCTTTGTTAAGTGCAACTTTAACCACAAATGATTTAAAGGAGAAGGAAAGGTTAAAAGTAAATAAGCTTTATCAGAAAAGTCTATATAAATACACCCTCAAAGTAATGTTGCTCTGAGTCCTCTGTCAAATGAAACACACATTTCTTACTTTCTGTTGTGTACTCATGGGCTTTTGTATCAGACTTCCTTCTTTCAGCTTAAACCTCCAGGGCACGGCCTTGAGCATGCTCAGTTTGCTCCTCTCTCCCCCTCCCTTCTGCCCTTCCTGCTGTAATCAGAGCCCAGAGCTATCAGTGACAGGAAGTGATGTCACACCATGCTAATATGGCAGCTGCTATCCTAAACAAACAGAGAGAGCTTCTAGAGCTGTTTCCCCAGATATGGTAAAGCATTATACAGAATAAATATAGCATTCTAGCTTGCACTATTATGGCCAATCTATTGGCAATAATCTGCCTCAGTAGCTTTCCTTCTTCTTTAAGGGACCCAGATGTACAGTTCTTAACTACACCTTCCATCATGCCTCACACTGCTCCTATTTCCACATTATTGTCTTGAACACCTCCCTAATAACCAGGGTGCTGACTTCCAGGCCTCCTTCCCTTCCACACCCCCTCACCTCTCCTGCCCCTCTCTCCCAGTGCTCCGCTTGTTCCTCCGCGCCATTTTAGATCGATAACTGCTTCTCCTGGCTGGACCAGTTCGGATTGATGTGTTCTCAAAAGGGGTGGTGGTTACTAACACCTTGTTGCCGCTCTTCAGGAATACAAAGAGCGAACATTTCATTCAGAGTACATGACAGAATACAAAATTATTTATACCGAATGTGCGATGTTCTACTCTCCAAAATAAAACCTTACCTTTAAAATCAGCTCCACAACTTCAGTGTGGACCAGGCCATGCACCGGCTCCCCATTAATATGTGTAATGAGGTCCCCAGCACAGAGACCTGCTTCATGTGCAGGCCCTCCTTCTTCCACGTGCTAGCACCCGAGAGAGGGGCGAGACAAAAAGGGAGATAAAGTTGAACAGAGGGGGCGGGACTATTCTCCTGCTTATCCTTTTCAATTAAAAAAATCCATATTTTTATTATAAAGTATTTACAGATTTATTATTACCCCCACTTTTGCCAGGAGAGTTTATTTAAATAGTGATAATGAGTTCTGTATATAAAAGCATGATGTGTCTCGGGTTTACAGATCAGGAGGTGTTTAATTATATACTTCCATTATGCATACTCATTATTCTTTGCTTACTCACCCAGACAATGTGCTGCACACTGTATACATCACTTTCCCCCATGTACACCCGGATGGCCCGCAAGGTGAAACCGTATTTTTTCCCAGAGCGCTGGATACAAATAGGGGATCGAAGGCTGCTCACTGCCGGTGTGTAATCGCGGCTCGGAGAGGAATCTCGGGAGGAGGGATTGGACGAGAGGGAGCGGGGGGACATTGGGCTGACCAGAGGGGAGCTGCTGTGCTGTTCAACTGTGGAGGAGATTTGGGTAATTACAATGATTATCCAGTGTCGGACTGGGACACCAGGGGCCCACACAAAAACCTTTGACCAGGGGCCCACCAATTAATCTTAGACCAGGGGCCCACTCTTAGTACTATTTTTCTTCCTCTCCTCACTCAACCTCTATTCTCCTTACTCTATTATTCCATCTATTTAGCCTCTTTGTTCTCATATAAATAGGGAATGGCCATCAAATAGGCCAAATGTTTAGCAGCATGAGGCCCACTGACACCTGGGCCCACCGGGACTTTTCCTGGTATCCCGGTGGGCCAGTCCGACACTGTGATTATCTGCCATACAGACACCTGGATTAATGATTGAAAGGAGGTAAAATGAAATATAATCCCTTTAAAGCCGTACCTGTAGGAATCATAACAGACAGTGCGGTGGTGGATGCTGACTTGATGACTTTTCCACCAGTTCTCCTCCGCTCAGTATCCCCGGAGAGGTGTTGGTGTCTGGCTCTGCGCAGGACAATCTCATTTGTGGCACGAGTTGAGGATTCTGACTCCTGGGTGGGCTGAGTGTCCACAGACTTGTCTACTAGAGAATGGGATGGTGTAAATAGGCAAAAGATATATTGAGAGGAAATATTAAGGTTATGAACAACATGGGGCAAGGTAACGTTACTGCTACTAAAACAAAAGACGTCATCCTTCTATGTAACCTCTCACCTGGCTCCAGCTCTCCCAGAGGAATCTTGCTTTGGCTGGTCAGGGAGCCGCTGCTTCCCCTCACTCTGAACTCCACCTCAACTTCCAGGGGAGACGTAAAGCGGGTCGGGTCCACTAGGGCAGAAAACCGCCGCCTGGCAGCCAGAGGGGGGCTGGATTCTGCGTCTGCAGCATCTGAGAATTGTTTCCTGCAACAGAGGCACCATCCATGAACGTTCCATAAGGTCTGAAGAGTAAAACCCATTCTCAGAGGGTATAAAAACCATAGAAGTGAGGAGGAGGAAAAAGCAATAAGCCAAGGATCCCCAAACAATAGCTCCCACTTTATAGCCTTCTACAGGACATGTTACCAGCACTCCCATTCAGGGCATATAACTTTAAGAGAAGTGAGGGTCAGTTCTCCTCAAATCAGGATTGGACTCCAAGTTGGCTGTTGGCTTATGTCATGTGACTATATCCAGGTAGGGTGAGCACAAAGAGCAGAGTTGCTTATCATCATCAGAACAGGTCCTTGTCTCTCCTCACCGTTCCTCGTCTGTGTCTGACACTAACTCAAGGGGTTTGGGGGGATCACTGGGACAGGAAGGGGGTGCAGAATTACACTTCATGCCTTTGGTGCCAAAACTTCTTTGCAGAATAGCATTAAAGGGATAGTTCACCTTTAAATTAACTTTTAGTACGATGTAGACATTAATATTTTAAGACAATTTGCAATCAGTCATTTTTTTAAGAAAAATTGTGTTTTTTTTCAGTCTTGAGCTTTTTAGTTCAGCTGTTAATACAATGTTTTAATAACAATTAAATTGTAGCCCCACAGAGCAAATACTGTTTTGGCTGTGAGGTTGGTGACCCCCAGTTTGAAACATGGAGAGGAGCAAAAGAGGAAGGCAAATAATTCAATAACTATATAAAAAATATATATAATGAAGACCAATTGCAAAGTTGCTAGGAATGGAAAATTCTAGAATAACTTAAAGGTGAACCCCCTATTTAAATGAGAAGGGAAGTGTAAATCACTGGGGGTTGCTTAACGTTAGTAAGTATAAGGGCCCATATGGAGGTCATTTACTTTTCGTGTGGGGACCTCGGGGGTGGGGTTCATCCTGTCTACACCAACGTAAAAATAGATCTGCACAAAGTGAAATAGTTTCACCAGCAGGTTCCCTTGCCACAGAGCTTACATGAACCAATCAGTGATTGGATACAGAAAGACTGCCTGTGGTGTGGCCCAGTGCAGTCACATGTGTTACTCACATTTCAGGAGAGACAGTCCTCCAGCAGCGGTCTCGCAGGGTGACACCCCCTAGCGTCTCTCTCTTGGTTGACTTCTCAGACCGTTCTTGTTTGTTGCCATCTCTAGAAGGAGTAGGGGGTTTCTGCTCCAGCTGGGACAGCTGCTCCATACTACTATAGACCTGCCACAAGCAAGAGATGGACACTTAAAAGGTAGGTATCTTTTATTCATCCAGAAAATACAATGAATGGTGGAGGTGTGCTTCACCCAACATGTTACAAGTCATTGGACTAATGGTGTGTGGGTCGAGAATTTCCCGACCTGCTCCTTCTCAACCCACACCGGCCCAGTCCGCTGTTCCCCTCTATTTATAGATCCATGCCCACCCTCCTCACAGTGATGTCACGAAGGGGCATAGCAGGCAAGAGTCTATAAATTTCGGGGGCCAAACCTGCCCGACCCGCGGGTCACTACAATGGACCCACTGACAATGGCAACAAGGCTCTACATACAGGCTTTGGTGTAGATCAACTACAAGAGTCCTCTGCACTCAACCCATTATCAATATATTTAAGACAGAGACATTTTGTGCAACTGCTACTGAAAAATGCCTTACCCTTTAAACAACACAGGGATTGTTTTTCCATATATTGCAATATATTTAAGCTGAACAACTACGTCAAAGTCATCCCATATCTGGCCAGTCCTACGCTTAATTTTCATCTGATTCATTAAGAATTCAGTTTCTTAATTATACATTTTACAAAGGGACTAAGTTTTACCTGCAACTTACTTGCTGCTTTCAAAGTAAAACTCCCAAACTTGGCAGCTTCCCAGCTATAGTCAGGTGATCCCACTGGTGTCTAATAAAAGGGCAGCCAAGTTTGGGAGTTTTACTTTGAAAGCAGCAAGTAAGTTGCAGGTAAAACTTAGTCCCTTTGTAAAATGTATAATGAAGCAATAGAATTCTTAATGAATCAGATGAAAATTAAGCGTAGGACTGGCCAGATATGGGATGACTTTGACGTAGTTGGCCAGCTTAAATATATTGCAATATATGGACAAACAATCCCTGTGTTGTTTAAAGGGTAAGGCATTTTTCAGTAGCAGTAGCACAAAATGTCTCTGTCTTAAATATATTGATAATGGGTTGAGTGCAGAGGACTCTTGTATTTGTCTATATGTATTTTGTGGTCACACCCTCATTGCACCCCCGCCTAATGGTTTTAAAAAATAGCGGTGAGCACAACTTTCCCTTCTTTGCTTTGGTGTAGGTGTTATGGGCTCCATCAGATGCATCATATGAATTTTCGAAAAATATATGATGATGTCATACACACCACCATGTCATGCACATGCCATAAAATACCTTGGAGGCCACACCCAGCCTAACGCCCTCCAGTTGGACAGCCCTACATTTTTACTCTGACAATGGTGTAATGATTTAAAAATGATTTTTTTTTGTTTTGTGACAAAAAGTCACGTGATTTCCCATCCCACCTCTAATTTGCATATGAAAATTAGGATTCAGATTCAGTTCGGGCAGGCAGAAGGATTCGGCTGAATCCGAATCCTGCTGAAAAAGGCAGATTACTGGCTGAATCCAGAAACGAATCCTGGATTTGGTGCATCCCTATTTTAAACCCAGAGTAGGTTGTAGGTAGGAGTCAGCCAATAGGAGCAAAGATGGGGAGGAACCACAGACCACCTTTGGTGGGAAAAGCATGCTCATACTCTTTCTGAGGGATACAGGGAAGATGAGGCCAAATAGTCATGATGTATCACCTACACAGGCAGGGACTTACTTTACTAAATCTTGGTGTGCAGGATGAAAACTGCCTGATCTCCACTGAGTCTTCATCATTTGTATCATCCTCATCGTAGGAATTAATGTGCTGATACCGATCTGATCGAGCTGAGGAAAGACAGATGTATCAGTGTTTTCTTAGGCTTGAGGAACATGGGACCTTTCAACTGCCGATATCATCATCATAGTATGTGAAATGCCATAGGCCTAACTGGCCTTCAGAATTGATGCCCACCCTCCTTCTACAGACGTGGGTCCCCCAGGGTCAGCAGCTGCACAATTTAGGGTCCACTAACATTAACATGAAAGTGATATTTGGCTGCACTTACTGTCAAAGTAACTGGTATCATCTTCTGCCTCTAAGTGGGGGATGAATTCTGCTTTCTGCCTGAGCAATCCATTCCAGTCCAAATCAGTGAAAAATCTATGAACTTTAACCTCAATCGCTCCACCTGAATCAGGGACACATGGAGAGGATGGGATTAATAGGAGAGATCAAGAGGGGGGGGGGGCATTTGTAAATGTGAAGCAAAAGTTCCTTATAGTGTTATAATAAGTCTTCTATAAAGCTATTATCTGGGCAAAGCAAGATTATGTGGTGCCTGTGGCAAAGGGTTCAGTTCTAGACCCACAGCAACCAATCAGATGTTGACTTTTAAATAGCAGACCAGTATATGTGATCTGCTGATTGGTTACTATGGATTATAAGAACTGGGTCTACAACTAGGGATTTGGCCAGATAATGTTCAAATTTGTTTTTCTGGGCAAATCCAACTGAAAATGCCAGGAGAGAATACACCACATATGTCATAGGCTTTAAGGTATCAGACTTACTGGCCTGTGCTTATGTGGTTCCATTGAATTTGCTCTTACAGACTAACCTGTTCCAAGCCTTTGTAATGGATCTGTCTGTAGGAGGCAGGAGATGAGATTTTGGGCATCAATGGGAAGAGCTTCCTCTGCTTCTGGCCAGACAATGTCATCTATAGGATGGGAAGAAATGGAAAAGCATAGCTTGAAGTACATGTTACTGCACCATCTGGTATAGACAGGTGGAAAAAAAATCTGAAAAAGAAATATATAATTCAGTAGTGGTACCCCCAAGGTTTTAGACTTGACTTCTCTTTTAACCCATTTAAGCCATCGGTAGACATGAGGTTGGGTATGGAGACAAGTTGAAGGAAGAGGTAGATATAAAAAAGATGGGGCATCCTTACCGCTGATCACCTGACCAAACAGCTCCTCTGGGGTGTCTCCAAAAAATGGCACGCAACCGACCAAGAACTCATACAGAATTATGCCCATCGCCCACCAGTCCACTGGCTTCCCATAACCTTGTCGAAGTATAACCTCTGGTGCAATGTATTCAGGGGTCCCACAGACCTGCAAAGCATATGGAAGCTGTAACTATATGGGACATGAGACTGTCCCTCCCACTGCAGGGTGATACAGTGACACAGACAGGAGGGAACTATGGGACATGAGTCTGTCCCTCCCACTGCAGGGTGATACAGTGACACAGACAGGAGGGAACTATGGGACATGAGTCTGTCCCTCCCACTGCAGGGTGATACAGTGACACAGACAGGAGGGAACTATGGGACATGAGTCTGTCCCTCCCACTGCAGGGTGATACAGTGACACAGACAGGAGGGAACTATGGGACATGAGTCTGTCCCTCCCACTATAGGGTGTTACAGTGACACAGACAGGAGGGAACTATGAGACTTGAGTCTGCCCCTCCCACTGCAGGGTGATACAGTGACACAGACAGGAGGGAACTATGGGACATGAGTCTGTCCCTCCCACTGCAGGGTGATACAGTGACACAGACAGGAGGGAACTATGGGACATGAGTCTGTCCCTCCCACTGCAGGGTGATACAGTGACACAGACAGGAGGGAACTATGGGACATGAGTCTGTCCCTCCCACTGCAGGGTGATACAGTGACACAGACAGGAGGGAACTATGGGACTTGAGTCTGTCCCTCCCACTGCAGGGTGATACAGTGACACAGACAGGAGGGAACTATGGGACATGAGTCTGTCCCTCCCACTGCAGGTGGAGGAATGAACCAAGGGATCACAGCCTTCTATACCTGTTTGTCCAGAAATTCCCTTGCTTCACTCTCAATGTGTCCTTCATAGAGATTGGTGGTGAGGTTCATAAGCCCCATCTTGGACAGGCCGAAATCGGTAAGCTTTATGTGACCCATTGAAGTGATTAGGAGACTAAGGGAAGAGAGTAAATAACAACAAGACAGAAAGTGAGGAGGAAATGTGAAGAAAGAGTACCATGCATGTGAATAAGTTTATGAATGGAGTGTGAATGACCTAGAATAAAGGAAATGAATGATAATGAATAAGGGAGTGAAGATATGAAAGAGCTGAGACTACGTGTGTAAATGAATGAGTGAATGGGTAGGTGTGTCAGGCAGTAGCTTTGCAAGTGAGTGAGCAGAAGTAAAGGACATTAGCAATGGGAAGATTAAGTAGAAGCAGAATGGTAGATAAAGAGAAGTGGGTGTGTAACACAATGATAGTGAGAAGAACAGGGGGAGACAGCACAGGGATAAACTGCAGAAATGTCTAAATATAAAGTCAGATACACAGTCAGGTATAAAACAATACTGGGCACTGCAAACACACTGCATTATATACAGAGAGGGCTGCTTACTTGTCTGGTTTCAGATCTCGGTGCACAATCCCATAATTATGTAGGTATTCCAGAGCTAGAACCGTCTCTGCGAAATATAACCGAGCCATTTCCAAAGGGAGAGCACCAATGTGCTTCAGTAGGGTGGCACAGTCACCCCCTGTTAGTGACAGGGAGGGAATCGGTGGGACAACGGAGCGGAAGAGAGAAAAAGGGGGAGTAAAGGAGGAAGGGGCACCAGAGAATTAATTAGTGACATGAAATGAATTGGTTGGATAACAGAGCAAGTGAGAGGAGGGAAGGCAATAAGGAGAAGTTAGTGGCATGAAAGAAATGGGAGAATAAAGGGGGAGTAAGGATAAGTGGGGTGAAAGGAAAGAATTGGAGAAAAGTACAGGATAGGAGGAGGGAGAGTGCAGGAGGAATCAGGCAATAAAATGTGAGGAATTAGTTTGGAAAGAGAGCAGGAGAGACAAGGGGAGAGTAACAAGGAAGGGAACATAAGGGATGAGATGGAAGGAATGGGTTGGAAATGACAGCAGGAGAAAATAAGGTTAATAAAATAATGACACCATGAGGACAGGGAAAGCAAGAATAAAGAAGGAAGGGGCATCACAGGATACGTGACATAGAAGTTAATAGTGGGGACAAGACAACATGAGAGAAGTAAAGAGAACAAAGAAGTAAGCATTATCAGAAGATACATGACATACAGGTTATGAGTGGGACACAACAGCGTGAGAGTAGCAGGAACAGCAGAGAAAGCATAGAAAGCAGGGGCATCACAAGTGGTATCAAAGGAATGTATAGTACAGGAGTAGAGAGAAAGGGAGGGAGAGTATAAAGAACAGGTTGTAAGATAAAGAGCCCGGGTAGGAATGGGTGGGACAACAGCAACAAGAGAAGAAGGAAGATAAAAGGAGGAAGGGACATCAGGTAAAAATTGGTGTGGAAGTAATGGGTAGTACCAAGAGCCAAGAGAATGATGGAGAGTAAAAATAATTAGCATTTGATAATAAAAAAAAAACAGGGAAGGGATGGGTGGGACAAGAGCAGAGAGAGAACAAGAAAGAGCAAAAGAGCATCAGATAATAATTTCCATGGAAGCAATGGGTAGGTGAGGAGCATATAAGGATAACAGAGAAGGGCATGGTGGGAACAGAGTGCATGATAAAAAGAGTGGAGGAGCAAGAGGCAGTAGGGAATAAATTAGAGACATGGAAGGTTTTGGTGGGAAAAGAGAGACGAAAGGAGAGTAAAGAAGAAGGGACATCAGAGAAGTACAGTATAAACAGCTTAAAATAAAGAATTCACCATTATCTGAATTAGGGATGCTCAGCCTGCAGCCCTCAAGCTATAACTAAGCAACTGCACCCACCATCTTCCCATTGTCGAGAGTTACAGCCCAACAACAGCTAGAGGACTGCAAGTTGGGCACCTGAACGGAGCAGACGAAGCAACACATGTTCGTACATATAAACTGCAGTCAAGCAATGTGAACAGAGGAGCACATAAAGTACAATGAGTTGTTATTATACCTACCTTCTACATATTCCATCACCATGCAGAGGTGCCTACGGGTCTGAAAGGAGCAGAACATACTGACCACGAAGGGATTCTGGGCAAAGGTCAGAATGTCCCGTTCTACGAAGGCCTGGTGGACTTGTTTCCTCAGACGCAAGTTCTGCTTGTTAATTTTCTTCATGGCAAAGCGTTGGCGAGTCTCACGGTGACGCACCAAATACACCGCTCTAAGGAGAGAGAGAAAAGCATCTCATTATGTTAATGCATCCCACAAACATAGAGCCATGATGCGTCACCAACGGGGAGGTCCCCTACATAAAGTTTCATCCCCAAACTGCCTGAACCTGTGGCTGTGGTTCAATGTTTAAACCCAAATGCATGCAACCTGGGGGTTTGAGCCCCTCTTGACTGGTGGCCTCACTGACCAATATCCTTTGGTTGAGAATAGTATCGGGAGGTGAATGAGATTCTCTCCTGGCAGGTCTCAAAGTTTTTGATGACTGGATCAACCTGATTTGGTTCACCACCCTGGTGACCACATCAGGAAAAGTTCCGATTTGGTGACCTTGCTAAATAAGTGGATCTTCTCGTGTATGGCCAACTTTAAGGTTAGGCAAGTGCAATCATCAGCTCATTCCTATGTGTATAGGACCAAGACTATCGAGCCCCATAAGGTTAATTGTGATTTGGTTTGTAGGAGTGGTGTCAAATCTTGTTGGTCCACAGCCAATAAGTTTCCTCTGGCCTCATTCTATCATTGGTCTAACAGCTGAATGCTGGGAAAGTTTTAGGGCAGGGCGTCAGGGTTTTGCCCTGGATCTCTAGTACACCAGGCCCGGACTGGCAATCTGTGGGTTCTGGCAAATGCCAGAGGGGCTCCTAAAAGGTCCCATAGTAAGTCAGTATTTAGTGGGCTGGTGGGGGCTGATAGGGCCTCTGTGCACTTGAAATACCAGGGCCTATTTTAATTCTCAGTCCGGACCTGTATAACACCCTTCTAATGGCATATATCCCAGGGACCCCATTATGAAGAGGCACTGCACAACTGAATATATTGTTTAGATTACCCATAGGCTCCATTACTGATGAGCTTTATTGTTTCAAAGTCACTTTCCTCAGGAGGTCTTATGGGTTTGGCAGCTGTCCCACTTTTTGCCTATAAAATTTAAAAGAATGGCTTAAAACAGAAAACGATGAAATCAGAGGTGGGGGTGGAATACAAATATATAGACAGAGGAAAGAAGACTGAGCATGATGGGTTCCTATTGATTTTTATTACCTCTGTGTGGTCCTCTGGTTCTGGGATATGTGATTCCATGGTCAGTGGTTCCTCAGGAGCTGCTACCTCTGTTAGGTGGGCAAACATCAAACACATGGTCATGTTAATGTTTTGTCCTCATGTTATGAATCAGTTATTTAGGGGAGGGGCTCTGTAGGTTACCTGGGAAGGAATCCCTGGTCAATCCCAACTGTCTCAGGATGTACTGGGGAATATCTTTTTTCAAGTTTCCTTCCTTCACCTGGTCCTCAGCTACCTCCAGCATGTGATAGAATTCTTCAGGATTAAATTCCTGCCCACAACATACAAGTAGTCAATATTGTATTGTATGACATTTAACATTGTACAGCTTGTGGATTTAATTGGACGGGCAGAAGGGGAATATGCTAAGGCTCGCTCCCCTTAAAACTTTCAACAGGTCTCGAAAGTTACATCCGCAGCAGCACCTCCATTTACATGGAGAAACCTTGGTCCCTAAAATGCTTCAGCTTTATGAAGTGGCCTTGGAGGATGGAGCACTACCCCAATCTCTTTGCACTTATAGTTCTGATAGCTAAAAAAGGCGAAGACCCAGCAGATTGTGCTGCCTACAGACCTATTTCAGTTCCTTCAAATGATGTCAAAATACTGGTGAAAGTGCTAGCTAACCACCTCACTAAGCTCATTCTAAACTTAATGCATCCTGACCAGTTACCAGGGAAGGCAAACAATATTAATATATATAGATTATGCAAAAACCTTGATCTACCTGGGGCCACCCAAAGATGGTGCTCTACCTAGATATCAAGAAAGCTTTCAGTTCAGTTTAATGGAAGAACCTGTGGGAGGTGATGGTTACTACGAGATTCAGGCCTAAATTCAAGCAGTGTTAGGTTGCCATATAATAGTCCTGTGGCTAGAATTTGTGCAAATAGACTGGTGTCTGAAACCTTCACGCTTGGTAGAGGTACAACACAGGGATGACCACTATCTATCTACTTATTTGCATTAACTAAAGAGCCCTTAGCAATATGAAAAAGCATGTACTATAGATTGCAGGACTGAGCTTTGGCAGGGTGGAAGAGCCTCTCTCCACATCTACCCCTTATGGAACAGAAATGTGTGGAAGTATTTAAGTATCTTGGAGTATAGGGTTGGTATAGACCCACAGAGAACTAAGCAATGACCTAATGAACTGGTCAGGCCTTCCCGCTGGGTGATATCAACCTAATAAAAATGGTTGTGCTCCCTGAGCTAATCTACCTTTTCTCTGATCTGCTCCTTCATATGGGCCAACAAACAAGCTATGTACTGTATATATCTCAAAACATTAACAGCTGAAGGTAGGGCTGGCATCCATACATTTGATGCTGATAATTGGGATGACATCCCCTACTTCTCTAATTGGTAGTAATGATGTTCTTATACAATACTGTACAATACACAGAACATATCTTACACCAGCATGTCTCTCCAGATGTCCCTGAGGGGTTCTGTGATTATATAAATGTACAAGGTTGCAGGCTAAGTTATACAGGGAACTCTGAGTACCACTCATGTATTGTAAGGGATAATGTACCCCCCTACTGTAAATGATAAGGATATTAGAAGTCACTGAGGGGTTCTGTGACCATATAAAGACACAAGGCTGCAGACTGAGTTATACAGGGAACTCTGAGTATCACTCATGTATTATAAGGGATAATGTACCCCCTACTGTAAATGATAAGGATATTAGAAGTCACTGAGGGGTTATGTGACCATATAAAGACACAAGGCTGCAGGCTGAGTTATACAGGGAACTCTGAGTATCACTCATGTATTATAAGGGATAATGTACCCCCTACTGTAAATGATAAGGATATTAGAAGTCACTGAGGGGTTGTTCTGTGACCATATAAAGGCACAAGGCTGCAGGTTGAGTTATACAGTGAATTCTGAGTATCATTCATGTATTATAAGGAATAATGTACCCCCTACTGTAATTGATAAGGATATTAGAAATCACTGAGGGGTTGTTCTGTGACCATATAATGGCACAAGGCTGCAGGCTGTGTTATACAGGGACATTTGAGTATCACTCATGTATTATAAGGGATAATGTACCACCTACTGTAAATGATAAGGATATTAGAAGTCACTGAGGGGTTGTTCTGTGACCATATAAAGGCACAAGGCTGCAGGCTGAGTTATACAGGGACCTTTGAGTATCATTCATGTATTATAAGAGATAATGTACCACCTAAAGGCTGAGTTACACAGGTCATATTTACAGATTCTCACCAGACACTCCAGCAGGCGAGCAGGCCGAGAGATGATGATTAAAAGATTCTTCATCAGTTGAGCAATGAAGGCAACTTCTGACCTCTCTGAAGAACGTTCCACTGCCTGCAAGGAAAGTATTGGGCATGTAGCGAACTCTTCAACTACTTCTTTTTTAATCTATCCAACCCTGTAAACCTGCCCATTTGCCTTTAACTACCTTTTTATGGTATACTTTATAGTTTCCAAAGGCATGGCAGGGAAATGTTAACTAGATTTAAAGAAAGATAATACCCAGATAGTCCCTACAGCATACTATAGCAGATGATTCATTGCTGGGACCCCCAAAATATTTAGTTAAGTTTATGGACAACTCAATAACTCAGTTATCTATTGTCTCTACTTTCTCAATTTGATCTACTTTAATGTGACCCTTGGTTTGCAGCCTCATTGGCTGCTACATCTTGCCCATTTGCTTGGTTGATTGGACTCATTTGAGTCCCTACTGACAACCTTGAGCCCACCAAGCCCTTCTCTCATGTGCTGTCACAGAAAAGTTAAAAGCATTAAAGCTGACTTCAGAGTCAGCCATAAAAGAACTGGTACTCCCACAAGGAGAAATGTGTTAATGGAACAATTAGTACAACTAATTGTAGGAGTAACAGGAAATACAAGGACCAACCATTTGGACTAAGTCCTTCCATGGTACTTACTACTGATGCTGTTGTTTGACTCTACTATTAGGATAATATTTCTCCTTTATATGCATTACCTAAATTTCCTCTGTACTAGCTCCTTATCTTCTAGTCTGTCCCAAAAATTCAGTATTTCCCTTCCCATATACAATTTCCCCATCTCCCTTACATCATTCAGCAGCTTCTCCAGATTCTCCTGTAACTGGTAGAAGTAGGCAGTTGTAATCATGCCTTCGGTGCTCCTGTTCAGACAGTCCCTTGCCAGCTCCACGATCTGATGGTGGATGAAGTTGAGGAGTCCATCAGCCAGCGGTAGGACGTTCTCGGGGGAGAAGGTGGAGATGAACAGCCGTAGCCTCTCCTCCATCTGCGCCGTGGCCTGTAAAGACACAACCAGAAGTATCCCATGAATGTGTGGCATTGTTGACTAAGTATCTATTCAGATAACAATATAGGGCTCATTTACTGACATAGGTGCTCAATAAGATGTGCTTTTGACAGCAACAACCACTCAGCCATTAGCTTTCAAGACATTTTAGCTTTTAAAGAAGTTTTGTTAAAAGTAATGGCTTGGAAAATCACAGCTCCAGATTATACATACAGCACCCAAGTCTCTTGTCTATAGCCCCCTTAAAGGGGATGTAAAGGCAAATAAATAAAATCCCGTTTTTTACTTTCTTTAATGAAAAAAAAACCTATCTTCGATATACTTTAATTATAAAATGTCTACCATTTTTATAAGAAACCTGACTGTATGCAGTGAAATTCTCCCTTCATTTACTTGCTCTGACTGCTGCGGATAGGAAACTTCAGACCGTCCCTAACTGCTCTGCAGGGAAAGGATCATACTTTCAAACGGCAGGGGGAGGGACTTCCCAGAACTGGAGCAGCTTTGTTTGTTTCCCTGTAGAACAGCTGGCGACCATGTAGAGATTCATATCTGCAGCAGTCAGAGCAAGTAAATGAAGGGGGAATTTCACTGTTTGCAGTCAGGTTTCTTATAAAAACGATAGACATTTTTTTTTCAATATGATTTTTATTAGATTTTCATAACAATATAAAAATTAACAAACATAAAAGGAATTCGGAGGTAAAAGAAAAAACAGATAAATGTATATTCCCTACTTATTACTTTCTTGGCAATTACTAGAAAGAATCTAAAACAACGATTTCAGATTAATTACCATGTACGATAGACATTTTTAATTAACGTATATTGGGGATACATTTCTTTTTCAATTAATAAAGTAAAAATAGTATTTTATTTTTGCCTTTACATCCTCTTTAATGCAGGGACAAAGCTTCTAGTTGTCTGTTTTTTGGTCGATAAAGGTCGATAAAGGTACTAGGTGATATATCATTGGAAATGATATAACTTTTAAAAGTTGTAAAAGTTTTACCATCGTACTTGAGAGACACAGGACAATACTTACAAATTGTACAGAAAGAAATTGTGTCTGAGCAGATATTCAATACTTAATAATATGAATTCCTGTGTAATATCATCATATAGTTGATAGCCAAAATTCAACGGCTCGCAAACACACATAATGTTCAATGCTAGTATATAATGAGGTTACATCTAGCGTAAGCCAACTATAACTCTCCTCCCATTTAACTTTCTGTACTATTTGTAAGTATTGTCCTGTATCTCTGAAGTACGGTGGTAAAACTTTTACAAGTTTTAAAAGTTATATTATTCCCAATGATATACAGTATCACCTAGTCTTTATCGACCGAAAAACAGACAACTAGAAGCTAAGAGAAATTGGCTAGCAGGACAAGGATCTTTTAAATGTGGGAAGAATAGATGTAAGGTGTGTAAACACATACTAGTTCAAAATTTCTTTAAGAGTACAACATCTTTCCCATAAAAAGCTATATAAATTGTGAATCAATGGGTGTTGTCTATTTAGCAACCTGCAACTGCGGTATGTAATATGTAGGTAGGACGTATAGATCACTTAAAGAAAGGGCCAGAGAGCACCTCACACCTATAGATTTGGATAAAATAGAAGAATCAGCCATAGGTAAACACATTATGCTGAAACATGGGGGTGATTTCAACCAGATTAAATTCCAAGGCATAGAGAGTGTAAAATTGGGACCACGTGGAGGTGACGTTAAGAGAATGATTGATCAAAGGGAAACCTATTGGATATTCACCTTAAAGGGGAAGGAAACCTAGTCGGCGCAAACCCCCCACCCCCCCTCCCGTTTGTTGCCCACCCTCCCTTCTCCCCCCTGGCCTACCCGTCCCACTGGGCAAATGCCCCTAACTTGTTACTTACCCTTCTGCGCAGGTCCAGTCCAGGGAGTTCACAGACGCCATCTTCTTCCACGCGATCTTCTTCCTGCTGCGAACGGCGTTTTGGCGCATGCGCAGTAGGATCATTTCGCCGGTACGGATCTACTGCGCATGCGCCAAAAGTCACGCGCATGCGCAGTAGATCGTACCGAAATGATCCTACTGCGCATGCGCCGTTCAAAGCAGGAAGAAGATCGCGTGAAAGAAGATGTTGTCTGTGAACTCCCTGGACTGGACCTGCGCAGAAGGGTAAGTAACAAGTTAGGGGCATTTGCCCAGTGGGACGGGTAGGCCAGGGGGGAGGAGGGAGGGTGGGCAACAAACGGGAGGGGGGGCGGGGGGTTTGCGCCGACTAGGTTTCCTTCCCCTTTAAAGACACGGCATCCACATGGTCTCTATAATGACGGGGAAGTAACATGCTTTTTCCAGCCATAATGAAAGAATATGTGTATATATAACACTATTTCAAATGATATTACTGGACATCCCATATAAATGTGTAAAAATGAAATGCTTAAACTTATGGTAATAACTGCTGTGACCAATACGACTTGTAATAAGCAAATACAGGTTTTTTGCTTTTCTTTTAAATTGAGATTGTTTTAATGAACACAGGTATATAAGGCACAGGATTTCCTGTGACCTCATCTTTGATGAAGCGCCAGAAGGAGGCATGAAACGCGTCAGGTGATCTAACGTGTCATAGGGTAGGAGTACATCTGTCATGGATGCCTGTTTGTTGTTTAAATATTCAAATAAAGCTGGATTTTATTTTATTCCGCACGTGTGGATTGGTTTTCTCAACCACTATACCCCTGAAACATGATGTCCGCTGGAATGGAGACCAGTAAGAGGAGACCCACACACAGTGCAGGAAAGGCACAATAAAAGAGTGACCTCCTGGACGGGGACATGTACGTTTTTCCCTATTCAGGTTATTTTATTTTATATTTTAGTTTCCCTTTAGGTCTCAGGGACATATTACAAACATCTTACCTTGGGAAACCTCTCTTTATAAACATGGTTCATCATCACAATTTCGTTGTCATGGGAGGAGGGTGATCGGCCAGGACTGCAAGGGTAGAACAAGGACATTCAATGTCAGATGGAGCAGCACATTCTGTTGTACAACCTAAAACTGAGGGAATAATCTCCTTTGGGTGTGACATTGACATATTGACGGAAACCACCTCCCAAGTATGTGACACTGACTGGGGGAACCATCTCTTGAGTGTGATAATAACAATAAGGGAACGGGGACCATCTTCTATGTATGCAACACTGACTATGAGAACCCACTCCCGTGCATGGGTGTCACAGTCAGATTGAGAGGACCATTTTATTGTATTTAACACAACCAGTGGCGTAACTAGTTGTTACTGGGCCCCATAGCAAGTTCAATTTAGGGCCCCAAAATATTTATAAGTTGGCCTATTTTACCAAGATATATTAAAATTGCTAATTAATTAGGGTCTCACTGGGCCCCCTACACTCCTGGGCCCCCCTGCAACCGCAGGGTCTGCTTCCTCTATAGTTACGCCCCTGAACACAACTGTAGGAACTATCCCTTCGGGAATTTCACTCCACAAACCGACCTTAAGCTGCGAGATCGTGGTCTGATCGCCGGTGACCTGCGCCCCCCATCATCATCGGGGATACTTTCTGTGCTGCCAAAATGTTTGGAGAGAAAGTGCAGCTCATCCAGTGTGGGCTGGAATGGGAGCTGGTGCAGGCGTTCCTGAGAGGAGGAGGAGGACTACAAAAAGGAGAGAAATATAAAAAATACAGTTAATATTAACATCACGTGATGATGGAGCTTCCTTCTGTCACTTCCCATGTTACTCACCGACACTGTGGAACTTGGAGTATTTGTCCCATAGCCAGACGACGGGAGGGAGGCCAAGGACCAGCGACGGCCATCTGTTCTGCTGGAAGAAATGGCTTCTTACATAGAGCCAGGCATACATTTTGCATTTACAGTATAAGGCATCATGAAAGACACATTTACAGTGAGCATCGAACATGAAACTAATGTCCACCATGAGATTTGGAATTGAATTAAGAGACAAGAGGGGTATTTAGCACTTGATTTACCAGTACTGCGCTACTGCGAAAATACAGGTATGGGATCTGTTATCCAGAATGTTTGGGACCTGGGGTTTTCCAGATAACGGATCTTTCCGTATCTTCGTACCTTAAAGGAGAAGGAATAGCATTTCACAATTGGGGTGCCAAAAGTTGGCACCCCCAAATTACTTTTTACTTACCTGACACCCCGGGCCGGTGCTCAGATCAGCAGAAAACCGCACCAGCCCGGGGTTTTTTTAGCGAGCACAACGGAGAGATCCTCTTCCTGCTTCACTGGTTTTCAAATTTCCCGGGGCAGACGCAGGTGCAGTAGAGTGAAATACCTGACTTTTTCGCTAAAGTCCGTCTTTCTACTCTACTGCGCATGCGCAACTGTGAGAAGACCAGAAGAAGCCGAAAGAGGATCTCTCCATGGTGGAGGGGTGTCAGGTAAGTAAAAGTAGTCACTTGGGGGTGCCTAACTTTTGGAAAATCATGTAAACATTAAAGGAGACTTCAACTGTGCACCGGCTTTTGCATATGTGTGCTTTGGAATTCTCCTTTAAATAAACCCAATAGGCTGGTTTTGCCTCCAATAAGGATTAATTATATCTTAGTTGGGATCAAGTACAAGCGACGGTTTTATTACAGAGAAAAATGAAATAGTTTTAATAAATTTGGATTATTTGGATAAAATGGGATCTACAGGAGACGTCCTTCCCATTAGTCAGAGCTTTATGGATAATCGGTTTCCGGATAACGGATCTTATACCTGTACTGATTTGGAAAGTCTCCTGAATACCCAAATACCAGATATGTATAGTTTTATGGAGATAGATTTCTGACTTGTATAGATCAGAAAACTATCAAATATTCTTTACAAACCGTCATCCTCTAGATTTCCACTAACACTCGGTTTACCCCAGGAAACCATATCATTTTGAAAAATACACATTCTGATGCAAAAATGGGTAAATAAGTCTTTCTACTCAGAACTACTTCCTTTCTTTCCTGAAGTTGGTATTTTTTATATATCACTTTATGAAAAATCAGCTCAAACTTAAAGCATTTTATCTCCATGTCAAACATAAAACATCCTGAATATGAATGTCAGGGGGTCAACTGAACTGTTTGATCCCCAGTTTCCCCTAATGATCCCCTAAGTTTACCAAGGTATGTGAATATAGGGACTCATTCCCATTATGAGGTTAGTATATATCAGGCCACGGTTACTGGGCAGGTACTGGGTAGGTAAATGTGGATGTAGGTCAGGGTGCATTGCCTTTGTAACTGAGCCCATGTAGAAGTGCACAGATACAGGCCAAGGGGCAAATTCACTAAGATGCGAAGTTGCACCAGGCGCAACGTCGCCGCACTTCGCCAGGCGTATTTTCGCCAGCGCTCCGCAAATTCCCTAAAATCCGAAGTTGCGCACAGGGATAGCGTTAGTTTGCAAAGTTGCGCTAGCGTTAATTCGCCAAGCGAAGCGAAGTTTCGCTAGCGATGTTTAATTTGCATACGGCGCGAAATTCAAATTTCAATGGAGGAACACGTATCAGCACTTCAAATGCCTAGAAAACCTTCAAATCCGCAAATAACAATTTTATTTTGCCCTACACATGTGCCCACTGTCTGGGTAAGTTGCCATGAGTCAGGAAATGTAGGGGGGAAGGAGGGGAGCCCCAAAAATATTTTCGATCTTTTTCAGCCTATCACCCATCATGTAGAAAACACGCCAGCGTTTTTTGGGACTTAGAAAAAAATTTGACTTATTTTGAAACAATCCCTATCTACTCTATTGCGCTTCGCCAGGTCTGAGGTGGCGAAGGAAGTCTAGCGTAAAAGGTAGCGTTCAGTACACTGCGCAAGTTAGTGAATTTGCGTAGTTACATCGCTAGCGAAAATTCACCTGGCGTAAGTGTGTGAAGTAACACTAGCGAAAATACGCCAGCGTTCGTTAGTGAATTTGCGCAGTAACGAAAAATGCCAAACGCTAGCGAATTAACGCTAGCTTTCGGCGCTTCGTCGCTTAGTGAATTTGCGCCCAAGTGTCAGAGCCATAAGTTCAGCTCATAGGGGAAAATTCACTAAGATCCGAAGTTGCGCCAGCGACAGCTTCGCCGCACTTCGCCAGGCATATTTTCGCCTGTGTTACGCAAATTCACTAAAATGCGAACTTGCGCTCAGGGAGGCGAATGGTAGCGAAGTTGCGCTAGCATTAATTCGTTAAGTAAACCGAACTTACGCTAGCAATGCCTAATTAGCATACGGCGCCAAGTTAAAGTACAATGGACGTATATGTAGCACCAAATACATTACACAAGGAAAAGACACCAGTGTTTTTTGTGACTTAGAAAAAATGTCGTCTTTTTTTGAAGCAATCCCTATCTACTCTATTGCACTTCGCCTGGTCTGAGGTGACGAAGGCAAGTCTGGCGCAAGAGGTAACGTTCGGTAAAATGCGCAAGTTAGTGAATTAGCGTAGTTACGTCCCATTCGCCATAGCGCAACTTTGCCTGGCGTAAGGGTGCGAAGTAGGTCCACTTCGCTAGCGAATTTACGCCCACGCCCGTTAGTGAATTGGCGAAGTTACAAAATGACATCACGCTGGAGAATTTGCGCCAGCGTTAGTCACTTCGCCCGTTAGTGAATCTGCCCCATAGACTTTAGAGGATATAGATTTATAGTAGAGAGTGCAGCCATATAAAGCAGCCGCTACATCCATTCATTCCCATGACAGCAGGATAACATTAACTTGCGCCAGCCATTCTAGAAAGCAACGTGGGCACTAGAAAGCTCCGCTAATAAAAAGGCTGCAGGAGTTGATGAAATGCCAGCGGAACTAGTAACAGTCGTACGGGAGGCGCTTTTTGCAGCGTGTCAGCAGCTTTGGGAAACACGGTACTGACCGAGGAAATGGAAACGATTGATCTGTGTTCCGACAGCAAGAAGAGCTAACGCTCATGTTACCAAACACTCGCTCTCTTTGCCCAGGTTGGCATGATTCTACAGCCCTGTACTACAACACAACATGGAACTGTCGTGGTCGTAGGCATGCGTAAATATCTTGATCCCTTGCGTTACACATGCCTAGGATTTTATAAATTAATTACAGCTTATTTTTTACAACCTAAACAACATGGGACATTAACTGCAGTTCCGACCTACGGATACATATGATGAAATTTTGACGCCCCAATTGACAACTTCATGGTCCTTTATTATTATTATTTTTCTGCATTATGGTACATGTTGATATGCGCATTCCTTGAATCAAGCTCTATAGAGTGCTATAACTAAAATAGGAGGGGCCCCTTCTTTTACTTAACAGCTCTCATTGGTTTTAAGTGTTTTTATTTGTATTGTGATACCCTGGCACAGTTGTCTGATAAACATTGCCTTTTTATTCATACCTATGTTGATACAAATATTTAAGTAGTACTCAGCTCAAATCTCTTTTCTTGTATATAACTTTTGGTTTGATATACACTTGTGGTTGTGGAGATACTCTTTTGGCAATTTCCAGCACATATATTATTGGATTGTTGCTCAGTTTACTAATAGAATTTCGAATACCCTCCCACTATGACACACAATTGCTGCAGCACTTGGATGATGCATTTAAGATGATAACAATTAGCTTTGTTTGTAGGGGACTGCACTGCAATAGTCTACACAAGGCCTACCTAGTAGAAGTAAATCTACACAAGGCCTATCTAGTAAAGGTAAATCTAGAACAACTGGACTTGTTGAGTAATCATTGACGACGTCCAAGCATGAGATGATACCAATTAGCTTTGTTCGTAGGGGACTGCACTGCAATAGTCTACACAAGGCCTATCTAGTAGAAGTAAATCTACACAAGGCCTATCTAGTAAAGGTAAATCTAGAACAACTGGACTTGTTGAGTAATCATTGAAGACATCCAAGCATGAGATGATACCAATTAGCTTTGTTTGTAGGGGACTGCACTGCAATACTCTACACAACGCCTACCTAGTAGAAGTAAATCTACACAAGGCCTATCTAGTAAAGTTAAATCTAGAACAACTGGACTTGTTGAGTAATCATTTAAGACGTCCAAGCATGAGATGATACCAATTAGCTTTGTTTATAGGGGACTTCACTGCAATAGTCTACACAAGGCCTATCTAGTAAAAGTAAATCTACGCAAGGCCTATCTAGTAGAAGTAAATCTACACAAGGCCTATCTAGTAAAGGTAAATCTAGAACAACTGGACTTGTTGAGTAATCATTGAAGACGTCCAAGCATGAGATGATACCAATTAGCTTTGTTTGTAGGGGACTTCACTGCAATAGTCTACGCAAGGCCTATCTAGTAGAAGTAAATCTATACGAGGCCTATCGAGTAGAAGTAAATCTAGAGAAACTGAACTTGCTGAATAATCATTGAAGACATTTTGCTACTCGGATGAGTAGTTAAATGTCTTTAATTATTACTCAGCAAGTCCAGTTGCTCTAGATTTACTTCTACTAGATAAACCATAACCTGTATGAATGAAAACCTTCATAGACATATCTACACAAGGCCGCATCAATTAGCTACACTAGTCCAGTGCCACAAGATGGTGCCGTAGTTGACGCAGGGACAGATTTTACATTTTTGAGCTCAAAAATCCCCACGGATATTGTCTGTAGCTTTCCAATAAAGAGATACTTGCTTCTAAGGGCCAAGATACTAAAGTGCAGAGACATCATAACAACAACAATGGTCTGCGTTGACTAGTAGAACCGCTTTGGAAGTGTGTGTCGTGTCTATTCTCCAATGTGTCTCTGCAGCAAGCCATTGAGACTACCTTGGACTCCAGCAAGAACAAAGGAGTCAGTACTTGATGGAATGAAAGCGGCCTGCTCAATAGAAAGACTAATGGCACCAATACCTTGACCACAGAAAGTCTCAAGGCTCAACGGAGGAAAAAGGCTTGATTGTAGGAAAGATTAAATGTCAATGGAAAAGAGAATGAAACATTACGATTCTACCATGTCATCATTGAGGTCATTGATAGAAATGTGCAGCAGGTCGTGGGGAGAATGATAATATCCATGTGGTCATAGAGAATTGGAGGCAGCATGAACTATAAGAAACACAACTCATTTGTAGGAAGGCAGAGGGTGTTGGAAGGTATGGGTGGGCCTCAGAATCGCTTCCTCTCCAAATAAGACTAAACATTGGCTCTTGAATGGGGTTGCTGAGGTGGAGCGTGACTGGCCTGTAAAGAGCCCTGGCCTCAACCCAACTGAATCCCCGTGGAATGAATTTGACTGTGAGCCAGACCTGATCACAAACATCACTGTCCCATCCCAACTGTCCTGTTTTGAGAGGGACAGTCCTGATTTTGACAGCTCAAACCATAGTCCCGGCTTGTTACTGAAATGTCCTGACTTTCTCTTTGATCCGTGCACTGAACAGCCAGAAAAAGATACAAAGTTTCTGACTTAATTGGCTTTTGAGAGCCCAGAACATCCACCAGGTACACTTGGATACATATGTTACAATTTAAGATAAGCAAAGAAACAATTGTAATAATTTAAGATAAGCAAAGTACCAAATGTAATAATTTAAGATAAGCAGGTCTCTTGGGGAAACTGACTTGCAGCTTAAAGGGCAATTTACCTTAATTTACCTTATCAAACCTGTAATAACACATAAAAAAATGTGTTCAAACTTTCATAACCTGCTAAATTTTGTAAAATGAGCATGCTAATTAGGGGGTGTGGCCAAAAATTCACTGCACCACGCACGGCAAATCTTTTTGTCCCTCTTCCTGTTTCAAAAATATTGGGAGGTATGCTGTCTAACATCCATAATGGGCTGAATAGGAGCCAATCCAACCAACAGTGTTCCAACACCTAATGGGAAGAGTTGGGGGGTAAATGATGCTTTAGTGGCAAAGAAAAAACAAACTTCATATTAATCCTTTTGGTTTGGAAATGAGATTTCAATGAGATGTACATGCAGAATATTTATACCGATCCCACAGTTGCAGAATTTGGGTTTGATTTTCTTGGTTTTACGTTGTTATCCTCTCTGCCAACATTGGTTCAGATTCAGTCTGATGCCGAAAACAAATTTGAAAATTAAGTTCCTATCAACCTCAATGACGTTTTCACATGATAAACCATAAGCTTCACTTGATGTATTCTAATCCACTAAACCTCTCCTTCACTCTAATACCATTAAAACCCTAGGAACCAACATTGATACAAAATCCAGGACTCATCCGGCATTTGACCTTGGCCAACCAGCTGTCTCCTAACGCCAGAAGCCACTTAATGATTATGAAATATAAATATGAGGAAAGAAAATGGGATCAGGATAAGGTTTTACAATACAGGGTTATTACAGACGATCAGTGGCGGTCACACGGGTCACAGATCATTGATTTATATCAGAATATGCGATATATACATTTAAATTCATGATGACAAAGACATAAAGGTCAATAATCTGCAGATTCGGTCCAAATCAGCATGAGGCCATCAACATACTTATGAAGCAGACACAATAAATCATATGCAGTGTCGACTGGGATGCCAGGAGTCCACCAGAAAACCTTAGGCTGAGGGCCCACTTTACAAACTACTGTATCACTTCTTTTACACTATTAAACCTCTTTGTCCCATAAAGAAATGGGGAATGACCATGAAATAGGCCAAATGGTTAGAAGCAAGAGGCCCACGGACACCTGGTCCCACCGAGAGTTTTCCTGGTATTCCACTGGGCCAGTCCCACACTGAACATACATACTTACCTGCGTGATGATGCAAATGAGAAGTGAGCAGCGGCGCTGGGGGAGAAATTCCTGGGACTGTCCATAGGACTTCCACCTTCAGAGGAACAGCAATCGTATTAGTGTGGCCCACCTGATGGTAGTAATTATGTGCATGGCACTGATAAAATGTCCACTTACCTATATGCCCCGGCAGGGGAGAGTGGGGCCGGGGGAGAGTTGGGGAACTGCTGCTTGTTAGGATTAAACTCTTCCTGTTGCTGCTTCTGCAGCTGTGAATGAAAAGCTAGATGAGTTACCAATAATAACAAATACCAAACCTGGCATTAGAAGAGCATGGTGTAGCAATAGAAAAGTCCTTTAGGGAACAGCAACTCATATGGGAGGCAGCAAGAGCCTGACACCTCCAGAGATTTACTATAGTCACACAAGTAGTGCAGTATATTCATCTACCCTGAACAAGTCAGTAAGTCATAGTAGTAAAATGCACTCACACCTACCCAGAGAGTGCACTCAGCTCTACCCACACAGGACACATAGACCTACCTATACAGGACACTTAGACCTACCTATACAGGACACTTAGACCTACCCATATATGGCACTTACACCTACCCATCCAGGACACTTAGACCTACCTATACAGGACACTTAGACCTACCCATATATGGCACTTACACCTACCCATACAGGACACCTAGACCTACCCACACAGGACACCTAGACCTACCAATACAGGGCACTTAGACCTACCCATATATGGCACTTAGACCTAACCATATAGGACACCTTGACCTACCCATACAGGACACCTTGACCTACCCATACAGGACACCTTGACCTACCCATACAGGACACTTAGACCTACTCATACAGGACACTTAGACCTCCCATACAGGACACCTAGACCTACCCATACAGGACACATAGACCTACCCACACAGGACACATAGACCTACCTATACAGGACACTTAGACCTACCCATACATGGCACTTAGACCTACCCATACAGGACACTTAGACCTACCCATAAAGGACACTTAGACCTACCCATAAAGGACACTTAGACCTACCCATAAAGGACACTTAGACCTACCCACACAGGACACCTAGACCTACCTATACAGGACACTTAGACCTACCCATATATGGCACTTAGACCTAACCATACAGGACACCTAGACCTACCCATACAGGACATTTAGACCTACCCACACAGGACACTTACACCTATCCATACAGGACACTTAGATCTACCCATACAGGACACCTAGACCTAACTTTACAGGACACATAGACCTACCCATAAAGGACACCTAGACCTACCCATACAGGACACCTAGACCTACCCACACAGGACACATAGACCTACCTATACAGGACACTTAGACCTACCCATCCAGGACACTTAGACCTACCCATACAGGACACCTAGACCTACTCATATAGTACACTCACACCCACCCATACATACTCACATCCCTACCCATATAGTGCACTCACACCTACCAATATAGTGCACTCACATCTACCCATATAGGACACCTAGATCTACCCATACAGGACACAGGTCTGGCTTACATCCTGAGACCTTGCCTTATTAAGCATATTACATGCTCACCCATAACATCCATAAAAATCAAAAACCAGTTCAACACTTTAGCTGACCCTCTCACAAGCCCTTATTTTGCTACCAATGATCCTATGATTCAACTTGTAGCCCTGTAACCCATGTCAACTGCTGTATGCAGCACCCACAAACCAACTGATGTTCCAGGAAAACCACTACATGAGGCAGAGTTCCACTGATTCTATCCCAATATGTCCATAAATCCTACATTGTGCCAAACTGTGCCATCTTGTCCATTACTGGTCCTGCATGCTCCATCAGTATGATCAGTAAGCAGCCCAGTTATGGAATTCTCTGTAAGGCATTTCTCAAATTGTCTTCTAGCCCTTTACGCCTGTGGTACAACAAGACTGGGGAAAACATTATGGAACCCAGAAGCTGAAAGAGGAACAAGATAAGAACCAATTCAGAAGCCGCCTGGACCCAAGGTCTATGAATTGTCCTACCAGTACCCCCTCCATTGCGTCTGTCCTCACATATAAAACAAATTTGTATCCGAGTAATTCAGGCAGAAACTCATTTGCACCTGGTGGTGTTACTAAATATATTTAATGGCAGAGGAACCTCAGTGCAAAATCCTGATCCAAATCCTTATTGTAAAGCAAATCAGAGACTATTCACACCTATGTCATCAGTAGGGAGAATCCTTGCAATGATAACAGGAGAGCCTGGTGAATAATTCATCATAGATAATACATTATGAATGGGTGGGAATGCCTAATTAATGGCCCAGTGTCACCCAATGTGAGAAAATGTACTATATATATATATATATATATATATATATATATATATATATATATATATATATATATATATATATATATATATATATTTATTTTTTATTTTTTATTTTTTTTTTGCAGATATTACTGGGGAGTCGGCTCAGATGAATCAGCTTGATGGTTATATGGTGTTATGAGGAGCAGCAAACTGGATCCGGGCAATGCGGCTGATGTGATATAATAAGATTTCAATAAAGCTTTTTATACTGCTCCAGATACGGATTTGTCCATAAAATGAGGCCACTGGGACTGAGGGAAAAATCAGAAAAAGGGGAGGAGAATTCCTATAAAAGTCACACGATCCAAATAAGTCGTAAACCAACTAGCAAAGAGATGAGTACAAGACCCAGCTCATTCCAGTCTTTTAATTATAAAACTGTAAATGGTCTTAATCTCTGGTGTGTAATAATGATACCTGCATATAGTACTGAGGCACAGGATTGGGGACTTTTTCAGTATAGGTTCTTTGTGGTTCAACATTTGGGCAACTCCCCCACCGAGTTGTCCAAACAACTCATAACAAGGTTACAGATATATAGAAACATTGGTGTAACAGTCACCCTGCTATAGTTCCAGGGGTACCCAGGGTACAAATAAACACTCACCCCAAATCTCCCCCTAACTGACCTTCAGACTGGGCCCCCTTAGCTCATAACAAGGTTACAGATATATAGAAACATTGGGGTAACAGTCACCCTGCTATAGTTCCAGGGGTACCCAGGGTACAAATAAACACTCACCCCAAATCTCCCCCTAACTGACCTTCAGACTGGGCCCCCTTAGCTCATAACAAGGTTACAGATATATAGAAACATTGGGGTAACAGTCACCCTGCTATAGTTCCAGGGGTACCCAGGGTACAAATAAGCACTCACCCCAAATCTCCCCCTAACTGACCTTCAGACTGGGCCCCCTTAGCTCATAACAAGGTTACAGATATATAGAAACATTGGGGTAACAGTAACCCTGCTATAGTTCCAGGGGTACCCAGGGTACAAATAAACACTCACCCCAAATCCCCCCCTAACTGACCTTCAGACTGGGCCCCCTTAGCTCATAACAAGGTTACAGATATATAGAAACATTGGGGTAACAGTCACCCTGCTATAGTTCCAGGGGTACCCAGGGTACAAATAAACACTCACCCCAAATCCCCCCAATGTACCAGACATGGCAATAATAGAAAAGGACAGGGCCGGATTTACATAGTGGGCGCCCCTAGGCCCACTGCCGTTTGTCCCCCCTGTCCCCTACCCTTTATTCATGCAAATCTTCATGGAGATTGTATCTCCTGCGCATCCCCAGTGTTTTTGAACCAATGTGGGTGTGGTCGGGCAGCATGCCGCCCCCCTAAAATCCTGCCACCCTAGGCCCGGGCCTAGGTGGCCTTCCCACAAATCCGGGCCTGGAAAAGGATTTAGGAGTCAGGAGGAGGCTCTGTTTTTCTGTCCCCGTTTTGGATAGGGTGCAATGGATCATTTCATGAAAGCTTCATGTTCTGTGTATTTATGGATGACATTGGACTGGATCCTAATGGCTTTGTGCCTCTATTTATCTCACAAATAAATCTATTTATCTGCACACAGAGAAGCATGACGGCAGGCAATGGGCAGGCAGACAATAAATGGAACACTGCCCAATGGCCCCTGGCGGCATTTAATTATTGTTTATAAACAGGAATGCGCCCGGCTGGTTTATACGGGTGCTGAAGGAGATGGCCTGCGGGATTAATTTGTTTCGTCGCTTTTCTCTGGCAAATCCCAGCCTGACCTTTTTATTGCTTGTGACTGAGCCCCAGCTCTGACCCTCTCATGAGCTGTTAGTGGAGCAATCACACGCCCAACTGGCCCTTAACCTTCCTCTTCTGCCGCAACACAGCAGCACATTCACTGGGTCTGGGTTGGGGCTTTACTGTTATCTGGTTACTAGGGTTTCTTCCTAGCAACCTAAATATTATCTCTTCTATTTTCTCTCCTTCCCTCTGACATTGAGACAATTGTGCTCTTTTAATTCAATAGTTTTAAAAAAACAAACATAATTTTGGGTTACTTAGATTCTATACAACATATCGAAACATGTCTTCTGGTTAACTTTCCTTTTAACTAAACCCACTGGTCACAATGAATGCTCCTTTTTTTTAACCACACGTACGTTGTCATTACATAGAGAAATGAACGTTTGCTGCTCAGGGAAAGGAATCATGAGTCATTAGCTGCGCCTGCATTGTGACATGGAGAGGTCACGCTCATATAATGACACATGCACTCACAGCAAACTCATATATAAAATATATATATATAATGTGCTCAGTCGCTGCAGAAAGCTGACATCCCATTTGCATTTGACCCAACCACACTGCAGCCATGTTATTTAACCCTTTGCACTTAAAGCTTCCTTACCAGCGTCCCCCCCCCGGTAAACCAGTTACCTCTTGGTGCGGCGGAACATGGCTGATTATCTTCGGGGGTCGAGGATGGGGCTGTGGGGGACAGCACATAGACGAAAGAGGGTGACCGAGCCAAAGAGGGGGATAAAAAGGAAGGATGGAGAGTTGGTGCAGAATTGAAGGGGGAGAGAAAAGACAAATGACAATGGGGGAAAAATAGAGAAGGTTGAATGAAATGGAGTAGAAGGAGAGAATTTAGGGAGAGTTTGGGAGGCCACAGAAAGGGTGGGTATTAAAAGTCAGAGGAAGGACAGTCAGAGAGAAGAAGGTGATGGGAGTAGCGGTGCATTGAGAGACCAGGAACACGAGGCTGAGGGACAGGACAGGTGGAGGTGGGAGTAAGATCTCTCTGGCAGGAGCGATGGAGAGAAAAGAGAGAGAAGCGGATGAAGAGACTGAGCGAGAGGGAGGGAGAGAGTCAAACAAAGGCAGAAATAAGGAGAGAGAGAAGGAGAAGGCAATGAGAGGCAGGAGGGAGAGGCGCACAGACAAGGAGGGAAGGCTCAGGGGATTTGGAAGGAAGGGCACAGGGAGGCAACGGGGATAATGGGAAAGTGGCAGCTGAGGAGCAGGAGATGTATCTGCAGACAGGAGGGGGAGCAGACTGGAGAGAGAGGAGAGGTGTGTGTGTGTCTGCGGCTGTGCTTCTCAATATCCCCAAGTGTGCGCCTGTGTGTGTGTATTTGGCTTTGTGTTACTGTGAATCCATCAGGCATCAGCACCTGCCTCAGCACAACTATATGTCAGCAATATACTGTATATATATATATATATATATATATATATATATATATATATATATATATATATATATATATATATTGTTGCATTGTGTATTATATTGCTGTACTATATACTGCATATATAAATTGCTGTACTGTATGTATGTGTGTGTGTTGCATGTGTCCAACAGTGACAATTGTGTGTTCCTGCTCAAGCACTGCTGTATTCACATTTTTATGTCTTTGCTCTAATTCAGGGCTTCACCATCTCTTTAGTCAACAGACCAAAGCTTATGGGCCCTAGTGCCATTGTACTTGTAGGCAGGGGAGAACTTCAGCGCATGAACAGTATGAAAATGATGCAAGTGATGTCATTCTCATCTTTATTACATCACTTCCACCTGCTGCAGATCAACCAGGTACCCCCTACCCCTCACCCCCACTTCTCCATCATTGGATTTAGTCAGAATGTATCCGGTGGGGGTGCTGCTGGAGATTTTTTCTTATTTAGGAAAATTTTTAATTATTATTTACCATATAGGCACTAGTGATGTGTGGGCCGGCCTGATACCTGCGGGTCAGTTAGCTTCAGGCTACAGGCGGAGACCTAAGTATGTGTGTCTGCTTGCCCTGCCCCCTCCATGACATCAGAGATTGAAGCGGATCAGGTGCGGGTATATAACGGGAAGTGTAGCGGCGGGTTAGGGACGGGTGTGGGGGCTAAGCAGCAAGTTAGGTGTGGCTGTAAAGGGGCAGGTTATGAGTGGGTGTGGCTGTAAAGGCATGGGTTAGGGGCAGGTGTGGTTGTAAAAGGGCAGGTTAGGGTAGGTGTGGCTGTAAAGGGGCGTGTTAGGTGGGTGTGGCTGTAAAGGGGCGGGTTAGGGTGGGTGTGGCTGTAAAGGGGCGGGTTAGGGTGGGTGTGGCTGTAAAGGGGCAGGTGTGATTTACTCTATTGCTGTGGTGTACAGTTCTACTTATTAGGCAATAATCCAAGGTTCAATATAAATATTGTCTCATAAAGTGAAATAGGTAAAAAAAAATCATACACAGTAGTCACATCCCAAAATTAGCCCCCAGTCCACGGGCCATATAATTTGGTAAAGTCAAACAAATGTAAAAGTTGGGAGAGACTTACTGTTACTTGAAAAAGAGGAGCCCAGATAATGTAAAAATTAGAAAATCTTTATTTAGGACATAATTAAGCCTGTCGCGTTTCGTGCCAAGGATGGGCAATTACTCATAGGCTGTTGGTCTCCCCTCCGCACAATCCTTTTTATAGGGGGGGATAATGACAGTTTGTCGTACCCGAGGGCAACCACCCTACAGCTGCCATCCTAGGCACAGGCCTATATGATAAATACAACAAGTTTGCGGCAGCAGAAAATGATCTATATGTGATACACGGCCTTATAATAGAGAATAGGCGACACCCAATCGTTTAATTAGCAAAATAGTGTATGAAATCCATTAAAGTGAAACACACATTGACCTGTGCATTATGTATAAGTGTAATCTCTAATGATAATGATTTGTACCCGCCATACTTTATTTTTTAGTCTCCTCCATATCTGATTGGTGGAATTTCTACTAGAACTATACATTTCAATTGGTCTGCATTACGGTCCATATCTAAAATAAAATGTTTTGATCCTGGCAAACTTGTATTCCCCAGATTAACTGACGATGTATGTTGGGATATGGGGGACTTGTCTCACCAATCATCAGTAGGATGTAGGTCGTTACAATGTAGGTCCTGTACATGCATCACACACACATGTACAAATAATACTCACTCTAATATTCTTACTATACGTTGGAACTTAATACAAGGAGCAGGTCATGTGATTGCAAACAATTTAACAACAGATATTGCAACAAATTTGTTCTGGAGGTGTTAGACTGACTGTTCCCTAAATCCATTTAGTGGGGGTCTCAAGCTCTTACGTCAGCACTCATTCCCCTCTCTCCCACCCGAGTCCTTCAGGTACTTACCCGCTGCTCTTCCTCGGCAGGGGCAGATCCTTCTGAAACAAATGCAAGAGATCAAGAGAAAAGCCGTGTTTGAACTACGGCTCCCAACATTCTCTTTTCACCAGCCAATGGCAATTGAAGGTTGCTGGGAGTTGTGGTTCAGCAAATGCAATTTCAGATTTCAGACAAAATACAGGCTCATCATTATCAACAATATCAAGAATGGCAAATTGAATCTCTGTGCTCATTGGTGGAATTGAAACCAAAACACTGATTATTTGCACACTGTACCATTTCAAGACAAAATTGTTCCGATTATAACAATGACACAAACAATACAGTAGTCACATTGTTATTCCTCTGCAGAGTTTATGTGAAATGCATCAAACACTACACTGCATATTATTTCCTGACCACTAGAGGAGTTCTCTGCCAAGCTAAACAATTGCTACATGTACAAACATCAGTTTATAAGAAGCGCAGGTGTTTTGTCTTTACTGATTCAGTTCCTTATCATTTACAGTAGGGGGTACATTATCCCTTATAATATATGAGTGATACTCAGAGTTCCCTGTATAACTCAGCCTGCAGCCTTGTGCCTTTATATGGTCACAGAACAACCCCTCAGTGATTTCTAATATCCTTATCATTTACAGTAGGGGGTACATTATCCCTTAAAATACATGAGTGATACTCAGAGTTCCCTGTATAACTCAGCCTGCAGCCTTGTGCCTTTATATGGTCACAGAACAACCCCTCAGTGACTTCTAATATCCTTATCATTTACAGTAGGGGGTACATTATCCCCTATAATACATGAGTGATACTCAGAGTTCCCTGTATAACTCAGCCTGCAGCCTTGTGCCTTTATATGGTCACAGAACAACCCCTCAGTGACTTCTAATATCCTTATCATTTACAGTAGGGGGTACATTATCCCTTTATAATACATGAGTGATACTCAGAGTTCCCTGTATAACTCAGCCTGCAGCCTTGTGCCTTTATATGGTCACAGAACAACCCCTCAGTGACTTCTAATATCCTTATCATTTACAGTAGGGGGTACATGATCCCTTATAATACACAACTGATACTCAGAGTTCCCTGTATAACTCAGCCTGCAGCCTTGTGCCTTTATATGGTCACAGAACAACCCCTCAGTGACTTCTAATATCCTTATCATTTACAGTAGGGGGTACATTATCCCTTATAATACATGAGTGATACTCAGAGTTTCCTGTATAACTCAGCCTGCAGTCTTGTGTCTTTATATGGTCACAGGCAGCATTAAGGTGGAAAGGGAATCAGTATACTTAGCTTATTATCTTTCCTTGCAGTGGGAGAGCAATTTGAACTAAATTATTTACCCTGGTGACTGTACATATTGCAAGTCAAAAATGCACAAAGTAACATACCCCCACTGGTGCTGTTTAATAAAAATAGTGAATAAAGGAGATAAAAGCAATTGAAAGGGTAAGTAAAACCCTACACTATTAGCAGTTATACAGTACTGGCAACTGAACAGAGCAGCACAGAATAAAGGGGATACAAACACAAAGCATAGCAGCTTACACGTGAACAAAAACACCTCACTGAAGCACACACACACTCTCTTGCATTGGGTTCAAGAGCTTACAATCTAAAAGCCAAGTCTTGTACAGTAAATACTTATGCCACAAGGTTTCAGCCCAATGATTAAAAGCAGGATTAGTCTGGCTGTTAATATTCCCTGCTCTGCTGCCTCTGAAACATTGTAGCAGAAGCCAGATGATTAAGTGACTTAAAGGGGTGGTTCACCTTCAGGTTAACTTTTAGTATACTACAGAATGGTCAATTCTAAGCAACTTTTCAATTGGTCTTCATTATTTATTTTTTATAGTTTATGAATTATTTGACTCTTTCCAGCTGTCAAAAGGGGGTCACTGACCCCATCTAAAAAAAAATGCTCTGTAAAGCTACAAAGTTATTGTTATTGCTACTTTTTATTACTCATCTTTCTGTTCCTACCCTCCCCTTATAATATTCCATATTCTCATTCAAATCAATGCATGGTTGCTCGGTAATTTGGACCCTAGCAACCAGACTGCTTACACTCCAAACTGGAGAACTGCTGAATTAAAAGCTAAAAAGCCAAATAAATATCCACAAATAATAATGAAAACTAATTGAAAATTGACTCCGAATATCACAAACTGGAGAACTGCTGAATTAAAAGCTAAAAAGCCAAATAAATATCCACAAATAATAATGAAAACTAATTGAAAATAAACGTTAACGCAAAGGTGAACAACTCCTTTAAAGGAGAACCAACACCAGCTCCATTAGGTGGAGATAAGCCTGAACCCTTTCAATGAATGAGCTGGATATAGGTATCAGCCTGAACCCCAAGGAAAGGGGCAATGGAAAAGGTTGTCAGGGAATTCTGGGAAATGTAGTTCAGCAAGAGACAAAGAGCAGCAGATAATGTCTGATACTTATGAGGCAGTTGTAGAGAAAGCAAGATGAAGAGGAGGGGACTGGGAAAGAAGCACAGGGAAATATTCTAATATTCCCCAATTCCCAAATCTCAGAGCTCGGTTACTACGGAGACCACAGAGAAGGATGGAAAATGGGTGAATACGTAAAAGCTACAGTGAGGTCAGGCCCCCCAGCATGCTTTGCAGCTGCAAGACCGGTGACATCATCCGGCTCCCAGAATGCACTGCACACTATTAAAGATTACATGATTGTACAAATCTCAGCACAAAATGGGTTAAAGCCAGATAAGACAACAGTATGCAGAAATGCAGAAAGTCTGGTTTCATTGGTGCTTTGTCTCCCTCTCTCCCCTTGCCTTTATAATCACTGATGGTTATCTGCACCACTGATTGCCATCTCTCTGCTACTTGCTTTGGCTATTTGCCCTCACTTATCTGCCTTCTCCCTAACTGCATCTCATTAGCTGGATGATCATACACTCAGTTGGTATGCTGGGCAATTTGGGCCACAGTCCTCCCCAACATGAGAGAGCAGTGACTGTGATGGAAGGCAGTCTAGCTGTTTTTATTCTCTGCACTGCTGGTTCTGACTCCTGAAAAAAATGTAAAAGACCTGAGGGAGACGTGACTTCATATAAGACTACTGTTCCCTTCACTGCATCAGTGACACCCAAGACGCTGCTAATCCCCACTCCCTTCTGTGGAAAGCCGCACCTGTAACAGAAACCAACATGACTTTACACCTCCAGTGCCACCTGTCTCACTGTCATATCCCTACTGTCATATCACTAATGTCATACCCCTACTGTCATACCCCTACAGTCACAACCCTACTGCTAAACCCCTACTGCCATACCCCTACTATCATAACCCTCCTGTCACACCCCTACAGTGACAACTCTACTGCCATATCCCTACTGTCACACCGCTACTGCCCTTACTGTCATAACCCTACTGTCATACCCCTACTGTCAAATCCCTACTGTCATATCCCTACTGCCACACCCCTACTGTTGAATCCCTACTTTCATACCCCTACTGTCAAACCCCTACTGTCGAATCCCTACTGTCATACCCCTACTGTCAAATCCCTACTGTCATATCCCTACTGCCACACCCCTACTGTTGAATCCCTACTTTCATACCCCTACTGTCAAACCCCTACTGTCGAATCCCTACTGTCATACCCCTACTGTCATACCCCTATTGTCGAATCCCTACTTGCATACCCCTACTGCCACACCCCTACTTTCATACCCCAACTGTCATATCCCTATTGCCATAACCCTATTGTCATACCCCTACTTTCATATCCCTACTGTCATATCCCTACTGTCACACCCCTACTGTTGAATCCCTACTTTCATACCCCTACTGTAATATACCTACTGTCACACCCCTACTGTTAAATCCCTACTTTTATACCCCTACTGTCATATCCCTACTGTCACACCCCTACTGCCATACCCCTACTGTCGAATCCCTACTTTCATACCCCTACTGTCATATCCCTACTGTCGAATCCCTACTTTCATACCCCTACTGCCATACCCCTGCTGTCACACCCCTACTGCATTACCCCTACTGTCATACCCCTACTTTCATACCCCTACTGCCATACCCCTGCTGTCACACCTCTACTGCCATACCCCTACTGTCATACCCCTACTTTCATACCCCTACTGTCATATCCTTACTGTCATACCCCTACTGCCTTACCATATAGCACTTATATCACTTCTCTGTGTTCAGCAAGCTTAGTGTGTTCTTAATATAAAATAGCTGTTGATGGGCTGCAGATAGACTTTCAGGCTTTAAGTTATTTCCCCATCCTAATGGAGGCCTCACCCTCCCATATTGTCATTGCCACTCCATTTATGACTGGGGTTTATCTTTTTATCATTTTTTGTCCCCAGATAGATATCTCTGTAGCCTTCAGGCCAGAGCATTCCTACATGTATTTCCAGCTAACCCAGTAATGATCCTCTTGCCTGTACAACTGCATCTATTCATTGTCTGTCTGCATATATATGTATAGCATATAGGATAAGTAACATATACATCACTACCCATACCGTAAATTATAAGGATATTAGAAATCACTGAGGGGTTGTTCTGTGACCATATAAAGGCACAAGGCTGCAGGCTGAGTTATACAGGGAACTCTGAGTATCACTCATGTATTATAAGGGATAATGTACCCCCTACTCTAAATGATAAGGATATTAGAAATCACTGAGGGGTTGTTCTGTGACCATATAAAGGCACAAGGCTGCAGGCTGAGTTATACAGATTAGGGATCTTGTCTAGCAACTTCCCTTTACATGAAATATGACCTGCTCTATGTTTCTACTGCCTATGGGTATCTTTTATCTCAACACATCTTAAGGTGGCCATACACGGATAGATCCGCTCGTTTGGCGATGTCGCCAAACGAGCGGATCTCCCTCCGATATGCCCACCTTCAAGGTGGGCAATATCGGGCAGATCCGATCGTGGGCCCTAGGGCCCAACGATCGGATCCTAGCTCTCACAAACGGGCGGTCGGATCGCAGGACCGCATCAACGAACAGATGCGGCCGCGATCCGACGGGATTTTTAACCCCATCCGATCGAGATCTGGCCGACTTTCGGCCAGATCTCGATCAGGGAAGCCCGTCGGGGGCCCCCATACACGGGCCAATAAGCTGCCGACACGGTCTGTCGGCAGCTTTTATCGGCCCGTGTATGGCCACCTTTAGAATGGTCTCGTGGGCTGATCCTGTAAATCTGTCCACGTGGTGTTATTTTCTGTCAATTATTAAAGGCTCAGACTTTATGTACTTTAAAAAACTCTCCCATAGTTCTCCCATGTCCCACTCACAGTCCCCCCCTCAGCAGCAGTGCAGTAAATGTAAATAATGGGGTGCAATTCAACACAGCGGGGAACACCCACATGCCATTATTATATTATATATTTCAAGGACAAGTAAAGGTCTTCTATTTCTTTTAATAACTCTTCTTATTAATAGGAGCCAGACGTGAGTGTGTGTGTGTGTCTGCTGAATGGCTTATAATTCTGAGGTTTTTGCCTGGGCAGCCAATTTCAGCCGCTGTATTGGGCAACCTGTCCCTCTGGGGGTTCACTTCATTCTCAGTACAATGGCAGCCTTACTAGGGGAGACTTCCAGCAGTTCAGCAATCACAAACAATGAGAAGTGTGGCCAAGCCGAGAATCACATGACAGCGCCTGCTGCCTGCCTACATCTGTCGGCTGCCAGTGAGTCTGGGTATATGGGAATATGCATCGGCTGTGTGGGAGTCATTGCAGTATATTGTGATATATTTGTCATAATATTCAGCTGAAACCACCCCAAGGGGGCTGCTTCTTCCGCAGCGGTGATTCTCCCTGATTGCATGGTGTCTGTAACAGAGCCAAACTCTCATATCCACGTATACAGTACACAGGCATGCACACCTCACCCCTCTCATTAGAGCAGGCTCATTACAACACAGTAGGAGGCTGATGGGAGATGAGAGTCAGTCTGACTGAGAGGCAGGGCTGAAGGTTCAAGGAGAAGCCTCATAGAAGCCCATGGGCTGGAGTCAAAAGGAAATTGCTTGGCAGTTCCTCACTGGGGAGCACTGTTTCTTTTTCTGATTTCGACAATTGGTTTACTTCCTCTTTAAAGAATAAGTAAACCTTAATGAATGTAAAATTGATGCGGGTGCTATTCTAAGCATTTTTGCAATGTACATTCATTATTTATTTTTATTTCCAAGATAATAAGGGATACATGTACTGTTAATATGAATGAATTTTGTTACAACAGCGCCACCTGCTGGTCATTTTCCCACCAGTCTGACCACCAAGTAGTCAAGGAAGTTGTCAGGAGAAAGAAAGAGGCTGCTCTGATGTTCTTAACATGGCTCATTCTAAGCAACTTTTCAATTGGTCTTCATTATTTATATATATATATTTTAAATTTTTGCATGTGTTGTCTTCCTCTTCTGACTCTTTCCAGCTTTCAAATGGGGTCATTGACCCCATCTACAAAACAAATACTCTGTTAGGCTACAAATGTGTTGTTATGGCTACTTTTTATTACTCGTCTTTCTGTTCAGGCCTCAAGTATTCCTATTCCAGCCTCTTATTCAAATCAATGCATGGTTGCTAGGGTAATTTGGACCATAGCAACCAGATTGCTGAAATTGCAAACTGGAGAGCTAAATAAGATAAATACCTTAAAAAACTCCAAATAATAAAAATGAAAACCAAAATGATCTCAGAATATCACTCTCTAAAATACAAATAAATGTTATTTTAAAGGTGAACAACCCCATTAAGGGCAGAGACATACGCTGCTATTTCGGGAGATTAGTCAGCCATCGACAAATCACATCTTCTTCGGCAATTAAACCCCCCTGAAAAAGCCTTCTCGTCGACTAGAATGTAAATCGCCGGCGGGATGGCACTCGGATCGCTTTGGCTTTCCGAAGTCGCCCGAAGTTTCCTCCAGAGGGAACCACGGGCAACTTCGGAAAACGAAGCGTTCCAAGTGCCATTCCGCCGGCGATTTTCATTCTAGCCGTCAGGAAGGCATTTCGGGGAGATTAGTCGCCAGAAGAAGAATCGATTTGTCGGTGGGCGACTAATCTCCCGAAATATCAGCGTGTCTCTGCCCTTAGACTTCTGGGTACAACAACATTCATGACAATTTTGTGCCTAAAAGTTTGTCCAATAAATACATTTATTGCAAATATTCACTGGATTTAAAGTCAGGTGCATACGTAACAGCAGCGTCTGCCTGCCCCTTTATGTTCTCTGCTGGTTCTGACTTTTAAAACAATGTAGCAGAAGCCATCAGACCTGCAGGGAAGGCAATGACAGGATTGACCTTTTTGGCTGGAGGAGAGTTGGATTCTGCTAAATTGTTTCAAGAGTCAGAAGCAGAGAACAAAAAGGGGCAGACGGACAAAGCTTTCAATACCGATGATTCACACTTTATAACCAGTGAAAATGTGGAATGATTTTATATTGGGAAGTTGCTTTACATTAACCTAATTATGTAGGCAATCATAAGTAAGATATGGTGTTGCTTTTACATGGTGCTAAAAATTATCTTTAAAAATAGCCCCTTTATTGGAGCTCCCTATAGATGTTCACTGGTCCCTGTCTGTGTTTCAAATGAGGGGTGGGCGTGTCCCTGCCAGAAGCACAGTAGGAGGGGAACAGCCAATCACAGCCCTGCAGTCACACAAGCACAGACAGGCTTCAGTTCCCTATCAGGTCCTGCTAGCTGCTGATTGGTTCCTGTCCTACAGTGCTGAGAGCCGCCGGCTCCCCTGTACAGCCTGGGAATTCAGGGAACAGCAAGTTGAAGAGAAGGGAGGTATTATTATGGTCTTTGCAGAAATATTCAATAAATCAGCCTGAAACACAATTCTTCTATATCTAAATGAGTATGAAGCACTGCTGTGTCTCCTTTAAACTTTAACCCTAACAAGTGCATAGTATTTAGGACAGGCCTATAACAAACATTAAATTCCTATATATTCAGTGGCTAGATAGCAGCTCTACACACCCTGCATGCACTAATCAGCACTCCATACCCACCAGTATATCAGAGAAACACTGAGATGAGATCCAGAGCCAGTATATCCTAGCAACAGATTCACACAGCACTTACAGTATGATACAGTAAATAGGGGATGTCTGCTATAAAGAGAAATAACAATGTGACTACACACTCATACCAAGCAATATGGGCCAATGGGAGGAGGAAGTGATGGAATATGACAAACAGGTCAGGTCTTATTGGGAGAAATTGTAAAAAGCACTGGGAGGAGTTATAATAATGGGGAGGGGCTATATGGAGCAATAGGAGGAGTTATAGGGAGGGGTTATATGGAGCAGTAGGAGGAGTTATAGGGAGGGTTATATGGAGCAATAGGAGGAGTTATAGGGAGGGTTATATGGAGCAATAGGAGGAGTTACAGGGAGGGTTATATGGAGCAATAGGAGGAGTTATAGGGAGGAGTTATATGAATCAATAGGAGGAGTTATAGGGAGGAGTTATATGAAGCAATTGGAGGAGTTATAGGGAGGGGTTATATGGAGTAATAGGAGGAGTTATAGGGAGGGTTATATGGAGCAATAGGAGGAGTTATAGGGAGGAGTTATATGGAGCAATAGGAGGAGTTATAGGGAGGGGTTATATGGAGCAATAGGAGGAGTTATAGGGAGGGTTATATGGAGCAATAGGAGGAGTTATAGGGAGGGTTATATGGAGCAATAGTAGGAGTTATAGGGAGGATTATATGGAGCAATAGGAGGAGTTATAGGGAGGGTTATATGGAGCAATAGGAGGAGTTATAGGGAGGGTTATATGGAGCAATAGTAGGAGTTATAGGGAGGGTTATATGGAGCAATAGGAGGAGTTATAGGGAGGGTTATATGGAGCAATAGGAGGAGTTATAGGGAGGGTTATATGGAGCAATAGGAGGAGTTATAACGAGGGTTATATGGAGCAATAGTAGGAGTTATAGGGAGGGGTTATATGGAGCAATAGGAGGAGTTACAGGGAGGAGTTATATGGAGCAATAGGAGGAGTTATAGGGAGGGTTATATGGAACAATAGGAGGAGTTATAGGAGGGTTATATGGAGCAATAGGAGGAGTTATAGCGAGGGTTATATGGAACAATAGGAGGAGTTAGTGGGAGGGGTTATATGGAACAATAAGAGGAGTTAGTGGGAGGGGTTATATGGAACAATAGGAGGAGTTAATGGGAGGGGCATATTTAACAAAACGCTGAACTCTCATTTTCGTCCACTGATAAATACACCCCTAACAAAAACCATACAGCATTGTAATTTCAATCTGATGTTTTATGGAGTTTTTGGAGGAATGGGGGTTTTAGAGATTGGGTTTATAGGTAGCTAGAAGTGGTGTTATATGGAAGTATTTTATATAAAATGATCTTGCAAGCTCTGGTATACACCATTGCCACATCCCATGGAGTCCTAGTTGTATAAACAATTCTTCCTTTTATTCATAGATGTGCTCTGTAATAATTAGACAGTCCCTTACACTTGGTGGAAAACCCCTATATCCCAAGCTTGCCTGATGATAAATTCTATCCCCGTATATATTTATATCTATAGTTACACACATACACACAAGGGCCAGGAACGACACCAACGCCAATAAATATCACTATAAAGAGTTGTTTGTGTGGGGGGCTTAAAGAAAGTATTGGGCCCAGTGGGGGAGACAGAGGCAGGAAAAGTTCTATGGAGAAATATCAGATATAACAGGGAAGGGTTAGGGCTAGGGATGCACCGAATCCAGGATTCGGTTCGGGATTCGGCCTTTTTTAGCAGGATTTGGATTCGTCCGAATCCTTCTGCCCGGCCGAACCGAATCCGAATCCTAATTTGCATATGCAAATTAGGGGCAGGGAGGGAAATTGCGTGACTTTTTGTCAGAAAACAAGGAAGTAATTTGCATATGCAAATTAGGGTTCGGATTCGGTTCGGTATTCGGCCCGAATCCTTCGTGAAGGATTCGGGGGTTCGGCCGAATCCAAAAAAGGGGATTCGGTGCATGCCTAGTTAGGGCAGGGATCCCCAACCTTTTTTTTACCTGTGAGCCACATTCAATTGTAAAAAGAATTGGGGAGCAACACGAGCATGTAAAAGGTTCCTTGGGGTGCCAAATATGGGCTGTGATTGGCCATTGATAGATCCTACGTGGACTTCAAGCCAACAGGAGACTCTGTTTGGCAATACACATGGTTTTTAAGCAACTAAATCTTGCCTTTAAGCCTGGAATTCAAAAAGAAGCACCTGCTTTAAGGCCACTGAGAGAAGCATACAAGGGCTCGGAGAGCAACATGTTGCTCAAAAGCCACTGGTTGGGGATCACTGGGTTAGGGAGTAAAAGAGGTGGAACTTAATCCAGACCAATAGCAATTAAAGAGAGCAAGAGGTGCTACCTGTAGCGATTGCTTGCAGCAGTGGGTGGAGCCACAGGGAGGGTTATACAGGGTGACAGCACTAATACACTGAATTCTTTAATACATTAATATATTGAGTCAAAAACACACAGAGGCATCTTATGTGTAAATAGGAGCAATACTGCAAGGTGGGAGCAGAAGGGAGCAGATGGACAAAGAGAGCCTGGGAGCCATGGTTGTGTAGCCCAGAACATGCCAGTCACACACAGGAGCGAGCCATTCTGCAATATATAGACACAGGGGCAGAATAGGGGGGTCAGTGAAGGGGAATAGAGGTACGAGTGCCTTACCTGCAGCCTCCTGCGTCTAATAATGGCAGAATCATCCATGTCCTGTGGAGAGCGCAGAACAGAGAGAATGACTGGAGGGGGAAGAGACAAACAGGAGGACAGGGGGAAGGAGGAGACTACAGGGATGGGGAGGGTTAGAGGCAGTCACATAGGCTTAGATGCATCATGACAAGGGCCCGGCTACCTTTTACTGGCAGGAGGGGGGGGGGGAGGGAGAGACCAAGGGATAGTGCAGCTATAGGGGGATTCATGAGAGAGACAATGATGTACTGGCAAGAGGGGAGACAATTGCATAGGGAGCTACATGGGAAGAGCAGACACAGCAGTAAAACGAAGGTCACAGGTGGAGATATGGAGGGGGCACTAATGGATACAGGAGAAGCTGATTAATTAAGGAGAAAAGTAAGAGTCTGTCTCTTGCCCTATACCATAGAGTGCAGTTCTCTGTCCGACGTGGTCAGTCTGTGTCTGACATCAATGACTCTCTCTTCCTCCCCCCCCACACCCTGCAGTCTATTCTGTCTCACTGGCATCTGTTAAGTGTCTCCCAGGTTATGGATTGAAGTGAGAGTGTCAGTCAAGCAATATACAGTATATCTATTAGCTGTACAAGGAGAGTCCCATTACTCGTATGTGAATATGAACTCAGGTCAAAGGGGTCCTGACCTCTAAGGGCAGTGGCCGATGGGGAGATTTGTCACCCACAATTATTTATGTGCGACCGGGAGTGAAAATCTCCCTAAAATGCATCTCCGTTGGAAATAACTAAATTCACTGGCAGTAAAACCGACATATCAGGAAGTCGTCCGAAGTTGCCTTTGCACCCTGGGCAACTTCGTCGGCCACTGCCCTAAAGGTTGCAGTTTACAGAGGAGTACAGATACAATACAGAAACATGAAACCGTTGAGAAGGGAATCCTGCCCTGCAGAGCTTACACTCTAATATTCATAGGGGCACAGATACAATACAGGGAGAGGGAACCATTGGGAGAAGGGAATCCTGCCCAGCAGGACTTACACTCTAATATACAGAAGGACATACATATAATACAGGGAGAGGACACAATTGGAGAAGGGAATCCTGCCCTGCAGAGATTACACTCTAATATACAGAGGGGGGCACAGATACAATACATGGAGAGGGAACCATTGGGAGAAGGGAATCCTGCCCTGCAGAGCTTACACTCTAATATACAGAGGGACACAGATATAATATAGGGAGAGGGAACCATTGGGAGTAGGAAATCCTGCCATGCAGAGCTTACACTCTAATATACAGTGGGACATCCGTACAATACAATACAGGGAGAGGGAAAAGTAGGGAGAAGAGAATCTTACCCTGCAGAGTTTACACTCTAATATACAGTGGGGCTGCGGCATACATACAATACAGGGAGAGGGAACAATTGGGAGAAGAGAATCCTGCCCTGTAGAGCTTACACTCTAAAATACGAAACATACAAACAATACAGGGAGAGGGAACAATTGGTTCAACAGAATCCTGCCTCTAACATACATCTGGACAGACATATGACAAAGTGAGATATGTCTTTGCATTCCAATATACAAGCCAGAGACATAAAGATGAACTATAAGGATAGTTATCCAGTCACATGATCCCCAAGGTCACCCAATCCCCTTCCCCTAATGTAAACACAATATATCTCTTGGGTGCAGCATCTCCTATAAGAAATATCTGGCTGAGTGATTTTTATATTGGTGCTGCTGCTGACTTAGGATTTTATTGTTCTAGGCCCTTGTGCTCGACAATAAGCTGATGTCACTATTACTCATCCCATGTGCGGGTTCTCTCTCAGTCAGACAGATTTGTCAAAGGGTGACTATAGAGCTTGCTGCAGTTGATTGGCTCTCGTTTCACCTGCATAACATCTGGAAGGGGCAGATTTATCAAAGGGCTGAAATAAAAAAAACTCCCAAAAATCCAGTACAAGTGAATAGAAATCTGTGGCGTCCCCCTGGCAAATATTATGTTCACTCTTATGAGAAATACATACAGTATATATATATATATATATATATATATATATATATATATGACACTGTGGCTGACAAAGTGGGCTGTTCCTGCTGAATTGTGCTTAGTACAGGCGAATACCTATGCTGCCATAGTTTTATGGGATCTCTCTGTACAGACTATGAGTAAACTTAGGGACTGTTCCTGCTGAATTGTGCTTAGTACAGGGAATACCTATGCTGCCATAGTTTTATGGGATCTCTCTGTACAGACTATGAGTAAACTTAGGGACTGTTCCTGCTGAATTGTGCTTAGTACAGGGAATACCTATGCTGCCATAGTTTTATGGGATCTCTCTGTACAGACTATGAGCAAACTTAAGCAGGCCATAGACGCAAAGATCTGATCATACGAATCGAGGATTCGTATGATTTCCGGACTGTGTGTAGAGAATCCCGACATTTTTCGTCCGACGGAGTTTGGTAGTTTAGTCGATCGGACAGGTTAAAAGATTTCTGTTGGCTGCGGGTAATATCTCTGCATTAGTGATGTGCGGGCCGACCCGATACCCGCGGGACCCGAGGGTTCGGATCGACCTCGCACGGCTCCTCGCGGGTGGCCACCTTCAAATGCTGGCATCCGACTTCTGGTTTTATAGTCTTGCGTCTGCTCGGCCCGCAGATGACGTCACAAAAGGGGCGGCGCGGGTCTATAAAAGGACCCCAGAAGCGCGGACGCGGGCGACAGCAGGGCGGGTTAGGGTCGGGTGAGGAAAACCCTGACCCACACATCACTACTCTGCATGTATTGCCGATCGTACGATTTTCAGAGGGAGACTGTCACCAGCTTTGGTCAGACATAACTTTCGTACGATTGCTTTCAGGGGCAGAACATCGGCTGATCTGTTCTTTTGTACTTTTTTTGATTGGAATGGTTAGTGGCAGGTCGGGAGAAGGGGAAGTCCGATCATACGTTGATTCATACGATCGGATCTTTGCGTCTGTGGCCAGCTTTAGGGGCTGTTCCTGCTGAATTGTGCTTAGTACAGGGGAATACCTATGCTGCCATAGTTTTATGGGATCTCTCTGTACAGACTATGAGCAAATTTAGGGGCTGTTCCTGCTGAATTGTGCTTAGTACAGAGGAATACCTATGCTGCTATAGTTTTATGGGATCTCTCTGTACAGACTATGAGCAAACTTGGGGGCTGTTCCTGCTGAATTGTGCTTAGTACAGGGGAATACCTATGCTGCCATAGTTTTATGGGATCTCTCTGTAGAGACTATGAGCAAATTTAGGGACTGTTCCTGCTGAATTGTGCTTAGTACAGGGAATACCTATGCTGCCATAGTTTTATGGGATATCTCTGTACAGACTATGAGCAAATTTAGGGACTGTTCCTGCTGAATTGTGCTTAGTACAGAGGAATACCTATGCTGCCATATTTTTATGGGATCTCTTTGTGCAGTGTAAACATAAACCTCTGTGATTCTTTCTGTTTGTATTTATTTAACTGATTAAGTCCAAGATGACCCCCACACCAGGTCACTAGGTCATGGCCTGCCTAGTTGCTTGTAAGGGGATTATAACACAAAAGAAGGGCTAAGGTGATAAGGAAGGGAGGCCAGCCTGAGACAATGACAGCTTTGCTACCAGCAAGGTCTCATAATTTCCATTAGGTAAAATGCAAAATGAATTTACCCTTTAAAGGAAGGATTTTACAGATTTACTATGCCAGAAAAAATATAATACTTTCACTATGATTTAGTAATTGAGTATATACTGTATGAGCCCGGCCTCTCAGTACAGTCAGTAGAGTGTTTTACTCTCAGGAAACTGTCCATGGTGCTGGATAACATTTCTTTGTGCCATAAAGAGCAGTTTAGTGGGGAACTGCTACAGTCTTTTTACAGGATTCTTGATTTTTTTATACTTCTACAGTTGTGACACTTCCAATGCATGACAAAGATTATACATAACACCCATCAGCCCCTCTGCAGACCCTATAACATTCACACACACACTGCCGATAGGGGGTTTTTGACCTGGTTTCCCGGATGCAGAAGGGACAGCGGTACAAAAAAAATTACATTACTGCCGTTGTAACTGTTTATATTAGCGATTGGCAAGGGTAGGGGCCTTCAGTACTGCTGAACTACAACAACCACCACCCTCTCCACATCACATAAGAACAGTTCCACAGTTAAACCAGTAGCCTATTAGCACATTACAATGTTCAGAATTAAATTGTTACTAGAACCACCTGTCAACTGCAAAGGTTTACAAACGTTCCAGACTTTCATGATGTCACAAGTGTCTGTAAATATTCAGTGCACAATCACTATATGACTGCTGAATCTCAACCACTGCCCCATGTGGGCTGCCAGGGAACTGCCCCAGGATCTGAATCTCACATATTGTGCCTAGTGGGCTGCCAGGGAACTGTCCAGGTGCTGAATTCCACCTACTGCTCCTAGTGGGCTGGCAAGGAACTATCCCAGGGTGTTGAATCTCACATATTGTGCCTAGTGGGCTGCCAGGGAACTGTCCAGGTGCTGAATTCCACCTACTGCTCCTAGTGGCTGCTAGGGAACTGTCCCAGGTTCTGAATCCAACCTATTTCTGCTAGTCGGCTGTCATGGAACTGTTGCAGGTTCTGAATCTCACATATTGTGCCTAGTGGGCTGCTAGAGAACTGTCACTTATGCTGAGTCTAAACCACTGATCCTAGTAGGCTGCCAGGGAACTGTCCAGGTGCTGAATCCCACCTATTGATTGTAGTGGGCTGCCATAGAACTGATCCAGGATCTGAATCTCACATATTGAGCCTAGTGGGCTGCCATAGAACTGATCCAGGATCTGAATCTCACATATTGAGCCTAGTGGGCTGCCAGGGAACTGACCCAGGATCTGAATCTCACATATTGAGCCTAGTGAGCTGCCAGTACACTACCCCTGGTGCACTTAGTAGGTTGCCAGGGAACTGTCCAAGTGCTGAATCCCACCTATTGCTCCTAGTGGGCTGCCACGAAACTGTCCCAGGTGCTGAATCTCACCTATTGCTCTTAGTGGGCTGCCAGGGATCTTCCCCAGGTGCTGAATCTCACATAATTAGCAGTGTGTGAGGTGCTGAATCTCATACTGCTCCTACTGGGCTGCCTGGGAACAGTGTCCAGTGCTGGATCTCACACACTGGTCCTAGTTGTCTGCCAGGTAACTGCCCCTGGTGCTGAAACTCATGCATTGCTCCTAGTGGGCAAACAGGGTGGCCAGTGCTAACTAGTACACACTGTTTGTAATGGGCAGACAAGGAATTATCCCCCAAGTGTTGAAACTCACTTTGTCACAGTGTCAGGATATAAAACAAAGAGCAGCACAGTGTATACATTTACATTTGTCACAAGTTACCCTTAGAAGCCAATCAGATTTTTACTTTCATTTTGTAATGAATAGTTGACTAACCAATGTGAATAGCTGACTGATTGCAATTGGTAACTGCATTAGTGCTATGTTACTAAGCCAGCCACTTCAAGCTCCCAGTCCTATGCCCTGAAACCCATTCATAAGTTTAGAGGAAAGAGCATGACATATATATCTGTTGTCACCCTTTTCCTACAGACAGTCCTAAAATCCTTAGCAAAGCAAAGGTGGGGGTTAACAGGGAAGGGGTGGGGTTAAGAGTGATGTAGCACTGGTCTGGGCAGACTGGTACGGGTGACTTTCATTTTTTTGTATAGGCAGCTTACCATGCCAGGGCCTATGTATTTTCTTCTCTCTCTCATGCTAAAACAATGCTTCTTCCTTGAATGCCAGTGACAAGTAGAGATGTAGTTCAACAACAGCTGGAGGGTTGCAGACTGGATGCCCATCAGCTACTTGTGTCCCAATCTTCCCTGCAGTGCCACAACCCCTCCCCCCCACCACCAATTTTCTTAACTCCAGCCCTGTTTTTGTTACTCCTTTGGCAAATAAAATATAGGGATGCTAGTTACTGTCACTTTAATCGATACAACCCTTGAAACTCCTTCACCAGGAAGTCATTTCCAAAGCAACTTTGTGCCTAAATGCAGGAAGGGAATAGGGTCTGTATGTTGTGCTTTATAGATACATTAGTGATTCCCCACAGTGCACTCTGTGTTTATTAGACTTTCTTGCTACCCACGGGGCACAAGTTAATGCACAGATGGTACATAAGCCTTTATCATAAATGATCACCGACAGTCTGATCATGGTTAGCACTGCTGGTGGGAGACAACATAGTGCCTAAGGCAATGCAGGAAGGCTGCCCCCAGAAAAGAACACTATAATTAATTATGTAGCCTGAGGCATTGTATAACTACAACTGTCAGAAGCCCTGGCACTTGTTATACCTCCAGTTAGCTGTCTAGATGACACTCACATATCCCAGATTCCATTAAGTATCCTAGCTGCAATGTAATTGCTGCTTTTTCCTGCAATAAGAGCTGCAGCTATTCAACATCTTTCATTTTAACACTGACCACTTAGAGGCCCATTTATCAAAGGTCAAATTTCGAATTCATGTACATTTTTTTTTTAATTCAAATATACTCACAATTCGACTGGGAGGTTATTTAAAAAACAAATTAGAATGTCTAATATTCGATCAAATGGTTCCGACCCAAAAATTCTAATCGTATTCGATTCGTACGAATCAAACTTTTTTACGAAAAAAACCCCAAAAACCTCGAATGTCAGGAACATCTTCAAAAGGCTCAATAGACCTCTGCCATAGATGTGTACATGAACTCGGCGGGTTTTAGGTGGCGAATATTTGAATTAGGACTTTTTCCATGGTGGTGATAAATCTCAAATTCGAATTTACATTCGAATAGGCGGATTAAAATTCAAATGTCTGAAAATTCGAATTTACTATTGGACCCTTGATAAATCTGCATAGTGCAACAGCATTATGTCCTATGATTTCCTATTATAGTGATATATTGAGTAGCCACGTGATTAAGGGACAATTCATACTGGTGAATCCTTCATCCTTTCATAGTTGAAGTTTTAAAAAACACACAAGTTTGACCATGTATTCTCATCTATAATTATGAAAGGCTTACACCCATACATCCATAAAGTGGTGAATACAGTGCAAGACAACAGCAGCAGTCTGTACATATTATAGAGCTATTTTCCCATAGGAGATACAGGCAATGCAGTCTCAACATTCACAGGGGTAAAAGGTTTTCTGCTCTTACTCCCTAGCAGGGGATTGCTAAACTATGGGCAGCTTGCATTTACCATAAGAAGGGCAATTCACCAGGGCACAGCAATAGCCAACGGTGCTGTATTAAGTTCCAGTACTACAGTTCGGACATGTGCTGACCATGAAGATCAGTTTACCAACACTCCACTTTACTTGGTTTGGTGCTCAAAGGAGAGACAGAAAGTGGAGTATATGACGTCGCACAATCCTAAAATACCCCTGTGTTAAAGGTTGTGTGTACCTGCTTGAGACGATCAACTTGGAGTTTAAATAAATAAATAAATTATAGTGTTCGCATTGTGATCATTCCAATCTTATCTTCTGTGATTGTCAAAACGAAATCAAATAAAGTGCATTTTTTAGAAAATTCATAGTGACTTAATATTTAAAGTGCATGGTGCTTGATTGTGAACATGGGAATGTACTTGAACCTGCGGCTTGGATTAATTAAAGAGACTCGTAAAAAGTAACTTTTATTTCATCTACTAAAATTCATTAATTGAAAGGGAATTAATTATTAAAAACACTAAAAACAGTTAAAAGACAAGGGTGGAGATCGGATCTAGATTATGTATGAAAGGGGTGACAGTGTAAGTGTTACCTTAGACTGTTCCCTTATCGATCTTACAACACCCGTTTCCCTATACTGGCTAAATAGTAGTCAGGGAGTACATTAAGGATAGGTTAGCACTGAAGCAGTGATCTCCGAAGAGACTGAGCAAAGGTAAGCGAGGATTGGGGGTTGTGAGGAGATGCCCCTTAGTCGACAAGCGTAATATGTCAGCCACTGTACAGCATGATGTGCGCAAAGTTTAACTAACACTGTGTCCTCTCAGAGGCACCTAAATCGTTATGGCCTAATCCCTAGACACTACATAGGCAACACACCATGCTGACAGATCCGCTAAACAGGACAAACTGAGGAAAGGTTCCCCCACCCCGAAAATATCATCCGTTCCTCCCCCCTTGCTCCTCTGACCCACTGCGTGCTTAAATGAAGTTCCTTATGGTTCCCAGTTTTTAAATCGCTAAATTAGCGGTTAAGCTACAGTGCCTGACGCACGTTTCGCCGGTTAGGCTTTTTCAAAGGCTGACATATTACGCTTGTCGACTAAGGGGCATCTCCTCACAACCCCCAATCCTCGCTTACCTTTGCTCAGTCTCTTCGGAGATCACTGCTTCAGTGCTAACCTATCCTTAATGTACTCCCTGACTACTATTTAGCCAGTATAGGGAAACGGGTGTTGTAAGATCGATAAGGGAACAGTCTGACTTTAGGCCAGACCCCTAAAGCTAAAGCCCTAGGTATGGGCTCTTGGGTCCCTATACAGTATATAAAATTCTGGTCGCAAACCCATTCTTTGGACAATCGCTCTTCTCTATGTATCTGATTTCATCTCTCAGTCATTACTCTACACTCAATCGATCTATTGAGCATAGAGTTGACCACAACAGTGGAATTACACCATTTTATCTTGTTGCACCATGGCCCCAGGATGCCCAATCATCTCTCATAAGACAAGTATCCACATTAACCTTGCTCTCAAGCCTCATTATGAATCATGTCTTCACAGATTGTAAGCTCTTCTGTATAAGAACCACATAGCTACTGTGCAGTGAAAGTCATAGAGATTGTCTATTGATTTGTTCAGGAATATTAACGGTACCCCTGTTTATACACTATAAATTACTGTTTCCCCTCGTGCTGCTAAATAAATTAACACATAAAAAAAAGATGCATTTGCCAAGCGATCCACATTACCAGACTAGTAGTTATATGTTTTATCCCCACTGGGTACTCAAAAATTGCACAAGTGTTTACAGATGCATATTGCGTTTAAGATACACACAATATATATATATATAAGATATACACAATATATCCCTGTATAAGATATACACAATATATCCCTGTAGTAACATAGTAACTATGTTACTATGTTACTAAAGGGATATATTGTGTATATCTTAAACGCAATGCTTTAAAATGTGTGCATCTGTAAACACTTGTGCAATTTGCTCACTCAGTGTACATCACAGCAGCAGGTGGCAGTAGAGTTACACAGGAGTTAGGCAGGGTAGAGAGAGCACAGGGGTTTGTATAAACAATCAGATACTCATAGACAGACAAATGGCGATATTCTCTGATTAAAGTATAGCAGATCTCTGTACCATTATAACGGAAGTTGTTCCTGGGTGAAAGTGACAAGTGTAAGGTGTTACTTGCTCTGTTTCCCATGGCTACCAAAGGAGGGTTCTGATCTATGGCAACACCAACAATGCGGGCACCGTTCAAAAGTCTAATTGCACCCCCAACTGCCCAGTAACCACACCAGCTTCAGTACAATATTAACATCTAATACTGATACAAAAAAAATCAGAGCTATACCCAGGGCCAGAACTAAAGGTAGGCAGAAGAGGCAGCTGCCTTGGGCGCAATGATAGGGCAGCTACCTCTAGAATTGTCCGTGTTTGCACCCTCAGTCTTACTTCCCTTACTTTCCTCTGTCACCCACGCTCCATCATTCTTCCCTCCCTCTTGTCACCCACCCCTCCATCACTCTCCTCTCCCTCCCCTCCATCAATCTTCCCTCCTTCTCTCCACTCCGTCCATCTCCCCTCCCTCTCTGCCCTCCATCACTCTCCCCTCCATCGATCTCCCCTCCTTCTCTTCCCTCCATCTCTCTCCTCTCTGTCCCCTTCGTCGCTCTCCCCACCCTCCCCTCCATTGCTCTCCCCTCCGTCACTCACCCTTCCTCCCCTCCATCGCTCTCCCTTTTGCCTAGACCTAGGGCACCCGGCAGGCCTTGGCTGCTTTCTGTCCCCTCTGTCACTCACCCTTCCTCCCCTCCATCACCCTCCCCTCCCTCCCCTTCATCGCTCTCCCCTCCGTCACTCACCCTTCCTCCCCTCCATCGCTCTCCCTTTTGCCTAGGCCTAGGGCACCCGGCAGGCCTTGGCTGCTTTCTGTTCACTTCCTTAATGTTTAATGGCATTGGCCCCATTCCCTCCCTATTTTTCTATCACCTTGCACTTTATTTCCTACTTCTAAGTTCAGCGTGGAGAGGAGATGCTGTATTAAGCCAGTCATTTGAATTGGAGGAGGAATGAGCTCCCTTCAGTCAGCTGGGCTCTGTTGTTGGGTTACTTGTTGAGACCCAGAGTAAGTATAACATTCCATACAATATCACTGGGGTTTCAGATTTTTCCAGTATACTGATATATATTGGCCTAATGGTCTAGAGGTCAGTGGAGACACCTGTAATTTATAGAAAGGGACCCCCCCAGGCAAGTCATTGCATTAGAGGTTCAACTGTCCACTGACGAGCCATTGGTTTGCTATTCCGGCAACAGACCTATTAGCCTGTTTTGGGCTCTTTTCGGAGAATATGCAGCAGTCCATGAAACCTACAGTAACCAATCAGAATCTAGTGGAATGCAGTTAAAATAAGATTGCTGTGGGTTACTGGAGGGGTGCGAATGGGTTCCAGTGTTAATATATAAAGTCAAAGGACCCTGGTACCTGCAGTGTCAATAAATCAAATACACAGAACCTGGTTATTGGCTGAATCGCCACACAAGATTTCATACTGTTAGGAATTCTCAGCATGCGACAGATAATACCTGAATTTCAGACTTATTGCAAAAGAGTGCTTATTTGTGCCCTGGGTACCCCTGGAACTATAGCAGGGTGACTGTTACCCCAATGTTTCTATATATCTGTAACCTTGTTATGAGCTAAGGGGGCCCAGCCTGAAGGCCAGTTAGGGGGAGATTTGGGGTGAGTGCTTATTTGTGCCCTGGGTACCCCTGGAACTATAGCAGGGTGACTGTTACCCCAATGTTTCTATATATCTGTAACCTTGTTATGAGCTAAGGGGGCCAGTCTGAAGGTCAGTTAGGGGGAGATTTGGGGTGAGTGCTTATTTGTGCCCTGGGTACCCCTGGAACTATAGCAGGGTGACTGTTACCCCAATGTTTCTATATATCTGTAACCTTGTTATGAGCTAAGGGGGCCCAGCCTGAAGGCCAGTTAGGGGGAGATTTGGGGTGAGTGCTTATTTGTGCCCTGGGTACCCCTGGAACTATAGCAGGGTGACTGTTACCCCAATGTTTCTATATATCTGTAACCTTGTTATGAGCTAAGGGGGCCAGTCTGAAGGTCAGTTAGGGGGAGATTTGGGGTGAGTGCTTATTTGTGCCCTGGGTACCCCTGGAACTATAGCAGGGTGACTGTTACCCCAATGTTTCTATATATCTGTAACCTTGTTATGAGCTAAGGGGGCCCAGTCTGAAGGTCAGTTAGGGGGAGATTTGGGGTGAGTGTTTATTTGTACCCTGGGTACCCCTGGAACTATAGCAGGGTGATTGTTACCCCAATGTTTCTATATATCTGTAACCTTGTTATGAGCTAAGGGGGCCCAGCCTGAAGGCCAGTTAGGGGGAGATTTGGGGTGAGTGCTTATTTGTGCCCTGGGTACCCCTGGAACTATAGCAGGGTGACTGTTACCCCAATGTTTCTATATATCTGTAACCTTGTTATGAGCTAAGGGGGCCCAGTCTGAAGGCCAGTTAGGGGGAGATTTAGGGTGTGTGCTTATTTGTGCCCTGGGTACCCATTGAACTATAGCAGGGTGACTGTTACCCCAATGTTTCTATATATCTGTAACCTTGTTATGAGCTAAGGGGGCCCAGCCTGAAGGTCAGTTAGGGGGAGATTTGGGGTGAGTGCTTATTTGTACCCTGGGTACCCCTGGAACTATAGCAGGATGACTGTTACCCAATGTTTCTATATATCTGTACTATACTTTTATCCACCTGGGACCTTATTTAACCTAAATGGCGGCCAGTAAATCTTGAACAGTAAGAAACTCATGAATCCAGTAGGTTGAACACAGAGAAGCCAGTGATTCCATGAAGGCTTTAATGGCTTTCTTCAATGTGGGCTGCCCCAATCCCTGGCTCATGTGGCTCACACGCATTCCAACAGGATTTAAACCCGTATTACAGAATCTGCTAGATTCCAGGTAGATTCAAATCAGACATTTGCCCTTGTAAAAATAAGGGCAACATTTGGCCCGTGAGTCTCCTGAAACAGACGGTGATATCAGCTCATGACCAGCTTCAGAGGCTGCCAAAGGATTCAACAAGATATAAATTTTCATATTAACAGTGTTCAATGGTTTAAAAGTTATGTGTAAGTGGAATAGCTACGGAAAGCCATATTTGTTCATCCCATTCCGTTTCTGACTCATGAAACAATGTAGCAGAGGCCTGTACACAAAGGCAAAAGCTTATTTCCATAGAAATGACACATATCCTCTAAAACCAGTAAAAATGTGTAATGAATATTGTTGCTAAGCATAAAATTATCTTGAGTAACGGCAAGAACAGGTTTGGGTGGAGTTGCCCTTTAAGAATGACAGATAAATGTGTCAGATAAATTGGTGAAAGATTCCAACCTGCTAATCTAAGCTCTTAGGAAGGTTTTCTTGTAAGCTTCTGGGCCCACTTTATACTTATCAGATTTTATTGTGACATTTATCTTTGAAGCAGCTCAATCACACTATTTGGATATTCCAGGTAAAACAGGTACAAAGGTGGGGCTGTATATATGTATAACTGTGTTTAACACTGTACAAGCACCCCGGGTCCCACTGCTGTCTTTAAGTAGCCCTTTCTGTAACTCCTGTTCTCCCTGGTGACTATAAATGGGTATAGAGTGAAAGAATAAGAATTGCAGTTTAGGACTATCCCATGCTCTAATATGTTCAGCTTGTTTTCAGTTACAACATTATTATTAGAAATGATGCCGACTCGTGAAACAATGAAGCAAAAGTCAGTTCTACCACGAGTCTATTTTGTTTCACTAGTCTGAACCAGCAGTGCAGAGAATAGAAATAGCCAGATACAGCTGGCGATACGGATTACACCTTTACACATATATAAAAATATATCAGCCCATTGATATTTGTCCACCCCTGCAGATGACACCCTTTCAAAGGAGAACTAAACCCTAAAAATTAATATGGATAAAAATGCCATTTCAAGTTTCAGCTTGTCAATAGCAGCAATGATCCTGGACTTCAAACTTGTCACAGGGGGTCACCATCTTGGAAAGTGTCTGTGACACTCACATGCTCAGTGGGCTCTGATTGGCTGTTGAGAAGCTAAGCTTAGGGCTCGTCACTAATTATCCAGCAGAAAATGAGCTTCCCTGGCTGTAATATAAGCTGATGCTACAGGTTTGCTGATTATTAAATTCTGATGCTAATTGCACTGGTTTCTGTGCTGCCATGTAGTAATTATCTGTATTAATTACTAATCAGCCTTATATTGTGACATTTCTATTCTATGTGTACTGTATATTGTGAGTGGCTCCCTAAGCTCAGTAAGTGACAGCAGCACAGAGCATGTGCAGTGAATCAGCAGAAAAGAAGATGGGGAGCTACTGGGGCATCTTTGGAGACACAGATCTTTACTGCTAAAGGGCTGTGGTTGCCTTGGGCTGGTACAGAAGCACAAAACAATGTATAACATTTCTAGCTACTTCTTTAGTTAGGCTTTAGTACCATTTAATAGAATATATATATATATATATATATATATATATATATATATATATATATATATATATATATATATATATATATATATATATATATATATATATATATATATATGAAACAAAATGGTTGTGTAGTTCTGCACCCATACACCACCCACCCACCCACTGAACAGCCACTAAAGGATCTTCCCTGGTGACATATGTCACAGCGACTGGGAGTGACTGGTCGGGAGTGGGAGGTGGGGGAATGGGAGGGATTAAAGTGCGAGGGGGGGGTTGCAGAGAATCTTTATCACTGCGTTGTGAGCAGAGAGGACACAGCAGACTGACCCAGCGAGGTGACAAACAGAGCCCAGGAGAGAGCGATATCACACGTTCTGGAGGTGAGTGGAGGAAGGGGAGCGCTTTACTGCGGTACACAGACTGGGGGAAGAATGAGAGACACTGGAGGACAGACATTGAGTAGGTAGAGGCCCAACATATAAACATCAGGGAGCTAAGCAACTAGAATTTAATTGCAGGTCATGCATTTCCAGATAAATTGGGTCAATCAAATCAAGCTGTTCCTATGCTGCAACAGCAAAATGCTGGCAGGGGGTGCTGGGAATTGTAGTAAAGGAAGGGTTGGAGGAGAAGAGGATGGAAAAGCCTCACATCCCCACAAGAGTCAAGCAAAGCAATGAGGAAATAATCCTGAGCCTGCCTCTCTCCACTTGTTAATCAACTACAATTCCCAGCATCCAATCAGCCACAGCAAATAGAGGCTGCTGGGAGATGCAGTCTGGAAACATTGGCGAGCTCCATTTATATGACATTGGAGAGACAGGGCAGCTGGGTATAAAGACTGCGCAGGTGAGGGGACAACAGGTGCGAGGGGCAGATACGTCCCACAGAAACACACAGGGATGGGTGTACAATACAAGGGTGATGGGTGCAAACCTGGAGGTGCAGTATCAGTGTGTGACAGCAGGGTGAGGCAGACTGTGGTAGGAAGGTAACAGCTTAAATATATCTGTAATTGAAAACGATTGATTGGGGCATAGAATACACAGGGACAATAAGGCACACAGGCAGGGAGTTTTTATAAAGGTAATCGGAGGGCTCGTGACTTGGCCAACAGCTTCAGAGGGTGTGACCCACAGCTGCATGTATTTATTTATTTAAAAATCCCCTTTTTTATTGGATGTCCCAAGCTAAAAAAATCTGGTGCTATGGACAATATGGCGAACACACAGGGGCCCAAGGAACGCATGCATTACATATAGACCAATCAGGAAGTACAGGAGGTGTGGCTAGCGCAATAGAAGGGATCAATATGGCTCTGAACTCAGGGGTGGGGTTAGTGGAATAAGGAGTTACAGGGACAATAAGGGGCTCAGGGGAGGGGTTAGTGGAATAAGGAGTTACAGGGACAATAAGGGCCTCAGGGGAGGGGTTAGTGGAATAAAGAGTTACAGGGACAATAAGGGGCTCAGGGGAGGGGTTAGTGGAATAAGGAGTTACAGGGACAATAAGGGGCTCAGGGGAGGGGTTAGTGGAATAAGGAGTTACAGGGACAATAAGGGGCTCAGGGGAGGGGTTAGTGGAATAAGGAGTTACAGGGACAATAAGGGGCTCAGGGGAGGGGTTAGTGGAATAAGGAGTTACAGGGACAATAAGGGGCTCAGGGGAGGGGTTAGTGGAATAAGGAGTTACAGGGACAATAAGGGGCTCAGGGGAGGGGTTAGTGGAATAAGGAGTTACAGGGACAATAAGGGGCTCAGGGGAGGGGTTAGTGGAATAAGGAGTTACAGGGACAATAAGGGGCTCAGGGGAGGGTTAGTGGAATAAGGAGTTACAGGGACAATAAGGGGCTCAGGGGAGGGGTTAGTGGAATAAGGAGTTACAGGGACAATAAGGGGCTCAGGGGAGGGGTTAGTGGAATAAGGAGTTACAGGGACAATAAGGGGCTCAGGGGAGGGGTTAGTAGAATAAGGAGTTACAGGGACAATAAGGTTATAGTAATAATATTATAAAGTGGTGGTAGTTTATCTTTAAGCTGTGAGTTTAATGTGATTTCTCTCTCCCCCAGATGAGTATGACGTCTCTCTTGTTTTCCCTTTCCATCTCCCTACTCCTCTTCTCGTTGGCAAGGGGATCCCAAGACAAATGCCTACCAGGCAGGACCCCTAATCTGCTTCCCGAGGCAGAAGCAAATTTGCTACAGTGCCAGCAATACTCAGAAAGTAAGTGTGAGAGCAGCGGGGTGGTTGGCAGCTAACGTGGGGTTAAATCTTAGGTTTCAAGTAATTGTTGGACATCGGTCTCCCAACTCCCCCGTCAGAAACATGTCACCTGCCCCTTTATCAGTGGTCCCCTCTGTTGTTAAAGGTCTCTCCTGCAGGACACATATAAGTATCAACTGATCGATTGCACTAACATGCTGGCTGCCTTGCATTATTCCTGCGTCTCCCGTATTGATTTGAGCAATGATCCCCTGCAGTCTTCTATCCAATTGCATCACATGCATCACTGGACCTATGCAGCATTCTGCTGACCTCTGCTGTTCCCGTGGGCTGCACACACAGAACTAGATCTCCCCAACCGCTGAGAAGGAACTCATGCATAGAGAAGAGTTGCTTCTCCTGCTAAACCTGCACTCACCCCCATGCCCTGCTCGGAGCTGACACTCAGCCCAACAAGCTGTGGCAATTGGCAGTAACACCCCTCCACTTCTAGAAAACCAATTTCTCCCTCGTTATCTCTTCTGAGGAGGCAACATATACACGAGCCCAATACAATATAGCCCTTAAAGGGACACTGTCATGGGGAAAAAAAATTTCAAAACACATCAGTTAATAGTGCAGCTCCAGTAGAATTCTGCATTAAAATCTGCTTCTCAAAAGATATTTTTTTTATATTTAATTTTGAATTCTGGCATGGGGGTAGACATATTGTCGGTTTCCTAGCTTCCCCCCAGTCATGTGACGTGCTCTGATAAACTTTAGTCACTCTTTACTGCTGTACTGCAAGTCGGAGTGATATCACCCCCCCCCCCAGCAGCCTAACAACAGAACAATGGGAAGGTAACCAGATACCTACCAGCTCCCTAAGGGTCAGGGCACACGTTCAAATTCTGGGAGATTAGTCGCCCCGAAAAATCTCCTGTTCTTCGGGGTGACTAATCTCCCCAAACTGCCTCCAGCTGGCTAGAATGTAAATCGCCAGCAGGATGGCACTCTGAGCGTTTTGTTTTCCCAAGTCGCCTCACGAGTAAACTTAGGACGACTTCGGAAAACAAATCACTCCGAGAGCCATCCAGCCTATTTACATTCTAGCGGGCGGGAGGCAGTTCGGAGAGATTAGTCGCCCTAAATTTGTCGCTGGGCAGCTAATCTCCAAGAATCTGAGCATGTGCCCTGACCCTAACACAAGATAACAGCTGCCTGGTAGATCTAAGAACAGCACTCAATAGTAAAATCCAGGTCCCACTGAGACACATTCAGTTACATTGAGTAGGAGAAACAACAGCCTGCCAGAAAGCAGTTCCATCCTAAAGTGCTGGCTCTTTCTGAAAGCACATGACCAGGCAAAATGACCCGAGATGCACCTACACACCAATATTACAACCAAAATAATACACTTGTTGGTTCTGAAATTAAATTTTATATTGTAGAGTGAATTATTTGTAGTGTAAACAGTGGAATTTAGAAATAAAAACACCACCATAAAAATCATGACAGAATCCCTGGAACTCTACCTGCCTCCAGATAATAAATTATGCACATGGTGATGATAGATTCCCCCCTCACCTTTTATTCCATTATAAATGGCACTCTGTGTAGGGAGTCAAGCCTATTCAGACACCCTGTACCCCTGTAATGAGAGTCCCTCTCTCTCTACCAAACATCCGGGCACTGCTCACCTTCTTTCTCTCTCACCCACAGAAGCTTGTTGCACCCAAGAGCAGATAAATGCCCACCCAATCACAAGCTTCCCATGGGGTCTTTGCGGGCCACTCAGTTCCAGGTAAACATTTTTCTATTTTTTAAAGGCAAATGAATGGGTTAATCACTGGGGAATACCAATTTGTTTGGGACCTTCCAGTGTTTTTAATGGCTAACCTCTGATCCCGGGGTGGTGCTCCTCTATACAGAAAAAGGCACTAGAATAGTACCCCCAGGCTGCTGAAATAGGCACCATAGAGCAACACCAGCCCAGGGGCCACAGTGATTGACCCTTTCCTTATTTAACTAAATGCATCCCACTGCTGTTCATAACCATGCCCGTGCCTCCCCCAGCTGTGAGAAGTATGTGAGCCGGGTCCAGTGCATGTATCTCTGCTCCCCGCATATCTCTGCATTCTGGAACCAGGACTCTGACACTGGAATCTATAACCTGCCTTTATGCAGCGGATTCTGCAACCAATGGTCAGTCTCTCTCTTACTCTGTATATGTGTTTATCAATGGGAACAGAAATATGTCTCAAGGTGATTAGCTGTGCAGTAGTTCCTTTGCCTTGCTAAGCCCTCTTATAGTAATCGCTCTGCTAGACAATCCCATTAATGGATTAAAATACTGCAGTAACACAATCTATGCATAAGTCTAGCCATAAAGTGGATTTAAACCAAAACATTTTGAAATAAGTGGTTTTACATGTGTAAACAAGCAGTCTTTTCAGGGAAATGTGGCCATATAGCCCCTATGTTATGAGTGAGATAATGATCCACCCACATAGGCCCTGTTATTAGGAGGATAATGATCCACCTGGGGCAAAGAGAAGCCATATCGCCCCTAAAAGACAATGATCCACCTGGACATAGAGACGCCATTTAGCCCCTATGTTATTAGGGAGATAATGATCCACTCACATAGCCCCTATGTTATTAGGGAGATCATGATTCCCCCATATAGCCCCTGTGTTAGGGAGATCATGATCAAACCATATAGCACCTATGTTATTAGGGAGATTGTGATCAACCCATAGAGCCCGTGTTATTAGGGGGATTGTGATCAACCCATAGAGCCCCTGTGTTATTAGGGAGATTGTGATCAACCCATAGAGCCCCTGGGTTATTAAGGAGATTTAAATCAACCCATAGAGCCCCTGTGTTATTAGGGAGATCGTGATCAACCTATAGAGCCCCTGTGTTATTAGGGAGATCGTGATCAACCCATAGAGCCCCTGTGTTATTAGGGAGATCGTGATCAACCCATAGAGCCCCTGGGTTATTAAGGAGATCGTGATCAACCCATAGAGCCCCTGTGTTATTAGGGAGATTGTGATCAACCTATAGAGCCCCTGTGTTATTAGGGAGATCGTGATCAACCCATAGAGCCCCTGGGTTATTAGGGAGATCGTGATCAACCCATAGAGCCCCTGGGTTATTAGGGAGATCGTGATCAACCCATAGAGCCCCTGTGTTATTAAGGAGATCGTTATCAACCCATAGAGCCCCTGGGTTATTAGGGAGATCATGATCAACCCATAGAGCCCCTGTGTTATTAAGGAGATCGTTATCAACCCATAGAGCCCCTGTGTTATTAGGGAGATCGTGATCAACCCATAGAGCCCCTGTGTTATTAGGGAGATCGTGATCAACCCATTGAGCCCCTGGGTTATTAGGGAGATCATGATCAACCCATAGAGCCCCTGGGTTATTAGGGAGATTGTGATCAACCCATAGAGCCCCTGTGTTATTAGGGAGATCGTGATCAATCCATAGAGCCCCTGTGTTATTAAGGAGATCGTTATCAACCCATAGAGCCCCTGGGTTATTAGGGAGATCGTGATCAACCCATAGAGCCCCTGTGTTATTAGGGAGATCATGATCCCCCCCCCCATATAGCACCTGTGTTAGGGTGATAATGATCCACCCATAGAGCCCCTATGTTATTAGGGAGATAGTCTGGTCCCCAGTTCTTCTCACCAAATAGATAAATACATTTTTGAAAATGCCCCAAGTATATCATTATGACCCTAATAATATGGGGTTCAATGACATTTTCAGAAGGGAATTATTCATCACTTCCATCCAAAATAAAACGACTAACTGCAAGAAGTACTTTCAGTTGAGCCTGGCCTTCTGGACTCTAAAGGATAAATCTGCAGAAGGACTGCAGAGAGTTGTAGATGTGAGATACACGGCTTTCTTTCCATGGACATTTTATATAGGGTTTCAATCTCTTGATACAGGTTTGAGGCCTGCAAGGAGGATTTAATATGCACGCTGACCAATGAGACCATTCCAAGATGCGCAGATGCATGTGTTCCCTACAAACAGGTGGGTGCCATAAGAAATGTCCTTCTAATAGTCATTGCTGACCCCCCATTTAGCTCTACAATGCCATGAAACCCCATGCTCTTCACTTACACAGTAAAAAATTAGGGCTTGGACGTTAAATTCCAAGGAGATGATCTCTGGTCTGCAATTTGTCACCCTTTGGGCACAGCAGAATTGGCAGGGTCAGAGTGTAAACGAATATGGAACGTCCCCCTGCTGCTCCAACCTCCAGCCAGTGACTTGCAATATAGTGTTAGGGAGCACAGTAATGAACCCTTTGAAACAATGTAGCAGAAGACAGCTGCCCTCCAGGTCTGTTAAAGGAGAACTAAACCCTACGAATAAATGTGGCTAAAAATGCCATATTTTATATATTGAACTTATTGCACGAGGCGAAAGTTTCAGCTTGTCAATAGCAGCAATGATCCAGGACTTCAAACTTGTCACAGGGGGTCACCATCTTGGAAAGTGTCTGTGACACTCACATGCTCAGTGGGCTCTGATTGGCTGTTGAGAAGCTAAGCTTAGGGCTCGTCACTAATTATCCAGCAGAAAATGAGCTTCCCCTGTAATATAAGCTGATGCTACAGGTTTGCGGATTATTAAATTCTGATGCTAATTGCACTGGTTTCTGTGCTGCCATGTAGTAATTATCTGTATTAATTACTAATCAGCCTTATATTGTGACATTTCTATTCTATGTGTACTGTATATTGTGAGTGGGTCCCTAAGCTCAGTAAGTGACAGCAGCACAGAGCATGTGCAGTGAATCAGCAGAAAACAAGATGGGGAGCTACTGGGGCATCTTTGAAGACACAGATCTTTACTGCTGAAGGGCTGTGGTTGCCTTGGGCTGGTAAAGAAGCCCAAAACATCATGTGAAACATTTCTAGCTACTTCTTTAGCTAAGTTTTAGTTCTCCTTTAATTCTGCTTTATTGTTTCATGAGTCAACACCCAACAGTCAAGAGAAAATGTTACCATAAAGTTGCTCACCCATTATTCTATAGACCATTTTCAGACATATTCTTTTCCGTTAGATGTTTAAGTCTGAAGGCGAAGATCTGTGCAATGGCATCTGGGGCGACTCTCTGGTTGCATCGTCAGAGAACTGCGCCTGTGTCAATCCCGTAGGAGAGGGAGACAATCAGGAGACCTTCCATGAAAGAACTTCCGGCAGCCACTGTCCCAAAAAGCCACGCAAGTTCATATCCAAGCGCCGTGCGAGGAGGGATACCAGCAGCGATGCGCTGCCCCTGCAGGACGCGGAGGGAAGTGGAAGTGGATTTTAAGATGAGAGTTGGCACCTCTCTCTCTAGCTGGGAAGGCTCTATTTTGCAAATTCCCAGCACATTCATGGTTCCCAGTGCCCCTCTAATGCTTAGGCTGCCATATCACTAGTTTAAGCTTTTCCAACTAGAATCTCATTGGGATTTCCCAGCAAGCACAAGCAATCCCAGCGCCTAAACACAAGCCAATGGCCGCCTTAAAGAGAGCCTACAAAAATCCGTTTTTTTCCCCCTCAAGCAGCTACAGATCTCTTATTCCTTTCACCTGCTTCATTAGTACAACTTATTCTTTCAACTAATTTTTTATATTCTCTTTAAAAGCCATGACCACTCAACTCTGGGTTTCATAATTTACTCCAAGGTGGATGATGATAACCCCATGCTAAGTGGGATGCACAATGATTAAAGACTCACTGTATCTGTACCATTCAGTGACAATAATAAAAATACGTTTGTTAAACGACTTCATGGAAGGCTATTCTTGCTCTTATCAGGTTAAAGGGGTTGTTCACCTTTGAGGTAACTTTTAATTATGTAGAGAGTGATATTCCAAAACAATTTGTAATTGTTTTTTTATTATTTAAGATTTTTGAGTTATTTAGCTTTTTATTCAGCAGTTCTTAAATCTGCATTTTAAGCAATCTGGTAGCTAGGGTGCAAACGAGCCTAGCAACCATGCATTGATTTGAATAAGAGACTGGAATATGAATAGGAGAGGCCTGAATAGAAAGAGGAGTAATAAAAAGTAACAATAACAATACATTTGTAGCCTTACAGCGCGTTTGCTTTATAGAAGGGGTCAGCAATGGCCATTTGAAAGCTGAAAAGGATCAGAAGAAAAATGCAAATAACTCAAAAAGTAGAACATATAAATAATGAAAAACAGTTGCTTAGAACTGGCTGTTCTATAACATAATAAAAGTTACCTTAAAGGTGACTCACCCCTTTAAAAAGGATAGTAGGACAGTCTTGACTTGTCCCACTGACTGCAGGACCTACAGAATCTTTCTAGGCCCAAGGCTGGAGCTTAAGATCATCTGTACACTAAGGGGCAGATTTATGGAGGGTCGAATTAAAAATTATAGAATTTTTTTAAAAAGATTTTATGGTCAAAACTATCAAAATAGACTAAGGAGTTTCTCAAATTCGATTCGAGTTTTTTTAAAAAAATAAATAAATTTGATTTTCGAGATTTATCATACTCTGGCCCTTTAAGAATTCAAATTCGACTGTCTCCTTAAACCTGCCGAATTGCTGTTTGAGTCAATGGGAGAAGTCCAGGGATCAATTTTGGAGTTGTTTGCAGCCTTCCTGACATTCAAGGTTTTTTTTTTGGTTTTTTTTCGGAGAAAAAACTGGAATCGAGTTTTTAAATCTGAATCAAATTGGATTTCAAGATTTGAAATGAGAGTTTTCAGGTCGATTTAATTAATCCGAGCTTTAAATATTCGATTTTGTACATTTCGATTGGTTGAATTTTGAATTTATGGGAGTTTAGGGGAGTTTTTAAAAACTTAAATGAATTCGAAATTCGACAAATCGAAATGTATTTAAAAAAATCTAATTTTTAAAGCTCAGATTAATTAAATCTAAGTATTTTTCACGGCTCTTGGTTGCTGCTGGTGAAACTATAGCATAGCACCGGGCCTGAGCTGCTTCCTGGGGGGGTGAAGAGTATACAAAGCATCATTCTGGGTTTCTGCACTGGGGATAGGGATCACATTTATCTGGCCTAGATGATAAAAACCAAAATACCTTTCCCATCCTCCTTCCCAATCCTCCCCTTGAGCCATGTCTCATTGGCTGTAACACGTGGTTATTCAGTGAACAACTGAATCTGTTAGGGGGACACAAGACTCAGTGGAATTTAGCAATACTCAACTTTAATAGCATTAAAGGGATACTGTCAGGGGAAAACACGTTTATTTTTTTTTTCAAAATGCATCAGCAGACTTCTGCACCAAAATCCATTTCTTAAAAGAGCAAACTCATTTTTTATGTTTAATTTTGAAATCTGACATGGAGCTAGACATATTGTCAATTTCCCAACTGCCCCTAGTCATGTGACTTGTGCTCTGAAAAAACTTCAGTCACTCTTTACTGCTGTACTGCAAATTGGAGTGATAGCACCCCTCCCTTTCCCCCCCAGCAGCCTAACAACAGAACAATGGAAAGGTAACCAGATAGCAGCTCCCTAACACAAGATAACAGTTGCCTGGTAGATCTAAGAACAGCACTCAATAGTAAAATCCAGGTCCCACTGCGACACATTCATTGAGTAGGAGAAACAACAGCCTGCCAGAAAGCAGTTCCATCCTAAAGTGCTGGCTCTTTCTGATATCACAAAAATGACCTGAGATGCACCTACACACCAATATTACAACTAAAAAATACACTTCCTGGTTCAGGAATGAAATTTTATATTGTAGAGTGAATTATTTGCAGTGAAAACAGTGTCATTTAAAAATGAAAACTACAAAATCAAAAAATCACGACAGAATCCCTTTAATTACCAAAGCACATTGGCTAACACACAGTCTTCTTCTAGCAGTTCCATGACATTGCCAATAGACCTGCATTAGAGACAACCCCTAGTGCAGCTCTATGGTTTCATATACAGAACACTGAAAAACAAAGCAGACACAGGAAGCACCCAATTAATCAAACGGAACCTCAGAGTAGGGACATCCAGTCTGCAGTTCAACTAGAACTCTTTCAATCATCCTAGGAGTTCCAAATTATCAGCTTCTGCAATGTCGTGTCTTACATGAAACCAACCAGTAAGTCAGGTGATCACAAACATGTATATGGTCCTTAATTCCAGTGCTCCTAAAACTCCAGCAGAGGCTGAAGGTGCCGTTCCTGGAAGAATCTGTGGCTCTGGGGCTGAGAGACGTCCTTTGGTGCGGAGAAGAAAGACAGGACGGAGGGTGTAGAGGATTTGCCACCCGCAGAGTCGTCATCCTCATCACCCCTAAAAAGTTTTTAAAAAAAGAATAACAACAAACATAGAAACTTCAGGGGACACAAGGACAGCTTGACCGACAAGAAAACGAATCAGGATAGAAGTACTTTAAAAGGGGGTTTAGCTAAAAGTAGAAAACACTGGGAAAGTCCATTCAGGAAGCATCGCTTAGCAAACCTGGGCCAAAAGGATAAAAGGACATCGGAAAAGATTAGGCGTAAGGACCACTCATCCCTTGGGAGGGTTTGTGTGGGAGAGATGGGGGCAGGGAGCAGGATGTAGATTAAAATCCTCCCTTAATACAACACAAGGTCTGTCTGACCTCTCCTCCCTCTATTATTCCCCTGCATAATCTGACACGGCTAATCTGTGCAACTGTTACTAGATACCAAGGCCACAGTGTGCTAGGACAAGAACTGCTTGCTTACCCACTGCTGCAAGCCTGTACATTTTACATGAACCCAGAACATTCCTACAGTACCCAAAATGCAACAAATAATGACCCGGCTATTCCTACACTAACCCACATGCAACAAATAATAACCCGGCTATTACTACAGTAACTCACTTGAATTAGAGAGGGTCCAGAGAAGGGCAACTAAGCTGGTAAAGGGTATGGAAACTCTTAGCTATGAGGAAAGACTGGCCAAATTGGGGATGTTCACGCTGGAGAAGAGGCGCTTAATGTAAAACTAAACACTAAAAAATGAATGTCTAAAGAAAATGTATATACTGAACTTATTGCACGAGGCTAAAGTTTGAGCTTGTCAATAGCAGCAATGATCCAGGACTTCAAACTTGTCACAGGGGGTCACCATCTTGGAAAGTGTCTGTGACACTCACATGCTCAGTGGGCTCTGATTGGCTGTTGAGAAGCTAAGCTTAGGGCTCGTCACTAATTATCCAGCAGAAAATGAGCTTCCCTGGCTGTAATATAAGCTGATGCTACAGGTTTGCTGATTATTAAATTCTGATGCTAATTGCACTGGTTTCTGTGCTGCCATGTAGTAATTATCTGTATTAATTACTAATCAGCCTTATATTGTGACATTTCTATTCTATGTGTACTGTATATTGTGAGTGGGTCCCTAAGCTCAGTAAGTGACAGCAGCACAGAGCATGTGCAGTGAATCAGCAGAAAAGAAGATGGGGAGCTACTGGGGCATCTTTGGAGACACAGATCTTTACTGCTAAAGGGCTGTGGTTGCCTTGGGCTGGTACAGAAGCACAAAACATCATGTACAACATTTCTAGCTACTTCTTTAGTTAGGCTTTAGTTCTCCTTTATTGGGTGATATGATAACTTTGTATAAATATATAAGGGGATCATATAATAATCTCTCGAATGCTTTATTTACCAGTAGCTCCTTACTGCTGACAAGAGGTCACCCATTCCGATTAGAAGAAAGGAGGTTCTGTCTAAATATTGGGAAGGGGTTTGTTACAGTGAGAGCTGTGAAGATGTAGAATTCTCTCCCTGAATCAGTGGTACAGGCCGATACATTAGATAGCTTTAAGAAGGGGTTGGATGGCCTTTTTAGACGCATGGACTGGTCCGATTGCAGAGTCAGGAAGGAATATTTTCCCCCTCTGAGGCGAATTGGAGAGGCTTCAAATTGAGTTTTTGCCTTCCTCTGGATCAACTGGCAGTTAGGCAGGTTATATACCAATTAAAAGGTTGAACTTGATGATGTGTGTCTTTTTTTCAACCTAACTTTCTACATTACTATAGCCCTAGCTCTCACTAAATCTACCTAATTACTCCTACAGTAACCTACATGCACCCAGCTCTCACTGTATCTAGCTAGCACCTAGTCTACTTTTGCTTCAGGAATAATCAGCTTTCAATGTACCTACCCATTACCTACACCTACTTTTGCCACAAACATTCGCAAAGCTCTTAGGATAAGAACCCAGCAAATAACTTACTATAGCTACAGTAACTTACATGCACTTAGTGCTTACTGTACCTGTGGTTAAAGGAGACAACCCAGTCCCCCAAAAGAGTCCCTCTTCACGTCATTAGAACAGAAGCCCACCAAAAGGACCCCCCCCCTTTAGGACAAGAGGGAGGGTGCTGGGTGGAACAAGGGTCCTTAGTGAGTGACTCGCTATATCTAATTATGCCACTGCAATGTAACCGTACATGACCAACCCTACTATTCCTACAGTAGCTCCCTCTTTTTACAGTTGGGTCCTTGCACAATCAACATCACCCTATTCAATCCTCACCATGCAACTGGGGTAGCTTTGTTATCCAAGATAGTCTGAGCCGTGCTCCAGCTGAACCTTACAAACTGCGGGTATCCAAAGACAGGATCCAGATGCCGAGAGAGCCACTCTTTGGTCTTGGGGTCTGTGAAAGAAAGGGACTGGTGAGCATAAGATAGAGAAAAACAGAAGGGGTAAAAGGGCGATTCCAAAATTATTTCTTAAATATGTAAATCATAAAGAAATGAAGCAGGAAGGGGTGGGACCCTTAATATTAGAGGGGTTCAGCTGTTTGATGAGAACCAAAAACTAATTTTTCGTCTGTCTGCACAAATGAGGAACCAGTTAATGAAGGTTTCCTTCTTAATAGTCCCAATTCTAGTAATACCACTAATGATGCATGGTTCACACATGAGGAAATTCAAGAGACTAAAACATGTTAAGATAAACAAAAGGTCTGGAGCCGGATAAATAATACTATGAGTTTGTGCCAGCATGGTTTTATGCGTAATAGATCTTGCCAGACTAACAATTTCTTTTTATGAGGAGGTGAGCAGGGACCTCAATTCTGGGATGGCAGTGGATGTGATTTACTTAGACTTTGCTAAAGCATTTGATACAGTGCCACACAAAAGGTTACTGGTTAATTAAGGAATGTTGGCCTGGAACATAGTATTTGTACCTGAATAGAGAACTGGCTAAAAGATAGACTACAAAGAGTGGTGGTAAATGGAACATTTTCTAATTGGACCAGTGTTGTTAGTGGAGTACCGCAGGGCTCTGTACTAGGTCCCTTGCTTTTCAACTTGTTTATTAATCACCTGGAGGTGGCCATTGAAAGTACTGTTTCTATTTTTGCTGATGATACTAAATTGTGCAGTACTATAGGTGATTTGACTAAGTTGGAAAACTGGGCAACAAACAAAATGAGGTTCAATGTTGATAAATACAACGTTATGCACTATGGCAAAAATAATATAAATGCAAGTTATACACTAAATGGCAGTGTGTTGGGAGTTTCCTTAACTGAAAAGGATCTTGGGGTCTTTGTAGATAACAAGTTGTCTAATTCTGGGCAGTGTCATTCTGTGGCTACTAAAGCAAATAAAGTTCTATCTTGCATAAAAAAAGGGCATTAACTCAAGGGATGAAAAGATAATTATGCTCTTTATAGGTGTGAAGACTAATACCCTGGTGGTCAAGTGGGAGGAGATCTGCAGGGACGCCTGCAGCCTCCTCGGCGGGGACAACCACCTCGCTACTCTCGGCCGCAATGAGTGTACTGTTAGGGCACGCACGGCACTTCCTGATTTAACTGCGTATGATGTCAGCGCGCAGTGGCGCAAAATTTGAATTATTTAAAGCCACAAAGCAGGGTTTTTCATTGCCCGTCATAGGAATTGTTCCTGGTGCTTTCTGAGCTTTGTGCTAACTAGTTATTCTGATTCAGGTTTTGACCCCTGCCTGGCTATTTGACGATCCTGACTTCTGAATCCTGACCCTTGCCTGATTACCGACTTCGATTCTGCTTAACCCCTGTTCCTGGTGTGACCCTTGCCTGCCTGACTACGTTTATTCTCTGCCTGCCCCAACCCGGCCTGATCTGACTACTCTATTGCTTAACGCCTTGTACTACGACCTTCTGCCCCAAGACTCTCGCTAAATAGTCGTGCCCCTCTGCCTATCCAGAACATCTAGCCTTGCACCTCTCGTTTAAGTCTTTGCGGCATCCAAGTAGCTGAGGGCTCCTCCCGAAGCCAAAAGTGGTCACACTAGGTGAAGCCAAACCAAAACGGATAAAACACTCTCCACTGTAGCCCACCATTTTAAAAGAGATCACAATATGGATCCAGCGAAGGTCACATTCTGGGCCCTAGAGAAAATTGATCTAGGGATACGAAATGGGGACCTGGAACAAGCTCTTCTCCAACGAGAGAGCCAATGGATTTTCAAACTAGATACCCTCTCCCCCAAAGGGATAAATGAAAACAAGCTGTTCACTGCTTTCATTTGAACAAATGTTGATCCATCAAATTAGTGATTAGAATATATGTAGTCAATGTAGAATGTATCTTTTCAATCATACTTTCGAATTCTATATGTCCTCTTGGGTCCTTTTAGGGATTTGACCATTTGTTAGGCTTTTAAATAACTTATTAAAATAAAAAATTGGATTTTAATTATGTTAAAAATAGGTTCAGTTTATACCTATTTATCCGATTTAAAAGGGGAATTTATTTGATTATTATATAGACTTAATGATTTTTAAAAAAAGGAAAATAATTTATTCAAGTACGGAGATAAAATGAAATAAGTAGGCATTTATGGGAAAGGCGCATAATCCTTAGGATAAATTGAATAATAAAGTAAAATGTGAGATAATGGGTGAGAATGCCTGATAGGTAGCCTGTGAGGGAGAATGGATACGCAGCAGATGATGTATTGGCCCCTGAAGTCATTCAGTTGAGATCCCGAGTTGAACTCATGCGAGATTTACAGAGTGACACATAATGCGGAAGTTATTTGAATGAGCGCGTCCCAAGTTATTGCCACTTCGCCTTGATAAAAGCTCTTAGTGAAACGTGCGTCGGCGAATTGCTCAAATCTGTTTTTCAGATAAACTTACCTTTTTTAAAACTTACTTTGGTCTGATATTAGAGGGGTGGGGTGAATGTCCTTTGTTACATGAAACCTCTCTCTATCCTCTTGACGCTTCTTTCTGTTCTAAGGGGCCGTGGGTTTGTGGCTTTTCAGGTTTAGCACAGTTCTTACTGAGATTAAGGAAAGCTAACGAAGTTTTGGGGACAACTCCACCAACTATTTTTTCTGATTTTCCAATCACTGATCTGCTTGTAGCATTGGGGTTCTTTGTTACATCCTAATCCCTGGTCATAATTTTTTTGCATTAATCTATTTTTCTAATTAATTTAAATCTACATAACCAATTTATTTATTGCATGGCACTTTACTATATGGATTTTTTTAATGTTTTAATGGAGTCAATGCACTTTAATTAATTTTTGATTTGTCACCAATGAATTGTGGATCCCCTCTTCTCCATTTCTGTTTAATTAAACTATTTGAGGGGTTATTGAATCAAATCATAGGGATTAATATCTATTTTTAATATTTATATTTAATGAATTGGTCAAAAATTGATGGGCCTGGATGAAATATCTATTTAATGAATTAATTAGTCTGCACTGCATTTTATCTAAGGTTACACGGTTAGGAATTATTAAGTGATTCATTTTATTTAATTATTCTCGGGTGTTGTGCAATAAACCCACTTCTACGACCTGAGTGGTGGGTAATCTTTGGTTAGTAGATAGTTAATTAGTGGCTGTTGGCGGGGTACTTATCTTTCTTTCCTAAAATTTGCCAATTTTTTTCTGACTATTGTCAGATCTCGTCAGCTGTTACTTCGAATTTAAAAGAGATCGGACCTTTCTTATTTTCAAATATAGTTAGTTAGTTATGCAAAAATGAAATGTATAAAGACTGGAGTGACTGGATTTTTAACAATTACCAGAATACTACTTCCTGCTCTTCAGCTCTCTTGGCTTAAACTGACTGGTTACCCTAGTTACTAGACAGTAACCAATCAGAGACTTGGGGGGGGCACATGGTTCATATCTGTTGCTTTTGAATCTGAGCTGAATGCTGAGGATCAATTGCAACTCACTGAACAGTTATTTCCCATGTGCCCCCCCCCCCCCTTCATTTCACTGACTAACTCAGAGTTAGAGAGCTGAAAAGCAGGAAGTAGTGTTCTGGCTGTTATGTTACACATCCAGTCACTCCAGCCTTTATACATTACATTTTTGGCTAACTATATTAGAAACTTTTTTATGTTGCACAGCCTATTTACCCAGTTTTTATTTTAACTATGAACTGTTCCTTTAAGAGGGATATAAATGAGCTGGAGAGAGAGTGCAGAGACTAAGTGCAACTAAACTGGTTAGAGGGAGGGAAGCCAAATTATGAGGGGAAAGGGTGAGGTTGTTTTCTCTGTAAAAAAGGTGCTTGCGAGGGGACATGATTACACTTTACAAGTACATTAGAGGACATTATAGACAAATAGCAGGGGACCTTTTTACCCATAAAGTGGATCACTGTACCAGAGGCCTCCCCTTCAGACTAGAAGAAAAGAACTTTCATTTGAAGCAACGTAGGGGGTTCTTCACAGTCAGGACAGTGAGGTTGTGGAATGCACTGCCGGGTGATGTTGTGATGCTGATTCAGTTAATGATTATAAGAGGGACTTGGATGTTTTTTGGACAGACATAATATCAAAGGCTATTGTGATACTAAACTCTATAGTTAGTATAGGTATGGGTATATAGAATTTATGTGAATGTATGGAGGGGTGTGTGTATTGATGCTGGGTTTTTATTTGGAGTTGAACTTGATGGACTTGATGGACAGATTTGACAAGCATGGCGGCGGGTCCATGAAATAGCCTCAAACAACTAGACGAAGTGAGGAGCCTTTTCAAAGTATGTCATACAGCAGGGGTGCCCAAAAGGTAGATCGGGACGGGATCTACCAATAGACCTTTAGCTGGTGATCAGTAGATCTCAAGACACGTGTAAACCAACAGCTTGTCTTAATCACCCTCCTGTTTCATGATTTTCAATCAGATATTTATTAAGTTATGGTTCCATAAGAAATGGTTGTTAATAGAGCACTAGAAATTCTCTCATAAATCAATATTTAAGTAACATTTTCCATGGAACAGAATGCTAACAATGCTTTTATGAATGTATATCATAATGGGACAACATCGCTAAAAGTAGACCTTGCATTAGTAAAGTATGGGCACTGCTGTCATACAGGCAAAATGCTCTAGTAGCACCTTCCAATGTATGTATGTATGTATGTATGTATATGTATATTTTTCTTAGGGGTACACCGAATCCAGGATTCGGTTCGGGATTCGGCCTTTTTCAGCAGGATTCGGATTCGGCCGAATCCTTCTGCCTGGCCGAACCGAATCCTAATTTGCATATGCAAATTAGGGGCGGGAGGGAAATTGACAGAAAACAAGGAAGTAAAAAATATTTCCCCTTCCCACCCCTAATTTGCATATGCAAATTATGCAAATTAGGGTTCAGATTCGGTTCGGTATTCGGCCGAATCTTTCGTGAAGGATTCGGGGGTTCGGCCGAATCCAAAAAAGTGGATTCGGTGCATTCCTAATTTTTATTTGTAAAGCGCTCCTTGAAGGCAAAGCATTGTACAGCAAAACAATAAATTAGTAGTAACAAACAAGGGGTCATTGGAATAAAAAGTAACAATAAGTGCATTATTAGAAATACAATTCACATAAATATAAAAAATATAATTACAATACAGATTAAGTGCTCAGTGTCAAGGAAACAAAAGGCTAGAGGACCCTACCCCGTAGAGCTTACAGTCTAAATGGGAGGGTAACATACAGACACAATTCAGAGGGGTATTAAGGTGCTGTGGGTTAGTTTGTTACACTGTATGGGCAGTTATTTAAAGGGGAACTATCACGAAAATCAAAATTTCATACAAGATTCATTATACTTCTAAAATACAATCAAATATTCCGTACCGTTTATCTTAACTATCCCTCTCTCAGCATCTGTTTCTCTTCATTCTGTCTATATGCAGGAGTTATGTGTCGGATAAATCATCAAATATATCTTATAGTGGGACTCTTTTTGGCTAGAATATGTATTAGAGTTCACTATTATAATCACCAGACATCATGTCTCTCTATATGCAGGATTCTTGCAAAAGGCAGTTATTTTGTTATATTTCGTTTGTACTGGAATCCGTTATTTGAGTGAGCTCTAATACATCTGCTAGGAAAGGAAGCCCCCCCTATAAGATATAGTGGATCTATGGGTCACCGGTTATCTGACACCAAACTGCGGCATAAATACAGAATGAAGAGAAACAGATGCTGAGAGAGGGATAGTGAAGATAAACTTGATTATACCAGAATTTATGCAGAATATTTAATTGATTGTATTTACAAAGTTTCTTATTTCAAGTGTGCTGAAGCTTACATAAAATTTTAATTTGCATGATAGTTCCCTTTAAGAAGGCAAAGCACAAAGCTGTTTAGAGGGGGTTTCGACAGTAGATAAAAAGTCTAAGCAAATGCTGCAGCAAAGAATTTCCCCTCCAAGGTACTATTCATCATGCCATTGACAGGACAGCCAGTGGCTTTATCCCTCTGGGAACATGAATAAATCTTGCCAGAGACGCAATGTATATACACGGCAAACCCAGATACAGACTGGGCTGGTTCATATAAGCTTCTGTGTCTGTATATAAAGGTGCCAGTGCAGATGAATAAACCACAGTCTTCTGTTGGGTAGATGTAGGGACAGTATGAGTGTACAGAATGGAGTGTTTGTGAGTGTGGCTGGGTGTGCCCACGTATAAGGGTAGGTGCACGTATCTCTGTCTGTGCCTTTGGACCAGTTTGAGGGTAGATGTGCTGATGTCTATTCCTCAGACAGTTGGGCAAGAGCTCGCCAAATACAAAAAGCAAAATGTTACTCGCCCCCCCCCCCCCCACACCAGCCCAAGGCTTCTATACTCATCTTGCAGTAACTGACTTGCATATTCAGCATTTGTCTCTCTGACTAGGCAGTTAGCAGCTTCCTTATGACCTTCCTCCAGGGCTCATTTTGTTGAATTAGCAGTCAAACAGGGGCAATAATTATATGTTTACAGAGCAGGGCAACTGCCAATGTTTTTGGCTTTGTCTCAGTCAGGACTACAGGCTTTCTGTCCAATAACTCTCCAGTGTGTTATGGCCGCCTTACAAGTAGCAAGCAGTGGGGATATATATGGTTTGCCGTTTTTGGTGGCATGGCCAGTCCCACAGGAAAGTAAATGCAGCGCAAACCCCTTTAGTTTTCTTAGTACTCATACAGAGATAACCTAAAACGTACTAGGATCAAATCAGCAGGAACAGTCCCCTAAGTTCGCTTATAACCTGTACAGAGAGATACATTAAAACTATGACAGCATAGATATTCCCCTGTACTAAGCACAATTCAGCAGGAACAACCCCCTTAGTTTGCTCATAGCCTGTACAGAGAGATCCCATAAAACTATGTCAGCATAGGCATTTCCCTGTACTAAGCACAATACAGCAGGAACAGCCCCCTAAGTTTGTTCACAGTCTGTACAGAGCGATCCCATAAAACTATAGCAGCATAGGTATTCCCCTGTACTAAGCACAATGCAGCAGGAACAGCCCCTAAGTTTGCTCATAGTCTGTACAGAGAGATCCCATAAAACTATGGCAGCATAGGTATTCCCTGTACTAAGCACAATTCAGCAGGAACAGTCCCCTAAGTTTGCCAATACAAGTTGTTTAAGATGCATCATTAGTGTGGTGCAGACAAAAAGTATTCTAGTCCCAGTTCCACTGACCTCCATTTCTGGCACTGTTAAAATGATTTGCTATCTTGTGCGTTCTCAGACCAGGAATTTAAAACACTATCTGGCAGCTGGGATAAGCCGTTGCCCATTTTTTATTAGTTGCCTTTCTTTCAGTTCATGCTGCTATTTATTTCCTATTGTTAGCAGCTGAAGCAACCAGATAGCCATCTATAGAATGTGGACAGTGGAAACGCAGAATACAGATAATAATAATAAAATCTATGATGATGATACAAAAAGACTGGGTTTAAATGGTAATTTTGTATAAGGAATCTCTGCTTATTTGAAGGAGGCTACAGTCTCATGTATCAATCATTATATAATATAGCGTTCAGTACTAAACTCCCATCAGTAAAGTGTAGGTACATTCCTAGATAAAGACACATACAGGGGACCTTGTCAATCCCACCCCTAATTTATTCCTACGCCCCTGGTTCCCACCCGTCTGAAGTCTTGTTGCTCAATTGCAATCTGCCCTACTACAGCCTAGAATGACTGGGTAAAATCCAAAATTAATCTTTGCTTACAATGTTGCACTGACTTTGTATTAGTGGATTGTACTTGGTGATACTTCCCATATACCATGAGCTTTAATGTAACAAGAGTTACCATAGCATCGAAAACAAGACATAGGTCTATGTTGCAGATTAATTAGTCAAAAAGACATTGTTTATGACGTGCTATAAATCCTCTCTGTGGCCCCTTGTGTCATCAATCTGCTTTATAGGAAGTTACTTGTCAATTTAACAAAAGACAAGGAACCCCTTCCAACAGTTAGAAGCCAGACTGTCGATCCTTCAGAACATACATCATTCTTAAAGATTAATTAGTTTTCTATTATATTATATTGTTTAAAGCACAACGGTCTTAACCTGCTGAGATGAGCAAGGGAGCTATCAAGGGCCACAAGCCTGTGAAATTCACATATGTGATATACACCCTGCTATAGTTCCAGGGAACAAAAACACTCACCCAAAATCTCCCCCTAACTGGCCTTCAGGCTGGGTGCCCTTAGCTCATAACAATGTTACAGATATATAGAAACATTGGGGTAACAGTCACCCTGCTATGGTTCCAGGGGTACCCAGGGTACAAATAAGCACTCACCCCAAATCTCTCCATAACTGACCTTCAGGCTGGGCCCAATTAGCTCATAACAAGGTTACAGATATATAGAAACATTGGGGTAACAGTCACCCTGCTATAGTTCCAGGGGTACCCAGGGTACAAATAAGCACTCACCCCAAATCTCCCCCTAACTGACCTTCAGACTGGGCCCCCTTAGCTCATAACAAGGTTACAGATATATAGAAACATTGGGGTAACAGTCACCCTGCTATAGTTCCAGGGGTACCCAGGGCACAAATAAGCACTCACCCCAAATCTCTCCATAACTGACCTTCAGGCTGGGCCCAATTAGCTCATAACAAGGTTACAGATATATAGAAACATTGGGGTGTCACCCTGCTATAGTTCCAGGGGTACCCAGGTCACAAATAAGCACTCACCCCAAATCTCCCCCTAACTGACCGTCAGACTGGGCCCCCTTAGCTCATAACAAGGTTACAGATATATAGAAACATTGGGGTAACAGTCACCCTGCTATAGTTCCAGGGGTACCCAGGGCACAAATAATCACTCAACCCAAATCTCCCCCTGCACATAGGGTGACACTTGGCAATCGTAGTTTTAGGATGTGCATTTTGGAGGATGCAGTTGCAGATTTGTGGTGTCTCTCTGTTTTGATTTAGCACCATGCTAAGAGTGAATTTTAAGGTGAACTCCCTTAGAGGTTTCCCTTTATGTCTTAGTATGCTGTAGATGGATGTATTCCAATTAGTAAAAAAATATTTATCTTTGTGTATTATTTTTACATAAAAATGTTTACTTGAATGCCTACAGGTTTTATCCATTTTACAATGCAAAGTGAACTTCTCCTTTAGCATGCTAAAATAAGCACTCTGTTCCTTCCCGCTGCTGTTCAGTTTATTACCTGCCTTTGGACAGACATATGTTCTACAGCAGCTGATAATTAACACTCGTGGGGATGAGACTTCATTTCTGTCTGATCTAGTTGGAGTTAAAGAGGATTCGGGATAAGTGGATTTTCTTCTTTGAAAATCTAAACCATTTATTTTTGGGTAAAGGCTCTAGGGCCCATCCTTCCAGCAGCAACATTCCTAATACAGGAAAGATCTTGCAAATTGGATTGGGCCACTGGTAGGAACTATTTTATTCTGAGCTATCCAATAAATTGAATTTAGATGGTGATCCTGATTCATGCACTCACATACCTGGTCTCAAGAGTGCCGATTTGTGCCCTGGGTACCCCTGGAACTATAGCAGGGTGACTGTTACCCCAATGTTTCTATATATCAGTAACCTTATTATGAGCTAAGGGGGCCCAGCCAGAAGGCCATTTAGAGGGAGATTTGGGGTGAGTGCTTGTGTCCTGGGTACCCCTAGAACTATAACAGGGTGACTGTTACCCCAATGTTTCTATATATCTGTAACCTTGTTATGAGCTAAGGGGGCCCAGCCTGAAGGTCAGTTAGGGGGAGATTTGGAGTAAATGCTTATTTGTGCCTTGGGTACCCCTGGAACTATAGCAGCATGACTCCAACCCCTATGTTTTCACAGATCTGTAACCGTATTATGAGCTAAGGGAGCCAAGTGTGAAGGCCAGCTATAGAAAAATTTGTAGTCATAGATAGAGGTCCATGACCTAAAACACCCATTAGCCACTAGCCAAATAACTAACTTATTAAATTGCACATCCAGCTACAGATGGACAGGATTAAGAACAGCTAAAAACATGTTGATATTGGATTAGATCAAATTTAATTAGATTGTAGATACATTTGTTTCAATCAGATCATTTCTCTAGGGAGCTTTTCCCTTCTTACAATGGTGTTACAGTGCCTTAAATCTAATCTCGTTAACATTATTAGCACAATTATACAAACCTTTTTTTTTTATATGATATCTGGGTTTACGTACAGTTCTTCTTCTAAACACACAGGCTACATTTGTGACAAACAATTGCGTAAAAGTCTACAAACAATAACCCTTTTCCATTATCTCTGCTGAACAGTAACATAAGCTTTTGTTTGCCTGGGACATCACTTATACACATGCAGCATAAGCTTGGGTTGCCGACCTTCAAGCATAAGAGAAGACACAAACGAAACCAGCTAATATGTCAGTTAAATACTGTAGGTATCCACACCCAGCACAGCTGTTATATATCTGGTTATAAATACCCATTTCTTAATCTTGGGTTCCTCAATGTTGTTGGACTACAACTCCCAGCAAACATTAAAGGGCATGTATAGTCAAAAAAAATAAGATCCCATTTTTACTTTCTTTAATGAAAAAGAAACCAATATACTTCATAGTTATATCTTCAATATACTTTATTTTAAAAAACGTGTACCGTTTTTAGAAGAAATCCGACTGTACGCAGTGAACTTTTCCCTTCCTTTACTAGGAATTGTCAGACGGTCCCTAACTGCTCTGCAGGGAAACAATCATACTTATGAACAGCGGCGGGAGCCCCCGCCTTACTTCCCAGCCATGCAGAACTCAAGCAGCTTTGTTTGTTTCTCCGCAGAGCAGTCGGCGACTGTGCAGAGATTTGCATTGGATTTTATTTTTGCCTTTACATCCCCTTTACTGTTTCCAACTCCAGCTGTAGGGACAAAGATCATGGAGCCAGATTTAAACGGATAAACTGGAATTCTATTTGGAGGATTATTTTGCTGCAGCCACTGGTTCTGCAGAGTTGGAGAAAGTTTGTATAAAACAATACAAAAACTATAAAAGCCACATTAGATTACATGACAACACAGGAGACAGTGCAGTCTGTATATTCTGATTATTAATCAGCCTTCCTGTATTGGCTTCTGGCAGATATTATTTGACCTCTGCTGTTTTGATCATTTATGACGATCCCTAAGCAGCCCAGACCACACTGAGCATGTGCACAGTCTTGGTCTTGCAAAGATGTTTAACAAAGTTTCAAGTTAACATTTAACATACAAGGTTAACATTTAAAGAATTTATGAATTGCACTCCAACGACATCTTAGGAACCAGGGTACAATAAAGGGTTCAAGATAAAGCAAAGTAGGTAAAGATATAAAAGAATTTGCATGCCTTCGAGGCCTCCAGAGAGGACCTGTAAATGTGCAGAAAATTGTTGCATGACCTGACAAACAGGCATGTTATTTTATATTGCGAGAGGCAAGCCCTGGAGGGGTCTGGGAACTTTATGATACTGGTGAAATTTATGTGAAATCCACATTAGAATATGCCATTAGTGGTGCATCAGGAACAATATCAGGTAAGGTATGGCATTTGTATGAAGCAAAACTACTCTGCATTTAAGATTGGTACAGGTATAAGGGCCATCCTCACGGTGTGAAATTGAGGGGCCAGCACAGCAAACCTCCTTTAAAGGGGTGGTTAACATTTAGAATACTATAGAATAGCTCATTCGAAGCAACTTTTCAATTGGTCTTCATTATTTATTATTTTTTAATTATTTGCCTTATCCCATCACTGACCACATCCTCTGTAAGGCTACAAAGGTATTGCTACTTTTTATTGCTCATCTTTCTATTCAGGCCCTCTCCTATTCATATTCCAGTCTCTTATTCAAATCAATGCATAGTTGCTATGGTAATCTGGACCCTAGCAACCAGATTGAACTTGCAAACTGGAAAGCTGCTAAATAAAAAGCTAAATAACTCAAAAACCATCGATCACAAAAAATGAAAACCAATTGCAAGTTGTCTCAGAATATCACTCTACATCCTACTAAAAGTTAATTTAAAGGTGAACAACCCCTTTAAGTCTGCTAATGAAAGATGCCATAAATCAAATCTGGCCGTTTGAGGTACAATGGAGATTGGTGGAGCATTGGTTCCACCTACTAGCTGGCCTAGTGAATTGCAGGCATTACGGCTGTATTTGTTGTCCAGAGAGAGTGAAAAGAAAGAGTATGTATATTCATACAATAAAAAATAGACGTTCTTACATGCACAAAAGAAACTGTAGTTATTTATAAACAGCGATTAGTGAGGTCATCCGCATTTAGTGACCCATGACTCAATAAAAGCAAAACATCACTGTAAAAAGGAATCAAGTTGCAGAGATACATACTGTATGTGAAAGATATTAAATAACAGCAGATTGTCCTACAAATAACATTTGCTTTATACAAATTCAGGCCTGACAAATTCCAAATTTTACCAGGCTGCTCTTCCTCTGTTGGACCGGACAGTGCCCCTACAATGACTAAAGATAGGGGGAGGTAGGTGGAAAGACCAAACAGGCTGCAGCACCATTTACATCTGTCCCCCATCATCAGTTTTTGTTGTAAATGGTCTTGGGATGTTATTGGCCACAGAATCGGAGCAGTTAATGTTAAAGGAGAAGGAAAGTAAGTAACTTTATCAGAAAGGTCTATATAAATACATCAGTAATCCATCAAAGTAATGCTGCTCTGAGTCCTCTGTCAAAAGAAACACAGCATTTCCTTCCTTCTATTGTGTACTCATGGGCTTCTGTATCAGACTTCCTGTTTTCAGCTTAAACCTCCAGGGCATGGGCTTGAGCATGCTCAGTTTGCTATTTCCCCCTTCCTGCTGTAATCTGAGCTCAGGGCTATATGGAGCAAGGAGATATTCAGGCAGGAAGTGATGTCACACCAAGCTAATATGGCAGCTGCTATCCTAAACAAAGAGCTTCTGGAGCTTTTTACTCAGGTATGGTAAAACATCCTACAGAATATAGTGTCTAGCTTATACTATTGTGGCTAATCTATTAGTAATAAACTCCCTTGGTAGCTTTCATTCTACTTTAAAGGTGAAGTACATGCAGGAAGTTTAATTGGCTCCTGATAAAAGGGACTCCACTGTGTGAATGTGATAGGTACCTGAGCTTGTCCCACTGGTGCAGGAACTAATGGTAATGATGTATTATCTCTGTAAAGGGTTGAATGAATTAAATAAATTACAAATAAATAAATCTGACCTTAAGTTTACCCAGGCATCCTATTCATGCAGAACAGACCAATGAGGTGGACTATATAGTAAGATAGTAAACACAGCAGGTTCTGGTTCAACAGAAAAACTCACCATTTGGGTATCCAGAGCCATAATCTGCATCAAGTTCGCCTAGATCTTCTACAAATTTCCAGTCCTTCACCACCCGGTCCCTTGCCACCTAAAATAGAATTGCAGTATATTAAAGGGGTGGTTCACTTTTAAGTTTCACCCTTTTAGTATAGAATGGCTAATTCTAAGCAACATTTCAGCTGGTCTTCATTTTGTTATTTATAGTTTTTGATTTGCTTTTTTCTTCTGACTTTTTTCCATCTCACCTTTGCACAGATACTCGCTGCACTGACTACAGGGAACAAAGAATCAGCCTTAGGCCTTACAGTAACATCCAGCTCTGGGAATATCTTCTTCAGCTTTTCTTGGTACTTCTCTGCAGGGCCCACAGTGTCCACAAAAACCTGCAAAGGATTAAAAGGGCAGGTAGTTAAATTAAGGACAATCATAACCCAGTCACCTCACACGTATAAAAGAACATCCCAACCAACCTCTGTCAGCTGCACTCCTGCGTCCAGGGCAAACTGAATTAGGCCAATAGCGGTGTCATGGGATAAAGCATTCAGGTTGTATTTTGCCCTGGAATGACACATAACGTAAAACATTTATCTCGCAGAACAAATGCAATTTCTATTCCATGTTTCGTCAGAGTTATGTGTACACGGCTCTCCAGCAAATCCTTATTAAAAGTCAGCAAATAATGTTAAAGGGGTGTACTGTTTGGGATCAGTTATCAGTTATCCGGAAAGGCCATCCCCCATAGACTCAATTTTATCCAAGTAAACCAATTTTTAAAAATGATTTACTTTATCTTTGTAATAATAAAACAGTAGCTTGTACTTGATCCCAACTAAGATATAAATAATCCTTATTGGAAGCACCAGCCTATTGGCTTTATTTAATGTTTACGTGATTTACTATTAGACTTAAAGGGATACTGTCATGGGAAAACATGTTTTTTTCAAAACGCACCAGTTAATACTGATACTCCAGCAGAATTCTGCACTGAAATCCAAACAGATTTTTTTATATTCAGTTTTGAAATCTGACATGTGGCTAGACATATTGTCAATTTCCCAGCTGCCCCTGGTCATGTGACTTGTGCCTGCACTTTAGGAGAGCACTGCTTTCTGGCAGGCTGCTGTTTTCCTTCTCAATGTAATTGAAGGAGTCTCAGTGGGACATGGGTTTTTACTATTGAGTGTTGTTCTTAGATCTACCAGGCAGCTGTTATCTTGTGTTAAGGAGCTGTTATCTGGTTACCTTCCCATTGTTCTTTTGTTTGGCTGCTGGGGGGTGGGAAAGGGAGGGGTGATATCACTCCAACTTGCAGTACAGTAGAGTCCTGCGCGGGTCCATTTTTTGGGACCCGCACCCGACCCGTACCCTGCAATCCGCACCCGCATTCTTACCCACTTGGACCCGCAACCCGACCCGACCCGCAAGTACCTTCTCTGCAACCCGGACCCGCTGACCATCAAGAATCAGGAAGTGCTGTCATTATAAACCGGAAGTGACATCATCGGAAGTAGATATGATCAGGAAAAGGGGAGTAAAACCGGAAGTGCTGTCATTGTGTACCGGAAATGACATCATCGGAAGTGGACGTGACCATAAAAAAGGAGCAAATATTGATATTGAGAAGACCCGCAGCCCGACCCGCAACCCGCAGAACCGCCGACCCGCGGGTATACCCGCACCTTGAACTTCAACGAAAAACCCGCATGGTACTGCAGGTTTATGCGGGTAACCCGCGGGTACCCGACCCGCTGCAGGACTCTACAGTACAGTAGTAAAAAGTGATTTAAGTTTATCAGAGCACAAGTCACATGACTTGGGGCATCTGGAAAACTGGCAATATGTCTAGCCCCATGCCCTCTGCTTTTTGGCTAATGCAAGAAAAAGAAATCAGATAACAGTTGAATAGATGCTTCTCACGGCAGAGAAATCAGAATAGTTAAATGCTACATATTCATCTCAACTCTGCCCAGAATATTTCAGATCGTCCAGGGAGTGTTGACTCCAGAAACGACTCCCTACCAAGAGGCCCCTGAAAGCATTCAGATTATCATCCCATCTAGGGGGAATAAATGAGGTGATCATTTAAAGGACATGCATCCAGAACATCCCCTCTAACAAAGAGCGGTGGCTTCCAAATGGATTTATCCTACAGTAGATCACAGCTTTTGAACATCATTAAACCAGCAGTTATGTAAATCGTTCATCTGAACATTATCCATTAAGGACTGTGATCATTCATTTATCCTCATGCGCTGGAGCAGTTTGCCTGGGCATATTCATTCTTCATCTGACAGACAGTGCCTAGACGCATATGGTTATATATCATCATTATTGGTTTATTTTGACGTATCTTTCTGCATTATAAACACTGTTAGCACAAAGACCCAGAATACGACGTGACTGCTGTATTAAAGGAACAGTTCAGTGTAAAAATAAAAACTGGATAAAACAAAACAATAAGAAAAATGTTTCAATTATAGTTAGACAAAAATGTATAACGGCTGGCGTTAGATTTACAAAATAGAACATGACTTCCTGCTTTTCAGCTCTCTAACTCTGAGTTAGTCAGCGACTGGAAGGGGGGGCACATGGGACATAACTTTTCAGCGAGTTTGCAATTGATCCTCAGCATTCAGCTCAAATTCAAAAGCAACAGTTATGAACTATGTGGCCGCTCCTCAAGTCACTGATCGGTTGTTGCGGATATGTGTTCATGCAGAATGATATCTTTTCAAGAGGAGTCTCTAGTACAGTAGCCATGTTCATCTATCATTTATGAAGGATAGGTCATGTCAGACGAATTTGATTGCATTTTATGATGTGGTAAGTAAGATTCTGGACAGTGGGGGGGCAGTAGATGTGATCTATTTGGATTTTGCAGGATCGGGTACAGAGGGTGGTTGTTAATGGGACATTCTCTACTTGGAGTAAGGTTCTTAGTGGGGTCCCCCAGGGCTCAGTATTGGGTCCACTTTTATTTAACTTGTTCATTAATGACTATGGGGAGGGTGTTGTAAGTAATGTAGCAGTGTTTGCAGATGACACAAAATTATCAGCCCAATTAATTCCATCCAGGATGTGGCACTTGCAACTGGATCTTGACAAACTGGCAATCTGGGCAGCTAAGTGGCAAATGAGATTCAATGTTGATAAATGTAAAGTCATGCACCTGGGATGTAAAAATATCCACTTATACCCTTAATGGGACTGCACTAGGCAAATCCATTATGGAAAAGGACCTTGGAGTCCTTGTAGATGATAAACTTGGCTGTAGCAAGCAATGCCAGTCAGCAGCATCAAGGGCAAATAAGGTTTTGAGCTGTATTAAAAGGGGCAGAGAGTCACGGGAGGAGGGGGTCATTCCACTGTATAGAGCACTTGTAAGGCCCCATCTAGAATATGCCGTACAGTTTTGGTCTCCATCACTCAAACAGGACATTATTGTATTAGAGAGGGTACAGAGAAGGGCAACTAAGCTGGTAAAAGGTATTGAAAATCTTAGCTATGAGGAAAGACTGGCCAAATTGGGGATGTTCACACTGGAGAAGAAGCGCTTAAGGGGTGATATGATAACTATGTATAAATATATAAGGGGATCATATAATAATCTCTCTAATGATTTATTTACCAGTAGGTCTTTCCAGCTGACACAAGGTCACCCATTCCGATTAGAAGAAAAGAGGTTCCGCCTAAATATTGGGAAGGGGTTTGTTACAGTGAGAGCTGTGAAGATGTGGAATTGTCTCCCTGAATCAGTGGTACAGGCTGATACATTAGATAGGTATAAGAAGGGGTTGGATGGGGTTTAGCAAGTGAGGGAATACAGGGATATGGGAAATAACTCATAGTCCAAGTTGATCCAGGGACTAGTCCGATTGTCATTTTGGCGTCAGGAAGGAATTTTTCCCCCTCTGAGGCAAATTGGAGAGGCTTCAGATGGTTTTTTTGCCTTCCTCTGGATCAACTGGCAGATAGGTAGTTAAAAAAAAAAAAAAAAAAAGGTTGAACTCGATGGACATGTGTCTTTTTTCAAACTTACTTACTATGTATTATCTGCCCTATGAATTCAGTGTGTGCAACTATTAAATCATTAGGAAAATAGGCTAAAAGAAAGAAAATTATTCTCTTCCAACCAGATATGCAGCATTCTAAGCCAGAATTAAGGTTGATCAATTCAACACAGGGGCTTCATAGTGTATGTTTTTATTCAACTCCTTACACTTACATATTTTTTTCGGCATAAATTTACATTCATAAGGAAGGAAGGTTTCAAGCCATCTTTTCAATGTATTGGAAGAAAAAAAAAATGTGCATCACTTGGAAACTGTTTTTTGTAACAAGTCTAAAGATCTTTAGGCCCACTGTTTATATATGCTTACCTCTGCTGCATGCTGGTGGAAATGACATTTGGTGACAGTATATGCAAGGCCCAGCCGATGTAATCTGAAGAACCATTTAATTTCTCAAACAGTCGTTCCCTATCAGCTTCACTCAGTGTCTTGGAGTCTGCAAGAGAGTTAGTGGTAGGTACAGGCTGGGACCACTGCTGATAATAAAGCCGAATATATGCACCATGATCAACAAGATTAGTTAAAAAGAACCTGTTGCAGTTACTACACTGTGTTACCCCATACCTTAAACATGGATATGAATCACAATCTGAAGTGAAATTTTTAGATGCTTAAGCCTGCTATTGTGTTTCGTAATTTGCATACTTTAAATGTCTTACCTGCCACCTTTGAATCTTGAAGGTCCTTCTTTCGGGCCACAGGGCAGTAGCAGATTCCATAAACCATAGGACCTATGATAGGTAAAAGACATAAGAAAGGAGCAGAATACACAATAGTGATACAACAATATTGTAGCATTTATATGTTAGAATGGGTTAGTGGAATAAGGAGTTACAGGGACAATAAGGGGCTCAGGGGAGGGGTTAGTGGAATAAGGAGTTACAGGGACAATAAGGGGCTCAGGGGAGGGGTTAGTGGAATAAGGAGTTACAGGGACAATAAGGGGCTCAGGGGTGGGGTTAGTGGAATAAGGAGTTACAGGGACAATAAGGGGCTCAGGGGAGGGGTTAGTGGAATAAGGAGTTACAGGGACAATAAGGGGCTCAGGGGAGGGGTTAGTGGAATAAGGAGTTACAGGGACAATAAGGGGCACAGGGGAGGGGTTAGTGGAATAACGAGTTACAGGGACAATAAGGGACTCAGGGGAGGGGTTAGTGGAATAAGAAGTTACAGGGACAATAAGGGGGCTGAGGAGCCAAGTTATTATTATTAAAATGTATTTATATAGCACCAACATATTGCGCAGCGCTGTAAAGCAAATGTGTTTATACACACATCACATGAAATACATACGTAGAACATATTGAAGTTACATACATCACAACCAATACAGGTACAAAAGGTGAGGAAGGCCCTGTGCAAAATGGCTTACAATCTAAAGGGAATAAGACACAAGGTATGGGTTGGGTTGCCACCTTTTCTGGAAAAAAATACCGGCCTTCCTATATATTTATCTTTTTTCCCTATTAATAAGATTGGGATCAACCATCAATTAAAATGATACCGGCCAGGTGGCAACCCTAGGTATCGGATTGGGCAAGATCAGAATTAAGTGGGTGAGAAATGTGGTACTGTATGTGGTATTGCATTTGGTACTTAAGCAGAATGAGGGTAGGCTTCTATAAATAAGTGAGTTTTAAGAGATTTCTTGAGAGCAGAAAGGTTGGGAGAAAGTCGGACAGACTGTGGGAGAGAGTTCCAGAGGAGGGGTGCAGCCCTTGTAAAGTCCTTCAATGCGAGCATGTGAGGAGGTAATGATAGAAGAGTTGAGTAGCCAGTCAGTAGAGGAGCATAGTAAGCAGTTGGGTGAGAATATAGAGAGGAGTTCAGAGATGCAGGGAGGGACAGAGTTATCAAGTGTTTTGAAGGTCAAGATCAATAATTAGAATTTTATTCTGAAAGGTGGTGGAAGCCACTGCAGGGATTGGCAGAGTGAGATGGCAGAGGAAGAGCGGTTGATGAGGTGTATAAGCCTGGCGGCAGTGTTCATTATGGACTGAAGAAGTGACAGTCTCAAGCAGGGAATGCCAATTAATAGAGAGTAAAGCTCGCCATACAGAGGCCAATAAAAGCTGCCGACACACTGAGTCGGCAGCTTATTGGCCAGTGCATGTGGCACTCCGACAGGCTTTCCCGATAAGTCGGCCAGATGTTGATCGTTCAGGATTAAAAAAATCCTGTTGTATTGCAGCCGCATCTGTTTGTAGATGCGGTCCCACAATCGACTACCCATAGTAGCAGCATTATAATCCAATTGTTGTGCCCAAGGGCCCATAATCGGATCAGCCCGATATCGCCAGCCTCAATGTGGGCATTTGCCGATATGGCCACCTTTACGGTAGTCTAGACGTGATACGACGAGAGAGCATACCTGCCAACATTTTGGAAGTAAAAAGGACGTAGCAAATTTTCTTGACCACGCCCCTTTCTGTGGCCATACCCCCTAATTAACATGTTCATTTTACAAAATTTGGCAGTTTATGAAAGTTTGAAAATATTTCTCCTTATCTAAACTGTTTTTTTGTGTCACAAAATTGTTACAAAGTATCTTATTTGCACCTGTTAGCTGTTCTGGGCTCTCTGCCAAAAGCCAATTAAGTGAGAAACTTTGTTTCTTTTTCTGGCTGTTCAGTGCAGAGAAAATAGGGACTTTACAGTACAAATGAGGGAGTGTGGGCTGAGCTGTCAAAAGAGGGACTGTCCCTCCGAAAACGGGACAGTTGGGAGGTATGCGAGAGAGTGAATAAGAATTTTGGCAGCATCTTGGGTTTCTTGATATCTGGATTCCAGTTGCACTAAACACAACAAAAACACACATTTTTTACAATTCCAGTTATAACATGAATGACGTGGTGGTGCAACAGTACCGGTCAGTACAAAGTATGCGCTGCTGAGGCAAAAACAAACAGAGAAGCGTCTGCAGCAAACGAGAAGCGTCTGCAGCAAACGAGAAGCGTCTGCAGCAAACGAGAAGCGTCTGCAGCAAACGAGAAGCGTCTGCAGCAAACGAGAAGCGTCTGCAGCAAACGAGAGGCTGAACATCTCACCCAACACGGGTCCCCGTCCGGCCTCATCTATCCCAAGGCAGCAGTCCTCAGTCCGACATATCTCCGGTACCGGAGAGCTCAGTAGGCGACTCTGGGAATTATCACGCTCGAACTCTTCAAGCTCCATGCTGCAACCACTTCCGGCAACAACGCTTCCTTCCCGCGCAAACCTTTTCAACGTCACTAAGCGCAGCAGCCAATCGGGCGACGTCCTCGTTCCCCCCCTAATAAAGCTTTATTGATAACCTTCTGCTAATCATTCAGCTATGCACATTGTAGTGATTATTCTGTGTGAGGGGTAAAACGCCTGTGACCTTGGTGCCATTTTGAGTTTATGAATTCACCCACCACATTTTATAAGCAACTGTTTTAAAACCAAACTTCCCCATAGTGTAGCATTTGATGGCCCTATACTAAATTGTACTAAGAGCAATCATTAGGCTAAGGATTTACCTCATGTGCCCTATGATGGCTGCCCTGTACCTAGAGTTGCCACTAGGGTTGCCACCTGGCCAGTAAAAATGACGGCTGGTCCCAATGTTAGGGAAAAAAGGTTAATATATAGGAAGGCCAGTATTCTTTTTCAGAAAAGGTGGCAACCAAATACTTTATATATATATTAATCTTTATTCTTCAATAATAACATTGGGATCAGCCATACTTTTTACTGGCCAGGCCGGTAAAATACCGGCCAGGTGGCAACCCTATCTGTACCCACAGCATCAGTATAGGTGACCCCGTTGCGTTTGAGATAGATCTTTGTGCACAGGTTTAGTTGGCTCAATTGCTCTTGTATATACCATAGGGTTCAGTGCCGGGCCACGCTGGGCAGGCGCCCTAGGCAGGCACGGCAGTCGCGGCGCCTGCACAAATTTGCGTCCATGTGCGCATGAGCGAATATGCGCCCCCGTGCGCATGCGCGAATTCGAGCTTGCATGGGCATGCTCAAATTGAAGCTCGTGTGCGCATGCGCAAATTCAAGCTCTCGTGCGCATGCGCAGAAGCGCAAAAAAATGCAGAGTCGGGAAGAGAAGGGAGCCGGACTTGGGGTAGGCGACAGAGATGGTACGTGCCTGGCGCCCTCCCAGCTTTGAGCCCTAGGCACGTGCCTACTCTGACTACCCCTAGTTCCGGCCCTGATAGGGTTGCAACCTTTGCCGGTGATCAGGGTTGTCGGGTCTAATTTTCCAAACCATCCAAAGTCTGCTACAAAACCAGCCCAAAACTAGCCAAGAGGCACTTCAAAAGTAGCCCAAAAATAGCACAATATGTTCAGTGGAAAAAAAAGTCTAAAAAGCAAATGAATATATGATCACTGTTTTGTAAATTTTTCCATAGGACAGATTCGCCCATCACCTGGGGCTTAATAAAAGAGGGGGACCCAGGAGGTATAGGGGGCCCCATAAGGCCCTAATATAAATACAATTTCAATCAATATTGGTAAAACAGGTCAACCTCTCTAGACATTTTGGTGGCCAGCAGATTTTTGCCTCAAAATTGAGGAAATTCACTTGAAAATGAGAGAATGCTTAAAGGAATTGTTCAGTATAAAAATAAAAACTGGGTAAATAGACTGGCTGTGCAAAATAAATAATGTTTCTAATATAGTTAGTTAGCCAAAAATGTCATGTATAAAGGCTGGAGTGACTGGATGTGTAACATAATAGCCAGAACACTACTTCCTGCTTTTCAGCTCTCTTGGCTTCCACTGACTGGTTACCCTGGTTACCAGGCAGAAACCAATCAGAGACTTGAGGGGAGGCCACTTGGGTCAAACCTGTTGCTTTTGAATCTGAGCTGAATGCTGAGGATCAATTGTAAACTCACTGAACAGTTATGTCCCATGTGGCCCTCCTTATAGTCACTGACTAACTCAGAGTTAGAGAGCTGAAAAGCAGGAAGTCGTCTTCTGACTATTATGTTAGACATCCAATCACTCCAGACTTTATACATTACATTTATGTCTAACTAACTATATTAGAAACATTTTTTATTTTGCATAGACTATCTATTTACCCAGTTTTTATTTTTACACTGAACTATTCCTTTAAGAGGGATGGTAGACTGGGGTACCGAGACCAAAATCTGGTAACTTCCGACTTCTACAGATGTCAGTCCCATGCTGGGTATTGTAGTCTTACATTAAATGTGGCAGCTAGCAATTTGGGTTGGGATAGAGTCCTGTGTAGTACAGACAGAAACTCACCTATTTGCGCATAAAACTAAGTGGAATATACATCTTGGGGCCTTTTACGTAACCTCTGTATGGATGGTGGCGGTCAACCAGAATCCTTGAATAGGGACTGCCCCAGATAATTATGGTAATTTGGGAGATGAGCCCTTCAATAGTCCCAAAGTGCCATGCCACTGCCTTAGGACATATATCCTATTAACAGATGACTCGCATTCATTATTGGGAGCGAGCAAAAACGGGGCTCCTGAACACTAAGGGGCAGATTTATGAAGGGTCGAATTAAAAATCCGAATTCCAATTTTCTAATTTCTTTTATGGTCAAAACTGTCAAATTCGACTAAGGAATTATCCAAACTCGATTCGAATTTTTTTAAAAATTCTAATTCGATTGGGATTTATCATGCTCTGGCTTTTGAAGAATTCAAATTCGACTATTCGCCACCTAAAACCTGCCAGATAACTGTATAAGTCAATGGGAGAGTTGCAGTGACCAATTTGGAGTTGTTTGTAGCCTTCCTGACATTCGAGGTTGTTTTCGGTGAAAAAACTCGAATCGGGTTTGGTCAAATTTGATTCTAGTTTTCGAGTCTGTAAAATTCGTCCGCGTTTTACATATTCGATTTTACTAATAACTAGTTGAATATTCACATTTCGAGGAAAATCGAATTCACGTGAGAAAAACTTGACCCTTGATAAATGTACCTCGCCGTGTTACCAACAGTGTTGCACTTCTTTATTTACTTGGCTATTTGATGGACATATGTCCAGCTTCATCTACTATGTTACTCTGTTACTATGTATTTGTGAAATACAAGTGATAATAATCCCTATTTAGCAAAAAGTGTTAATATTCCTTGAAACTGAAACAATATAGAGAGCCTTAGCCTCAATCACTGAATTCAAATAAGGTGCTGGTAAGTCTTCTAACGCTCTGATTAATACGGGAGGCACTGCCATAATTTTCAGTCTGCTTATAATGCATTTATACTGATTTTTAATGGGAAAAGAGCAGAACCATGAAGCTTATGTGGGTCATGATACACAGGCAAGACATTCCCGTGGGACCTGTGACTATTTTTACACAAGGGAAGGGGTGGGGGATCTTAATTCCTGACGCAGTGGCTGCAATTAGATTAAAAACTGAATAAGGGAAAAAGCCTTAAAGGGGCTAAATCACATTTTATCCAATGGCTTGGAGTTAATGGTTGATGTTACAGAACATCACCTCCAGTACTACTATGTCACCTTGTCTGGAAAGTAGTCATTTTTCCTATAGGGTTACTAGAGAATAGCACTAAAGGCAATGCTTTCCCAGAAATGGTAGTAGCTACAACATGTCATTTTCATTACAGTATACAGGTGATGCAACCCACTTTGCAGGGTACGTTCATTTACAGGGCTTTTTCCAGTTTAAATTAGCTTTTACTATGACATAGAGAGTGATATTCTGAGACAATTTGCAGTTGGTTTTAATTTTTTAATATTTGTGGTTTTTGAGTTCGTTAGCTTTTTATTCAGCAGCTCTCCAGTTTGCAGTATAAGCCATCTGGTTGCTAGGGTGCTAATTACCAGAGCAACCATGCATTGATTTGAATAAGAGAATGGAATATAAATAGGAGAGGCCTGAATAGAAAGATGAGTAATTAAAAAGTAGCCATAACTAAATTCGTAGCCTTAAAAAGCATTTGTTTTTTAGATGGGGTCAGTGACCCCCACGTGAACGCTGGAAAGAGTCAGAAGAAGAAGGCATATAAATCAAAAACTATGAAAAATAAAAAATGAAGTCCAGTTGAAAGGTTGTTGGTCATTCTATAACATACTAAAACTTAACATAAAGGTGAACCACCCCTTTAAGAATTAAATAAGATGCTATTGGAGATTTATTTTCAGAATGTGGGTATTGCAGATTTCATTATTTTGCAAACTGTCTCCAACTCATCTTCCAGTATGTCTTTCAAACAAATGCCTGGTTGGAACCCAAATTAATTCCAAATTAATTGCAAATAATAAGGCTTATAGTATGAAGTATGTTACAATATGAGGTGCATGAAATAACAAATATACCAATATGGGACCTGTTATTCCGAATGCTCGGGGGGCTGGGGTTTTTCTAGATAACTAATCTTTCTGTAGTTTGGATCAAGTACAATATACTATTTTATTACTACAGATAAAAAGAAAATCAATTTGAAAAAATTGGATTATTTGGATAAAATGGAGTCTATAGGAGAAGGCCATCCTGTAATTCAGAGCTTTCTAGATAACAGGTTTCTGGAAAATGGATCCCATGCCAGTATGGTAAAAATTATCTGGACAGTCAGCCTAAAACTAAATGTCCTCCAGGCAGTTTCATTTTGTGGGTGAGGCAAACAAACTATCATCATCAGGTGCAATTCAAAGTGTTGGCAGGAGGGGTGTAGAGGGCACCTCGTTGGAATTTGCTATGGAGTGATAAAAGTCTGGCATTGCAGATGCCAGGAGAACACTACCTGCCTGATTGTCTTATGCCAATGGTAAAGTTTGGTGGAGAAGAAATAATAGGCTACAGGGTGCAATGACATCCCTGACAATTCTGTTCTTCCTAGCTTACCCCTATGCACAAAGCCAGGTCTATCCTGAATGGATTTGCTGGGATAGAAGTCGAAGAACCTGACTGGCCTGCACAGAGCCCTGAGCTATCATTTGCAAATATGAACAACTCTCTGCTAATCCTCCAGAAAATGGCAGCTTAGCATGACAACTCAATGTTGTTAACAATAGATTGATAAATGCTTTGCAGTTCCCTGGTATTTTAATAAGGCTGCTAGACAAGTTTAAAAAAGGCTTATTTCTAACCCATGAATATTGTAGCAGGGGAAATATATATATTTTTAAAGGTTATGGATAATGTAAAAAAACATGTAACCCCGATTAAAAATTCTGAATCTATAAAAAGTGAAATGTGGCCCCTGATTTCTGTCTTGAAGCAGTTAGAGGTAATCTAATTAGAAGAAGAGATTCGTGGCAAGGCAATGGATTTGCCCATAGTATTGTAAACTCTGGCCATCAGCATCAGGCAATGGATCTGTGCAGAACAAAGAGGAAGCTGCGGTTGCTTGTACCAACACAACTATAGATGCCCTATCCTCTTGCCAAGAAGGGGTATTAGCACAAGAAACTTTCATAGGATCCACTATTGAAATTGCCCCTCTTGCTAGATGCCCATCCGTGCTTATATACAGTATGTATTATGATCTTCTAACAAGCTTCTGGGGGATCAATATGTGGATCTGGTCTATTTGGTATAGGAGCACGGCCTGTCTCTCACATCACTAAATGCTTACTGCTCATGTGCACTTCTTACTCAAAGGGAAAAATTGTAGAAACAGGGGTATTGGCATATAATGATGGGAGCCCAGGGGAAGGGTCCAAAGCCAGGAAATTCCCAGAGGAGTTTAGGTGTATGGAGCCACTCTTCGTTCAGGGCTGAGGGTGGCACCATGATGCCCCCAATCCACACAGTCTTCTGCACACCTTCCAGGGGTCTGTAACTTGGTACAATCCCAGAACAACAAGAGATGGAAAGCAACTAGGGTTGCCACCTAGCTGGTATTTTAACGGCCTGACCGGTAAAAATGATGCTTGATGCCAATGTTATTAATAGGAAAAAATGGCAAGAATATAGGAAGGCCGGTATTTTTTTTACAGAAAAGGTGGCAACCCTAATCACAACACAAGCAGAATTTGGAAGTAAGTTCTAGCATGAATGGAAGGAACTAAATTAATAGTCACAGGCTGCTGGTAGAGAGTGACACAGCAGTCCTATCCTATAAATCTAATGTAATATTGACATTTTCCCATACTAATGGTCCAGGTTTTCAGAAACAGATAGCACATTATTCCGCCAGAGTAAAAAAAAACGGAAATATGCATGTTCACCTTTAGTCCTACAGTGCCCTCTGCTGACAGATAATACCCGCATAAGCAACAATCCCATAGGCAAAAAGCAAGGTGATGCGTAAAAAGTCATAGTCATTGTTTGTACTTGCATGGGTAGTGGTACCAATATGCCCTGGTATTCACATGATCACTACCTTTCCATGGCTGTAATCTCAATGGCAGAAGCAGAATCAACTAAATTCACCTCAAAGATCTGCTTCCCTATACCGGTAATATTTTCTCCTATTGTCAGATCAGCCAGTTTGTATCTGGATCTTCTGAGGGGGTCTACATGGGTCTCATGGGTTGAAGGTGAAATGATCTATCTGTGTTTGACCAGGGGGACACATCTGACCATAGGGGATTTCTTTGTCTTTAGCATCCTCGCATTTCAGTTGGCGACTGTAACTTCACAAGCTGTCCTGCCATCTGCAGAGTTTATTAAAATTTCTTCTCCAAGGGGACAGCTCTGTAGAAGTTAAATACCTCTAGGCATTAATATTTTCTGAAGGAGGTTGCTCCAGTTCATGCTTGAAAACTTTTGATCTGGACCCAACAGATTGCATTCTACTATCTCCACTATCCGATTAAGAAGAAAGTCATGTAAAGTGAGCATTCAGCTCAACCTAGACTGTGAATCAGTCCAAAGCATCAAATTTTGTTATCCAAGCCTTAGAGAACTTCTATAGTTACAAGTTTTCACCTTTAAGTTAACTTTTAATATGTTGCTGGCCACGGTTCCTTAATCCCAAAAACGGGACTGCACGTCTCTTGGAATAACTAATCACATCCTAAGTAATTAGAAATGTGGATGACTTAAAGGAATTCTGTCATGATTTTTATAGTGTTGTTTTAATTTCTAAATTACACTGTTTACACAGCAAATAATTCACTCTACAATATAACATTTAATTCCTGAAACAACAAGTGTATATTTTTTAGTTCTAATATTGTGTGTAGGTGCATCTCAGGTAATTTTGCCTGGCCATGTGCTTTCAGAAAGAGCCAGCACTTTAGGATGGAACTGCTTTCTGGCAGGCTGTTGTTTCTCCTACTCAATGTAACTGAAGGAGTCTCAGTGGGACCTGGATTTTACTATTGAGTGCTGTTCTTAGATGTACCAGGCAGCTGTTATCTTGTGTTAGGGAGCTGCTATCTGGTTACCTTCCCATTGTTGTGTTGTTAGGCTGCTGGGGGAAAAGGGAGGGGGTAATATCACTCCAACTTGCAGTACAGCAGTAAAGAGTGACTGAAGTTTATCAGAGCACATCACACTGGGAATCATGGGAAATTGACAATATGTCTAGCAACATGTCAGATTTCAAAATTAAATATAAAAATAATATGCTTGCTCTTTTGATTTCAATGCAGAAGTCTGCTAGAGCAGCATTATTAACTGATGCATTTTGGGGAAAAAAATGTTTTCCCATGAGAGTATCCCTTTAACTACACCCAACACTGCTCAACTGAGACAGCAAAGGCTACTGGATTTGACATAAATCATGCCAAGCACAGCGGCAGTGCATGTATCTGATATTCAGCAGAAGAGGTATATATGGTCCTGTTAGTGGCAATTACAAAACATTGTGTTTTATTATTTTTTTTACCGTAGCTGATTGGCCATCATTGCTGTGGATTATAGTAAGTAAAATGACTTTCTGAAACCTACTCCACCGCCCCCCTTGGCAGGAGATCTATCATAGTTACATAGTTAAATTGGGTTGAAAAAAGACAAAGTCCATCAAGGTCAACCCCTCCAATGAAAACCCAGCCCCATACACACACCCCTCCCTACTTTTACATAGGTTATATATACCCATATTTATACTAACTATAGAGTTTAGTATCGCAATATCCTTTGATATTCTGTGTGTCCAAAAAATCATCCAAGCCATTCTTTTTTTTTTTTTTATAACTTGTTTTTATTATATGATAACAAAGTTAATCACATGAAGTAATTGCACATATTTCCATAAAGCAAATATTATAGTGATTATTATATTTAGTTCAAAACATTTCAAAAAACTTTTCAAACAGTCAGCTCAATTATGGTGAAAAGCATGGGGGGTGGGTCCTATGAAGATTAGTGTAGATAAGAGGTTAGCAATCTGTTAATCTGATGACTTCCTGGAGGCGCAGTTACCTCCCGTAACCCGGGTTCCGTCTGAGTAAGTGCGACCGGGTGCTTACACATTCACCGACCAGCTTCGCAGTGAGGTCGGATGGATATGGCAGTTGGGTTCGGATCCACGAGGAGAACGCGTGGTATGTATGCGCCAGTCAGATGTAGTTACTAGTATCGGCAAGACAATTGTGCTCTGTTCCGGAGTATGGAATGGACCTCACTTCCGGTTTTCTGTCTGTCAGGGCTTTCATCTTCGTGCTCCCCGCCTTCCCGTAACCGGGTTTCGCCTGGTTAAATGTGGTCGGGTGTGTATACACTTACCGACCAGCGTTGTGACAGGGTCAGAAGAGTATGGCGGTCTGGTTCGGGTCCACGAGGTGAGCGCACGATGCGTGTGGCGACTTCCAGGGATTGCAGTTGAGGGATGAGCCAAATAGCTACAGCTATATATTCCCCTCACTATCCTGTTGATGGAGGCAGTGATATTTGCAGGTGACTTGTGTTTAACGGCTGTGATGGCACTCGATAGTGATCTCTGCTTAGGAGCTCCTCTAAAATGCGGCCATCTTTGGGTCCGCCCCCGGAAGTCTTCCAAGCCATTCTTTAAGGCATTAACTAAATCAGCCATCACAACATCACCCGGCAGTGAATTCCACAACCTCACTGTCCTGACTGTGAAGAACCCCCTACGTTGCTTCAAATGAAAGTTCTTTTCTTCTAGTCTACAGGGGAGGCCTCTGGTACGGTGATCCTCTTTATGGGTAAAAAGGTCCCCTGCTATTTGTCTATAATGTCCTCTAATGTACTTGTAAAGTCTAATCATGTCCCCTCGCAAGCGCCTTTTTTCCAGAGAAAACAACCCCAACCTTGACAGTCTCCCCTCATAATTTAAGTCTTCCCCCCCCTCTAACCAGTTTAGTTGCACTTAGTCTCTGCACTCTCTCCAGCTCATTTATATCCCTCTTAAGGACTGGAGTCCAAAACTGCACTGCATACTCCAGATGAGGCCTCACCAGGGACCTATAAAGAGGCATAATTATGTTTTCATCCCTTGAGTTAATGCCCTTTTTTTATGCAATTTTCTTAGTGGCCACAGAATGACACTGCCCAGAATTAGACAACGTGTTATCTACAAAAACCCCAAGATCCTTCTCATTTAAGGAAACTCCCAACACACTGCCATTTAGTGTATAACTTGTATTGTGGGGGTTCACTCGCTGGAAGGCTGCAAATGAGGCGACTTCACACACCAGGATCGGTTTAAGGGCTTCCTGCCCGCGTTTATTTTCCAGCGGCTGCAGAAATTTCCCCTCGCAGGGGGAAGGTAACCAAAAAACAGCAGTTCAACAGAAAAATCCAACCTTCTGGTTAACACAAAACAAATGCTTTGCTTTCTCTCCTGAAGCTGAGAACACCAGCAATTTGTCTCACAAACATTCAGCACTGCTGCTCAGCATCAGGTGTACTAAATAGGCCTAGGGCCTCTTGAAAACCTGGCCTACGGATTTGGGAATCTGCCCCACCCTACTCTTGCGGGTTCCCAGTAAGACCAGTCCCGGATCATCAATTACAAAAACCTTGCAGGGAGACATAGTGTTTCTCTGCTAACAGCACTACTGGTCTCATCTCAGTAACAATATCTGAGAATCCATGGCCCAACATACATTCCACCAATCACTTTTCCCCAGGACCTTTTTGTCACCATACCACAGTATTTATATTATTTTTGCCAAAGTGCATAACCTGCATTTATCAACATTGAACCTCATTTTCCAGTTTTCTGCCCAGTTTTCCAGTTTAGACAAATCACTGTGCAAAGTGGCAGCATCCTGCATGGAACCTATAGTTCTGCACAATTTAGTATCATCTGCAAAAATAGAAACAGTACTTTCAATGGCCACCTCCAGGTCATTAATAAACAAGTTGAAAAGCAAGAGCCCTGCGGTACTCCACTAACAACACTGGTCCAATTAGAAAATGTTCCATTTACCACCACTCTTTGTAGTCTATCTTTTAGCCAGTTCTCTATCCAGGTACAAATACTATGTTCCAGGCCAACATTCCTTAATTAACCAGTGGCACTGTATCAAATGCTTTAGTAAAGTCTAAGTGAATCACATCCACTGCCATCCCTGAATCGAGGTTCCTACTTACCCTCTCATAAAAAGAAATTAAGTAAGTCTGGCAAGATCTATCGGTGCGGGATATATAGATAGATAGATAGATAGATAGATAGATCATGATGATGATAGGTAGATAGTTAGATAGAGATAGATAATATATGATGATAGATAGATAATATATGATGATGATAGATGATAGATAGATAGATAGATAGATAGATAGATAGATAGATAGATAGATAGATAGACAGTTAGACAATAGATCAATAGATAGATAGATAGATAGATAGATAGATAGATAGATAGATAGACAGTTAGACGATAGATAGATAAATAGATAGATAGATAGATAGATAGATAGATAGATAGACAGTTAGATGATAAATAGATAGATAAATAGAAAAATAGATAGATAGATAGATAGATAGATAGATAGATAGATAGATAGATAGATCATGATGATTATAGGTAGATAGTTAGATAGATAATATATGATGATGATAGATAGACAGATAGATAGATAGATGATAGATAATAGATGATAGATAGATAGATAGATAGATAGATAGATAGATAGATCATGATGATGATAGGTAGATAGTTAGATAGAGATAGATAATATATGATGATAGATAGATAATATATGATGATGATAGATGATAGATAGATAGATAGATAGATAGATAGATAGATAGACAGACAGTTAGACGATAGATAGATAGATAGATAGATAGATCATGAAGATGATAGGTAGGTAGATAGTTAGATAGATAATATATGATGATAGATAGATAATATACGATGATAATAGATAGATAGATAGATAGATAGATAGATACAGGGCCGCCATCAGAAATCACGGGGCCCCACACAACAAAATTTTCGGGGCCCCCCCTCACGACACCTCCCCTAACCACGCCCCCAACCACGCCTTCACCTTAACCACGCCCCCACCACAAAGGTCACATGGACACATTCACAAACCGCAAACAAAATCATTTTGGCAAAAGGGTTATTAAGCCTGCCACCACATCAAGGTAGACTCTTTAAGCAGGTACCTGCTCTAACCTAAATTGCACTTTGTTTTACAATTATTCTACGCATTGGGGGATATGGGGCCCTGCATGGGAATCCGTGGCCCTCATTGGGGGTTCAGGGGCCTGCAGGGGCATCAGGGGCCCTGCATTGGTGGCTCAGGGGACCTGCATTGGTGGCTCAGGGGCAGTATGGGGTTCAGGGGCCCTGCATTGGTGGCTCAGGGGCCCTGCATTGGTGGCTCAGGGGCAGTATGAGGTTCAGGGGCCCGCATTGGTGGCTCAGGGGCCCTGCATTGGTGGCTCAGGGGCAGTATGGGGTTCAGGGGCCCGCATTGGTGGCTCAGGGGCCCTGCATTGGTGGCTCAGGGGCCCTGCATTGGTGGCTCAGGGGCAGTATGGGGTTCAGGGGCCCTGCATTGGTGGCTCAGGGGCCCTGCATTGGTGGCTCAGGGGCAGTATGGGGTTCAGGGGCCCTGCATTGGTGGCTCATGGGCCCTGCATTGGTGGCTTAGGGGCAGTATGGGGTTCAGGGGCCCTGCATTGGTGGCTCAGGGGCCCGCATTGGTGGCTCAGGGGCCCGCATTGGTGGCTCAGGGGCTACATTGGTGGCTCAGGGGCTACATTGGTGGCTCAGGGGACTTACCTGCTTGTGCTGGCGTCTTCTTCTTCCTCCGTCTTCGCCATCCGTTCGCTGTCTCCAGGAAGCACGTCCTCCTTCAGCGACGTCCTCGATCTTCTGACTGCAGGCGGCAGGCGGCTTAAATAGAGTTGCGCCCGTGCGTACTGACGTCACGCGTACGCACGGAACGCAGCTCTGTGGGGAAAAATGCAGGGCAGAGTCAGGTCGCGGCCGGGCCCCTGGAAGCGGGGAAATCCACCGGGCCCGGGAGGACTGTCCCCCCAGTGACCCCCTGATGGCGGCGCTGGATAGATAGATAGATAGATAGACAGTTAGACAATACATGATAGATAATAAATAGATAGAAAGATAGATAGATAGATAGATAGATAGATAGATAGATAGATAGATAGATAGATAGATAGATAGATAGATAGATAGATAGATAGATAGATAGATAGATAGATCATAGATAGATAGATAATAGACAGTTGGATAATAGGTAGATAGATAGGATGATCGGTAAACAGAAAGACTGATAGCTAGATAGATAGATAATATATAAATAGAAAGATACATAGATAGATAGACAGTTAGACGATAGATAGATGATAGAGAAATAGAAAGATAGATCATAGATAGATAGATATAGATGGATGATAGACAGCTGGATAATAGGTAGATAGATTGATAGATTACTTATGGACCCTGAATATAAGATGTAGCATGTTTAGTGTAATTAGCTACTGAACTTTCGTTTTCTATTAAATGTCAAATTAATCCCGAAAAGAATGCAGTCCTGTTATTTAGGGCCGGATCTAAGGGCGCTGGGGCCACTGTGCCCCTTACCACTGCCAGCTGCCCTATGACATTACACCTGTCATAGTTTGGCCTCCCTTCTTTTTCAACCTGACACAACTATATTCCCAGCGACTACCACACTACAATGTGTTTTGTTTTCATTGATTAAAAACTGTCAGTCCCCTTCAGGTACTGGGGCCCAGGAAACAACGATAATCCTTGTTGCTGCACATTGATGCACTATATTCTTCCAAAACAGGGCCAGGGGCATAACTATAAAGAGAGGAACCCTGTGTGATAGTTTGGGGGCCCATTAGGACACCGAGGGGCAAATTCACTAAGATGCGAAGTTGCGCCAGGCGCAACTTCGCTGAGCTTCGCCGCACTTTGCCAGGCGTAGTTTCACCAGCACTCCGCAAATTCACTAAAATCCGAAGTTGCGCTCAGGGGTAGCGTAAGGTTGCGAAGTTGCGCTAGCGTTGATTCGCTATGTAAAGCGAAGTTACGCTAGTGAAGGCTAATTTGCATACAGCGCGAAATTCAAATTTCAATGGAGGAATACGTATCTGCACTACAAATGCCAAGAAAACCTTCAAATCTGCAAATAAAAATTTTTTTTTGCCCTACACATGTGCCCACTGTCTAGGTAAGTTGCCATGAGTCAGGAAATGTAGGGGGGAAGGAGGGGAGCCCCAAAAAAAATTTAGATCTTTTTCAGCCTATCACCCATCATGTAGAAAACACGCCAGCGTTTTTTGGGACTTATAAAAATTTTTGACTTTTTTGGAAACAATCCCTATCTACTCTATTGCGCTTCACCAGGTCTGAGGTGGCGAAGGAAGTCTAGCGTAAAAGGTAGCGTTCAGTACACTGCGCAAGTTAGTGAATTTGCGTAGTTACGTCGCTAGCGAAAATTCGCCTGGCGTAAGAGCGTTCGTTAGTGAATTTGCGCAGTAGCGAAAATGACAAACGCTAGTGAATTAACGCTAGCGTTCGGCGCTTCGCAGCTTAGTGAATTTTCGCCTGAGTGAGAGCTTCAGGAACTTCCAGCGTCAGCTGAGGAGCCTGTAAATACAACGAAGCTTCTATAAGGCTATCTGACTTCTGAGGCACAACAGGACGTACCAAGTACAATGTGTATTAGCTTTACTTGCCCTTTAAATACATAAAGCAGCATTTGCCATTTATATATTGTAATGTTATTCCAGCAGCCAATGAAAGTAACGGCGAGTAATAATTACAGGCACATTGTATTCATGCAGTATAAAAACAGACACCCCCGGCACTGGACTGGTCCAACTCCAGTCAGGGAGCTGCAAGCGGCAGGTGCAGACGATTCCATTTGAAAGTCAGCATCAAGGAGTGACATTAAATCCATTTGCCTCTCGGTAGATTACCATAATAAGTGTGTAACAACGGAGGCGACTATTTTGCTCTCGCACGCATCCAAGATGCTTGTGAAACATTTCAGTCTGGTCTTCGTCACGTGGTTTCGCCCGAATCCCGTCCCCCCCTCCACTGCAGAATGGTACAGCCTGCAGTATAAAACCATGTGCCTGTAAGGGTCGCGCCATTCTGAAAGGAGAAGAGGGGCCCGGCAGGAGGTGAGATTAGGAACAGTTCTGGGGTATGAGAGGCCATTGTTTCGTTTAATTGCTCACAAGGGTGATTTTTATATTTCTTTTCGTGTTCTGCGTGTCCTTCTATTCATGGGCAGCTCATGTGCAGTCGTTGAATAGATTTTTTTCATTTCTGCAGACACTCACTAGCCCCTATATTAATATGCATTCAATGGTTTGTTCCCCTTTAAATTAACTGTTAGTATGATGTACAGAGGGATAGTCTGAGACCATTTGCAATTGGTATTCACATATTTGTGGTTGTTGAGTTATTCAGCTGCTCTCTAGTTTTCAATGTCAGTCATTTAGTTGCTAGGGTCCAAATTACCCTAGCAACCATGCATTGATTTGACTAATTGACTAAAGGTGGTGGGACTGAATGAGTCATAAAAAATGGAATGGAATACAATGGTGTTCTACAGAGTACATCAGTTATGTAACCTGAGCCTTGAATGGCTGCCCCCATTGCTACACCACAAAAACACCAGTTGTGCCACTGCAGGGAAACCATTCATTATATAATTTTATTACTTGAAAACATTTTAATTTTTGGGTGTTCCTGTTCCTTTAAAGGATAAGTGAACCTTAAAAATAAGTGAATATAAAATTGATGAGGGGGCTATTGTAAGCTCTTTTGCAACGTACATGCATTATTATATTTTTATTCCCAAGTTATTAAAGAACATGTGTATTGTTAATATGAATGAATTTTGTTATAACAGCGCCACCTGCTGGTCAGTTTCCCACCAGTCTGACCACCAAGTAGTCAAGGAAGTTGTCAGGAGAAATAAAGAGGCTGCTCTGATGTTCTTCTGCTTAGGAAAGAATTGAAAAAGGTTTTGAACTTCCTTGACTACTTGGTGTCAAACCGGTGGGAAAATGCTTATTGTATGAAATTTGATTATTTGAAATCATGTGTTTAAAAGTGTCCATGTGACTACACAGTATCATTTTTTTTTTTTTTTTTCTTCCCCCTCATTCGGGCACTTAAAGGGGGTGGTTCACCTTTAAGTTAACTTTTAGTATGTTATAAAATGGCCATTTCGAAGCAACTTTTCAATTGATGGTCACTTATTTCTTATAGTTTTAAAATGATTTGTCTTCTTCTGACTCTTTCCAGTTTTTAAGTTGGGGGGGGGGGTCCACTGACCCAATCTAATAACAAATGCTCTGTAAAGTCTACTAGTATTGCTAGTGCTTATTTGCCTGTCTATTCAGAACCTCTCCTATTCATATCCCAGTCTTTTATTCAAATCGGTACATGGTTGGTAGGGTAATGTGAACCCTAGCAACCAAATGGCTGAAATTGCAAACTGGAGAGCTGCTGAATAAAATGAGTTATATATTTACAACTGTGTCCGATACAGCACAATGCAGTGGCATAACTTGTTATTGGGCCCCACAGTAAATTCATTTTAGGGTCCTCTTAAATATTCAGAGGTTTTAGGTTTTACCAATATATACTTAAATGGCACATTACTTGGGGGGGGGGGGGCTTTGCTTCCTCTGTAGTTACACCCCCTGGTGTAATGTGTTGTATCTTTGCATTTTCCATCTTTGGGTGACTTTTAAACCTTTTTAATGCTCTTCTTACAGGTTTTTGCAGTTAATTCAGTCTCTGTAATTCACATCATGGCGTGTCCTGTGCGTGGTAAGTCATTGTTGCTTATGTGTTTGTTTGTTTTTTTTTTTTTTTTTTTTTGTTAAGGTTGCTTTCTGATATTTGCTAAATGTGACGAATCCACTGCATTCCTACCATTCACTTCTACTGCACTGGTGGCGCTGGCCTCTCCATGGACCCGGCTGAGTCCCTTAGCAACAGCAAACTCCTTTTTAATGGATTTGCACACACAACTATCTGCAGTTGGGTAACTTACACCTTTAAAAAGATACTGACAGCAGAAATAAAGCCTTTTTTGCATTTATCATAATATTGGCTTTGCATGCTACTTATAGTTTTGCTATAAAGTATAAGTATTACATTACCTGTCTGACTGCCTGTTTGATCTATGAGGGGGCTGCCATATTTGTGCAGCAGGAGTCCGTTAATATTAGAAACTCTAACGGACAGACTGAGATGGGACAGTGAGGTTGGCAAAACCGTCAGGTTTAGGAACTTTAACTAACAATTACTTAACAAAAACCAACCTCTCTGCAAAAAAAATCAACGTGACCTATAGGTTACTTTTTTTTTATGTACATTCTTATTTTAAAAAGTAGTTTTTTTTTTTTTTTTTTTTTTTTTAGTGTCCGTATCACTTTAAAGGGGTAAGCTCCCCAACTGCAGATAATTGTGTGGCTCTGTTAAAAATGAGTTTTCTGATATCTGCTTCCCAGGCTAGTGCTTTCCCTCTCTGGCATGTCACCACTACATGGGCAAGTTACTTAACAATTATAAGATGCATTTAGCAATAGAAGTAACAAAGCCCATTGTGTGTATCAGAATAAGGCAACAATTAGCAACACATGGGAAACGATGCAAGCGGGGAGACCCTGTGTGTTAATTGAGGTGTGACGTTTCGGGGCACGCCAGACACTTCGTCAAAAACGCATGGGTCTCTCCGCTTGTATCGTGTCCTGTGTGCCAGTCATTTTTGCCTTGCGTTATATTAGAGGGGCTGATCCCTTCTACTGTGCACTGGACCAGCGCACGAATAAGAGGCCAGGGTGTCCTGTGGGTCTTCCATTGGACTTTACCATTCACAATAAGGGTACACACAATGGGGTGTAACGTTTCAGTCTGTGCCACATGTCCCTTTAAGCAGCAATGCTTTTATGTCTTGGGCAATATTGCGGAATACTTAAAAAGGGGTGGCTCCCCTTTAAGGTAACTTAGTATGTTCTAGAATGGCCAATTCTAAGAAATTGTTTTTTTATTTTTCATAGTCCAGTCCTTTTATTGTTTTTTTTTTTTTTTTTTTTTTTTTTTTTTTTATTGAAATCATTGCATGGTTGCTATGGGAATTTGGACCCTAACAACCAGATTGCTTAAAATGCAAATTGAAGTGTTGCTGAATAAAAAGCTAAACTCAAACCTTAAATGAAAACCAATTGCAAATACTCTTCAAATATCACTCCATCAGGGGTCCCCAAGTTTTTTCACCTGTGAGCAACATTGAGATGTAAAGAGTTGAGAAATTTTCCTGGGTTGTATCTGGCTATTGGTAGCCCCTATATGGACTGGCAGCCTACAGGAGACTGTTTGGCAGTATATCTGTTTTTTCATACAACCAAAACTTGCCTTCAAGCCTGGAATTCAAAAATAATCACCTGCTTTGAGGCCACTGGGAGCAACATCCAAAGGGTTGGAGAGCAACATGTTATTCACGAGCTACTGGTTGGGGATCACTGCTCTAAATCATACTAAAAATTAACATAAAGGTGAACAAACCCATTAAACTACTCCCTATAAGGAATGGGGCAGAAATCAGACTGCAAAATCCAACCACTAGACGCAAACACTTGGCAGATTTTGGCTCGTAACAAAGTCTCTTGTTTCTTTGCCAAAATCTGCCGAGTCTGTTTGCACCGAAGCAGAAACAAGGCTTCCAGACGCGAGCAAACAAGAAAATTCGGCTAGCAGTCGGCAGCTGAAATCAACATGCTGATATCTGGCACTAGCCTTCATGTATACGAGTAACTGCTTCCCAGGGTTTCCCTGAAATAACAAATAAATAAAAGGCTCTTTTCCTAATGGGGAAATAAGTGCACATAACTCGGTGTGTAGTCTTATTTGTGGTTTTGACTTCTTTTCTTACAGCAGTGAAAACTCACATTGGCAAGCCATCCCCAGCCTTTCAGGCCACCGCTTTGGTAAATGGAGAATTTAAAGAGATCCAGCTGTCAGACTATTTAGGTAAGGCACGTGCTGTGTTGATCTTGACCAGTGGCGTAAGTATCGGTTACTGGGCCCCACAGAATTATTTTTAGGGCCCCCAACCTATCCAGAGGTTGTCCTGTTTTACCAACATGTGTTGACATTGCTCCTTTATTTGGCCACTATACCTCCTGGTCTCCCCTGCAGCCACAGGGTCTGCTTTGTCTGTAGTTACCCCTCCCTGTAGTTACTCACATTATTGCTTAAAAGTGATTTAGAAGAAGGCCTGGCACCTTTTTATACAGTTAGACAAATGTGCCCTTATTAGCAAGCAGGCTGTTACAAGTGATGTACTACTCGGTGTATCACTCGATTCATTCATAGCAGCTGTTCTTTTCTCACTTGGCAGGTAAATACGTGGTTTTATTTTTCTACCCGTTGGACTTTACCTTTGTCTGCCCCACGGAGATCATTGCCTTCAGTAACCACGCTGAAGACTTCAAGAAGATCAACTGCCAGCTGATTGCCGTCTCTGTAGATTCCCAATTTACCCACCTTGCATGGTAAGTGCTGCCACTCCCAGCTTATCTTCTGAATACAGGGAGCACTGGTCTGTCGCTGATCAGAAACTCCTGCTTCTGTAAATTAACTGACTTGGCAGTTTTCTGACACTAGCTTGGCTACATGAACTGCCTTGAGTATTACTACTTAAACATCAATAAGTTTGGTTCCATTCGTTTTATCTTTGCCAAGGGTCAGTGAAGCTTTTCTGATGGTTACATGGCAGTTATTTATATTTATGCTGCTGCCATCTTCATCTGCCAGGTACATTCTCAGACTGAGTAACCTTAGTGGGGTGACCGTGCCATATCTTCAATCATGTTGGTGGTCAGAAATGACCAGCAGGTGGTGCTGTTGTAAACTAAATTAAATTCATTCATATGAAAGGGGTGGTTCACCTTTAAGGTAACTTTTAGTATGTTACAGAATGGACCAATTCTAAGCAACTTTTCAATTGGTTTTGATTTTTTTTTTTAAGTTAATTTTTTTGCCTTTTTCTTTGCAGCTTTCAAATGGGTATTGCTGACACTTTATAAAAAGCAAATGCTCTGTAAGGCTACAAATTTTAATTTTATTGCTAATTTTTATTACTCATCTTTCTATTCAGGCCTCTCCTATTCATATTCCAGTCTCTTATTGAAATCCATGCATGGTTGCTAAGGTAATTTTAACCTTAGCAACCACATTGCTGAAATTGCAAACCGGAGAGCTGCTGAATAAAAAGCTAAATAACTCAAACACAATTATAAAATATGAAAAGCAATTACAAAGTGTCTCAGAATATAACTCTCCATCATACTAAAAGTTAATTCAAAGGTGAACAACCCCTTTAACCCCCCAACAAAGTAACTTGGCAAAAACACTCCATGCATAGAGGCCTCTAATCTGCACAAAGCATACCAGCTTATCTCTCCAGCACTGGGTTACACCCCCACCCACCCAAAAAACTGCAACCTTTTAACGTTTGAGGGAGTATTGGTTGGTTCCCACCCCATAGCAATAGTGCAGATGTACATGCCATTTTTAGCAGTTGTGTAACCGTAATGAGTGACTGTTCTATGAGAAATGGAGGGGGGGAAGGCTTATTGCGTGCATAGGTATTTTACTGCTTGTCTGCTGGAGCCATAGTATGTGGAGCCATCCCAGCAGGGCCGCCATCAGGCCGCCTCCTTCCAAAGTCCCAAAGAGGCAAAAAGACCCAAAGTCACGAAAGGAGGCGAAGTTGAAGCCATGAGTTCAATTCTTCTGAACACCAATGTGTGTTTTTTTTTTTTTTTTTTTTTTTTTCTTAATCCTCTAGGCTCCTGCCACCGTTTTTTGGGGCCCCAATTTTTTTTTTTTACTTGTACGGGGCCCTGGCACCAGTGCTTTATTTATATAAAAAAAACTTACGGGGGGCTAGAGTCCTGTGTGGAAACTATTTTTTATTTTTTAAACCCAGACCCGCATACAGGCCCAGACTGGCAATCTGTGTTTTGGCAAATGCCAGAGGGGCTGCTATAAGGTGCCATAGAAAGTCACTATTTAGGGGGCTGTTTGGGTCTCTGTGTACCTGAAATACCAGGGCCTATTTTAATTCTCAGTCGGACCTGCCCGCATACTTACCCACATGGACCCGCTACCTAACCCGCAAGTACCTCATCTGCGACCCACTGACCATCATGAAACGGTGCTGTCATTGTAAACCGGAAGTGACCTCACTGGAAGTAGGCGTGATCAGAAAAAAAGGAGTAAAACTTGCTATTGAGGAGAACCGCCGACCCATGTCTATACTCACTCCTGGAACTTCTACCTGCAACCCACAGGGTACCACAGGTTTTTGCGGGTACCCGACCTGCTGCAGGACTCTGGGGGGGTGTGGTCTTTTAACTGTGATTTTGAGTGGGCCCTGAATTTTGTTGTATGGGGCCCCGTGATTTCTAACGGCGGCCCTGCATTCCAGCTCCCTCATGGGATAGTTCTATAACTTCTTCCCTTGCAGTAAAGAAGCCATTTTTGCCCTAGACCGCACCAGCGACTCTCTTGTAAGGGTATTACAGCACCAGGCAAGGTTTATGGGAGTTGAGAAGTTATGGCATTTTCCAGTCCCAGCTGCTCCTCAGTTGCTGTTCGAGTCACTAATCCTCTTGATAGAATCTGGCTGGGAAATGGGTAGGGGGGGGGTTATAACAGAACTGAGTGTTCCATTTTATTCCAGGACCAAAGTGCCCCGTAAAGAAGGAGGTTTGGGGCCTGTTAATATACCCCTGGTTTCTGACCTGACCCATTCTATTGCAAAGGATTACGGTGTCCTGAAAGAAGAGGATGGAGTTGCATACAGGTGAGTGAGGTGCATGTAACGCTGAGAAGGATGGAGCTGTGGGAATAAACACTACCCTAGTCTCATACTCTTCATAGGTGACACTTGCATGCTTTAATCAGTGAAGTCTTGGTTTTTCAGAGGCCTCTTCATTATTGATGGGAAAGGGATCCTTCGTCAGATCACTATTAACGACCTTCCTGTTGGTCGCTCTGTAGATGAGACATTGCGTCTGGTGCAGGCGTTCCAATATACCGATGTACATGGAGAGGGTAAGGAACGAGTAATCTGGATTTTTGTATCTCCTCCTACTAATGTCTTCAATTCAGTTTGCTTTTGTTCTCAAATCCACCGGAAATGGTCTTTGTCATCGTCTCACTATTAACTATAAGGATGGCTGAATATGGAATGCTGGGATTAGTCGCCAGTTAGGAGGGGCTGGTTACTGCTATCTTCCTTCCGAGCAATCAGAGCATTGTATCCATTCCCTAATGTGTAAAGAATCTGGGTAAATTACAGAAACAAGGAACAGTTTGGATATTGTGTGCCTTGTATTAAAGGGAAAGTTCACTTAAATTAACATCGAATTATGCCCCTCCACTGGCGGAAGGATAAAGTATCAGCTGGTGATCTAGCCCTGTCGATTAATCTTCTGAAGCTGTCCCCTGAGTAGATCAGAGAGGAATCTAGTGATGGCATGAAGACAAAGCGGCCCAATCATGGGGCATAGGTGACTTTGTACAAGGAGGTTGGTATAGGTGCAGTGTCTGTGCAACATAGTAAGTTAGGTTGAAAAAAGACACTTCCATCAAGTTAAACCTTTTAAGTCTATATATAACCTGCCTAACTGCCAGTTGATCCAGAGGAAGGCAAAACCCCCATCTGAAGCCTCTCCAATTTGCCTCAGAGGGGGAAAAATTCCTTCCTGACTCCAAAATGGCAATGGAACCGGTCCCTGGATCAACTTGTACTATGAGCTATCTCCCATATCCCTGTATTCCCTCACTTGCTAAACACCATCCAACCCCTTCTTAAAATAGAATTCAAACATTTAGCAAAAAACCCGACCGCCTAGCTGCCCCCTAAATTTATTTACCCCTCTGTGCAGATTCAGGCATCGAAACACTGCAGCCATCTTCTCCTTTAAAGGAACAGTTCAGTGTAAAAATAAAAACCGGCTAAATAGACAGGCTGTGCAAAATAGAAAATGTATCTTAATATAGTTAGCCAAAAATGTAATGTATAAAGGCTGGAGTGACTGGATGTGTAACATACAGTCTGCTACATACAATGCTGTTCTAACATCTGTACCCCGGCGGATTCAGAACACTTCACACATCCATTCATGCAACTCTCACAAGTAACAGCTGTATCTAGGAGTTGCATGACACATTGGATAAGCCTATCACAACTACACAGAATAAACACCTCTGAGTTTCTTCAGATGTCACCTCTTTGAAGAGTCACAATGTGCCATTGTAAATGGATTAGTGGAAGAGTATATATGCTGAGAACTTCCCACACCAGTCAGTTGAACTGAAGAAGCTGCTTGGATGAGTAGTGAAACGTCTTCATTGATTACTCAGCAAGTCCAGTTGTTTTTAGATTGACCGATACTAGATATACTATGACCTGGATGAATGAAAATCTTCATAGTCATGATGTGTAACATAATAGCCAGAACACTGCTTCCTGCTTTTCAGCTCTCTAACTCTGCATTAGTCAGTGACTATAAGGGGGGCCACATGGGACATAACTGTTCAGTGAGTTTGTAATTGATCCTCGGCATTCAGCTCAGATTCAAAAGCAACAGTTATGACCCATGTGACCACCCTCAACTGCCTGGTAACCAATCAGTGGAAAGCAAGAGAGCTGAAAAGCAGGAAGTAGTTTTCTGGCTATAATGTTACACATCCAGTCACTCCAGCCTTTATACATTAGATTTTTGCCTAACTATATTATAAACATTTTTTATTTTGTACAGCCTAACTATTTACCCAGTTTTTATTTTTATACTGAACAATTCCAATCTACTGCATCAGCCAGTATGAGAGATTCAGGGAGAGAATTTCAAATCTTTACAGCTCACTGTAAAATAAAAAAACCTTCCAAATCAGGGATTTAACCCTGTCCCTCCTTGTTTGCAGTGTGTCCAGCAGGATGGAAGCCCGGCAGCAGCACCATCAAGCCCAATGTAAAAGACAGCAAGGAGTTCTTCTCTAAAGAATACTAACGGCTGATCCAGGTCACAAGGAGACCAATGATCTTCTGCAATGAACGTGCACTGACATCACTGTCCAAACGGACACTCCCAGCACTTATTCCTAATCTTAATTAAAAAGTCCTAAGAAAAAGTTTGTGTTATCATTCAGACATGGTCATTTGTACCCATGATTGGTAGCAGATATATAGGGGTGTAACTATTTAGCAAGCAGACTTTGTGGTTGCAGGAGGTATAGGGGCCCCATGAGGCCCTAATTCATGTAAAATTAAAATATATATTCTTAAAACTGGTTAACCTCTAAATAAAATTATTTGCTGTGGGACCCAGTAATATCTAGCTACGCAACTGCAAATATAAACTTTACTCTATAGGCCCCTGGCCACCAAGTATTTTTTTATTTTTTAAACTTGTAGGGGGGGACCCTAGCCTAACGGATTTTTTAACGCCCATGTTTCTCCAAGTCAGCTTGGGGGACACAGGGACCATGGGTATAGCTAGTACCACTAGGAGGCAGGACACAACCATAAAAAAGAAACTGACTCCTCCTCCACTGGCTATACCCCCAGCAGGCGGAGCTTAACTCAGTTTGAGTTGTGTCCTCAGGAGGTTAGGACGTTTTTTATTTTGTCTCACAATTCTCTGTCAGCTAAGCTGACACCAGGGGCAAGGCAGACCCTTTACACTGCGTAAAGGCTCTTCATGCTACCCCCCAACGTGGGAGCCTGTCTCCGGGGTCATCGTGTGCTCTGGAACAGACCACCCAGCTTAATCGATGTCTCCTTCCCTTACAGGAGGAGCAAGTGCTGGCCGGCAGACGAGGAGAGCATTGGATTCTGGGCCTGAGGTAGGTTGATTCCTCTGTCCCTATCCTTCCTCTCTCAGGCTTTGTGCTCTCACGCCTCTAAGAAGTTTTCTGGGCAGTGTTAAGGGATCACCGTGGCTTCCCCTTATCCTCCCTCACCTGAGCTTGCATACAGGGAGTCTTATTGGGGGCGGGACTTCCCCTTCCTTCTAAGGGCCAGGTTTTCTGGGCAGTGCGAGATGAGCGCATTCAAGCGCTACGTTCTCGCTATCCCCTACCCCTGCATTGGGGGTCTGGGAACACAGCCGCACGGAAAGGCCTTTCTCCTCTCTGGCGGGGAAAATTCCTTTGGTGCGCATGCGCAGTACGGCCTCAGACGCCATGCGCGTCTCCTCCCCTCTGTGCGTGCCGCCATCTTGGCTGGTGGAACGCATCTTTTGCGCGCACTTCGCAGCAGCAGCACACAGGGGCACAGGGAACCTATCGCTGTTTAGGTTCCTCTACCACCAAACTACTCCTCCTTCCCTGCCTATCCCACTGCAGGTTAGTGTGTAGTTCTTAGCATTGGGGGTGAGCGAATTTAACCCTGTCCTGTGCTCAACCACTTGTTAGCCATCATCATGTCTGATGGGCCAAGTGAAGGTCTTTTTTCCAGGGCTGCACCCACTGCTCCCATTACCTATTTAGCCTGTGCCAAATGCTGCAAACGCCTGCCACGTGGTCACAAAGACCCCTTATGTTCTAAATGTACGCCTCAGGTTATTCAACTCCCAGTACCTACTCCACCTCAGGTGGAACAGAATATTGAAGGGGGATCTCCAGCTTCCAGCAGACCACCTTCCCCACCCAGAGGCCACCACACTCCAGAATGGGCCTCCCAATTGGCCGCGGGAATTCCTAAATTAGCTCAGTCCCTGGACAAGCTGCTTTCCCGTCTGGATAATCCTAGACAGAGGCCTTCTAAACGCAGAGCCCCTTCTCTGTCAGATGAAGACAGTATTTCTCCTCCCAGGCACCAGTCTCCCATTCCACCTGATTCTGGGGAGGAGGATCATTCAGATGGCGAACTGTCTTGTGGTTCCGAACATGACAAGGAGGAATCTCATAAATTTTCGTCTGAATCTGTGGATTCATTAATTTCCTCTGTACTGAAAACTCTCAACCTCCAGGAGCCAGAGGCCATTGCTGAAACCTCTAAGGCTCTCTTTAAGCGACGCAGTAAGACATCTCCTGTTTTCCCTTCTCATTCCCAGCTTGACCACATTATTCAACAGGAATGGGACAAGCCTGAGAGACGTTTCCAAGTAAATCGACGCTTCCTTAAGCAATATCCCTTTCCGACTGATATCACGGACAAGTGGTCATCTCCTCCATCAGTTGACGCTCCTGTGTCTCGTCTCTCTAAGAACACTGCACTGCCAGTCCCTGATGCCTCTTCCTTCAAGGACTCTATGGACAAGAAGATAGAGAGTTTGCTACGCTCCGTTTTCTCAGCCTCTGGTTCATCCCTTCGCCCAGTTATTGCCATGGCATGGGTCAGCTGGGCCATCCAATCCTGGTCCGATACTCTCATTAACGCGATAGCGGAAGGAGCTCCGCGTCACGAACTTTCTCAATTAGCCTCACAAATCAAGGATGCAAACGACTACTTGTGCGAAGCTTCACTAGACGCCACACAGGTCATCAGCCGTTCCTCTGCCCTCGCAGTTGCGGCTCGAAGGTCCCTTTGGATGAAGCTATGGTCCGCTGACCTTTCTTCCAAAAAGTCTCTTACCTCCATTCCCTTCAAGGGTAAACTTCTCTTTGGACCCGATCTTGACAAGATCATTAGCCAAGCTACTGGAGGAAAGAGCACTCTGCTGCCACAACCGAAGGCTCGTCCCACCTTTCGTAGGGGAAAGTTTTTTCGTACCTCCCAATCCAAAGGTTCGAGATCTTCTCCCCCAAGAACATCATTCACAAACAGAGGTCGCTTTACCAACAAGCAAAGGCCTTCCTGGCAAAACAGAAAACACGCCTCTAAAACCACAGATAAGACTACCTCAGCATGACGCCGTGCTCACAAGAGCAACGCCGGTGGGGGGGAGGTTAAGACTTTTTGCAGAAACATGGGTCACACTCGTTCAGGACTCCTGGATACACGAGGTCGTTACCCGGGGTTATCACCTAGAGTTTTCATCTCCTCCCCCCTCCACGGTTCTTCATGTCATGGCTCCCACTGCAGCAGCCCAAACGTTCAGCATTCCAAGATGTGATTGCCTCTCTTCTTCTCGCGGAAGTTATTATTCCTGTACCTCCTGCGGAGCGCTTCAAGGGTTTCTACTCGAACCTCTTTGTTGTTCCCAAGAAGGACGGCTCAGTTCGTCCTATCCTGGACTTGAAGGAACTAAACAAGTTTCTCCGTCCTCGGAAGTTCAAGATGGAATCCCTAAGGTCCGTCATCGCGGCGATATCTCCCGGCCAATTCCTCATGTCCCTCGACATAAAGGATGCCTATCTACACGTGCCTATTTTCCTTCCGCATCAGAAATACTTGAGGTTTGCCTTCCAAAATCGTCATTTCCAGTTCACGAGTCTGCCCTTCGGCCTCACCTCGGGTCTTCACCAAGATCATGGCCGCATCCACGGCAGAAATTCGCGGTGTGGGGATCAACATCACTCCCTACCTCGACTACCTTCTAATCAAGGCACCTTCCATTCAGGAGGCTCAACAAGCTCTCCACACTTCCATGACCAAACTGCAGGATCTAGGCTGGGTTCTGAACCTCACCAAGTCATCACTGGTACCCAGCCACTCCATGATCTTCCTGGGCATGATGTTCGACACTCAATCTCAAACGATATCTCTCCCGATGGAGAAAGTCGTCTGCCTTCAAAGATTAGTGATGGATCTACTTCAGAGACCGCGACCTACTGCAAGATTTTGCATGAGAGTTCTAGGGGTCATGGTGTCCACGATAGAAGCAGTACCTTTTGCACAATTCCATCTCAGGGAACTTCAGTGGAACATTCTCTCCTCCTAGAAATGGAAATCCCTGCTGCAGGAACTTCTACTTTCCCAACAGACAAGATCATCCCTTCTCTGGTGGTTACAGACCTCTCATCTCACCAGGGGGAAACGTCTCGGAGAGCCCTGCTGGCGCATTGACGACGGATGCGAGCCTCTTCGGCTGGGGAGCAGTCCTGGAAGGCAGGTCTGCTCAGGGGCAATGGACGCAGAGCGAACAGCGTCTGCAGATCAACCTGCTCGAGATCCGGGCCATCCGATTGGGCCTCCTTTACTGGCAGCACCTCCTCAAGGGTCAAGCAGTAAAGGTTCAGTCAGACAACTCCACGGCTGTCGCCTACATCAACCACCAGGGCGGTACAAGAAGCAGAGGAGCGTTCAACGAGATCAAACTTATCTTTCGCTGGGCCGAGGCTCAGCAGGTTCACCTATCGGCCATCTACATTCCGGGGTTACTGAACTGGGAAGCGGACTTTCTCAGCCGGCAGTCCCTAGACCCGGGCGAGTGGTCCCTAAACGACGACGTCTTCCAAGAGATATCGCTACAGTGGGGACTTCCAGACGTGGATCTCATGGCGACCAGACAAAACAGGAAAGTCCCGACGTTCCTGGCTCGTTACAGGGATCCTCTAGCCCTCAATGTCGACGCCATAACGGCTCCGTGGCCTTTTCAGCTGGCGTATGCCTTCCCGCCTCTGCCTCTCATCCCCAGAACCATCAGAAGACTTCGGAGAGAACAGACCACTCTAATTCTGATTGCTCCACGCTGGCCCCGACGGGCTTGGTTTTCGGACCTACTAGATCTGTCAGCGGCAGAACCATGGACCCTACCATCGCTTCCGGACCTTCTCACCCAAGGGCCGATCCGGCATCCAAACCCCGGACTTCTCAACTTAACGGCATGGCTCTTGAGACCCAAATCCTAACCCAGAAGGGTTTTTCCACGGCCGTTGCACACACAATGTGTGCAGCGCGCAAGCCTGTCTCAGCCAGAGCGTATTACAGAGTTTGGTCCACCTTCCGTCAGTGGTGCTCTCAGCACAAGGTCAAGTTCCGGGAGTTCTCCATACCGCACATCCTGGAGTTCCTGCAAGAGGGTCTCACATTGGGCCTGTCTCTGGGGTCCCTGAAGTCTCAAATCTCAGCCCTCTCGGTTCTTTTCCAGAGACGTCTCGCCCTGCTGCCTGACGTCAAGACATTCATGCAAGGAGTGGCTCATGTGGCTCCACCGATTCGACCACCTTTTCCTGTCTGGGACCTTACGCTTGTCCTACATGCTCTTCAGTTGCCTCCATTTGAACCTTTGGCCTCGGTGCCTCTCCAGTGGCTTACTTGGAAGGCCGTTTTTCTGCTTGCTATTGCTTCGGCGAGACCGGTCTCCGAGCTCAGCGCACTCTCCTGTAAGGCTCCCTATCTCCTCTTCCATCACGACAGAGCTGTTCTTCGTACTGTTCCATCGTTCCTACCGAAGGTCGTTTCAGAATTCCATCTTAACCAGGAAATCGTTCTGCCATCCTTCTGTCCGGCTCCGGCTAACCATAAGGAAAGAGCCTTACACACTCTTGATCCGGTCAGGGCCCTGAAGTTCTACCTGCATAGAGTTCAAGACTTCCGTAAGTGCGATGCGTTGTTGGTGCTTCCTTCTGGTTCTCATCAAGGTCAACCAGCTACCAAGCAGGCCATTTCTCGATGGATCAAGCAAGCTATCCACAAAGCTTACATTGCGAAGGGAAAGGATCCCCCTCACAGGGTCACCGCTCATTCCACCAGGGGTGTGAGTACGTCCTGGGCGTTCCGTAACCAGGTCTCAGCTGAGCAGCTGTGCAAAGCGGCAACGTGGACCTCCGTCCATTCCTTTTCCAAATTTTACCACTTTGATACCTTTGCGGCATCTGACACTCGCTTTGGCAAAAGGGTGCTGCAGGCCGCGGTGGTTTCTTCTTAGGCCTCTTTCCCAACCGGTTTTTAGAGACAGCTTTGGTATGTCCCATGGTCCCTGTGTCCCCCAAGCTGACTTGGAGAAAAGGAGATTTTGTTTACTTACCGTTAAATCTCTTTCTCTTCAGTCACTTGGGGGACACAGGGCTTCCCTCCCTGGATAGAGGCCTTCATTCCTTCAGATATGTTCTGGTTAACATGTTTTTGGGTTCTTTTTCTACGATAGTTATTAATCCTGTTGACTTTGTTACAAACTGAGTTAAGCTCCGCCTGCTGGGGGTATAGCCAGTGGAGGAGTCAGTTTCTTTTTTATGGTTGTGTCCTGCCTCCTAGTGGTACTAGCTATACCCATGGTCCCTGTGTCCCCCAAGTGACTGAAGAGAAAGAGATTTAACGGTAAGTAAACAATCTCCTTTTGTGTGGCTTTTTGGTGTGTGGGGTCTCTAGGTTGGGGCCTACAGTGGTGGGTGGGTTCCAGAAATTTGTTTTACAGGGGCCCGTGATTTCCGATGGCCCTGGTCTCCGTGTCAAACATTTCAAGGTGGGGGGGGGGAGAAGGGAAGCTAATTGCACCACTACAGGGGTTAACTGTCCTCACATGAACTCATGCAGCTCATTCTTTACCAGTGAAAGGTGGCATTTTGCTTAGTTTGATGAGAATGAGACCTGTGAAGGAAAGTTTCCCTTTAAACTAAGTCCAGTGGTGGGAAACTGACCAGCAGGTGGCGCTGTTGTAACAGCTCATTGATAACAGTACATGTATCCTTAAATATCTTGGAATTATAGATAGTGAATGTACATTGCAAAAAGTGTTTAGAATAGCCCCTCATCAATTTTACATACCCTTATTTTTAAGGGTTACTTTTCCTTTAAAAAGAAAAGGAAAAAATTTGGGACCATTCCTCTCACTGATAATAACCAAAATTCATCTATTTTGAGATTGATACTCAATCTCATGAATTTCTTGAGAATCCAATTCCAAAGGACCCTGCATCTATATTTGAGCTCCACTTGAATAAGCCTCTCTTGCAGTCTCTCTTTCTTTAACAGAACTCTTTCTACTTAGGGCTGGGAAAATGCTCAGACTGCTTTACTGGCTCAACAATTCAAGAGGAGTTATTCTCTAACAGAGTAAACAGGCAAATTTACTGAATGTCCGTTAAGACTGATTATCTTTAAATGGGTGGTTCACTTTTAAGGGCAGAGACAGACTGGGATATTAGTTGCCCGGCAACAAAACGCATTTTCTTCGGCCGACTAATCTCCCCAAACTGCCTCCCCACCGGATAGAATCTAAATGGCCGGCGGGATGGCACTTCATTTTTTTTTTTTTTTGAAAGTCGCCTGAAGTTTCCAATCTGAGTGCCATCCCGCCAGTGATTTAGATTCCAGCTGACTGAGGGAGATTAGTCGCCCAAAGAAGGGGCAATTTGTCGCCAGGCGACTAAATCTCCGCAAATCTTCTTGTCTGTCTCTACCCTAAACTTTTAGTATATTCCAAAATGGCTAATTCTAAGCATCTTCAACTGGTCCTCATTTGTAGTTTTTGGATTGTTTGCCTTTTTCTTTGGACTTCCAATGGGGGTCACGGAACCCCATCTAAAAACACATGCTCTGTATGGCTACAAATCTATTCTTATTGCTACTTTTTATTACTCGTCTTTATGGTCAGGCCTCTCTATTCATATTTGTCTCTTATTCAAATCAATGCATGGTTGCTAGGGGAATTTGGACCATAGCCACCAGTTTGCTGAAATAGTAAACTGAAGAGCTGCTAAATAACTCAAAAACCACAAATAATAAAAAATGAAACCCAACTGACTATCATAGTGAAAGTTGAAAACCCTGGCTACTTAAAGGGATACTGTCATGGGGAAAAACATTTTTTTTTCAAAATGGATCAGCTAATAGTGCTGCTCGAGCAGAATTTTGCACTGAAATCCATTTCTCAAAAGAGCAACCAGATTTTTTTATATTCAATTTTGAAATCTGACATGGGGCTAGACATATTGTCAATTTCTCAGCTGCCCCAAGTCATGTGACTTGTGCTCTGATAAACTTCAGTCACTCTTTACTGCTGTACTGCAAGTTAGAGTGATATCACCCCCCCCCTTTCCCCCCAGCAGCCAAACAAAAGAACAATGGGAAGGTAACCAGATAGCAGCTCCCTAACACAAGATAACAGCTGCCTGGTAGATCTAAGAACAACACTCAATAGTAAAAACCCATGTCCCACTGAGACACATTCAGTTACATTGAGAAGGAAACACAGCAGCCAGAAAGCATTTCTCTCCTAAAGAGCAGGCACATGACCAGGGGCTGCTGGGAAATTGACAAAATGTCTAGCCCCATGTCAGATTTCAAAATCTCAAAAAAACTCTGTTTGCTCTTTTGAGAAATGGATTTCAGTGCAGAATTCTGCTGGAGTAGCACTATTAACTGATGCGTTTTGAAAAAAACATGTTTTTCCATGTTTTCCGATGACAGGATCCCTTTAAGGCCTCTGGGCAAATTACATGACCTGGCTCCTCTTTTTTTTTTCTTCTTATTGTTCCCTTGCTTTCTCCCCTTAAAACCTCTTCATATCTGTTTTCGGCCCTTCGTCACCACCCCAGACCCTCCTTCCTCCCCCTTTTACCATCTTTTTATTATCATCCTCATTTAAAGGAACCGTTCAGTATGAAAATAAAAACTGGGTAAATAGTTTGGCTGTGCAAAATAATAAATGTTTCTGATATAGTTAGTTGAAAACCAAGAGAGCTGAAAAGCAGGAAGTAGTGTTCTGGCTATTATGTTACACATCCAGTCACTCCAGCCTTTATACATTACATTTTTGGCTAATTAACTATATTCGAAACATATTTTATTTTGCACAGCCTATTTATTTACCCAGTTTTTATTTTTACACTGAATAGTTCCTTTAACTCCTAATTTACACCTGTTGCAAAATGTATTTATTTAAACATTTTCAGACGATGTACCATGTTTACTTCCAGTTAACCTTGTGCTTTCTCTTTTTGACATATTCAATAAAAATTCAATGATAAAATAATGGCAAATAGAAAGAAAACAGGGCGACTAAAGGTGGCCATAGACGCACAGATAATATCGTACAAAACTAATTTTCGTCCAATATTCGTCGCGTGTATGGTGGAAAAAGAGCCGACCATAATCAGCAGAAGACTTGGATGTGGGTCGGCTCGTCGATCAGATTTTATGACCAGCCCATTACTGGAAGCCTTCCCTCACTCTGTTGAGCTACCATATGCTACATCTCTCACCTGCTTATTTCTGATCTTGCCCACTCCCACACCTTGTGTCTCATATCCTCCCCCTTTAGATTGTAAGCTCTTTTGCACAGGGCCTTTTGTTCCGGTACTGGTTGTTATGTATGTAACTCTGTTATATGTATGTAATTCATGTGATTTCTTTGTATTTTACAGCACTGCATAATATAATATGGATTCGGTGCATCCCTAAATAATAATAATACTGGGTATCCGATGTAGTTGTAATACCTACTTTCTCCAGCAGAGGGTGATCTGACTACATTCTAGTTTCTCTCTGACTTCATAGAAGAGCCCAGTTGCCAACGTTCATTAAATTTACTGAGTCACTAAACATAAGTTGTTTTTCATGTAGCCTACAAAGTTTTCATGTCCAAAAAGTAAAATAATTCTATAACCAACATTTCTTAAGAAATGTCTTTTTGAGCAGGTCCATTGTTTAAAGCTGTTTATTAACCTTTATGTTTGTTGCTAATGTGCTTTCCACTTAAAGGGCACCAATCATGACCAAAATCATTTACTAAGGAAATACACTATGTGAAAGTTCAAGAAATCTGATTTTTAAAACAGTTAGAATTGTATGTATAATGTAAATGATCAGCTCACTATTCCTTCTGCAAGATCTCCCCTATCTCCACTGCAGTTCTAGCTGAGGCAGCTATCTTGGATTTCACTGGCTCCTCCTACCTATATCTTCCCAGCCAACTGTAGCTCTGAAATCTCGCACATGCTCAGTTCAAATTCCTTGTTTGCTTATCAACCCTTCTAAGCTATTTTCAAATCAGCCAAACCTGTGTGTTAGCTGCTGTACAGTAGTGCTGCCCCCTGCTGGAAGTTAGCAGGTGGCAGCACTTCTAGTGGATACTTCTAGTGGAGGAGTTTACTAAAACAAGGCATTCTGGGTAGAATACTCAAAGCAGTGTTACAATCTGAGCATGCTCCTGAAATTTGCATATTAGAGTCTCTGTTAGAGTCTCAATATGGCTTCCCTCAGTGAAAGAACCCATTTGACAAAGTAAGGGATTTTTTTAAAACCTGCAGTTTTTTCAAAAAAATATATATGTAGTTTGATTAAACGTGCTTAGCTTGTACTGGTCAGATTGTTAATATGTGTTTGATTTTGGCTGTGATAGGTGCCCTTTAAACCTGCTTTTACAACCACTGAAAGGGTGGTTTGATATAGAATGGCTAGTTCTAAGCCACTTTTCAATTGGTCTTCATATATTTATTTATTTTATAGTTTTTTTTTTATTATTACGACTCTTTCCAGCTTTCAAATGGGGGTCACTGACCCCATCTAAAGCCAAATGCTCTGTAAGGCTACAGATCTATTGTTATTGCTACTTTTTATTACTCCTCTTTCTATTCAGGCCTTTCATATTCCAGTCTCTTCTTCAAATCAATGCATGGTTGCTAGGGGAATTTGGACCCTAGATTGCTAAAACTGCAGACTGGAGAGCTGCTGAATAAAAAGCCACAAATAATAAAAAATGAAAACCATTTCCAAATTGTCTTCGATTTAAATTTATTATAATTTTCTTTTATGACTAAATACATATAACCTCATTGACTGTCATAAACTTTTAACTGGATGTATGTGACATCAAAGAAATGTTGAACAATCAATAAAAACAAATGTAAAAGAAATAAAAACGTATCTCTAACAAGCTGTTAGAAATGAAGGAGAGTAACACTGTTAGGGAAGCGTGAGGCTTTATCCGCACCATACATACAGTATACGTGCCAGTTGGGGGTGAATGTTGAACTCTGGGCAGGAGATAAAACAAAATGAGGATGTTGGGGCACACGCTAAATGGTCAGCTTCTGAAACCAGAGACTTGAAATAAGGAACATGGGAAGGGGAAGTACACACAATCAGGAACCGCAATAAAAAATGAAGTCTGGCCAGCACAACCAGAATTCTTATAGGTTAAATATATGAACCCGGTGCTCTGCTTCCAACGAATGCTGTTTCCTGTACTGTGAGTGTGTGCGGATACGTTTGTGCCATGAGATTGCTTGTTTCAACAGCGAGGAGTAATGTTTCACAATCAGAGTGCAGCTGGGTCAGAGAGTGCAGGGAGTGACGTACATGCAAGTGTGTCTATAGGCAATAGGTTTGTCCCATCTTAAACACCCAGGGCTACACACAGACACGCATGGAAATTCCCTTGTATCTAATCAATACATCAGAGCAGAACCGCCCAGCCAGGGGGCAACTGGAACCCTAATAGTCTTTTAGCTTCATATACTTATAGCATTATAGAAAGAGAGAGAGAGAATGGGTGCTTGGTGAGAATTCATAAGCAGTAATGGGCGCAGCTTCGGCTTCCTGATTTCTTCACAAAATCGGGACATCACTTATCCTTTAATAACCAGCTGTGGGGGCAAGGGTGTGTGCTTAATATTAATGAACACTGTCATTGAATTCATGTGTCATAGGAAGGATAGTCTTATAGTTGGGTTCCCTGACTCTATCCTCTCCATAAAGGCCACCGTACATGGGCAGACCGAGTTAGCAGCTTATTGGCCTGTGTATGGGGCCATCCGACGGGCGTCCCCAATCGATATCTGCCTGAAAGTTGGCCAGATGCCGATCGGGCAGGGTAAAAAATCCCGTTGGATCGTGGCCGCATCTGTCCCGCAATCCGACTGTCCGTATTGCCTCCATTCTGGGCCCAAGATAGGATCAGCCTGATCAGTCCTGGACTGGGAGTCAAAATAGGCCCTGCCATTCCAAGTACAGAGATCCAAACAGCCCCCCACCAGCACAAACAGCCCCTACCAGCCCACTATATGGTACTTTTCTATTGAACCATACAGCAGCCCCTCTGGCATTTGCCAGAACCCACAGATTGCCAGTCCGGCCTGAGCCTGATATCGCCCACTTCAATGTGGCCGTATCAGGGAGAGATCCGCTCATTTGGAACAAGTGGATCTCCCTGTGCATGGCCACCCTTAAAATCTTAAAAGAACACCAAAAAATTCAATGTAGTGTTTCCCTATACTGGTAAAACTGGTGTATTTGCTTTAGAAACTATACAATAGTTTATATACAGTAGCTGCATTGTATCCATGGGGGCAGCCATTCACAGGATACACAGCAGATAACAGATAAACTCTACAGTATACAATGGGATTCTTCAGAGCTTATCTGTTATCTATTGTGTATCCTGTGCTTGAATGGCTTCCACCATAGCAGCTTTTTTTCTATAAACTCTATTAGTGTTTTTGGAGCAAACACACTATTTTACCAGTTCAAGGCAACAGTACTTTATATTGTCATTCCTTTTAAACACTTTATTTTTGGTGTTACTGTTCCTTTAAGGAACCAGCTGCCTTAATGATATTTTGCTTTGAATCTTGAACCTTAAAGGGATCAAATCCTCAAAATAATTGTACTGGACGGGGGCACATCTTCAACTGGGTAGGGTTGCTGTACATGGGAATGGATACAGTGGCTCTCAGTAATGAAGTGACAGTTGGAGACATTGGGCTGACAAATGTGTTTCTGGCAGATCTCGGGGGCCACATGTAGATGACTGTCCCGGGGGCCCCACTGTTTTGCAGTTGCAAGTTGCATGATGATGACTGTACCACTTTATATCAGTACCACCCTGCAGCCCTTCAGCTGGCGTCAAGGTAGGGCTATAGGTTGGCGCTGCTCTATTTGTTTGATGCGGGGCCACATATCATGCGTAAGGCTTTGGAGAAATGGAGATAATTGATTTGAACCCAAAAACAGTCACGTTTTTCAAGCTGGGGGCAGTTATTTGGCATGAAGCAGGATGGCAGCGAGTCAGATCCTCAGTGAATCAGAGAGCCTGAGTAATACTTGCTGCTTATTTAGCACATTTGACTTGGGGAAATTGAATCCATAAGTATATCGTACAATACCGATGGGATCTTCCAGATGTTGTTTAACTATAATTCTCCACAGTGCAGCAGCACCTCTAGGCCCTTATGTTGAGCATTGTGCTCGTCCCCTCATCTGCAGATTGCTGCCATCTACCCCCTAGTGGGCCAGTGTAGGCTGGACAGTCCTGAATTGTGGGCTCCCAAAATCATAGGGGTTCCGGAAAATAGGAGGAGTGTTGCTGAACTACCAGGGAAAGCAGCCAATGTAGCAGTGCAGCTGGGTCCTGCTAGTAATATTTGTGGTGGAATTGTAGTTAAAGCAGCACAAAAGGCAACTTTTAGAGGCACATTCCTTCTATTTTTAGAGTTGAAACTGGCTTCACTTAAGGTCTAGTAACCCATAGCAACCAATCAGCAATTTAAAAACAAATGTGATTCATTGCTGTATTGGTAACTACAGCTGGGCAAATGTTCTGCCTTTTATTACATTATCATGTATATGCCCCCTTTAAAGGGGAACCAAACCCAATTAGAGACCATAGGACCCCAGCACAAGTTCCACTTCAGATTATGATCCAGCCATTAATCAATTCTACTAAAAACCCAGATTCTGTGTGGTGACTTAGGTGGTGCTCTATCTGGGAATAAGCCAGAACAAGAAGGGAATCTGATGGCTAATGCAAAATGTGCTAAATATGTTTGGTTTATTGAGATCTCCAATCTACGTTTCGAAAGATCTACCCCCTTTCTCAAGTGTTCTCACAAAAGTAAAACAGATAGGGGTTCAGCCACCCTATACATGACTTTCTAAGGCAGAGCTGCACAGCGGAGTTGGCAGCCCCCAAGTTTTGGAAATTTACTATTACAATGTCGGTCCCAGGAGCAAAACTGGACCCAACCCCAGAACTGTGTCACTACCATTCCCTCCCCAGTTTGCAGCTATCACTATCACAAGGTGGGCCCCTAGGGGACACATGCCTGAGTGCAGTCACACCCCCTGCTGCTCCAGTAGCTGCCTGCACCAGTATCTGCACCAGTATCTGCAGCAATATCTGCACCAGTATCTGCAGCAATATCTGCACCAGTAGCTGCACCTGTGCACCAGTATGTGCAGCAATATCTGCACCACTATCTGCAGCAATATCTGCACCGGTATCTGCAGCAATATCTGCACCAGTAGCTGCAGCAATATCTGCACCAGTAGCTGCAGCAATATCTCCACCAGTATCTGCAGCAATATCTGCACTAGTATCTGCACCAGTAGCTGCGCCAGTATCTGCAGCAATATCTGCACCAGTAGCTGCACCTGTGCACCAGTATCTGCAGCAATGTCTGCACCAGTATCTGCACCAGTATCTGCAACAGTAGCTGCACCAGCATCTGCACCTGTGCACCAGTATCTGCCCCAGTATCTGCACCAGTATCTGCACCTGTGCACCCGTATCTGCCCCAGTATCTGCAGTAATATCTGCACCAGTATCTGCACCAGTAGCTGTACCAGTATCTGCAGCAATATCTGCACCAGTATCTGCACCAGTAGCTGGACCAGTATCTGCAGCAATATCTGCACCAGTATCTGCAGCAATATCTGCATCAGTATCTGCACCAGTAGCTGGACCAGTATCTGCAGCAATATCTGCACCAGTATCTGCAGCAATATCTGCACCAGTATCTGCACCAGTATCTGCACAAGTAGCTGCCCCAGTATCTGATGGTGCCGATCTCATTGATGGGGCTTTGTACATAGAAAGATGGAGAGCATTCTCAGGAAGGTTTTATTTTAAAGGGACCATGCATCATTTTCTCTTGGAATTCCTTTTGCTAAAGAAGGAATTTCCTTTCAGCATTGCCCCCTAGAGTTGAATAGCTAAGGTATCGATGCATGTACAGGTATGTGGGCCAATCAGTTGGCTGCCAACACATTATATAACCTCGCCCTTCACACCCACACCCTGTCCATGACTAAATCTGCCTGGGTTTTCCAAAATCATTTTTAGAGAGCTGGACATGTGCCTGTTTTTTTTTTCTCTCTGAACATGGAAATCCAGGCGCCATGACTAAGTGTCGGCCCATCACTGCTTTATTAACCTTTTCACTGCCGAAAGCCCTAGTACAGGGGTCCCCAACCTTTTGAACCCATGAGCAACATTCAGAAGAAAAAGGAGTTGGGGAGCAACACAAGCATGAAAAATGTGTGTGGGATGCCAAATAAGTGTTGTTATTAGCCATTTGGTAGCCCCTATGTGGATTGTCAACCTACATTGAAGCTCTGTTTGGCAGTGGACCTAGTTTTTATACAGCCAAAACTTGCCTCCAAGCCTGGAATTCAAAAATAAGCCCCTACTTTGAGGCCACTGGGAGCAACATCCAAGGGGTTGGAGAGCAACATGTTGCTCACGAGCTACTGGTTGAGGATCACTGCCCTAGTATATCCACAGTGCTGGAGTAAATGCTACTATCATGCCAATGCCATAGATGCTGAGTGAAAGAGCAACAGGACCCCAGTACTGAAAGGGTTAAATACAAAAACATTGCCCCTTTAGGGCTCTTACTGACGAGCGGTTGAAGCTGCGCTCCTCTGCATTCCATTTTTCTGCGTTCAACCGCAGGGAAGCGGAGGAATAGACGCATTTTTTTTCAATGGGGCTGTACTCACACAGGCGCGTTCAGGCCTGGACTGGGAGTCACAATAGGCCCTGCCATTCCAAGTACACAGAGGTCCTAATAGCCCCCTACCAGCCCACTATATGGTAACTTTCTATGCAGGCCCGGACTGGCATTCTGTGGGTTCTGGCAAATGCCAGAGGGGCTGCTATAAGGTGCCATAGAAAGTCAGTATTTAGTCGGGTGGGAGCTGTTTGGGCCTCTGTGTGGGCTGATTGGGCCTCTGTGTACCTGAAATGCCAGGGCCTATTTTAATTCTCAGTCCGGACCTGTTTCTATGGAACCATACAGCAGCCCCTCTGGCATTTGCCAGAAACCACAGATCACCAGTCCGGGCCTGCGTGTAGGCGCCGAACACACGTTGAGACGCAACATGCTGCATTTTTCCTGCGTTCGGCACCAACACGCGCCTGTGTGAGTTGAACGCAGAAAAAGGGAATGCAGAGGAGCACAGCTTCAACCGCTTGTCGGTAAGAGCCCTTAAACTGATGTAAAATTCACATACTAAATGGGTGCTCAGCAATTAATGGGAAAGTTCACCTTCAAAAAAATGTGCTTGTTATAGACGGTCCGTATGCTGTCGCTCTGCCCTGGCCCAGGCTGACAATCTGCGAGTTGTGGCAAATGCCAGAGGGGCTGCTGTAAGGTCTCATAGACAGTCACTACTATTATGACTGATCCCAATGTTATTAATAGGGGAAAAAAGAAAAATATATAGGAAGGCCGGTATTTTTTTCCAGAAAAGGTGGCAACTCTACTCCCAGTCCAGACCTGTCTCTGGCCCTTTCTGTTTACTGGTTATGACTCCTGAATACAATGTAGCAGGTGAGTTCTCCACAGCGGCCTCTGCTGCAAGGTTTCATTAGTCACAACCTGCAGTGCAGAGAATAGAAACAGACAGACACTGGTATCAATAAATACTGAAAATCCAGAGAAAATGAGGAATCAGTGGGAAACCACTGAGAATTATATTTTTCTTTCTGTATATATAAAGTTTTTTTGGGTAGAGTTCCCCTTTAATACAACTTCGGCGTGTTTAATATAAATGTACGTGTGTCCGTGCCTCTATTACTCTGCAGTGCTGGTTCGTGTTCAGTTTCACACGCGGCTGCCTCACTATAGTATCAGTTACATTCATGAGTATCGCTCCCGAACGGGAAAACCCCTCTAACCGCCACGTGACCTTCATTCGTGCTGCCCGGAAGTCTAGGGCGGGGATTCCCGGAAAGGGCCCTGACGTCACCAGAGCATTTCTGCCCATATATGGCCCCTTTCCTACGAAGCGGATTCCTGACAGGCTCCGCCTACTCGTGTACGTCACGGCCGGGAAGGGTTGGGTGCGGGGGAGTTGTCGGCAAACAAGTTATTGGAAAGTGAGCGCAAACAAAGGCTCGACCTTTCTCTGGCGATAACACTGGGTCACTGGGTGTGTGGTGGGAAAGGCCTTCTGGGCTGCTGCTGCTTTTTATCACTTCTTTACGTTGTCTTACCAGATTCCTATTGTTCTGAGACAATCTGCAATCGGTTTTCATTTGTGGTTTTTGAGTTATGTAGCTTTTTATTCAGCGGCTCTCCAGTTTGCAATCTGGTTGCTATGGTCCCAATTCCCCTAGCAACCATGCACTGATTTGAAGAAGCCACTGGAATATGAATAGGCGAGGCCCATGACTAGTGTTGCCACCTGCCAGGTATTTTATCTGCCTGGCCAGTAAAAATAATGGTTGATCCCAATGGCAAAAAAAAAAAAATATATAGGAAGGCCGGTATTTTTTTCCAGAAAAGGTGGCAACCCTATCAGTGACCCCCATTTGAAAGTTGGAAAGCTCAGAGACGAATAAGGCAAATAATCAAAAACCTTTAGATAAATAATGAAGACCAATTGAAATGTTGCTTAGAATGAGCCATTCTATAACCTACTAAATGTTAACTTAAAGGTGAACCTCCCCTTTAAAGCAAAGAAAAATCTGAATTTCATTTGGGATACAATTAGGGTTGCCACCTGGCCGGTAAAAATGATGGTTGATCCCAATGTTATTAATTGGGAAAAAAGAGAAATATACAGGAAGGCTGGTATATTTTTCCAGAAAAGGTGGCAACTCTAGATAGAATACATTCACAGGCAGGATCACACAGTTATATAGTGAATAAAGTACCCCCTCTTGTAAAATATAAGGATATTATAAGTTACCAAGGAGTTCCATGACCGTATAAAAGCACAAGGCTGGAAGACGAATGTTTTTATACAGGGGTGACTTCTAATATCCTCATATTTTCCAACAAAGGGTCATTTATTTATGATAATACACACGTTTCAGTGAGTCATGTGACAGAAATGACATCAGAACTCACCGTTTATAACTGATGACATCAGAACTCACTGTTTATAAGGATATAATTTACAAGATATTCATGGCGTTTGTGTGTTATATCAATACATTTGCAGCTACAGCAGTTATGCACATGCAAACTTCACAATGCACTGACAAATCACTTGACTTCGTTTCGGCGATCGGTTGAACTATTCAACATCACAGAGGAGGAAAAATGATTCTTGATAGACTACTAAAAATGTAAGTGGGTCTGTAATTTAGGCACTAGACAGTCATAAGATATGAATTGTCAGTAATAATATCCAGAGCCGGGCCAGGCCGGCCAAGCGTCCTAGGCATGATGTTTAAACTGGTCGTTATTTACATATTATTTGTGGGTTTTCAGTTATTTAGCTTTGTATACAGCAGCTCTCCAGTTTGTAATTCAAGCAACCTGGTTGCTAGTGTCCAAATTCCCCTTGCACAACCATGCACTGATTTGAATAAGAGACTGGAATATGAATAGGAGAGGCCTTAATAGAAAGATGAGGAATAAAAAGTAACAATAACAATACATTTGTAGCCTTACAGAGCATTTGTTTTTAGATGGGGTCAGTGACCCCCATTGGAAAGCTAAAAAGAGTCAGAAGAAGATGGAAAATCATTAAAAAAAACTATAAAAAAGAAAAAATGAAGGCCAATTGCAAAGTTGCTTAGAATTAGCCATAAATTAAAGTTAACTTTAAGGTGAACCATCTAGATGTGGAGGAGTAGATGATCTTCTGTGCCCACGTGAATTAACAGTGTCTGTGACTGGCCCACTGGGAAATCAGGAAAACTCCCGGTAGGCCCAGTGTTAGTGGGTCTCTTGCTTCTAACCATTGGGCCTGTTTCATGTAGGGTTGCCACCTGGCCGGTAAAAATAATGGTTGATCCCAATGTTATTAATTGGGAAAAAAGATAAATATATAGGAAGGCCGGTATTTTTTTCAAGAAAAGGTGGCAACCCTAATTTCATGGTCTTTCCCTATTTCTTTATGGGGAAATATGTTTAATAATGGAAGAGTATAGTAAGTAGATATAAAAGACAAGCAGAATAAAGAGGTTGAGTGAGGAGAGGAGGAATAATAGTTTGGAAAGTTGCCCTCAGCATCCCAATTCTCAATTTTGGCTTAGGGTCGAGCAGAGAAGCAATTAATCCTGGGCCCTGGCCTCAGAGGGGGCCCTTGGGAGAAGAGTTGACTGAAGATAAAAGTACAAAGGACAAATTAGATTGTGTAACAACTCCCAGCATCACACACTCAGCCCCCTCCTCTGATTCACCCGTGCATACAGTAAATCAATATGGCAGTTAGAAATTATCTGCAACACCCACTGGGTGCCAATATAGAAGTACAGCACTGACACCATACATTACAGAGCCTGACAGCTTACTCTATTCACTTGCAAAATTGTAGGTGTTTTTTTTCTATATCTCTGTTCTAAACCACAATCTATACAACCTAAAAACCACTGGTTACCTTCTTTTACTTGGCCTTTAACTTGAATTGCCATTTCCAGTCAGTCAGATACTTTGGACAGCTTTTGCCTCCAGTAACCTTTCTGCTGTGGTTCCTTTTATTCTCACTCAAGAGATGCCACTGAGTTTTTCTTGCAGTTAGTCATTTCCAGATTTTAGTACCAGTCACAGATAATCATAAAGATCCAGGAATGCTCTCTGTGAACCCTCCAGCAGGGAGTTGTAGTACAAGCACATGGGAGTTGGGAGGAAGTGTGGAGTATAGGCATGCAGGGAGTTGTAGTACAAGCACATGGGAGTTGGGAGGAAGTGTGGAGTATAGGCATGCAGGGAGTTGTAGTACAAGCACATGGGAGTTGGGAGGAAGTGTGGAGTATAGGCATGCAGGGAGTTGTAGTACAAGCACATGGGAGTTGGGAGGAAGTGTGGAGTATAGGCATGCAGGGAGTTGTGGGAGTTGTAGTACAAGCAAATGGGAGTTGGGAGGAAGTGTGGAGTATAGGCATGCAGGGAGTTGTGGAAGTTGTAGTACAAGCACATGGGAGTTGGGAGGAAGTGTGTAGTATAGGCATGCAGGGAGTTGTGGGAGTTGTAGTACAAGCACATGGGAGTTGGGAGGAAGTGTGGAGTATAGGCATGCAGGGAGTTGTGGGAGTTGTAGTACAAGCACATGGGAGTGGGAGAGGCAGTGTGGAGTCGGGCTCGGGCGGGTGCAGGTGGCGGGCGGGTGCAGGACGGGAAAAACCCGACCTGCACATCACTAAAACCCGAGACTGCAGGCTGAGCTGTCAAAATCGGGACTGTCCTGCAGAAAACGGAACAGTTGGGAGGTATTATAACAATACATTTGTGGCCTTACAGAACATTTGTTTTTTTCAATGGAGTCATTGACCCCCCCATTCGAAAGCTGGAAACAGTCTGAAAGAAAAAGGCAAATAATAAATAACCTATAAAAAAAAATGAAGACCAATTGAAAAGTTGCTTAGAACTGGCCATTCTATAACATACAAAAAGTTAACTTAAATGGCAAAACCCCTTTAAAATCAGGGATTCCCAGCTGCTGTTTCCCCCATAGGTTCCCTATTTCTGTTCCTTTACCTACTTCTTTCTTCTGCCCTTTATCCTCTTATTCTCTTTTTTTTCTCTTTCAGAAGCCACAAGTGCACTCACTGCGCTTTCTCTTTCATGTCGTGGGCTGGGAGGGCTTGAGGGAAAAGCACTTCTGCTCTGATCTCTCTATTCTCACATTCAGCCCCCCTAGTTACAGCATCATCTCCCAGGAATGTACACCGTTTCTCTCCCCTGGCTTTCATGTATTCCCACACGATGACTTTCTCTAGAACTATTCCAGTACTGCAGCCCAAGGGTCCCGACAGTGCGTGCTGGGGCGAAGTTTGTGGTTGGCCTAAAATTAACCCCTTTTCAGCCATGCTCTCGGCTCTGAAACAACTTTTGGGATTGTTGCAGGCTAAAGCCCTAAGGTCCAACCAACTTCTACCATACTTGTTTTTAAAGCATAAATACACTGTTACTGGCCTTGTATTAAAGGGGTTGTTCACCTTTAAATTCACTTGTTATATAATGTAAAGTTTTATATTTTAAAACAATTTGCAACTGGTTTTAATTTTATATTATATGTGGGATTTGAGTTAGATAGCATTTTATTCAGCAGCTCTACAGTGTGCAATTTCAGCAATCTGGTTGCTAGGGTCCAAACTGACCTAGCAGCTATTTGAACAAGGGACTGGAATATGAATAGGAGAGGCCTGAATAGAAAGATGAGCAATAAAAGGTAACAATAACAATGTGTATCCTTACAGAGCATGTGTTTTCTAGATGGGGTCAGTGACCCCCTATTAGACAGCGGGAAAGAGCCAGAATAATTTAAAAAAACTATATAAAGACCAATGGAAAAGTTGCTTAGAAATTAGGGATGCACCGAATCCACTATTTTGGATTCAGCCGAACCCCCGAATCCTTTGTGAAAGATTCGGCCGAATACCGAACCGAATCCGAACCCTAATTTGCATATGCAAATTAGGGATGGGAAGTGAAAAATAATTTAACTTCCTTATTTTGTGACGAAAAGTCACGCAATTTCCCTCCACACCCCTAATTTGCATATGCAAATTAGGATTCGGATTCGGTTCGGCCGGGCAGAAGGATTCGGCCGAATCCGAATCCTGCTGAAAAAGGCCGAATCCTGGCCGAATCCCGAACCGAATCCTGGATTCGGTGCATCCCTATTAGAAATATCCATTCTATAACATACTAAAAGTTAATTTTAAGGTGAACTACCCCTTTAATATTGTAGCACCGCTAAACCACTTTCTGTTTTTTTTACAGCTGTCTATAAATTAAGGGGAGTTCCACTCGAGAGACCTCAGTTTATGGACAGTCATAAAGTTCTTTAAATGGATGTTCTAGGTCTCCAGCTATTCGTAGGGGTCTGTTCATATTATCAGCATATGCACTTTATACAGAAACCTTTATTTAGCTTTATGATTTTTGCAGAATATTATACCCTCTCCTGCCAGTGGGCACCATGTACCCATGCCATGTGCAGTGGACACTTTCCCTTTACATCTTGTTGCCCATCATTCAAGCCACTGCCAGACTGCAACTGCCAGTAACTATAGCAACTAGAGAGCTACCTAACTGGAGAGAATAACAACTGCCCTGGCCAAAAAAAAAGAAGTAGTGAACCGCAAAGAACTAAATGCAGAGTATTCCAGTCTAAGCACCTGAAAGGGCAGTTTAAAGGGGTGGTTCACCTTTAAATTAACTCTTAGTATGGTCTCTGACCCCATCTAAAAAACAAATGCTCCAAATGTATTGTTATTGTTACTTTTTATTACTCATCTTTCTATTCAGGCTTCTCCTATTCATATTCCAGTCTCTTATTCAAATCAATGCATGGTTGCTAGGGGAATTTGGACCCTAGCAATCTGAACTGCTGAATAAAAAAACAAAATATCTATAAAAAAAAACCCCACAAATAATAAAGAATGTAACCAATTGCAAATTGTCTCAGAATAACACTCTCTAAGGGCAGGACTACACGGCCGATTCCGCCACGCTATGCAAAATTGCAGGCGTCATGTCGGATGCGACAGAAATAAGGTAAGTAATTAAATTGTTGCATCGTGTTGCTGCATTGATGCACGCAACATGACTGTCAGATGCAGAAGCTGCACGCTACGTCTGCATCTGACAGTCGTGTTGCGTCGCATCAACAATGCGACACGATCCGACACTACCATTACTTACCTTGTTTCCGTTGAATCGACGCCTGTGATTTTGCGCAGCGCGTCGGATCACGGCGGAATCGCCCGTGTAGTCCTGCCCTAAGTCATACTAACAGTTAATCTATAGGCAAAAAACCCTGTTAAGAACTAACTGTGAAGTGGATGGCAGCCTGAAGAACTGACTGCAGAATATACCAACCCAAAGAACTGACTGTAGTGTACAGCAGCTAAAAGAACCAAATGAATATACTAACCTAAACAACTGAGCCTATGAGTAAGTGCCCATTTAGGCACAAAACGCGTTAGGCTTCTTGTATGTCTTAATAACGTCTTTTTATTTACTGATTTACTACTTTGAATTCTAAAGAACTGACTACAACTACAGGTATTGGACCTGTTATCCAGAATACTCAGGACCTGTTATTCAGAATGCTCGGGACCTGTTATCCAGAATGTTCAGGACCTGGGGTTTTCTGGATGAGCAGTCTTTCTGCAATTTGGACCTCCATACCTTAAATTTGCTGAAAATAATTTTAACATTAAAAAAACCCAATAGGCTGGATTAAGTATTAATTTAGTGATGCACCAAATCCACTATTTTGGATTCGGTCGAACCCCCGAATACTTCGCCAAAGATTCAGTCGAATACCGAACCGAATCCTAATTTGCATATGCAAATTAGGGGTGGGAAGGGGAAAACATTTTTTACTTCCTTGTTTTGTGACAAAAAGTCACACGATTTCCCTCCCCGTCCCTAATTTGCATATTCAGATTAGGATTTTGTTAGGCCGGGCAGAAGTATTCGGCCAAATCCGAATCCTGCTGACAAAGGCCGAATCCCGAACCGAATCCTGGATTCCGTGCATCCCTATAATTATATCTTAGTTGGGATCAAGTACAAGCTGCTGTTTTATTATTACTGAGATAATAATAAATGGATTATTATCCATTTGGATAAAATGGAGTCTATGGGAGACGCCGAGATGGCCTTCTCTTAATTCTGAGCTTTCTGGATTATGGGTTTCCAGATAATTGGTCCCATCTGAATAAACTGACTGCAGTATATACAAAGCTCAAGAAATGACTTCACAGTATGACAAATATACATTACATCAGCAGATAATGTCAGACTAAAGCGCTCACTAGAGTATATGAACTCAGCGATTGTTGAATCGAATTAAATGTAATTCTTATTCATGTGATACACAAAGACACAGCAGCTACACAGGAGGACAGTACACAATCCCAATGGGTAAAATACAGCAGAAACATGAAACCGCAGCACCGCTCTCTAACATCTCTCGCAGCCTCATCCAACCCATTCTCTCTCTCTCTCTCTCTCTCTCTACTCCCTGCAGGGCACTGCATCACATGAACCCCCCTCGCACCTCCCCGTACGGTTTCACATCAAGCTGCGTTTGCCAGCGGGGTCTATAACTGGCAGCGCCTACACACCAACTGCCAGCTTGCGCAATACGGGGTGAGATTTTTTTTTGGACCACTCTACAGCTTACGTCTTTCCACCTACAGTCCTCCTGAATCCGAGCGTGAAATCTGAACTGGCACTTTCACTCGATTGGCTGGAAAAGTTTCTTTTTAATGGTAAATAATAAATAGTGCATGGGAAAATTAAAAAGAATCAGCTGCAATGCTCTAATTAGCACAGCTCACACGTTTTTCTTACATGCTTTCTGCGCAAGCAGTATTTAACCCCTATAGGGTTTTCATTTATTGAGGAAGATGCAAAAACGGGGAACTAATGCTCAAAGAATTAGGCTAGAAATGCTACACATTATGTTTTGGGGTTCAGTACCAGCCCGGACCACCACAGCCCTTTAGCAATTAGCAGGGAAGATGTGTGCCTCCAAAGCTGCCCCAGTGAGTGGCATAATTATAGGGGTACAGACTCCATAACTGTGGTGGGGTACAGGGGCCCAAAATGAGAGAGGAGAAGGGTGGGTCATACTACAATGCTGGCAATATTATGAGTGACCCAAGATTCTATTTGTGGGTCATCCATGATATTGTGCAGTATGGGGGCCTGAACAATTGTTTTGTAGGGGACCCAGACCCCTATATTTCCCTCAACTACTACATTAGTTTCCCATGTTGTTTCTTGCTGGATCACAGCACATGCTCTGGGCTTCTGTTACTTACCTGAGCTTAGGTTGTAGTTATGTGGGGGTCGGCCTGCCTTACGCATAATATTATTGGGTCACGGGCTGGTTTGGGTTGAACTTCATCCCACCTGCAACCTTCTACTGCCCCACTTCTGCTTTATGATGTCCCAGGTATATAAACAGGGGAGCACATAGGGTTAGAGGTTTTGTACGGGTCAATATGTGGCTTTTAGCTGACCCGCACATCACTATTAGGCTGATTTATTATACATGGCAGCTCAGAAATCACTGCTGTCTGCTTCAGAATTTAATCAGCCCTGTAGCATCAGCTTCTGTGCAGGAACCTCATCTTCTGCTTGATGATTTCCAATGTCCCCTATGCTTAGCTTCTCAGCAGCAGCGGCCAAAGTACACTGAGCATGTGCAGTGCCACTGACACACAAAAGACAGCTTAACAAAACCAAGATGGGGAGCTGCAGGGGACAACTTCAGAGGCCTGGGTCATTACTGTTATAGGGCTGCTGTATCTCTAGGCTGTATATATAAAAAGTATATTATATAATATGCAGCAAAGTATGCACATCTGGGCTAGTATAAAGTGCTATATCTGATAGTGATGTGCGGGTACAGGTTTTTAGAAGCCGCAACCGACCCTAACCTGCCCTCACCGGCACCCGGCCCAGCTCCTCCATTTAAAGACCCGCACTTGACCAGCCCAATTATGGGCAGGAGCAAATCTATAAACGGAGGAGCCGTACGCTGGCAGTGTTAGGTCGCAGGCGGGGAGAGAGGAAGGAACCGCTCAACCAGAACCCGCCCATGACCCAAAGATTTGATGCGGCAGCAGGACCTAACCGGCCGGCCCGTACATCACTAGTATCTGACCATTGCATTCCTAACTGCACAGCCTAATTGCCATCTAATGGGATTGTACACCAGTCTGTAGATACTGCTACCCAAGAGGTCCAACATATGAGGCGCTGGCTAGATCATTCTGAGGAAGATGGCCAGTGTGCCCAACCAAATCACTCAATGTTGTATTTCTTAAGGAAAGGGTTAAACTGGTGACTATTTCTTTAAATATGAACTTGGCCTTCACGGTTCTACATTTAACTCTCCAACATGCTTGAAAGTGCAAGTTAAGCCCCGGGGAATTCTTCTCTGTGTCAGTTCTATGTGTCAGCTAACAAGCAGGGCAGCTGTACCGATCCCATGGACAAATGCTTGTTATTTCCCCCTACGCCTGATCAACCCTCCTTTCCAGTTGCCGCTGGGTTGGCCATGTCCTGAGCATAGCACCCTGCACACTAGCTCCCTTGTGCACACGTTTCTGTCCTCACTGAGAGAAATATAAAGAAACCTACTCCGAGAGGTAAGGCCCAGCGTGAACTTGCATAGCAATCTGCAATATCCTTTATAAACTTTAGTGGGGGTGAATTATAGTTTCTAATGCTCTGCAGCTTCATACAGGAGGTTCAGCAATACCCAGCCTTCAGCCTCTTATATAGATTTGTCAGATTCCCCTCCCAATCAAGGGCTTTCAGATTTGCCATCAGGTTAGGACTGGCCTGCCAGGATACCAGAGGATCTCCTAGTTGGCCCCAGTTTGTAAAAATTGCAATTAGCCCTTTATTATTTCCACCATAAGCCGACAGGGTTGCACTGGGCTGGTGGGTCACCGGGAAAAAACCTGGTGGGCCCACCGACTCGGATCCACTACACCGCCTTAGTAGGACCCTTAGCTGCTCCAGTCCAAACCCCGACTCTGGCTGCAAAAAGGAAGTACAGGTATGGGACCTGTTATCCAGAATGCTCAGGACCTGAGTACCAAAATAAGATTTAAACATGTATTAAACCAAGTAGGATTATTTTGCAGTCAATAAGGATTAATTATATCTTAGTTGGGATCAAGTACAAGGTACTGTTTTATTTTTACAGAGAAAAAGGAAATCATTTTAAAAAATTTGGATTATTTAGATAAAATGGAGTCTATGGGAGACGGACTTCGGAGCTTTCTGGATGACGGGTTTCTGGATAGCAGATCCCGTATCTGTAATTTTAAAAAATGTGGATTGATTGGAAAAAATGGAGTTTATGGGAGACGCCATTTCTGTAATTTAGAGCTTTCTGGACAATGGTCTTCCGTATACCGTTTTCCATACCTGTATACAGTGTCGGACTGGCCTACCGGGATACCAGGATAACTCACGGTGGGCCCAGGTGTCAGTGGGCCCTTGTGCTGCTAAACATTTGGCCTATTCCATGGCCATTCCCTATTTCTATGAGAACAAAGAGACTAAATAGATTATAGTATGTAAAGAATAGAGACTAGGAGAATAGAGGTTGAGTGAGGAGAAGAATATTAGTAATAAGAGTGGGCCCCTGGTCTATGGTTCTTTGGTGGGCCTCTGGTGTCCCAGTCCGACACTGCCTGTATATGGTATGTGTTGCGAGTGGAGGGGGCGGCTGATTGGAAGATTTTGTGACTGGGGCGGGGAGGCAGCAGCCCCCCGTGGGCCTAGACACCCCAGTTCGACCATAAGCCTATATTACCTTTATAACATTTGACACAATCTTTATCTCGTAATTGTATTAGTGGGCCCTTGTTGTGTGTATAGGCTGTAAGTGAATAACTGTTTTCATTTCACTAAGTCATACAATAATATCTAATCCAGATGATGTGGATAAATATAAATACACTCCCTTTGTGAATACCTGTGCCTCGTTTCATCAGACACAAAAGTAAAGAAATGTACCCACACAGTCACACGTTAGAAAAACAATATCATTTACTTAAATACTGAAACATGACACATATAAAAGCATACATCAACGGTCCAGGTTTGTGTTACATTCGCAGTATAAAAAAAAAAAAAAAAGAGAAACAACAGTACATTTCCCAACATTAAAATATGTATATATATTTTTTTCTTCCATTTCCCAAACTTGAGCTTCCAGGAAGCATCTATAAAATACCCAGACATCTGAAAGTACCTTTTTTTTTGTGTGCGCGCATTGTTTCGTTAAATACATCGACGATATATATAATTAGTTTGACGGGGGATTTTTTTTCTGATACCAGCAGAAGAGAAATCTCATCCCGAAACACCACAAACTTCTAAAAATAACACTCTGCTCGAGTCGAAGTCAGACTATCGCTCTGCAATGATCTGCAGCTCTGCTGAGCAGCAGTGGCCAAGATGAAGATATATATATATATATATATATATAAATGTTATTTCTGTAAACGTAAGTTCAAAAAAATATCTGCTGCATTTGTATAGGCTATATATATATCCATCCAGTTTTATCCCAATTCCACACATTGCAAAACGCTTTATAAAGGAATGCATACTGTCCATAAAATAGGTCTATTGAGTGCAGCATTGAATCAGTACTGAGATACTCCACATCATTATACAGTGCAACATGTTCAGTATCAGTGTAATAGACACCCTTATGTTTGATCAGGCACATGGATGCACCTTGCACCTATTACACAGAATACAAACATTTATAATGGTCCCTTTTTCCCCCCATCCCCCACTCATAAGATGCAGTCACATGACTATCTGTAATACAATCACCTTCCTCATTTTTCACATTATGTTGTTCTGATTCTAATAAAGATAAATTTAAGTGCTGGGTTTAGGGACATCAATGAGGTTGATCAATGTTGCTGCAGCCCCACCCCCCACAAAAGTGTAAAAGCAACACATCTGCAAAGACACACACACATGCTCATGTAACGAAACTGTGCAAATTTGCCCCATGCAGTAACCCATAGCAGTCAATCATATTCAGTGGTTCTAAAGAGACCACAGCAGGTTGCCGATTGGTTGCTTTTGGTTACAGCCCTGGAGAAAATGTGTGTCTGTGTTACTACCTGAGCCCGTGTCACAGTTTATACTAAAGTAACTTCGTTTTCAGACATTAAGTGCAAGTTCTTCTCCTAAGTCCAACTTAAGTCTTTAGCCGGAGCAGTGACAATAGGATAGGAAGCGTGGAGTGTCTGTAGAAGGGCTCCGATACTTCTCCAGAATGTAACAGCAGAATGTTTCAGGCTACTGCTGTCTCATATCAGATGTCTCTGTTTAGGTCTCCTGTGCTTACAAATGCCTTGATTACTGGAGTAGATGAATGAACGGAAGGAGATAAGCACCTGCTAGGGAGCTCAGAGTCCATCTTTATTCTTTGCCTCCCTTCCTCAGTCCACCAGTGTTCTCAGAAAACCTGATGTCCCTTCCCAGTTAGCAGAAGCTGGCAACCATGGCGGGCATGTTCTCTCACCCTCACCTTCAGCTGCTCTACTTGCTCTCTGAGGGCCCCGGCTGTGCCACTTAGGCCGCTGTTCTCATTTTTTAGTTCCCTCACCTTTTCTTCCAGCCGGGCGATTCTCTCCAGCTTTCGTTTGCGGCACTTGGTGGCGGCCAGACGATTCCTTAGCCTCTTTCTGTCCACCTTGATTCTCTCCTGCTCCTCCATGTTGATGGGGGACAGTGGTGTGGGAGACCCTTCCCTGCTGTCTACCCTTCCTCCGTTTGTATCAGGCACAGTCTGTGGCTCTTCTTTAAAGGGTGAAGCCCCATAGCCAACATGAGTCTGTGGTAAATAGTTAATTGTTGCCGAGGGTTGACGGTAGCAGCTTGGGTGATAATTAGCCAGGTTGGCGTAAACAGCAGTGTCCCCATAGATGTTGCTACCAGCAGGGGAGGCAGCGCTCCCACCCAGAGGAATAGAGCCCCCACCTAATGACACGTTGGGAGGGCAATCACGGTTCATCTTGTGCAGGTCATCGAGGGCCTTAACGAACCCATCCACAAAGCCTTCTTGCTCCTCTGTTATGCCACTGCCTCGGGAGTAGTAGAGTTGCCCTCCGTTAGGACCACTTATGACCCCAGGGCCACTGTGGATGATCATTCTTTCAAGCTCTGGGGCAGCCATTTTCAGGCTGGATGGTGGAGTGTGGTGGGAGGCAAGCGATGAGGAGTCTTGATGCGCATAGAAGGGCAAGTCGTGCTTTGCAATCCGGTAGGATTCGGTCAGGTGCCCCAGGGTGGGTTTCATGAGGCCGGCGTCTGGCCGAGAGTAGGCTGACAACAAGGAGTCATCATGGTAGAAAGGCTGCTCCATCTTGGAGCACATGGAAGAGGTTTATAGAACTGGTTCACACAGGCAAAGTGTTGGAAGTGTTGCTATCCAAGCCTGAGGACAGTTCAGAGTCAGTCAGTCCTGTAGAGTCCCTGACAAAACAGGGCAGTGCTGGAATCACCACAGTCTTCCCTAAGCAAAGGACAAAGTCTCTGCAACAGTGTGGGAGCTGGTGACAGGGCAAAATGCAGGCAGTCTGGTGTTCATACAGACGCTCTTGCCTGGATCAGCTCCGTATGCCACTGCCTCTGCCTCCACCCGCGGATCGTTGTCTTTCTGACAACTCTCTACAGGCGCCACATGCCTTTATACGCCGGTCCCGCCCCCCGGAACAATCGAACCAGCGGCTGATTGGCCGACTGTCTGTAAACGTCAGTCGCGACGTGGAGGAGAGCGGGAAGGGGGGTCAGGGGCGTGACGTCAGTGCCAGGAAGCTCGTGCTGCTTGTAAACAGGAGAAATGGATGGGGGAGGGGAGGGGAACCTGTGAGGGAGACCAGGGTGTCTGAGCTGTTGTTTCTGTGCACTTATTCACCTTCATACAGGAACTCGGCTTCTATATTATATGTTATATACACAACGAGCTGATCTGACAGGATTTTCATATTGAAAATATTCCATCAGCTGATTTTCCATTATAAAACTGCCAATGTACCTTATTTATACATCTTTTTTTCCTGGCACATGACTTTTAGCTGCTGTGCACCTGTCTGGACTCTGTATATTTATATTCATAGACACGTCAAACTGGAGAACAGCAAATGCCTGGTCTCTGCTAAAAAATCAACTGGGTGTGAAAGAGAAAATCTTTGGGCTCCTAACGGTGGCCATATCAGGTTTGTCAAGGTTGTTAAACGAGCGGATCTTAACCCGGTATGCCCACCGAAGGCGGGGCGATATCAGACTAAGCCGATCATTCAGCTCTAGGGCCAAACGATTGGATTACAATGAAGGGAATGGGCGCCAACTGGATGAGGATCGTATCAACAAGCCAATGCGGTCCTCAGTCGCCAAAAAAAATCAAACCTCCCGATTGATATCTGCCTGATTTTTGGTCTAAAGGACTATGGGGCATGTTTACTAACATTGGAGATAAATATCTGGAGAGATTTCTGGAGATGTTGCCCATGGCAACCAATCAGCAATTAGATTTAAACAGCCATCTATAACTTAGAAAACAAAAGCAAAGATCTGATTGGTTGCTATGGGCAACATCTCCAGAAATCTCTCCAGATATTTATCTCCAATGTTAGTAAGCATGCCCCTAAACCCTTAATTAAAAAACCCTACCCTATACAGACCCCCCTCCCTGCTCCCCCCAGCTTAGCTGTTACCTCTGTCGGTGCAGATTCAGCGCATCAGAGTTCACGGCCGACATATTCTTCTCTTCTGTCTTCTTCAGGAAGTAAGTGCTGTATTGGCGCATGCACAGTTGGAGCAGTCTTCGGGTTTTTGACAACTGCGCATGTGCCGAAATTGACGGAAATCGCCGAAGCGCTGGAAGAAGACCCAAAGATTACCGAAAAGAAGGTGTCGTCCGTGAACTCCGATGCCTTGAATCTGCACCGAGGGGTAAGTAAAGAGTTAGGACATCGGAGTTCACAGGCGACATCTTCTAAAATACCGGCCAGGTAGCAACCCAAGGGCCCACTAGGGCTGTGATACCAAGGGCCCTCCTTGGAACTTCTAGGGTCTTCCTGCCGACACCCACCAAGCACATAACTACCTGTGTGTGTGCTGTGTTGTGTACCACTCATTAACTTTGTGGGGGGCCAATTGAGGCAGCATGCCCAGTACGACCCTGCTGTCGTATTACGATAATATCAGGGCGTACCTACCGCCACCCAATCCCTAGAGGAAGCTGCTTCATCTGTAGTTACGCCACTGGATGTCTACTGCCTATCTAATAATATTCATGGATGACTGCCAATGGGACATAACTTTTGTACAGTTGTTGTATGGTCAGAACATCGTCTCATTTGTGATTTTTCCTACCTTAATTCTACAGTTTAAATCTGAATGTTAGTTTTACATTGTGGCATTAAAATGTACAATCGATATCCGAACGTTTGCCATATGACGAATAAAAGCTGAACGTGTATGGCCAGCTTAAAATTCGAATTAAAATGAGATATGAGATAAAATGAGATATGTCCTTCTAAATCAGTTATGAGCAACCAGTGTTCCAGAGCTCCATGCGCTGCTCAGATCAGGGCCGGAACTAGGGGTAGGCAGAAGAGGCAGCTGCCTAGGGCGCAATGATTAGGGGACAGCTATCTCTTCTGCCTACCCCTAGACCGGACTCACCTGGAATTTAGTGTAGGCTATGTCTATGTCCCCCTGAAGGATATTGCGCATGCACGCGAGCAGCATTACTGCGCATGTGTGAGCGTCGTAATAGATCAATCCTGCGTCGTTATAGATCAATCCTGCGTCGTTATTGCGCATTTGCGCCAGCGTCGTAACTGAGCATGCCTCTGGCTCAGATCCACCATTTTGGCAGCCATGTTTAACCCATCTCAGTTTTAAACCAAACCTTGGCAGGATGAATCCCCTCCAATAACAAAATATAACCTATAGTTCTATGTGAAATCTCGAAGTTGCGGCAAATTTCCATGTTTCATGGCGGCGAATAAATTTGCGAAACTGGTGTAAAAAAAATTTGGACATGCAACGGAAAAGTTGCTCGCATCAAAACCGTTGCACGTCAACATTATTCAGATACCCATTGACTTTAACTCTGGCGTCAAAATTGATGCAGGTGTCAAAATTCGAGTTTCGCAAACGGGAAACGGGAGAAATTTGCCCATCACTAAATACATATATATATATATATATATATATATATATATATATATATATATGTGTGTGTGTAAATCATTACTTGTTTAGGCAGATCCTCCCCTCATCTTTGGTTATTAGGTATTCCTGTAGTTCAGAGGATGGTGAAGGCTGGGATTATCACTCCCAGACACATAAACATAAAACATCTCAAAACATTTTTCTGGTTCCTTCATATAATCCTTTCCCCAGATGAAAGAGGCTTTCAGGACTAACCACGCTATATTCTATATTTGTATTCCAGCAATTGTGTGACTATAACACTTTACTGTGTTAGAGAAGTCAAATGTTAGTCAGTGGTTGATCCCCTTTCAACCAAACACCTGCATACTGACATCTGAACTCTAGCAGGACTGCAACTCCCAGCATCATGGACTTGACTATTCAGGTAGTATACCCTGTGACTGCTGGGAGGTTTAGCAGATTTAGGGAAACAGTGGGGCACTGCCCTAAAAGCAGTTTCAGTCTATGCTTAAGTAAAAGTTCCTAAGTTTAGGGGGCCCTAAAATGATTTTGTCATAGGGGCTCAGTAATTTCTAGTTATGGCACTGCCCAAAATCTTTCTGTCAGCCAGCGCAGTGGACCCTGTATTGTTGTAAACTGGTTATGTCCCCCTATTTGCCGCTCAGTAATATACAAGGGTGAGCTCCACCAGTCCTGTCTGAAGATGTTACCTATCCTGGCTGCTCCTTTCCCTCGGGCATGTGACTCTGCTTGGAATCCGGATGCGCCGCGCCCTATTTGGAGGCTTAATTATGTGCCAGGCTTTTTCATACTTGGCATTCCAACGCTGGCATCCTGTAGGACCGGCCTTTGCCTCCTGTCACCACCTGTCACAACCCCACTACATTAAACTCCACTCCCCTGTCACTCTCAGCATTGCCTTATTGGTCTGCTGCTTATCTACATTGTTGTGAGGATCATTTTATTTATTAGCCTGTGAGAGAGGATTCTTCCTCCCACATTGTCATTACATGCGTTCATCAGAACTAAGCTGGAACGAGATATCTTCAGTTCAGTTCTGTTGTTGAACTATAACTTTCAGCATTCCTAACAGCCAATACTACTTTGCCTTACTATACACGCTAGCCCCTGCACTTAACACCATTCTTCCTTGCTATAAACTTACTATGCATACTGTTCAGCTCTTTCTCATCCTTACTACCGCACACTTGCTCCCACACTTACAGCTCTTTCCCCTGACACCATCAAAATCAGAAAGCGAAAGTGTTTTTTTTACCCAAAAGGTGTTTTTTGCCTTATAAAACAGATTTTCAGCCCCACACCCACATTATTGAATTTCACATGCTTTTCTCCCCTTAGAATTATTTATTAATATACACACTTTTTTTGTTTCCTGATCTGTACAAATATACTGCTCTGGACTAGGCCGGCAAAAAACTCAGTGGGTTCCATTGGCCCAGACCAGCTCCCTACAGGCACCTGAGATTGCATGCCGCCATAAGAAGGTACACACTGGGGGGGGATTGGGCCCTTGATGTGGCAGCCCCGGTGGGCCCAAACCTCTGTATGTGCACCTGTATGTTAGTTTGTATGTTATATCCTATGGGGAGATGTTGTGTTTCACTCCAATCTGTTATTGGAAGATATAACATACACTTTGTATCCATGGGATTTAGAGAACATATAGGTTATTTATCAAGCTCCGAATATCCGAACCACAAATAATTCGTAGTTTTCGTAGCAAAAAAAAAAAACCTACGAATTATTTGAGATTTATTAAAGTCAAATGGTCTAAAAAATCAGAATCCGAAACCCCAGCATCTCAAAGCTATCAGGGTCTTGTATAAGTCAATGCGGAAGGTCCCAGTGTCTGTGCTGATGTCTGTACCGATAAGCAATGATTTCTGGGCTTCATAGCGAAAAGCTCCAAAACTCTGAACATTTTTTAGTTTTTGCGAAAAACTTCGAACAATTCGGAGTTTTCAGGGAAAGCTCAGAAGTTTTCAGAGTTTTGCCCGACCCTATTTTTTCTGGCTTTTTTCCTTCATAGATAAGGTCCGTTCGGGAATTTGGAGTTGCTCCGAGTTGGATATTAGAAATACTGAGATAAATTCGGACCTTGATAAATAACCCCCATAGATTCGTATTAGACAAATGTAAGGATGTTTCCCATTTGAGACTATTGGGCACAAGTGAATGGATTTCCTGCGTGACTCTATAAAGGTAACATGGAGTACAAGAAGGTCAGGGAAGAGAGTTTCTGTAGTGCACAGAGGGAGAGTTCATTGGAACAAGCCGATACCTGCACAGGTTGCACCCACCTCCCTGTTTATGTGCTGAGCTAGGAACACACCCTGTACTGACACGACAGTCTCACCTTGTCAGGGACGTGCGCTGATAGGGAAGCTTGAAACAACCATTACTGCAACAGGATCCTGCCAGTATTTTCCAAGGGTAATGTAGGGTCACAGACAGGCGGAGGCTAAGGAATTGTGGCCTTGGGCAGGTCACTTCAATCTTGCTTTGACTCTATCTCTATACTTCCAATTGTGTATGAGCATATGCAATTGGCCCCGATCCTATACAATGAACATTGGCTGATATGGTGCATTAGTGGATACAATTTAAATGCATTTTGGGGCAACCCAGGACACTCAGGGATTTTATAGAATAATTATCAGTATCCCTGCAAAGCAGAAAGTCACACAACAGAAAGCAGACCTGTCATTAAATAAAATGTGAGTTGTCTAAATAAGTCTGTGTGTACTTCTCCATGGGGCAGACTAATATCAACTTCAGCCCTAGTAATGCTGTACCATACCTCTCAACTGTCCCGTTTTCAGTGGGACAGTCCTGCTTTTGACAGCTCAACCAGACTGTACTGAAAAGTCACAACTTTCTCTGCACTGAACAGCCAGAAAAATATACAAAGCTTCTAACTTAATTAGCTTTTGGCAGAGAACCCATAACAGCCACCAGGTGCAACTAAGATACCTTTGTAACAATTTTGAGCTAAGCAAACAAGTAATTGTAACAATTTAGATAAGGAGGTCCCTTGGTAAAAGTTAGGGTAGAACTAAATGGGCGTTTGGAATCCGATAACTTTTGTTCCGACGCGAGGGAGCGTCGGATGCGCCGAATCTAAGGTAAGTAATGTTGGACGGTGTCGCAGCATGCATCCAACACGACACGACTGTTAGATGCGAATGCTGCATGTTGCGTCTTCATCGGACAGTCATGTTGGATACACGCTGCGACAACGTCTGACATTCCTATTACTTACCTTAGATTCGGCTCATCCAATGTGACGCCAGCACTTCCTTGCATCGGAACATAGGTATCGCATTCAAAACGCCTGTGTAGGTCTACCTATAGACTCACAGCTTAAAGGGCAATTCACCTTCATTAACAAAACTGTAATAACTGAATACACAGAAATATGTTCAAATTTCCATAACCTGCCAAATTTTGTAAAATGAACATGGTAATTAGGGGGGTGGCCACAAAAATGGGGGTTTGTCCCTCTTTTTATTTCCAAAACGTTGGGAGGAATGCTGTACAAAAATAATATGGAGACTGTCCCTCCCACTGCAGGGTGATACAGTGACACAGACAGGAGGGAACTATGGGACATGAGTCTGTCCCTCCCACTGCAGGGTGATACAGTGACACAGACAGGAGGGAACTATGGGACATGAGTCTGTCCCTCCCACTGCAGGGTGATACAGTGACACAGACAGGAGGGAACTATGGGACATGAGTCTGTCCCTCCCACTGCAGGGTGATACAGTGACACAGACAGGAGGGAACTATGGTACATGAGTCTGTCCCTCCCACTGCAGGGTGATACAGTGACACAGACAGGAGGGAACTATGGTACATGAGTCTGTCCCTCCCACTATAGGGTGTCCCAGAGATGCAGCGAGGAGAGAGATTTGAAGAGTGGAATTTTCCTTTTGCACAGTACAGGCAAGGTATATCAGATGGCTACATTGTGCCTCATATAGGGTTAGCACCTTTTCAGGAAAAATAATACTGGCTTTCTTATATATTTATCTATCTTCCTTAATAGTAACATTAGCATCAAGTAAAATCTTTGCTAGCCAGACTGGTATCCCCAAATAAAAGTCAGTTGCCTTAACCTCTCACCAGTATATCTCAGGTCTTTTATGCTCCCAGTGCTTCTCCAATCCTATTTATATCGCATGACACAAGCGGGAAGTGATGGGGAGGGTAAGGGGGGGAAATGAGTGGTAGATCGATCCGTTAACTCTTTCTTGTCTAGAAGAATTGTTATAGAGTTCCTTGCTGACATCTTTAGCAAATGCACTGCTAATGCATAGGTATCCAGTAGTATATTTATGGGGTCTGTAGCCCTATACATGCAATAAATGCCCTCTTCCTTATGCCATGCTGCTGGGTCAGTCAGTGCATGTGTATTACAGAAATCATATTTAATATGTGCCCAGCTAGTAGGACTGACACCAGATTTTTAACTATAAAGGCACTCTAATCTAAACAGTTGTAGCACCACATGTTGGATATTCCTCGTATAGATTCTTTACTACCAAAAATATTAAATAACAGCAGTTAGAAGGCTGCCCTTAGTAAAGCCTACCTAACAAATTTTGACAGTCTGCATTTTTCTTGGTGTGGGAAATGACTAGGGACAGGCTAATGCTCTCAGATATCTGTCTATTTACTTGACACCATAAAAACAATACACTTTAGGCTCCAGCACTGAATGTGACGTAATCACCGCTAAAAGGTAACATCTGATTGGTTGCTGTGGGTTACAAGACCCGTGCAAAATGTTACTGCCTTACTCCGGCAGACTTATACTACATTCCAAATGAGTCTTTAAACACTGGTTTAGCAAGTTTACATTATATGAGCCACTTAACCATGTGTTGGTGATGAAGCACAGCAATAAATGATGATCATGGTAGTTTAACTTTAATGCCGAAGGATGTTACCTCCCAAATAGAACATTCCCAAATAAAACACTCCTTCCAGATTGAAGTAATTTAGTACTGATGCTATGCCTAGAGAAGTAGCTTACCCAGCACTGTATATACAAGTAGCATTAAATCAGAATATACTGTACATAGAGGGCAATGATAAGCAGTTTCTGTACTGCAGAAGTGAACAATACAAAGGAAATTGGCTTTTCTGGAAATAATGCTTGCTGTCATTAAAAATTTTTTTTATTTATGGGGGAAAATATTTATTTAAGAACAGATGGGGCAATGTATACTATGGACCCCTTTCTGTTGTACCGATGATGTCTAATCACTGTGTAAATGTGTTGGCGCTATAGAAATAATAGACAATAATAATAACAACCCATTGTCTCACAAAGCAGCAGTTCTGTCTTGCTTTGCGGCCAAGTCTCTAGCTATTTTTTATTAGAGAGCATTCAGACAGCAGTTGTCTGAGATCCTATCTGAAACCCATTATTTTACCACTGTGGATTTGTAGGATTAATTGAATTGAGAGAAGAAAGTTTAGTGAGGCAAGGGAAACAATACTATATCATGTGTGTGTATATATATATATATATATATATATATATATTTTTTTTTTTTTTATATATATATATATATATATATATATATATATATATATACTGTATATTTATATATATTTATATATATATATATATATATATATATCTATATATATCTATATATTTATATCTATATATATCTATATATTTATATATCTATATATATCTATATATAGATATATATATATAGATATAGATATAGAGATATATATATATATATATATATATATATATATATATATATATACGACAAAAAAGCTGAAGCACACCAGGATTTTCTTCAAGAAATATAAGAATATTTATTCCATCAACGTTTCGGCCCTCGAGTGGAGCCTTTATCAAGATAGAAATTACACCAAAGTGAAAACAATTTAAAGACTCACCCAGCTCACTCCCACCTCCCAGTGACGCCCCCCTTTCAGGTGTGAGGGATAATTAGAGAATTCATTAATGTGACTGGTTCTCCCAACAGGTACATTCTGTAGAAGCAAATACACATAAAACACAGAATGTGAAATACAGTGTATAACGTGCTATAAATTAGTAATAAATATTAAACATCAAAAAAATATTTTTTATGTAAAAACACTTAAAAATCCGCTAAAAGGATTACCAGTATCAAAACCTAAAAACAAACTGTTTGCAGAGATCGCTAGATCATATTTGGCAATCATCTTACTGAATCTACCACTTTTATCTTTTATCCAAAAAAGGAGAAAAAGAGCAATATTCATTGAGGCCGCGAGGGGCTACGGTATCCAAAGTTTTAATCCAATAAACTTCTTTTTGCAAAAGTAACCGGTCCCAGTCTCCCCCCCTATTGGGTTCAAGTACCAAATCAATACCCATAAATCTCAAAGTGGGTAACCCATGTCCCTTTGCTAAAAAATGTTTGGGAAGTGGTAAATCCGATTTTCCTGATTCAAGGGCCCGTTTAATTGAGGATCTATGATTGCCCATTCTCTCCCGTAGATTATTTTGGGTTTTCCCAACATATGTTAACCCACACGGACAAGTTATAATATAGATGACATGTGTTGTCGTACAGGTAATACGATGTTTGATGGGTATTTCTTTACCAGAATGGGGGTGTCTAAAAGAATTACCTGTCGTCATCTGTCTACAAGTAATACACCCCGCACATTTAAAACACCCTTTCTTAAGTTTACTTGAAATGGCACTGCATGTATCGTAACATTGAACAGGATCTGTTTTCATCAGTAAACTTCTCAGATTAGGACCCCTTTTGAATCCCCATAGTGGTTTTTCCTTCACTTTATGGGCCAAACTTTTATCACTTAGTATGATGGGCCAGTGATTGTCTACAATATTTCTAATTGCTGGGGAACCTGTAGTGTAGGTAGATGTTACAATAAAACGATTTCCTTCATTAGGTGTCTTCTTTCCCTGACTCGCCCTCTCTTGTGCTATATGTGCTCGTGCCTTAGTCAAGGCAGCCGATAAAATATTCAGGTCATAACCCCTTTGTATAAACCGGTCAAAGGTTTCTTGTAATTGTACCTCACAAATATCTTGTTCCGAATTATTCCGCATAGTGCGTAGAAACTGAGAGAAGGGAACTGCATTTTTGGAACTTGGGGGATGAAAACTTGTGGCGTACAATAAAGTGTTCCTATCTGTGGGTTTACGATACAATTTGTAACCCAAGCTATTATCCCTTCTAAAGATTTCCACATCTAAAAATTGAATTTGTTGCGGATGTATTGTAGCAGTAAACCTAACCGGACTATCCAATCTGTTAAGGCCATCAACCATCGCATTCAATGCTGATTCGCTACCTCTCCATACAATTAAAATATCATCAATGTAACGTAAATACAGTAACAGTGAATCACCATATAGAGGTACAATATTCTGCTGTTCGTACATGGCCATATAACAGTTGGCATAGGCAGGAGCCATCGAGGCACCCATCGATGTGCCTGTCTTTTGAAGAAAAAAATATTTTTCAAACCGGAAATAATTACATTTCAATGTTAACTCCAACAATTGACAAATAAATTCAATTGGAGGACCAGCGTACACAGCAGAATTTTGTAATGCCCACCTAACTGATTCAATACCTTCAGAATGAGGGATAATAGTATATAAACTGCTTACATCGAGGGAAGCCAATAGTATGGGCTCATTAGGTAATTTTAACTTTGACACGATTTCCAAAAGTTGTTGAGTACTCAACAACTTTTGGAAATCGTGTCAAAGTTAAAATTACCTAATGAGCCCATACTATTGGCTTCCCTCGATGTAAGCAGTTTATATACTATTATCCCTCATTCTGAAGGTATTGAATCAGTTAGGTGGGCATTACAAAATTCTGCTGTGTACGCTGGTCCTCCAATTGAATTTATTTGTCAATTGTTGGAGTTAACATTGAAATGTAATTATTTCCGGTTTGAAAAATATTTTTTTCTTCAAAAGACAGGCACATCGATGGGTGCCTCGATGGCTCCTGCCTATGCCAACTGTTATATGGCCATGTACGAACAGCAGAATATTGTACCTCTATATGGTGATTCACTGTTACTGTATTTACGTTACATTGATGATATTTTAATTGTATGGAGAGGTAGCGAATCAGCATTGAATGCGATGGTTGATGGCCTTAACAGATTGGATAGTCCGGTTAGGTTTACTGCTACAATACATCCGCAACAAATTCAATTTTTAGATGTGGAAATCTTTAGAAGGGATAATAGCTTGGGTTACAAATTGTATCGTAAACCCACAGATAGGAACACTTTATTGTACGCCACAAGTTTTCATCCCCCAAGTTCCAAAAATGCAGTTCCCTTCTCTCAGTTTCTACGCACTATGCGGAATAATTCGGAACAAGATATTTGTGAGGTACAATTACAAGAAACCTTTGACCGGTTTATACAAAGGGGTTATGACCTGAATATTTTATCGGCTGCCTTGACTAAGGCACGAGCACATATAGCACAAGAGAGGGCGAGTCAGGGAAAGAAGACACCTAATGAAGGAAATCGTTTTATTGTAACATCTACCTACACTACAGGTTCCCCAGCAATTAGAAATATTGTAGACAATCACTGGCCCATCATACTAAGTGATAAAAGTTTGGCCCATAAAGTGAAGGAAAAACCACTATGGGGATTCAAAAGGGGTCCTAATCTGAGAAGTTTACTGATGAAAACAGATCCTGTTCAATGTTACGATACATGCAGTGCCATTTCAAGTAAACTTAAGAAAGGGTGTTTTAAATGTGCGGGGTGTATTACTTGTAGACAGATGACGACAGGTAATTCTTTTAGACACCCCCATTCTGGTAAAGAAATACCCATCAAACATCGTATTACCTGTACGACAACACATGTCATCTATATTATAACTTGTCCGTGTGGGTTAACATATGTTGGGAAAACCCAAAATAATCTACGGGAGAGAATGGGCAATCATAGATCCTCAATTAAACGGGCCCTTGAATCAGGAAAATCGGATTTACCACTTCCCAAACATTTTTTAGCAAAGGGACATGGGTTACCCACTTTGAGATTTATGGGTATTGATTTGGTACTTGAACCCAATAGGGGGGGAGACTGGGACCGGTTACTTTTGCAAAAAGAAGTTTATTGGATTAAAACTTTGGATACCGTAGCCCCTCGCGGCCTCAATGAATATTGCTCTTTTTCTCCTTTTTTGGATAAAAGATAAAAGTGGTAGATTCAGTAAGATGATTGCCAAATATGATCTAGCGATCTCTGCAAACAGTTTGTTTTTAGGTTTTGATACTGGTAATCCTTTTAGCGGATTTTTAAGTGTTTTTACATAAAAAATATTTTTTTGATGTTTAATATTTATTACTAATTTATAGCACGTTATACACTGTATTTCACATTCTGTGTTTTATGTGTATTTGCTTCTACAGAATGTACCTGTTGGGAGAACCAGTCACATTAATGAATTCTCTAATTATCCCTCACACCTGAAGGGGGGCGTCACTGGGAGGTGGGAGTGAGCTGGGTGAGTCTTTAAATTGTTTTCACTTTGGTGTAATTTCTATCTTGATAAAGGCTCCACTCGAGGGCCGAAACGTTGATGGAATAAATATTCTTATATTTCTTGAAGAAAATCCTGGTGTGCTTCAGCTTTTTTGTCGTGGATATGCTATTTCTGGATTGCACCCAGGTCTTTAACTCCTGAAGTGTGTGCCAAAGCCTTCTACACTGTATATATATATATATATATATATATATATATATATATATATATATATATATATATATATATATATATATATATATATATATATATATATATATATATATATATATATATATAAAAATAGCTTGAGGTGAAAAAAGATAAAGTTTATTTATTCTTCCAATGTTTCGGTCTTCCTTGAGACCTTTGTCAAGGTAACAACAGAGTGGAAAGGTATAAGGTTTGGATTTTTCACTCTGTTGTTACCTTGCCAAAGGTCCCAGGGAAGGCAGAAACGTTGGAAGAGTAAATAAACTTTATCTCTGTTCACCATATTTTAAAGTCCTGTGAGTGTTTGCTGTACTTATATTCTATATATTGTATGTGTATATGTGTGCGTATATATATATATATATATAAAATATATATAGCCTTCAAAATGGAAAAGCACTTCAGACACACGAGTGATGTTTGAATAAAAATATCTGTTATGAAAAAACTTTTAGAACTATTATATATATATATATATATATATATATATATATATATATATATATATATATATATATATATATATATATATATATATATATATAAAATTCGAAGAGGACCAGCACTCCGTTTTTCAAAAGTCACAAATTTATTACATAAGAAAATTCTCACCACCGCACTCCTGTGTATTTACTCCTCTGCTTCCAGTGGTGCTGGGTCTCCGTGAACCCGGCGAGGTTCCTATAGTCAAATGAAGTGAATTACGGATCCGCACACACTATATCTTCAAGCAGATGGGGATTGACCCCAGTTTATTGTGCAACCACAAAGATCAACGTTTCGGGGGGTTTAACCACCCTTCATCAGGATACTCAAGCTTTGTACTTATAAGGTGGTTTTTTGCACAGCTTGAGTATCCTGATGAAGGGGTGGTTAAACCCCCCCGAAACGTTGATCTTTGTGGTTGCACAATAAACTGGGGTCAATCCCCATCTGCTTGAAGATATAGTGTGTGCGGATCCGTAATTCACTTCATTTGACAAATTTATTACATCACAGTGACTCCCAAATGGCCCTCTTCAAATTTTACATATTATATTGACCAAGCACCCGAAAAGTGAAATCCGGTGTCGGAGTGCGGGTACCATCTGTATTCATTATTATTATTATTATATGGATGCACCGAATACCGATCCCTAATTTGCATATGACAAATTAGGGATAAGCAGGGTGAAAGAGAACCGCATTTTCAGTACGTGTTTAAAATTTCCTTCACTTCCTAGTGCGTTTGACGAAAATTCACATGATTTTAAGGACTCCGATTCGGCCGAATCCTGCTAAAAAAGGTCAGATCCTGGTTGAATACTCGGTGCATCCCTAATATACATATGCAAATATAGAACCACCCCTTACCAATATGTTTTCAAATATACCAATATGTTTTCAAATATTTTTGCATAGTTAAAAAGAAATTTCAGGATGATGTACCACAGGAGGCTAAACATGTGCAAACAGTAATGTGAGATAGAGCAAAAGTGGGAGATAAAAGCGGAGTATGAAATGGGAGATGGACGAGCAGAACTCAACAGAAGAAAAGGGAATAGTAAGTGAGAGTACATATGAAGACATTTGTGGCATAGAAATGTAAAACTATAGGAGAAATTGTATAAAATACATAATATGTGTGCTCAACCAACACAATATCTAATCTAAGCACTGCGTATCTTGACAGCGCTATATAAATAAATTATGATGATGATCTAACAAATATGTTATTCAAACATAATAGATAGGCTGGGATGCACACATAGAAGGAAAGGGTTAATCCTGTGGTAACCGGCAGGGTGAGGATAGTCTGATTCATCACCAAAATTCCCAGTCTGCAGATGGCCTCCCCCACTGCACTGAGATCTGTACCACAGTCAGCCTGCAGGCACTGTTCAGGGGAACGGCTATGGGGTCTGCCATTTTGTATGTATTAGTGTGCCCACATTCATGTCATGTTGTTACTCCTAGGGCAGGAATTGGGGGTGGTATTGCGTGCCAATAATACTTTCACAATGGTTCTGGTATACAGCTCTTGGACGTATAAAAGACTGAGAGCCAGGAATTGTAGGCTGACAAAATGTAGGGACACCAGGTGGGGCATCACTGGTCTATGAGGTGTGGCAGCCATATTGTTTTTTCAGTCAGATAGCTTTGTTTGATTTCTGACTGAGCAAAACAATTTAAATATCAGATACGGCATAGACCTGCAATCTGTGTATGTACTTGGCTGTGCCCTGAACATGCTCCATTATTCTAAAATAATGGAGCCACAGGTCCCCTGACTGAAATACCCCCTGTACCCCGCTGATGACGATCCTGTTTGTAACTGTGGGGAACATTTTAAAGGAGGAAGATACAACATTTGCACCTAATCTAGTAACTTGTAACATTCAATGAGATTTTCCTTTTCCATCGGTAGCCTAGTAAACAGTCACTGCTGTCTGGTTGCTAGGGCTGAGCTGACTACATGTGGAACAAACCATTTCCTTGTGTGCAGGGGCACACCTACCATTAGTACAGCAGGTTAAACGAACAACTCATTTCTTTCTAAATATGGAAATATGGAGTTTCCAGTGAAACAGTGGCAGATCCAGGTCCGGACTGGGAGTCAAAATAGGCCCTGGCATTCCAAGTACACAGAGGCCCCAAAAGCCTCTCATCAGCCCACTATATAGTGCCTGTCTATGGCCCCTCTGGCATTTACTAGAACCCACAGATTGCCAGTCCGGGCCTGGGCAGACCGATATTGGCATTTGGAAACTGGTAAATACCAAAGGGGCTGCTGTACATTGTTGTAGACCAACACTTTATACTGGCTTTGTGTAAGGCTGTTTCGGCCTCATTATTCTTGAAATGCCAGGGCCTAGCCAGAGCTACAAAAGAGGGTGCACCAAGGAACAAGGGCAGAGGGTTCCTGAGCTGACAAACTTTGTGTAAATGAGGGGTACCTACAGGTTGCCACTTTTTCTGGAAAAAATACCTCCCAACTGTCCCGATTTTGACAGCTCAACCTGCAATCCCGGATTGTTACTGAAATGTCCAGATTTTCTCTTTGATCTCTTGCACTGAACAGCCAGAAGAAGATACAATGTTTCTAAAAACGCAATTGGCTTTTGGCAGAGAGTCCAGAATACGTGGCAGCTGCGCTTAGATATATTAGTAACAATTTAAGATAAGCAAAGAAACAATTGTAACAATTTAAGATAAGCAGGTGTGACTTGCAGTTTAAAGGGCAATTCACCTTCATTAGCAAAACTGTAATAACTAAAACCTGACCCGAAAACCCCCAGAAATGTGTTCGCTTTCCATTACCTGCCAAATTTTGTAAAATGGTGGTATTTAGGGAGTGTGGCCATAAAATGGCATGGTCAAAATGTGTAGCAAATCTTTTTGTCTCTCTTTCTATTTTTCAAATGTTGGCTCAGTCTGACCCTGGGCATCAAGCACCATTTTAGGTATATATTAAAATGATTAGTTTTGTAACTAAGGTCACACAGACCCTAATGCAGGATTTCAACCCCTCCCCCAGCATGAGTAATCACCTTTAAGGGCAGAGCCACACATGTAGATTCGCAGAGATTTAGTCACCCGGCGACAAATCGCCTCTTCTTCGGGCGACTAATCTCCCTTAACTGCCTCTCGAGGAAACTTTGGTCGACTTTCGGAAAACGAAGCGTTCTGAGTGCCATCCCTCTGGCAATTTAGATTGTAGCCGACGGGAAGGCAGTTCAGGGAGATTAGTCGCCCCGAAGAAGAGGCGAATCTCCACTTTTCAATTGGTTTTCATTATTTATTTTTTACAGTTTTTGAATTATTTGCCTTTTTCTTCTGACTCTTTCCAGCTTTCAAATGGGGGTCACTGACGCCATCTAAAAGCAAATGCTCTGTAAGGCTACAAATGTTTTGTTATTTTTACTTTGTATTGCTCATCTTACTATTCAGGCCTCTCCTATTCATATTCCAGTCTCTTATTCAAATCAATGCATGGTTGCTAGGGTAATTTGGACCCTAGCAACCAGATGGCTGAAATTGCAAACTGAAGAGCTGCTGAATAAAAAGCTAAATAACTCAAAAACCACAATTAATAAAAAATGAAAACTAATTGCAAATTGTCTCTCTCTGCAACATACTGACAGTTAACTCAAAGGTGAACAACCCCATTAAGGTCCTTCTATTATTTTGCGTTGTCCCATCTCCTGTGGGCTCCCATGAGAGTGAGGGCCTGGGTGTGATCTTACCCTAAAACCAGCACCCCGAATCTATATAATGATGATATATTGCACAAATGTATTGAAATTCCCCATCAGTTATGGTCCTCTTTAATACTGAGCTTCCTAGCCTCTGGGTTAAACATCTCTACAGTCACGTTATATCACCCCATCCTCTTTTTTCTGTTATCGTTGAGAAATTAGGCTTTATTTAGGCATTATGACAGGAGGGTTAGTCGGCATCTCTGCAAGTTCTCCTTCAGTAGGATTATTCATGGTTGAGTAGTGTACGTGCACGCTCATATGGGGAATTCTCTGCTAACCACTCTGGTTCGTTAATATGCATTTTATAATTCACTAGGGAGAGAGCAGAAACCCAACACATATTTTCTGTAAGTTAAAGAAAAAAATCCCTTTTTTTGCTCCAAGAAGCACGGCTGGGAAGAGATATGTAGAGATATTCTAAATACAATCGAAATCTTGTGTATATCTTATTATCTGAATATTAACTCATATTGAGTTCGTAATTCCGAACTTGGGAATCATGTTTTTCTGTGACTGTGACTCACTCACCTCGGGGGGTGACCTGTGTGTGTATGGGGGGTCAGTCCCTGAGAGGTGAGTCACATGTCCCAGACAAGGCAGGGTGTGTGTGTATATATTTGAGGATATGTCTGTCTGTCTGTGTGCCCTGGGAAGGGAGGGAGTTGTGATTCCAGACACACACGCATAAAAAACAAATTTTCTTCCTGGAAAGGAAATGCTTTGTCTGGAAGACACAGCTGGGATAAATATAATATATGCACTATATATACAGGGGGCAAATATATGCCCAGTAAAGGTCCCCATAGACGCAAAGATTTTTCTTGCCGCACTACCGTTTTTAGCGAAGTCCGACCAATCCTTCGATATTATCGTGCGGTTAGTGGGATTCGAACGATCGTACATCTTACGATTTTTTGGCCGACATCTGTCCGAAAATTGATCGGCCAGGTTAAAAAATCTTTATCAGTCCCATTGCAATCTATCTATGTTTGCAGGGCCAAGCAGGCAGCTCCCCTTTGTTTTCCTGGCAAATGGTCTTTTTAGTTGATGGACAATTTGTACGATCGTTTCGAGATAATGGTGGTCTCACGATGAGGATCGGATCTTTTAAAAATCTTTATATCAATGGCCAGCTTAAGGGGAAGATGGCAGCATCTGTATAGAGGGAGGCCAGTACAGAATATGAATTCAAAACATTCATTTAGCCTTAGGATCCTGCCTGGTTCTACATAAAGCAATGCAGTCTGCAGCAGGGAAGAGCTAACATCCATGCATTATGTTGATTTAAAGAGTTTGTTCACCTTTAAATTAACTTTTAGTATAATGCAGAGAATGATATTTTAAAGGTGAAACAAACCCTTTATTAAAAAAACCCTACACCATATAGACCCCCCAGCTTAGCCGCTACCCCGGGCAAATGCCCCTATCTTTTGACTTACCTCTTGGTGCAGATTCAGCCATCTTCCGGGTCTCGGTGATTTGAGAATGAGACCGGAGGAGCGGCGCATGTGCAGTTGGAGCAATTTCCCGGTTTGCGTCAACTGTGAATGTGCCGAAATTGATGGAAATTGCCAAAGCGCCAGAAGAAGACACGAAGATGTCTGCCGTGACCTGATCTGCACCGAGGGGTATGTAAAAGGTTTGTTTCTCCTTTAAGAGAATTTGCAATTGGTTTTCATTTTTTATGTTTATGGTTTTTCAGTTGTAATTCAGCAGCCCTTCAGTCTGCAATTCAAAACACCCTAGCAACCATGCATTGATTTGAATAAGAGACTGGAATATAAATAGGATAGAAGAATGAGTAATAAAAAGAAAGAGGAATAGAAAGATGAATAATAAAAAAGTAGAGCTAAACAATAAATGTGTAGCTTTACGGAGCATTTGTTTGTTAGATAGGGTCAGTGACATTTAAAAGCTGAAAGGAGTCACAAGAAGAAGGCAAATTATTCAAAAACAATAAAAAAAGAAAAAATGAAGGCCAATTGAAACGTTGCTTAGGATTAGCCATTCTATAAAATACTAAACATTCATTTAAAGGTGAACCACCCATTTAAGATTTGAACACTTTTAATGAGGTGATGGGGCAGCTAATAGTGGTCATTTACGAATGCAGGTGCTGGGTGTAATTTCAGGTGCAATTCACCTGCATATGATTTCTTGGTAGGCTCCCTGGAATAACTGCCATATTCAAGCTGGCAGTAGCTGTAGGGTTCCCTTGTGTTAATAGGCACACTGGGATGGACAAACCAACACCGAGCGCAACTATAGCCAACTATACTTTGGACGCAAGTGCCTTTAATGAATACTGTTCATTTTTGTGAGACCACAACTGCAGCTGTGCTGGTTAATAAGCCCTATTGTGTCTTGGGTAACTAGATGATGTTGGGACTACACGTCCCAGCCTCCTTGCCTCCAACACATGATTAAGGGTTAAAGAATGCTGATAGCTGTAACTAAGGCAGAAAAACATTGGTGGCGTAAACACTGAGCCTGCCTGATGCTGCCCAAGCTTGAAAATGCCTACATGAGCATTTTAAATTACACCCATCCATTGTACAGCGCTGTGGAATATGGTGGAGTTTTATAAATACTTGTTATTAATAACAATAATAATGATTTTGTTCTAAGCAACTTCACCATATGCATTCATTACAAATGTTGCTACTGAAAGCAGTACCTATTATCTATTCTCTACACTGCTGGTTTTGACTACTGAAACAATGAAGCAGAAGCCAGCTTATTTACAGACCTGTGAAGAAGCCTGCAGAGCATTGCGTAAAATGGAGTCTTTACTAGTGGAGAGCTGGCCTCTGCTACATTGTTTCAAGAGTCAGAACTAGCAGTGCTGACCTGAAGGACAAACAAACACTGCTGTGTATAGCAATTACATTTCCAAATAACTTCTAAACCATCCAAAGTGCTTCATTCTTTTAAACTGGAAAGTTGCTTTGAACAATATTTTCTTCTATTAGGCAATATTTTATTTTTGGCTTTACTCCCCCTTTAAAAAAAAATGGCAAGAGGACCAGAAGAAGCTTTCAATCTCTACTTGAACGGGTTAATCATGTGATAAAAAATGTATAAATGCACATGCAGTCACTTTCTAAGGGGGTTTCAGGGAGGGGTAGAGATCACTGGGCGGAAACTCTGTGGGTCTGAGCTTGGTCAGTGTGAATTGGACTCCAGGGGACTGGGTGGCTGTAAATTCCCAGAATCCAGATGGACAGAGCTGGAGAGAGTCCCAGAGATGTAGGGAAGGAAGGATGAAGCCTGTAGAAGAGGGGGGAGAGTCACTGGAGATGAGGAAGTGAAAGAAAGAGAAGAACAAAAAAAGGAGGTGAAGAGCAAAGGTAGGAGATAAAAATAGAGGAAAAGGAGGAACTGGAGACAGTGACGGCAGCCATTGCCTCAAATAACCCAGGGCACAATTTCCACTTTATTATTGGCTATATCTTGCCATTTCCGAGGCCTGTTTCCCAGTCACCTACTACAGGTTAGAAACTGCCCCTAGAGTAGGTCATCAGAGGGAATGCTGGGATCCCTTACTGAGTAAGCAGATATCATCAGAGGGGCAGGGTTGTGTTGGGGCTTCAGTAAAAAAGATACAGGCTGTTGATCCTCTGAGCTGGCATGTTAAGGGCAGAGACACACGTTGAGATTCGGGGATATATAGTCGCCCGGCGACAAATCAGCTCTTCTTCGGTCAACCAATCTCCCTGAACTGCCTTTCCGCTGGCTAGAAACAAAATCACCGGTGGGATGGCACTCGGAGCGCTTTGTTTTTTGAAGACGCCCAAAGTTGCCTCACAAGGAAACTTCGGGCGACTTCAGAAAACGAAGCGATCCAAGTGCCATCCTGCCATCGATTTAGATTCTAGCCGGAGGGAAGGCATTGCGGGGAGATTAAAAGCCTGAAGAAGAGGTCGCTGGGCGACTAATATCACGAATCTCCACGTGTGTCTCAGCCCTAAAGAGGTTGTTCACCTTTGAGTTGACTATTAGTATGATGTAGAGAGTGATATTCTGAGACAATTTGCAATTGGTTGTCATTTTATTAGTATTTAAGGTTTTTGAATTATTTAGCTTTTTATTTAGCAGCTCTTCAATTTGCAATTTAAGCGATCCAAATTCCCCTAGCAACCATTCATTGATTTGAATAAGAGACTGGAATATGAATAGGAGAGGCCTGAATAGAAAGTAACAATAACAATAGAATTTGTAGAGCATTTGCTTTTTAGATGGGGTCAGAGACGGCTGGAAAAGGGCAAATAATTAAACTATAAGAATTAAATAATGAAAACCAATTGAACAGTTGCTTATAATTGTCCATTTTATAACATACTAAGAGTTAACTTAAAGGTCACCCACCCCTTTTAAACTGGGCATAAACTGTGAGACCCACTCAATTGGCCTGAGCTGGTCATTGACACTCTGGGCCAAACTGGGATGATGATGGTCCCTGGGTCAATGACGGCAGACCCATCACAAAAGGTCCAAATCATACATAAATGCAGTAGCCCTTGCCCAGTGGGATTTTCAAACTTGCCTGATAGATATCAGGCCCTTGGCAAGGCCCCATATACCACCCAAAAAGCTGCCAACTGGGCATCAACTGGGCTCCGCTGGTCTGATTTGTGAATTTCTTACACTGTCTGCCCTGTTATATAGCAGCGTAGAGGGTCCCTGTTCTGAAGAGCTTACAATTTAATATGTTAAATATGTTACGTTTCCAGTAGAGTTACGCCAATAGGGCTGACAATGGAGTTTAACCATGGCTTTACTGACTCCATATCTTAGCCTACCAGTTACCCCTCCCTCTACGCAGCAAGCACAGTACATAACAGATCTGTAGAGAGAGATGGTATATCAGAAATGGGGACAGCAATAATTACAGGTATGGAACCTGTTGTCCAGAATGCTCAGGACCTGGGGTTTTCCGGATACAGGATCTTTCTGTAATTTGGATTTTAATACCATACGTCTTCTAGAAAATCATGTAAACATTAAATAAACCCAATAAACTAATTTTGCTTCCAATAAGGATTAATTATATCTTAAGTGGGATCAAGTACAAGCTACTGTTTTGTTATTACAGAGAAAAAGAAATAAATTATTTTTAAAAATTTGAAATATTTGATTATAATGGAGCCTATGGGAGATGGCCATTCTGTCATTAGGATCTTTCTAGATAACGGGATAACAGATCCTATACTTGTACTATTACAAGAGGACAAGGAGAAATACCTCTATACATGTCCCTATTAACTTGGTTATTTTCGTACCAGCTTTTATTTCTTTACCCTCTAAGCAAAACCTAAAGATGAACAATGTCACACGTCACTGTAATTATAGGTGTGTCCAAAATATATAATTACATGTAATTAGGTGTCCTCAGGAGTTATCTGATTAAATATATATCCTGTTGGGTAAAGGCTGACATACGTATACACAGAGGCATCTAGGAATTAGGCTATTGTAATGAGATGTATAAGGGACACAGGACACTACAGGGACTATTTTTTCTTAAGGTCCCAAGTTAAATGACATTGAAGCACCTGGGCTGGGTTATTATAATACCATTTTAAAGGGGTGATAATGCACTTATGGGGTAATGATAAGGTTCTCAGGGGTCAAATTACTTGAATAAGGATTTTCACTCTAGGCCTTGGTAGTTTCCCGCAAAACCGTTACACTGGCTTTACGCATCGCTTTGTGTTTAAGTTTCCTTTCAGAGAAACTCGCATTTTTACTAAGAAGTCCTCTGATTTTTATCGGTGTCCTGTCAGGAGGAACTGAGCCGGAAACTGAGGTGCAAAACCACAGTGAGACTGAAGGAGATCCTAGTTTTAAGGGGCTGTGTAAGATTATTCTAACAATGTAATGTAAATGGTGCATTTATAATGCAGTTTATTTCTCCTTACACATGATTTTGCATAGTTATAGACATATATAAACACTGTAAAGGTCACCCTGCTATACCAGGGCACAAATAAACACTCACCCCAAATCTCCCCCTAACTGGCCTTCAGGCTGGACCCCAGCTCATAGATCATAACAAGGTTACAGATATATAGAAACATTGGGGTAACAGTCACCCTGCTATAGTTCCAGAGTACCCAGGGCACAAATCAGCACTCACCCCAAATCTCCCCCTAACTGACCTTCAGGCTGGGCCCCCTTAGCTCATAACAAGGTTACAGATATATAGAAACATTGGGGTAACAGTCACCCTGGTATAGTTCCAGAGTACCCAGGGTACAAATAAACACTCACCCCAAATCTCCCCCTAACTGACCTTCAGGCTGGGCCCCCTTAGCTCATAACAAGGTTACAGATATAGAGAAACATTGGGGTAACAGTCACCCTGTTATAGTTCCAGGGGTACCCATGGCACAAATAAACACTCACCCAAAATCTCCCCCTAACTGACCTTCAGGCTGGGCCCCCTTAGCTCATAACAAGGTTACAGATATATAGAAACATTGGGGTAACAGTCACCCTGCTATAGTTCCAGAGTACCCAGGGTACAAATAAACACTCACCCCAAATCTCCCCCTAACTGACCTTCAGGCTGGGCCCCCTTAGCTCATAACAAGGTTACAGATATATAGAAACATTGGGGTAACAGTCACCCTGGTATAGTTCCAGGGGTACCCAGGGTAAAAATAAACACTCACCCCAAATCTCCCCCTAACTGACCTTCAGGCTGGGCCCCCTTAGCTCATAACAAGGTTACAGATATATAGAAACATTGGGGTAACAGTCACCCTGGTATAGTTCCAGGGGTACCCAGGGTAAAAATAAACACTCACCCCAAATCTCCCCCTAACTGGCCTTCAGACTGGGCCCCTTAGCTCATAACAAGGTTACAGATATATAGAAACATTGGGGTATCACCCTGCTATAGTTCCAGGGGTACCCAGGGTACAAATAAACACTCACCCCAAATCTCCCCCTAACTGGCCTTCAGGCTGGGCCCCTTAGCTCATAACAAGGTTACAGATATATAGAAACATTGGGGTAACAGTCACCCTGCTATAGTTCCAAGGGGTACCCAGGGTACAAATAGGCACTCACCCCAAATCTCACCCTATCTGGCCTTCAGGCTGGGCCCCCTTAGCTCCATTTTTTTAAAGGGGACAAAACCCTTCCTTATAACTCTCCCATTTGTGCCCCATAGCTCTCCAAAGCTTATATAAAATAAAAGCCATGTGAAGGTAATTGGCATTTTACTGAGTTTCTTTTTCTAAGCCTGTTCATAATGCCACTAGCTGGGAGTCACACACACAGCTGCTAGTCACTCTTTCTAACAGCAGCTGCTGGCCTGTAACAGGGGCTGCATTGTGCAACCCTTAGATTGTTCTTAACAGGGGCTTTTTTTACAAGATCATTGGGAAACAGGTGTAAAATCGAACATTATGGGGAAACGTGTTGTTCACAAGCGCAACATATGTGAATGGTGAATAAATGGTATAATAACAAGCAGAACGCCAGTTGCACTCTCTGCCAGCTCATACTACCAAAAGCAAGTTGGCACATGGGTAATTGTGAAAAAATATTTTTTGTTTTTTGTAACAACATATTTGAAAGCTGTCTGAGATATGAGAGGTGGTATAAATTCACTTGTTATTATTTTATAAAGCCAAGCAAGCGTTTTACAGATATGGGATCTGTTATCCAGAATACTCTGAATTACAGAAAGGCCATCTCCTATAGACTCCATTTTATCCAAATAATCCAAATTTTTAAAAATGATTTCCCTTTTCTCTGTAATAATAAAACAGTAGCTTGTACTTGATCCCAACTAAGATATAATTAATCTTTATTGGAAGCAAACAAGCCTATTGGGTTTATTTGATGTTTACATGATTTACTAGTAGACTTAAGGTATGAAGATCCAAATTACAGAAAGATCCATTATCCAGAAAACACCAGGTCCTGAGTAGTACAAGTTGGTGACTTATAGTAATGAGAGTATAGGATATTTCATTTTACCCTGGACCCCATATCTAATGCATAAGCACAATTATACACATAAGTTTTAGACTAGAAGAAAAGAACTTTCATTTGAAGCAACGTAGGGGGTTCTTCACAGTCAGGACAGTGAGGTTGTGGAATGCACTGCCGGGTGATGTTGTGATGGCTGATTCAGTTAATGCCTTTAAGAATGGCTTGGATGATTTTTTGGACAGACATAATATCAAAGGCTATTGTGATACTAAGCTCTATAGTTAGTATGGGTATATAGAATTTAATTAAAAGTAGAGGGGTGTGTGTATGGGGCTGGGTTTTCATTTGGAGGGGTTGAACTTGATGGACTTTGTCTTTTTTCAACCCAATTTAACTATGTAACTATAACTATGTAAGTTTGACTCTCTGATCACAGAATCCCATGCCTATACATTTACATTCTGCATATAATCATCATCACTGCCCCTTTTATATTCCCATTTTATGTTTATACATGATTAAATAGTGCTGTGCAGTTTTCTTTTACATTTAGAGCAACATTGATGTTATTCTCAGTTGGGCATAGGGCTGATTTTGTTTTGTTTCCATATTTTCTTTATGACGTCAGTCTGCTGGCCACAGGTAGCAGTACAGTATCCCTATACTACATAAGAATTCAAATTATCCTTTGTGTCAAGGGGTTTACTTGTACTTTAAATTTACATTGGGCCGGGCTAGGGCTTTTTATTTCAGCAGTCTGGTTGCTAGGACCCACAATATCTTAGCAGCTGTGCAATGATTTGAATAAGAGACAGGAATATGAATACGAGAGGGACTGAACAGAAAGAGGAGTAAAAAGTAGCAAAAACAATACATTTGTAGCCTAACAGAGCATTTGTTTTTTTCAGATGGAGTCAGAGACCCCTGTTTGAAAGCTGGAAAGAGTCAGAAAGAGATGGCAAATAATTCAAAAACTATAAAAAAGAAAAATTGAAGACCAGTTGAAAAGTTGCTTAGAATGAGCCAGTCTATAACATACTAAACATTTACTTAAAGGTATGCCAACACAATTTTAAACTCTCTGCTGTGTCAAATTTATATATTCAGGGCTATGGCAGTCTAGTTTCCTAGCCTGACTCACTGAGGAGCACATTAGAGAGTCAGCCTCAGTGCACTTTCATAGAGAAAAAATCAGCACCCATAAATTCCAGTTTTTCACACCACCTAGGGCCAATATGATTGGGAGCAGTAGCCCTGAAAATAGGGTGGGTGCTTTATACATACAATAGTGCCACCCTGAGGATAAAAAAAAAAAAAGTTGTAACACAAGCTGACACTTAAGTAATATTGTGCTTTAGCGCATTTGTTATAAAGATAGCCAAGACCTCAGACATAAAGCAACAGATGACTGCTGTTTTATTGAAAGGAATAAGTAGCCATAGTCACGTGGATACTAGTACAGGTAGGGGAACTGTTATCCAGCATACTAGGTCCTGAGATTTTCCTGGTAACAAATCTTTCTGTAATTTGGGTCTTCATACATTAAGTCTACTAAATAATCATGTAAACATTAAATAAACCCAATAGGCTGTTTTTTCTCCCAATAAGGATTAATTATATCTTAGTTGGGATCAAGTACAAGCTACTGTTTTATTATTACAGAGAAAAAGGGAAACATTTAAAATATATGGCTTATTTGGATATTATGGAGTCTATGGGAGACAGCTCATCCACAATTCGGAGCTTTCTGAATAATGGGTTTCCGGATAACAGATTCCATACCTGTAAATATACAGAGAAATCTCAATTTTACCAGATTTAACTTTTCCTTGCATCTTACACTTTAAATTTCTCTGCTTTTTGTGGTCTCACCAATTTATAATGCATTTCAATGGGTGCTTTTTTCCTGATGTTACATTATGTTTTCCAAATATAACACCCAAATTTTGTCCTGATATTCCCAAAAATGTATATATGTCTTCTGTGAATGCTATTATTAGTGAAATTAAGAGGTTTAATATACTAACCAGATGTATATTTTTCCATGGTTCTGTTAGTAGCCAAGTCCAGTTAGTCGGCACACAGTACAAGTATGGGACCTGTTATCCAGAATGCTTGGGATCTGGGGTTTTCCGGATAAGAGATCTTTCAGTCATTTGAATCTCCATAGCTTAAGTCTACTAAAATATAATTAAAATATTAATTAAACCCAACAGAATTATTTTGCCTTCAGTAAGGATTAATTATATCTTAGTTCGGATCAAGTACAAGCTACTTTTTTATTACAGAGAAAAAGGGGTTCATTTTTGAAAATTTTAATTATTTGTATAAAATGGAGTCTATGGAAGATAGCGTTCCTTTAATTTGGAGCTTTCTGGATAATGGGTTTCCAGATACATATTAAATTTCAAAGCAAAACTGACTTCTGTGCTTAAATGCTTTGAGCCCTTGAAGAATAAATTGCTTTAACACATTTTCCTGATTTTACATTTTCCCAAATTTTACACTAACTTTTCCTGGCCCCCTGGAAAACAGAAAATAGGGGTTCTATTGTAACTTTTATTAACCACAAGACTTCAAGATTTTTAAACAGATACTGATACATTCAGGAATGTATGCAGATTCCACATCCTACTCTTTCCCTGGAATTTTTTCCCCATAATTTCTAAACTAACCAAATTAATTTTAATAAACAGACTTCCCACTGATTATTAATATACTTTATTTGTATAATCCCTCACAATGCTGTCATCTTGCTCCTTAAATATAGCTGTAGAAAATTTCAGACGTTCACCCTTCTGCTTTATATGGGAGACCCTTGTATTTAGATATACTGGGCTGGTCCCATTTTTCTCAGACAATTACTTTATGCGGTGAACTGGATCTGTGGCAAATTGTCCCAGAAAATAATTTTTAAAGACTGGAATAGGGAAAGCAGCTCCAATATCGTTATAATCAATAAAGTGAGGACGGGGACACCTAATGGGCAATCAGGGTAAAGAAATTGTCCATGTTCATTGGGCTTTAAAACTCAGAGGGTTCATTAAAGGGATCCTGTCATCGGAAAACATGTTTTTTTCAAACCGCATCAGTTAATAGTGCTACTCCAGCAGAGTTCTGCACTGAAATCCATTTCTCAAAAGAGCAAACAGATTTTTTTATATTCAATTTTGAAATTTGACATGGGGCTAGACATTTTGTCAATTTCTAAGCTGCCCCTGGTCATGTGACAATATGTCTAGCTCCATGTCAGATTTCAAAATTGAATATTGAATACAGTATCCCTTTAACCATGGTGGGCCAGATACAAAAACATTTTTAACAAATAAATACAGGTATGTGCTCCGTTATCCAGAAATCTATTATCTAGATAGCTCCACATTATAGGAAGACCATCTCCCATAGACTACATTATAATCAAATAATTCACATTTTTATCAATTATTTCCTTTTTCTCAGTAATTATAAAAGAGTACCTTGTATTTGATCCCAACTATGATACAAGTCATCCTTATTTGAGGCAAAACAATCCTATGGGTTTATTTAATATTTAAATTATTTTTAAGTAGATTTTAGGAAATTTTTTAGGAAAGATCCCTTGTCCGGGAAGGTCCTAATCACTATGGATATCAGGTTCCATACCTGTATATCACAAGCCATATTTTTTCACCATTTTTGTGTGCAGAGGTAGCAGGAGATAGGCACTCCCTGGAACTCCCCTCGCTTGAACTCAATCACATAAATGTGTGCCCCTTTTCTCTCCAGCACTTGTGCCTGTAGCATTGGTAAATGAGAACTACCTCTATTTAAAAAAAAAAAAAAATTAAACAATAGAGACCCTACTCTAACCTCCATGCACCACAAGTTTGGACCTACCTATTCTATAGTTGGCCTAATAGCTTCATATTTAATTGCCAAATATTCTCTATCTCCCATACAAAAGTGCACAACATCTGCAGATAATTACCAAGGCAGGGAACTGGTCATTTCAACTTTGCAATATTTCAAAATTCTACTTAATTAGGGCATAATGTAGTTTTCTTACAGCAACTATAGCCCCAATTGCACTCATACCCACCAACCTCCTTACCTGGAAGATCATTCTGCTGTGTCCCTGGAGAGCCCAATGGAGGGTTACCTGTATATTTTTCAAGTAAAATAGGATGCTGGGGGTTGACAAGCATACAGATGAGTTCTATGTATGGTTGTCAGTTTTTATGGAAGAACTTCTGGCCTTCGTATATTTTTATATTTCTCTTGTATTTATAACATTGACCTCAAGCACAATTACTATCAACCAAGACTGTAAAATACTCTCCAGATGGCAACCTTAGCTTTATGCCACCTTTATAGCTCTGCAGGGGGATTTTGTTTAAAAAATGCTTAGAGAACTAAAACCTAATTGAAAAAGTAGGCTAGGAATGGGTTTCTATAGCAGCCCAAGGCAACCACAGCCGTTTAGCATGCAAGATCGTTGCCAGTGAAGATGCCCCAGTAGCTCCTCATCTTCCTTTCTGCTGATTCACTGCACATGCTTTCAGGCCTGGATTTCCGAGGCCTCAGGGTCCTAGTGCCCGCTGGTCGCATGCACATCCCCCCCCCCGAAGCGCATGCGCCATAGTGCAGGGGAACTCGGCGTTCCCTATGTGGTTTCAGCAAACCTGTAAGCATCAGCTTATATTACAGGGGAACAGACACTTTCCAAGATGGTGACCCCCTGTGACAAGTTTGAAGTCCTGGATCATTGCTGCTATTGACAAGCTGAAACTTTAGGCTGGTGCATAGCAAGTTTACTATATAAAATATGCCATTTCTAGCCACATTCGTTTTAGGGGTTTTGTTCTCCTTTAAGGGATAAAGTAATGGAATTGTCTCCCTGAATCACTGGTACAGGCTGATACATTAGATAGGGGGTTGGATGGTGTTTAGCAAGTGAGGCAATACAGAGTTATGGGAGATAGCTCATAGTACAAGTTGATCCAGGAACTGGTCCCATTGCCAGGAGGGAATTTTTTTCCCCTCTGAGGCAAATTGGAGAGGCTTCAGATGGGGGTTTTTGCCTTCCTCTGGATAACTGTCAGTTAGGCAGGTCTAAAAAAAAAAATTAAAAGGTTGAACTTGATGGAAGTGTGTCTTTTTTCAACCTTACTTACTATGTTACTATGTAATAGGGTACTGTCATCATGGTGGTACAGGTGGCATAGCTGTTGGCTGCTCAGTCACAAACTGGGACCTGAAAATCAGTCTAAGACTTTAGACTCAAGGGCAGACCATAGGAGCTGACCTACAGTGCTCTGCTAATGGCAACCACCTCCTTGATGCTAGTTGTCTACCGCCCCTTGCTGGGAGAGAACCCGGGTCCAGGGGCCCACCAGGATTTCACCAGGTATTTTGCTATGTCAGTCCAATTCTGCTGAAATTCCATATTTTATATGGTTTGGTGTGTCACAGTGAGCTCCGATGGCAAAGTGGGATAGTGATAGAAGCTTTAGGCAGGAAAAGTCAAAACCGGGGTTTTGTCTGAAAACTTCAGGCTGGTAGCACCTATTCTGATAAAGCTTCTCCTACGGAGCCTACAAAGCTGAATGGCTCTTAAGGAAAACCTTCTTGGTCCACATACCTCCCAACTGTCCCATTTTTAGAGGAACAGTCCCTCTTTTGACAGCTCAACCCGCAGTCCCTCATTTGTACCGGAAAGTCCCGTTTTTCTCTGCAATGAACAGCCAGACTGTAATAACTGGGGAAAAAAAACACAGACATATGTTCAAAGTTTCATAACCTGCCAAATTTTGTAAAATGAACATGGTAATCAGGGGGTGTGGCCACACAAAAAATGGGCGTGGTCAAAATGCTGCAACTTTTTTGTCCCTCTTTTTATTTCCAAAATGTTAGGGGGTATGGGTTCCCAGAATTAATAAACAGGTTAGACTTCATGGAACATGCAGGCCATGATTTAGATACGATATCCTCAGAGCAAGTGCCAGCTGACAGGGTCAGTCCAGGCCACCACTGATGTAAGGACTGGACACAGCGCGTCACACCGTCTAAATATAGTCGCGCCCTGGGGGGCAAAAAATTATATGAGATAGACACGTCACACCGCCACCATGAGTTTCTTAATCAGGCACCGCTACGGACACCTTTATAGCGAGGTCCTGCAGAATGTTACAGGAAATGTAACCAGGGGCAACGAGAGGAAGCCGCCTTCTGATTGGCGAAGGGGTGAAGCTCGAGCGTCACGTGGTGTATACGGTGACCACGGAAGGACATAATTGAAAAAGAGTGCGCTGGGCCCTGCCCACTTTGGATAGGTGTAAGTTCAGTACCGAGTGACTGGAGAGGCCGGTAGCGGAGAGAACATGAGCAGCAAGCGGAAAGAGGAGCTGTGCGACTCCCTACTTACATGGGTACGCGACCGTGTGCTTTTGGCCTGACAGATCTAGAATGGCGCTGTTGTGTGGGATACAGTCGCTGTAGAGCAACAGCTTGCACAGCCTTAACTCGAGTTTTATTGAAGCTCCAGCAGCGCTGGTCACTTATTGCCAATAACATGTCTCTCTGGTACTCGGGCCCTTGCTGTAATCGTGGGACCCTAATCTAATGGCATCAATGAGTTATGTCTGACCTGCTGACTCTCAACTGCAGATCCCACAATCCCACCACCTGTCCAGGTGCATCTCTATATATAAATAAAGTAGAGTATAGATGTTATACACGGTAATATATCCTGTGTAGATGTATTTCTACTCCCTGTCATGGTGGGGCCCCTAACATTGCCATATATATATATATTTGATACTATGCTTTGTGCATCAGGCCTTGTCATGTCCATGCTCAGCTTCCCAACATCTGGCAATTACCTGATTATTAAGTGACTACCTGCTGTAAGTGAACTTTAAAGGAGACATTTTGTGTAAAAAATAAGAATGTACCAGTGCATTATACTCCTTTAGATATAGAAGAATTGTACTTAAAAAAGTAGTGTTTCAGGCTGATTTATTGAATATTTCTGCAAAAACCCTTATAATCCCTCCCTTCTCTTCCACTTGCTGCTCCATGATTTCCCAGGCTGTGCAGGGGAGCCGGCGGCTCTCAGCTCACTGCACTGTAGGACAGGAACCAATCAGCAGCTAGCAGGACCTGATAGGGAACTGAAGCCTGTGTGACTTCAGGGCTGTGATTGGCTGTCCCCCTCCTACTGTGCTTCTGGCAGGGACCGTTAGGATACACCCACCCCTCATTTGAAACAGGGACCAGAGAACCTCTATAGGGAGCTCCAATAAAGGGGCTAATTTTAAAGATAATCTTAATTTTTAGCACTGTGTAAAAGCAACACCATATATTGCTTATAATTGCCTACAAAATTAGTTGTTTTTCATGAATCCTACATGTCTCCTTTAAAGCATTATTGTCGGGCAATAGGATAACCTAGGGGCAGATTTATCAAGGTTCGAATTTCGAATTTGAAAAACTTCAAAATTCAAAAAGACCAATCGAAATTAAATCGAAGGTTTTTTTTTTGGCCGAATAGGTCAGTTTTAGATCGAATAGGTCCGTTTTCGAATCGTACGAATCGAAGAAATCACGCATTTGAATCGTACGATTCAAAGTCCCCCCCCAAAAAAGTCCACCAATTGACTCCAAATAGGTTCTAGAAGGTCCCCCCTATTTTTTTTTTTTTTTTTTTTTTAAATCTGCCTCATAGTGTCCTGTGTATACATTGTTATGGTTTTACACTGTCATCGTACTGGCCTACATTGTTACATTATCCTGTGTACTGTGTATGTATAGAGTAGCAATCCCCAACCAGTGGCTCATGAGTAACATGTTGCTCCCAGTGGCCTCAAAGCAGGTGATTATTTTTTAATTCCAGGCTTGGAGGCAAGTTTTGGTTGCAGATGTACTGCCAAACAGAGCCCCATTTAGACTGCTATTCCAAATAGGGGCTAAAGAATAATCAATCACAGCCCTTATTTGTAAACCCAGGAACTTTTATTGCATGTGTTGCTCCCCAACTCTTTTTACAATTGATTGTTGCTCAGGGGTAAAAAAAAAAAAAAAAAGTTGGGTACCCCTGATATAGAGTAACATCCTGATATTTATAACCAGAGTAGTAAAGACATTGAGAAGTACATTAATAAAGTTCAGCAATAAAACTTGTATGACAAATAGTCAGATCAAACCAACTTGGTGCTCTAGTGGGCTCAACATGAAGGCTTCATAGAGTAGGGTAATGACTATTTCCTCCTCTAGTAAGAAGCCTGAAGGTCAGTAAGTTGTAGAGATTGGGGTAAACACTTATTTGCTATTCTTAGTATTTTTGGGAGCTATGTCTGAATGGCAGATACAGCATAATTGTTGTCAAAGTAATAAGGTTGCACCTCAAACTGAAGTCCAGAACTGCTCTAGAGCCTGTGTGTGTGCTTGATCCATGAAGTGTATGTAGGGAGGCGGCTGAATAGATCAGAACTATAAAGGATAATTATAATTGATAAATAGAGGGCAAAGTCTGTCATGATGTGGATGTTCTGGGATTTGAATTCTTGATGTCCTTTCATCACTGCTGCTAACACGTAGTTGCTATTATAAAGTTAAAGGGCAACATACTTGGACTGATTTGAAATGTTTGGCAAATATTTTTATATGCACTGTACAGTGTCTTGCCATTCATCCATCTTTTGCTGTGTTTCACACTGGATATTCCTCATTCTTGTCCTTTATTTCTCTTTTTCCTATATCAGATGCAGACATTTCAGGTCTCTGGTCCTTGCAGCTCCTATGAGGATCTCACAGGAGGAGTCGCTATTGCACAGGTCTTGAATCGCATGTGAGTTCCCACCAGCGTGAAGAGAGAGCTCGTATGTTGATGCTGGGATTTCTAGAAATAACAGAAACAGAAAGTGGCAGAGAGCAGCTGATGCCTATTAGGGGGGTGCAGAAAGTTTAGAAACATGTAGCAGGAAACTCTATTTGTCTAGCACATCTATCCCCCCATCAAGTGCCCTCAATTCCGCTGTTATTCTTTGTTTTTCTTGTCTCTTATTTTATAGGGTCCAAACCCAATGTTCTCTTAAGTTTTCTCCAGCCATTGGCTTATCTGAGCAATTTTTCACCCTTCTCTTTTCTCAGAGACCCATCCTGGTTTAATGAGGCCTGGCTAGTGAGGGTAAAGAAGGACACCACAGAAAACTGGCGATTAAAGGTACTTATGTCACTTATATGTGTAACTATATAATTGGTGAAAAGATACGGTAACTAATACTGTGTATACAGCAGGTAAGTCATGGGTTAGATCTTATGACCAGAATTAGTTAATCTACTATAGCTATCTGTTTTTATTGTTTCGTAAGTCAGCAGGTAGGGCATGGTGTAGACCTTACAAAAAGCATTGTTTAATCTAAAACGGTCTATTTTGTTTTTCATTGTTCACTAGGTCAGCAATCTGAAGCGAATCCTGCAGAGCGTGCTTGAATATTACCAGGATGTGAGTGTTTCTACCAATCACTCATTATACCAATACAACAGCGTAGTGCTCTATATTTTGCATTTGCTAATCTAAAGCATGTTTGTATACTAGGACCTGGAAATTATTTTTGTAAAATACATGTTTGAATATTAAGTATAAAATGTTTGATTGCTGAGGCACATGACATAGTGCAGTTTGCTGCACCCTTTTAAATGAGGACATTGTGAAATTGTGGTTACTTTTGTGCAGGTCCTGGGTCACCCTGTTTCTGATGATCACATCCCAGATGTGGCACTGATTGGGGAGTTCTCTAATGCTACTGAACTGAGGAAAATGGTGCAACTGGTGCTGGGTTGTGCTATCAGCTGTGACAAGAAGGAAGGTAAGAGCTGTCTTGTTATATTACAATATGGGTCCACAAAAACTACAGTCTAGACTACTTCTTCCCCTGAGGTCATAACTTTAGTTAACTTGAGATACAGGGCTATTAGACTTGATTGATTGATTCAGTCAGACAATGGCTTCTCTGGGTGATCATTCCATAGCCTCAGTCTGAGGCATCACAAGTCAGTTGGTTTAAAAAGACCCAGACTGCCACAGACCAGATGGCCCGAACAGGAGTAACTATAACTGAATGAGAAACAAAAGTATTGCTGAATCTTTATTTGTTCTCCTTCTTTCTCCCAGAGCACATTCAGCAGATAATGACACTGGGAGAGTCTGTTCAGCAAGCAGTGATGGAATCCATACAGGAGGTAGGGATTTTGTGAGCCATAACAATCCTTGTAGGTTACCATGTTCCCTACAGTACTTCCTGAATTTCTCGTGACCAAAGCATGATGGGAGTTTTGGTGGGAATTTTTGTTCAGCAATTTTAGTGGGTCAGTGATAAAATGTCCATGGGATAATGAAATGGCACTAAGAACTGTCTTTTGTAGTATTGATCTCTGAGATCCAAAGTAGCTGTATGCTACCAGCATAAACTGTCCATGTACTCTGTATGTTTAGGGTGGTGGCACACGTAGCTACTTGGGGAGTTCAGTCGCCCAGTGACAAATCGACTCTTCTTCGGGCGACTAATCACCCCGAAATGCCTTCCCACCAGCTGGAATGTAAATCGTCGGCAGGATGGCACTCTGATCGATTAGGCTTTCCAAAGTTTCCGCGTGAGGCAACTTCAGGAGACTTCGGAAAACTAAGTTTCACGCCGGCGATTTACATTCTAGCCGGCGGGGAGGCATTTAGGGCAATCTCCCCGAGTAGCCACGTCTGCCACCACCCTTAACAGTTAACCATTGACTTCGATCTTTTTACAGCTGCTCAACAAGGCCCCCTCTAATGCAGTAACAAGTGAAAGTTTCATCAACTATGATAGCCAGGTGAGTTACTTCCAAAGCAGCTGTGGATTTCATACTGGTGCCATTCAGAATTTGTGTTTACCTTAAACCCTTTCTCTATCAGCAATGTAGACTCAATGTCGCTAATAGGGAAGTAGGAGTTGCAGCAATGTAGATTCTACATTTCATTCAGATGGATGGACATGGCACTGCCATGGGAGGGGGGATACCATCCCTTCTGTTTATTTTCAAACAATGTAGGTCTCTATAAAAAGATATTGCATAAAACCACTCATATGTAAAACCCTGCTTCATGTAAATAAACCATTTTCATAATAATATACTTTTCTAGTAGTATGTGCCATTGGGTAATCATGAATAGAAATTTGCCATTTTAAAAAATAAGGGCCGGCCAATTGGATCCTAGGGATCACAGTGCACACAAACCATACATGTTAGGTCACATGAGCCAATTAACAGACAGAGTTCTGTCTTTTGCTTCCACACTTCTTCCTGTTACAGTTAGAGCTACAGTATTTCTGGTCAGGTGATCTCTGAGGCAGCACAAAATGGTGGTTCAAGGCAAGAGATGTAAAATTCCAATATTTACTTAAATATATAGACTATTTTGGTTAGCTTCTTTAATATGCCACTTAATACGATATAAACTATCTATTGCTTAAGTGTTTATTTTGGGGGTATAGTTTTCCTTTAATCTGTTACTTTTGCAGTTGTGCAGTATTGCCCCCAACCCCCATTGTTTCCTTTACACATTATATGTTTATTTTTTTATTTATTTTTTTATTGTACAATGTTATGTTTTCAGGTATGGTTATTATATTATCAGACTTTTCATCTTTAAGCTGCAATGCCTCTTTCCCCTGTTATTATCCCTCTCTTTCGCCTACTTTTCTTTCAGTCCCGCAAATATTATTTTCTAAGTGAGGACAATGATGAAAAAAATGAGATTCTGCAGCGTTGCCATGACCTTGAACAGCAGGTAAGCGTTTGTTTAAAGGAAGATTTGCAGCCTGTGTGTCCATTGTGTTGCCTGGCTGGTGGTTCTTTCTACAGAAGCAAAATCCTTGTGGTTGTTTCTTTATTTCCTGGATCCTTCCCAAAAAGTGGGAGACATAAATGAATAATATCTATGAAACTGAAGTCTTTATAAGAAATAGGGAGAGGCTTCCTGACATGCAGGATGCTCAAACAAAGGCGGTAACATGTTAGAAAAGAAAACAGTGTAATGTTGATGCTCAAAGGAGGCACAGGCAAGATACATGAAGGTATTCGCACAGCTACTGTTGTATAAACACAGCCAAAAATAAGACAACCCCTCAAGGCCAATGTTAGTTCCAGCATGAAAGCATTTATACTCCATGACAATACTGCCCTATTAGGTGCTATCTTTTTATAAAATGTAGAGTAGTGCAACACAGTTGATGGCTGGAATGTTTTGGCTGCTTGACTTTCACTCCCAGACTCTGCCAACGATCACCACCTACAGGGGCATGCACATTTGAAATAAGTGCCAGAGTGGTTTCAACTGCTCGTGCTCCTGGGTGCCAGAGACCCTGGGAGCAGAAGTCAAGTGACCAACCCTTTATTTATAAAGGCTGCTGCTTTAGGACAAGCAAAGATATAACTATTTGCCAATTATTCAGGCACCTCCAGTTATCCCAAAATTGGTAAACTCTTGCCCCAGGACAGTGTGCGGCTTTTAAAAAAGAAACTGGTCTGGTCTGCTTTGTAGTAGAGAGCAACAGTGTTTCCATATCCGTAGTGGACTCTGAATTCCAAATCCAGTTCACCCAGAAACAGGTAAAAAGGCACAATATGCTCTCTAGCAAAGTTTTTCTAATACACAAGCTCAGCAACCCAGGGCAAAAGATTAGCGAGAGATACAGGTATGGGATCCATTATCCGGAAACCCAGTATCCAGAAAGCTCTGAATTCTGGAAAGGTGGTCTCCCATAGACAATCAAAATGTTTAAAATTGATTTCCTTTTTCAATGTAATACTAAAACAGTAGCTTGTACTTGATCCCAACTAAGATATAATTTATCCTCCATTGGAGGTAAAACCAGCCTTTTGGGTTTATTAAATGTTTATATGATTTTCTAGTAGACTTAAATACCCCTACCCTAAAGAGACCCCCCCTACCTCCTCCCCCCAGCCTACCTGGTACCTGGGCAAATGCTCCTAACTTTTTACTTACCCCCTCCGTGCAGATTCTGACCTCAGCAGTTCAGGGGCACCATCTTCTTTACTTCGGTATTCTTCTTGTAGTGATCGGAGTTTCGGTGCATGCGCAGTTGGAGTAATATTCCGGTTTCAAACAACTGTGCATGCACCAAAAGTCATGGAAGACGGTGCCCGTGAACTCCCAAGGTCAGAATCTGCACGGAGGGGTAAGTAAAAAAAATTAGGGGCATTTGCCCGGGGTACCAGGTAGGCTAGGAGGGGGGTCTATTTAGGGTAGGGGTATTTAATAAAAGTGGTTGATTTCTCTTTTAAGGTATGAAGATCCAAATTACAGAAAGATCCTTTATCTGGAAAACCCCAGGTCCCGAGCATTCTGGATAACCGTTCCCATACCTGTACTGTACTACTGTAGTTACTGCAGCAACACTGTTATCACAGGGAGCCAGCTATTTATTTTTGGGCTGATGACACATTTGGGCTGATTACACATGACTATGTTTGATCACGTCCTAATTCGGCTCATTGGGCTAACAAAACATCTTCCTTTTTATAGATCTTTGTTCATTTATATGGAAAATAAAGCTAACGAATTTTGGAACAATTAACTACTTTAAATAATATGTTTAATAGATGGATTTTATATTATATATCCCAGTGAACAGCCTACATTCACGACCAAGGATTTTCCACTGTGCCTTGTATTAAAGTGGCGATGATTGCTGTGTAATTCATACTGGTAGCTGGGGCTTTAATCTTTATCTGTATGTTTATGTTGCACGTAATGTTTCTCTGCAGGTGTTTTTCAGCTGATGGAGAAATGCTCGATATGTTTCAACGCAGCCTGTCATTCATATGAATGGAAACTGCCTGGCACAGGAGATTTGTTTTTATGTGAATGAGAGGCTGCATGGGTGTATAGAAGATTTCTTCACTGGCCAGAGAAATGCTATGTGTAGCAATAGGCCTTAAAGGAATAGTAACACCAAAAAAAGTGTTTTAAAGCAATTAATATAATGTACAATTTCCCTGCATTGGTGTGTTTACTTTATATAAACAAGCTGCTGTGTAGCCATGGGGGCAGCCATTCAAGCACAGGATACACAGTAGATAACAGATAAGTACTACTATAGTTTATATAAACAAGCTGCTGTGTAGCCATGGGGGCAGCCATTCAAGCACAGGATACACAGTAGATAACGGATAAGTACTACTATAGTTTATATAAACAAGCTGCTGTGTAGCCATGGGGGCAGCCATTCAAGCACAGGATACACAGTAGATAACAGATAAGTACTACTATAGTTTATATAAACAAGCTGCTGTGTAGCCATGGGGGCAGCCATTCAAGCACAGGATACACAGTAGATAACAGATAAGTACTACTATAATTTATATAAACAAACTGCTGTGTAGCCATGGGGGCAGCCATTCAAGCACAGGATACACAGTAGAACAATTAAAGCCAGCGCTCACCCTAAAACTCAAAGCTTCACAACCTGGTGCACAGTAACAGAGGATTCGGCAACCTCCAATACAGCAACTAGGAAAGCTATCACTGGCACACAAGGCATGTATTTGCTTAATAATGCACTTCCGCATTATTAAAAAGGCAAGGGTTTTCCCTGCAGTTACATGCCTTATGTACCAGTAGGGTTGCCACCTGGCCATTATTTTACTGTCCTTGCTGGTAAAAATGATGGCTGATCCAAATTTTATTAGAAGGGAAAAAAGCTAAATATATAGGAAGGCCGGTATTTTTTTACAGAAAAGGTGGCAACCCTATGTGCCAGTAATCTCTTTTCTAGTTGCCCCCATGGCTACACAGCAGCCTATTTCTTTAAACTACAGTATCTTTCTAAATCAAACACTTTACCAGTGCAGGACAACAGTACATTCAATTTTAATTACTTTAAAACACTTTTATTTTTGATGTTACTGTTCCTTTAAATGTATTCAATTAAGTCTGCAATGAAAACTGTGTCTGTAATTTCCTACTGGGGGAAGGTGGGGGGTAGTAAAAAGGTGCAAGTGTCTGATTAGAACCAGTAAGCCCCAGTAATGTAAATAGTGGATCAGTGCTGGGAGCATTGCATATTGAGGTTTTTAGTTGCAGACTTTGTTGTTGGGGTGCATATAATTTCCCACCTGAATGAGTGATTTCACCCCTCTGAAAAGGTTATAAGCTGATTTGGGTTTGGCTTCCGGACTTTTGGGTGAGTTTAAGACCTTTGCCTGCTACACTAACCCGCCGCATGCCCACGTTGCATTGCTGAGGCCCTAACCCTGCTTTTTCCTCTTCCTGGGAGGGGTCTGCTGTGCACGTGAGGGGCAGCTCTACCCATTCTGGTGGCATTCCCACTCACTCAAATGATGGCAGTTTGGATTAAAGGGTTAATTTGAAGAAGATTGTTCAGTCTGGGGGCAAATGACAGGATTTGTGGCCAATCTGACAAGTGTAGAGGGTTAAAATAGCCTGTACTTTTTACTGATCATGTCCCTCAGTTGTAGGTATGGACCGCATGGGGCAAATAATGAGTATGTAGAAGATGGTAAAGGCAAGTGTAAAGCCACAGATCAGCCTTTGCAATCAGCATTTGAATCTGTGCCCAATAAGGTGGTGAGTGAAATTAGGCTGATAAAATCATTTTGCCCCCAGACCAACAATCCAATCACTATTAGGCCTTATGCGACCCCTCAGGAAAAGTCAGCACCATTGGCATTATGTTCTCCTCCCTGAAGGAGATTTTCATACCTGCCCAATAGATAATCAGCCAATGCCATGATGTAGCCAGTGGTTATAACCATATTGCTTTTCTCTATACACAGTAAACACAATTATATAATTATTATACAAAAAAGCCATGAATATCTTTTAAATTATATACTTATAAACGGTCAGTACTGATGTCATCAGTTATAAACGGTGAGTTCTGATGTAATTTCTGTCACATGACTCAGTAAAACTTGTGTATTATAATAAATAAAGTACCCCCTGTTGCAAAATATGAGGATATTAGAAGTTACTTTGGAGTTCCATGACCTGTATAAAATGTTTTTATATGGTAATAAAACTCCTCGGTAACTTATAATATCCTTACAATTAACAAGAGTAGGTACTTTATTCACTATATCATTGGAAAGGCCATTGGGATGGGAGAGAGACCCTCCTATAAATGCACTGCATGTAGGTGACTGCAGACCCCATCACTTTACCCGAATTCCTTTCCAGCTGGTTTAACCTCTACCTTGCTGGCTTAACCCTGCCCTCTCAGGGAAATACATTAAGTTATAAATATATGCCCTTTTTATCCTCCACAAACCTCTCCTCTGCTGTCACTTGGAAGCAATGAGTTGTGTTGGAAACAACAAAATGACACTCTAAGGCCCATGGGGGCACATAGTGCATTCAGGTGCTGTGTCTCTTGTGGGGCCACTTCTATTCCCCCCCCCCTTTTTTTTCATTTAGCATTTAAAAATACATTTAGCTATAAAATAGCATTAAAAAATATTAAATTTACAGCCGAGGTTGCCCTTTAGATGTTGTTGAAATACATCACCCATTATCCTACTGACTGTCAAGTAGTCCTGTGAGTTGTAGTTTATCCACGTCTAAAAAGATTCTATTTCCAGATTATTTATGCTTTGTCTGTATTCACCCAGACCTAGTAACTCATTGATTTATCTTACCCTCATTCTTACATTATGGGGGTCCTGCTCCTTTCCCTCTCCTTCTTTCCGTTTGGTCTTACCCCTTCCGCAAGGTGTCTCTGCTTATGGAAGAAAAGAAGAACATGATGGGTGAGAACCGAACCCTAAAAGAACAGCAGGAGCAGTCTGGCATGGGTACTCCCCAACTGTTTAACAAAAAGTTGCTCCTTCTTCAGAGCCAGATTGAACAACTGCAGGAGGAGAACTACAGGTAATGAGAAACAAAGAGGTAGAAGGGAAACTAGTGGGAACAGGGAGGTATTTCCTCAAACTCGTTGACTGCCTCTACTTCCTTTTTTGGCAAAACACAGCAATTCTGTCTTGCTTTGTGGCTGGAGTGCTAGCAATGGAAGCATCACAAGACAAACTTTTTGCCCAAATAACATTGGCTACACTTTGATCATTAGTTTGCAGACATTTAAAAGCCAGGACCACATGGGCAATTAAATTAGTAGGTTGGTGGCAGTTGTAGACTGCCAGCATCTGGAGGGTAACAGGCTGCCCATACAAGAAATGGAAAAAACGTATCTTTAAAGGGGAACTATAGTGAAAATGAAAATATAATGTAAGCTTCCTCATACTGAAGTAAAACTTTCTAAATACAATCAATTATACATTCTGCAATTGTTTCTGAAATAGTCAAGTTCATCTTCACTATTCCTCTCTCCGCATCTGTTTTTCTTCATTCTCTCTTCATGCTGCAGTTGGGTGTCTGAATGATCCAATGTATCTCATAGGGGGGCTCCCTTTCCTAGCAGATGTATTAGAGCTCACTCTGATTCCAGTACAAACGAAATCTAACAAAAGAACTGTTTTTGCACAAATTGTGCATGTAGAGAGACAAGGGGCTCATTTATCAACACTGGCCACATTTGCCAATGGGCAGTAACCCATGCCAACCAATCAGATTGCTGCATTAATTGTTCTACTTGCAGCTGGTTACAAAAAGCGAATCACTGATTGGTTGCTATAGGTTACTGTCCATGTGCAAATTTGCCCAGTGTTGATAAATGAGCCCCAGGATTTCTAGGCCAGTGATGCCTAACCATTATTTGTGAGCAACATTTTGTTCACCAGCCCCTTGAATGTTTTTCTCAGTGGCCTCAAAGCAGGTGCTTATTTATTAATTCTAGGCTTGGAAGCAAGTTTTAATTGCATAAAAACTAAGTTTACTGCCAAATGGAGTCTCCTGTAGGCTGCCAGTCCACATAGGGGCTACCAAATGGCCAATCACATCCCTTATTTGGCACCTCAAGGGACTTTTCCATGCTTGTGTTGCTCCCCAACTCATTTTTTACATTTGAATGTGGCTCACGAGTGAAAAAAGTTGTGGACCCCTGTTCTGGGCAAAAGGAGCCTCCCTATAAGAAATATTGGATCATTCACCTGACATCCAACTACTGCAAGAAGACAGAATGAGGAGAAACAGATGCCGAGAGAGGGATAGTGAAGATAAACTTGATTATTTCCGAAACAATAGAGAATTTTTAATTGATTATATTCAGAAAGTTTCGTATTTCAGTATGCTGAAGCTAATATTACATTTTCATTTTCGCCATAGTTCCCCTTTGATATTTTCCTGCTATGCAGCAGCTTTCATCAAAATGTTAACTCAAGATATCTTTCACATTGGGACTTTAATGGGGTGCCTATTCAGACTGGTTTAGGGTTCTGCAGATTGGAATTGGGCTTATTGAAGTGACTTTCCTGCAGGCTGGAGAGCTCCAGAGATGACTACAGACAGCGATGCCAGGAACTAGATCGGGATGTGCAAGAGTTACAGCAGCGCAACCAGGACCTGACTGGCTTGGCACATGAATCTCAAGCACTGAGGGATGAGATGGACGTACTTCGGTAAGGGCTGGCAAGTTGTGGGGACTCATTGCCAGTTAGGTATAAAGAGCTCCTCCTCTGGGCTGTATGTGTTCTCTGACAAATAATAAGGGCAGTGGCATAACTAGGTATTACTGGGCCCCGCAGCAAGTTATTTTTTAGGCCCCCAAAATGTCTAGAGGTTGTCCTGTTTTACCAATATTTATTGAAATTGTAATGAATTATTGCCTTGTGGGGCCCCTATACCTCCTGTGTCCCCTGCTTCCTCTATAGTTACGCACCTGTATAAGGTAGAGTTGATAATAGGAGAGTAAATTAGCAGGCTGGGGGAGTCGTACTATTCCTCCCCCCGGCTCTTGCATGTGGCATTTCTGGGAGGTTCATTTAAAGTGGAACTGAAGTCTAAAATAAAATAATGCTACAGATGCTGTATTTTGTATACTAAATATAAACATGAACTTACTGCACCAGAAGCCTAATCAAACAAATGATTTATGCTTTCAGCGTTGGCCACAGGGGGTCACCATCTTGTAACTTTGTTAAATATCTTTGCAAAACCAGAACTGTGCACATGCTCTAGGCTTCAGTCATAAATTATATATAAAAAAAAAACACAAGTCAAATAATATCTGATATAGAAGCCGATACAGCAAGACTGATTAATAATCAGAATATACAGACTGCACTGGGTCTGCAGATACGAATCTCTACACAGTCGCAGGCTGCTCTACAGGGAAACAAACAAAGCCACTCCAGTTCTGGCAAGTAAGGTGGGGGGGCTCCCCTTGCTGTTGGAAAGTAAGATTGTTTCCCTGCAGAGCAGTTAGGAACCGTCTAAAGTTTCCAATTCTCGGCAGTCAGAGCAAGTAAATTGAAGAGTGAATTTTACTGTATATAGTTAGGTTTCTTTTGTATCCCCTTTAAAAAAAGGTGCTGCATGACACCATTTAATAAAACAAAACTAAACCATATAGACCTCTCAAACTAGATTTGTTGGCCAGTATAAATAGGTGTATAGAACCCATTGTGACCTTATATTTTACTGCACAGATCCCTCCCACTCGATTGATTTGCTGGTGTTGGACGTAGGTGTATGCTTACCCTTTGTTACCTTGTATGTTTCTACCTTCAGTCACTCCTCTGACAGAGTGGGGAAGCTGGAATCCCTGGTGGATTCCTATAAGAAGAAGCTGGAAGATCTGGGGGACCTCCGGAGACAAGTGAAACTCTTGGAGGAGAGGAACACCGTGTACATGCAGCGCACCTTCCAGCTGGAAGAGGAACTTCACAAGGCCAATGCATCCCGGGGGCAGGTGGAAAGCCTTAGCCGACAGGTAGGATAGAGTCACAAAAATACTCTTTGCAAAATAATTTGTTTTCCTCAAAGTGCTGGAATTGTCCTAAATGCTAACAGAAGCCTGTAGAGGTCTAATTGTCCCACTTAAGAAAGATTTCTTTGCTACAAGATGCAGCAAATAAATAAACCTTTAAAGGGGATGTTCGCCTTCAACTTTTAATATGTTATAGAATGGCCAATTCTAGGCAACTTGGTCTTCATTATTTATTTTTTTGTAGTTTTTCAATTAATTGCCGCCTTCTGACTCTTTCCATCTTTCAAATGGGGGGGGTCAGTGACCCCATATAAAAAACAAATGCTCTGGAAGGCTACAAATGTATTGTTATTGCTACTTTTTATTACTCATCTTTCTCTTATTCATATTCCAGTCTTTCATTTAAATCAATTGGATTGGGTGCTAGGATTATTTGGATCCTAGCACCCAATTAGCTGAAATTACTGCAGAGCTGCTGAATAATAAAAAAAAAAACCCAAAATAAATAAACAAATAAAACAAAAGCCACAAATAATAAAAAAAATGAAAACCAGTTGCAAATTGTCTTAGAAAATCACTCTCTACATCATACTAAAAGTTAATTTAAAGGTGAATAACCCCATTTAACCTAAAACACACCACAATAAGGCTTAAAGGGGTTCCAAACACTTTTTTCAGTTCAAATGTTTTCAGATTGTTATATAAAGACAGTTACTTTACATCTTTTTGTTTTTTTCAAAATCTAAAGTTGAATGTCCCTGTCTTGTGTTTGTCTGGCATCTCATTAATTAAGGTGCGGACTCTAAACTGTTACAATTTTGCAACATTTAGTTGATGCATGTTTCAACAGCATCTCTGGAGTATTAGCAACTATTGTATCAATTCTAACACCTGCCTGTAATGAAACTCTTCTGTTCAGCGGGGACAAATATAAGAAATGTATCAACTAAATGTATCAATTTAGATCAGTTTACAGGGTTGGCGACCCCCTCCCCCCAGAGCTGCTCTACAATAATAAGAAAAACAGTCACACATAGAAAATAGAAAGTAATTGGAAAAAGTGTTTATTTCTCTTGATCTGAAACCAACTGAACTGAAAAAAAAGTGTTGGAAGATGAAAAACCTCTTTAAAGGAAAACTATACCCCCAAAATGAATACTTAAGCAACAGATAGTTTATATCAAATTGAATGACATATTAAAGAATCTTACCAAACTGGAATATATATTTACATAAAGCCCTTTTACATCTCTTGCCTTGAACCACCATTTCGTGACTCTATCTGTGCTGTCTCAGAGATCACCTGACCAGAAATACTACAACACTAACTGTAACAGGAAGAAGTGAGGAAGCAAAAGGCAGAACTCTGTCTGTTAATTGGCTCATGTGACCTAACATGTGGTTTGTATGTGTGCACAGTGAATCTTATGATCTCAGGGGGCGGCCCTTATTTTTTAAAATGGCAATTTTCTATTTATGATTACCCAACGGCACATACTACTAAAAAAGTATATTATTATGATAATGGTTAATTTACATGAAGCAGGGTTTTACACATGAGCTGTTTTACTCAGTATCTTTTAATAGAGACCTACATTGTTTGTGGGGTATAGTTTTCCTTTAAGGGACTTTTATGGGGACTAATACGTGAGCTTCCACTGCTGTTTCACTCTGGGTATACCTGTGTTTTCTAGCTGCAGAGGAAGTAACATCTTGTAAAAGTTGACTCATTAAACAGCAGCAAAGAAGTGCAGGTGTCCTAGAAGGGTTTTTTTATCTAATGAATAGGGTTCTTCTTTCAATGTGTATTTGGTTAGTGTCTGGGACTTGGATTGAGGGTGTTTTGCATTGTTGTAGTTTAGGAGTAAAATATATGAATATCTTTACTTTGCAGATCCAGGAGCTGCATACGAATCATTCAACAATTCTCTTGTAGCTTAGGAGTAAAATATATGTATATTTGTACTTTGAAGGTCCAGGAGCTGCATAAGAAGCATTCAACGGAGTCTCTACGGGCTGAGAAATGGCAGTTTGAGTTCCAGACCCTTAAAGAGAAATTTGAGGCTTTGCAGAAAGAGAGAGAGGTGAGCGGTTCCTCTTGTAATTACATTCATAAAACCAAAATAAACGTTCCTTGGGAGTCGGACATACTGTAGATATGCAGGAGGGACCAAGAAATGCAACATGAAGAACAGAGAATCAGACAAAGAAGTGTACATTGAGCCCTAACAATTTTAGCACCTCGGCTATTTAATACATTTTATTCTGATGTTGTGCTATATGAAATCTGCATCAACTTGTTACTTAGCCGTCATATTTAAGGGGTGGTTCACCTTTAAGTAAATTATTAGTATATTATAGAATGACCAATTCTAAGAAAAAATTCAATTGGCCATCATTATTTATTTCTAATAGTTTTTCAATTATTTCAATTATATCTTCTGACTCTTTCCAGCTTTCAAATGGGGGGGGGGTCATTGACCCCATCTAAATTCTCTGTAATGCTACACATTTATTGTTATTACTTTTTATTACTCCTCTTTTTATTCAGTCCCTCTCCTATTCATATTCCAGTCTCTATTTCAGATCAATGCATGGTTACTAGGGTAATTTGGACCCTATCAACCAGATTGCTAAAACTGCAAATAAAATAACTCAAAAACCACAAATAATAAAAAGTGAAAACCAATTTCACATAGTCTCGGAAAATCACTCTCTGCATCATTCTAAAAGTTTACTTAAAGGTGAACAACCTGAAATGGGAATAATCCAATCAATTTGAGTTTACATTTAATATCTATTATTGTTGTCGTTACATACTCCTGGGCAAGATTTTGCAATCTGTTGACCCTGATGCACATATCTTATGTGATTGTTTAGATCATACTGACCAATTACTAGGATTCAAACGTATCCAAAGCTCTGCTAGAATCTGTTATTGGTAATTGCAATAACCTTTGTAAACCTGGTTGAAGATGGTTTTCATGAAAGGAGGACCCTCTAGAACAGTGATCCCCAACCATTGGCTTGTGAGCAACATGTTGCTCTTTAACCCCTTGGATGTTGCTCCCAGTGGCCTCAAAGTAGGTGCTTATTTTTAAATTCTTGGGTTAAAGGCAAGGTTTAGTTGCCTAAGAACAATGTCTACTGTCAAACAGAGCCTCCTGTTGGCTACGAGTCCACATAGGAGCTGCCAATACCCAATCACAGCCCTTTTTTGGCACCCAGGGAGTTTTTGCTTGTTTATGTTACTCTTCAACATTATTTTACACTTGAATGTGGCTCATGGGTAAAAAAAGGTTGGGGACCTCTGCTCTAGAAAAATTAAGGTTGCAGTAAAGCTCACAGTGCTGTGCAGCCTTTGAAATAGGGGTACACCAAATCCAGGATTCGATTCAGGATTCCGCTAGGATTCTGCCTTTTTCAGCAGGATTCGGATTTGGCCGAATTCTTCTGCCCGGCCGAACCAATCCGAATCCTAATTTGCATATACAAATTCGGGACGGGCAGGGAAATCGCTTGACTTTGTCACAAAACAAGGAAGTAAACATTTTTTTCCCCTTCCCATCCCTAATTTGCATAAGCAAATTCGGATTTGGTTCTTTCGTGAAGGATGCAGGGTTCGGCCGAATCCAAAATAGTGACAAAATAGATATCCCTACTTTGAAATCCCAGTGAACTTTTGTAGTTTCCAAACGAAGTTGGCTAGAAACAGTTAAAAGACAACTCTTATCCAGCAAATTACATCTAGCATAAATATTCTTCACTCTGCTTCAGTCCACCGCACTTATGCACTTTGTAGGATAGCAGTATAAACAGCAGTCATGTCTTCCAGCAAGTATGTTTGGATTATTGTGATATGTTGTTTGAATTGACTGCCAAGTCCTGTCTGGGCGCAGGGCCACAAAGAATCAGGTTATAATCTGGCATATTCATAATATGTGAAAGGCATGTGTCAAGGGAAAATCTTTGGCCCAATGACTTTTTTAATAAAATGCTCCGTTTTATACAGTAGAACCCCCATGTTCATTTTTTTCAGGGGACCAGGAAAAAATGATGTAAAATCAGGGAAATATGTTAAAGTAACTTTTTCTTCAAGTACTGAAAGACTATAATAACAGTATGTTTTACTTTGAGATACAATATCTAGGGGCAGATTTACATATGTCGAATATCGAGGGTTAATTAACCCTCGCTAATCGACTGCCGAATGTAAATCCTTCCACTTCGAATATCGAAGTCAAAGTATTTACCGCAATTAGTTCGATTGAACGAAAAATCGTTTGAATCGACGATTCGAAGGATTTTAATCCATCGATCGAACGATTTTTCTACGACCAAAAAAACATAGGAAAGCCTATGGGGACCTTCCCCATAGGCTAACATTGCACCTTGGTAGGTTTTAGGTGGCGAAGTAGGGGGGTCGAAGTTTTTTTTAAAGAGACAGTACTTTGACTATCGAATGGTCGAATATTCAAACGATTTTTAGTTTGAATCGTTCGATTCAAAGTCGAAGGTCGAAGTAGCCAATTAGATGGTCAAAGTAGCCAAAAAAAACATTCGAAATTCAAAGTTTTTTTTTTTTATTCTATTCCTTCACTCGAGCAAAGTAAATGTGCCCCTTAGTGTGTTAATAACAAGGGTTAAACATTACAGAGTTAATGTTACACTATGGGGGGCAAGTGCAAGACTCTCTGTCAGTCACATACACATTAAAGCAATAAGTGATTGGTGCAGGACTGTATAAGGGGCAGACTCATTGCAATTGACCATTTACAGGCAGAACCATGGCAAAATATACATCTGGTTAGTATTTATACCTCTTTATTTCACAAATAATAACATTCATAGAAGGGAAAAAAGCTGATTTGGGGACATCAGAGGACAAAATTTTGATGTAAAATTTAAAATCGGGGAAATGCACCCACTGAAATGCATTATAAATTGGTGGGACCACAAGCAAAAAAACGTAAATCAGGGAACTTGAAATTGAAGTATCACTGTACTTCTAGTGGGATGTCTTGTACTGTGTGAGCCTCTCTTCTGTTTGTTACCAACATCTCAGTCCTCCATTGTATGTGCTCTACTTTTTTTTCCTCATTCTATTCCTCCACCTTATCATCAGCTTTACTGTATTTTCTATCCCTCCTTCTATTGTATTCCTTGTCCTCCTTCACTGCTGTATCTTCCCTCCTTTCTTTACAGACGGGTCAGTTCTATGGAGATGAGCAGTGCAGGAAGCTGCTGATCTCGCTAGTTTTGGCTGGAGAAATTTAGGTAGAACTGCCTTCTGCTTCATCACCAACATAGACTGTGGGGGGTTGCACTCAAAAAGTATTATAACATCTGTTGTTTTATTGTTTTTTTTTTTTGTCTCCCCAGAGGCTTATAGCAGAGCGTGACTCACTGCGGGAGACAAATGATGAGCTGCGCTGCTCTCACCTTCAGCAAACATGCCTGGGACAAGCAGGTGAGAGCTTGAATCATTACAGCACTGCTTGGGAATTTCACAAGAATCTACAGAGTTATATCAGACAGTGACGATAGTGAAAATGACTGGGCCCCCAGCAAAATGTAGGAAATGACGTTCCTTTTCAGTTCATGAGATTTACCTGCTTATATCAGCAGCCATGGTCTGAAAACACTATGGGGTATATTTATCAAAGAGTCAAGTTAGAGATCACCACAGTCTGCTAGAGGGAAATTCCGCCACTCTCCATTCATTTCTATGGGATTTTGAAAGGCGTATGAGCTTTCACTTTCACCCATTGATAAATACTCTTTTAAAAATCCCATAGAAATGAATGGAGAGTGGCGGAATTTCACTCTGAGGTGACTGAGGTGATCTCTAACTTCACTCTTTGATAAATATGTCCCTATGTCTGTACCATAAGCACCAGAATGTCTCTTCTTCAGTGACCCCAGTGGTTAAAATATAAGGCTAAAAGCAATTCTCACTTGTTACCTGCTATGGAGTTGGTAAGTACGTGATGTTACACTAACACTGAATGGTGTTAATTTTAATTAATAACATTCACTACCAAAGACTTTTTATTTAAATCTGTAGAACAGGAAGTTCCCTGAAGGGTTACCTAGTAGTACCTACATTTTGGACACCCCTGTGTAACACTTTCATATACAGAAGAAGTAATAATAAAATACAAGTAAGGTCTCATTTGCAGCACCTTAAGACTGCCTCCTAGTGGACAAGGAGGGTATATACTTTAATTGTGCCAATTATGAGGCTTGTGAGAGGTATAACATCATTATTATTATTGACATGTATTTTTAGAGCCCCAACGTATTGCGCAGTGCATAGCAGTGCATTAGGATCCTGTGGGGGAAAAACCAATGAATGATCTACCAGAATGTGTGTGATACCATTGCTGTTATTTAACTTATCCTCCTCTTGCAGATTTGTTGCTGTCGGGATCTTCTCCTCCCTTGGAAAATTTAGCAGCAGAAATTGTCCCAGCAGAGCTCAGGTGAAGATCATGCCTGCTGGGGTGCTTGGGGAGGGAGGTGAAGGGCCCATAGTTCCCTCCTGTCTGTGTCACTGTATCACCCTGCAGTGGGAGGGACAGACTCATGTCCCATAGTTCCCTCCTGTCTGTGTCACTGTATCACCCTGCAGTGGGAGGGACAGACTCATGTCCCATAGTTCAATCCTGTCTTTGTCACTGTATCACCCTGCAGTGGGAGGGACAGACTCATGTCCCATAGTTCCCTCCTGTCTGTGTCACTGTATCACCCTGCAGTGGGAGGGACAGACTCATGTCCCATAGTTCCCTCCTGTCTGTGTCACTGTATCACCCTGCAGTGGGAGGGACAGACTCATGTCCCATAGTTCCCTCCTGTCTGTGTCACTGTATCACCCTGCAGTGGGAGGGACAGACTCATGTCCCATAGTTCAATCCTGTCTTTGTCACTGTATCACCCTGCAGTGGGAGGGACAGACTCATGTCCCATAGTTCCCTCCTGTCTGTGTCACTGTATCACCCTGCAGTGGGAGGGACAGACTCATGTCCCATAGTTCCCTCCTGTCTGTGTCACTGTATCACCCTGCAGTGGGAGGGACAGACTCATGTCCCATAGTTCCCTCCTGTCTGTGTCACTGTATCACCCTGCAGTGGGAGGGACAGACTCATGTCCCATAGTTCCCTCCTGTCTGTGTCACTGTATCACCCTGCAGTGGGAGGGACAGACTCATGTCCCATAGTTCCCTCCTGTCTGTGTCACTGTATCACCCTGCAGTGGGAGGGACAGACTCATGTCCCATAGTTCCCTCCTGTCTGTCACTGTATCACCCTGCAGTGGGAGGGACAGACTCATGTCTCATAGTTCCCTCCTGTCTGTGTCACTGTATCACCCTGCAGTGGGAGGGACAGACTTATGTCCCATAGTTCCCTCCTGTCTGTGTCACTGTATCACCCTGCAGTGGGAGGGACAGACTCATGTCTCATAGTTCCCTCCTGTCTGTGTCACTGTATCACCCTGTAATGGGAGGAACAGACTCATGTCCCATAGTTCCCTCCTGTCTGTGTCACTGTATCACCCTGCAGTGGGAGGGACAGACTCATGTCCCATAGTTCCCTCCTGTCTGTGTCACTGTATCACCCTGCAGTGGGAGGGACAGACTCATGTCCCATAGTTCCCTCCTGTCTGTGTCACTGTATCACCCTGCAGTGGGAGGGACAGACTTATGTCCCATAGTTCCCTCCTGTCTGTGTCACTGTATCACCCTGCAGTGGGAGGGACAGACTTGTCCCATAGTTCTCTCCTGTCTGTGTCACTGTATCACCCTGCAGTGGGAGGGACAATCTCCATATATAGTTCCCTTCTATCTGTGTCAACGAATCACCCTGCATAGGGAGGGTCTCCACCACCCTTCTATGCGCTACTGTTGTTGTATCGCCCTGCAGTATCATTAGCCTCCGTTTTTACTTCCTGTGTTAAAATACCTGTGTCATTTGTCTGCATTCCACTTTTCCTGGTACCAGAGAGACAGTAATTCGGCTGCAGCAGGAGAATAAGATGCTTTGTGCGCAGGAAGCCTCGTACCATGAGCGCCTCTGCGACCTTCAGAATTTTCTGGAAGAATCAAACAGAAGCAAGAACAGACTGGAGAGCGAAAGCCGGTTAGTAGTATCAGCGCTGCACAGGCATGATGATAAAAAATTGGAGATGGGGAACAATGGAGATTGGACGGAGACAATCTTCACTTATCAATTGACTGACAATCCAAACTGACTATTAATAATACTATTTTTATAACAATCACGTTCATTATAGATTTATACTAAACTAACATTTAGGCCGGCTAAGAACTGTACAGTTTAGCTCTGATCTTGCTTAAAATAGGCACTTTTTATGGTTGTCTGGGAAAGTACCTTTCCATGTACTTATGTGACTGTTTCCTTCTCTGGGAAAAGGGAAGTATATTTATGGGCGCTGTTGACTCCACTTCCTTCATAAAGAACAGAAGCTTTGCCTGCTTTATTGCAGAGAATTTATACACTCTGAGCCAGAGAAAATGTTTGCCAAAATCCATCAATTTACTGCACTGTTGCCTGTAGAAAACTATGATTTAGCTATGAAAGTAGAAGTTGGCTCATATCATTATCTCTAGGCTCCAGCAGCAGCAGATCAAAGGGTTGAAAGCTCAGGTGGAGGAACTGCAAAAACAGCTCCGGGAGCAGGGGAATCAGGCAGAGGATGTAAGTGGCCTCCATCTGTATTGGTCTGTATGTGCTCTAATCTCTCACAATGATCTCACACTCTTCTCTTTGTCTTGTTCCGCAGTCTTCCCAGCTGAAGAGAAAACTGGAAGAGCACCTGTAAGATATTTTTATCTTGGATACACTAGGGAAGCTAATGCTGTCCCGCAGAAATGACACTATAATATAGTAGGAACTCCTTCATGCAGAGCTTACACTCTAATATACAGAGGGACACATACAATACAGGGAGAGGGAACCATTGGGAGAAGGGAATCCTGCCCTGCAGAGCTTACACTCTAGTATACAGGGGAACACATATACAATGCAGGGAGAGCGAACCATTGGCAAAAGGAAATCCTGCCTTGCAGAGCTTACACTCTAATATAGAGAGGGACACTGATGCAATACAGGGAGAGGGAACCATTGAGAGAAGGCAATCCTGCCCTGCAGAGCTTACCCTCTGCAGAGGGACACACATATATATATAGATACAGAGAGGTGGGAACCCTGAAAGATAATGAACAATATTGAATTACATATATCAAACTTAAAAAATGTTTGTTACTTCGCCACAGGGAAATGCTACACGATGCTCACTCTGAACTCCAGAAGAAGAGAGAATATATCGAAACACTGGAGCCAAAAGCTGATCTTAATAGTAATATATCTGTATTTTTATGTTAAGTTGATCAATGTGCGTGTGTGTATGTATGTATGTATGTATGTATGTATGTATGTATGTATATGTATATATATATATATATATATATATATATATATATATATTAGTATAAATACAATGTTTGCGGAGATGCACGCAGTTTAAGATAGAACATGAGGCCACAATTTGTGCACTGAGCATTAGTGTAATTACAGTAATATTGGGCATAGCATAGTAATCTGAGAGGTGCAGCATGTGATAATTTGCTTTTTTTTCTCTCTCCCAGTGTCCCGTAAGGTGGATGAATTACAGCAGATCCTTCATCAGAAGGAGGAAGATATGAGGGCAATGGAGGAAAGATATAAACGTTATGTGGACAAAGCTAGAACGGTGAGCTCCTCTTAGTACTGTTCCCAGGTATCTCTGCTGGGGTTCATGTCTATCTGGTTATCTAACAATACTCTGTGGGTGCAGTTCCCATTAAAGTCGGCTTTCTGTGCTGGGAAACTGAAACCAAGAGGATAGCAATGTGGCTAGATTTCTGACTCAGGCATTTCTCTTTTTCTTTTTTTATGTGTTTTTTGTTTTTGAATTGTTTAACCCTGTTCTTCTGCTGCTCCCCTCATTGGTGGAATTGAAATTGCGGTCAGTGACGCAGACCACTATTTGCCAGGATAGAAAGGGTCTCCAAATGCAAAAAATAGGATCAGCGCCTATGGCAACAGAAATTAGGGCATCACCCAATGTTTAAAAGGATTATATCAGGAGTGTCCGCTTTACACCCTTAAAAAAAGTCACGATGGGGATTTAAAGGAACAGTAACGTCAAAAAATAAGTGTTTTAAAGTAATACAAATATAATGCAGTGTTGCCCTGCACTGGTAAAACTGCTGTGTTTGCTTCAGAAACACTACTATTGTTTATATAAATCAGCTGCTGTGTAGCAATGGGGGCAGCCATTCAAAGGTGAAAAAGCTCAAGTTACACAGCAAATAAGCTCAGTCTGTCTAATGGTGTTATCTGTTATCCATTAGTTATCCTGTGCCATATAGCCATTTTTCAATTTCCGCCATTGCTCCACAGCAGCTTGTTTATATAAACTATAGTAGTGTTTCTGAAGCAAACACATCAGTTATACCAGTGCAGGGCAACACTACATTATATTTTCATTACTTTAAAACACTTAATTTTTTTGGTGTTACTGTTCCTTTAAGACAAAGTTTACAGATTTGTGCTGTCAATTAAAAGTTTCCATGCTTGGTCCAAGAATACCTTCACCAGTTTGGCCAAAATGCTTAATTACAGACCAGTGATTTGGTAAGTCGTATATACAGACTCCTCACAATGGTCTCCCTCCGCCCACACACGTCTTCTCCGACTCCAATATGGAAATAAAATCCATATATAGTGTAATACAGTTTTATTAAAAGTATTTTTTAAAAACGGTTACACTCACATTTCACTCTTATGGGTAGGGCACATATCGTTCAATTAGAGTTGCCATAATGTCCCAAAGGGTGATCCTGCCGGCTGTTTTAGATTCACCTTGTGGTCCTTCCTGCAACTTTGTGCTCCGTCCCCCTTCGTCTGACGCATTTCGCTGGTTCTCACAGCTTCCTCAGAGGCATGAGTGCTGGGATTGCGTGATGTCCTTTTGAAGTCCGGTTCCACCTGGATAGAAAGGGTATATAGTTCAATAACCATAAAAAATTTAAATATAAGGATTGTAAATCTCTGAGGATCTCATTTGTTGGGGAAGTGTCCCTTTAAATTCATGCAGTAGGTTCCACAGTAGAATCTATAAAATCCAAATTTAAAGGTCTTAGCGCTGATCCTGAAAGCCCTCCTGCATAATGACACTTGCCTTGCATGTATTGTAAATGCTGGGAAATAAGCTCTAATGCTGGCTGTACTGGGCCTTATTCCCCAGGTAATTAAAAGTCTAGATCCAAAGCAGCAGAACTATATCCCTCCTGAGATTCAAGCCTTGAAGAACCAGCTTCAGGAAAAAGATACTCGCATTCGCCACCTGGAGGTGAGAGGAGGGGGGCCTGGAACTGTCCATTATTTTGTTTCTTACCTCTGTGTGGGTATCTCTTATTAACTCCTATTCTAGAAGGTACGTTATTGAATGAGATGTGCCCTGTTGGATGCACAGAGAGTGGTGACATGTTGAGGTCTGCATGAGAAAGTATAAGGGGCAGACCGCTATTGCCGTTCATTAAAGGAAAACTTTACCCCCAAAATGAAAATTTAAGCAACAGATAGTTTATATCAAGTGACATTAAAAAATCTTAGCAAACTGGAATATATATTTAAGTAAATATTGGCCTTTTAAATCTCTTGCCTTGAACCACCCTTTTGTGATGTTCTGTGTGTTGCCTCAGAGATCACCTGACCAGAAATACTGCAGCTCTAACTATAACAGGAAGAGATCACCTGACCAGAAATACTGCAGCTCTAACTGTAACAGGAAGAGATCACCTGACCAGAAATACTGCAGCTCTAACTGTAACATGAAGAAGTGCGGAAGCAAAAGCCAGAACTCTGTCTGTTAATTGGCTTATGTGACCTAACTAGTATAGTTTGTTTGGTGTGTTTGTGTGCACCGTGAATCATATGATCCCAGGGGGCGGCCCTTATTTTTTAAAATGGCAATTTTCTATTTATGATTACCCAATGGCACATACTACTATAAAATATATTATGATGAAAATGGTTTATTTACATGAAGCAGGGTTTTACATATGAGCTGTTTTATGCAATATCTTTTTATAGAGACCTACATTGTTTGGGGGGGGGGGTATAGTTCTCCTTTAACACAATGTCCCTGGACTTTACAGACACATTTCTGCCTGTATAGATTCAGACTTGCACATGAAGGGCTTTTTGGCTCCTTTTAGCCGTCTCACCCTTACCAGGCTAGGTTCTTTGCTTCTCCACAAGTCACTACTCACTCAGAAGCCATTTTCCAATATTTTGCACTGATGAGATCTAACAAGATGGAAACAGGTTGTCTGCAAGTTTGTATGTATGGCTCTGAGCTATTAGGCTGTATATGGGCTATAAACCAGCGGTTCTGGATGCATAGTTGGCCATGGAGTTCGCATGTCTCCACCCTTAATGCCTTATGTGAGAGTTAAACTTTCATTTTTGGTATTAAAGGAACTGTAACACCAAAAAACAAGTGTTTTAAAGTAATGATAATATCATTTAGTGTTGTCCTGCACTGGTAAAACTGGTGTGTTTGCTTCAGAAACATCATATAAACAAGCTGCTGTGTAGCACTGGTGGAAATTGAGAAAAAGGCTATAGGGCACAGGTTAAATAGTGGATAACAGATAACACCATTATGTTCTACAGAGCTTATCTGCTATCTGTAACCTGAGCCTTTTCTACTTTGAATGGCTGCCCCCATTGCTACACAGCAGCTTATTTATATAAACTATATAAGCAAAACCTCAGTTTTACCAGTGCAGGGCAACACTGCATTATATTTTTATTACTTTAAAATGCTTTCATTTTTTGATGTTAGTTTTCCTTTAAGGCAGTGCTATGGATATGGCACAAGGCAAGTTAATACCTTCTGTTTTCAAAAGACTTTGTGCTGCAGAGTTTGACACATGTGGGGCCTATCTTCTGTTTGCCAGTCCCATGATTCTCACTCTCATCTGCTCTCCTTTGTTCTCGCTTACATGGTTAACACTTGACAAAGACCAATTTGCTGTTTTTCCCTTTAAGACTGACTATGAAAAGACAAAAGTTCAGCGGGACCAAGAGGAGAAGCTTATTATTAGCGCCTGGTACAATATGGTAAGTGGCTGCTCCGAACAGCTGCGTTGCCGGAAACCAGTACTATGCACTGTCGTTTAAAGGAGAACTAAAGCTTAAAGGGGAAGTAAAGTCTAAAATAGAATAAGGCTAGAAATGCTGTATTTTGTATACTAAACATAGGCATGAACTTACTGCACCACAAGCCTAATCAAACAAATGATTTATACTTGGCCACAGGGGGTCACCATCTTGTAACTTTGTTAAACATCTTTGCAAGACCAAGACTGTGCACATGCTCGGTGCGGTCTTGGCTTCTTAGGGATCATAATAAATTATCAAAACAGCACAAGTCAAATAATATCTGCCAAAAGCTGATACAGCAAGACTGATTAATAATCAGAATATACAGACTGCACTGGCTCCTGTGTTGTCATGTAATGTGGATTTTATAGTTTTTGTATTGTTTAATACAAACTTTCTCCAACTCTGCAGAACCAGTGGCTGCAGCAAAATAATCCTCCAAATAGAATACCAGTTTATCTGTTTAAATCTGGCTCCATGATCTTTGTCCCTGCAGCTGGAGTTGGAAACAGTAAGGGGGATGTAAAGGCAAAAATAAAATCCAATACAAATCTCTACACAGTCACCGACTGCTCTACAGGGAAACAAACAAAGCTGCTTGAGTTTTGCATGGCTGGGAAGTAAGGCGGGGGCTCCCCCTGCTGTTCATAAGTATGATTGTTTCCCTGCAGAGCAGTTAGGGACCGTCTTACAATTCCTATCCACAGCAGTACACGAAGGGAGAATTTCACTGCATACAGTCAGGTTTCTTATAAAAACGGTATACATTTTTAAATTAAACTATATTGGAGATAGGTTTCTTTTTCATTAAAGAAAGTAAAATGGGATTTTATTTTTTGCATTTACATGCCATTTAACTAAAGAAGTAGCTAGAAATGTTGTACATTATGTTTTGTGCTTCTGTACCAGCCCAAGGCAACCACAGCCCTTTAGCAGTAAAGATCTGTGTCTCCAAAGATGCCCCAGTAGCTCCCCATCTTCTTTTCTGTTGATTCACTGCACATGCTCTGTGCTGCTGTCACTTATTGAGCATAGGGACCCACTCACAATATACAGTACACATAGAATAGAAATGTCACAATATAAGGCTGATTAGTAATTAATACAGATAATTACTACATGGCAGCACAGAAACCAGTGCAATTAGCATCAGAATTGAATAATCAGCAAACCTGTAGCATCAGCTTATATTACAGCCAGGGAAGCTCATTTTCTGCTGGATAATTAGTGACGAGCCCTAAGCTTAGCTTCTCAACAGCCAATCAGAGCCCACTGAGCATGTGAGTGTCACAGACACTTTCCAAGATGGTGACCCCCTGTGACAAGTTTGAAGTCCTGGATCATTGCTGCTATTGACAAGCTCAAACTTTAGCCTTGTGCAATAAGTTCACTATATGAAATATGGTATTTTTAATAATATTCATTTTTAGGGTTTAGTTCCTAAACCTCTCTTGCCTCTCTTTCAGGGTATGGCTCTGCACCAGAAGTCAACAGATGAGAAGACCCAGCCTCCTAACGGCGCACAGTCGTTCCTAGCTCAGCAGAGATTGGCTACAAATGCCAGACGGGGACAAATCTCTCGCTCTCACACGCTGCTGCCCCGATACACTGACAAGAGACAAAGCCTCTCCTGAAGCTGCATTGCAGCAATGGCTCCTGGTTCACAACTGGAGAACAATATAAACACTACAGATCTACAAATACCACAAAGAAACAATCCTTGTGTCATATAAGCTACATACTGCCACTAGGCCATGTGATAATGAAAGGTTTTATCTGTTAAAGGGCCAGTCCTAATTATATTGCTAGGGTTCAATAGTTGCCATGGGGTGTCTCACTGCCGCCCTTCAGCTGTTGCAGAATTATCAATGTCATAAAAAAAGGACACAGAGGCTCCACCTGCAGCTCTTTGTCTAAATGTACTTGTGTTGTACAACTATGGGATGATAATTCCTTGTACATGCATTGCTGTGCTTAGTGCTGGCCCCTTTAACGGGGTAGTTTACTTCATGTTAACTTTTTAGTATGTTGTAGAATGGCTAATTCTTAGCAACTTATAATTGGTCTTCATTTTTTCTTAATTATAATTTTTGAATTATTTGTTGCGGCCTTCTGGATCTTTCCAGCTTTCAAATGGGGGTCACTGACCCCATCTAAAAAACAAATGCTCTGTAAGGCTATACATTGTTATTTTTACTTTTTATTTTTTTATTACTCATCCTTTTATGCAAGTCTCTCCTATTCATATTCCAGTCTCTTATTCACATCAACTTGGGTAATTTGCACCCTAACAACCAGACGGCTGAAATTGCAAACTGGAGAGCTGCTGAATAAAAAGCTAAATAACTCACAAACCACAAATAATAAAATGTGCAAGTTGACTCAGCATACAACTCTCTACATGAAACTAAAAATTAATTTGAAGGTGGACAACCCTTTTAAGGGCCTAGAAAAAGTGGGTACCCCCATATTGCAGGTTTTTTTCATTCCCCATCCCCCACTTATACTCAAAGATAGGAGAGGATTTTGGACTGGCCATTTAACCCATAAAACCAATCATTATTGAAATCACATGGCGCCCCCCTGTGGAATTGGCCTGTGGAGAAGTACAAACCTTTTGCCTTTACTCTCGCTGCCCTCCCTAAAATTTAACTATTTCACTTCCTCGCGCCTTCCTTTCATCCTCTGTCATTCAAGTACTTCGCATGATGCTTTCACCAAATAGAAACAAATTGTACATAGATATTTTTCCCACCTCTGACTGATTTATTCTCTCCCCCAGAATCCCCAGATTATGTATTTTTCCATGTTTTTTTTTTTTTACTCAAGCTATTTTAATACTGGGAGGTTTTTAACTCTAAGAATAAATATGTAACAGAAATTGTGCAGAAATATAGCTTTAAAAGGACTTTTACATCGCCGGGGATCTTTAGTGAGGTTTATAAAACACCAGATTATTTTTTTTCTCCTTTTGGCCAATGATCGGGGTGAAGCTTTGCACAGAAATGTTTGATGTCAATAGTGAGGTTTTTTTCTTTTGCTTTATTATAATTGGTTAGAAAGACACACTCCTCTCCCCTTGCTGTTCCCAGAAGCATGTTGCACCTTAGTAAGTATTTCTGTATATATTTCAGTGTAGATTTTAAAGTGCAAGTCAACCCCAAAATAAAAATGTGCCTAATAAAAGAAAACATCATTCTAAGCAACTTTCTAGTATACATTCATTACAAATTTTCAGTCATTTAAAAAAAAAAAAAATTGTAAAAACAATAGCTATTGAAAGCAGCATTTGCTTAACTCCCAGTTGTTACTTTTTACACAATGTTGCAAAAGTCTTGGTTCCCCAGCAAAGACAGGTCTGCTAATCAGTTGCCTTGTCTTACATTGTATCAACAGTCTTAGACATCAGGGCAGAGAATAGAAAGGGACAGACAAACACACATACAAATAACTTAAAAACCATAGAAAATGTGTAATGAATGTATATTGCAAAGTTGCTTAGAATAATGTTTTCTTTTATTAGGCACATTTTTATTTTGGGGTTGACTTTCCCTTTAATAAAATTTTCTGTGCTGCCTTAACAATAATGTGTTGCTATCAGAAAGCCTGGAGAGTCACATGCTTTCTAAGGCATCAATGTAGCAAGATAAAATTATATATGTATATGTATATGTATATATATATATATATATATATATATATATATATATATATATATATATATATATATATATATATGTGTGTGTGTGTGTTTGAATGATCATGTGCAAGATCTAGGGGGATGGATTTGGTACCCATTTCTCTGCTCCAATTGTTACGAACTCCAATTAGTAGAACTTTAATTATAAGCTATTTTATTTCTGAGTGGTTTACTTTGCCTTTTGTTTCCTAGTCAGAAAGCTCCCAGCATATTGTACTAAGAGTTGTAAGTCAATGACCGGTGCAGTGCTGCTGCCTGGAGATCCCTTTACAGTAAGTCGCTCACAATAAGTGATTTCCACCCTTTACTTGGAATATTATATAGTCATACACTAAAGATCGTCTCCTTTGGCAACCTGATCTTTACCGGGTTTGGCCACGAATACGCTTGGACAAATCAGGATGATCTGGTTGTTTGGCCATTGGGCTGCCAATTGAATCGTAATGGAGTGTGCTGGGTCTCATTATGATCCTTAAAGGGAAAGTAAACCTTACAAATAAGTGAATGTAAATTTGGTGAGGGAGCTATTCTAAGCACTTTTGCAATGTACGTTCATTATTTATGTTTTTTAATTCCAAGATATTAAAGGATTCATGTACTGTTAACATAAATTAATTTGTTACAATAGCGCCACCTGCTGGTCATTTCCCCACCAGTCTGACCACCAAGTAGTCAAGGAAGTTGTCAGGAGAAAGAAAGAGGCTGCTCTGATGTTCTTCTGTTTTTAAAAACAATTAGAAACCTTTCTTACATCTTTCCTAAGCAGAAGAAGATCAGAGCAGCCTCTTTCTTTTTCCTGACAACTTCCTTGACTACTTGGTGGTCAGACTGGTGGGAACATGACCAGCAGGTGGCGCTGTTGTAACAAAATTCATTCCTATTAACAGTACATGTATCCTTTACTTGGAATTTAAAGAAATACAATAAAAATATAAATTGCAAAAATACTTAAAAATAGCCCCTTCATCAATTTTACATTCTAAGGTTTACTTATCCTTTAACATTAGTTATATGTATTTCTGAACTGGATGTTTATTTTCATGTCTGTGTCTCTTTAAAGTTATATCCTTGCGCTCAATGAACTATGGGAATATTCTGTGCTGCTTTCTTTCCTCTGCCATATACAGGATACCCTTTATTTAAACTTCCATTTTCATTTTGCACAACTATTTATAGTTTAGTTGGTACAATCCAAACAATTGCCCTTCAACTGATGTAAAACTACAACTCCCAGCCAAGGTCCGGCAAGGCTTTTCCTGGGAGTTTCAGTTCAGCAGCCTCAGTAGGACAGATCATTGTCTGTATAGCATTGTTCACTTATGTATTTTCGGGTGCTTTTACCAAAGCCAGAGACTGAGCAATTGAGGTGGTGCAATGGGCTGATGACCAATAAATGAAATGCATTGTTGGTGCTGGATTTATCTTGATCAGAGCAATGATTTATTTTGCTGCAGAAGCGACCCGGTACTTTATGGTAGAGATTTCAGAGCTTGTTTTATAGCAGTAGATTCATCACAATCTCAATGTTGCTAACAAAACAGATGTCTGGTTTTATACACTACAAAAATAAAGTTTTATTACTCTTTTTACATGTGATCTCTGAATTGTAATTTGTACGTCCTGTGGGTGGCGTCTGAATTGGGTGCATTTGTGCAATGATGATATGGGGTGTCAGCTTGTGGGAGACGTGACTGAAGAGCAGTAATTTGCATCCTGGGGCCACCAGCAGAGAAGATGCCTCCAGTGCTGTGAGCCTTAAAGGGATACTGTCATGGAAAAGTTTTTTTTTCCCAAAACGCATCAGTAAATAGTGCTGCTCCAGCAGAATTCTGCACTGCAATATGTTTTTCAAAAGAGCAAACTGATTTTTAATATTTAATTTTGAAATCTGACATGGGGCTAGACAAATTGTCAGTTTCCCAGCTGCCCAGTCATGTGACATGTGCTCTGATAAACTTCAGTCACTCTTTACTGCTGTACTGCAAGTTGGAGTGATATCACCCCCTCCCTTTTGCCCCCCCCCAGCAGCCTAACAACAGAACAATGGGAAGGTAACCAGATAACAGCTCCCTAACACAAGATAACAGCTGCCTGGTAGATCTAAGAACAACACTCAATAGTAAAATCCAGGTCCCACTGAGACACATTCAGTTACATTGAGTAGGAGAAACAACAGCCTGCCAAAAAGCAGTTCCATCCTAAAGTGCTGGCTCTTTCTGAAATCACATGACCATGTAAAATGACCTGAGATGCACCTACACACCAATATTACAACTAAATACACTTGCTGGTTCAGGAATGAAATTTTATAGGGTAGAGTGAATTATTTGCCGTGTAAACCGTGTCATTTAAGAATAAAAACGAAATCATAAAAATCATGACAGAATCCCTTTAAAGAATAAGTAAACCTTAAAAATAAGTGAGTGTAAAATTGATGAGGGTTCTATTCTATGAACTATTGCAATGGACATGCATTACTTATTACTTACCAGCCACCTGCTGGTCAATTTATGTCTGACTGCTCTGATGTTCTTCTGCTTAGGAAAGATTTCAAAAAGATTTCTAATTTGTTTCCTAAGCAGAAGAACATCAGAGCAGCCTCTTTCTTTCTCCTGACAACTTCCTTGACTACTTGGTGGTCAGACATAAAATGACCAGCAGGTGGCGCTGTTGTAATAAAATTCATTCATATTAACAGTACATGTTTTCTTAAATATCTTGGAATTAAAAAAAAAAACATTTTTCCTGCTGCAACTAACTCAGTTCTGCTGATCAGGACAATAAATACATGGCCCGTGTTTCCTCAACCTATTCATCTTCACCTGGTACCGCCATATATACCTACAATTGTTTGCAGCAGGAAAGCCAACTGTTATTAAGTTAAGCAGTGACACCAAAAATGTAACTTCTATTCTCTCTGCTGCTGGTGTTGACTGCGGACAAATTGTAGGAGAGGCCACCTGATCAACAGACCAGTTAAGAAGCAAGCAAGGCATTATGGAAATCGGGGGATGCTGACTTCTACTGTTCACTGGTATTGGGGTATCCCATAGATTGAGCGTCATCTGTAGATGAAAGTAGGTCAGAGAGGACTACTTGCTCACAGTATATGGCAACAACAGCTGTTGGTCCTTCATGATGGTGCCAATCTTCTTTTAAGCTTTAGCAGTCTACTATTGGTTGTTATGGACAGCAGCATAACTATAGAGGAAGCGGGCACCACTACTGCACTCTTTTATTCTAAAAGTTTAGGGGACGGGGCCTTAATGGATAACAAAACATTTAAAATGAGTGAATGTTAAATGAATGAGGGTGGTATTCTAAGCAGTTTTGTAATTTACATTTCTTATTTTTTTTTTGTATCCCAAGATATTAAGGGATACTCGTAGTGTTATGAACTTTGTTACAACAGCGCCACCTGCTGGTCATTTCTCCCACCAGTCTGACCAGCAAGTAGTCAAGGAAGTTGTCAGGAGAAAGAAAGAGGCTACTCTGATCTTCTTCTGCTTAGGAAAACAGTAGAAATAGAATGATGTCCATCTTATTATGCACAACATAAGATAATAACGACAACCAAAGAACTGTTACTGTTGGAGGAATAATGTTGGCATAAAAGCTTCAGATCACAGGTGCTGCTATGTGATGAGCCAGGGATGTGCCTTGGGCAGAAATCGTAGCTAATCCTCTGCAAATTCCAGGAGATTATGTGTTGAAAAGGCAAAACCTTCCACTCAGCATTCCTGGAAACCAGGGAGGAAGATGACCTTGAGATGCCTCCTAATATTAACCCTGAAATGGTAGTGGTGCTTCTATCCCATGGGAAAATTTAACCAATTTAGAATACACTGCTGGAAACAATGACTTTCAACTCAAAATATAACTCAACCAGGCCAAGTTACCCTAGGTACAACCATGGCCATTGTTCACCTTTAAATTAACTTTTATTCCGTAGAGAGGGATATTTGCAACTGGTCTTCGTTTTTTATTAACCGTCGTTTGAGTTATTTAGCTTTTTATTCAGCAGCTCTCCAGTTCGCAATTTCAGCAATATGGTTGCTAAGATCCAAAATATCCTAGCAACCATCCGTAGATATGAATAAGAGGCTGGAATATGAATAGGAGAGGCCTGAAAAGAAAGATGAGTAATAAAAAGTAGCAATAATAATAATAATAAATGTGTAGCCTTACAGAGCATTTGTGTTTTAGATAGTGACCCCTAGAGTCAGAAAAAGAAAATAATTCAAAAATGATAAAAATATAAATAAGGAAGACCAATTGAGAATTTGGTTATTAGATGGGGTCAGTGATCCTTATTGGAAAGGTGGAAAGTCTCAGAAAAAGGAAAATAATTCAAAAACTATAAAAATATAAATAATGAAAACAAATTTAGAAATTGGTTATTAGATGGAGTCAGTGATCCTTATTGGAAAGTGTCAGAAAAAGAAGGAAAATAATTTAAAAACTATAAAAAATAAAAAAGGACCAATTGAGAATTTGCTTCCAATTGGCTATTCTATAACACATGAAAAGGTAACTTAAAGGTGAACCAACCCTTTAAAGTTATGCCAATCACAAGTTCAATTTGGGGCGTGCGTTGTAAATTTCAGTTAAAAGTGCTGGTTACCTTGTTGGTTAGGCAGAATGGTTGAAATCTATCAAAATTACCTGACCCAACATATTGACATTGGGGTTTTTAAGTTGGATTCTCTCAAGGACACCATTTGGGTGATGCTTTTCCGAAAAATTTAAAAATTGTCTCCAAATGAAATGGACACCAAGCTTCTCTGGGGCCGGGGCTGGTATTGTACTACATTGAAGTATAACACATATGGCATTAATATGGGCTCTCCTTGGCAGACATTATTGCAGAAGTGAGTAGCACAGGGGCCTGGTCCCTACTGTTTGCTAAAAGTAGGTGTCTCCTTGCCCTTTATATCCTATTTGCCCATCTTTACAAAAATACAATACAAACCGAAAGCAAACGCACGTGTGAGATAAGCACCCAGCTCTCTGTTTTTGTGACCCAGGTGCCAGATTAGATAAGAAATGCAAACTGCAAATGTTCATATAGAATATCTATGGTTATTGGTAGATTGGCACACAGGATAACTGGGTAATCCTTTATGTATATAAATAAGCCTTTATAAATCCTGGTCTTTGGGATGTACTTTTGGACAGTTCTGAACTATCTGCTAGCAGTGCTATGGGTTTGTACCAGCATGGCTTTACGCGTAATAGATCTGAAAAATTGCCTTCTATGAGGAGGTGAGCAGAAGCCTAGACTCTGAGGTGGAAGTGGATGTGATCTGCTTAGACTCGGGGTTGGAGAGCAACACAAGGATTGAAAAGTCTATTGGGTTGCCAAATAAGTGCTGTGATTGTCTATTTGGTAGCCCCTGTGTGGACTGACAGCCTACAAGAGGCTCTACTTGGCACTATACTTGGTTTTTATGCAGAACTTGCTTCCAAGCCTGGAATTCAAAAATAAGCTCCTGCTTTGAGGACATCCAAGGGGTTGGAGAGCAACATGTTGCTCATGAGTTGGTTGGGGATCACTGGCTTAGACTATGATAAAGCATGTGATACAGTACCAAACCAAAGGTTACTGATTAAATTTAGGAATATTGATCTGGAACATAGTACAATTTTTGTACTTGGATAGAGAACTGGCTGAAGAATAGATTACAAAGATTGGGGATAAATGGAACATTTTCTAATTGGACCAGTGTTGTTAGTGGAGTACTGCAGGGGGCTGTCCTTGACCCTTTGCTTTCCAAATTACTTCTGGAAGCCCAGACAAATGCTCAATTAAAGGGAGATTAAGCACTAACACGTACTGCACTTGATATTCCTACTACAGGTATGGGATCCGTTATCCCAAAACCCCTTATCCAGAAAGTTCCAAATTATGGAAAGGCCATCTCCCATAGACTCCAAATTTGTAAAAACTATTTCCCTTTTCTCTGTAATAATAAAACAGTAGCTTGTACTTGAACCCAACTAAGATATAATTAATCCTTATTGGAAGCAAAACCAGCCTATTTGGGTTTATTTAATGTTTATATGATTTTCTATTAGACTTGAGATATGGAGATCCAAATTACGGAAAGATCCATCATCCGGAAAACCCCAGATCCCTAGCATTCTGAATAAGAGGTCCCATACCTGTACTATAGCTGAATGGTTGAGCAAGATGTCACATGTCTGTAACATTGTCATGAGCTAAGGGAAGCCCTGCTCATATAGTGAACACCAAAGCAGGGCTTGAACAGAAGATGTCCAAAAGCTACTGGTGTAACATCTTGTATGCACCTTAAGATGGAACGTCCTTTCTTCTAATTTGCATGGATTCCCTTGTTTCTGCAGGAACAACCAACTAGTGAATAAAGCGTTTGTTGCACAGTCCCCTTATGTATTTATAAAGGGGCCATATACACCCTCTATATGTGCCTCTTGTCCAGTGTAGATTGTTTCTATTGAACCATGCTTCCCACTTGTATGTCTTTCACGGTGGACCTATGCTCTAATGGGCCCCAGCCTAGGAGAATTTAGATCAACCAGCCCTTCTTTCCACCATTGGCCTTTATAAAAATCTATTTCTTTTGGCACGATTTATTAGGAATTATTAGGATAGTAAGAGCAGCATTCTCACATAGGCCCTTGAAAATGTAGGTCCTGTATTAAACAAATGTTAAAAAAAAGATATTTATTTGAAAATACAAAAAAATGTAAGTAAAAAAACAAATGCAAACAGGAATTAAGAGTTTCAAAGTCCTAGGGTGTTGGACCATGCTGAGGATCTACGTAGAAAGGAATGGAAGAATCCATTGAAATTGGCCAGGGAGTCCAGTGTAGATTCTATAGATGTATATGATTTTGAGCAGCCATGGTAAACCTTCATAACCTCCACATGTTAAACCCATAGTCTTAATCAGTTCACTAAAAAATGTCCATCAGCCACTGTAGAAATGCAGTCCTTCTCTTAGAGAGCTCCAAACATCTGCTAATTATGTAGCCACCAAAGAAGCAGTGTCTTCTTCTTCCTCTGGCATAACAGACTGGATGTTCCCATCAATATCCATGGTTTTAGGTGGAAGAAAGAGGGAGACCTGGGAACCAACACTGAATTGTTTCTCAATCTGACACTCCTGGACATTCAGTTCTGGTGTCTTAGTGTCAACAAGGTTGTATGGTTGATCCTGAATGGGTTCCTGGGATTGGAGCTCTGAAGATGAGGAGAAGGCGCTGGTAGAGCGTCTCAGCAGGGTAAAGTTGTTTTCAGGAGCTGCAAACTGGGCGGCGAGAGCAGCAGAGGAGGAAAGAGGAGACGGACCTACTCCAGGGAGGAAGCGGCTGAGCAGTGGAAGAGGGTGCATTAAAGTGTCCTCATTCATCTCTTCTATGTCAGATAGAGGCTGGAACTGCATGTCTTCCTTAGGGATCCTGGAAGCAAGCATGTAAGGTTTAGTACGAAATGTGCAAAGAGAAGCTGATTAAATGTGAGGGGGGGCTACATCTAAAAATGGTGTCTAGATTCAGCAGAATGGTAAATGTTAATGGTATCAAAATGTTACAGTGTAAAGGTGGCCATACACTGGCCGATAAAAGCTGCCAGCTTATTGGCCCGTGTATGTGGCCCTCCGACAGGCTTCCCCCGATCGATATCTGGGCGAAAGTCGGCCAGATGTCGATCGGATGGGACTAAAAATCCACCCATCTGGCGACATCGCCAAACGAGTGGATCCATTGGCCACCATTAGTTAATAGCCTAAAAATATGTGCACTCCCATTCCCACACTACAGGGTGCAGCATCCCATACAAGAACTGGTTTCTAGGTCCCAGCAAGAGAGAGAAAGCAGAATGGAACTTACGCCATGTTGAAGGTGGAGCCCTGGAAAGATGGCAGATGCTTCTGGAACAAAGTGGCTGCGGTGTATGGGGGGCGCGGGTCTGAGTGATTCCAGTAGCGATCCTTCTCCATGGGTGGAACATCTGAATACATCTCATCCACAGCCAGCATAGAAACCTGGGGCCACAGCAGGGTATTATGGGAGAGAAAGGACAATGATAAGGAAATTATATTTGTGTCTCCACTGGGCTGAAAGTAAGAGGAGTGGGGGGGGACTAGACGTTACCTGGAAATTTCTGTCGATCAAAAAATTGGTTTCAAAGTCATCGTCATCCTCTCCGAAAGGGTTAATGAGCTGTTCACCCACCTACGAGCAAGTAAAACACCAAACGTAAGATGTGCATGAGCGATGCGAGAACCTTCCTTCTTGGCATGTTTGCATTTATTCATGAGTCAGAATCCCACAACCAAACAATATAACAGCTCCCACTAATTTGTATCAGCCTTGGTGTGAAATATGAGCCAAAACTGGTGCTCCATGAGAAGATCATGTGCTCCATGAGAAGATCATATGTTCCATGAGAAGATCATGTGCTCCATGAGAAGATCATATGTTCCATGAGAAGATCAAGGAGCTCAAAAGGCCCCATATGGCAATGTCCCATAAAGAGGTAACCATAGCTTGGCACTGCCCATTCTCATACCTTCAGCCAACCAGCATAAAAGAAGAACTGGAGCAGTGTGAAGACCGGGATATAAAGGTCCAGTTCGTGGCCAGGATACCCCCGGGATGGATCCAGGAACTGGCGTCCGATCAGACAGGTCAGGAAAAAGCTGTAGACTGCGATTGTCACCACCTGGTGGCATAAAAGGAAAAGATTTAGACTGCTGAATAACCTCTAACGAAGTCTTAGCGGACACTTACAGAAACAACAGCCCTTTCTTGCTTTATGGCAGGGATTCCAGACAGGCAGTCCAGAAAAAAAAATCATGGTGGCTCATAAGACAAAGGATTGGATCAGTTTCTGTCTCAGCACTTGGCTAACATTTTTTTTCTTTTCATTTTCATGATATTAGCAGTTTTACAGAGGTGACATAACCTTCTGGCAGTCAGCCAGACCAGCAGGAGGTGCTCTGTTGTAAATTCAAGATATTAGCAGTATAAAAGTGTCTATCATGAAAACAAATAGAAATAAAAGTAATGTAAATTTCAAAAGTGCTCAGATCAATCTGAGCAATTTTACATTCATTTATTTTAGGGGAGGTGTTTAAAATAAACAAAATTATTATTATTTTTTTATGCAATTGCCAGGATTCCTGTAATGTGAGCAAGTAGTAGCAACGGGTACAGGAATGGGAGACGTTATCAGGAAACCCGTTATCCAGAAAGCTCCAGATTACTGAAAGGCCATCCCCCATAGGCTCCATTTTAATCACGTAATTCACTTTGTTAAAAACGATTTCCTTTTCTCAGTAGCTTGTGCCTGATCCTAATTAAGATATAATTAATTCTTATTGGAGGCAAAACCAGCCTATTGGGTTTAGATTGGATTTGGGGATCCAAATTCTGCAAAGATCCTTTCTCCAGACAACCCAAGGTGCTGAGCATTCTGGATAACAGGTCCCATACTTGTAAAATTATAAGAGAACCGAGCGCACAAAATAAAACCTTTTTGATGTTTTCTCTTACCTGAGTATAAACCAGGGGGATACTGATCCAGTCGTAGTGGAAGAGCATGCCACAGTTCCCCCGGAAGGTGTTCAGCTCCTAGGGCCCAATTTAAAGAGAAGTCAGAGCTTTGCCCCATGACATGACCCAGTTTCCTTCACCTTTGTCTATTGACTCTCCCACTAACACTCACCTCCATCAGCATTTTAAAGGAATGATCATCTCGGATCCTCCCCTCACTTCTTGCCTGTGCTGCCAAGTTACAGAACCACACGCACGGAACCCAGTACTTGTTATAGGACGACTGAAGGTTCTCAAACTTCTTCCTCTCCAGGCGAGTCATGAACCCTGAGACAATGATACATATCCCTATCAGACTCATGTCCCATAGTTCCCTCCTGTCTGTGTCACTGTATCACCCTGCAGTGGGAGGGACAGACTCATGTCCCATAGTTCCCTCCTGTCTGTGTCACTGCATCACCCTGCAGTGGGAGGGACAGACTCATGTCCCATAGTTCCCTCCTGTCTGTGTCACTGTATCACCCTGCAGTGGGAGGGACAGACTCATGTCCCATAGTTCCCTCCTGTCTGTGTCACTGTATCACCCTGCAGTGGGAGGGACAGATTCATGTCCCATAGTTCCCTCCTGTCTGTGTCACTGTATCACCCTGCAGTGGGAGGGACAGACTCTTGTCCCATAGTTCCCTCCTGTCTGTGTCACTGTATCACCCTGCAGTGGGAGGGACAGACTCATGTCCCATAGTTCCCTCCTGTCTGTGTCACTGTATCACCCTGCAGTGGGAGGGACAGGCTCATGTCCCATAGTTCCCTCCTGTCTGTGTCACTGTATCACCCTGCAGTGGGAGGGACAGACTCATGTCCCATAGTTCCCTCCTGTCTGTGTCACTGTATCACCCTGCAGTGGGAGGGACAGATTCATGTCCCATAGTTCCCTCCTGTCTGTGTCACTGTATCACCCTGCAGTGGGAGGGACAGACTCATGTCTCATAGTTCCCTCCTGTCTGTGTCACTGTATCACCCTGCAGTGGGAGGGACAGACTCATGTCCCATAGTTCCCTCCTGTCTGTGTCACTGTATCACCCTGCAGTGGGAGGGACAGACTCATGTCCCATAGTTCCCTCCTGTCTGTGTCACTGTATCACCCTGCAGTGGGAGGGACAGACTCATGTCCCATAGTTCCCTCCTGTCTGTGTCACTGTATCACCCTGCAGTGGGAGGGACAGACTCATGTCCCATAGTTCCCTCCTGTCTGTGTCACTGTATCACCCTGCAGTGGGAGGGACAGACTCATGTCTCATAGTTCCCTCCTGTCTGTGTCACTGTATCACCCTGCAGTGGGAGGGACAGACTCATGTCCCATAGTTCCCTCCTGTCTGTGTCACTGTATCACCCTGCAGTGGGAGGGACAGACTCATGTCCCATAGTTCCCTCCTGTCTGTGTCACTGTATCACCCTGCAGTGGGAGGGACAGACTCATGTCTCATAGTTCCCGCCTGTCTAAATAATTTGTATTAGAAGGGTAAGACACATGTGTGATTACCTGACCCAGCAGTGGGAGGAGCACTCACCAGCTTCTACAACATGGTCTATTGTAGGAAATCTTTTGAAGACAGCGGTACTAACAGAACGCAGGATTAATAGTCCTGATAGGCTGCAGTAGCGTATCAGTGTGCGGCGGTAGAGACGTCCTGTTTCATCAGACCCATGAACAGTACCGGAGACAGCACACATGACACGGTCTGGGAAAGGCATACAGAGGTACTGGTTCAACCAGCGATTTACCACCAGGGTGACATAAAAACCTGCAAGAAACAAAAACAAGCGTTATAGGAAAAGCCTAAAATGGAACCTCAGGGGAGGGGTTAAGCAGAAAGAAAAACATAAGGGTCTATTGATAAAGGGGAGGGGTTAGCAGATAGGAAGGTCATAAATGGGATGGTCAGGCAATAAAAAGGGAGTGGTAAGGAAAGGGGCAGGACATAAAGAGTAAGGGGTGGGCCAAACAATTAAAAATAGGGCAGAAAGTAAGGGAAGGGGGAGGCGGTTGTAATAGGGAGAGGGAAGGAGAGGTGATGAGAAATTGTGGGAAATTGACAGACTCACCCAACACAAAGGACACAGGGATGAGGTTTGCATAGTTATTGCAGTAAATGGCCACTTTCTCAAAGTAAAGTTTCTGTTCATCATTCAGCAAAAACCTGTGGGTACAAATGGGCAGCAGTGAGACAGTAGGGTACTTGGCACATACAATCCCTGCCTCCCTCTCCCATCTCACTGCTTTCATCTCACTCCTCTATAGAACCTTCTTACGAGAGCAACTTACAGTTTGGGGCTTTTCAGTTATGTTCTACTTATAGTTACATAGTTACATAGTTAAATTGGATTGAAAAAAGACAAAGTCCATCAAGTTCAAACCCTCCAAATGAAAACCCAGCATCCATACATACACCCATCCCTACTTTTAATTAAATTCTATATACCCATATCTATACTAACTATAGAGCTTAGTATCACAATAGCCTTTGATATTATGTCTGTCCCAAAAAACATCCAAGTCCCTCTTATAGTCATTAACTGAATCAGCATCACAACATCACCCGGCAGTGCATTCCACAACCTCACTGTCCTGACTGTGATTAACCCCCTACGTTGCTTCAAATGAAAGTTCTTTTCTTCTAGTCTAAAGGGGAGGCCTCTGGTACGGTGATCCACTTTATGGATAAAAAGGTCCCCTGCTATTTGTCTATAATGTCCTCTAATGTACTTGTAAAGTGTAATCATGTCCCCTCGCAAGCGCCTTTTTTCCAGAGAAAACAACCCCAACCTTGACAGTCTCCCCTCTTTTTTAATTTAACTCTTCCCTCCCTCTAACCAATTTAGTTGCACTTAGTCTCTGCACTCTCTCCAGCTCATTTATATCCCTCTTAAGGACTGGAGTCCAAAACTGCCCCCATACTCCAGATGAGGCCTCACCAGGGACCTATAAAGAGGCAGAATTATGTTTTCATCCCTTGAGTTAATGCCCTTTTTTATACAAGACAGAACTTTATTTGCTTTAGTAGCCACAGAATGACACTGCCCAGAATTAGACAACTTGTTATCTACAAAGACCCCAAGATCCTTCTCATTTAAGGAAACTCCCAACACACTGCCATTTAGTGTATAACTTGCATTTATATTATTTTTGCCAAAGTGCATAACCTGCATTTATCAACATTGAACCTCATTTTCCAGTTTGCTGCCCAGTTTTCCAGTTTAGACAAATCACTCTGCAAAGTGGCAGCATCCTGCATGGAACCTATAGTTCTGCACAATTTAGTCTCATCTGCAAAAATAGAAACAGTACTTTCAATGGCCACCTCCAGGTCATTAATAAACAAGTTGAAAAGCAAAGGACCAAGTACAGAGCCCTGTGATACTCCACTAATAACACTGGTCCAATTAGAAAATGTTCCATTTATCACCACTCTTTGTAGTCTATCTTTTAGCCAGTTCTCTATCCAGATACAAATACTATGTTCCAGGCCAACATTCCTTAATTTAACCAGTAACCTTCTGTGTGGCACTGTATCAAATGCTTTAGCAAAGTCTAAGTAAATCACATCCACTGCCATCCCAGAATCGAGGTCTCTACTTACTTTCTCATAAAAAGAAATTAAGTTAGTCTGGCAAGATCTATTACGCATAAAACCATGCTGGCACAAACTCATAGTATTATGATTTGCTATGAAGTCCAATATCTTATCCTTTATTAACCCTTCGAAAAGCTTTCCTACCACTGACGTCAGACTAACCGGCCTATAGTTTTGAGGCTGAGAACGGGATCCTTTTTTGAATCGAGGCACCACATAAGCAATTCGCCAGTCTCTCGGCACTATGCCAGATCTCAATGAATCCTGAAAAATTAAGTAAAGAGGTTTGGCAATCACAGAGCTAAGCTCGCTAATTACCCTGGGATGAATACCATCTGGCCCTGGACCTTTGTTAATCTTAACATGTTCTAGTCTCTTTTGAATTTCTTCATGTGTGAACCATGCATCATTAGTTGTATTACTAGAATTGGGACTTTTAAGAAGGAAACCTTCACTTACTGATTCCTCATTTGTGTAGACAGATGAAAAATAGATAGGAGTTCAGAATTTGCGCTTTTATTTTGTTTTCATCAACCAGCTGACCCCCCTCTGATAGTAAGGGTCCCACCCCTTCCTGCTTCATTTTTTTACTATTAACATATTTAAAAAATAATTTTGGATTTTTTTTACTGCTTGCTGCAATATCCTTTTCTATAGCAATTTTAGCTTGCCTTATAGCTTCTTTGCATGATTTATTGGCTTCCTTGTACCTTATAAATGATTCGGCTGTACCAGCTAACTTGAAAGCCTTAAAAGCTCGTCTTTTCTTACCCACCTCAACACCAACGCTTCTATTGAACCAAAAAGGTTTTGCTTTGCAACGACGTTCCTTGCTTACAAGTGGAATATACTGACAAGTATATTTATTAAGCATCATTTTAAAGACTTCCCATTTTTGTTCTGTGTTTAACCCTGTGAAAAGCATTTCCCACTTAATATGTTGCAGAGATGCCCTTATACTGTCAAAGTTTGCACGTCTGAAGTCCTTTCCTTGATCTTAGAGCCTAGATCCCTGAAATCATTCTTTAAGGTCTTCCATCTACCATTTATTTTGTCATTAGTACCGATATGCACTAAGACAGCTGGGTCATGCCCAGCCCCACCCAATAATTTGTCTATCCGATCAACCACATGCCGAACCCTGGCACCAGGTAGACAGCAAACTGTTCGGTTGTAGCGATCTGGACGACAAATTACCCTATCCACTTTCCTAATAATTGAGTCCCCTACAACCACAATCTGCTTAGGCCTGACTCTACTCTCCTCCCCACCACTACTAGAGAAACTGGTCTCCCGGCTGTTAGAGAGATCAGCCCCATCTAGAATTGCCAATCCAGAGTTCATACTCCCATCATCTTCACACAATCTGGCAAATTTGTTGCGATGTATAATCTCCGGATCAGCCTCCATTTTCCTTTTGCCCACCTTAGATTTTCTAACTGTCACCCAGCTAGCTGCCTCAATATCCTGCTGCTGTTCTGTTCCCCCCAAACTATCTGACCCCGCTAGGTCCGATAGTTTGGGGGGAACAGAACAGCAGCAGGATATTGGCAGTTCTATTATAGATTGGTCACAATTTCTCTTTATATAAATAACAAAGCTCTGAAAGTACATGTGCACCTCAAGGATATTTGCAGAAACTCTGCTACTCTATATAGGGTTGCCACCTTTGCTGATGGCTAAACCAGAACAAAGGGGGTGGGGCAGTGATGTAATAACAGACATGATGACATCAGAGGTGGGCTCAATGATGTTGGTGGAGTTATGACACCAGGGCAAGGCTATTACATCACTTAGATGCAACTGGTTGGATTTCTATCCAGTTTTCGCAATGTTTTAAAGTGTTGATGCCCAGTTCAAAACCACACAGGTGGCAACCCTATCTCTCGCTATATTCTGCTTGATGAATAAGCCCAAACATTTAACTACAGGTATGAGATCTATTATACAGAAATCAGTTATCCAGGAAGCTCTGAAATACAGAAATGCTCATTTAGAAAATAAAAATCTTGTTTCTGATTAATTGATCTGTAATAATAAGAAATGAACTGCACTTGATAGTAACTAAGCCATGCTGAGGTGAGTATCTTAGTATTTAAATGTTTCCATGTATTGACCCGATTATTGTTCGGGTTTCATAAGACTGAGAATCAAACAACAAGTTGAGCCCCGAAAAGGCCTAACAAAAACCGAACTGTTCAGGTCAAAACCAAACAGGTGGCAACCGTAACTCTATATCAGCCTATTAGCACTTAATTTACATTGACTAAGAATATTGAATGCTAGAATCCAATTGGCTGTCATTTGTCACTGCACTTGGGCATTGGACCACGTTATTATATAAACTCCTAATCATGTCACTTAATTTCCTTTTGTTAAATTGCATTAATCTGTCAGTTATTGCACATCGGGCTCAAGCTTTACCTGTATATGATGCTGAGCCCCAGGTACATGATTAAAAAAGCCAGGAATTCCTTGTACAGCAGTTTGTATATACTCCCCCTCCATAGCAGCAACAGTTTATAAAAGCCCCCAAAACGGGCATTTGCCACTCGTGCCGTGTAGGTGACCGTCATGTCTCCCCACGGAGTATTGAAGCGCTATGGGGCCCAACCTGAAAATAGATACAAAAGGAACTGGTTAAGTGAAATATCATTATACATAGAGAACTGGGTGTTCAGGGGTCAGGTTAGTAGAATAAGGAGTTACAGGGACAATAAGGAGCTCAGGGGAGAGGTTAGTGGAATAAGGAGTTACAGGGACAATAAGGGGCTCAGGGGAGGGGTTAGTGGAATAAGGAGTTACAGGGACAATAAGGAGCTCGGGGAGAGGTTAGTGGAATAAGGAGTTACAGGGACAATAAGGGGCTCAGGGGAGGGGTTAGTGGAATAAGGAGTTACAAGGACAATAAGGGGCTCAGGGGTGGGGTTAGTGGAATAAGGAGTTACAGGGACAATAAGGGGCTCAGGGGAGGGGTTAGTGGAATAAGGAGTTACAGGGACAATAAGGAGCTCAGGGGAGGGGTTAGTGGAATAAGGAGTTACAGGGACAATAAGGGGCTCAGGGGAGGGGTTAGTGGAATAAGGAGTTACAGGGACAATAAGGGGCTCAGGGGAGGGGTTAGTGGAATAAGGAGTTACAGGGACAATAAGGGGCTCAGGGGAGGGGTTAGTGGAATAAGGAGTTACAGGGACAATAAGGGGCTCAGGGGAGGGGTTAGTGGAATAAGGAGTTACAGGGACAATAAGGGGCTCAGGGGAGGGGTTAGTGGAATAAGGAGTTACAGGGACAATAAGGGGCTCAGGGGAGGGGTTAGTGGAATAAGGAGTTACAAGGACAATAAGGGGCTCAGGGGAGGGGTTAGTGGAATAAGGAGTTACAGGGACAATAAGGGGCTCAGGGGAGAGGTTAGTGGAATAAGGAGTTACAGGGACAATAAGGGGCTCAGGGGAGGGGTTAGTGGAATAAGGAATTACAGGGACAATAAGGGGCTCAGGGGAGGGGTTAGTGGAATAAGGAGTTACAGGGACAATAAGGGGCTCAGGGGAGGGGTTAGTGGAATAAGGAGTTACAGGGACAATAAGGGGCTCAGGGGAGGGGTTAGTGGAATAAGGAGTTACAGGGACAATAAGGGGCTCAGGGGAGGGGTTAGTGGAATAAGGAGTTACAGGGACAATAAGGGACTCAGGGGAGGGGTTAGTGGAATAAGGTGATGTTTCCCAAAGCAATCAGATCTTTGCTTTTGTGTTCTAACTTGTAGATGACTGTTCAGATCTAATCTCTGATTCATTGCTATGGGCAACATCAGCAGTGATGTTTATCTCCAGTGTTAATAAATACACCCTGCAAAGTACTGATACAATAAGTAACCCTGTCACTGTTTGCTTGTGTCTCACTACTCATTGTCAATACTTCCATTCACAGAGAACAATGGGAGAGGCAGGTGAATACTGGATCTTCCTCATGTCTCCATCAAGGTGTGATGGTGAGAGCGATAAATGGTAATGAAATGACACAGGTGTGTGTGTGTGTTGGTAACAGGGGGTGCAGGTTATGTTTGTGCTCAGTATCCAATGAATAAACACAAATAATAGATAAACAAATTCAAAAGCCAGAGAAAAAAGAATGACCATCAGCTTCCCACCAAGCATCTCTCCCAGTACCCTATACCAAGCCCCTAACCCAGGGATCCCCAAAGTTTGACAAATAAGGGCTGTGATTGGCTATTGGTATCCCCTATGTGGACTGGCAGCCTACAGGACACTCTGTTTGGCAGTACATCTAGTTGTTATGCAACTAAAACTTGCCTGAAATTCAAAAATAAGCGACACTGAGCATGATAAACCCCACACTACAGGGGACACTAAGCTCTATAAACCCCACAGTACAAGGGGACACTGGCCGCTTTAAACCCCACAGTACAAGAGACTCTGAGCTCTATAAACTCCATAGTACAAGGGGACACTGAGCTCTATAAACTCCATAGTACAAGAGGACACTGAGCTCTATAAACCCCACAGTACAGGGGACACTGAGCTCTATAAACCCCATAGTACAAGGGGACACTGAGCTCTATAAACCCCAGAGTACAGGGGACACTGAGCTTTATAAACCCCATAGTACAAGGCGACACTGAGCTCTATAAACCCCAGAGTACAGGGGACACTGAGCTCTGTAAACCCCACAGTACAAGGGGACACTGACCGCTTTAAACCCCACAGTACAAGGGACATTGAGCTCTATAAACCCCACAGTACAAGGAACACTGAGCTCTATAAACCCCACAGTACAAGAGGGCACTGAGCTCTATAAACCCCACAATACAGGGGACACTGAGCTCTATAAACCCCACAGTACAGGGCACACTGAGCTCTATAAACCCCACAGTACAAGGAACACTGAGCTCTATAAACCCCACAGCACAAGGGACACTGAGCTCTATAAACCCCACAGTACAAGGGGACACTGAGCTCTATAAACCCCACAGTACAAGGGGACACTGACCGCTTTAAACCCCACAGTACAAGAGACACTGAGCTCTATAAACCCCATAGTACAAGGGGACACTGAGCTCTATAAACCCCATAGTACAAGGGGACACTGACCGCTTTAAACCCCACAGTACAAGAGGACACTGAGCTCTATAAACCCCACAGTACAGGGGACACTGAGCTCTATAAACCCCATAGTACAAGGGGACACTGAGCTCTATAAACCCCAGAGTACAGGGGACACTGAGCTCTATAAACCCAACAGTACAAGGGGACACTGACCGCTTTAAACCCCACAGTACAAGAGACACTGAGCTCTATAAACCCCACAGTACAAGGGACACTGAGCTCTATAAACCCCACAGTACAAGAGACACTGAGCTCTATAAACCCCACAGTACAAGAGACACTGAGCTCTATAAACCCCACAGGACAAGGGACACTGAGCTCTATAAACCCCACAGTACAAGGGACACTGAGCTCTATAAACCCCACAGTACAGGGAACACTGTATATATATTTCCCCAATTCCAGCTCTACCCACCATTCCCAAGCTGATGAGTGCTGCAGTCATGCAACATCCAAAGCCAAAGCACTGTGTGTATAACTGGCTGAACTCCTGTCTCCTGTAGCAGAACTGGCTGGACCCAAGATCAATTCCGAGTCCGGTCCTTGCGACTGGGGGGCAAGACCTACTCTTCACATGCCCCAGGCATCAACACTTAGATTGCAATCCCTGCAGGACTGGGACCCACACTGTGTCTGGGAATGTACAGCAGCTCCAATCACTTCCACTCCAATGTGCACACAGGGGGGCCAATCAGCTACTGCTTTGGGCACTTTGTCAAACCCTCCACTGTATAACCCCCCCCCCCAATACAGTATGATTGAACTTTTCCAACTAGAAGAGCCGCTCTCCCAGCCTGTTGTGTATAGACAACTGCTCATTCCCTGGGGGCAACTTCTGCCCAATCATCCCATGGCACCAATCACTCACCTTGAGGAGTCAGAGTCAGTCTCACTGTAAAGTCTTCAGCCTCTTCATCCTATAAAATGTCCAAACTACCTCCCCTCATTCTCTTTCCAGAACCATCTCTCCTCCCAGGCCAGACACCTCTTCCCCCCTCCCCAAAACACCCACATCCCCTCTCACCCCCTGCATGGCTCAATCCAATTGTCCAGGTGAAGGGGGTGGGACTATAAACTGCCCCTTCCGTCAAAGAGGTGGGGGTAACTTTGGGAAAGGCAAACAATGATAAAATCTTATCAGTGGAGCGAGTTCCTAAAATTGTTCTACCGTTAATGAGATTGAATGGGACCAGTATCAGTTCTCACGTCCATCCCTCCACTCCTATCGCTTCACCTGCATTGTGAACCCCTTCAAAGGAACCCTTAGCTTGGCTGCACAAACTACAACTCCCAGCATGCCCTGCCAATATAGCCAGTAGACCTACTTATTGTTGAGCGACATTTCCCAACAAACCAGCGCTGCTTAGTGGCAACAGTATAAATTTAAGGTTAAGGACACACTGGACGATTTGTCGCCAATGTTTTTAAAAAGCAAATTGCGGCGACATATCGCTCGTTTTGTCTCTGAACAAAAACAAATGAAAGACGCCAGCTCCTGTGCCCACAGCGCGTTTGTGAATCGCCTGTAGCTCCAAAACGCACCGAGACCCTTTTTTGATCGATTTATCAGAAATAGCATGTACTTAGAAAAGCACTGAAATCTCCTAGACACGCACACACATACAAATAAGTAGCAGCAATTGTATTCAAATTACAATGCGAACGCAATGACGCAAGAACGCAAAGACGCCAGGTTACAGCGGGAAGCACAAACCGTTTCCGGTTTGGGTGGAGCACGTACCGCACAGGGTAATGGGATACAAATCGATCATCTTGTCGCCGCCATTTACTTTTTTAAAATGTTGGCGACAAATCGTCCAGTGTGTCCTTACCCTAAAGCAAAACATATAATTTAGAATATCCTTTAGATGCACGGAGCAGACCTCAGTGGCTTTTGTGCAGCTCAATAAATTGCTACATAGCCATTCAGTATGGAGGATGGGAATGTTTACTCTTTGATAAATAGAGAGAAAGGTATGTAACTCAATAGCAGCACCCACTCATCCCTTTATAAGCAGGCACATTAACCCAGCCTGAAAAGCAATGCCTCTAGATTCATGCTGCAGGCAACACGGATTTCAGTGAAGCATCTAAATTGACTCCTAATTAGCCCCTCTCCATGTGGATTTCATATAGACTGATCCCATTTGAATTAGGAAAGCATACAGACCATACAAACACACTATAATGAAGGTATCTCTGCAGGCTTCTGTTTTTAAGCCACTGCCTCTTAAACTGGAAATGCCAAACACAGATGTTGGAGCTTTGGTGCCAGGCTACTTGTCCAAATCTCCCCACTTGCCATTGAACAAGAACAGTTTAGTGGTAAATACTTTAGATTTATTACTCACATATCATTAACCTTGACGTGGGACGAGAAAACTCCTCTCCCAGCAACTGGTTCTGTACAACCTCAAACCAGAATCACCTGCATTCGCTTGTCCCGTCCAAACCTCCGCCTGTCCCCTCCCTACTCGGTATCCAAACCCTCAGTCATTCAGCCTGTCTGCCCTGGAACAGGTCTTATTGCTCCATCTGACCCTTCCAGCTGAGAATTCTGCTCTACCTCCATCATTGAAAGGAAACTCCACCAAAAACCTATGAATTTGCATAGTAAAAGGAAATGTCATTCTATGCAACTTCTAAATAAACATTCAATACTCACTTTGTCTGGTCCTGACTCAACATTACATTAGTCAGCTCTCCTCCAGCTCCTTAATCAACTAGGTCCTGCCACATTGTTTCAAGAGTCATAACCCTTAGTGCAGAGACAAGACCAAGACAGACAAGGTTTTCAACAGCAATTACATTTACACATAATGTAAAAACCAGGCAAAATGTGGAATGAATGTATATTGGGAAGCTGCTGAAAATGATATGTTCTTACTCCGCACAAACAGGACAGTAGCAGCTTTATTGCACACGGGATAATGTGGTTCTGGTTTTAATGATAAAGCCACTATAACCTGTATTCGATTTTATTGGACACCTGAGTTTTATAATGATTTCCATCAGTTACAGGTTACAGAATTGCAAATGCCTATTCACAGCACAACATCATTACGTACATTTTATTGACATGATATTTATGATTTTATTGCTATTTAATTAATGTGCTGTATAATCTGTTTTTGTCTAAACAATTACAGCACATTATTATTTACTAGATATATGGGACAATATGGAGCGCAGGGGTGGGGTTAGTGGAATAAGGAGTTACAGGGACAATAAGGGGCTCAGGGGAGGGGTTAGTGGAATAAGGAGTTACAGGGACAATAAGGGGCTCAGGGGAGGGGTTAGTGGAATAAGGAGTTACAGGGACAATAAGGGGCTCAGGGGAGGGGTTAGTGGAATAAGGAGTTACAGGGACAATAAGGGACTCAGGGGAGGGGTTAGTGGAATAAGGAGTTACAGGGACAATAAGGGGCTCAGGGGTGGGGTTAGTGGAATAAGGAGTTACAGGGACAATAAGGGGCTCAGGGGAGGGGTTAGTGGAATAAGGAGTTACAGGGACAATAAGGGGCTCAGGGGAGGGGTTAGTGGAATAAGGAGTTACAGGGACAATAAGGGGCTCAGGGGAGGGGTTAGTGGAATAAGGAGTTACAGGGACAATAAGGGGCTCAGGGGAGGGGTTAGTGGAATAAGGAGTTACAGGGACAATAAGGGGCTCAGGGGAGGGGTTAGGGGAATAAGGAGTTACAGGGACAATAAGGGGCTCAGGGGTGGGGTTAGTGGAATAAGGAGTTACAGGGACAATAAGGGGCTCAGGGGAGGGGTTAGTGGAATAAGGAGTTACAGGGACAATAAGGGGCTCAGGGGAGGGGTTAGTGGAATAAGGAGTTACAGGGACAATAAGGAGCTCAGGGGCGGGGTTAGTGGAATAAGGAGTTACAGGGACAATAAGGGGCTCAGGGGAGGGGTTTGTGGAATAAGGAGTTACAGGGACAATAAGGAGCTCAGGGGAGGGGTTAGGGGAATAAGGAGTTACAGGGACAATAAGGCGCTCAGGGGAGGGGTTAGTGGAATAAGGAGTTACAGGGACAATAAGGGGCTCAGGGGAGGGGTTAGGGGAATAAGGAGTTACAGGGACAATAAGGAGCTCAGGGGAGGGGTTAGTGGAATAAGGAGTTACAGGGACAATAAGGGGCTCAGGAGAGGGGTTAGTGGAATAAGGAGTTACAGGGACAATAAGGAGCTCAGGGGAGGGGTTAGTGGAATAAGGAGTTACAGGGACAATAAGGGGCTCAGGGGAGGGGTTAGTGGAATAAGGAGTTACAGGGACAATAAGGGGCTCAGGGGAGGGGTTAGTGGAATAAGGAGTTACAGGGACAATAAGGGGCTCAGGGGAGGAGTTAGTGGAATAAGGAGTTACAGGGAGAATAGGGGCTCAGGGGAGGGGTTAGTGGAATAAGGAGTTACAGGGACAATAGGGGCTCAGGGGAGGGGTTAGTGGAATAAGGAGTTACAGGGACAATAAGGGGCTCAGGGGAGGGGTTAGTGGAATAAGGAGTTACAGGGAGAATAGGGGCTCAGGGGAGGGGTTAGTGGAATAAGGAGTTACAGGGACAATAAGGGGCTCAGGGGAGGAGTTAGTGGAATAAGGAGTTACAGGGAGAATAGGGGCTCAGGGGAGGGGTTAGTGGAATAAGGAGTTACAGGGACAATAAGGGGCTCAGGGGAGGAGTTAGTGGAATAAGGAGTTACAGGGAGAATAGGGGCTCAGGGGAGGGGTTAGTGGAATAAGGAGTTACAGGGACAATAGGGGCTCAGGGGAGGGGTTAGTGGAATAAGGAGTTACAGGGACAATAAGGGGCTCAGGGGAGGGGTTAGTGGAATAAGGAGTTACAGGGACAATAAGGGGCTCAGGGGAGGGGTTAGTGGAATAAGGAGTTACAGGGACAATAAGGGGCTCAGGGGAGGGGTTAGTGGAATAAGGAGTTACAGGGACAATAAGGGGCTCAGGGGAGGGGTTAGTGGAATAAGGAGTTACAGGGACAATAAGGGGCTCAGGGGAGGGGTTAGGGGAATAAGGAGTTACAGGGACAATAAGGGGCTCAGGGGTGGGGTTAGTGGAATAAGGAGTTACAGGGACAATAAGGGGCTCAGGGGAGGGGTTAGTGGAATAAGGAGTTACAGGGACAATAAGGAGCTCAGGGGCGGGGTTAGTGGAATAAGGAGTTACAGGGACAATAAGGGGCTCAGGGGAGGGGTTTGTGGAATAAGGAGTTACAGGGACAATAAGGAGCTCAGGGGAGGGGTTTGTGGAATAAGGAGTTACAGGGACAATAAGGCGCTCAGGGGAGGGGTTAGTGGAATAAGGAGTTATAGGGACAATAAGGAGCTCAGGGGAGGGGTTAGGGGAATAAGGAGTTACAGGGACAATAAGGAGCTCAGGGGAGGGGTTAGTGGAATAAGGAGTTACAGGGACAATAAGGGGCTCAGGAGAGGGGTTAGTGGAATAAGGAGTTACAGGGACAATAAGGAGCTCAGGGGAGGGGTTAGTGGAATAAGGAGTTACAGGGACAATAAGGGGCTCAGGGGAGGGGTTAGTGGAATAAGGAGTTACAGGGACAATAAGGGGCTCAGGGGAGGGGTTAGTGGAATAAGGAGTTACAGGGACAATAAGGGGCTCAGGGGAGGAGTTAGTGGAATAAGGAGTTACAGGGACAATAGGGGCTCAGGGGAGGGGTTAGTGGAATAAGGAGTTACAGGGACAATAGGGGCTCAGGGGAGGGGTTAGTGGAATAAGGAGTTACAGGGACAATAAGGGGCTCAGGGGAGGGGTTAGTGGAATAAGGAGTTACAGGGAGAATAGGGGCTCAGGGGAGGGGTTAGTGGAATAAGGAGTTACAGGGACAATAAGGGGCTCAGGGGAGGAGTTAGTGGAATAAGGAGTTACAGGGAGAATAGGGGCTCAGGGGAGGGGTTAGTGGAATAAGGAGTTACAGGGACAATAAGGGGCTCAGGGGAGGAGTTAGTGGAATAAGGAGTTACAGGGAGAATAGGGGCTCAGGGGAGGGGTTAGTGGAATAAGGAGTTACAGGGACAATAGGGGCTCAGGGGAGGGGTTAGTGGAATAAGGAGTTACAGGGACAATAAGGGGCTCAGGGGAGGGGTTAGTGGAATAAGGAGTTACAGGGACAATAGGTGCTCAGGGGAGGGGTTAGTGGAATAAGGAGTTACCGGGACAATAAGGGGCTCAGGGTTACTGGTAGGGTTGCATACCTCCCAACTGTCCTGTTTTGAGAGGGACTGTCCCACAGTCCTGGTTTTGTACTGGAAAGTCCCGATTTCTCTCCACTGAACAGCCGAAAAAGATACAATCTTTCTAACTGAATTGGCTCTTGGCAGAGAGCCCAGAATATATACTTAAGATATATTTGTAACAGTTTTGTCCCTTGGGAGAAGTTAGACTCACAGCTTAAAGGGCAATTTACCTTCATTAGTAAAACTGTAATAAAACACAAAAACTACAGGAAATGTGTTCAAACTTTCATAACCTGGCCAATTTTGTATAATGTGCATGGAAATTAGGGGGTGTCGTCATAAAAAAATGGGGACGTGGTCAAAAAAAATTCGCTCCACTCACCAAATTTCTTTTGCCTCTTTTCCATTTCCACAATATTGGGAGGTATGGGGTTCACATCTTTTCTGGAAAAAAATACCAGCCTTCCTATATATTTATCTTTTTTCCCTATGAATAACATTGGGATCAACCATCACTTTTAGTGGCCAGGCTGGTAAAATACAGGCCAGGTGGCAACCCCAGTCAATGGAAGAAGCAGTTACAACTGATGACAATTCCTGACAGACTCACAGACTTCCCCAGTTTATAGAAGCTTAAAGCTTGTGGCTGCAGAGAGACCAGACAGGCAGAATGGATCAGGGTGGGAATGTTACAGGCAGTTATGTAAGGGGGAACCAGACAGCACTTTTACAACGTCTGGAACTTAATGTCCCAGTCAGGTGCACCTCTTCCTCCCCCCCCATACTCGTGTTTTGTTTAAGGGCAATTAAGTGTAAAAAACCAAAACAGCGAAGGCTGGAGGAATGTCTGCAAAGTCCTGCAAGGAGAAGCGGTCAGGCATCTACTGTACATAATGAAAAGTGATAGGAATAGCACAACAGACTAAACTTCTCATAACGTAATCAGTTGTATAATGTGTCCCTCTGTAAATTAGAGTGTTAGCTCTGCAGAGCAGGATTCCCTTCTCCCAATGGTTCCCACTCCCTGTTCCGTATGTGTCCCCTCTGTATATTAGAGTGTAAGCTCTGCAGGGCAGGATTCCTTCTTCCAATGGTTCCCAATCCCTGTTCCGTATATGTCCCTCTGTATATTAGAGTGTATGCTCTTAAGGGCAGGATTCCCTTCTCCCAACGGTTCCCAATCCCTGTCTCATATCTGTGTCCCTCTGTATATTAGAGTGTAAGTTCTGCAGGACAGGATTACCTTCTTCAAATGGTTCCCATTCTCGGTACCGTATCGGTGTCTCTCTGTATACTAGAGTGTATGTTCCCAATGGTTCCTTATAAGGGTGGTTTACCCAGGAGAAAGCTTAGTGTGATGAATATATAGAGAGCTGAAAAATGCATTTCCCAGGGTGCACTGCACAGCCCCATTGTTATACTGTATGGAATCCTGATTGAGTCAATTTGGGGCGGACTGAATAACTGAGCTCTAGGGGAACCATCTGGTCCTGTGCCGCACATTCTACACCAACACTTGATTCTGATTGAGAACAATACAAGCCTGGCTCCATCAGAAACTTTGGGGCCCCATATAAAGTATTTATAAATTTATCACCAGGATAAAATGAGAAATCTGGAAGGACCACAATCTGTCTGATGGTTAGCTGTGCTTATTAAATATTCTCTTGTCCATGGAGTGTGTGTATAAAGTGACAAAGGAGCAATGCTACAGAATGATCTGGACCCATAAACCATGTGTTTTAGAAACAGTTTAATTTATGAACTGCTCTGCCCCTCTGCGTCCTGCAGGTGGAATGGACAATGTGCAACTGCAATACATTTCAGTCCTAGTTTGCAGGGCAGTCATGCTCAGAACTTACACATACGTTGGCATTCTTTCGACTAACAGGGGAGTTTAAACAATACAAAAATCGGTGGTGGTGGTGGTGGGGGGTTAGAAGACGCACAAGAGTCAAAGACTGCCACAAACAGAGGAAGGTCTAGGTTGAAAGAGTTGCAAACAGAGAGGGTCTCTAACACTCCAAATACTGCTGAACTAATACCTCTTAGTCTCTGCTGGGGATACTGGGAGTTTAAAGATTATTTTAGCTAAGGCTGGAGACCCCAAGAGACCGCCAGGCATACAGAGACAAAGAGAGACTGCCAGGCATACAGAGACAAGGAGAGACCGCCAGGCATACAGAGACAAAGAGAGACTGCCAGGCATACAGAGAAAAGGAGAGACCGCCAGGCATACAGAGAAAAGGAGAGACCGCCAGGCATACAGAGAAAAGGAGAGACCGCCAGGCATACAGAGACAAAGAGAGACTGCCAGGCATACAGAGACAAGGAGAGACCACCAGGCATACAGAGACAAAGAGACTGCCAGGAAAAAAATCAACATTAAACTGTCCGAGACAACAGAAACGAAACAAAAGAGGAGGATTTGAATTGTTGGGTCCCCTAAATCCAGTTATAATAAATAGACAAAGCATTGGGGTTATTAGGAGTTATATGGTTGGGGTGCTGGTCTAAAGGGCGAGCCCCCCTCATCTGTGAGTAATGGAATCTAGCCAGTCCGACTCATCTCTTCAAACAGCTGTAAGGTTTCTGTAAGGTCTCTCCGTGCTTACTTCCCGCTGGGGGGTTTGTAGGGTTCCAAAAGGAGCTTAGAAAAGGTGTTTACGTTTTCTGCCCCTCGAACTTCATGAGGAAGAAGAGGAAGCTTTGCAATGTGGAAATCTTCATAGAGATCCTCCATCTGTTAGGAACAAAATAAGTCATTAGAGGGTGTGATGTGGGTTCCATAGATACTGCCCTATGTCTGTATCACCCTGCAGTGGGAGGGACAGACTCATGTCCCATAGTTCCCTCCTGTCTGTGTCACTGTATCACCCTGCAGTGGGAGGGACAGACACATGTCCCATAGTTCCCTCCTGTCTGTGTCACTGTATCACCCTGCAGTGGGAGGGACAGACTCATGTCCCATAGTTCCCTCCTGTCTGTGTCACTGTATCACCCTGCAGTGGGAGGGACAGATTCATGTCCCATAGTTCCCTCCTGTCTGTGTCACTGTATCACCCTGCAGTGGGAGGGACAGACTCATGTCCCATAGTTCTCTCCTGTCTGTGTCACTGTATCACCCTGCAGTGGGAGGGACAGACTCATGTCCCATAGTTCCCTCCTGTCTGTGTCACTGTATCACCCTGCAGTGGGAGGGACAGACTCATGTCCCATAGTTCCCTCCTGTCTGTGTCACTGTATCACCCTGCAGTGGGAGGGACAGACTATTTATTCATAGACTGCATAGTGTAATTTTAGGAATTGTTACCCACCTGGTCCAGGTACTTCGATTGGATCTTGTGTCTGGCCTCACACATTCTGCACGGTTTCTCTGGGTCAGGAAATACCAGCTGATTGACTATGATATTGTGAGTGTCTATGCTGCATTTGGCCAACTCCTGGATCAAACGTTCTGTCTCGTACAGCGATAGGAACTCAGCGATACAAACGCAGATGAACGTGGTCTGCTCCTGTGCACAAGAAAAACACTTATTGTAACAGTGACAACAATTTAAAAGGAAAGTCAATGTGTTAATGTGGATGTTGCAAGTGTATAACATTCAGACCCATGTACTTCATGTGCCACTGGCAAAGCTCTCTCTGATTTATATGGAGAAGAACTACAAGCTCTGAATGCTCACCGGATCTTTGAACTGCTCGCTGACGGACCGGATAACCGGAAGTGTCTCCTCTAACTTGGAAGCCAACTGATCAGCGTTCATATCGCCAAGTCCGAGCATGTTGCACATCTGTAGGAGAGCGGCACAGAATGGGGTCGGGCAGAAAAGGAAAGACAAGGAACTCGTCAGGTAGAAATTAAAAAAAAAAAGAAATAATTCTTCCTATTTACTAAAGCACCACCGGACGTAAAATCTCTGTATGGGATTTACATGGGAATGTGTCATTTATTTATATTGTTCCACAGCACAGAGATTATACATCATTCACATCAGTCCCTGCCCCAGTGGAGCTTACAATCTAAGGGCTCTCTTAGTTCTATCCAGTAGCCAATCAAACCTCTTTCCACTAAGAGAAATGGATGAGCTCCATCTGGATGCCCCCCCAAGTACACGCCCACAACCCGCTCTTTGGGCAGCTCACCTGTGATATAAAAGGGCTGATCTGGTTTTTAATCTGCATGAGCCGCCCCAGGCCTCGCTCTACGATGGTGGGGAAGTTGAGCAGACGCAGCGTGTGTCCAGTGGGAGCCGTGTCAAAGACCACCACAGAGAAATTCATCCCTTTCACCAGCCTGTGGGCACAGTCACATGACTTAAAGGGATTCCGTCATGATTTTTATGTCGTTTTTATTTCTAAATTCCACTGTTTACACTGCAAATAATTCACTCTACAATATAAAATCTCATTCCTGAACCAACAAGTGTATATTTTAGTTATAATATTGGTGTGTAGGTGCATCTCAGGTCATTTTGCCTGGTCATATGATTTCGGAAGAGCCAGCACTTTAGGATGGAACTGCTTTCTGGCAGGCTGTTGTTTCTCCTACTCAATGTAACTGAATTTGTCTCAGTAGGACCTGGAGTTTACTTTTGAGTGTTGTTCTTAGATCTACCAGGCAGCTGTTATCTTGTGTTAGGGAGCTGTTATCTGGTTACCTTCCCATTGTTCTTTTGTTTGGCTGCTGGGGGGGGGGAAAGGGAGGGGGTGATATCACTCCAACTTGCAGTACAGCAGTAAAGAGTGACTGAAGTTTATCAGAGCACAAGTCACATGACTGGGGGCAGCTGGGAAACTGACAATATGTTTAGCCCTTGTCATCTTTCATAATTAAATATAAACAAATCTGTTTGCTCTTTTGAGAAATTAATTTCAGTACTGGAGCAGCACTATTAACTGATGTGTTTTGAAAAAAACATGTTTTCCCAAGACAGTATCCCTTTAACATGTTAACAATAGTACATCTATGGTTGAGATGGGTAAAATTGTGTGTTCATTTGCTTCCCATATAAGGGGACACTATTCCTACCTACACTCCATGTCCCATAGCTCCCTCCCGTCTGTATCAGTCTGCAGTGCTCACCTCATCACTTCAGCATAACTCATGGCTTCATCAATTCCTGGGAAAGCACTCATTGCTTCCTGCATCATCTTCTTTCCCATACTCAGCATGTTGTCCTCCTCGAACATTTCATCAGGGAGCTCTGCCACCCCCAGACTGGGGTCAATTTCCTGCACAACAAACCCACTCAGGTCAGTGACTGGAATAAAAGAGAACTTGTGACATATATCCTCATATGTGGTGATTATTGATGTCAGTTGTGCTACACAACTCACTGACTCATTATATGGGATAATGTGAGTGTACTGTTCCCTGTATAACTCAGCCTGCAGCCTTGTGCCTTTATATGGTCACAGAACAACCCCTCAGTGACTTCTAATATCCTTATCATTTACAGTAGGGGGTACATTATCCCTTATAAAACATGAGTGATACTCAGAGTTCCCTATATAACTCAGCCTGCAGCCTTGTGCCTTTATATGGTCACAGAACAACCCCTCAGTGACTTCTAATATCCTTATCATTTACAGTAGGGGGTACATTATCCCTTATAATACATGAGTGATACTCAGAGTTCCCTATATAACTCAGCCTGCAGCCTTGTGTCTTTATATGGTCACATAACAACCCCTCAGTGACTTCTAATATCCTTATCATTTACAGTAGGGGGTACATTGTCCCTTATAATACATGAGTGATACTCAGAGTTCCCTGTATAACTCAGCCTGTAGCCTTGTGCATTTATATGGTCACAGAACAACCCCTCAGTGACTTCCAATATCCTTATCATTTACAGTAGGGGGTACATTATCCCTTATAATACATGAGTGATACTCAAGAGTTTCCTGTATAACTCAGCTTAGTGCCTTTATATGGTTATATATTAGGGTGATACATACTCCCTATGTATAATAAATAACAAAGATAAATATGCATGCTGCCACAGTTTAAGGCAGTCAGCTCTTGGGATCACTCACCATAGCAAAAAGGTTGTCATAGCCACGGACTTTTGTTGGGACCTTAGAGAACTTCTGGTCGAAGGCATCAGAGATATTGTGAGCAGGGTCTGTGGAGATGATGAGAACACTCTCCCGTACCCGTGAAAGCTGCACTGCCAAGCTGCAACTGAAATGGATAGGGATGATAGCTGGGGAATGGGGTAGGACACACAGGAGAGTAAGGCAAGATGAGTAAAAGGGTACAATCACAAAGTAAAAACTAGGGATGCACCGAATCCAGGATTCGGTTCGGGATTCGGCCAGGATTCTGCCTTTTTCAGCAGAATTTGGCCGAATCATTCTGCCTGGCCAAACAGAAACCTAATTTGCATATGCAAATTAGGGGCAGGGAGGGAAATCATGTGACTTTTTGTAACAAAACAAGGAAGTAAAGATGTTTTCACCTTTCCCACCCCTAATTTGCCTTTGCAAATTAGAATTCAGATTCTGTTCGGTATTCGGCCGAATCTTTAACGAAGGATTCGGCCAAATCCAAAATAGTGGATTCGGTGCATCCCAAACGTTACGTGGAAGCCTATAAGCTTATATGGATTCTGCAAATTCAGCTCTGCAACCCTATATCCAAGTATAGATGTGATTGGCTCTTTAATATGAACCATAGAGATTCAAAAGGCACATAACTTTTCTAAAGGGTAACTAATGCCCGTGCTACTAATGGATTATCTTTTATATATACACAAGTATGGAACCCGTTATCCAGAATCCTCGGGACCTGGGGCTTTCTGGACAACAGATCATTTCCTAATTTGGATCTTCATACCTTAAGTCTACTAGAAAATCACGTAAACATTAAATAAACCCAATAGGCTGGTTTGGTGGGAGTTCTGATGACATCAGTTATAAACTGTGAGTTCTGATGTCATTTCTGTCACATGACTCACTGAAATGTGTATTATAATAAAGTACCTAAATATGGGGATGAGGAGGGCACTCTAACAACAGATCCAAAATAATGGTTAAGGGTGCAAAAGCCCTAAAAACTCCATTAGTTTTTATAGCACATATAGTATAAAGATATGGGCATGCACACCAAATGATTAATCGTATAGACCAGATAGTTGTGCAGTAAAAAAACTTTTAATGTTTAAGACATAACAGTAATAAACAGCATCAATTAGTGAGGGTAAATATTCAGTAAATCAGCATACATACATACCACACCACTGGTAGTTTGGTTAGATATTGGAAAGCGGATACACAGACCCCCAAAAAAGAGAACACCCCGACGTTTCGGCTTTCGCCTTTATCAAGGGGCTTGATAAAGGCGAAAGCCGAAACGTCGGGGTGTTCTCTTTTTTGGGGGTCTGTGTATCCGCTTTCCAATATCTAACCAAACTACCAGTGGTGTGGTATGTATGTATGCTGATTTACTGAATATTTACCCTCACTAATTGATGCTGTTTATTACTGTTATGTCTTAAACATTAAAAGTTTTTTTACTGCACAACTATCTGGTCTATACGATTAATCATTTGGTGTGCATGCCCATATCTTTATATTATAATGAAGTACCACCAATTGTAAAATATGAGGCTATATATTGTGTTTTTATATGGTCATGAAACTCCTCGGTAACTTATAAAATCCTTATATTTTACAAGAGAAGGTACTTTATTCACTATATAAACTTATGGCAGAAGCAGGATATACAGCATACAGGAAGTGATGTAAAACATTAGTCATCGATGGATGGTTTGTAGCTGAAAGTTCCTTTGTGTATGGACGAGCGTTGTTCAATAAACGATTTGTGGAATGGCTTTGTTTAAAGATTAAAGTTGCAACTGCATTATTAACATGCAGACCCTACACTTGTAGCAGTGCTTTCGCCTCATCAGACAGTAGGAGTGGTGCCAGCATTGTGTCACTGTCTGTAGTATATAGTCAGTTTCTCCTTCCCTGCTCTGCAGGGAAACAATCATACTTATGAACAGCAGGGGGAGCTCCCGCCTTACTTCCCAGCCATGCAGAACTCGAGCAGCTTTGTTTGTTTCCCTGTAGAGCAGTCGGCGACTGTGTAGAGATTTGTATTGGATTTTATTTTTGCCTTTACATCCCCTTTACTGTTTCCAACTCCAGCTGCAGGGACAAAGATCATGGAGCCAGATTTAAACAGATAAACTGGGATTCTATTTGGAGGATTATTTTGCTGCAGCCACTGGTTCTGCAGAGTTGGAGAAAGTTTGTATTAAACAATACAAAAACTATAAAATCCACATTAGATTACATGACAACACAGGAGCCAGTGCAGTCTGTATATTCTGATTATTAATCAGTCTTGTTGTATCGGCTTCTGGCAGATATTATTTGACTTGTTCTGCTTTGATAATTTATGACGATCCCTAAGCAGCCCAGACCACACTGAGCATGTGCACAGTCTTGGTCTGGCAAAGATGTTTAACAAAGTTGCATCTGTATTTTTAACACTCAGACACAGACTGCATACCCTGCATTTTCACACTTGTAGCAGTGTTTTCGCCTCATCAGACCGTACTAGTGGTGCCAGCATCGTGTCACTGTCTGTAGTATATAGTCAGTTTCTCCTTCCCTGCAGATATATGGATTTATGGCTTGCTATGGCATAATAAACTTCTTTCACATATGAGGTGATAGGGTGATATTCCTGCAGTCAGCGCCGATTTATTTCTTTACATAGTTCATATGGTTATAAATGAAGCTTTCAGCAAAGAACGTTCGGTTACTTGGGTATATGTTCTTTGGCTTGTGCTAGTACAATCCTGACGTGCGCAAAGAATGACGACAAATATCTGTAATTCACACCCACTGCCAGATTTTATCCCTGAACGACCAACATTTTTAAACTGATCCAATCAATTTTGCGAACGATAAAGTCGAGCCGATTGTTCGTCCGTACACCATCAACCATCCCTTAAGTTACCGATATTATGGGCGAGTTCTGGAACCGGACGTTTGCCCGTGTACGGCCGCCGTTACTGTTGAATTGTCATTGCCCATTGGTTGCTCTGGGCGGTATCACTAGTAAAGCTTCGTAGCACTTTTTACACAACATGATAAATAAGGGCCTAAGTGTCCTCAGGGGCAGGACTTGGGTTGGCTCATCCGGCCTCTCCCACTGGTTCTGGGGGGAGGGAGTTGTTTGCACTAAGCAGTGTGGGAAGTTGTGGGATCTCCAGTAAATGAGGAGAAGAGCTAAAGTCTTGGACTACAGAGAAGCCAGTGACAGTCACAGAGACTTGTTGTTCGCACGATCCAGTCCCTCCTCCTGTGAGTCTAACCGAGTAACCCCGTTCTGAACACATATTTGGTTCAGCCCACTGACATCCCCCTCTCACTTATCCTAAATGAGTTCTTCCCTGCTGACTTGCTTCCGGCCAATATCTCACCTACAGGTCGTCTTGCCCACGCCTCCCTTTCCTCCCACGAAGATCCACCTGAGGGAGCGCTGATCAATCACATTACTCAGAGTCGGCTCTAAAGGCTCCACGTCTGGAGCATCTTCAAACTCATCCTCTGCCGGCGCGGCCATCTTTCACCTTACGCCTCACGTGACCAGACAGGCTCCACCCCCTCACGCAGGCACACTCACAATCCATTGGCTCACCACACCGCCTCTCTGGTTGGCAACAGTGACACCCTTGTTGTAAGAAGCTGCCTAGTCACAGTCCCCACCCTCAAATTATCGTATGAGTACTCTGATTTGCGGAAAATGTAGCTGTGCAATTTCCTTATTGGCTGAAGCGCACGCCTATCAATATCAATGCAACACGCCCACCAAATCTTTATCCGCCTATCAGAGTGATGCGCGTCCGTATTTGTACCCCAATTGGGCCCGGTTTGTGTCTATTACTTTGCTATGCTTTAATTGGTCAACCCGTGTCCAATACCCCTCAAGTGCCTGTCGCCTTCAATAAACGTAACTTTCCTTGTTTATGCGCCGTAGTATTGCTTGCTTCTGATTGGCGATTACTGTAGGCCTTAGAGACTCCGCCTTAATAGGTTTTTATCGGTCAACGTTATACCAACCCGGCTCAGCAAGTGGCGAATTTCGTCTGTCAGTCACGAACTTTACCCGCCCTCAATTGGGTTCTTCCTGCAAAGAATAAGCAGGCGCCATTTTGAAAACAGCGAAACCGTATTTCCCGCCATATTCCTCTCACTGTCACCGACGTTACTTTGCCGAGTGTCTGGAGGGCGTCCCCAAGGCTGCGTTCATGTGGAAAGGAAGCTAGGCCGCTACTGTATTCGTACAGACGTTTCGGCCCCTTGTATTTGCCAAGATGGCGGAGACTCAGCGTGAGCTAACGGAGGGAGACAGTGAGGCTGAAGAGGAGGGAGAAGAGGCAGCGGAAGCCCCTGCGCAGCAGAGAGAAGCTAAAAAGCCGGTGGATAGTCCTGTAGCCGGGAAGGATAAAGGCGCCATTGATCGGGGCTCGGTATTGCCACCTCGGGACACTGCTCCTAAACCCCTGAGCACCGGCCTTCTCCCTCCCCCTCCCAGTCTGGCCTCCAAGAGACCCTCTCCGCTTCCACTATCCGCTACATCCTGCGGGCCCTCGCCTACACCTGTCCCAAGGCCCAGCCCGGCAGCCATGTACCGGGGAGGAGAGCCGCTGTACAGTTCCCCAGTAGCGCCTCCAGCACCGCCTGCCCAGGCCCTATCCAGCGGGATCAACCTGTTCGCTAACGATGGCAGCTTCATGGAGCTTTTTAAGAAGCAGATGGAGGCGAAGGCGGGCGAGGGCAGCAGTGCGGCCAGTTCCGCAGGGGAGGGGCAGAAGAACGCGGAGAAGAGCGCCGAGGCAGAGAAGAGGAGGCCCATTAGTATTGTAAGGTTCCCAGGACTTCAGTTCACCCTTAGATCTCAGATACAAGGAGTTGGTTTTTAGGGTTTGGCCACACAAGCAAATTAGGGGAGATTAGTCGCCCCAGCGACAAATCTCCTCTTCTTCGGGGCGACAATCTCCCTGAACTGCCTGCCCTCCGCTGGCTGAAATGAAAATCTCCTGAGGGTTTCTTTGTCCAACTGGCGCTTTGATTTCCGAAGTCGCCCGAGATTTACTCATGAGGCAACTTCGGAAAACGAACGCCACATGTGCATTCCCCCAGGCAATTTTCATTTTAGCCGGCAGAGGGCAGGGAGTTCAGGGAGACTTGTCACCCTGAAGAAGAGGAGATTCGTTGCAGGGGAGACTAATCTCCCCGAATCTGCTCGTGTGGCCAGACCATAGAGTAAGGGCACACCTGGAGATTTGGGGCGATTTAGTCGCCCTGCAACTAATCGCCTCTTCTTTGGGGCGACTAATCTCCCCGAACTGCTTCCCCGTGTCTTCCGTCTGCTTCAATTAAGAAACGCCTGCACCAATGCACTTGCGGCGCTTTGATTTCCAAAGTTTCCTCACGAGTAAAATTGGGCCACGTCGGAAATCGAAGCGCTGGTTGGACAAAGAACCCCAAACATATGTGCTATGTGCTATGTGTCCTCCTATGGATGGATTCCCTTTTGAAGTTAACTTTCAGTATGTTTTAGAATTACTAATTTTAAGCAACCTTTCCATTGGCCTTCATTTTTTTCTTTAATAGTTTTTTTTAATTGTTTGCCTCCTCCTGAATTAAAGGGGACCCGTCGCCCAAAAAATGTATTCCAAATCCTATTTTATCACGTTAGGCAAGAAACTGAACTTCAGTTACACTGTATAAATTATTTGAATCTTGTTTCCTTCAGTCTGGGAATTCATAATTATAACAAGCAGGCAGGAGCCATTTTGTGGACACTGTTATTAAGACAAGCCTTGTATCTTCTCAGAATCTTGTTTGTGAACCAGAATGGGGGACCTGATGTCCATCCCCATGGCTTCACAATTAAACGGTTAAAGGATCAGTAACATCAATTTTTAATTTTTAAAATCGCACAGCCTTTATTAAGAAATAACTTACCGAAACTGCTTGCACTCCTCTTCAGAAATCGATCATGCGTGCCTTCCTTATAGGATATAGCCAGGCAGGAGAAATCAACTGCCGCGCAATGGGTCGTTGCCTTTTCTGAAGAGGAGCGGAAGTGGAGTTTTGTTAAATTATTTCTTAATAAAGGCTTTGCGATTGTAATGTTTAATTTGTCTTGGTGTCTTTTTTCAATGTATACTAACAAATTCTTTTTTTAAAAAATGTTGGTTACTGGTCCTTTAAGAGAAATGTGGGAATGTGAGGAGAGCAGTGACATGTAGGAAGTGCTGACTGGAAAGTGAAAGTAATTGCCTAGGCATAGAGGAGGGGCAGACAATATTTCATTGACAGCTGAGTTTTAGTTTACAGCAGCTATGAATGCTTTAATAAAAAAAAAATAAAAAAATTTGGATTCATGTTAAACTTCAAAAGAAATTTTATTAAACAGCTTTTTATATCTGGGTGACAGGTCAGGTAACTATTCTATTCAGGCCTCTCATTTATATTCCAGTCTCTTATTCAAATTAATGCATTGTCACTAGGGTAATTTGGACCCTAGCAACCTGACTGCTGAAATTGCAAACTGGAGGGCTGCTGAATAAAAAGCTGAATAACTTGAAAAAAAAACCACAAATTATAAAAAATGAAAACCAATTGCAAATTGTTACACTTTACATCAGGGATCCCCAACCTTTTGAACCCGTGAGCAACGTTCAGAAGTAAAAGGAGTTGGGGAGCAACAGTAACATGAGAAATGTTCTTGGGGTGCCAACGTGCTGCGATTGGCCATTTGATAGCCCCGATGTGGATTGTCAACCTACATTGAGACTCTGGCAGTACCCTTGGTTTTTATACAACCAAAACTTGCCTCCAAGCCTGGAATTCAAAAATAAACACCTGCTTTAAGGCCACTGGGAGCAACATCCTTGGGGTTAGGGAGTAACATGTTACTCATGAGCTACTGGTTGGGGGATCACTGCTCTACATCATACTAAAAGTTAACTCCAAGGTAAACAACGTCCTTGAAATGGACACATTGCACTAAAACTGTATATCCGGCATGTCTAATATGGATCCTATGTTGACGGCTGCTGTAAACCTAATGCGACTGCGCCAAATACTCTCAGTATTTCCACAATTTATAGTTGTCCCTGTTTCTGGTGTTTCAGTATGGCAGCTCAGTAATTCAGGTGCAAACGCTAAACTTTCAACATTTAGTTGATAAATTTCTCGGCAGCATCTCAGGAGTATTAGCAACTATTGTTTCAATTCTAACAGCTGTTTTTAACGGACTTGTTCACCTGCAAACCCTTTAAACACCTAGTTGTTTTCAGATAGTTCACCTGAAATAAAGACTTTTTCCCAGTACTTTCTATTCGTGACCGTTTTTATAATATTGAAGTGTAAAGTGTCATTTTTCACCTTCTAAAGAAGCTCTGGGGGGGAAGGGTCGCCGACCCTGTAAACTGACCTAAATTTAGTTTATACATTTCTTATCTTTGTCCCTGCTGAGCAGAATCTCTGAGTTTCATTACAGGCAGCTGTTAGAATTGATACAATAGTTACTAATATTCCAGAGATGCTGCTGAGAAATGGATCAACTAAATGTTGCAAAATTGTAACAGTTTAGAATGAATTACTGAGCTGCCAAACTACCAAAGACCGGAACATTAAAGGAATGGCTAAACCTTAAGAATAACTGAATGTAAAATGAATGAGGGGGCTATTCTAAGCACTTTTGCAATGTACATTCATTATTTATTTTTTCATTAATTCGAAGATATTAAGGGATACATGTACTGTTAATATGAATGTATTTTGTTACAACAGCACCACCTGCTGGTCATGTTCCCACCAGTGAGCAGTCAAGGAAGTTGTCAGGAGAAAGAAAGAGCATCAGAAACAGGTCTAGATGTTAAATCGGAGCTCACCCTTCTTAATGAAACGTCTCTTTCTTCGGTCGCAGCTCTCGCGGGATCCTCCTCACCTCGTTGAGGAGGTAACAGTCAGTGCACAGATTTACCCCGTTTCACGGCGCAGATCGAAGGGATCACAAGAGACGGGATTGTTCAATTTTCTTGCGGCTTTATTTGGCACATTTTTGTGAGTTTCTAGCAGTGGGTTGGTGAGAAAAACCTACACGTTTCGTGCCCAGAACCCTGACGAAGTGCTTGGAAAGAGGGCACGAAACGCGTAGGTTTTTCTCACCAACCCACTGCTAGAAACTCACAAAGATGTGCCAAATAAAGCCGCAAGAAAATTGAACAATACCGTCTCTTGTGATCCCTTCGATCTGCGCCGTGAAACGGGGTAAATCTGTGCACAGGAGAAAGAAAGAGGCTGCTCTGATGTTCTTCTGCTTAGGAAAGATTTGAGAAAGGTTTCTATTTTTTTTTTCCTAAGCAGAAGAACATCAGAGCAGCCTCTTTCTTTCTCCTGACAACTTCCTTGACTACTTGCTGGTCAGACTGGTGGGAAAATGACCAGCAGGTGGAGCTGTTGTAACACAATTCATTCATGTTAACAGTACATGTATCCTTTAATATCTTTTAAAATTAAAAATAAATAAATAATGAATGTACATTGCAGAAGTGCTTACAATAGCACCCTCGTTCATTTTACTTTCACTTATCTTTAAGGTATCCATTAAACTTAGATTTTGAAAAAAAACATAGAAAATGGAAAGTAATTGAAAAAAGTCATTGTTTATGGTGAACAATCTAAAAATATTTGAACTGAAAAAAGTGTTTGGAAGGTGAACAACCCATTTAATGAAACCCATGGATTCTGCTCAGCAGGGACAAATATAGAAATGTATCCACTAAATGTATCAATTTAGAACAGTTTACAGGGTCAGTGACCCCCTTCCCAGAGCTGCTTTAGAAGGTGAAAAATAAAACGTAGAACTCCTATAAAATAGAAAGTAATTGGAAAAAGTCTTTATTTCTGGTGAACTCTCTGAAACCAACTGAACCGGATACCGTGCTGGAAGGTGAACAATTCCTTTTATGAATCAATTGCTGACACCACCACTAAGATTGAATCATTTGCTGTATTAGTGGCCGCGTTTTCCTCAGTAGCCGAGCAATGCCAGCGACTAATGTATATGTTGTAACTGGTGAGCTTGGTAAAACTCAGGGAACACGCTCCATAGATGCTGAAGCTTCTGCTGAAATAATGTGACACTTAGTGGATACAGTTTGCTGAGATGTGACTAAGAACTTGCAGAACATTCACTGCTGCTTATTTGATGTCAGTATTAGTGATGGGCAGACTGAGCTTGGCACAACACTTGTGGTTCACTGGCAGGTTCAGATTGAGCTCTATTGCCCCTCCTGCCTGCAGCCTTATACTGCAACCTTCTGGTTTAAAGGCAACCGCCCCTTTTGTGACATCATCGGTGGCGCAGGTCTATAAATATAAGGGAGAAGGCAGGTGGTTTGGGTCGGGAGCTGGTTGAGTTTTTGTCTACCCCACATCACTATGCTCAGGGTTTTACCTGTAAGCTTTTCAGTACAGCTGATGCTTCACAATGTGCCCATAGCTCAGTAATGCTGCACTGACTGTAAAGTCTCTTCAAAAGGAAGGTGGTATGTGGGGCCCCTCAGCTGGAGGCGCACTATTAAAGGAGAATTCAACCCTTAACTAAAAAAAAAAACTACCCTATGTAGACCCCGCTCCCTTCACCCCCCCCCAGCCTAGGTGCTAACCCAGGGAAATGCCCCTAACTTATTACAGATTCAGGTACCACAGTTCACGGCAGCCATCTTCTGGGTCTTCATGTCTTCAGGCGATTTGGAAATTTCCGTCTATTTCGGCGCGTGCGCAGTTGTCGCGAACCAGGAAATTGCTCCATCTGCACATGCGTCGCTATGCCAGTCTCAGATTACCGAAGACCCGAAAGATGGCAGCCGCGAACTGCGATCCCTGAATCTTCACCAAGGGGTTAAGTAAAAAGTTAGGGGCATTTCCCCAGGCTAGTAGCTAGGCTGGGGAGGAGGAGGGAGGGGGGTCTATATAGGGTAGAGGGTAGGTTTGTTTATTTTAGTTAAGGGTTGAATTCACCTTTAAGTGGCAGCAAGCTTCACAAGCATTATGTTTAGTCAAAGTGCAATTCACAGGAGGAGGTCAACTGTGACATTTATGTTTAGGCAGCCTAGCAATAGGAAACTGGAGAATTTACAATTCTATATTAATAGCGCCTGATCCTGTTTGTGGGGTGCTAAGTCTTCCCCCATTTTACAGACTATAGTGTTGCACATTGCAGATATCTAGGCAGGTTAAAGTTGTTGTTCACCTTTAAATTAACTTTTAGTATGATGTAATTAGTGATATTCTAAGACCATTTGCAATTGCTTTTCTTGTTTTATTTGTGTGTTTTTTTTTTGTTTAGTTATTTTGCTATTTATTCAGCAGCTCTCCGGTTTGCAGTTTCAATGATCTGGTTGCTAGAGACTGGGATATGAATAGGAGAGGCCTGAATAGAAAGAGGAGTAATTTAAAGTAGCAATAACAATGCATTTGTAGCCTTACAGAGCATTTGTTTTTTTTTTAGATGGGGTCAGTGACCCCCCATTTAAAAGCTAGAAAGAGTCAGGAGGAGGAAAATGTCAAAAGTTGCTTAGAATTATCCATTCTATAACATATTGAAAGCAGTGAACCACCCCTTTAAGTGCTTCTAGATATTAATGGAAAACTAAATAGCACATACGCTGCAGTAAGGCCACTAGTAATTAGTATTGCGCAGAGGTGGCCAGTTACTGTAATCTGATTGGCCCATTACTGTGATCTGATTGGCCCATATGCTGTAGCCCTATTGTAGGGAACATCCTTTGAATGAAGCAACACATTTCCCCATTGAATGTGCTGGGATCTTTATAACGCAGTATAACCCCCCGGACCCCCTTGTCTTGTTTCTAGAGCAGTGCTGTAGGGGAGTGTCTCGTGCCTGTCTAACCCAGGCCTCCCTTATATTCTGTCATATAGAGGGACACAGAGAGGCTGCAAGGGCTCGTATAACGGTTGCAGTCTTCTGTCCCTTCCACCCCCAGGTGGGCAAGCGTAGAGGAGGGGCAAAGCTGGCCCTGAAGACGGGAATTGTAACCAAGAAGCCAAAGAATGAAGAAGATGAGGTGAGTCCATGTGTTTTTCTTTCTTTTCTACTATATATCATTATTTGCCCTTTAATAAACCTCTGAACTCTGCAGAGATCTGTTTAGCTCAAAGCTCTGATTATACAGCTTTGTTTTATTTTGCTGGTGAACTCTATTCGGTGTAACATTTGGCCCCATTTAGAGCAAGAGTTCTTAAAAAATTTCTCAATTAAAACAATATTTCAGCGAATAAGGCTTGTGCTAAATGCATGTTGCCTAATGTTGCAAAACTTCATTTCACTGTGTTAAAGGAGACATATAGTATAAATGAAACCCCGCTAATCTTATAATTCTGTATGGTGCTGGTTTTACTTTTGGCTGTAAATTAATATTATCTTTAAAAATTGCCCCTTTCATGGAGCTCCCTATAGATGTTCTCTGGTCCCTGTCTGTGTTTCAAATGAGGGGTGGGCGTGTCCTAACGGTCCCTGTCAGAAGCACAGTAGTAGGGGGACAGCCAATCACAGCCCTGCAGTCACACAAGCACAGACATGCTTCAGTTCCCTATCAGGTCCTGCTAGCTGCTGATTGGTTCCAGTCCTACAGTGCAGTGAGCTGAGAGCCGCCAGCTCCCCTGTACAGCCTGGTAAAGGAGGCAGCAGGAAGTGTAACAGATGGGCGGGACTATTAGGGTTTTTGCAGAAATTTTCCATAAAGTAATCAGGTCACAACTTTTTAAAGCACATTCCATCTGTAGCTAAAAGAGTTGCACTGGCACATTCTTGTTTTTTACATAATATGTCTCCTTTAGGGCAAAGACTCTAGTCGCTCATCGACAAATCCCCTCTTCTTCAGGACGACTAATCTCTCCGAACTGCCTTCCTTCCCGCCAGCTAGAATGAAAATCGCCAGCAGGATGGCACTGGGAGCCCTTCATTTTTCGAAGTCGCCCGAAGTTTCCTCATGAGGCAACTTTGGAAAACGAAGCACTCTTGAGTGCCATCCCACCGGAGATTTTCATTCTAGCTGGCGGGAAGGCAGTTCGGAGAGATTAGTCGCCCGAAGAAAAGATTTGTCGCCAGACAACTAATATCCCCAAATATATGGGATCTGTCTGTGCCCTTAAAGGTAGGGATGAACCAAATTCAGGATTCACCCTTTTTCAGCAGGATTTTGATTCGGCTGAAATCCTTGTGCCTGACTGAAACTAATTTTAATTTGCATATGCAAATTAGGGGCGGGAAGGGAAAATCACAACTTTTTCACAAAACAAGGAAGTAGAACATATTTACCGTCCCTAATTTGCATATGCAAATCTGGATTCAGTTCAATATTTGGCTGAATCTTTCATGAAGGATTTGGGGATTCGGCTGAATCCCAAATAGTGGATTTGGTGCATCCCTAAAGGAAAACTACAGATTTGTTAGCCAGTGTCTACTTTTTCTTATGTAATGTGAACTTTTGTTTTTGTGAGGGATGTACATGTTTAGGGCTCTTGTTCTAAAAATGGTTTTTGTATCCTTCGTGAAAGATTCAGCCAAATATTGAACCAAATCCTAAAATTAGGGGCAGGAAAGTGGAAAAAATTGTTCTGTGACAGTCATGTGATTTCCATACCGCCCCTAATTTACATATGCTTATTTGGTTCAGCCAGGCACAAGGATTCAGCCAGATCCTGCTGAAAAATCCCGAACTGAATCCTTATTTTAAGCATGACATGCTTTTGGTTCTGCACTAGTCAAAGGCAACCACAGCCCTTTAGCAGTAAAGATCTGTGTCTCCAAAGATGCCCCAGTAGCTCCCCATCTTCTTTTCTGCTGATTCACTGCACATGCTCTGTGCTGCTGTCACTTACTGAGCTTAGGGACCCACTCACAATATACAGTACACATAGAATAGAAATGTCACAATATAAGGCTGATTAGTAATTAATACAGATAATTACTACATGGCAGCACAGAAACCAGTGCAATTAGCATCAGAATTGAATAATCAGCAAACCTGTAGCATCAGCTTATATTACAGCCAGGGAAGCTCATTTTCTGCTGGATAATTAGTGACGAGCCCTAAGCTTAGCTTCTCAACAGCCAATCAGAGCCCACTGAGCATGTGAGTGTCACAGACACTTTCCAAGATGGTGACCCCCTGTGACAAGTTTGAAGTCCTGGATCATTGCTGCTATTGACAAGCTGAAACTTTAGCCTCGGGCAATAAGTTCACTATATAAAATATGGCATTTTTAGCCACATTCATTTTTAGGGTTTAGTTCTCCTTTAAAGTTCACTATCATTTGGTGGATTTTTTTTTTCTTCATATTCTGTGGAATTTCTCCTGTAACAGCAAAATGACCGATGGGCTGCAAATAAATCCGAAGTCACAAATTGTTTGTCTGTTTTCTGTGTATATCTGGGAATGCTGCACCTCGTGAGGGTCACTGTATTCACACTGTCTGATCCAGGGATATTAGACTCTGCTCTATAGTCATCTCATTGATGTTGCTGTGGTTGTGCGAATCATGTTCTGTTCATTTCCCTCAGGTTGTATCTAACAAAGGAGGGGCCTGGGCCCAATACATGGCGGAAGTGAAGAAGTACAAAGCCCACCAGTGCAGTGACGACGACAAAACACGCCCGCTTGTCAAATAATAATAAATCAGAGGGACTGCACAAGCCTTCAGGGCGGCAGATTTGGAGCCACTAAGACGACGGTATCGTTTTTTCCCCCAACCCTTGCAACTGTCATTTGTGGGCCCATGGACTAAGGGTTTCCGGCAGACCCCTAGCACCACAGCTCGTCTTGCTTCCCCCACTTTATGCTTTCAGGATACAGAGACTCTTCGTTTTTCCAATAGGGAGAAAGGACCCCCCCAATAACCTTAAAGTCACAGTACTTGTGATTCCCAAGATGAATCTACTTCTGCCTTTGCCGTTTGTTAAGCAGCAATGAAACCCACTGCCCCCCCCGATCGTCGCTGCCTCAACTTGCAGCATAGATATCATCCTCATTTTATTTTTATATTTTTTTTTTTGCGTGTGTGGGGAGGAGGGTTACATATAGTCTTTTCCCCTTTATTTTGTAAAAATGGCAGTGTTCAGATAACATGTAGGATAATGTGCTATTAAACCAATATTACTTAGGACTGAGTTATTTGCTCATTTATAGAACTGCAGCTGAAATTCGCCGCCATAGAGAAGCTCTGAGCTTCAGCCTTACACCTGATGCTTTTCCAGTGGCCATACACAGAAGTGATGGGCGGCTCGAGAATTCCTCAACCCGCACCCTAACCCACCCCTCCCGAACCACACCTGGCCCGGGCCCACTCCTGTCCTCTTTTTTTTTTTATAAACCCACTCCGCAGTGATGTCACAAGGGGCGGGGCAGGCGTACGTCTATAAATTCTGGTGCCGGAAGCCAGCAGGTCGCGGGAGGGGAGAGCAGGTCCCGGGCCGGTCCACACATCACTAATACACAGTGTGTGCATTTTTAATCACTTTCTTAAAGGGATTGTTTACCTTTAAGGCCAGAGACACATGGAGATTCGGGGAGATGGTTGCCTGGCGACAAACAGGATGGCACTCTGACAGGATGGCACTCTGAGCTCTTTGTTTTCTGAAGTCGCCCGAAGTTTCCTTGTGCGAGAAGAGGCGACTCTCCCAAATAGCATTGTGTGCCCCTACCCTAAATGCACTTCTAGTATGACGAAAAGAGTGATACTCTGAGACAATTTGTAATTGGTTTTCATTTCTTATTATTTGTGTTTTTTGTTATTTAGCTTTTTATTCAGCAGCTCTCCAGTTTGCAATTTCAGCCATCTGGTTGCTAGGGTTCAAATGACCCTAGCAACCATGCATTGATTTGAATAAGAGACTGGAATATGAATAGAAGAGGCCTGAATAGAAGGATGAGTGATAAAAAGTAGCAATAACAATAACTATGTTGCCTTACAGAGCATTTGTTTTTTAAATTGCGGGTCAGTGACCCCCCATTCGAAAGTTGGAAAGAGTCAGAAAAAGGCAAATAATTCCAAAACTATAACATATAAATAATGAAAACTAATTGAAAAGTTGCTTACAATCAGCCATTCTATAACATACTAAAAGTTAACTTAAAGGTGAACCACCCCTTTAACCTCAGGCCCTCCGATGTTGCAGGACTACAAATCCCAGCATCCTCCAATACCGAATCATGGCATGCTGGAAGTTGTAGTTCTGTCGGAGGTTAAGAAACTGGGATTTCATGTCTGCAAACACCCTGATTCCGTATGTGGAAATAAAGACTCAGAAGCCGGGTTTCACGCACAGCATGTTTTATTTTTGTAGTCGCACAGCTCAGTCACTCTATGTATCCCAGGCCAGTGTGCAGCAGTCACACTGATTAGCAGCAAAAGATTAGGAAGGCGTTGGGGGCGGGGCTTCAGCAGCTTCAGCATCGGGGGCGGGGCATCAGCAGCTTCAGCCTTACACTCTTTTCCCCCACTGAGCACATTGCTATATAAGTGGGTTCTCTTTATGGACAAAAGGAAATTAAGACGTACGTTTTAATTAAGATCATAAATTGAACTGCTATTTAAAATAGGCAAATAGGACTGAAAATACTGAGTATATAAATGAAATATACTGGAACTAACATCAGTGAAATATACAGGGGCTCGGCTGCTGCGTATGAACAAGGCTGGGCCAGTCGTCTCCTATTAATCCCATTTCAAGAAAAAAAAAACACAACACACTATGGGAAAAACGGCAGTGATTTAAAGGGGAAGTTCAGTAGTGTCAGTGTAGGCTGTATGGAGTTGCATTACACTATTTGATATCTTGGGGGTCCTGCCCCTGGCAACCAGGTGGCAGATTCACTTAACAATGATTCAAAAGTTGCTCACTGGCAGGGCAATTTAGATTGCTTCCAATCAGCAGCCTACACCATTAGACCGACTTTCCCTTTAAAAAAAATGTATCACTACATAAACTACATCCGAAACCAGCTTTAAAGGAGCATTTCAGCTAACGTTTAGGATTTGTATAGACTCTGATATTCTGATGCAATTGGTCTTCATGTTCACGTTGTTGAAGGATTTCGCTTCAGCAGCTATCTGGTCGCAAGGGATGCACCGCATCCAGGATTCAGTTCGGGATTTGGCCTTTTTCAGCTGGATTTGAATTCGGCCAAATCCTAATTTGCATATGCAGAGGGAAATTGCGTGACTTTTTGTCACAAAAAAAGGAAGTAAATGTTTTCCTCCTCCCCACCCATAATTTGCATATGCTAATTTGGTTCGGAATTGGGCCGAATCTTTCGCAAAGGATTCAGGGGTTCGGCCGAATCCAAAATAGTAGATTCGGTGCATTCCTACTGGTTGCTATGGTCCAATTCACTATAGCAACCAGGCAGTAGCTTGGTTAAGATGTAGAGAAGAGGGCCTAAATAGTAGGTATGCACTAGTTTAGTGGCCGAACCCCCGAATCCTTTCAGGAAACATTTGGCTGAATAGCAATCCAAATCCTGCTGAAAAAGACCAAATCACGAACCAAATCCTAGATTTGGTTCATCCCTACTGAATAGAAACAGAAAGAATAAAAAGTAACCATGATGTGCAGAGCTGCTGGGGTCAGCCGGCTTTTGCTACATTATTTCAAGAGTCATAACCAGCTATGCAAGAAATAATAACGAGAGATGAAAGAAACCCCAATCGGCTGGATTTTTAGAATGTGATATTTTCAGCAGTGTCTCACCCCAACTATAAGCAGATCAGATGCTTACATTTACAGGCCAGCTCTCTTACTCGCTCTTTGGGCAACTTTAAAGAAAACTCCCGGCTGCGGTTTAAAGGCTTCCCCTCCTCGCTGACAGCGTGCAGTTCTATCCATGTTACTCCCTGTATCAGCAAGGGAACGTCATGAGTCCATCACTGCAGTTCAGATGGAAGCGTCTCATCGGGGATGGTGGATATAAGTCCATCAGTTTCATTGCACGAGCAGCGGGTTTAGTAGAACTAGAAAATAAAGTCTGGCTGTTCCTGGGTCAGACAAAGACTCACTAAAGCAGCTTTCCTCTCCCCAACCAGGGAAATGCTTGAGTTCCGCCCAATAGGAAACACCTAGGGGCAGATTTATCAAAGGTCGAGGTGAATTTTCGAAGTCAAAAAGTTAGAATTTCGACTAGGGAATAGTCCAAATTCGATTTGAATAATAAATTCAAATATCGAAATTTATTATGTACTGTCTCTTTAAAAATTCGACTTCGACCATCCGACATCTAAAACCTGCCGAATTGCTGTTTTAGCCTATGGGGGGGGCTCCTAGAACCTATTTGGAGTCAATTGGTGGACTTTGAAAAATCAAAGTTTTTTTGGGGGAAAAGCTTTGATTCAAATTCAATCGAATGCGCTATTATTTCGAATTCGTACGATTCAAATTCGGCCGAATACGGACCTAATCGATCGAAAATGGACCTATTCGGCCAAAAAAAAAAAACCTTTGACTTAATTTCGGTTGGTCTTTTTGAATTCCGAAGTTTTTCAAATTTATCAAAGTAAAGAAATTTATCAAAAGTCCGAATTTATCTCTGTATTTTCAGAAAACAACGCCGACCAAATCCGTGCGTTTTTTTTTTTTTCTCCTTATTTATCAATGCACTTTCCCGAAAATGTTGTTTGCGTGAAAAAAAAAAAAGCAATTCAAACAATTTTTTCTGATTTTCCACCCTAAAACTAAATTTTTTCAGATTTTTGCCCGAAAACCATGAAATCTTCGGATTATTGCACGGAACCCAACGCAGATCAAAAATTCTTCGGGACTTCTCCCATTGACTTATATGCAGCCTCGGCAGGTCTGAGATGCCGGATTTTTTGATTCAGACTTTTTCCATCCTTGGGGTTTAATAAATCCTGAAAAATTCGGATTTTCTACTAAAAAAACCCACTAATTTTTCAGGTTTTTGGCATTCGGAGTTTAGTAAATAACCCCCTTGTTGTTACAGCAGCTCAGTCTCTGTGGAGTCAGACAGACCCCGCGCAGCTCCACCTGAGCCCTTAGTTAGTCTCATAGGAAGAAAGCAAAGCCGCATCCACTGGTTCCATGCACGATGGGCAAGTAAAGGATCTCATCAGCCAGTCGTCTATACATTCCACATGGTAAATATGCATGCAGGGTAAGAACCGCACCGGATCTCCGCTGACAAAGTCCAGCATGCAGATCACACATCTGTAGGGGATACAAAGAGCATATTAAAGGATAAGTTAACCTTAAAAATGAGTGCACATAAAATTGATGAGGGGGCTATTCTAAGCACTTCTGTACATTCATAAAAAAAAAAAATTTAATTCCAAGATATTAAAGGATACATGTACTGTTAATATGAATAAATAGAAACCTCTCTCACATCTTTCCTAACCAGAAAAACAGCAGAGCAGCCTCTTTCTTTCTCCCGACAACTTCCTTGGCTGGGAGTTGTAGTTTTACATCAGTTGAAGGGCAATTGTTTGGATTGTACCAACTAAACTACGAAATACTTGTGCAAAATTAAAATGGAAGTTTAAATAAAGGGTATCCTGTACATGGCAGAGGAAAGAAAGCAGCACAGAATATTCCCATAGTTCATTGAGCGTAAGGATATAACTTTAAAGAGACACAGACATGAAAATAAACATCCAGTTCAGAAATACATATAACTAATGTTAAAGGATAAGTAAACCTTAAAAATAAGCGAATGTAAAATTGATGAGGGGGCTATTCTAAGTACTTTTGCAATGTATGTTTTTTATTTCTTTAAATTCCAAGATATTAAGGGATACATGTACTGTTAATATGAATGAATTTTGTTACAACAGCGCCACCTGCTGGTCATTTTCCCACCAGTCTGACCACCAAGTAGTCAAGGAAGTTGTCAGGAGAAAGAAAGAGGCTGCTCTGATGTTCTTCTGCTTAGGAAGGATGTAAGAAAGGTTTCTAATTGTTTTCCTAAGCAGAAGAACATCAGCCTCTTTCTTTCTCCTGACAACTTCCTTGACTACTTAGTGGTCAGACTGGTGGGAAACTGACCAGCAGGTGGTGTTGTTGTAACAAAATTAATTTATTAACAGTACATGTATCCTTTAATATCTTGGAATTCAAAAAAAAAAAATAATGTACATTGCAGAAGTGCTTAGAATAGAACCCTCATTCATTTTACATTCATTTAGTTTTAAGGTTTACTTATCCTTTAACCGGCCTCAACATTTTTTCGGAAGGGAGAGAATGTTCAGTATTAGGCACACAGTATTACATTGCCCCCCTGGCTTTAGCAAGAAGGGGCAACTGCAACCCCCAAATACTGAGTGAGAACATGTCAAAGGTAGAAAGCCATGGAAAGATAAAGCAGAGAATTGTGGGAAGGGAGTGGTTTTGGCTTATGGTGACCAGAAGGGTGAACCAGCAGTGCAATGAGCAGAGATTGTATAGGTCTGTACTTGAGTGCTGGAAGTAGTTACTAATAGGGCTAAAGCCCAGGGGTACAGGTGAACTTGCTGCTCTACTGGTCTTTCTATTATTGTGGCCATTATCTGTGAGTGTGGGAGGGGCCATGGGACAAACAGTAGAAGGGGGCGGAGCAGTGTCACTCACTCTTTGAGCTTCTTCTCTGAGGGTCCAGAGCCCGGGTCGTATCTGCCCTTGGGGAGATGGTGGATGAGGCCAATCCTCTGCGCAATCCACACCTGCTCTTCCTCTGTCAGCTGAGTGGCCAAGCGGGTCTGACTGGGGGTCGGGTGATAAACAGGGACCGGCTCTCTCTCCTGGAACAAGAGAGGGGACAGGTCACCCGACCTGCAGAACAGCATTACTGATAGACAGGAGCCTTCCTAGGGACCACTCACACCACACCTTGCACCCCAACATCTCTCTCATCCATGAACCCTGAATCCTCACTTGCTCCCAGACTCACTCATCATACCATGAAGATCTCTCTGATGTCACACTGAATTGTTCCCTTTCACACTATGGACCCCAAGTCTCCATTTCCTATTGCATTCACCCCATGTGCACTACTCTACCTACTCTCATAATCGCTCTGTTATCCCTACAGGGCCCCATATCTCTCTATCCACCCTGCCTACCCCGCAATCTCCTGCTCCACTTACACCCTAGAACCCCCTATCCACCCTGACTACTCCTGCTCCACTTACACCCTAGAACCCCCTATCCACCCTGACTACTCCTGCTCCACTTACACCCTAGAACCCCCTATCCACCCTGACTACTCCTGCTCCACTTACACCCTAGAACCCTCTATCCACCCTGACTACCCCCAGTCTCCATCTGCTGCTCCACTTACATCCTCTATCCACCCTAACTTTAATCTTTAGCTCCAGTACTACTTAAAACACTACAATGTCAATTTCTGTAGAACTTCAATTTCACCACTTTACAATAAGTTTCCTGTGCCTCTCATGCCCTTGGACCCTGTTATTCATTGCTCCCCAGTCACTCTCCTGTGCCATTTATACCCCTGGATCTTCTAGCCACAAAGTCTCCCTCTCCGTTGCCTCTCACTCCCAGGAGACAGTCACCCATGGCCATATAACTTCATCCCTGACAAATAGGGCCACAGCCTCAAATTTTCACAGCCTCAAATTTGTGACACCAGACCCGGACTGTCAGTCTGTGGGTTATGGGGAATGTGCATAGTCAGTCATGATTTTTTGGGCCTGTGGGGGCTGTTTGTGCCTCTGTGTAACTGAAATGCCAGGGACTATTGTGAATCCCAGTCCTGACCTGTGTGTTTCTATCACCCTGCCCCCCCCCTCTCTCTCTCAGTTCCTGATATATAGGGTCACACAGTCTGAGTCTGTTTCTTCCCTGTGTCTCTCAGTCTGTCTCTTCCCTGTGTCTCTCTCTGTCTGTATCTTCCCTGTGTCTCTCTCAGTCTGTCTCTTCCCCGTGTCTCTCTCTGTCTGTATCTTCCCTGTGTCTCTCTCAGCCTGTATCTTCCCTGTGTCTCTCTCAGCCTGTCTCTTCCCTGTGTCTCTCTCAGCCTGTCTCTTCCCTGTGTCTCTCTCAGCCTGTCTCTTCCCTGTGTCTCTCTCAGCCTGTCTCTTCCCTGTGTCTCTCTCAGTCTCTCTTCCCTGTGTCTCTCTCTGTCTGTTTCTTCTCTGTGTCTCTCTCTGTCTGTATCTTCCCTGTGTCTCTCTCTGCCTGTCTCTTCCCTGTGTCTCTCTCAGTCTCTCTTCCCTGTGTCTCTCTCAGCCTGTCTCTTCCCTGTGTCTCTCTCAGTCTCTCTTCCCTGTGTCTCTCTCAGTCTGTCTCTTCCCCGTGTCACTCTCAGTCTGTCTCTTCCCTGTGTCTCTCTCAGTCTCTCTTCCCTGTGTCTCTCTCAGTCTCTCTTCCCTGTGTCTCTCTCAGTCTGTCTCTTCCCCGTGTCACTCTCAGTCTGTCTCTTCCCCGTGTCTCTCTCAGTCTGTCTCTTCCCAGTGTCTCTCTCAGTCTGTCTCTTCCCTGTGTCTCTCAGTCTGTCTCTTCCCTGTGTCTCTCTCAGTCTGTCTCTTCCCCGTGTCTCTCTCAGTCTGTCTCTTCCCAGTGTCTCTCTCAGTCTGTCTCTTCCCTGTGTCTCTGTCTGTCTCTTCCCTGTGTCTCTGTCTGTCTCTTCCCTGTGTCTCTCTGTCTGTCTCTTCCCTGTGTCTCTCTCAGTCTGTCTCTTCCCTGTGTCTCTCTCAGTCTGTCTCTTCCCCGTTTGTCTCTCAGTCTGTCTCTTCCCCGTTTGTCTCTTCCCCGTTTGTCTCTCAGTCTGTCTCTTCCCCGTGTCTCTCTCAGTCTGTCTCTTCCCAGTGTCTCTCAGTCTGTCTCTTCCCCGTGTCTCTCTCAGTCTGTCTCTTCCCAGTGTCTCTCAGTCTGTCTCTTCCCCGTGTCTCTCTCAGTCTGTCTCTTCCCTGTGTCTCTCAGTCTGTCTCTTCCCGTGTCTCTCTCAGTCTGTCTCTTCCCTGTGTCTCTCTCAGTCTGTCTCTTCCCTGTGTCTCTCAGTCTGTCTCTTCCCCGTGTCTCTCTCAGTCTGTCTCTTCCCTGTGTCTCTCAGTCTGTCTCTTCCCGTGTCTCTCTCAGTCTGTCTCTTCCCCGTGTCTCTCTCAGTCTGTCTCTTCCCTGTGTCTCTCAGTCTGACATATGGGGCCACACACAGTGTCAGTCCGGTGCCGGTCACAGTCTCTCTCCCCCCGTCTGTCACTTTCATTTTGCTCTCAGCCCCAATGTCATTGGCAGTGGCACCTGATAAGGCGGAGGGGGCTCCCCGGGCAGACTGGCACCATCCGAGTCGTTGAGCAGAGACAGATCATCCGCAGCCTGGGAGGACAAGCAATTCCCCATCTCCCCGCTTCAGGGGCCCTGGGGCCGCCCCAAAACTCCCAGACCAGCTTCAGGCTATTTCCCCACCGCAAATCCCGGAAATAACAGTGCCAGTGCCAAGAACTACATTCCCCAGCATGCCGCGCGCCTCGCTGAAGCAATGACGTCATCAGACTGGAGAGACACAAGCCTTTCTCAAGTCAGCGCGCAGGCGCAGCGTCCTCCAGGGATGGGCGGTGCCTAGCTGGACTTTCCTGCTGGGAAAATGAGTTCACAGATCATTGAGCGCATATTTATATACGTGTAGATCTCCGCACTGACATTTAATATTGTTTGCAGGCCTAAGAGTGGAAGGACCAGTGATGTCGTGTAGCAGACCCCTAGTTACAGTCTAGTTATTAGCCAGGCCCTACGCTACAGCAATTCCACTCCCCTCAGCTCATAGCAGCTCTAGTGGCCCCGCCTATTGTTACTGCAGAACTCCCAGCATTCCACCAACAACCGGAAGCTGCCATGTTGGGAATCCAGAACTAGTGACGCTCAGCATTATAAAGTCACATGACATCAAAGGTGTTTTTCACCTTTAAATTACCTTTATTTAATGTACAAAGACATAATCTGAGGCAATTTGCAACTGGTTTCCTTTTTATTTGCTTTCTCCAGTTTGCCATGTCAGCAGTCTGGTTGCTCGGGTCCACATTACCCTAGCAACCATGCACTGATTTGAATAAGAGACTGGAATATGAATAGGTGAGGCCTGAATAGAAAGAGGAGTAATAAAAAGTAGTCAGAAAAATAAGGCAAAAATTAAGGTCAATTGAAAAGTTGCTTAGAATGAGCCATTCTATAGCATACTAAAAGTTAACTTCAAGGAGAACCGCCCCTTTAAGCATTTGGATTTTTCTGTGGAACAATAAATATATGGCAAAAAACCGGATTTTGCATCCTGGATTCAGTGCTAAATACAGGTAGGCAGCAAACCTCCCCAACTGTCCTGTTTTTACGGGATAGTCACGATTTTGACAGCTCAGCCCGCAGTCCCGGGTTGTTACTGAAATTTCCAGGCTTTCTCTTTGCTCTCCTGCACTGAACAGCCAGAAAAATATACAAAGTTTGTAATTTAACTGGCTTTTGGCAGAGAGCTCAGAATGGCAGCTGCACTTAGTAACATTTGTATCAATTTAAAGGAGAAGGAAAGACTAAAACTAAGTAAGCCTTATCAGAAAGCTCTATATAAATACACCAGTAAAACCTCAAAGTAATGTTGCTCTGAGCCCTCTGTCAAAAGAAACTCCACATTTCTTTCCTTCTTTCCGTAACCTGCCAAATTTTGTAAAAATGATGTGGTGTTTTGGGGGTGTTAACTGGAACAAGACGAGGCAGAGCACACTCTTGAATCTCTTTCCGTGTGACAGCCTGGTGCACAGCGTAGAGAGTACGGCAACCCTCAAAGTGTCAGTAGAATAGAGATACACTGGCCCACAAGGCAATTGAAATGCAGGGTTGCTATTTATTTTTGTGCGAACGTGCAACGTTTAGGGTTAACCCCTTCATCAAGCATATTTGGGGGTGTTGTCATGGAATGAGTGTGGTCCACAATTTTTAGCAGCAGATATTTTTGTCCCTCTTTCTATTTTCCAAATGTTGGGAGGTATTCCAGGCAGTCCTTATACTTCCACAAAGACTGAGGGAATGAACAGACAAAAGACAGGAGTATATTCTCAGTGTATACTGACAGTCCCCAGTGTGAAAAGGATGTAAATATACAAACCCACTGGCAGCTCCCTAACTAAATATAGACACTTCCCCTTTATACTACTATATTTAGCCATTAACCCCGGTGTCTCCTGTGCTTTGGAGAAGTGAGAGTGTCTGTATTTATGTTGGACACAGAGCCCAGTGCTGCGTTCACTACACTGTTTGCTCTATTGCTTCCCCTGTGCAACTTCCTTTCTTCTTCCTTGGACTGGTCACCCTTTAGATTATAAGCTCTTGGAAAGCAATGGGAGTTTTGGCTGGCAGAGAGCTGACTTGGGCTACATTGTTTCCAGAGTCAGAATCAAGAGTGCAGATGGACCACTAATTCACGATATTGTACCAATAGCAGATAGAAAAGAAAACTAAGTTTAAAGGGTTTGTTCACCTTTGAGTTAACTTTTAATATGATGGAGAGAGGGATATTCTGAGTCGACTTGCAATTGGATTTCATTTTTTATTATTTGTGGTTTTTGAGTTATTCAGCTTTTTATTCAGCAGCCATTGCAGCAATCTGGTTGCTAGGGTTCAAATTACCCTAGCAACTATGCAGTGATATGAATAAGAGACTGGAATGTGAATAGGAGAGACCTGAACAGAAAGATGGGTCATAAAAGGTAGCAATGACATTACATTTGTAGCCTTACAGAGCATTTGTTTTTAGATGAGGGTCGGTGATCCCCATTTGAAAGCTATAATGTGTTAGAAAAAGGCAAATATTTAAAAAACTATATAAATAAAAAATAAATAATGAAGACCGTTTGAAAAATTGCTTAGAATTAGTCATTTTAAAACATACTAAAAGTTACCTTAAAGGTGAACCACCCCTGTCACCTGAAATTGTTACTCCTACTAGAGGTGTAGGTTAACAGATCCCGCACTCCATCTGGGGCAAACAATCATTTTTTTTTTAGAAAAGTCCCGCCAGTATTTATTATTATTATTATTAACATGTATTTATATAGCGCCAACATATTGCGCAGCACTGTAAAGTAAATGTGATTATACAACTACATCACACGAATTACATATATAGAATATATGGAGTAACAGACATCACAATCAATACAGGTACAAAAAGGTGAGGAAGGCCCTATGCATATGCATACAGTCTAAAGGGGAGGGAGTAATACACAAGGTGTGGGAGTGGGCAAGATCGAAGTAAGTGGGTGAGAAATGTGGTATTGTATGTGGTGTTGCGTTTGGTATTTAAGCGGAGTGAGGGTAGGCTTCTCGAAAGAAGTGCGTTTTCAGAGATTTTTTGAAAGTAGAAAGGGTTGGAGAAAGTCGGACAGACCGTGGGAGAGCGTTCCAGAGGAGGGGTGCAGCCCTTGCAAAGTCTTGAATGCGAGCATGTGAGGAGGTTATGAGAGAAGAGTTGAGTAGGAGGTCAGTAGAGGAGCGTAGTAAGCGAGTGGGTGAGTATATAGAGATGAGTTCAGAGATGTAGGGTGGGCAGAGTTATGAAGTGCTTTGAAAGTCAGTGTCATTAATTTGAATTTGATTCTGAAAGGTAACGGAAGCCAGTGCAGGGATTGACAGAATGGCGAGGCAGAGGAGGAGCGGTTGCTGAGGTGTATGAGCCTCGCAGCAGTGTTCATTATGGACTGGAGAGGTGACAGTCTCTGGAGGGGGAGGCCAATTAAAAGCGAGTTACAGTAGTCTAGACGCGATATGATGAGAGAGTGAATAAGAATTTTGGCAGCGTCTTGGGTGATAAATGATCGTATTTTGGATATGTTCTTTAGGTGGAAGTGACATGATTTGATAAGTGACTGGATATGAGGAGTGAATGACAGGGCAGAATCTAGGATAACCCCAAGGCACCGGGCCTGGGGAGAGGGGGTGATAGTGGAATTGTTAACTATGATGGATACTTCGGGGATGCTACTGGTGTTATTTGGAGGAAAGAGAACCATTTCAGTTTTAGTATTAGGTCCCACCTGTACCAGTAGGGAGCTCCTGTGAGCTGTGGCACTTATTAGTAACATGTGTCTGGGCCAACATGGCCACCCACACCAGGAGCTTCCTCCCAGTAATGTAGGACTAGCGCTAATGGGGGCTTTTTAGTTTAAAACTATTGTTTCCCCCAACTGGAGTGCAGGCTCTATTAGCCTCTATTAGCCCACGCCCTGGTGTGAGAAACAATTTCAGATGACAGGTGTCCTTTAAAGGGGTGGTTCACCTTTCAGTTAACTTTTAGGGCAGAGAAGATTTATGGAGATTAGTCGCCCGGCGTCAAATCGTCTCTTCTTCAAGCGACTAATCTCCCCGAACTGCCTCCTGTCTGCTACAATCTAAATCACCAGCGGGATGGCATTTTTATTATTATTATTATTATTATTATTATTATTAACATGTATTTATATAGCGCCAACATATTGCGTAGCACTGTAAAGTAAATGTGATTAAACAACTAAATCACATGAATTAAATACATAGAACATATGGAGTTACATACATCACAATCAATACAGGTACAAAAGGTCAGGAAGGCCCTATGCAAAAGAGCTTACACTCTAAAGGGAGTAATACACAAGGTGTGGGAGTGGGCAAGATTGAATTAAGTGGGTGAGAAATGTGGTACTGTATGTGGTGTTGCGTTTGGTAGTTAAGCAGAGTGAGGGTAGGCTTCTCGAAAGTAGTGCGTTTTTTTTGAAAGCAGAAAGGTTGGGAGAAAGTGGGACAGACCGTGGGAGAGAGTTCCAGAGGAGGGGTGCAGCCCTTGCAAAGTCTTGAATGGGAGCATGTGAGGAGGTAATGAGAGAAGAGTTGAGTAGCAGGTCAGTAGAGGAGTAGTAAGCTGTTGGGTAAGTATATAGAGATGAGTTCAGAGATGTAGGGTGGGGCAGAGTTATGAAGTGCTTTGAATGTCAGTGTTATTAATTTGAATTTGATTCTGAAAGGTAACGGAAGCCAGTGCAGGGATTGACAGAATGGCGAGGCAGAGGAGGAGCGTTTGCTGAGGTGTATGAGCCTCGCAGCAGTGTTCATTATGGACTGGAGAGGTGACAGTCTCTGGAGGGGGAGGCCAATTAAAAGAGAGTTACAGTAGTCTAGACGCGATATGATGAGAGAGTGAATAAGAATTTTGGCAGCATCTTGGGTGATAAATGATGGTATTTTGGATATGTTCCTAAGGTGGAAGTGACATGATTTAATAAGTGACTGGATATGAGGAGTGAATGACAGGGCAGAATCTAGGATAACCCCAAGGCACCGGGCCTGGGGAGAGGGGGTGATAGTGGAATTGTTAGCTATGATGGATACTTCCGGGATGTTACTGGTGTTAGTTGGAGGAAAGAGAACCATTTCAGTTTTAGAGAGGTTTAATTTAAGGTAGTGTTGCGACATCAAGGTTGAGATCAGGAGATTTTCGAGAATTTTCGGGCGACTTCAGAAAACAAAGCGCACCGATTGCCATCCCACAGGCAATTTATATTCTAGCCGACGGGAGGCAGTTCGGGGAGATTAGTCGCTTGAAGAAGAGACGATTTGTCGCTGGGCGACTAATCTCCATGAATCTGAGTGTGTGTCTCTGCCCAAAAGGGGTGGTTCACCTTTCAGGTAACTTTTATTATGTTATAGAAAGGTAATTTCTAAGCAACTTTAAATTGGTCTTCATTATTTATTCTTTTATCGTTTTTTCAATTATTTCCCTTTTTCTTCTGATGCTTTTCAGCTTTCAAATGGGGGTCAGTGACCCCGTCTAAAAACAAATGCTCTGCAAGGCTACTGTATTATATTGTTATTGTTACTTGTATTACTCACAGTTTCTATTCAGGAAAGGGTGAAGGGAGGGACTTGCACACTGGGCATTGAATTAACAACCTTGCAAGGACCTAACATGCTCCTTGATTTTTCACTTTTAAAACAATAGGCAACAAGTTGTGCAAAAGCAAAAAAAAAAAACAAATGTTGCGCAAAAAACTTTATTCATTTAGCCACAGTCAAATGAAAACATTGATGTATCATGCACTGGTTTGAAGAATAACCTCCAAGTAACTCCCCCAAAAAATTCTCTCGCCAATTAACCTTAAATCTGGCCTTTTTGAGTATCTAAGAGAGCAAACAGACATTCTCTCCGAATCTGCCCTTTAAAGGGGAGGTTCGCATTACAGTTAAAAGGGTGGTTCAACTTTAAGTTAACTTTTATTATGTTATAGAATGGCCAATTCTAAGCAACTTTTCATTTGGTCTTCATTATTTATTTGTTATAGTTTTTGAATTATGTGCCGCATTCTCTTGACTCTTTCAGCTTTCAATGGGGGTCACTGACCCCCCATCTAAAAAACAAATGGTCTGTAAGGCTACACATTTATTGTTATTGTTTCTTTTTATTACTCCTTTTTCTATTCAGGCCTCTCCTATTCATATTCCAGTCTCTTATTTAAATCAGTTAATGGTTGCTACGGTAACTTTGACCCTAACAACCAGATTACTGAAACTGCAAACTGGAGAGCTGCTGAATAAAAAGCTAAATAACTCAAAAGAGACAGATAATAAAAAATGAAAACCAATTGCAAATTGTCTCAGAATATCACTCTCTACATCGTACTTAAAGTTAATTCAAAGGCGAACAACCCCTTCAACTTTCAGTATGTTATAGAATGGCTAATTTAAACCAACTTTGCAATTGGCCTTCATTTTATAAAAAAAAAATTGTATTTATAATTTTTGAATTATTTGCCTTTTGCTTTTAACTCTTTCCAGCTTTCAAATAGGAGGTCACTGACCCCATCTATAAACAAATTATCTGCAAGCCTACAAAATGTATTGCTACCTTTTATTACCCACCTTTCTATTCAGGCATCTCCTATTCATATTCCAGTCTCTTATTCAAATCAGTGCCTGGTTGCTAGGGTAATTTGTTCCCTAGCAACCATAATGGCTGAAATTACAAACCAAAAAGCTGTTGAACAAAAAGCTAAATAACTCAAAAAAACACAAGTAATAAAAAATGAAAACCAATTACAAATTGTCTCAGAATATCACTCTCTGCATCAAATAAAAGTTAATCTAAAGATGAAGAACCCCTAAAAGAGACGATAATCAGGCACATTACTACCTCTAGAGAGTCCCTGGCTGGCTGATGTTTGAGATGTATCTATCTATCTATCTATCTATCTATCTATCTATCTATCTATCTATTCTCATCACATATTATCTATCTATTATCTATCTATCTATTATCTATCATCTTTCTATCATCATCATCATATAGTATCTATTTATTTATCATCTATTATTATTATTACTACTAATATTATCATTTATTAATCTATATATCTACATATTATCTATCTATCTACCTATGATCTATCTATTATATTTATATCTTCTAACAGAAGAGGGAGCAGAACAGCCTAAAGACAGAGAGAAGAAAGCTGACTAAAACTGACTAAGACACCCCTGAACGAGATGGCAGCTTATTGACCTATTTGGGGGACAAAAAGAAAATATAATACTAAGCAACTTCCCACTATACAATCATTACACAATGTTAATGGTTTTGTAGTTATCTGTAAATGCAATTGCTAATAAAAGCAGTATCTGTGTGGCTGCTTACATTTTCTACACTGCTGGTTGTGACTCTCAAAACAATCTAGCTCTCCGTCAGCTCTGACTCCAGTTCCTACAGTGCCTTGCATACTTCTTCACAGATCTGTTAATCTGCTGGTTCCACATTATTTCAAAAGTGAGAACCAGCAGTGCACAAAATAGACAGGGACAGACAGATACTGCTTTCAATAATCACATAGTCACTCTCTGTATAAAACAATCAAAGAAAATACAGCATTCCATTTCCCTGGCCTGCTGTTCTACAAACAGCAATCAGCAGTAAGTGGGACACGAATAGCATGTCCATAATCCCACAATTACCCAGCAAAGCCTCTTGATTATTTCTATTTACACAATGGTTCTGTCTACCTTGAGCCCAGTTGTAGGAATAAAACATATCTAAAGCCTTATACCGAGCAAGCCTGCAATTAGCGTGTCCATATGTCATGCCATTAGCCTGTGCCGTTATTCCTGTTACACGCTAATGCCCTAAATACACAACAGATGGACCTCTGGAAAGGACTGACTCTGTCTCTGCATGGACTAATAAGGCTTAAAGAGAACTGTCTCACAAAATACCCAGTGCAAAAAAGCAGAACAAATATAATGTCTGCCTGCTAAATTTTAGCAATACAGTTTGATGCATGGCTGTGCTGAAATCAATGCAGTCTGCAACATGAAATGACAACGATTGGTTTATACACGCAGCCCTTTTCAAAAGAGAACTAAAACCCCAGATCACTGGGGAGTGCTAACTTGCCAACCAATTTGCCTCCAATCGCTGGCAAACACGTCTCACTCCCCATGGGGAGAGGTTTCTAACAATGATTTTGGATTGAGTTCTCCTTTAAAGGAGTGAGGTGACAACCATAAACTTATTTGTGCATATACTGAGGTGCAAAGAGAGTGGAAGATGACTGGCTGGGTGGTACTAGTATGAGGTTTAAGGAGCTTTTCAAAGAAGCAGAACAAAATATAACTATTAAAGGCAAAATATAAACTAGAACGTTCTTATGTCGTAGGTTCCCAAGTTTATAAAAACTCTGTGATTTATTTGTTTGAGTTTCTGACTCTTTGTGGGTTAAGAATCAATGGAGCTCGTGTCAAACTGGGCAGCAAACTGGAAAATGAGGTTCAATGTTGATAAATGCAGGTTATGCACTTTGGCAAAAATAATATAAATGCAAGTTATACACGAAATGGCAGTGTATTGGGAGTTTCCTTAACTGAGAATAATCTAGGGGATTTTTGTAGATAACAAGTTGTCTAATTCCAGGCAGTGTCATTCTGTGGCTACTAAAGCAAATAAAGTTCTGTCTTCTATAAAAATCATTAACTCAAGGGATGAAAACATACGTATGAAGGGGCAGTTTTGGGCTCTTATCCTTAACGGGATTCTGTCATGATTTTTTATGGTGTCGTTTTTATTTCTAAATTACACTGTTTAAACTGCAAATAATTCACTCTACAATATAAAATTTAATTCCTGAACCAGCAAGTGTATTTTTTTTAAATATTGGTGTGTAGGCACCATCTCAGGTCATTTTGCCTGGTCATGTGATTTCAGAAAGAGCCAGCACTTTAGGATGGAACTGCTTTCTGGCAGGCTGTTGTTTCGCCTGATAAATGTAACTGAATGCGTCTCAGTGGGACCTGGATTTTACTATTGAGTGCTGTTCTTAGATCTACCAGGCAGCTGTTATCTTGTGTTAGGGAGCTGCTATCTTTTTACCTTCCCATTGTTCTGTTGTTAGGCTGCTGGGGGGAAGGGAGGGGTGATTTCACTCCAACTTGCAGTACAGCAGTAAAGAGTGACTGAAGTTTATCAGAGCACAAGTCACATGACTGGGGGCAGCTGGGAAACTGACAATATGTCTAGCCCTAGATTTCAAAATTAAATATAAAAAAATCTGTTTGCTGTTTTGAGAAACAGACTTCAGTGCAGAATTCTACTGGACCAGCACTATTAACTGATGTGTTGTGAAAAAAAAACAAAAACATTTTTCACATGACAGTATCCCTTTAAGAGGGATAAAATGAGCTGGAGGAAGTGCAGAGACTAAGTGCAACTAACCTGGTTAGAGATAGGGAAGACTGAAATTATGAGGGGAGACTGTCAAGGTTGGGGTTGTTTTCTCTGGAAAAAAGGCGCTTGCGAGGGGACATGATTACACTTTACAAGTACATTAGAGGACATTATCGACAAATAACAGGGGAACTTTTTACCCATAAAGTGGATCACCGTACCAGAGGCCTCCCCTTCAGACTAGAAGAAAAGAACTTTCATTTGAAGCAACGTAGGGGGTTCTTCACAGTCAGGACAGTGAGGTTGTGGAATGCACTGCCGGGTGATGTTGTGATGGCTGATTCTGTTAATGCCTTTAAGAGTGGCAGACATAATATCAGACATAATATCAAAGGCTATTGTGATATTAAACTCTATAGCTAGTGTATGACTATATATAGTTTATGTGAGCGTATGGAGGGGTGTGTGTATGGATGCTGTGTTTCATTTGGAGGGGTTGAACTTGATGGACTTTGGTCTTTTTTCAACTGTCTGAGAGAGCCAAACCTGAGGCTAAGAAAGTTCCTAAGTGTTATGGGTGCGGCAAGCTTGGCCACATCCAGCCGAACTGTCCAGTTCCTGAGGAAGGTGAAACCCAATCCGCATTGTGTAAAGTACACCTCAGTGTAGAAGATTTTATGGGAGATGCTACAAGTGCCAAGTGGTGGGTCACCAGGCCCGGAGTTATAAGACTTACAAAAGTTCTACAGTTTAGAAGTCTTATTATGAGCCTTCCATCTGTGAGAGTGACTCCCCTGAAGAGGATAGGGTGTTGAGTCGAGAGACTACTGTGGAGAACCCTGTTGGCATGAAGGTGGCCCCTGAAACCTCTGATACCCCCGATAGATCTAAAGGACTGGGTCTGAGTAAGCACAGGCCTCCAGGTAAGGCCAATGTTTGGGTCTCAGGTAACAGAAGTGATACAGACATTATTGACTGTTTTGCTGTCCAGACATGCCAGGGCATACGGCAAGCAATGGCTTTGCCGTTTTGTCCAAGGGGAGAATGAAGGGGATCAGACAAATCCTTCCCCTGTTTTTCTGTCTGTGACATCATCCAGCCTAGTTAAAGGCTGGAGAGCCACCCGACTGGCTGGGTGCCCCAGAGCATCCTTGGATGAAGGGGAGTGCCTGACTTTGGAGCCAAATGTACAGGGTCTCCCACAGAGCTTAGAAGGGAATCACTGCTGCAGCAGCCAGACAGATCCAGATCTGTAGAGAGTGACACGGCTGCTTGAAAGGAGTTTCAGGAAGAGGGAGAAGAAAAGGCTGCATTTTGCTCAGCTGTAGAAAGTATTTGAGCATTAGGGAGAGCCTGTTTCTATCTCCTGCCTGTGGATACTTTGGCCACTGTGTGTTTCCCCAGGGTGAGGACAGGTCTTGCGCGTGTACCTGCCATGAGGGTAGGGTTGCCACCTGGCCTGTATTTTACCGGCCTGGCCGGTAAAAATGATGATTGATCGTAATGTTATTAATAGGGAAGAAAGAAACATATATGGGAAGGCCGGTATTTTTTTGCAGAAAAGGAAAGGTACCTTGGGGCAGGTAGCTCTACCCGGGCACATAACAGCTCTTCGGGAAGGGACATTGAAATAACCGGAGTGATTTTGCATTTATCCACCCGGTGTGGGACTGTGCCATTAAGAGACTGTGCCAGGAGTTAATAGTCCACACAGGTTCCCCAGAGTAAAGTGATATTGTGTGATTTGCATTTACAGCTACCAAATACAGTTTACATAAAGTTTATATTTGTTTTATTGCAAACTGTGTGTGTTTTATTTTTCCTACTGGAAATCCCCTGAGGTGTGCTCCTCTGTGTTCCCTAGGTCAAGGCACTGTGCTGTAAATCCCAGTTCCCAGTACTTTTCATATGCAAAAAGGACTCAGGGCCCCTGTATTGCCAATGGTTAATTGTTATTTAAAGCAACAGTAACCAAATTAGGGTTATGATAGCTTTTCATAACATAGTGTGCCCCTCCCCAGCAGTTTATTACATTTTGCAACCCCTAAAAAGTTCATAATATCTGGGGCCCCAGCATGTTATGAGATACTGTGGCCCCTAAGCAATTCATGGCAGACATAGTGATGGTCCCCAAGTATTTTTTGACATCCCTACAGTGTTCCTGTTCTGTCTGTTTGTCTCCAAGTGACTGTGCTTCATATAATGTGGGGCAAGATGAGATCATGGCAGGGTTTTCAAGGGGACATCAGGGATCACCAGCTTGACGGCTAAAACTGGGAAGGTCTGACCTAAAAGGGTTGGCAGCCATCTGTCCTCAGCCTGAATCTTCCAAACCCCACAATTCCCTGCACATGGGATTTCAATAAGGAAAGGAACATGACAGTGCAATGCATTGTGGGTTATGTAGTTCCTGCATGCTGTCTGTAAACTGTGGAGAAGTTGTTACAATTTGTAACATCAGTGTTTAGTCCCTCCTTCCCTGCCAGGATTTCAAATGATTCAGAAAGAGAAGAACTGTTAAACAGCTGGATTTCTGCATAAAAATTGCATTTATTCATACTTTTTGAAGAAACAGGTAACTATGATGGGTATGTTAGGGGTTTCTGTGTTATGTGGGCATTAGGGTTGTCACCTGGCTGGTATTTTACGGGCCTGGCCGATCCCAATGTTATTAATAGGGAATAAAGTTAAATATATAGGAAGGCCAGTGATATGATCCCAATGTTATTAATAGGGAATAAAGATAAATATATAGGAAGACAGGTATTTTTTTTTCCAGAAAAGGTGGAAACCCTAGTGAGCCACTTTATCAAACTATCAGAGTTCCCCTTTAATTATACCTCCCAACTGTACCATTTTTAGAGGCCTAGTCCCTTTTATTGACAGCTCAACGTGCAGTCTCTCGTTTGTACTGGAAAGTCCCGTTTTTCTCTGCACTGAACTGGCAGAAAAAAGAAACAAAGTTTCTAACTTAATTGGCTTTTGGCAGAGAGCCCAGAACAGCCACAGCTGCAGATAAGATACTTCTGTAACAATTTCCAGATCAGCAAATAAGTAATTGTAACAATATAAGATAACAGGTCCCTTGGGAAAAGTTAGACTCACAGCTTAAACGCAATTCACCTTCATTAGCAAAACTTTAATAACTGAAATAAAACCAGGGAAATATGTTTTATATATATATAAATAAATATACTTTTATAACCTGCCAAATTTTGTAAAAGGAGCATGGTAATTAGGGGGTGTGGCCACAAAAATGGGCGTGGTACCTCTTTTTATTTCCAGACTGTTGGGAGGAATGCTTAGTGCTTTTATATTTAATAATTCAGATTACAGGTTCACAGAGCTAAGGAACACTATATGTGTAACTGTGTACAGGCAATGACAGCTTGGAAGTGGAAACTCCATAAGGCCTCTTTTCTCACAACAACGCACTTCAACATCAACTTTATTCCCCAACAAAGATGGCGCTGGCTGGCCGCACCGCCCTCTCCTTTTAATAAGATCACATGGTACCCTCAGGGATGAGCCAGGCCGTCTTTTTCAAATCCTGCGTCCTACGGGGGCCGCCGTGGCTCAGTCAGGCTTAATCCCTCCCATTCCGCGCCACGCCATTGGTCGGAGTGTAGCGAATGACGTCATCAGCCCGCGCTCCCTCTTTTCGCTTTCTCTCAGTTTCCGCTGCTCGCGAGTCTCCAGCAGCCCCGCGCGGTGAGTCCTTGGTGGGGGGTTCGGTTATTGGTGTAACGGGTAGTTGGCACTCACCGAAGGGAAAGGGAGGAGACGTGGGCAGCGCGGGTGAGGGGAGAAGCGTTACCGGTGAATGTTGGCTGGAGAATGAGAATATTAATAAGGCGTGTTAGCCCACACATCCTCACTCGCCCTTTACAGCTCTTGCTCACATACGTTTCCCATAAGCCCTGTGCTCCTGGGGGGATGCTGGGAGCTGTAGTCTGGGAGGATCACTTGAGGCTGAGTTTAGAGTCGGTTTTTCAGTGATGATATGATGCCGGCAATGCTTTTATATCACGTGTCCGACTTACACTCCCTCCATACAGGAGGCAGCATTCCTCACTCGCTTTCATTCCAGGGGAAAGCCTTACCTTTATAGATATGGGGGAGGGGTATTGGCATATGTGCATTTAGGGCAGAGACACATGGTCAGATTGGGGGAGATTAGTCGCCTAGGCGACAAATCTCATCTTTGGACGACTAATCTCCCCAAACTGCCTCCTTTCGACTGGAATGTAAATGGCCAGCGGGATGGCACTCTTCGTTTTCTGAAGTCGCCCGAAGTTTCCTCGTGAGGCGACTCCAGGCAACTTCAGAAAACAAAGCTATAAGAGCACCATCCCGCTGGCGATTTACATTCTAGCCGACGGGAGGCAGTTCAGGGAGATTAGTCGTCCGAAGAAGAGGAGATTTGTCGCCGGGCGACTAATCTCCCCCTATCTGACCGTGTGTCTCTGCCCTTAAGACAATTCTTTGAGATATGTGTTGTATTTCTAAACTTTAAAGGAGGGCTAAAGAGCTAAACGGTTGAGTAGAAATACAGTATAACCTATAGAGAACTTTGATATTAAAGGGCGTGTAAAGGCAAAAAAAAAATCCCATTTTTACAATCCTACTTATGAACAGCAGGGGGAGCCCCCGCCTTACTTCCCAGCCATGCAGAACTCAAGCAGCTTTGTTTGTTTCCCTGTGGAGCAGTCGGCGACTGTGTAGAGATTTGTATTGGATTTTATTTTTGCCTTTACATCCCATTTGCTGTTAACAGCTGCAGGGACAAAGATCATGGAGCCAGATTTAAACAGATAAACTGGGATTCTATTTGGAGGATTATTTTGCTGCAGCCACTGGTTCTGCAGAGTTGGAGAAAGTTTGTATTAAACAATACAAAAACTATAAAATCCACATTAGATTACATGACAACACAGGAGCCAGTGCAGTCTGTATATTCTGATTATTAATCAGTCTTGCATTATACGTCTCCCCATTGCTGCTCACAGACCTCTTGGCTCAGTTGCACAGTATTAGCAGACACAGTAGTAGCCACCTATTGGTAAAAGGCACATAACTGAAAAGTGACATGTTTTATCCTGGCGTGGTGCTAAAGTTTTAAATCCCTTTACTGCACTGCTGTGCTGCTGTATTTACTTCTTATCATGAGGAGACACTGGTACAATCCAGACTCTGTTCGGATAATGACTAAAGAACCATCGTATGTTTTAATGGGGGTTCTGATACATTAAGGATTAATAACTGCAGAAGGTATTAAAGGAAAGGGACTGATGAAGTGAAGCCTTGCGCCCAAATCACCCCATTGGCCCCTATGAGAATCCCCTAATCGCAGGGCATGCATACAAGAGATCTATAGATCTTTCTCTCTCTCTCTCTATATCTATCTATCTATCTATCTATCTATCTATCTATCTCTATCATCTCTCTCATCTCTCTCGCTCTCTCTCTATATATCTATCTCTATATATCTATCTCTATATCTATCTATCTATCTATCTATCTATCTATCTATCTATCTATCTATCTATCTATCTATCTATCTCTCTCTCTCTCTCTCTATCTATCTCTCTATCTATCTATCTATCTATCTATCTATCTATCTATCTATCTATCTATCTATCTATCTATCTATCTATCTATCTATCTATCTATCTATCTATCTATCTATCTATCTATCTATCTCTCTATCTCTCTCTCTCTCTCTCTCTATCTATCTCTCTCTATCTATCTATCTATCTATCTATCTATCTATCTATCTATCTATCTATCTATCTATCTATCTATCTATCTATCTATCTCTCTCTCTATCTATCTATCTATCTCTCTCTCTATCTATCTATCTATCTATCTCTCTCTCTATCTATCTCTCTCTCTCTCTCTCTCTCTCTCTCTCTCTACTCTCTCTCTCTCTCTCTCTCTCTCTCTCTCTCTCTCTCTCTCTCTCTCTCTCTCTCTCTCTCTCTCTCTCTCTCTCTCTCTCTCTCTCTCTCTCTCTCTCTCTCTCTCTCTCTCTCTCTCTCTCTCTAGAGATATATATATATATATATATCTATCTCTATATATAGAGAGAGAGATATATCTATCTATCTATATATATATATATATATATATATATATATATATATATATATATATATCTTTGTATCTATCTATATATCTATAGAGCAAAGTACTCACTTAACCCTTTCTTTTCAGTTTTCGAGTTGCTGCAATGGACTGGCGCCCAGATGAGGAAGGACTGCAGCAAGTCTTGCAACTGTTAAAGGACTCTCAGTCCCCAGACACTGCCACTCAGAGGATAGTCCAGGATGTATCCTTTAATAGCCAGACTCATGCTTCCCAGTAGCCGCTGAGAAATAACTGTCTCTCTGTAGTCACAATTTGATACATTAGTTGATGGATTTCTCAGCAGTATAATACTCACTAAGCACTAAAGTCACAGGGCAACTGTTAAAGTGGAGCTATCGTGAAAATTTAATATAAGCTTCATCATACTGAAATAAGAAAAGACAATCAATTAATGGAGAATTTAAATATTCTTCATCATTTCTGAAATAATCAAGTTTATGTTCACTGTTTTTCTTCATTCTCTCTTCATTCAGCTGTTGGGTGTCAGATATTCATTGACAGTTAGATCCAATATATCTTATAGGGGGGCTCCTTTCCTAGGAGATGTATTAGAGGTCACTCAAATAACTGATTCCAGTACAAACAAAATCTAACCAAATAACTGCCTTTTGCACAAATTCTGCATGTAGAGAGACATGATGTCTGGTGATTTTAATAGAGTGAGCTCTGATGCATCTTCTAGGCAAATGGAGCCCCCTATAAGATATATTGGATCTAACTGTCAATGAATATCTGACACCCAACTGCTGAATGAAGAGAAACATGCTGAGAGAGGAATAGAGAAGCTAAACTTGATTATTTCAGAAACAGTACAGAATGTTTAATTACGAATGCTGTTTTTATGATGTTTATTAAGAGTGGTGGAGTAGGAAGCAATTTTGGGTATCTGGAATCAGTTGCCAAAAATGTACCGACTATTTAATAACTTTAAATACAAACGGTTAAAAAAAATCAAATCAGAATTAAGAGCTTCTATGGAGGAGGAAATGACAGAAGCAATTCTGTTTCTAAGGGCAATACTTGGATTGTAGTTAACAGCTATTCTACAGCTACTGTATATGCCAGGTTCAATTAATATTTCTTTTAGGTTTTCAATATGTAGTTTAAATTTGGTTTAGAATAAATCACAGTGGTTTTTATTTTTGAGCTTTGGCAGTGATAAAATGCCTGGTATGTTGTGTACTTAAAGGGATCCTGTCATCGGAAAACATGTTTTTTTCAAAACACATCAGTTAATAGTGCTGCTCCAGCAGAATTCTGCACTGAAATCCATTTCTCAAAAGAGCAAACAGATTTTTTTTTATATTCAATTTTGAAATCTGTCATGGGGCTAGACATTTTGTCAATTTCTCAGCTGCCCCTGGTCATGTGACTTGTGCCTGCACTTTAGGAGAGAAATGCTTTCTGGCAGGTTGCTGTTTTTCCTTCTCAATGTAACTGAATGTGTCTCAGTGAGACATGGGTTTTTACTATTGAGTGCTGTTCTTAGATCTACCAGGCAGCTGTTATCTTGTGTTAGGGAGCTGTTATCTGCGGGAAAAGGGAGGGGGTGATATCACTCCAACTTGCAGTAAAGAGTGATTGAAGTTTATCAGAGCACAAGTCACATGACCAGGGGCAGCTGGGAAATTGACAATATGTCTAGCCCCATGTCAGATTTCAAAATTGAATATAAAAAAATCTGTTTGCTCTTTTGAGAAATGGATTTCAGTGCAGAATTCTGCTGGAGCAGCACTATTAACTGATTCATTTTGGAAACATTTATTTTTCCCATGACAGTATCCCTTTAACGTCATTCAATCAACATGGAAAATACATTAGTGTATTAAAGGAACCGTAACACCAAAAGTTAAAAGCATGCACTGGTAAAAGCTGTGTGTTTGCTTCAGAAAGATCAATATAGTTTACAGTGAAACCTCAATTTTACACCCGCCGATTTTGTTTTCCCTCATTTTACAGTGTTGTCCTGATTTTACATTCCATTTATTTCTGGTCCCCTAAAAACCGTAAAATTGGGGTTCTATTGTATATAAATAATCTGCTGTGTAGCCATGGGGGCAGCCATTGAAGCTCCTGGAGAAAAGGCTTGGGTTACATAGAAGAGTCGAGTGAGTTTAATGTCATTTCATCCATATACGTTTGTACAGTACACAGTGAAACGAAACAACGTTCCTCTAGGACCATGGTGCTACACAACACAACATAGATGTACCGAACAACAGACAAAAAGTGCAAAAATATGCAACTCCTGCAAGACAGGACAGGACAGTGCAGGGACAGGACAAGACATTGCACACTCAGCAGATGTTAAGTAAATAATGCTAAACGTCAGACATGATGGGTGTATCATTGTGATATGACAGTAGTAAGAACATGATAAAGAACATGATAAAGTGCAGATGTCCTCATAGAGAACAATTGTATCCAATGGCTAATTATTTATACAATGGTGCACAGTGGCTGTGTAACGTTGTGGTATATAGTAAGGTCAGATGGAGTGTGAGAGAGATCTGTCCGGTCTCTGAGTATTCAGGAGCCTTATGGGTTGGGGGAAGAAACTGTTACACAGTCTGGTAGTGAGGCCCCTAATGCTTCGGTACCTTTTTCCAGATGGCAGGAGTGTGAACAGTGAGTGTGAGGGGTGTGTTGGATCAGACACAATGCTGGTGGCTTTACAGATGCAGCGAGTGGTGTAAATGTCCGTGATGGAAGGAAGAGAGACACCTATGATCTTCTCTGCTGTCTTCACTGTCCTCTGTAGGGTCTTGCGCTCCATGACAGTGCAGTTCCAGCCCAGACAGTGATACAGCTGCTCAGGATGCTCTCGATAGTCCCTCTGTAGAAGGTTGTGAGTATGGATGGTGGTAGATGGGATTTCCTCAGCTTGAGCAGGACGCAGAGGCACTGTTGGGTTTTCTTGGCTAAGTAGCTGGTGTTGTGGGACCAGGTGAGGTTCTCCACCAGGTGGACACCAAGGAATTTGGTGCTTTTGACGATCTCCACATTTGAGCCGTCGATGTACAGTGGCAGGTGGTCACTCCTAGTCTTCCTAAAGTCAACCACCATCTCCTTTGTTTTGTCTACATTGAGACAGGTTGTTGGCTCTGCACCAGTCTGTTATCCGCTGCACCTCCTCTCTGTATGGTGACTCGTCATTATTGCTGATGAGACATCGAGTGCTTGACAAGTGGTCTGTATGCTGAAATTAGCATAACAGAGATGTGGTCTGAGTGTGGGCGGATGAGCTCTGTCCAATACAATGGTGTTTCTGTTGTGTAACCTGTGCCTTTTCTCCAGCAGCTTGAATGGCTGCCCCCATGGCTACAGAGCAGTTTTATATAAATTATAGTAGTACTTATCTGTTATCTACTGTGTATCCTGTGCTTGAATGGCTGCCCCCATGGCTACACAGCAGCTTGTTTATATAAACTATAGTAGTACTTATCTGTTATCTACTGTGTATCCTGTGCTTGAATGGCTGCCCCCATGGCTACACAGCAGTTTTATATAAATTATAGTAGTACTTATCTGTTATCTACTGTGTATCCTGTGCTTGAATGGCTGCCCCCATGGCTACACAGCAGCTTGTTTATATAAACTATAGTAGTACTTATCTGTTATCTACTGGGTATCCTGTGCTTGAATGGCTGCCCCCATGGCTACACAGCAGCTTGTTTATATAAACTATAGTAGTACTTATCTGTTATCTACCGTGTATCCTGTGCTTGAATGGCTGCCCCCATGGCTACACAGCAGCTTGTTTATATAAACTATAGTAGTACTTATCTGTTATCTACTGGGTATCCTGTGCTTGAATGGCTGCCCCCATGGCTACACAGCAGCTTGTTTATATAAACTATAGTAGTACTTATCTGTTATCTACTGTGTATCCTGTGATTGAATGGCTGCCCCCATGGCTACACAGCAGCTTGTTTATATAAACTATAGTAGTGTTTCTGAAGCAAACACACCAGTTTTACCAGCACAACCGTACATTATATTTTAAGGACTTTGATACACTTTCAGTTTTTGGTGTTGCTGCTCATTTTAAAAACAGTCAAGAGGTACCATAAAATGAGGAGTCTGAGTTGAAAGATTTATGTACCGACTCCACAGCCCTGTTTATAAATAGCATAAATTAGATTTTTAGAGTTATGCAGGTGTAGTTTCCCTTTAAGCAAATGCATAGCTGTAGGCAGCTAGAAAATGTCAGAAAGGTCCAGATGCCTTTGTTCTTGTTGATGAACTTGGCTTTGTGCGTGAGCAGAGGAAGAAGCTGCCGTGTGGGACCGGCTTGAGAATGAGCCAGCGTGTGGCATGTTTTGTACAGAGAGAGCAGAAGGCGTGTGACTCACTAAAGCGCACAATATATGTCTTTCTCACTGACTGATATTACATTTTGCACCCTCTGAGCCAGAAATAGGGGATACAGTTCTGCTGAATAATCCCCCCCCCCCCAGGGTCTGACATTATATACGTGAATACACTGCAACAAACCTACTGATAATAAATTGTTTTATACTTTGGAATTAATCTGCATTTTCTCATCAGTGGATCTTTAGCATTCTCTATTCACAGATCCCTCCTGTAGAGATGCACTGTCTGCTTATGGCCAGCAGGCCGAGGGGGGATCATGTTTTTGTTGCATATCAGGAGTCTATGGCAGACACAGCAGCCAGTGATAAGTGCAAGTGGGGGGGGGATATGCCAAAAATCTGTTTTTCCTGAGCTTGAATGCAGAAACTCAAGCAGCTGAACCAATACCCGGACTTCAATAATTATCTGATCTTCGTGCTGACGCGGCTCAAGTCTGAAGGTGAGTGAGGGCCAATCCCTTCCTACATGTCTAATTGCTCACATATAGATATTAAAGGGGATGTTCCCCTTTAAACACTTTTTCAGTTCAGTTGTTTTCAGATTGTTCTCCAGAAATAAAGGCTTTTTTCAATTGCTTTCCATCTTTTATTTTTTTTTTTTTACAGTTTTTCCAAAATCTAAGTTTAAAGTTGAATGTTCATGTCTCTGGTGTTTGAGTCTGGCAGCTCAGTAATTCAGGTGCAGATTCTGAACTGTTACAATTTTGCAACATTTAGTTGATCCATTTCTCAGCAGTAGGGATGGGCGAATTTGACCCATTTTGTTTCGCCAAAAATTCGCCGCCGGCGAAATGTCGCGGACGCCCATTAAAGTCTATGGGCGTCAAAATAATTTTGTCGCACGGCTAATTTTTTTTGACGTGCGTCTTTTTTGGGCGCACACTGCAATACGTCTATGGGCGTCATTTTTTCGGCGAAACGAGGCGAAAAAATTCGACCATCCCTACTCAGCAGCATCTCTGGAGTATTAGCAACTATTGTATCAAGTCTAACAGCTGCCTGTAATGAAACCCAGAGATTCTGCTCAGCAGGGACACAGATAAATGTATCAACTAAATATCCATTTAGAACAGTTAACAGGGTCGGCAACCCCCCTCCCAGAGCTGCTTTAGAAGGTGATGAAAGCAGCTTTTCAGTTGGTCTTCATTATGTATTATAGTTTTAATTATTTGTCTTTCAAATGGGGGTCACTGACCCCATCTAAAACAAATGCTCTGTTTGGCAACAAATGTATAACTTTTATTATGTTATAGAATGGTGAAATCTAAGCAACCGTCATTATTTATTTTGTATAGTTTTATTATTTGCCTCCTTCTTCTGACTCTTTCCAGCTTTGAAATGGGGGTCACTGACCCCATCTAACATACAAATGCTCTGTAAGGCTACAAATTTATTGGTACTTTTATTACTCATGTTTCTATCCAGGCCTCTCCTATTCATATTCCAGTCTCTTATTCAAATCAATGCATGGTTGCTAGGGGAATTTTTGCCCTAGCAACCAGATTGCTGTAATTACTGGGGAGCTGCTGAATAAAAAGCTAAATAACTCAAAAACCACAAATAATAAAAGATGAAAACCAATCCAAATGGTTTCAGAATTTCACTCTCTATATAAACTAAAACTTGATTTAAAGGTGAACAACCCCTTTTAAAAAATATGAATAGTAATATGAGTGGCTGTGCAGTTGCCTCCGTAAGACTCCTAAATTATTTTTCAGGCCCCCAAAATGTCGAGGTTGACCTGTTTTACCAATATTTATTGAAATTGTATATGAATTAGGGTCTCATGGTGCCCCAATACCCCCTGGGCCCCTCTGCAGCCGCAGGGTCTGCTTCCTCTGTAGTTACACCCCTGGGAGAGGACCTGAATAGAAAGGTGAGAAATAAAGTCACAATAGCAATACATGTGTAGCCTTACAGAGCATTTGTTTTTAGATGAGGTCAGTGACCCCCATTTGAAAGCTGGGAAGAAGGCAAATACAAAAACTAAAAAAAATAATGAAGACCAATTGAAAAGTTGCTTAGAATTGGCCATTCTCGAACATACTAAAAGTTAACTTAAAGGTGAACCACCCCTTTAACTACTATGTGAAGTAAGACCGCGAATTGCTGAATACGTAACTTTCTGTCATTGTTCTCATGATGCAGTGTTTAACTCTTTAGGTGCATGTGACCAGTAGAGTTTCTCCATTAGCCAGTATTGGCTACACACATAACCCTCCCTTGCCATATCTTGTTCTTGTTGCATGTTTCCAGCCATTTCTTCCTGAAAAGTCTTTCCTTTCTTTGCAGATGAGCCGACGCGGTCCCTTAGTGGACTGATTCTGAAGAATAATGTGAAAGCGCATTATCAGAGCTTCCCGCAGACCGTATCGGACTTCATAAAGCACGAGTGCCTGAACAGTATAGGAGACTCCTCCTCCCTCATCAGGGCTACAATTGGTGAGTGACCCAACGGCCTATCACCTGTTAGGGATTTGGGGTTACTTCTCTTCCCATTCATACCCCTGGATATGATGCACGCCATTAACCTGATCTAGTGTGAGGGTCACTGTATTCATACTGTCTGATCCAGGGGTGCAGCTGTATATCATCACCTTCCATACCCACCAGTACTAATGGAATATTACTTTCAGCACTAGATGTAATGCTCAACTGTGTGAATCTGGGAGCTGCCATAATGATTCTCAGAGAAGGAAAGCTTTTTGCTCCAGTAAACAATCTCTATGTATGACACCTTTCCCTGCCAAGTACAATGTAACAAGCTATGTAATGCCGTTCCTTTCCTAGGTATCCTTATCACCACCATTGCTTCCAAGGGAGAGCTGCAAACATGGCCTGAGCTCCTTCCCCAGCTGTGCAACCTGCTCAATTCTGAGGATTACAACACGTGTGAGGTACAAGCCAATGGCAGGTCACCTGAAAAAAAATGCTGTCTGTTTTTTCTGATCACTTAGCTAGGGTGAATGCCTAATGTTCTTTATTCTGTCTGCGTATGTGCTGAATGGTTTAGTTAAAGGTTCTGTTGCTTTAAGTGCAATGGCTGGTAGTTTCCTTCTGGTGAAGGGTGGGTGGGTATGCTGGTCTGTGGGTGGTCTGTTGGTGTGGATCTGTAGGTTGGTGTTGGTCTGTGGGTGGTTGTGTGGGTCTGTGGGTGGGTGTTGGGGGTGGCATTTAAGTGAATTCTGTGCAGTGGAGGATGTGTGGCTCAATACTAATGGGAAGGAGGTACAGTTGGCCCATACTTTGGTTGTAGTGGCTGGAAAGTCATAGGTGCAGGAGTGATGGGGGCCAGATACAGTGTGCAGTTGGTGCAATGTGGGGTGGCTAAATGACTGGTGTTGGGTGGGGGTTTCTGTCAGTGCAGGAGGATTGTACATGGTGAGTTGGGGAGGAAATCTCTCGACATTGTCAGTGTAGCTGGTTGTGGGAAGTCCTGGTGCTTATTATAAATGCAACAAGGGGATGGAAATGGCTGCCCACTAACCTCCTGGGTGGCCAGTATTTGCAGTGCAGCTGGGTGGCTTCTAGCCTTTAGTGAAAGTTTCCCGCAGAACATTTTCCTGGGGTGGGGGGTAATTAAGCGAATATCACATAGGGTAGCATCTCACTGAAGATGAACCTATTTATGGCAATGCAGAAAACAACCTAATCAAGGCTTGCCTTTGGGTGGTATATAAAACATTTCCTAGTCACTCATGGACGGCATTCACTCGGGTTAATCTACACAACCGAATGTTGCCATGGAAGGTGACCAGGAAATTACGGTGAGAAATAAACAGACAATTTACAGACAATTTCTTGGAACTGGCTGAAGAAGTCGGGGTGGGGCAACTGCCCCTTTCTCTGTCGTCTAAAGGGGGACACAGGGACTCTTGGGGTTTAAGCTCCACCCTCCAGGAGGCAGGACACTATTAATAAAATTAAAATTAAGTGGGCGTGCCCATATAGTGGCTTAACCCCACATGCTGTAGCATTCCTTCAGTTTTTAAAGTGTCCTGCTTCAAGGAGGATGGATACCAGCTTCAACACAGAAGCATGCTATGGGGTGTCACCAGGGCAGGACTGCCTGTTCCTTTGTGTGTACCCCCCCCTCGAGGGATCTCTCACCGGGGTCATATGCTAGCCCTCTAGGCTATAACCGACCTGCACAGAAAAAATTCCTGCAACCCGCTGGGGCCAGCAGATGTTCTGACCGGTTGAGACGCCAGCAGTGAGTATGAGTTGTCCTACTCGTGTTCTGGCCTGCTCTCCTCCCCCCCCCCCCCCTCCGGGTGGGGACCCCCCTCAGTCAGCCCAGACCTAGCTGCATTCAAGGTGGCATTGTGTGCTTTCTCCGACGCTCTTCCACACTGACGGGCTGCTTAGTGAGTGCGCGCCCTTCTCCTGCACGCAGTGGAACGCATCGCGCTGATGCGTTCCAGGCGCCATTTTGTTTTTTCGGCGCGAAGCGTACAAGTGGCTTCAGAAGGCGCCGAACTCCTTCCCGCCACTCTACACAGCCACATTCAGCTGACGCTTCCTCATTCTGCCAGCAGCACTTCAGGAGACACGGGAGCCTCTCTTGCTTTTGGGGATTAGGCTCTACCTTCAGGCAGCAGTCTAGGATTGCCTACAAGCACTCTTACTAAGCATATCTGCTGACTGACATTCCTCAGCAGGTACCTCAGCCACTGTTCGTATGGCAGAAGGTAAGTCAGGGGGACTTTTCCCCAGGGCTGGGGGGAGAGCACCAGCAGCACAGGTGACCTATTTTACCTGCAAAAACTGCCAACTAAAAATCCCTGGGGGCCAGGCTGACCCACTCTGCAGATCTTGCTCAAAGGGGCAGGGACCAGCGCCCACCCAGGGGCCCATCCCAACGGTCCCTGCATCTGGGGAACCCGCACAGGATTTGGATGCAATGGATGGGGTAGCGGGCACTTCCTCAGAACCCCCTGCACCCCTATGGGCAATTCAACTTTCCCAATCTCTGGCATCCCTGCAGGGCCTTCCTTCCATTGCCACCAATTTGGGAAAAGCCCTAGCCAAACTAGGTCATCACTCCAGTGGAAAGCGGAAACGGCTTCCCAGCTCCAAGGGTGACACAGACACCCATACCCCCTCTGACGTCTCGTCAGCTGTGGAAGACTTTTCTCATTCAGAGGGGGAACTCCCGCCTTCTGATGCTTCCTCCGAAGTTGAGGAGGATAATGCGGAGGATTCCAGAAGCAAGGAACTCCCTCACGACGTTGAGGGTATTATTAAAGGGGTGTTGGACGTGCTAAAAATCACACAAACACCTGACCAACAGGCTTCATCTTCCAACCTGTTTAAAAGAAAACACAAATCTGCTACATGTTTTCCTTCACATGACCAGCTACTTAACATAATACAAGAAGAATGGAATTCTCCGGAGCGAAAGTTCCAAGCTACCCGAAAATTTTCGAAATCGTATCCCTTTCCCAAAGACCTAGTAGAAAAATGGTCACTGCCTCCAACCGTGGACGCACCAGTTTCGCGGTTATCCAAATCCACAGCGTTACCAGTCACGGACGCTGCAGCCTTCAAGGATCCCTCAGACAGACGTCTAGAAGGTTTCCTCAGGGCAGTCTACTCATCCGCTGGCTCCACTCTTCGGCCAGCTCTTGCCTCGGCCTGGGTGGCGCGAGCCATTCAGGCATGGGCAGAATCCCTCGTGGCAGACATTCAAAATGGCATCCCCAGAACAGACATCCTGTCCTCCGCACAATCCATCATGGAGGCGGCGGCTTACTTGTGCGACGCTTCTCTCGATACAGCACAGATTACTGCCCGCACGTCAGCGCTCTCCGTCGCAGCACGCAGAACACTCTGGCTGAAGAACTGGTCTGCGGATGTCAGTTCCAAGAAGTCCCTTACAGGCCACGGGAGGGAAGAGTACCTTTCTTCCCCAACAAAAGTCAAGGCCCACGACCTCCCCCAGACGTGGTCGGTCCTTTCGTGGCAACACCGGACGTTTCTCCAGACGGCACAGTCCTCCCCAACGTTCTCAGTTTCGCTCTAAACCAAACGACAAGGGACGACCATCATGGAAGACCAACAAATTCCACAACAAGTCCATGGCCGACAAGGCCACTTCCGGATGACGGGTCACCCCCTCCGGGGTCACGGCAACCACTAGGGGGACGATTGCTGAGATTCCGGGAGGTGTGGACACGATACTCGTCAGACGCTTGGGTAACCGAAATCATTTCCGAGGGCTACCACCTGGATTTCGCCTCCCTTCCTCCCAGGAAATTTCTCATGTCCAGGGTCCCTTCAAACCCAGTCAAGGGCCGAGCCTTTTTGGACTGCATTGCCAACATGGAACAGACTGGAGTGATCACTCCGGTTCCCCCGTCAGAAACATTTTGCGGGTTTTACTCCAATCTGTTCCTGGTTCCAAAGAAAGACGGGTCCTTCCGACCGGTATTGGACCTGAAGTTCCTCAACAAACACATACGATCGGTCCGGTTCAAAATGGAGACTCTCCGGTCTGTCATACGGGGCATGGAACCAGGTCAACTGCTGATGTCCCTCGACATCAAGGATGCGTATCTTCACGTTCCGATCTGGCCTCCTCACCATCGCTTCCTCAGGTTCGCATTCCGAAATCGCCATTACCAATTTGTGGCACTCCCGTTCGGTCTCTCCTCTGCCCCCAGAGTGTTCACCAAGCTCATGGCGGTGTCGGCGGCAACGCTACGGCTCCAAGGCATCTCGATCACTCCTTACCTGGACGACCTTCTCCTGAAGGCTTCCACGCTAGAGAAGAGCCGAAGGGACATGCAACAAGCAATTGCACTACTTCAGAGTTTCGGGTGGACCATCAACTGGACCAAATCCAGCATGACACCCAGTCACCAGATGCTATTCCTGGGTCTCCACTTCGATACCCTGACCCAACGTGTTTCCCTGCCCATGGACAAACAGAGGAAGATCAGAGCGCAAGTCACTCTCCTTCTTCACGACCGGCTCCCCACAGTCCACCTCGCAATGAAGGTCCTCGGTTTGATGGTCTCATCCATCGAAGCAGTTCCCTTCGCTCAGATACACTTGAGACCTCTACAAGCCAACGTTCTCTCGGGATGGAAAGGGGGCCCTCTGTCCCAACGGATTGTTCTACAGCAACCAACCCGGGTGTCACTCCTCTGGTGGCTGAATCACCACAATCTGTCGACAGGCCAGTCTTGGGCGACTCCGGACTGGACCGTGATCACAACAGACGCAAGTCTCCTCGGATGGGGCGCCACGTGGAACACCTCGTCGGTACAAGGCCGTTGGTCGCCAGCAGAAAAGAGACTACACATCAACGTCCTGGAGCTTCGGGCAGTCAGGCTTGCCCTCAGGCATTGGTCTCCACTGCTCCAAGACAAGTCGATCCGAGTACAAAGCGACAACTCCACCACCGTCGCGTACATAAACCGGCAAGGAGGTACCCGCAGCAAAGCATCCCTAGCGGAGGTAGTACAAATCCTAGCCTGGGCGGAACTCAGCTCAGTCAGACTATCTGCCATCCACATTCCGGGAGTAGACAACACCCAAGCAGACTTCCTCAGTCGGAACCAGCTGGATCCGGGAGAATGGGAACTTCATCCCGCAGTGTTCACAGACCTAGTGAAACGGTGGGGAAGTCCTCAAGTCGACCTCATGGCCTCCAGAGCCAACCGCAAGGTTCCAGCCTTTTACGCCCGTTTTCGGGATCCGACGGCGATGGGAGTGGACGCCATGACACAAGTCTGGGATTTCCACCTAGCTTACGTCTTTCCTCCGTTTCCAATGCTCCCTCGGGTTCTGAAGAAAATCAAGCAATCCTACACGACAGTCATAGTGATAGCTCCGTATTGGCCCCGGAGAACGTGGTTCACGGATCTTCAGGACATGTTCGTTTCCCTCCCAGGAACGATCTTCTCCAGCAGGGTCCCATACTACACCACAATCCGGGACTGTTCGCTTTGACGGGATGGCTGTTGAGGCGGCCATCTGGAGACGGAAGGGTATAGCGGAAGATGTAATTGCCACTATGCTGAAGTCACGCAAAGCTACCTCTTCCAAAGCCTACCATCGGGTTTGGCGCAGCTACTGGACCTGGTGCGAGGCATCCGGGTTTTCCTTCCATGAATGCGATGTTCCCAGGATCTTATCCTTCCTACAGCGAGGATTCCAACTCGGTCTGAAGCTCAGTTCTTTGAAGGTACAAGTATCTGCTCTCTCTGTCCTTTTTCAGTCTCGTCTCGCCCTAGACGATTCGGTCCGCACCTTTCTGCAAGGGGTACAACATATCGTTCCTCCTTACCGATCGCCAGTCCCTGGATGGGATCTTAATCTCGTTTTGGAGGCTCTCCTTGACCCCCCCTTCGAGCCTCTGGGAGTCGTCTCAGAACAGTGGCTTACATGGAAAACGGCCTTCCTCGTTGCCATTTCATCTGCTCGCAGGGTGTCGGAAATAGGTGCCTTATCTTGTGATCCGTCTCTGCTGGTTTTCCATAAGGACAAGGCAGTCCTCAGGACTGTGCCTTCCTTCCTGCCTAAGGTTGTGTCATCGTTTCACGTGAACCAGGAGATTGTGGTTCCATCTCTCTGTCCGGAACCCAAGAATGACAAGGAACGGAGATTTCACTGTCTGGATGTGGTCAGGGCACTTCGCTGGTACCTTGACCGTTCCAAGTCCTATCGGCGCTCTCAAGCACTTTTTATCATTCCGTCCGGTCATCGGAAGGGTCTGTCAGCCTCCAAGACCACTATCGCACGTTGGATCAGAGAAACCATCAGGCAAGCCTATCTGGCTAAGGGCAGAACTCCTCCTAATAATGTTCGAGCTCACTCCACACGATCCTTGGGAGCTTCCTGGGCCTGGCGCAACTCGGCCTCTTTGGACCAGATCTGCAGAGCGGCCACCTGGTCTTCGGTTCATACATTCACTAAATTCTACAGCCTTGACACGTTCTCGTCAGCGGATGCCCTTTTCGGCCGCAAAGTACTACACTCTGTGGTACGGTAACGTGTCTCTACCTTATTAGATTCGCTCCCACCCTGCTGTCTGGGGCTGCTTTGTTAAGTCCCCAAGAGTCCCTGTGTCCCCCTTTAGACGACGGAGAAAACAGGATTTTTTGATACTCACCGTTAAATCCTTTTCTCTGTAGTCGATAGGGGGACACAGGGCTTCCCGACCCTGAGCGAATTGTTGACCACTTGGTCTTAAGGAAAAGTTTTCCTGATTTACGGTTTTGCAAGTTGAGTGTTAATACAGTTTGTCTTTCAGCAGTCTCTTTGGTACCAACTGAAGGAATGCTACAGCATGTGGGGTTAAGCCACTATATGGGCACGCCCACTTAATTTTAATTTTATTAATAGTGTCCTGCCTCCTGGAGGGTGGAGCTTAAACCCCAAGAGTCCCTGTGTCCCCCTATCGACTACAGAGAAAAGGATTTAACGGTGAGTATCAAAAAATCCTGTTTTCTGCAGAGCTCCATGATAACACCATGTCTAAGGTGTTTTTATGGCTACATTGCCCTGCATGTACCGTATAGTATGAGGCTACTCCTGCATACCGGTATTTCTGCATACAAGAGGGAGCTGCCAAATGTATAATGACTTTATTACCACTAGGGGTGCTGTTGCAGATGTATTGGAATTCTTCATCCAAGAGTAGCCATAGGTCACACCTGTGGTTCCACACAAGTCATAAGCCTGGGCTGGGTTAGAATTAAGGAGAGAGCAGGCTAATTCATTTTAGACTATCGTAACATAAAATGTATAATGCTTCAGTAGTGCGTGGGTATGTGAATTGCCTTTTTACACGAAAACTCTGAGCTGTGTCGGGTTGAAGTCCTTGAACCTGCAGTACTATCGATGGACCAGAAGGTGGAGCAGTTGTTGGAAGAGTGCTCCTTGATACGGTTGCTCTTTATGCACGTAAACGAAGGTGCTTCCATAGACTCACTGTTCGCGTTCCTCTGTTATCAGGGTGCCTTTGGGGCTCTGCAAAAAATCTGCGAGGATTCCTCCGAACTCCTAGACAGCGACGCATTAAACAGGCCGCTCAATATCATGATCCCCAAGTTCCTGCAGTTTTTTAAGCATTGCAGTCCCAAGATCAGGTAACTCCCTTTATATCCTAGATTTCTGCCACTTCTAAATGCACCTCTCCTACTCGAATAAACGAAATTCCTTCCTCTGTAGGTCCCATGCCATTGCCTGCGTGAACCAGTTCATCACAGACCGGGCACAGGCTCTCATGGATAACATCGACACTTTCATTGAGGTGAGAGCATTTGCCTGGGAAACCTTTAGAGCTGCTATTGTGTCCTGCCAGCTGAATGTATAGACACACTAATAAAGGATATATCTTGAGAGTTTTTTTTCGGAAATGATGCAGCAGAACTTCACCTGACCCAGAGTGAGGGTATTTGTATTCATACTGTCTGATCCACGGTAGTTCTACTACTTTATGCAGTCAGAAGCTTTATGCCGTCTGTTACAATATCTGCTACTCACTATTATTGCAGCAATTGTTTGCCCTTGCGGTGGATGAGGACCCTGAGGTTCGGAAGAATGTGTGTAGGGCGCTGGTAATGTTGTTAGAGGTGCGGATAGACCGGCTGCTCCCGCACATGCACAGCATAATACAGGTAAGCAATTTACTCTTATCACCATATTTTTTTTGATAAGTTGCTGCTGCTCTGATGTCTGTCTTGTATATCCTCACATTTAGAAGGGCACACACAAAAGCCCAGCGTTATTGAGTAGCCTTGATTCACACTGGTGCTCTGTCACTGGCAACCACTGGGTTAAATTCAATTGAAAGGTATATGAATCAAGAAGCAAAAAGCAGAATACCTGCTCCACACTACAGGTTTCGGGCAGAAAGGGCCATTTTTCAAGTGTGTACAAATCACTGTAAGAAATTGCTTTAAAGGATCACACAGGAAGTCCCACCTCTTAATTAGTGATGTGAAACACAGTTAACCCTTACCTCTGTGAATTATCATCGTAAACTTTTAAATAACATTTCACCATTGACCCATAAAATTGTATATACATTTAAATAAACTCATTAAAAGTCCATAAATAGTCCATAGGGAATCTTATAATTGTGAAGATGGCATATGGTGTCCTCCAAATCCATCTATTATGCCATTACTTGTGGATGGATGAAAGTGCGCTCACCTCCAGTAGTTCCCCATAATACAGTGAAGTCAAAACTACACATAAATATAAATAAAAACAATAAATAATTACTTGAAGGAACTGCTCATTAAAGGAGCCTCCCTATAGGATATCTTGTTTCAGCTGCCTGTACAATTAATGCTGTATACAAATTGCTCACATTTTACATTAGGTCTTACCCTTAGCTGGTACTTGCAACAATGTATTCTAATCAAAGAAATAGTCAATATCTGTGAAGGAAGAGATACATATATAAACAATATATAAACTCCAATATATAAACTCCAATGTTCATTCAAGCCTGGAGGAGCCAATGTGGGGAATTCACAAAAGTGTCGGTAAAAAAAGTAACCCAGAAGTGGCGGTCGACAAATTTGTAAAATGTCGTACGAACGGCAAATTCACAAAGGCAGATGTTCCCATCTCTGAATGTCTCGTAAGTCTGACAATTTTCTAAAATGTTGTATATCTTTTCATCGTACAAACGACATTTACCAAGACTTTTTAAACGACAATTTGTCTGACATTTTCATTTTGGAGAGCCTAAAGTGTCTGAAAAATCGTCGGGAAAAGTGGCGCCGAAAAAACCACGCCCACTTTTAACAACACTAATTCAAAAGTGTCGCACATGTCGGAAAATTGGCGGAGAAATGCTCTGTGAATTTGTCGGCTGTTGCTACGACACTTTCTACGACATTTTAAAGACATTTTTTCGTTCCCGACACTTTTGTGAATTCCCCCCAATGTGTTCATTCTTTTTATCCAATATGCCTCCCGTTGTCCAAGGGACTTTTTTTATATCACCTCTTGTTTTGGCCAGGGCTATCTTTTCAAGTACCAGCCATCTATCTGGCCTTCATTATAGTTTCTAGTCTCTATGTTCTTTGATCCGCTCCTTTACTGGTCTAATAGTTTGCCCTGTGTATGCCATGCCGCATGGGCATTTTAGCATTTATACAACATACTTTGTTGGAGTAACTTTTGTCCGTTGATTAACCATGTCGCCCTTCATAATCGATGGACAGCAAATACAATTGAGGCATGAGAAGGTACCTGATGTTTGGCAGTACTGTCATTGCAATCCGAGGGGCAAAGTATGTCTCTCAATACTCTGCCTTTTGTGTAACAAAAAAGGACGGTTGTTTGTAGAGACATCCATACTGTTTATCCTGTCTCAGGATGGGCCAATATTATTTGATATTTTTTTCAATACATTTACTTTGCTTTCCATACCAACAAAGGGTATTTCACTTTTTACTTTCCCTTTAGTTCATAGGATCCCTTCCGCTCTAGTTGGCTCACCTCCTCCATAAGGAATGCCAACTTTTTCTTTTTATATTCTCTAATCAGGAATTTATTGGTAATATTCTGCATGGAAGACCGGAATTGTTCATTATCAGAAGAGATACGTCTTGCTCGTATGTATTGTCCTTTAGGGATCGCATTAATGATATGTAGATTGTGAAAGCTATCACAGCAAAGGAGAGTGTTTCGATCTGTAGGTTTGGAAAACATCTGTGTTAAGATCTGCCGACCGCTGAGGTTTATATTTACATCAAGAAAATGAATGGAAGAGGCTGAGATCTCACTAGTAAATTTGATAGTGAGATGCTTCTGATTTGCCCCAATCATTTGATGAAACAACACATCTGTTCCTTTCCATATGACTAGGACATCATCCATAAATCTACAATACTTAATAATATGGCTGTTATAAGGTCTTTTTATAAACAATCTCTGGACAAAGATATTGGAGAACGATGGAGCAACCGCTGCTGGCGTTGCCAGAGATATTGATCGTTGAATCGGAAGTCATTTTTTTGCAGAACCAATGTTAAACGGTCAGTTAGAAAGTATATTAGATGGTGTGACAAGTTGCTTTCCAAAAGGGCTTCCTCAATACAGTCAATGCCTTCATTTTGTGATATGGTTGTGTATAAACTTTGTATGTCTATACTGCATAAATGTCTCCCTGAAGTATTCTGGTACCCTGCGATTTGTTAAGCAAATCTGTTGTATCCCTAAAGCTCCCCATAGACGCAAAGATTTCTCTTGCCGAATGATCGATTTTAGCAAAGTCCGACCAATCCTTTTAAATTATCGTGCGGTTAGTGGGATTCGAACGATCGAACATCTTACGTTTTTTCGTCAGGAAATTGATCATCCAAGTTAAAAATCTGTCGGTCCCAGTGCAATGTATCTATGTTTGCAGGGCCAAGCAGGCAGCTCCCCTTTGTTTTCCTGGCAAATTGGTCTTTTTAGTTGATGGACAATTCGTACGATCGTTCCGAGATAATCGTGGTCTCACAATGACGATCGGATCTTTTAAAAATCTCAGCATCTATGACCAGCTTTAAGCAGGTGGGGAATTTTAGACACAATTGTTTGTAAATGCTGATCAACAAATCTTGATAGGGGTTCTAGTATTGAGCCAATGTCCGATATAATGGGGCGTCCTTGTGGGTTCTTTAGTGATTTTGGTCAGCGGGGGGTGTTTTGTACATAAAAGTTCATGTACTTGTTTAGTGATTCCACCATTACGCATAGCATCATTTATTAGGGAGTCTCCCTTTAAATTTCAAACACTGGATCATGCCCTGTTTGTTCATAGTCACATTCCATTGTTTATAGGCTTCCTCCATATATTCCTGCCTATTCATAATCACGATTGCCCCGCCTTTGTTTGCTTGTTTTATAATTAATCCTTTTATTATTTTGAAGGGAACATAAAGCTTGTTTTTCAGAAAGAGTAAGATTTTGCTTTGCATGTCTATAATGGGTGTCCCAAACGCGTGACACTTCATTAGTTATTACATTTTCAAATGTGTCAATGGAGGAGTTATCAATCGCAGGTGTAAAAGTACTGGGTTTTCTTAAAGGAACAGTAACATGAAATTTTTTTTTATAAAAAATTCATTTGCCCTTAACGAAAAAAAAACACATATTTAACTTTACGTTCGCAAAGACTTTATTAAGAAATATCTTATCGATACTCCGCTTGCGCTCCTCTTCTGAAATGGCGACGATCCTTCCGGTAGTATCGCTGCCATCATAACCCTCATCCATGCTGTAATCTTCTCTCCTGTTGCGTCCCTCACCACGTCTCCCATGTGGTTCCCAGTATCCACCACAATCCTCGCGCCGTTCACCGCGCTCCTCCCGCCATGTATAGACTCGGTCAAGCAGGTAACCATTAGTATCTCTTTCAAATTTAGCTGCTTTCTTAGCGGAAATATTTTCCCGTAGTCGCTGTAGTTGTTCTGTGTGTTGCGATAAAAGTTTTTGAAACAAAATCCTCTCCTTTTTCACTCACTCACTTGGCTCGCAAACTTCGCAATTTAATTTCTGGAATCGGTAATGCGCATAGTCAGGTGTTCCACTGTTAGCCGCATCAGATCTAAGCTGCACTTGTTGCAAATCGCATGCCATTGTCTTGTATATGACCTCATGGTGTGTCACCTCTCTCTCTCCGTAGTACATGCTGCAGAGAACACAAGATAACGATGAAAACGTTTCATTAGAGGCGTGTGAGTTTTGGTTAACATTAGCCGACCAGCCCATCTGTAAGGAAGCCCTGTCCAACCATTTGCTGCAGTAAGTATCATGTTTAGTAATGATGTGTTGGCCAACCCGATCTGCGGTTCGGGTTGACCTCGTACACTTCTTCGCGGGTGGCGGGCTCTTCTGCTCTCCCCACCCGCCACTGTCAAATGCCGACTTCCGGGTTCGTCTTTTATAAAAGCTTGCCTGCTCGCCCCGCCCCGTTTTTGACGTCCTTAGTGGGGCTGGTCTATAAAAGAAACCCGGAAGTGCGGATGCGGGAGAGTGGGTTAGGGTCGGTTGTGGGTCGGGGAAATCCCGGTCCGCGCATCATTAACGTAGAGCATACACTGAAGGGAGGGGAATGTATTCTACACCCAGTATCTATGGTATAGTGTGTGATATGTATGTCTGATGTAAAAATACCATCATCTATTGTACAGGTATGGGATCCATTATCCAGAAACCCATTATCCTGAAAGTTCTGAATTATAGAAAGGCCATCCCCCATAGACTTCATTTTATTAGAATAATCCAAATTTTTAGGAATGATTCCCTTTTTCTCTGTAATAATAAAACAGTAGCTTGTACTTGATCCCAACTAAGACATAATTAATCCTTATTGGACGCAAAACCAGCCTATTGGCTTTATTTAATGTTTACATGATTTTCTATACATAAGGTATGAAGATCAAAAATACAGAGAGATCAGTTATCTGGAAAACCCCAGGTCCTGAGCATTCTGGATAACCGGTCCCATACCTGTAGAACGCTGCAGAATATGCTGGTGCTTTATACATACACTTCAATAAAAACGAGGCCTGAGAGCTGAACACAGCGACAGGTATAGTGAGAGCTTGGGAAATGATGTGATACTTTTCAACAGATTCCTGCCCTGCAGAGGCTGGACGCTAATATACATTGTGCTATGGACACAGGGGAGGTAAATCTGACATGCAGAGCTTAAAAGGATCAAGTGTTCAGTGTTGCTGCTTGTAGCCGTCATTTAACTCAAGGCACAACTGAAAGTCACGTTGGCAGTGTAAAACCGCTAATGTAAAAACTAAAGAGAATAAACGTTGCAAAGTGAGGCTTTAGACCCCTTTTATGCTGTATACACTCAGTATAGAGAGGATCACATACAATACAGGGCAAGGAATCCGCTCCTGCAGAGCTACTGAGGGTTTTTTTTTTCTTGCAGATTAATTCCAATTCTGGTGAATGGGATGAAATATAACGAGATTGACATCATTCTGCTTAAGGTGAGTTCACATTTCTTCTGTCTCCTTCCAAAGCCCACTGTCAGTTATGAGCTTCTCTCAATAGTCTGATGGCAGATATGGGTTTGAGGCAAGCACCAGAGAGCTATGGGTAGTGTCCTGCCTTGCTATTGATAATAGATGGCTGCTCTATACTGACTTAATTTAACTTTTGTTATCATGTAGAGAGTGATATTCTGAGACAATTTGCAGTTGGTTTTTATTATTTGTGGTTTTTGACTTATTTAGCTTTTTATTCAGCAGCTCTCTGGGTTGCAATCTGGTTGCTACGGTCCAAATTCCCATAGCAACCATGCACTAATTTGAATAAGAGACTGGAATAGGAGAGGCCTGCATAAAAGGATGAGTAATAAAAAGTAGCAATAACCATACATTTGTAGCCTTACAGAGCTTTTGTTTTTAGATGGGGTCAGCGACCCCCCCCCCCCCCATATGACAGCTGGAAAGCGGCTGAAGAAGGAGGCAAATATTAAAAAAATATATACAAAATAAATGACAGTTGCTAAGATTTGCCCGTTCTATAACATAATAAAAGTTAACTGAAAAGGTGAACCACCCCTTTAACTACTACATGAACTAAGGCATACTTAAATGGGCTCAGTGACCCTCATTTGAAAGACAAATAATTCCAAAACTAAAAAAAAAAAAAATATTGAAGACCAGTTGAAAAGTTGTTTAGTGTCAGTCATTCTATAATGTACTAGAAGCTAATTTAAAGGTGAACCACCCTTCAAAGTGTCAGGCCTTTCCTGTCTGCTCTTAGTCATTTACCACCTCCTTGATCATTCCAGTTTATTTCAGGCCCCTTAGGTTTAGGGTTCAGTAAATGACAGTTGCACACTGGGTTCAGGGCACACGCTCCGCTTCGGGGAGATTAGTCGCCTGGCGACAAATCTCCTCTTCTTCGGGGCAACTAAACTGCCTACAATCTTAATCGCCGGCAGAATGGCACTTAGATTGCTTAGTTTTCTGAAGTCGGCCAAAATTTCCTCGTTTGGCAACTTCGGAAAACGAATCGCTCAGAGTGCCATCCTGCCGTCTAGGGGACGGGAGGCAACTGGGGGAAATTTGTCACCCCTAAGAAGAGGAGATTTGTCGCAGGGCAACTAATCTCCCCGAAACTGAGCGTGTGTCTCTGCCGTTTAGACTACAATTCTAGAAGAGATGTTATATTTCTAAACTTTAAAGGAGAGCTTAAAGGTTGAGTAGAAATACAGTATAACCTATAGAGAACTTTGATATTAAAAGGCATGTACATCTGAGTGTGTGTGCCTTGACCCTTAGAACCTTGTGGAAATCTTTAATCTGACTGCCAATTCAATCTCTGTCAGGGTGATGTGGAGGAAGACGAGACAGTCCCAGACAGTGAGCAGGACATCAAGCCTCGGTTCCACAAGTCTCGCACGGTGACGCTGCAGCACGAGGAGGAGCGAGTACAAGGGGAGGACGATGCAGATGACGAGGATGATGATGATGACGACGACACTCTGTCTGACTGGAATCTGAGTGAGTATAAATAATAGGAGGGAAGAGAGTATTAGGACTTTCTCCGTCCCCTGGACATGATGCAGACTGATTAACCTGACACCTGAGGGTTCTTTGTATTCATACTGTCTGATCGAGGGATAAACCGGAATCTACTCACAACCCAAACCTCCGAGGCCTCGTTCATTCCTCTCATTTGTGGCTTTGCAGGGAAATGTTCGGCCGCTGCTCTGGACATCCTCGCCAATGTATTTCGAGAAGAACTACTTCCTCATCTTCTTCCCCTTCTGAAAGATCTCCTCTTCCACCCTGAGTGGGTCATAAAGGAGTCTGGGATACTGGTCCTTGGGGCCATCGCTGAAGGTAAATGATGCCCTGCCTCGTGATTTATGTCTTTGCCTCATTCTGTGCAACTTATATGTTGTAGAGTGGAAGCGTCAGCTCTTGTGGCTTAATTCAGTAGAAGCCCCACTTTACTTTTTTGCAGGCAACCAGGAAAAAATAATGTAAAATCAGGGAAATGTGTTAAAGTAACTTTTTCATCAAAGGAGACATATAGGATAAATGAAAAAAAACCCTAATTCTGTAGGCAATTCTAAGTAATATATGGTGTTGCTTTTACATGGTGCTAAAAATTCATATTATCTTTAAAAATAGCCCCTTTATTGGAGCTCTATGTTCTCTGGTCCCTGTCTGTGTTTCAAATGAGGGGTGGGCGTGTCCTAAAGGTCCCTGCCAGAAGCAGAGTAGGAGGGGGACAGCCAATCACAGCCCTGCAGTCACACAAGCACAGACAGGCTTCAGTTCCCTATTAGGTCCTGCTAGCTGTTGATTGGTTCCTGTCCTACAGTGCTGAGAGCCGCCGGCTCCCCTGCACAGCCTGGGAATTCAGGGAGCAGCAAGTTGAAGAGAAGGGAAGGATTATTAGGGTTTTTGCAGAAAAATTCAATAAATCAGCTTTAAACACGACCTTTTGAAGCACAATTCTTCTATATCTAAATGAGAATAACACACTGGTACATTCTAATTTTTAACACAAAATGTCTCCTTTCAAGTACTGAAAGGATATAAGCACAGGAGTCAGTGTTACTTTGAGATACAATATTTAGTGTGTTAATAAGAAGGGTTAAACATTGCAGAGTTAATGTTACACTATGGGGGGCAAGACTCTGTCAGTCACATACACATTAAAGCAATAAGTGATTGGTGCAGGACTGTATAAGGGGCAGACTCATTGCAATTGACCATTTACAGGCAGAACCAGGGCACAATATACATCTGGTTACTATTTAAACCTCTATTTCAAAACATTACTTAAAATTAGGGTAATGCACCCATTGAAATGCATTATAAATTGGTGGAACCACGAATAAAAAATGTAAAATGCGGGAAAACTTAAAATCAGGGGACTAAAATCGAGTATAACATTGTCCTTTTCTCTGTGACAAGGCTGTATGCAGGGCATGGTCCCTTACCTTCCCGAGCTCATCCCACACCTGATCCAGTGCTTGTCGGATAAGAAGGCTCTCGTCCGTTCAATTGCCTGTTGGACACTGAGCCGCTATGCTCATTGGGTGGTCAGTCAACCTCCGGACCTCTACCTGAAGCCATTAATGACTGAGCTCCTGAAACGTATTCTAGACAGCAACAAGCGGGTACAGGAGGCTGCCTGCAGGTATTGGCATATGCCCAATCTTGTGTTGTGCGCTGCTTTCTTTTTCTGTTCATTATTATGTCAACTATTCGTCTTTACAGGTCTGGACTGGCATTCAAAATAGGCCCTGGCATTTAAAGGAGAAGGAAAGCTACCAAAGCCTTTTATTGCCAATAGATTAGCCACAGTAGTACAAGATATAAGACTATATTTATTCTGCACAATGCTTTACCATACCTGAGTAAACAGCTCTTTAAGTGTTCTCTGTTGGTTTAGGTTAGCAGCTGCCATATTGGCTTAGTGTGACATCACTTCCTGCCTGAGTCTCTCCCTGCTCACTCATAGCTCTGGGCTCAGATTACAGCAGGGAGGGGAGGGGGGAGGGGAGCAAACTGAGCATGCTCAAGCCCTAGCCCTGGAGGTCTAAGATGAAAACAGGAAGTCTGATACGGAAGCCCATGAGTACACAATAGAAGGAAAGAAATGTGGTGTTTCTTTTGACAGAGGACTCAGAGCAGCATTACTTAGAGGGTTTACTGGTGTATTTATATAAGGGTAGGACTACACGGACATTTTCGGCCTTATCAGACGCGCTGCAACAAAACGTCTGTGACAAGTCGCATGCAACAAAAATAAGGTCAGATATAGAAATGACGGATGAAGTCGCAGCGTTGATCTGACACTGTGTAGTCCTACCCTAGACCTTTCAGGTAAAGCTTACTTACTTTTAGCCTTTCCTTCTCATTTAAAGGGACAGTTCACCTTCAGGTTAACTTTTAGTATGTTATAGAATGGCCAATCCTAAGCAACTTTTTAATTGGTCTTCATTATTTATTTTGAATTATTTGCCTCCTTCTTCTGGTTACTGACCCCCTCTAAAAACCAAATCCTCTCTAAAGCTACACATTTATTGTTGTTGCTGCTTTTTAATACTCCTCTTTCTGTTTGGACCATCCCCTATTTATATTCTGTATTCTCATTCAAATGCATGGTTGCTAGGGTAAATTGGACCCTAGCAACCAGATTGCGGACACCGCAAACTGGAGAGCTGCTGAATAAAAAGTGAAATAACTCAAACTACAAATAATAAAAAATGTAAACCAATTGCAAAAGTTCTCAGAATATCACTCTCTACATCTTACTAAAAGTATTAAAGGTCAACCAAACATTCTCTTTGCTAGCCTCTCCCCTTTGGTGCTGCAGGGGTTTAAAATGAATCCCTGCAGACGATGCACAGAAATGTCTCTTCCCTCACTGGCCTAATTTTGCTCCTTAAAGAACTGAGCAGTTTTATAGTCTCTTTAGTTAACCCCTTACTAACTGTAAGTGTATCTTCCACCTAGTGCATTTGCTACACTGGAAGAAGAGGCGTGCACAGAACTCGTTCCCTATTTAAGCTTTATATTGGATACGCTGGTGTTTGCCTTTGGAAAATACCAGCACAAGAACCTGCTGATTCTCTATGATGCTATTGGGACCCTGGCGGACTCCGTGGGACACCATCTAAACCAGCCAGTGAGTGTCCCCCACCCCATACGGGAAGCACAAGGAACAGGCGCAAGTTGTTTACCCTGCTGGATGTGATGTATAATGTGAATATTGAAGTTATCTCATGAGACCCTTTGTATTCATACTGTCTGATCCAGGCACCTGTATCAAACCTCTCATTTTGTTTCTTTGGGTTTTAGAATCCGCATATATCTCTACATACAGGGCTAATATAATACTATGCTTGAATATCCTCCATTAAATTGTAGTCCCGATTCCTTTATTTTCCTTCAATGTTTAGTAACTGACCCACAATGCAATGGGTAAGCACTGATCCTTGCAGCTCTGTTGCAGGAGTACATCCAAAAACTGATGCCCCCTTTGATCCAGAAATGGAACGAGCTAAAGGATGAAGACAAAGATCTATTCCCTCTGCTAGAGGTGAGTTTGGAACTCAATTGATATTGGCTGTTTGTAGGTCGGTAACATTCAGTGGGGCTCATTTATCAAGATTGGGTTACCTATAGCAGCCCATCGGCAATTATTAGCTTTTTAAAGCCAGCTGCAAGTAGAACAATGAATGCAGCAATTTGATTGGTTGTTATGGGTTACTGCTCATGGGCATATTTGCCCAGTGTTGATAAATGACCCCCAGTGTGTAGGGCGGGAAGTGATGCTGAACCAGAAATATGATTTTTACCATGACGGAATGGTTATTCGTATCTGACCCCGCCCCCAGTAGGCAGTTTATTCAACTGTAATACCAAAATTGCTCTGGTCAAACTGAGACAGACAGTCTGGTTCCAAGTATTAAAACACTAATTGGGTCTGTGTAAATTATGAAGTCATATTATTGGGTAACACTGATCATTGTTTCTTCTCTCCAGTGTTTATCCTCCATAGCTACAGCACTCCAGAGTGGCTTCCTACCCTACTGTGAACCCGTATACCAGCGCTGCGTCACGCTAGTCCAGAAAACACTTGCCCAGGCAATGGTACGTACCAATAGTTTTAAAGTGAGGGAGATGCCTTCTAAGAGTCCACGTTTGTTGTGCAAACTTTATTGTGTTTTCCACTTATTTCCTGCCAGATGTACAGCCAACACCCTGACCAGTATGAAGCCCCCGATAAGGATTTCATGATCGTTGCCTTGGACTTGCTGAGTGGGCTGGCAGAAGGGCTCGGTGGGCACGTTGAGCAGTTAGTAGCCAGGAGTAACATCATGACTTTGCTGTTTCAGTGCATGCAGGTACGGAAGTTATTAGCGGGGTGTAGAGAATACAGGAATTCCGTCTGTGAGAGGGCAGTTACTAAATGACTTCTTCATCTCCGTCTTCTCTTCTCAGGACATTATGCCTGAAGTCCGGCAAAGTTCCTTTGCTCTGCTGGGTGATCTGACAAAGGCCTGCTTCCTGCATGTCAAGCCGTGTATCTGTAAGTATCTTGAAAATAAATTCAGCCCTTCACTGACCTGGTCTAGGTCTTCCTTACTGTGATTTGTCTTCATAGGGGCCTCCAAGTAGTAACCGTGAGTTGTAGTTGCTAAAAGCTGCTGGACTTATTGCAACATGCTTTTCCCTTTTGTCTTTTCTAGCCGAGTTCATGCCTATTCTGGGCACCAATTTAAATCCGGAGTTTATTTCTGTGTGCAATAATGCAACGTGGGCCATTGGAGAGATCTGCATGCAGATGGGTGAGTGGTGCAGGCCGAGTTTAAAGGGAGGAAGAGGGGGAAAATACTGACACTTAAATTTCCATTTCCCTTTCCCATGATATTTATTAGGGTTGATGCACAGTGTAGCTGCACCAGAAAACAATCATGTGGCCCCCAGTACACACTGAGCTGTGTATGAGCATAGTTACTAGGGACGTACTCAACCTGAGCTAAGGGGGAAGTTGTTAGCCAGACTAATGACATACAAGATCTTTACGTGTCGTTTTCAGTTATAATTAATATGTGCAGTATTTGAAGAGTGTGAGAATGGAATCATAACTCTGTTGCACATATTGGGACACCCAATACAGATACTGGGCCTCTGTGCAAATTTTTCTGTGGGCTGTAACCCCTATCGACCAATCGGTGATTAGCTTTTTTCAGCCAGCTGCTAGTTAAACAATGAATGCAAGCATTTGATTGGTTGCCACGGGTTACTGCCCAGCGGCAAATTTGCTCAGTGTTTATAAATGACCCCCCCACTGTGTGTCTAACTCTGTGTATTTCTTTCCTACAGGATCTGAGATGCAGCCCTATGTCCCCATGGTCTTAAATAACCTCGTGGAGATCATTAACCGGCCAAATACCCCAAAGACCCTTCTGGAAAACACAGGTGAGAATTACCCTCCTTTTATGCTAAAGACAAATATCTAGGGAACGTTCTGTAAACGTAGTATTTTCAGAGGTCATGGAATGAATTCTTTAAGGTCCATCATTCCTGTTTGTATTGATGCTAAAACGGCAGCCCATTCTCTTATGTGCAGCACATGCAAGTCAGCACTTGGCCACTAGAGGGAACTATTAAAAAATATATTCATATATTCCCTAGGGATATCCAACTGGATTTCCTTATTTCCACTTATATTGAAACATCATACACCTCTCCCTGACAGTATAGTGGTATTGCTTATAGGGATGCACCGAATCCAGGATTCGGTTCGGGATTCGGCCAGGATTCGGCCTTTTTCAGCAGGATTCGGATTCGGCCGAATCCTTCCGGCCGAACCGAATCCGAATCCTAATTTGCATATGCAAATTAGGGGTGGGGAGGGAAATTGCGTGACTTTTTGTCAGAAAACAAGGAAGTAAAAAATGTTTTCCCCTTCCCACCCCAATTGCATATGCAAATTAGGGTTCGGATTCGGTTCGGTATTCGGCCGAATCCTTCGAAGGATTCGGGGGTTCGGCCGAATCCAAAAAAGTGGATTCGGTGCATCCCTAATTGCTTATCATGTTGCTGTTTATAAGGTGCCCTCTGTTGTCTCTTTCTGTACAGCTATTACCATTGGGCGCTTGGGTTGTGTGTGTCCCCAGGAGGTGGCTCCTATGCTGCAACAGTTTATCAGGCCTTGGTAAGTAATGGTTCAAGTCTACAGTCCTTTTCTGCTTTTCCTCCTCCCCAAAGGATTCTGTGTATTGGTTACTATGTTGCACTTTTGACACCTTCACTTAAAGGAGAACTAAACCCTTAAAATGATCATGGCTAAAAATGGCATGTTTTATATAGTGAACTTATTGCACGAGGCTAAAGTTTCAGCTTGTCAATAGCAGCAATGATCCAGGACTTCAAACTTGTCACAGGGGGTCACCATCTTGGAAAGTGTCTGTGACACTCACATGCTCAGTGGGCTCTGATTGGCTGTTGAGAAGCTAAGCTTAGGGCTCGTCACTAATTATCCAGCAGAAAATGAGCTTCCCTGGCTGTAATATAAGCTGATGCTACAGGTTTGCTGATTATTCAATTCTGATGCTAATTGCACTGGTTTCTGTGCTGCCATGTAGTAATTATCTGTATTAATTACTAATCAGCCTTGTATTGTGACATTTCTATTCTATGTGTACTGTATATTGTGAGTGGGTCCCTAAGTTCAGTAAGTGACAGCAGCACAGAGCATGTGCAGTGAATCAGCAGAAAAGAAGATGGGGAGCTACTGGGGCATCTTTGGAGACACAGATCTTTACTGCTAAAGGGCTGTGGTTGCCTTGGGCTGGTACAGAAGCACAAAACATCATGTACAACATTTCTAGCTACTTCTTTAGTTAAGCTTTAGTTCTCCGTTAAAGCACCAATAATTCAACTCTAAACAATCATTCCATTGGCAGGTGCACATCACTTCGCAATATCCGTGACAATGAGGAGAAAGACTCCGCCTTCAGGGGCATCTGTATAATGATTGGTGCAAATCCTGGAGGAGTTGTACAGGTAAATGCAGCTCTCACTCATCATTTGGGAGGGTAGAGGAAAAGCATAGTTGGATCTGTTCCCATGACAACCGTTTTGCCATTCCTTTATTTTTTTTGTGCCCTCTCTTCCTCGTCCCATAGGATTTTATTTTCTTTTGTGATGCTGTGGCGTCATGGATGAGTCCGAAGGATGATCTAAGGGACATGTTCTACAAGGTGAGAATTCTCTAATGATGGAGGCTGGCCTTCCCCCTTATCTGCACCGATTTTGCTTCATTTCATTGGTTTTTTATTTATTTAAATTATAGATTTTGCATGGTTTTAAAGAGCAGGTCGGGGAGGAAAATTGGAATCAGTTCTCTGAGCAATTCCCTCCTCTGCTGAAGGAACGTTTAGCTGCGTTCTACGGTGTGTAAAAGGATTGTTATCAGACACACACCCAGCGTGGGAGGTAAGTGAGTTTAGAGGAGGAGCAATTGAAAGTTGATACATAAGGCTGGCGCCGTTCATTTTATCTCTCTTGTTTAGGTTCCTGTTTGGTCCATGTGGTCATCGGGGAGACAGATGTCCTACGCCCCCTCATCCGGTCTTTAGAAGGGTTTTAGGGAACAGTGTCCAAGGCTAGAATTACACCCCTCGTCGCCGAACCCCAGGAATTCTGTTGCAGGGAGGAGGTGCTGGATAGTGAGAACTACACGGCACAACACTTCACCCCCCCCAACCACACATCCAATGCAGATTTTGTAGTAAATTTTTGTTTTCTATTGTGCATCCGTCAGGACAGGCTTTAAGATGAAATTCTATCCTTATGGGGAGGAGGTTGGGAATATGAGGCAAAGCCAGGTACACAGTTTGATGCGGGTGGGAGGGAATGAAATTGACTCCTGTGCTATTTTAGAACTGGCATGGGTAGAGACAGCCCTATCTCTTACAGATAGGGTTAAAATCAAGGTAGGGAGGGGCTATTCAGTGTAATTTAGGGCCTGTGTGCATATATAGAGGGAGGGAGGAAGTGTCGTTAAATCTGTAGCAATCGGGCAGGTGTGGATGTTGGAGCGGCCAAGTCTTACACCGTTGCTCCGTGCCATTTTGCAGGGGCTTCAGCCACTTTCCTTGGAGTGGGTTTTAAACTGCCCACATCCCTAGGCTTATTAATCCAAGCAGCTTGGTTTCCACCTCTCATACTTTTGGCAAAGGCAGCAAGCCCACGGTCACAACACTCTACTAGCCGCCTACTCCAAGTCACTGGCATGTGAAGTACAGACGAGACCCAGGTTGGACTTTATCCATGTTTTATCAAAGAAACGTTGCATTTCAGCCTCTCCAGCGGGATCTCCGTGTCGCAAGCAGGGGGTGCTGCTTAGTTTGTAAAAGAAACAGATTTCCGAAAGGGTCTCCTTAACCCCTTTGGCTGCTGACGTGGGATGGATGAAAAGAGACTCCTAGTAAATGTGATTGTTCCTAGTGAGCTGAGGCTTCCGGTGCTGGCATTGCAGGTTCCTGGCTCAGAGAGTAACTTGGCTACTGATTGTGGCTAGCACTGGCCCCAAGCAATGAACTTGGGAGACAAGCACTGACTGGGTCCAAAATGGCAGAGGAGTTGTTACTAGAGATTAGCTGGCATTGTGCTGGCAGGGAAGTGGTCAACGCAAACAGATGAGGACGGATATTATGGGGGTGACCTTAAAACAATACCTGCATTAAAGGCAAGAAACAAGGGGGGGGCCTTCATGATGTCACAGCCTGCCTGGCATAGGGTGGGACACCTCCCCTTTAATATCACCCTCCCTCCTTTGTTTTCTAGGGTGCACCACTAGGCTCCAGTTCAATTCTGGGTCTGTATATTGGTATTTGTGATGTAATGTTTCCTATGGTAAAACTGCAGTGTATTTAGTGTAAAGCCATCTTGCTTGCACCTTTGCTCAGATGAGAATCATATTCTCATTTTATGTACATTTTTTTTTTTTTTTTGGTTAACTAAAAAAATGCAGGTTTTTTTTTTGTGACTCTAAAACCAATGTTGTGTTTTATTGTACAAAACAATCCGGAACCCCCACCCCCACCAAGGAGGATTTTTGTCTCTGTCGCAGAAAAAGTAAAACAAAAAGTAACTGAAGGAGGATTTTACCACTTTACCTGTGAGCCGGAGTCATTTCACTGTTGGACCAGGCCCAATATATTTAAGGGGGGTACTGGGCTGTGCCGGGGCTATAAATGATTGCAATGAAGGTGTGGGGAGGTGGCGGCCTGGTTTTCTACTTTGTCAAACTGACAGTTAGTCTTGAGGCTAAATGACATGTATTACACGACACGTCCCTTTATAATTACACTTAAATCTAGTGCTGCAGAGTTCAAATAGTCGATAAACTTGTATTGGCCTTATTTAGCAAATAATGACCCTACACTAGTGAGTTCAAAGAGCTCTGCATTTCCATTGGTGCAGAGAGGGGCAGCCGCTCTATTCATTGATGTGGCTCATTGGGGGTCATTTTGTCACGATGCAAATACACCTTATGTAGCCCTTGCGCTTCTGATCATTAGCCTGGAACAGCCAACATGTGGCCAATACTATATATAGTATTAGTCCATTTAGCCAAGACTGGCCTGTGTATATGGATGACTTAAAGGGGTTGTTTACCTTTAAATTCACTTATTAGTATGATGTAGAGAGGAATATCCTGAGACTATTTGCAATTGGTTTTCATTTTTTATAATCTGTTTCTTTGTTTTTTTTTTTTTTAAAGTTATTTAGCTTTTTATTCTGCAGCTCTCCAGTTCAGTGATTGGGTTGCTAGGGTCCAAATTACCCTAGCAACCATGCAGTGATTTGAATAAGAGACTGGAATTTGAATAGAAAGAGGAGTAATAAAAAGTAGCAGTAACAATAAATGTGTAGACTTACAGAACAATTGTTTTTAGATGGGGTCAGTGACCCCCATTTGAAAGCTGGAAAGAGTCAGAAGGAAAATAAATCATAAACTATAAAACAAAGAAATAATGAAGACTAATTGAAAAGTTGCTTAGGATTGGCCATTCTATAATATACTAAAGGTTAACCAGCCCTTTAAGCAATGGGGTGTTAAGCAGTGGGTGCCCCCACTAGAGTTTTTGCCCCCACTAGAGTTTTATCCACGTCTGGTCGATACATAATGAATTGTTAGCAAACCTGAGCCTCATTACTGACAGTTGGGAAGCACTTCTGGGGGAACACATTTCCCCCTCTATAGGAGAATGGATGAATAAGAAGTGGCAGCTGGTTCTTCTTAACATGGACCTTACCCCCCTTCCCAGCAGCACATACTCGCCTGTGCCAGGGACCTGGGTTTCATTTCTGCCCCCCATAGTCCCTTATGTGTTTCCCCTGGGTGAAGACTCGGGGGGGGGGGGGGTCCCTGTTACCAGACCCACCACTTCAGTCCCACTGGGGACCATTCAGGTGGGTTCTGTGTAGGAAGGTAACTTGCCCCAGAGGGAGGTCAACAGTAGCAGCTTCATTGTCAGAATGTGAAATCACACAATCCCCACCCAGAATAAAGTAAGAAGATAATTCAGTCCTAAGTCTGTTTTGCATTTGGTACAATTTCCCCTATGCCTGGTGCATAACCCCCTCCCCCTCTGGGAAAATGTGGGGTACCTAGGGGGGCTTACGTCTGACAGAGGGGCTGATAATAGGGTTATACCTGCAGCACAAAGTGCTCACTTGCATTCATTACTTATTACTCTCTATTACACCCTATTTACTTGTGGGTACCAAATGTTAGGCACCCCCAAGTGATTGTATTGACTTACCTGAAACCCCAGGCCGGTGCTCCTATCAGCAGAAAACTGCCCGGCAGAGCGATCCTCTTCTGGCTTCTTCTTTCTTCAAATTTCCCGGGGCAGACGCATTTGTAGTAGAACAAAATAGTCGATTTTTTCATTAAAGTTCAGCTTTTCACTCTAATGCGCAGCCGCAAGAAGAAGCCGGAAGAGGATCAGTCGGTGGTGCTCACTGGTATAACCCCGGGCCGGTGCAGTTTTCTGCTGATAGGAGCACAGGCCTGGGGTTACAGGTAAGTCAATACAATCACTTGGGGGTGCCTGAGTTTTCATTCCTTCTCCATTAAAGGGGTGGGTCACCTTTAAAGGAGAATTAAATCCCTCATTGTGATAAGTCCCCATTGGCCTGCCTCCCCCCTGCACAGTCTTACCCCTGAATTCTTACCCCTCTAGAAATAGTGACCGCCCCACATTGGTGGTCAGGGACCCCATAGAATATTTTTTAAAAACATTAGTGGCAGGGGCCTATATAGTATTAAAATAATACATTGGTGGCCAGGGGTTTAATAAAATTTCAAAAAAACCACATTGATGTTCAGTGGAACTTACCTAAGGCTCATTTTTTGGCTTTGGCTCATGACTTTGGCAATATCAAGGGGGGCCCAGCTAGGGTTGCCAACTTTTCTGAAAGGTTTTACCGGGGGGGGGGGGAACAAAAGGGGCGGAGCCACATATTGTGATATAAAAAGGGTGGGGCCACACCATGAGAAGGCAAAAGAAAAGGTAAGTTCCGAGTGATTTGTCGGCAGGCCAAGAGCTTTTTTAAAGAGTATTACAAATTTACCGGCAACTACAATTTGTAATACCGGCCTTGGCAGTTGATTTACTGGCTGCGCGGCAACCCTAGGCCCAGCAAATTCAAAAAGTTCAGCACAGACGGGCCCCCCAGATGGCAGCTCTGCATAATACCCTCTGAACCAAAACTCCCCCATGTACAAACACCCACAAAGGCCGATCTGTAAACCTGCCAATTGTGTGGCCCCTGCACTGTTGATGTAACATCACATCTACTCAGAGGCTGATTCCTGGGGGGGGATAAACTGGCAGTTAGGCAGGTTGCATATGGACTTAAAGAATAATTCAACCCCTAAACATTAAAAACCTTAACCCTCCTACCCTACATAGACCCCCAGCCTAAGTGTTACCCCGGGCAAATGCCCCTTAAGTTTTACTTACGGGAGTTCACTGGAGCCATCTTGAGCTGATTCGGTAATCTTCGGAATGAGACCGGCGCTTTGGCAATTTTCGTGAGTTTCGGGGAATGTACCGGGGGGTCAGTAGAACATTAGGGTCATTTGCCCGGGGTAGCACTTAGGCTGGGGCAGGAGGGAGGGGGTCTATGTAGGGTAGGGGGGAGGTTTTTTTTACGTTTTGGGTTGAATTCTCCTTTGAGGTTGAACTTGATGGGCATGTGTCTTTTTTTCAACCTAATTTACTATGTTACCTCACCCCTTTAAAACGGAACATATATGAAATCCACAGCCTGCATGGCTAATTAGCAATTCATTAGACACATGCTGCAGACTGAACTGATTTATGTGCAGCCATGCATCTAAATGAATTGCTAATTAGCCATGCAGGCTGTGGATTTCATATAAAGGGGAGAGGTAGTGGTCTGTCTGAGCAGTGGCTGGTGGCAGAGGTGTAACACGTATACTACAGACTATCTAACCACAGAGGGACCAGGGAAGGAGGAGGCCTGGGTGATGAAGGTTCTGCTGTATATTAGCAGCTCCCGCTAGTGCAACACATGAGTGAGGGCCAGGTTTGTATTGTCACTGTGCAACTATAGATTTGAGCTGCTCCCAAACTCATCTGCAGGGGGATCCGGCCCTTTAATGGCACGTCACTGCTAGTAGTATATGCCCTGGGCACCAATATATGAAAAGTATATATAATTCTAAGCAGCTTCCCAATATAAATATACTCCTCATTTTAACTGGTAATTAAGTTATACATACATGTTACTGCTATTGTAAGCTGTGTGTCTGCTCTGCTGTCTGTCTCTTTCTGCTCTGCTTTGTCTGTCTTTCTCTGCCGTCTCAAGGGGGACACAGGGAACGACGGAGGATGGAGCTTAACCCCATTGTGCCCTGTGTCCCCCTTATCGACTACAGAAACAGATTTAACGGTAAGTTAAAAAATCCTGTTTTCTCTGCCGTCCCAAGGGGGACACAGGGAACGATGGGGTTAAGCTCCATCCTCCGTCGTTCCCTGTGTCCCCCTTATTGACTACAGAGAAACAGATTTAACGGTAAGTAAAAAAATCCTGATTTTTCTGCTCTGCTTCATCTGTCTCTTTTCACTCTGCTTAGTCTGTCTTTTTCTGCTCTGCTTCGTCTGTCTCTTTCTGCTCTGCTTTGTCTGTCTTTTTCTGCTCTGCTTCGTCTGTCTCTTCCTGCTCTGCTTCGTCTGTCTCTTCCTGCTCTGCTTTGTCTGTCTCTTCCTGCTCTGCTTTGTCTGTCTCTTCCTGCTCTGCTTTGTCTGTCTCTTCCTGCTCTGCTTTGTCTGTCTCTTCCTGCTCTGCTTCGTCTGTCTCTTCCTGCTCTGCTTCGTCTGTCTCTTCCTGCTCTGCTTCGTCTGTCTCTTCCTGCTCTGCTTCGTCTGTCTCTTCCTGCTCTGCTTCGTCTGTCTCTTCCTGCTCTGCTTCGTCTGTCTCTTCCTGCTCTGCTTCGTCTGTTTCAGGCCTGGAAAGAACCTGTGCTACATTGTTTAAAGTGAAAAAACCCCCACAGTACAAAAAGAGCGACTAACACATCATTTTGGGGTTTACATCCTCTATAATTAGCTCCCAGTACAAACTGTACCTGTATGAAATGTGAGGTGCCACAGTGACGCCACATTATTGGACAGATATGGGGCTGCTCCATGGTGGAATCTTGCACTGGAAACACCTCCCTCACACACTGCCCCTAAGGTATTTCAGCCATTTATTATACAGTAGAACCCACATTTTAAGTTTTTTAGGGGACCAGAAAAAAATGGTGTAAAATCAGGGAAATGTATTATGCATAATATATAGGTGGGACCATTAACCATAATGTAAAATTAGGGACAACTTAAAATCAGGGGATGTAAAATTGAGGTTTCATTGTATAAATATATAAGGAATCACTTGAGTTTGTTGTGAATGAACCATGTGATCTGCTACTGTTTACTTGTCTAATTGTGCCACCCCCAAGTCTCGAAGGAACAGTTCAGTGTAAAAATAAAACTAGGTAAATAGATGTTAGAATAGCTGTGCAAAATAAAAAATGTATCTAATATAGTTAGTTAGGCAAAAATGTAATGTATAAAGGCTGGAGTGACTGGATGTGTAACATAATAGCCAGAACACTACTTCCTGCTTTGCAGCTCTCTTGCTTTCCACTGATTGGTTACCAGGCAGTAACCAGTGACTTGTGGGGGCCACATGGGTCATAACTGTTGCATTTAAATCTGAGCTGAATGCTGAGGATTAATTGCAAACTCACTGAACAGTTATGTCCCATGTGGCCCCCCTTATAGTCACTGACTAACTCAGAGTTAGAGAGCTGAAAAGCAGGAAGTAGTGTTCTGGCTATTATGTTACACATCCAGTCACTCCAGCCTTTATACATTACATTTTTGGCTAACTAACTAGATTAGATACATTTTCTATTTTGCACAGCCTATTTATTTGCCCAGTTTTTATTTTTATACTGAACTGTTCCTTTAATTAGGATACGGACTCAGCAGTTGGAAAAGCCACTATATAATCCGTTGATTTCAACATATCTCCCAGCCTGGGGGCTCCTGAAACAAACCCTCTAAACAACTTGGGTCTAATCGATTGCCGTAACTACAGACCAATGGAAAGGTTGCTAAGAATGGCTCTGTCTACAGTATTAAAGGGGTTGTTCACCTTTGAGGTAACTGTGAGTATGATGTAGAGAGTGATATTCTGAGACAATTTGCAGCTGGTTTTCATTTTTTATTATTTGTGTTTTTTTAGTTATTTAGCTTTTTATTCAGCAGCTCTCCGGTTTGGAATGTCAGCCATCTGGTTGCTCGGGTCCAAATTCCCCTAGCAACCATGCACTGATCTGAACAAGAGACTGGAATATGAATAGGAGAGGCCTGAATAGAAAGAGGAGTAATACAAATGAGAAATAACCATACATGTGTAGCCTTACAGAGCATTTAATTGTATATGGGGTCAGTGATGGGCATCCAGGGGCCCAACACAAAGACATGTATGTGCCATTGGCCTAATGACAGGTAAGATACAGGTATGTGACCCCTCCCATTCAAGATATACAGCAAAGATTCATGGACTATACATTTCCTAACCCCCTCCACATCCCCCCTCTCCCGAGCTCTACTTACCTTTCTGTCTTCATCACTTTCTTTTCTTCTCCAGTCTTTACTGAAAATTTTCATTGTTATCTGAAAACCAATAAAAAACTCAAATTAAAAAAAAAAAAAAAGATACAGGTATGTGAGTACTGAGAGCAGGTTCCATTGTTTGGCGCCACAGCTGCCCCTCACCACCACCAAACCAGAATAACCGCTTTTATTACAGATGTGAAATATGATCTTTTAACATGGAACTGAAATCTCACACGCAGCTGGCATGTCATGTATTTTCCCATGTAGTCTATGAGTACTTAAAAATATCACATTTCTTAAACTATAACTCCCACAGGCAATGCCGTGTCAACAACACTCAGTCAATGGGAGCTCCTCCTCACAGCCTGGCACATAGATACGTGGCGTGTGAAGTGCATCGTGGGGTTTCAGTGGGCGCGGGAAGCTTATTTTATACAAGGAGAGTCACGAGATCACTGTCACACAGTACAGGGGGTACAGCTTGACTGCACCCCCCCCCAATGGTTTAAAGTTCATCGATCAGCACAACGTCCCAGTTGAGCAGATCTGGGTCCAACTAGGAGCTGCTGACCTGCAACCCAACCTGCAGCAGCCGCCCCACTATACCCACACCCAGAGCAGCCTCCCCACTATACCCACACCCACAGCAGCCTCCCCACTATACCCACACCCACAGCAGCCTCCCCACTATACACACACTCACAGCAGCCTCCCCACTATACCCACACCCACAGCAGCCTCCCCACTATACTCACACCCAAAGCAGCCTCCCTACTATACCCACACCCACCCCACTATACACACACTCACAGCAGCCTCCCCACTATACCCACACCCGCAGCAGCCATCCCACTATACCCACCCCACCATACCCACACCCACAGCAGCCGCCCTACTATACCCACACTCACAGAAGCCTCCCCACTATACCCACACCCTCCCCACTATACCCACACTCACAGCAGCCTCCCCACTATACCCACACCCGCCCCACTATACCCAAACCCACTGCAGCCACCCCACTATACCCACACCCGCAGCAGCCGCCCCAATATACCCACACCCACAGAAGCTGCCCCACTATACCCACACCCACTGCAGCCTCCCCACTATACCCACACCCGCCCCACTATACCCACACTCACAGCAGCCGCCCCAATATACCCACACCCACTGCAGCCTCCCCACTATACCCACACCCGCAGCAGCCGCCCCAATATACCCCCACCCACTGCAGCCTTCCCACTATACCCACACCCGCCGCCCCACTATACCCACACATGTGAGACGGATCACCCACTCTGGAGCCAGATCATCTAGGTAAAGGAAAAAAAATCTGTTAGATCATCAGGGGTAGGAGGGAGGGCTAACAACTACAGTCTCACAAAGGCAGAAAACAAGCGAGCTAAGCTTATAAAAGTAAGAGATATTCATAACCAGTTGACAAATGATCCTAATAAAATTGTAGACATCTTCAAAAATTATTATAAAGACTTGTACTCCGATCCTAATGTTAACTCAGAGAAAATGAAAACATTCTTTGAAAGTTGTAAAATCCCTCAGATTTCAAAACAACAATTGGAAATTCTAAATAGTCCAATTTCTACTGAAGAAGTGTCCAATATTATCAATAATTTGAAAACTTCTAAAGCAGGTGGTCCTGATGGCCTAACTCCATCTTTTTACAAAATAATGAAGGATAAAATCTCACCTTTTCTAACAAATTTATTTAATGATAATGATGTCACTGATGTGATGACAGAGAGAGCTGGGGGGCTGCTGGGTGTGACTCTCGCTGCTCTCAGACTGGCACAGTTACACTGAACTCAAGACTTTCTTTCTATTACTGTAAAGTGTGAAGCTTCCTGCTGGCACAGCCATGTACAGATTTGGGGCCCATATATTTGCTGTTGCTGCTGGGCTGGGCGCTGGCACAGGTACATAAATACTTGGGGGCAATATGATGTGATCAGATTTATTTTTGGCTGCTGCTGACACAGGCAATATGATGGCTGCAGGAAGGCTGTATGATGGATGGCTGCTGAGCTTGCTGGTACAGGTACAGGGGGCAGTAATATAAATGAAAAAGTGTTGTACATTTTCTTGCTCTTTTTATTTGAAAGCCATCATGGTAAGGAGGGAAATGGTAATGCAGGACAGGGGGGCACTGATTGAAGCTCTTGCCTGGGGTGCTGAACTACCTTGTGCCTGTCCTGGCAGGGATGTCACTCATATGTGAAAAAAGCTAAGTCATATTAAGACATAAATCCATATGCTTCCTCCTCCCCTGTGTGTAATACAGTACCCAGCATATGATTAAACACCTTAGGGGACACTAACAATAATTTTCAAATGCTAACAAACCCCCAGAAATACCAAAGTATGGCACACACAGGGAGCATAGGGAAGGCAGAGAATGGCACACACAGGGAGCATAGAGAAGGCAGAGTATGACACACACAGGGAGCATAGGGCAGGCAGAGTATGGCACACACAGGGAGCATAGGGAAGGCAGAGTATGGCACACACAGGGAGCATAGGGAAGGCAGAGTATGGCACACACAGGCAGAGTATGGCACACACAGGGAGCATAGAGAAGGCAGAGTATGGCACACACAGGGAGCATAGGGCAGGCAGAGTATGGCACACACAGGGAGCATAGGGAAGGCAGAGTATGGCACACACAGGGAGCATAGAGAAGGCAGAGTATGACACACACAGGGAGCATAGGGAAGGCAGAGTATGGCACACACAGGGAGCATAGGGAAGGCAGAGTATGGCACACACAGGGAGCATAGGGAAGGCAGAGTATGGCACACACAGGCAGAGTATGGCACACACAGAGAGCATAGGGAAGGCAGAGTATGACACACACAGAGAGCATAGGGAAGGCAGAGTATGACACACACAGGGAGCAGAGGGAAGGCAGAGTATGGCACACAGGGAGCATAGGGAAGGCAGAGTATGACACACACAGGGAGCATAGGGAAGGCAGAGAATGGCACACACAGGGAGCATAGAGAAGGCAGAGTATGACACACACAGGGAGCATAGGGAAGGCAGAGAATGGCACACAGGGAGCATAGAGAAGGCAGAGTATGGCACACACAGGGAGCATAGGGAAGGCAGAGTATGACACACACAGGGAACATAGGGAAGGCAGAGTATGGCACACACAGGGAGTATAGGGCAGGCAGAGTATGGCACACACAGGGAGCATAGGGAAGGCAGAGTATGACACACACAGGGAGTATAGGGCAGGCAGAGTATGGCACACACAGGGAGCATAGGGAAGGCAGAGTATGGCACATACAGGGAGCATAGGAAAGGCAGAGTATGGCACACACAGGGAGCATAGAGAAGGCAGAGTATGGCACACACAGGCAGAGTATGGCACACACAGGGAGCATAGGGAAGGCAGAGTATGGCACACACAGGCAGAGTATGGCACACACAGGGAGCATAGGGAAGGCAGAGTATGGCACACACAGGGAGCATAGGGAAGGCAGAGTATGGCACACACAGGGAGCATAGGGAAGGCAGAGTATGGCACACACAGGCAGAGTATGGCACACACAGAGACATAGGGAAGGCAGAGTATGACACACACAGAGAGCATAGGGAAGGCAGAGTATGACACACAGTGAGCAGAGGGAAGGCAGAGTATGGCACACAGGGAGCATAGGGAAGGCAGAGTATGACACACACAGGGAGCATAGGGAAGGCAGAGAATGGCACACACAGGGAGCATAGGGAAGGCAGAGTATGACACACACAGGGAACATAGGGAAGGCAGAGTATGGCACACACAGGGAGTATAGGGCAGGCAGAGTATGGCACACACAGGGAGCATAGGGAAGGCAGAGTATGGCACATACAGGGAGCATAGGGAAGGCAGAGTATGGCACACACAGGGAGCATAGGGAAGGCAGAGTATGGCACACACAGGGAGCATAGGGAAGGCAGAGTATGGCACACACAGGCAGAGTATGGCACACACAGAGAGCATAGGGAAGGCAGAGTATGACACACACAGAGAGCATAGGGAAGGCAGAGTATGACACACAGGGAGCAGAGGGAAGGCAGAGTATGGCACACAGGGAGCATAGGGAAGGCAGAGTATGGCACACACAGGGAGCATAGGGAAGGCAGAGTATGACACACAGGGAGCAGAGGGAAGGCAGAGTATGGCACACACAGGGAGCATAGGGAACACAGAACAGAGCAGGAAACAGGAATCAGGACCAGTCCAATATGTACTACATACAGTGACACGGTGCTGGTGCCCCATTAGCATTTTGAATAAGGTGTAAACAAGTGAACAATGTGGGCAGTATCAGTCTGGGTCTCAGGGGCAGGGCCAAGGAGAAGGCAGAGTAGGCACGTGCCTAGGGCACAATGCTGGAGGTGCACCAGGCACTTTCCTGCTCTGTCGCCTACCCCATTGTCCGGTTGCATCTTTCCCCGTGCAATTAGCACTTCCGTGCCTGCTTGCACGTGATGTCAACTCGCCCATAAGCGTAGAAGTAACAGTTCGTGCATGAGCGCGCTCAGCCGCCGCAGGGCCGGGAAAGTTGCCTAGGGCGCCTGTTGGGTCTGGCCCGGCTCTGCTCAGGTGTGAACAGTACAGGGCTTTAGGGGAGTGAACAATAGAGGTGTCACAAGTGTGAACAATGTAGGGGATTAAAGTGTGAATTTGAGGTTTAAACAATGCAGGGACCAGTCAATCTCTGTAGTGATACCTTTTGAAGGTATATGGTAAACAGACACAGCAGACAGACTTTGATGTGTGGCCCGCGGGCCGCCAGTTGGACAGCCCTTCTCTACAAAATACTAAAAGTTAACTCAAAGGTAAAAAACTCTTTTAACACCTGCCAACAGAAGGCATGGCACAGCCACCAAATCTGTTTTACACCCGTGGGCATTTCCTCGCTTGTTGATGCACAAAGTAGGGGGTCCCAGGGGATGCCCATGTACCAGTAGCCCCTAGCCTGCCCCTCGAGAACACAAAGATGCTGAACAATTTGCTGAACCCCTTCAGCCGAAAAGTATTAACCCACAAGCAAGGGGTGAGAAACACTGGTGCATAGAGAGGTATTAAGAAGATGGTGGGGATTGGGGACAAGGCTGTTTTGAGGGTACAATTTTATGGTATTGAATGGGCTACATGTTTAAATGACAATTGTCAGTAGATTCTAAACTATGAAGCCAGTGTTACTTGTGAGACTCCAATGCAATTCTGATGAGAACTGAATGTCCCTATTCTCATACATTTCTATATCTGCTGATTAGCCAATCAGGGAGCTCAGTTACTGTGACACTGGTAAATTTATCAGAAACATTAGAAACAATGCAACAGCCAGTACCAAGATCCACATGGTTGTCCAGGCAGGGAGATTTCTCTGTACAACTCTGTAATGTCCAGAGCCCGAGGCAGAGGTGGGCCAATAATATCTGTGACATAAAGAGGGAGGGGGTGGGGCAAACGGGTTTTCAAGTTGACACTGAAATGACAGGGACAGTCTGCCAGAAACAGAGCTCAGCAAGCGGAATGGAAGTTTGGAAGCAACAGGTTTGTGTTCATTGATGGGGGGGGGTTGTTAATGAAATACTGTATATTATATATGTATTTATTTATATGTGTTTGGGGAGGAAACTGCATATCACTTTGCATAAAGACCATAAGGGATGACAGTAATGTCTTCATTTGCAAAAGTGATAACTAGATAACAAGGAACAGCAGCGATTTATCTACTGATCTCTATTTCTCTATATGTGTCTTCATTGAACTACACTGTGGATTTCCACGTTGCCCCCATGGGGATTGAGAAACAGTCAGACCTGCCCAGTATTTACACCAATAATAAGGGGCTCAGGGGAGGGGTTAGTGGAATAAGGAGTTACAGGGGCAATAAGGGGTTCAGGGGAGGGGTTAGTGGAATAAGGAGTTACAGGGACAATAAGGGGCTCAGGGGAGGGGTTAGTGGAATAAGGAGTTACAGGGACAATAAGGGGCTCAGGGGAGGGGTTAGTGGAATAAGGAGTTACAGGAACAATAAGGGGCTCAGGGGAGGGGTTAGTGGAATAAGGAGTTACAGGGACAATAAGGGGCTCAGGGGAGGGGTTAGTGGAATAAGGAGTTACAGGGACAATAAGGAGCTCAGGGGAGGGGTTAGGGGAATAAGGAGTTACAGGGACAATAAGGGGCTCAGGGGAGGGGTTAGTGGAATAAGGAGTTACAGGGACAATAAGGGGCTCAGGGGAGGGGTTAGTGGAATAAGGAGTTACAGGGACAATAAGGAGCTCAGGGGAGGAGTTAGTGGAATAAGGAGTTACAGGGACAATAAGGGACTCAGGGGAGGGGTTAGTGGAATAAGGAGTTACAGGGACAATAAGAGGCTCAGGGGAGGGGTTAGTGGAATAAGGAGTTACAAGGACAATAAGGGGCTCAGGGGAGGGGTTAGTGGAATAAGGAATTACAGGGACAATAAGGGGCTCAGGGGAGGGTTTAGTGGAATAAGGAGTTACAGGGACAATAAGGGGCTCAGGGGAGGGGTTAGTGGAATAAGGAGTTACAGGGACAATAAGGGACTCAGGGGAGGGGTTAGTGGAATAAGGAGTTACAGGGACAATAAGGGACTCAGGGGAGGGGTTAGTGGAATAAGGAGTTACAGGGACAATAAGGGGCTCAGGGGAGGGGTTAGTGGAATAAGGAGTTACAGGGACAATAACGGGCTCAGGGGAGGGGTTAGTGGAATAAGGAGTTACAGGGACAATAAGGGACTCAGGGGAGGGGTTAGTGGAATAAGGAGTTACAGGGACAATAAGGGACTCAGGGGAGGGGTTAGTGGAATAAGGAGTTACAGAGACAATAAGGGGCTCAGGGGAGGGGTTAGTGGAATAAGGAGTTACAGGGACAATAAGGGGCTCAGGGGAGGGGTTAGTGGAATAAGGAGTTACAGGGACAATAAAATGTGTAACAATAGACTCCTGCTATCAGAGCTGGACTGGTAAGATGTGGGTTCTGCCAAATGCCAGAGGGGCTGCTATAAGGTGCAATAGAAAGTCAGTCTTTAGTTGGCTGTCTGGGCCTCTGTGTAAGTGAAATGTCAGGGCCAATCCTCAGTCCATACTGGGGGCAGTGTAAGGAGGCAGCACAGAGGGGCCCCAGACAATACAGAGTTGACACTATTAGGGGCCCATATATTACTGGTCACACATTGGATCTGATTTTGGTTAATTCTAAAAGCCAAACTGATTCCCAAAACAAAGGGAAACAAAAGAAAGGCCAGAGACATAAAGAGATAAAACAGGAGCAGATAATATGAGAGAGAGAGGGAGGGGCTGTGACTGGTGCCACTGGGGGAGACCATTATACTAAACTGTGAGAACAATTGCGTCATTGCGTTGTTTCCATGGCTACAGAATAGCTGAAGGTCGATACGCGGGGATGGGTCGGTACCGGGACCCAAATGCAGCCAAACACCAGGCACGGGGCAGAGGAGGTAAAAGAAATGCGAGGAAACGCCCCGTTAAAGTGATTTGAGGGAACGTAGAAACAGGAAGTCCTTAGTAGGCGTGGTTATGGTATGTGGGCGGTACGTTGTCCCGGGTAGGCTTCCGTACCGGTCTGTTTGTGCCATGTGAGCTGGGAGCAGATGCGATGGAGGTAGTGACACCGGGGAGCTGGGGGGATTCTTGTCCGCTGTAATTGTGGCGAGTCTTAGGCCTCTGGGTATTGTTTGTGCGTCTCACTGGAGAACTCGTGTGTCTGGGGCTCACAGGAGCTCGCGGCCCATCAGGGGAATTCCAGGTCTTTGTCTGTCACTTGTTACTGTGTTTACATTGAGTTATTGGACGTGTGACCCCCCTGCTGTAATTATCGACTGATTCCCCCAGCCAGAAAACAGTTACTGGGGCTCTTCTTATTGGTGGAGAACCTGTCTTTGTCTTCTTCCCTCCCCTTTCCTCATTACACCCTAGCAACCAACCTGTCCTCATTACACCCTAGCAACCTACCTGTCCTCATTACACCCTAGCAACCAACCTGTCCTCATTACACCCTAGCAACCTACCTGTCCTCATTACACCCTAGCAACCTACCTGTCCTCATTACACCCTAGCAACCTACCTGTCCTCATTACACCCTAGCAACCTACCTGTCCTCATTACACCCTAGCAACCAACCTGTCCTCATTACACCCTAGCAACCAACCTGTCCTCATTACACCCTAGCAACCTACCTGTCCTCATTACACCCTAGCAACCTACCTGTCCTCATTACAACCTAGCAACCAACATGTCCTCATTAGACCCTAGCAACCTACCTGTCCTCATTACACCCTAGCAACCTACCTGTCCTCATTACACCCTAGCAACCTACCTGTCCTCATTACAACCTAGCAACCAACATGTCCTCATTAGACCCTAGCAACCTACCTGTCTCCATTAGACCCTAGCAACCTACCTGTCTCCATTAGACCCTAGCATCCACCCTGCAATCATTAGACCCTAGCAACCAACCTGTCCTCATTAGACCCTAGTAACCAAGCTGCAGCTCAAATCTCAGGATAAAGCCTTAAAATGCTTCCAAAATTTTAACTCAAATATGTAATTGTAGCTCTAACAACCCACCAGGCTCTGATTTCACTTTCCAAATTTATTCCCCACTCACCTCACTATCACCCCTCACTATAGAAAGACTTTACACCCCCTTACTTTTTTATAGGCTGCGTGTGTCATATTGATGTTATGGGTTGATTTATAAAAGCCACCAGCACAGGTAGGTCGGAAGGTGCTATTACTACATCACTATGTGTGTGTGTAACATTGTCTGTGTGCATGCGGGTGCCATAACTTGTGCACAGGGCCAGTCCACGTTCATCCATCAGCATGCGTTTGTGCCCTCACACCCACAGGAGTGCTGCTGCTCTGTAACAGAGAACATGGTTGTACTGTGTATTTGTGTGTGTGTGTTAAATGTATGGGGTTTTGTCTCCGTGAAATGACTGGTATGTGTTAATGACCTGCTCTGTCAATGGCTTCTGTGTTCCCAGGAGTTGGACATGAAATACGATGGCAGTAGGACCTTACATTGAGCCCAGTTATTTGTCTATAAAGGCAATTAATGCATGCTTGTAATGGTCTCATACTTTTATATGGTTAAAGGGTAAGATCATCGTAGAATTAACTATAGGGGTGATGTAAACATCAAAAAAAGCATACATAATGAGACAAATAACAAAGAACCATTAAACATTATTAAAGAAACATATATGCTGTAAATATACTGTACTGCGTATTTATTCCAGAAACACTTTTATAATTGTGTCTTTTATATATTATAATCCCTAAAGGCCCTAGAGAAGCATATTCAGTGTACGATTGACTGATCAGAAATCAACTTCTCATAAATCACCAACTGTTTTTTACCTTCTTTATGTCTCCAATGTACCCTAATGCCCTTTAGATTGTAAGCTTATGTGAGCAGGCCTCTCTGATACTATTTTTACTGTAACTGTTGTATGTTAATTAACTGTATGACTCCTGTTAGTTATAAATGAATGTAAAGTTGTGGATTAACTTGCTGGCACTATATAAATAAACAATGATGACAATGACAACTTTATACATTTTATTAGTCAGCTTTTGGGCAATAGGGCACAGGTTACATAGCAAATAACAGATACAATCTGTAGAATACAATGAGTTTAGTACTTAATCAGGGAGATAAACAGGAATCCAGTACCATATATGACTCTCTACAGAACTAGAGAAAGGGCAGAAAATAGAAAAATATGGATTTTTAAAAGAATAGGCCAAATTCATTTTAAACACGTGTCCTATTTATTGTGCTCGTTTTTAGCAAAGGTGTTTTAAGGTGTATACTGTCCCTTTAATTGTTAAAAAAACTTGGCGTTACTGGTCCTTTAATATTGTGATTAGAGGCTTGTGTATTATTTCTGTGCAATCGCATCTACTGTGCAACTACTGGAGCCAAACCTGTTCTATATAAATGTGCCTATATATATATATTTATTTATTGTTATTTTATATATATCTGCTTGCATTTGTTTTTAGGCCAACTTGTACATCACTACTGGGCTTTGTCTCTGACTGCCACAGTTAAAAAGCTCTGAGTAACCTGAACTGTTTGTGTAAGATGGCATTGAGTAGGGCTGGAAGATAGGCACATGCTGTCAAAGGGCTGCTTAGGGATCGTCATAAATGATCAAAACAGCACAAGTCAAATAATATCTGCCAGAAGCAGATACAGCAAGACTGATTAATAATCAGAATATACAGACTGCACTGGGTCCTGTGTTGTCATGTAATCTAATGTGGATTTTATAGTTTTTGTTTTGTTTAATACAAACTTTCTACAACTCTGCAGAACCAGTGGCTGCAGCAAAATAATCCTCCAAATAGAATCCCAGTTTATCTGTTTAAATCTGGCTCCATGATCTTTGTCCCTGCAGCTGGAGTTGGAAACAGTAAAGGGGATGTAAAGGCAAAAATAAAATCCAATACAAATCTCTACACAGTCACCGACTGCTCTACAGGGAAACAAACAAAGCGGCTTGAGTTCTGCATGGCTGGGAAGTAAGGCGGGGGCTCCCCCTGCTGTTCATAAGTATGATTGTTTCCCTGCTCAGCAGTTAGGGACCGTCTGACAATTCCTATCCACAGCAGTAAATGAGGGGAGAATTTCGCTGCATACAGTCAGGTTTCTTATAAAAATGGTACCCATTTTTTAATTAAAGTATATTGGAGATAGGTTTCTTTTTCATTAAAGAAAGTAAAAATGGGATTTTATTTTTTTGCCTTTACATGCCCTTTAATCTGAATGTTGTCAGATGTTTTTGCGTCTTGCACTGCCATCTGCCTGCCTTATGTGAGTTACCCAGCCCTTAATACTGGCAACTTTGTACACCCTATTTCCCCTGCACTCCAATGTTGTATCTAGATAAGGACCTCTTATGTTGCAGCACCTTTGTATTTCTTTCCCAGGTTTCTAACAACATAATGGCAGAAGGTCTTCCCAATGATGCCAAGGGGGCAGTGTTGATGCCCAGTGACTCCCTACCAGAGGGCTCTGTTCAGGTCAGAGGATATGATTTTAATCGTGGAGTCAACTATGAAGCTTTGTTGCAGAGCTACCTGACCACAGGCTTCCAGGCCACACACTTTGGGCAATCGGTCAAGGAGATCAACAACATGGTGAGTGTGATGTGGTGCTGGGAGGAAAGGAATCTCCTTCAACAGCAGATATCACTTCCTACTTTAACCAACTTAGTTGGCAAGAAGCTCTGAAAGCTAAATCTGAAGAAGACAGATCTGGAGAGTCTTTCAAGCTTATATGGTCTCTTTATTTTGAGCTTTACGATTCTAGAAACAGGGACCAAATATTTAGGTTTCTCAGTATTTAGAACATATGTCAGTCGGAGAATCTGATTTTCCCAAAAACATTGGCTTTCTTTATCATCCACTGGATTATTTGTTTTTTTTTTAATCTATTTGTTACTATATTCATTTTTTTAGATAACCGATTGAAAACGTATTGACTGTCTGAAAATTTCTTATTCTAGGTTCATGTTTATTTTGAACAAGCACCCTGAAATGTTACCTATAATATGTTTTTGAGACTGCAGAATAGTAGATATCATATTGTTTTCTTTCGCTGTTCAATGTAAAAATCGTTTAAAATATTTGAAACCGGTTGTCACTTTTGTAGTCAGTTTAGTAATGCATTGCATCCAGGTGGCAGTCATCTTTGATTGGTCTTGGTGCCATTAATCTGTTAATGCCTGATTGTTTATTGGTGGTTACCGCTCTGGGTAAAAGGTCACATATAGCGAAGCACCGAATCCACTATTTTGGATTCAGCCGAACCCCCAAATCCTTTGTGAAAGATTCTGCCAAATACTGTACCGAATTTGCATATGCAAAGGGGGAAACATTTTTTTTTTTTACTTCCTTGTTTTGTGACAAAAATTCACGTGATTCCCGCCCCTATCCGGATTCGGTTAGGCCGGGCACAAGGATTTGGCCAAATCCAAATCCTGCTGAAAAAGGCGAATCCTGAACCGAATCTTGGGTGCATCCATAGTCACATGTTACTACCGAAATGTAAACTAATTTCACTTTGGGGGGTGTGACTCGGAAGGGGGGCCCTAGGCTGAAAAGTAACGAATATAAATAAAACAGACGGCCTTTCTCTACAGATAGAGGCTAAGTTGGCATCTCCCGGAGGCTGCACCATCTTTCTCGGATACACATCGAATCTGATCAGCTCTGGAGTACGAGAAACTATACGGTATCTGGTGGAGCACAGCATGGTAAGGGACTATGGCAGTGGGTGGTTTTAGCCTTGTTGGGTTTAGCACATCCAGACTTTTTGAGATTATCTGTCCCAATTGCTTTCTTTAATTATGTTAGAGCTAGAAGTGTATCCAACAAGCTGAGCAGGCTCATTTTTTCTGTGCATTTATGACCATTTCAGATGAATCTCATTTGTCACTTTTTGGCGGCTTCTCGGCTGGAAACTAAGGTGGTTGGAGGGTAGAGAAGGCGCTAACTCTCCCGGCAGTTTGGATTGGAAGGTCAGTCATCGAGTTAAATGTACTAGTTACATCTTTGTCTCCTTACAGGTTGATATTGTAGTCACTACAGCTGGGGGTATTGAAGAGGATCTGATTAAATGTCTGGCACCGACTTACCTGGGAGACTTTAGCTTGAAGGGGGCAGACCTAAGGCCTCGGGGCATTAACCGGTAAGTTACACTTGACCTAAGCCTTTTTTTGTTTATTCCGTGACTCCCGAGTCTCGTATCCACTCTCATCTCTTCTTTGCAGGATCGGGAATCTCTTGGTTCCCAACAATAATTACTGTTTATTTGAGGACTGGGTCACCCCAATACTGGATCAGATGGTGTTGGAGCAAGATACAGAGGTGAGTGGAGACTTTATTACACAAGTTGCATCAAATGCTAAACTTGGCAAAACCCAACTTGTTTTGTTGCTAAACGTTTTCTTCTTCCTCCACAGGGCACCAAGTGGACTCCCTCCAAGATGATCGCACGTTTAGGAAAGGAGATCAATCACCCAGACTCTGTGTATTACTGGGCCTATAAGGTATTCAGCCTGACTCACTCGTTTCGAGGCTTCTCCATTCCTATCACTGTAAGTAATACACTTTTGTCTTTGGAATGACAGAACAACATCCCAGTGTTCAGCCCTGCTCTGACGGATGGATCACTTGGAGACATGATGTATTTTCACTCATACAAAAACCCTGGCCTCAAACTTGACATTGTTGAGGGTATGTACATTTGAAATGGCTCTGATCACAGTTTGGATTACTAAAAAAAAAAAATACATATATATATATTTTTCATTCCCACTCATTAGATATACGGAAGTTGAACTCCCAAGTCATCTTTGCGAAGAAGACAGGAATGATAATTTTGGGTGGGGGTCTTATCAAGCATCACATCTGCAATGCTAACCTCATGGTGAGTGTGGGGAGATTCCTTGAGCTGTTAGAGAGTGCACACACCTTGTTCCCAGTATATATTGATAACTACGAATTCAGAAAGCCCTGAGAATCTGCTGCCAACCCCATAAATAGAAAAGACCGTCTCCATCATTCCACCGAATTGAAAGGAATTGAACATCTTAGGGTGGGGCATATGTGCTAGAAACACGGCAGTAGCTTCACTCTACAGGGACCGGAGCCCAAGCAGTGGGGTATTAAGAGTAATGTTTGATAAAGGGGTTAACATTTATTATGATGTAGAGAGGGATATTCTGAGACAATTTGCAATTGGTTTTGGTTTTTTATCATTTGTGGTTTTTGAGTTATTTAGCTTTTTATTCATCAGCCCTCTACTGTGCAATTTCTGCAATCTGGTTGCTAGGGTCCAAATAAACTTAGCAACCATGCACTGATTTGAATAAGAGACTGGAATATGAATAGGAAGTGATAAAAAGCAGTAAATGTGTAGCCTTACAAAGCATTTGTTTTTTAGATGGGGTCAGTGACCCATATTTTTCAAAGCTGGAAGGCAAATAATAGAAAAAGACCAATTATGCTTAGAATATAACAAACTAAAAGGTAACATAAAAGTGAACCACTCCAGATGAACTCCTAAACACTAACCATGCCAGAACCAGATACAGAACACTCATATACTATGAAAATAATTGCAATGACATGGATGGGTCCAAAACACCTCACATTACAGAACTGGATCACACTAGTAAATCAAACCCTGCCTCTTACCAACCTTCACTTTATTAGCCAGAGGTTCGCAAAAATTTTTTTTTACAAAATCTGGAGCCCATGGTCGGAGGCAGGGCTGGGGGGGGGGGGTCGCAGTTCCCTAACGTGAACCCAGAATCCTCAAGGACTCTAATTAAACACTAATGTGATTAACCCTGTGTGTTAATAGGACCTCTCCTGGATGAATGGGTACCTGTCCAATGCCCAAACCATTGAATGAAACATTTATTCAATCTATATTACCTAAACACTATAGTAGAAATGGTTACCTTAACGGCATGTGTTTTGTTTTATGTTGTGGGTTTTAAAACAATAACATTTTACCTTTAAAGGAGAACTAAACCCTAAAAATTAATGGTTAAAAATGCCATATTTTATATAGTGAACTTATTGCACGAGGCTAAAGTTTCAGCTTGTCAATAGCAGCAATGATCCAGGACTTCAAACTTGTCACAGGGGGTCACCATCTTGGAAAGTGTCTGTGACACTCACATGCTCAGTGGGCTCTGATTGGCTGTTGAGAAGCTAAGCTTAGGGCTCGTCACTAATTATCCAGCAGAAAATGAGCTTCCCTGGCTGTAATATAAGCTGATGCTACAGGTTTGCCGATTATTAAATTCTGATGCTAATTGCACTGGTTTCTGTGCTGCCATGTAGTAATTATGTGTATTAATTACTAATCAGACTTATATTGTGACATTTCTATTCTATGTGTACTGTATATTGTGAGTGGGTCCCTAAGCTCAGTAAGTGGCAGCAGCACAGAGCATGTACAGTGAATCAGCAGAAAAGATGGGGAGCTACTGGGGCATCTTTGGAGACACAGATCTTTACTGCTAAATTTCTCCTTTAAAAAAGAAAAAAGCGAACCACCCGTTAAATGGTGCTCTCGCTTTATAAACTATGATGACCAACAGAAGGCTGAGCGGTAATCTGGCCTTATATTTACATGTCTATTAGACTGCCCATTATTGTATGTATCCATCTTGTGTTGGGCTTTGTAGCCCCAGAAACGACAACTTTTTTTTTCTCTCCTCAGAGGAATGGAGCAGATTATGCAGTTTATGTAAATACGGCTCAGGAGTTTGATGGTTCGGATGCCGGTGCGAGGCCGGACGAAGCCGTGTCATGGGGCAAAATCCGTATGGAAGCGAAACCTGTCAAGGTCAGTGTGTGTATCAGAAACCAAACGCTACTCTTCTTTCCTACCATCCGTGCCAACTCTAGCACTTTCTCCCTACAGATCTATGCGGATGCCTCTCTGGTCTTCCCTTTGCTCGTGGCTCAGACTTTTGCACAGAAACAGGCAGATTTCCCTGCTAAAAAGCAAGAAGAGGACTGACACCCTAAAGCTTTATAGCCAGTGCCATCTGTCTTGGCAATCCCCTGCTTGTCAGTTCATACAAACTATGTGTGATCTGCCCCCTGGCACACAACCACATCTTCTCGCACAGTTCTGGAGCCTGTACGCCTGCATTTCTAGGATGTGTGTACATTAGTATGAGTGCAATAATAATGTACCATATAAGCTTCATTTGTACATACACTAGGCAAATATATGTAGGGGGTGGGTAATTATTTAATTTTCTTGCCTGTTGTAATATGTATTTTATGGTGTATATTTAAGTTTTATTTTTGTAAAGGCAGGTGTGAATACAGTGACCCTACCAAACTCGCCAAGCAGACGTTAAGGAACGAAATAAAAAAAAGTTTTCAACAGCAATGTATTGAGTTGTGTACAAAATAGTAAATCAAAGGCTTCAGCTGCCCCCTTCCTCTTCATACGACGCCCCTCTCCAAACCTGCACCCCTCCTTCACTTGCAGTGAGCAGGCAGCACTCTGTGGGATGGAAGGAGAGAGACTGCACAACTGCTTTACCCACGGGAAGTTTCAGAACCAGCGAGCCCTGCAGACATGAGAAGGATAATATATGAACTATATACATTACTTGTAATTAGGGATGCACCGAATCCAGAATTCAGTTCGGAATTCGGCCTGGATTTGGCTTTTTTTCTGCAGGAATCGGCCAATCTGAATCCTAATTTGCATATATAAATTAAGGGCGTGGAGGGAAATTGCGTGACTGTCACAAAACAAGTAAAAAATGTTCCCCTTCCTACCCCTAATTTGCATATGCAAATTAGGACTCGGTTCAGTATTTGGCCGAATCTTTCACAAAGTATTCGGGGGTTCTGCCGAAGCCAAAATAGTGAATTTGGTGCATCCCTACTTGTAATACCCACTTTCCACATCTGTAAAAGGCATTAGACAACTAAGCTCAAGCTGAGGCAATTAAATAGGGAATAAGAATTTCATGATACAGGCAGATGAACTGTGAAAAAAGAATTAGTTACATTTTTATACTGACTTTAAACAACTTCTCCGCTAAACTCGAGCCCACAAATTGGCTGCTAATTGCTTTTGTCTGCTTTAAAGAGCTGCACTTCAAGTTATGTGCTTCAACAATATAGAGGTCTTGGCCAGGACCAGACAATGGTGGTTCTCCGACTGTGTTTCGCCGCAGGTGGAAAATCCGCTGTGTTTCTGCTCCTGGTGCGCCTGCGCTTGGAAGCATTGTTTGTACTCAGGTACAGGTAAAAGTGACGGATTTTGGCACGGATACGCAACATTTTGCATTTCACACCAAAATCCACTCGCAATGAAAATGCAAGGGGGATTAGCAGGCAGAGAATCTGCTACCCTGCTGCCCCCCCTTGCATTTTCAGTTATGTGCTAAACATCGTCTGGCCCTAGCCTTAGGTAAGATGCGATGGCAGGTAGTTCTAGGGAAAGAATCTAGAGCGATAGCAGGTACAGACAGGTAGTTCTAGATCAGGGATCCCCAACCTTTTTCACCCGTGAGCCACATTCAAATGTAAGAAGGGTTGGGCAGCACCATAAGCATGAAAATAGTTCCTGAGGATGTCAATGAAGGGCTGTGATTGGCTATTTGGTAGCCCCTATGTGGACTGGCAGCCTAGAGAAAGTTCTATTTGGCGCTGCAACTTTTTTATGCAACCAAAAACTTCCTCCAAGCCTGGAATTCAAAAATAAGAACCTGCTTTGAAGCCACTGGGAGCAACATCCAGGGGGTTGGGAAGCAACATGTTAAGCTGGCCATAGACGCAAAGATCTGATCGTACGAATCGAGGATTCGTACGATTTTCGGAACGTGTGTGGAGAGTCCCGACATTTTTCGTCCGGCGGAGATCGGTCGTTTGGTTGATCGGACAGGTTAGAAAATTTCTGTCGGCTGCAGATAATATCTCTGCGTGTATTGCCGATCGTACGATTTTCAGTGGGAGACTGTCACTAGCTTTGGTTGGACATAGATATCGTACGATTGCTGTCAGGGGCAGAACATTGCTGATCTGTTCTATAACTACTTTATTTGATCTGACTGGTAAGACTTTGATCTGAATGGTTAGTGGCGGGTCGGGAGATGGGAAAGTCCGATCGTACGATGATTTGTACGATCGGATCTTTGCATCTATGGCCAGGTACTCATGAGTAAGGGTTGGAGATCACGGTTGTAGATAAAGAACCTATAATTAGGTGTTTCATGTAGACATTCCTTAGGACACTAAATGGAGATACATTCCTGCAAATTACTTTCCCACCCTCAGCTCCAGTCTCAGGATGCCCCTCTATTGCGCTCACATGTAATGCCATCAAAGGGAGCTAGACCATAGAAAAAGGGCAGAGGAGAAAGAGCAACAACTGTTACTATAGGACAACGGTACCTCCACCCTCATACAGCAGCCTCATGCCAAAGTAAGAATAAACAGACTGACAGAGGGCCCTGCTCATGTGTGATTACAATCTGGAGCGGTTATGTTAGAATGCCGGCACACCATTGGGTAGTAGGTTGACCTTTTAGGCAACTGCACTATGTACTATACAGTTCACCGTGTCCCAAACATTTATTTGGGAATCACAGTCATATCAAGCAGAAGATCCTATTACATGGCAACATACATTGGGACCACAGACCAATGTTGAGAGTAGGAATCACATTTACTCAATTACCTATGTAGAAAAAAAATTGCTGAGCCCCCTGAAACCAAAGATTAACCTTTCAGGAGTGATGCCCTCCCCGTCCTCTAACAGCACTGGCATTGGGCAATCCCTGCACTGAGTGATCAACAGGGAAATAAAGCTCAATAACTATGAGGCTGTGCACAGATATTCCCAGCAATATAATGTATCAGTAAAAGCCAGTGCCACTATCTGATACTGTGTCCTCTAAGCCATCTTGCTACACTGTCTGAACCAAACAAAACACAGGACAATGGTGTATTGAGTGACAGATAAATCAACACTGGGGTGACACATCCCTGAGGGGACAGAGAATTGGGAAACAGGACGGCTATATCTGGTGTCTGTTTTTAGACAGGATGGGGTTTCAAGCGTTGCGTATGAGGCAAAGAATATTGATTACTCCAACTTGGAAGATGACAGATCTATATATCTTCATAGAGTATAGTCTGTGTTTGATGTCTAAACTATACTCCCAGCAACCTTCGCGGTTCCAGCAGTGCAGCCCTCTATCTTCTTGACTTAAAGGGGTATGCATAAGCACAGTGTGGGCTTCAATACAGTACAATACAGAACACCTGCACTAGAGAGGGTGCTTCATCCTAAAACTAGGAATGTCTGATATCAGGACTTCAGCTCCAGATCTTTATAAATAGATTCCGCCCCTCAGTCAGTTTGCTTTATGGCATTTACGCCCCCTATGCAAAATGTTTGCCATAAATCTACCCTTACCTCCACCAAATCCCAGAAGCACACTGTCCCGTCCTCAGAGCAGCTCAGCACGTGAGTGTCCTTCTCGCTCAGACAGCTGTCCAACTTGTAACTAAGGTTCTGGTGTCCTGTATACCTATGATGTCACACAGTGATGTCATTATAGGTCTCCCCCTGGATATATACATTTTTACTTCAGTAGACACACATTTAATAATTTGGTCCCTGAGACCCACAAGTGGATATTATAAATGAACCAGATATTCAGAGTTCAGGTGAATTGATGACGTTACCTGAACTTTCTTTAAAAATGACATCATTAGTTATAAGTTATAACAGACTAGTGATACTACCAGCACCCAGTCTTTCCATTATAACCTTATAGTGTTGCAATTCAACCAGCCTGGTAGGGCCAAAAGTCTTGCACAAATACCAGCCTCCCTGGAGCCTTAGAGAAGGGCCCATCTCTCTGATGTCACTAACGATACCCCACCACCCAGCCCTTAGCAATAACTGGTGTTTGCAGGACACCCCCTAATCTAATGCAGCAAACCCCCCGTAGTCCAAGAACTCCCTGCAATATATCTGTTATTGTCAGGCCCCAGCCTGTTCCCAGCATGCATTACTCACTCTCCCAGCAGCTCTCCCGTGTCCTTGTCCAGCAGACGCAACGAGGAGTCTAGGGAAGATGCCAGAAGACACTGTGAATCCTGACTGAAGCTCACACATGTGATAGGGCCTGTGGAAAAAGCACTGTATCAATGTTTTATATGCTGGGAATGTTAGGGAAAGCCAGAATTTCCTCTAATTGCAAGACTGTCATGGCTCATTAGTCCTCATTAGCTAGAACTTACTGCCAAGATAATCTGCGAACATCTCTCCTTTCCGAAGGTCATAACGACGCAGGTTCCCATCTACCGACCTGTAATAATACACAGAGGAAAGGTCATTACCCATCTCATATGATGGCATGAAAACGTGAACCATGTTGATACAGACAGGAGGGAGCTATGGGACATGAGTCTGTCCCTCCCACTGCAGGGTGATACAGTGACACAGACAGGAGGGAACTATGGGACATGAGTCTGTCCCTCCCACTGCAGGGTGATACAGTGACACAGACAGGAGGGAACTATGGGACATGAGTCTGTCCCTCCCACTGCAGGGTGATACAGTGACACAGACAGGAGGGAACTATGGGACATGAGTCTGTCCCTCCCACTGCAGGGTGATACAGTGACACAGACAGGAGGGAACTATGGGACATGAGTCTGTCCCTAGCACTCCCCCCACCCTTATAATCACTAAACAAAAGCAAATATTAAATAATGAAACAGACCCTGCCAAAATCTCGTGAGCTGAAACTTTGACACTGGAGATTCCATCTTTGGCTTCATCCATTATCTGAATTGCATCAGGTCTACGGGAGCGGCAGTCCCAGCACCGTATCGAGGAGTCTATAGAGCCTGGGACAGATAGAATGCATCAAAAGAGTGTATATAGTAACATAATGACCCATCCTAACTATAACATTTCCCTGCTGAATTGTGCTTAGTACAGGGAATACCTATGCTGCCATAGTTTTATGGGATCTCTCTGTACAGACTATGAGCAAACTTAGGGGGCTGTTCCTGCTGAATTGTGCTTAGTACAGGGAATACCTATGCTGCCATAGTTTTATGGGATCTCTCTGTACAGACTATGAGCAAACTTAGGGGGCTGTTCCTGCTGAATTGTGCTTAGTACAGGGAATACCTATGCTGCCATAGTTTTATGGGATCTCTCTGTACAGACTATGAGCAAACTTAGGGGGCTGTTCCTGCTGAATTGTGCTTAGTACAGGGGAATACCTATGCTGCCATAGTTTTATGGGATCTCTCTGTACAGACTATGAGCAAATTTAGGGGACTGTTCCTGCTGAATTGTGCTTAGTACAGGGGAATAGCTATACAGGTTACAGAGTATACAGTATATATATATATATATATATATATATATATATATATATATATATATATATATATATATATATCTATATATATATATATATATATATATATATATATATATGGGACCAGACTGTAAATTATATCCTTATAAATGGGGCGTTCTGACGTCAGAACGTGCCGTTTATAACAGGGGGTCCCCAGCCGGCGAATTTGATGCAGCGTGTCCGAATTTGACGATGCACATCCGAATTTGGCGTCGCCGCGTTCAAATTGAACGCCGGCACGCCCAAATTGGACGCCGGCGACTAGAACTGGACACCGACCCCTCTCCCGGCATTTCATGTAGATTATAATGCATAATGTACCCCCTACAGAAATTTATAAAGATATTAGAAGTCGGAGTTATGTGACCTGTATAAAATATATGGTCACATAATTCCTCTGTGACATCATATCTTTATAAATTACAGTAGGGGGTACATTATCCAAATATATATATATATATATATATATATATATATATATATATATATATATATATAATATTTTTTTTTTTTCACTAAAACCCTGTGAGTGCCGAAATCCTTGTTCACTGCTTATTTCCAATGCTGGCACTGAGGTATTAATTTTGTCTACGGAGTGCACCATTCCTTATATATATATATATAGGTAAATTAAGGGGGAGTAGAGCTCCTGCAACTCAGACTCAGAGAGACATTACCTGATATTATCACTGTTGCTTCCTCATTAAACTGCACACAATTCACCTTCTATGGGAAGAAGAGGGGGAGCATTAGCAGTGGGATAGGATTAGAAACGTGACAAAGTGCAAATGGTCGAGTGGGAGAGTTGGGTGAAGACTCACCCCTGCATGTCCACGGAATTTCCTGACCACCTGACCCTGTGCCACATCCCACAGAATGACAGTCTTATCTGAGCTACAGGAGCACAGCTGGCTGTTGTCATATGACCTGCGGAGTGGAAACGATGGGGATTTTACAGGTGAGAAGAATCGGAATCTTGATCAGACACAGTAAAAGAGATTCCATAAATAGACTGAAGGAACTATCACTGCCACCAGAGGGCACCCTCACCCTCAGGCACCAGCAGTAGCTCTGCATTCCCTCTTGCTATGCAGGTTCTGACAGATTACAGCACTAATTATATATATATACATACATATGTCAATTTGTAATTGTAATAACAGACCTATAACAATGCATGACAATGCTTAGAATATATTTGTTTTTTTTCAATGCGAATATTCCAGCTCTGCATTTTTTATAGGTATAAACCAACACCCGTCTCCTTAGGTACTTACCCCGCTGTATCCAACACCTCATACCCATGGCCACTGTAGGTTTTCAGCAAACTTCCCTTGTGTGGATTCCAGAGCTTGAGTGACTTGTCGCTGCCGCAGGTCATACAGTAATTGCCATCCACTAATAAACAAAGAGCACTGCTTAGTATTCACAGCCAAGAACTGCCATGTGTAACTACAGGATACCACATCATGCAGCTCTACAACCCTCCTGTTTTGTTGAAATTGTAGTTTAACAACATCTGTAATGTCCACTGGGACAGAATGTTCTGTTATAAAGATAGCTAGAATCTCAGCTGCCATAAAGCAGGACAGGACTGCTGCTTACAATGGGGATCAGATAAGATCTGTGCAGCCACTGGGACAGAATGTTCTGTTATACAGACAGCTAGAATCTCAGCTGCCATAAAGCAGGACAGGACTGCTGCTTACAATGGGGATCAGATAGATCTGTGCAGCCACTGGGACAGAATGTTCTGTTAAAATTTCAAGCAAACCGCACTTACTCTTCAGTTCACTTTCCGAAGTATGGGTGCTCGTCATAAAAACCTGTTCACCAAGGTCCCCACTTGAATACGTTTCTCACCAATGACAGCACTCCAAATTCTTTTTACGATTAAAATTTGCCTTTACCCATTCCATCAGACGCAGCATAAGCATGCAACGTTTCGAGTGGCACTCCATTCTTTATCAAGCATTGATAAAGAGTGGCGTGCCACTCGAAATGTTGCATGCTTATGTTGCCCCATGATGGAATGAAAAAAGGCGAATTTTAATCATAAAAAGTATTTGGGTATTTGGAGTGCTGTCATTGATGAGAATGAGAGTACAGCAACACCTTACTTTAGGATGAAGATTCTCATGTAGCTGGAATGGATTAATAGATTCATAGGGAGACAGTATAGATGTTCAGAAGCCTAGCCTGAAATTCTAGCCCTAAAATTTTGCTGCACTAGACCCGGGCCTTTGTGGCCTTGGCACAAATCGGGGCCTGAGAGCATCTCTGTAGGTATTTGGGGTGCACACATGGCATCAACACATATAAGATCTCATCTTAATATCTTTTCTATCTTCATTCTATAAATAAGCAGACGAAAGTCTTATCTTCCATGTCATCTACATCTCTACCCAACTTCTGGGGAACTATTACTAACAGGAAAAGGGGAACAAGCTACACCCAGTTTAAAGGAACATTCAGTGTAAAAATAAAAACTGGGTAAATAGGCATTGCAAAATAAATAATGTTTCTAATATAGTTAGTTAGCCAAAAATGTAATGTATAAAGGCTGGAGTGACTGGATGTGTAACATAATAGCCAGAACACTACTTCCTGCTTTTATAGCTCTCTAACTCTGAGTTAGTCAGCGACTTGAAGGGGGGCCACATGGGACATAACTGTTCAGTGAGTTTGCAATTGATCCTCAGCATTCAGCTCAGATTCAAAAGCAACAGATATGACCCATGTGGCCCCCACAAGTCACTGATTGGTTACTGCCTGGTAACCAATCAGTGGAAACCAAGGAAGCTACAAAGCAGGAAGTAATGTTCTGGCTATAATGTTACACATCCAGTCACTCCAGCCTTTATACATTACATTTTTGGCTAACTAACTATATTAGAAACATTTTTTATTTTGCACAGACTATTTATTTACCCAGTTTTTATTTTTATACTGAGCAATTCCTTTGATATCGTCTTTCCCCATCCATGGCATTATGGTTCAGGTTAAGTTAAAAGTAAGGGCTTGGGTGGGTGCAGGTTCTCTAGGGGCTGACTAAGCTTGGGTTCTGGTCATAGTTTGTGTGACCTGCACATAACTACTATGTTTGTCTGCCTTCTTATGCCTTCATTTATTTGTTTGCACATCCTGGTAATTCCCCAAAACAATAAACCACTCACTGGTCCCATCTGTGGTTGCATTTGGGTGGTTCTTGGTACAGCCCCATACAACCCATCCAACAACAACTCATTGTCTACCCTTTTTGTTTGCTCTCTGGAAAGTGATTTTAAAGGCCAAATCGAAGCCTGGGCTAGCACTCTTTAATTCACCCAGTGCAAAAGGATGTCCAAAATCCTGACCACCTGACCAAAAGGCTCATAACAGCAAAATCTTCAGAATCGCTTTAAAGCAACAGTAATGTCAAAATATGAAAGTGTTTTAAAATAATGAAAATATCATGTAGTGTTGCCCTGCACTGGTAAAACTGATGTGTTTGCTTCAGAAACACTACTATAGTTCATATAAACAAGCTGCTGTATAGCAATGGCGGATATTGAAAAAAGTCTATATAGCACAGATTAAATAGTGGATAACAGATAAAACCATTATGTTCTACAGAGCTTATCTGCTGTGTAACCTGAGCCTTTTCCCCTTTGAATGGCTGCCCCCATTGTTACACAGCAGCTTATTTATATAAACTATAATAGTGTTTCAAACACAGCAGTTTTACCAGTGCAGAGAAACACTGCATTATATTTTTATTACTTTTAAACAATTACATTTTTTGATGTTACGGTTTCTTTAATCCATGGACTAGGGAGGGCCCCAACCCCTCAGAAAAAGACCCAGACGGGCAAGGGTCTTTAGGTCCAGTTTGCCGCAAGGTTAGGGGGACCCCTTTATCTATATCCTCCATACAAAAGGCTAATAAGGGTCAAGACTTCCATAAACCCCTGAGAGGGGGCCAGGTTTTCAGGGGGAAGAAGCACAATGGCCACACATCTCCCCCATTCTGCAGACCCATACGTGTCTACGGCACTAGATTCTTGGAGTAAAAAGAAAAATGCTGTGACAAAATAGGAGCCGATAATGTTACTTGCCTTTAGGGTTGCCAACTTTTCATAAATTTTCTACCAGCCGGTGATGGGGGGGCGAACAAAAGGGGCAGGTTGTGATGAAAAGGGGGCGGGCCATGATGAAAAGGGGCATTTTGTACCATAAAAGGGGCGGGGCCACATTGCAGTGATGGCCAGAAGAAGGAGAACACGTATGTTTAAAGTGCATTGGAGGTAGGCCAAGGGGTTTTGTTAAGGGTAAATTTACTGGCAACTACATTGCCGGTAAATTTGTAATACAAGGCTTGGTAGGTGTTTGTAATACCAGCTGGCAGGGTCAGACTAAGGGCCTACTGGTGCTGCTGTCCCAGGGCCCCCCTCTGGACCCCGCCGCGCGTGCACGGTTTTTAATGCGCATGCGCTTTTTTACACGCACACTCTTTTTCTTGCAGCGCCAGGAAGATTATCCAGGTTGCAGGTCTGGGCAGGCAGGGCCCAGCGGGTTTTTTCTCTATGTCCCGCCGGCCCAGTCCGACCCTGCCGACTGGGTATTAACCCTACTTGCCCGTAGTCAAACAACTGGCCCTGCTTCCTTTCTATACAGTCAAACTGCAGCCCTATCACATGTTATGGTGAGGATTCTGTATATCAGATACACATCAGCAAAATGCAGAAATAAACTAGAAACAGGAACAATAGCTTGTTGCTAAACTATGTGCTTTTGGCATTGGCACCCGAGCTTCTAATTGGACTTTCAGTTTTGTATCTGGCTATGGAGAGGTCTTGTGAGACAGAAGTTTTTGATGTCCCCCTGACTATACAGAAGCTGCTAAGTTCCTGTTTACAGACACAGCCGAGGATGTAACACCATCATGTTCTTTAAATAAACTCTATCACAATTTGCTACACTTGAAGGAGAGGGAGGTTGATTTGAAACTGTACTGGATATAACCATCTGATATATAAAAATGTATAAAAATACCTAATGGTTTTAGGGTCATACCCACCATTGGCCGTAACAATTAGGGGGGGGGAATTCACAAAAGTGTCGGGAACGAAAAAATGTCTTTAAAATGTCGTAGAAAGTGTCGTAGCAACAGCTGACAAATTCACAGAGAATTTCTCCGCCAATTTTCCGACATGTGCGACACTTTTGAATTAGTGTCGTTAAAAGTGGGCGTGGTTTTTTCGGCGCCACTTTTCCCGACATTTTTATGAATTACTCGTAAACTCATTTTTTTTACCGACAATTTTTCAGACACTTTAGGCTCTCCAAAATGAAAATGTCAGACAAATTGTCGTTTAAAAAGTCTTGGTAAATGTCGTTTGTACGATGAAAAGATATACGACATTTTAGAAAATTGTCAGACTTACGAGACATTCAGAGATGGGAACATCTGCCTTTGTGAATTTGCCGTTCATACGACATTTTACAAATTTGTTGACCGCCACTTCTGGGTTACTTTTTTTACCGACACTTTTATGAATTCCCCCCTTAGAGTTCTGTAAAGATTGGTTTCAGATTCTCAATAAGTGTTCTCTTGATCTTCTGCTGTTAGTAATAGAAGAGGTGTACAAAAATATTATTACTGTACGTACTGAAATTTCTGCTTTTAAACAGACACATTTAAATACTTTAAAGGCTGACAGAGAGAGTAAGTGGGTAGAGAAATCTGAACAACAATTAATACTTTACACCTCTGATCTACACAAGTTTAATGGTCTGGCCACATGAGCAGATTCAGGGAGATTAGTCGCCCCATCGACAAATCTCTTATTCTTCGGGGGAACTTATCTCCCAGAACTGCCTTCTCCCTGCCCTCCGCCAGTTTGGGGGAATGCACATGCGGTGCTTCGTTTTCTGAAGTCGCCCGAAGTTTCCTTGTGAGGCAACTTCGGAAAACGAAGTCGACGACTAGCAACTAATCTCCCCGAATCTGCTTGTGTGGCCTGACCCTTAAAGACAAAAGGTACACACTGTGACTGCGGACTATTAAAATAGAAAAGTTTACAGGTGGTTGACTGGAGGGGAGAACACAGGCAGAACTGTTTCATAGAGACAGAGGTTATTTAATCATTATAACACTGTTGACTCTTCTCCCTACACTTCATCCCCTTCTGATATTGAAACAACTAAATAGAGTAAGGGAAGTGCTAGAGGGCGACCTGTACAAACACCAATAGACACTACTACTACAGCGCTGCGCAATATGTTGGCGCTATATAAATACATGTTAATAAATAATCTTAGGCCAATCTGGTGCACTCGCGACCAAAATAAACAAATGCCTGGGTGCTGGTTTAAAAATGATAGCATAAACAAAAACCAACAAACCGAACTCCAAGGACTTTGTGATGTGAAACAAACAAATTACTCTTTATTACGACATTTCTACTATAAACCTTTTTACACAGGAGAACCCCACCTTCCTGAACTGATCGCCCCGGAAAACCTCGTAATAAAGAGTAATTTGTTTGTTTCACATCACAAAGTCCTTGGAGTGCGGTTTGTTGGTTTTTGTTAATAAATAATAATACCTCCAACACATCATTTCAATCTACTCCTGGGTCCAGTTTTTTAGGTACAACTCGATCCAAAACCAGGGACGCCCACACAAGAGAAGGGGTGGGGCTAGACATCTATGTACCAAGATCCAGACATCGCCAAGGAAGTAGTGTTTAATTTAAGCTTCCCTAAATAAGACAGAAAAGTGTGTGCTCTCAAAGGGTCTCTCTTTTATAACAACTACTAAATTCAACTCATTAGACCTGATGATACATACACCACTTCCAGCGGAACACAAAACTAATGGAACACTTTAGAACTGAGAATAAGTCCAAGAGGGTTCCTTTTTGTAACAAGAGCCCATATGAACCCCCTTAACACCCCTAAGTCCATTGAGGCTTTTACCCGCTTACTTATTGAAGAGACTAATAAACTTACACCAAGGAGAAATCACACGAAGAATGAACTAGAAGCCATTCACAACCACCAGATACCATCCAAAAATCATATGAGAGACTGACATTTGTAACTACCTTTTCTCCTCATACCAAGGATATGTCTAAGGGTATTTTTGACCATTGGACTGTGCTACAAAAGGACAAGACGTTACCACTTATAGGAGGGGCCGGAACTTGACTGACTTGTTAGTGAAAACAGATCGAATTCATTGCCATCAAAAAACAGGAACACATAAAATTCTGGTAGTGCTGGTTCCCCACTTTTAAGGGGTACATACTTGGCCTAGCATCCAATGTAATTTTGGAAGAGCCCTCTATATTTGTAAAATGACCAGTGCCATGCAGGCTTTATATTAACATGTTAATTGGCACTGAAAAGATTCCTCTCACAGTTCCAATGGGACTTCTGGGAGTTGGAGTCCTCCCCCTAACAACCTTATGGACCACCTCCCTTAGTGAAGGTGGTGGGCACCGCCCATTAGTAACTAATGTTGATATGGGAGATAGGAGGTGTATCCTCCACCAAATCTGTTGGACTTTGTTTCCACCTTATCTTTTGGGTCCTGACTCTTATCAATGGTGATAAAGAGACATGAAACACACATTAGATTGCTAAAAAGTATATATATTAAAAGAAACTTTATTTTATAGTTTAACACCTGGTATATACCGGAAGATTAGCATAGCTAATAAGACCCTGGTCAGTTAATAAAGTATTGTAATGTACTATGCACATTTTTTTATGGTAATGATGTTTGCTGATGATTTGGTGGTCATCACCTGTGTCTCACTTTTCCTCCCACAGCTGTGTGTTTAATTTGACACTGTTTGCTGGGTTTATTCACTTTGAGTCCAGTGAAAAACTATAAAAAATGTAAGATGTTCCACACTAAGACCTGAGTCATCTGGATTAATTTCTTTGAGTATATATATATTAGGGATGCACCGAATCCACTATTTTGGATTTGGCCGAACCCCCGAATCCTTTGCGAAAGATTTGGGCAAATACCGAACCGAATCCTAATTTGCATATGCAAATTAGGGGTTGGAAATGGAAAAAAATTTTTACTTCCTTGTTTTGTGACAAAAAGTCACACAATTTCCCTCCCACCCCTAATTTGCATATGCAAATTAGGATTCGGTTCGGCCCAGCAGAAGGATTTGGCCGAATCTGAATCCTGCTGAAAAAGGCAGAATCCTGGCCAAATCCCGAACCAAATCCCGAACCAAATCCTGGATTCGGTGCATACCTAATATATATCTATATATAAAGATATGTATATTATTTAGAGATGATTCTGAATTAGAACATAGCCTTCGTTCACCTTCCTCTGGATCAACTATAATGTAAGCAGGTTTTTGTTTAGACAAACAGGATGAACTTTAGTTTTTTTTCAACCTCATGTTAATTCTATCATTAGAAAAATGCGATTAACAGAATCAGCAGCATCTGCCGTAACTTGTATGTGTAACATGGAGTGTAAAAAGTCACACACCGGTTGTGGTGTTTGTTCTTCCTCTAGCATTGCATCAATCACGGATTTAGCATCCAGCTCCCTTGGGTTCAGTTACAGCTGATTAGGGAACCCAGCATTTACTTCCAGATCAAGCTTCCCTTATGCCCTTACATGTAAATTATCAGAGCAGGCTGGGGGTGCATATATATATATATATATATATATATATATATATATATATACTCTTATTGATACAATTTGTTACGCTCTTTTCGGAGGCGTGTCGGCGTTGTTAGCACAGCCTAATCTGTTGGTCGGAGCCTGTTTTCTGGAGTTCGGGTGAGTGCTCTCCTTTTGCGCTACTATTGGGGGTGCATATATGCTTGCTCCAAATTGCTAGCAGCATATATGGGTACAAGTAATTACAAGCAACATGGGCATAGCATTGATTTGTGTTAGATTTTGCATATATTGTAGCACTTTGCCATTGCCCTTGCATTTCTATATGAGTCATAGTAACCGAGGCTGGAAAAAAGACACATATCCATCAAGTTCTGCTCTTTGTGCATGTGGTTATTACAATATTACTATATATATATATATATATATATATATATATATATATATATATATATATATATATATATATATATATATATATATATATAACGTAACACCATGGAACGGGACCCTTTCATTAAAATCCCAAGTTACAGACTCCAAAGCATTTCCTTTTATAATAAAATACGTTGCAGACCATGTAACATTGCATGAACAAATACACTTATATGAGTCCTAGTAACCGAGGCTGAAAAAAGCCACATATCCATCAAGTTCTGCTCTGTGTGCATGTGGTTATTACAGAGTCTCTGGCTAGCCCAGGGGAAGGTAAATAAAATACGAGGTTTATAGGAAAACCCTATATATAACATAACACCAGGGAATGGGACCCATTCACTAACTAAAGTTACAGACTCCAAAACATTTCCTTATATAATAAAATTCATTGTAGACCGTGTAACATTCCATGAACACAGCCCTGATACAAATAGACATGCACAAGGAACACAAGGCACAGACAGAATGTTTGAGTGTACTTACCATTGAATCTAACTGCCCGCACAGCCCCCTGATTGCACTCTATTTTGTGCTGCAGTTTCTGGGGTAGCTCTGGCGCTTTGGGTTTTGGAGCAGGAAAGGACATGGCGACAGCAAATGGCATCAGCCACACGGTGACCTGGGCCTGAGTAAAGAGAATCTATTAAATCTGCGTCATGCTGCACAAATGTCACTATTAGATACAAACACTCTCTACATATAAACAGGTAGTTGTCAACAGGGCTGTTGCCATGACCTTAAAGGACCTTTTCAGAGCCTTCAATCTTTTATTTTTTTACAATTTTCCAAAAACGTAAGTTTAAAGCTTAATGTCCCTGTTTCTGGTGTTTCAGTCTGGCAGTTCAGTAATTCAGGGGCAGATTTTGAACAGTTACAATTTGCTACATTTAATTGATACAATTAGTTGATACATTTCTCAGCAGCATTTCTGGATTATTAGCAACTATTGTATCAATTCTAACAGCTGCTTTTAAAGCGAAACTCCACACAAACATAACTTTAGCTTTTTGAAAAGTAAACATAATTTCAAGCAACTTTGCAATATACATCAATTAAAAAATATGCAGACTTTTCATGATTTTTAATAGTTTGGAACAGTTCCCTAAGCCTAGCCCCCTGTTCTCCTGCTGATCTGTCTGACTACTTTGCTGAGCTGGCTGACTACTGTTACTTTGTATCAGCAGCCATCTGTCCTCAGCCTGCATCCTCCAAACCCCACAATTCCCTGCACAAGTGATTCCAATAAGGAAAGGAACATCCCAGTGCAATGCATTGTGGGTTATGTAGTTCCTGCATGCTGTCTGTAAGCTGTGGAGAAGTTGTTACAATTTGTAACATCAGTGTTTAGTCCCTCCTTCCATATCAGGATCCCAAATGAGCTTGAGGAAAGTCTAATATAAGCCTGAAACTTTGCTGTATTTTGTCTGAATAAAGGCCTTCAAATAAAGGCTTTTAAAGAAAATTCCTGTTGGGTGCTGTCTATTTTGCAAAGGATTTCAAATGATGCAGAAAGAAAAGAACTGTTAAACAGCCAGATTTCAGCAGAGAAAATGTCATTTATTCATACTTTTTGAAGAAACAGGTAACTGAGTTGGTTATATTAGGGGTTTCTGTGTTATGTGGGCCTCTTTATCAAATTTTGGGTTGAAACTCAGGGATTCTGCTCAGCAGGGACAAAGATAAGAAATGTATCAACTAAATGTATCACTTAGGACAGTAAAAGAGTCAGCGACCCCCCTCCAAGAGCTGCTTTAGAAGGTGGAAAATGAAACTTTACACTTCAATATCAGAGAAATGGTCGCAAATAAAAAAATAGAAAGCAATTGGAAAAAGTCTTTATTTCTGGTGAACTATCTAAAACCAACTAAACTGAAAAAATGGTTTGAAGGTGAACAACCCCTTTTAGACAGGACAATCTGGTTGGCAGTTTATTTAAATGCACAATGCAGGGCAGTCTACTATGTGAAACTATTAATTATCCAGTCCAAGATGTGGAATATATATATATATATATATATATATATATATATATATATATATATATATATATATATATATATATATATATATATATATATATATTACACAAAAGCCATGAATATCTTGTACATTATACCCTTATAAACAGTGATAAATTATACCTTTATAAACTATAAAATATGTATTTGTGGTCACAGCCTCTTTGCACCCCCGCCTAATGGTTTTAAAAAATAGTGGTGAGCACAACTTTCCCTTGCTTGTTATAGTTATACAGGAGCAGTGACCAGCTCCATGTTGTAGCTCCCACCCTTCCCAGCTATAGTCAGGTGATCCCACTGGTGTCTAATAAAAGGGCAGTTTTACTTTGAAAGCAGTAAGTAAGTTGCAGGTAAAACTTAGTCCCTTTGTAAAATGTATAATGAAACTATAAAATTCTTAATGAATCAGATAAAATTGAGCGTAGGACTGGCCAGATATGGGATGACTTTGACATAGTTGTTCAGCTTAAATATATTGCAATATATGGACAAACAATCCCTGTGTTGTTTAAAGGGTAAGTCATTTTTCAGTAGCAGTATGCACAAAATGTCTCTGTCTTAAATATATTGATAATGGGTTGAGTGCAGAGGACTCTTGTATTTGTCTATATATATATATATATATATATATATATATATATATATATATATATAAAAATCGCAATCTGTAGTGTTAATAAATGCCTGGGTGCTGGTTAAAACATAAATAGCAAAATGGTCAATAAACCGCACAACCAGGACTTTCGTAAGATGTGAAAAAACAAAATTTACTTTATTTTCGACGTTTCGGCTCCTAACTTAACCTAACCTGAAGACGGCTTAAGTTAGGAGCCGAAACGTCGAAAATAGAGTAAATTTTGTTTTTTCACATCTTACGAAAGTCCTGGTTGTGCGGTTTATTGACCATTTTGCTATATATATACACACACACACAAAAGCCATGAATATCCTGTAAATTATATCCTTATAATACACAAAAGCCAAGAATATCTTGTAAATTATATCCATATAAACGGTGAGTTCTGATGTCATCAGTTATAAACGGTGAGTTCTGATGTCATTTCAGTCACATGACTCATTGAAATTTGTGTATTATAATAAATAAAGTACCCCCAGTTGTAGAATATGAGGATATTAGAAGTTACCTCAGAGTTCCATGACCTGTATAAAAACACTCGGCCTTCGGCCTCGTACTTTTATATGGGCATGAAACTCCTTGGTAACTTGTAATATCCTTATATTTTACAAGAGGGGGTACTTTATTCACTATATAATACACAAAAGCCATGAATATCTTGTAAATTATATCCTTATAAAGTTTCTTGATAAAGCTGAGTTCTGATGTCATCAGTTATAAATGGTGAGTACTGATGTCATTTCTGTCACATGACTCACTGAAATTTGTGTATTACAATAAATAAAGTTCCCCCAGTTGTAAAATATGATGACATTAGAAGTTAACTCGGAGTTCCATGACCTGTATAAAAACACTTGGCCTTTCGGCCTCGTGTTTTTATATGGTCATGAAACGCCTCGTCCTATAATAGCTTTATATTTTACAAGATGGGGTACTTTATTCACTATATAAACGGCTCTTAGTGATGTCAGTTATAAACTGAGCTTAGTGGTTATTTTTGTCACATGACTCACTGAAACTTGTGTATTATAATAAATAAAGTACCCCTTGTTGAATAATATGAAGATATCAAAAGTCACCTCAGAGTTCCATGACTTGTATAAAGGAACTCGGCCGAAACTCCTCTGTGACTTATAATATCCTTATATTTTACAATAAGGGGTACTTTATTCACTATATTTCAGTTAAAGGAAAAGTAAACAAAGTCTTTAATCGTAAGGCACCTGCACAGGCCTCTCTCACCAACAGCTCCAGAGATGTGACTAGATGTCACTGGGCCCACAGCAAGATTGTGCATTTGGTAAAGAGAAGAGGGAGGAGCTGAGACACAGAGATACATAGAAGAGAAAGTAGTGATTTGTAGCCACTCTAAACAATAACATAAAGGGAGAATGGCTGCAAGGGCCTAATAACCCAACCCCCTCTTACTCACATACTGATTTTCCTCTCCAGCCACCTACTAATACATTCCCAAGCTTTGGTGTATAAACATTAAACACGTGCTCCTCCTACAACGAAACTTCCCGTTCCGGTGATCACGTGTCCCTAGACATCCGGTCTCAGTGCCGGAAGCAGCTGGTTCGGGTCGCCACTTGGCTCAGGATTAGTCCAGATTCATCAGTCGGAGAGAGAGAGATGACGGGGAATGGAGCGAACGACCCGAAGAGACCGGGGAAAATACACCGGTAATGCAGAGGGTTTTTTTTTTTTCTACTGACTTTTTATAGAATCGATTGTGTGCTCTGCTACTGCCATAGATTTATCCCACTATTGATTTTAGCGTTGGAAAGAAATAGCCTTTGCCCAGGCCCCTCCATCCCTATGTGTAGTCAGATACTATGGCTTATATTATATGTTTATGGTACAGAGATTCATCTATATACCAAAAGCTATAGGGGAATCGTGGGAGTTGTAGTTCAACCACAGCTGATTTGTTATATCTAGCCCCCCCACTCTTCAATTGTCTCTAAAGCTGGGCATACAAGCACTTTTTTGGCTGATTTGGACCCCCATTTGTTGAGTCAGATTGGGCTGATGAAGCGGGTGATCCCATCATACTGTGTTGGGCCTGAGGAGGGGTCCTATGGGCTCATGTCTTTGTTTCTGATGGGTTCCTAAAGGTATCTCTAAATCAGACCCAGTCAGCAAACTATATGCCAATATACGGGGTCCGCCCTGCCAATATCTGCCTGAAAATTGACCAGATATGAAATTGAAAATCACGTTGGACAAGGAGTGGTCTCCATAAGCAGGGGCTGCCTACGCTATAGCCTAAGGGCCTAGTGTGATCAGGGGACCATTTCTATTTTCTTTTAATATTTACTTTTATTTTATCTGTGAACCTGCTGGGAGAAGACGACAGGCAAGGTTTGTGCACCCGGATACATTCACATCCAGTGATGTCACTGCCAGAACCCAAACCTGACCCCGCGTAGACAGCTCAGCTGCACATGATCCCAGATCTGGGGGTGCACCGAATCCACTATTTTGGATTCGGCCAAACCCCCGAATCCTTCACAAAGGATTCGGCCGAATCCGAATACTAATTTGCATATTATTCTCTACTTCCTTGTTTTGTGACAAAGTCACGTGATTTCCCTCTCTGCCCCTAATTTGCATATGCAAATTAGGATTCAGATTCCGTTAGGCTCGACCGGACAGAAGGATTCGGCCGAATCTTGGATTCGGTGCATCCCTACCCAGATCGGAACACATCTGCAGCCAGCAGTAGCCTAGAAGGTGCCCTGTGTGGATGTAACCTAGGACCCTACACTGGATGAGCCAACAATCAGATCAGCCCAATTTGGCCAAACCCAGGGGCCCCAGCAGGTGGGCCAGAACATGATGCAAATGTTGTGGATTTTTGAGTGATTATTTCTCTGCCATACTTAGGGTTGCCACCTGACCGGTATTTTACTGTCCTGGCTGGTAAAAATGATGGTTGATCCCAATGTTATTAATAGGGAAAAAAAAAATATATAGGAATGCCGGTACTTTTTTCCAGAAAAGGTGGCAACCCTAGCCATACCCAATGGAAGTGATGAGTTACATAAAGCATACAGTTAAAACCAATAACTGGTGATATATAATCATAGGAGATAATGCACGAGTGTGTAGCTTTGCTATATCCATCACTGAGTGAACTATAGACCAAATCTGAATTCTACACAGGACACTTCAGCCTCAGCGATAGGGGAACTTTACTTTATTTGGGATGGAAGTTCTGGAGAAAATATATAATGAAGACGTATAATGTGCATGCTGATACTTTATTCCCTTAATCATAATAAATCTGTATTTGCATAGGTATAAAGCCCCAACCACAGAGAACTCTCCAACTCTAGACGATCCTACGCCTGATTATATGAACCTGCTGGGGATGATATTCAGTATGTGTGGTCTCATGCTTAAGGTACGTTTGCAAGAAACAGCCAAGATTTCTTTGAATATCTATTGAGAGCAGTTGTAGGAACTAGTAGGAAGCTGTAGGAACTAGTACATTGCTGGGAATAGTAGTTCTATATAACATAGAGAGCTAAGGTTGTCTACTCCTACCCTTGAGTTTACAGTCTATGAAGATAACCGGAGTAGGATAAATTGGATTGCAGGCGGGATAATCTTATTATAATATGCTGTGTAGAAGTGACCAGATGGTGTTGTATATGTTTCCTTTACAAGCTGGGGATTTATGGCACAAGATGAGCTATGCAAGATGCTTGGCGTTTCAGAGATTGTTTTCATCAAGAGAAAAATCATATGCATGTATTGGACCTGTTACCCAGAATGTTTGGGACCTGGTGTTTTCCAGATAACGGATCTTTCCATCATTTATATCTTCATACCTTAAAGGAGAACCAAACCTTTAATTATAAAAACCCCTACCCTATATAGACCCTGCTCCCCCTCCAGCCTAAGTGTTACTCCCGTTAAATGCCCTTACCTCTACTTACCCTTCAGTACAGATTCTGTGCAGCACGGGCTCCAATTGTGCATGCACCGATACTCCACTCTCTTCCCGAAGATTACCAGGGAGGAAGGTCTATGTAGGGTTGGGTTTTTTAAATTAAGGGTTTGGTTCTCCTTTAAGTCTACTAGAACATCATGTAAACATTAAATAAACCCAATTGGTTGATTTTGCTTCCAATAAGAATTAATTATAATTATTAATTTTTAAAAATTTGGATTATTTGGATACAATCCAGTCTATGAGAGATTTCCCATAATTCGGAGCTTGCTGGATAATGTGTTTGAGGATAACTGATCTCATACCTGTACTGTTCATGCATACTGTGTTTTTTGGTGTAGCGTCATCTGTGCAGATCTAGTATATGAAAGGGAGCTACCATGTTGCTTGTATCTTAGTTCTCTTTAAAACTATCCTCTTTCTGACTCTCCTACATTTAATATGGATAAAGCCTCAATAAAAATGTGTTTTGTTCTGCATTACATTTGTCCTTATTGTTTATTCTCTCTCCCCCTTATTAGCTGAAGTGGTGTGCATGGATTGCAGTTTATTGCTCCTTTATCAGCTTCGCCAATTCTCGCAGCTCTGAAGACACCAAGCAAATGATGAGCAGCTTTATGTAAGTTCTGCAGGAGGCCTAAGGAAACTGGCAGCTTTGGTTGCCTGGGGCTATGGTTAATTTGAGGTGATTGGGGGGGTGGAAGTGAGATATGGATAAGAACGTATAGGTAGCTTGGAAAAGAAGATAAATATTGTAGGGCAGAGAGACCAGGGAAATGGAGTTGGGTTAATGAGCGAGGAGTACTGTGGAGAAGAGAGACCAGGGAGGGAGTAATGGAAGTGCAGGGGTCAAGTTGGGTAGAGGGAACTGTTATACAGAGGACAAAAATGTGAGGCTGGAATGATGAAATACTGAAGCTGGGTGGACTTTGTTGCTCCTGAAAGAGTAAGGCTGGGGTATGAAAGAGAGAGAGTGTATGTTTGGGAAAATTGAACTTTTATGCTGAAAGAGAACTGTTGCTGATCGGTTGCTTGATGTACTAATTAATAATAATTCAGTACTAATTAATAATAATCAATGTATTGTTTTCTCCCAGGTTATCCATCTCTGCTGTGGTAATGTCTTATCTACAGAACCCACAGCCCATGTCGCCTCCCTGGTAGCACCGACTATTCCATCCTGGCCTGGAGAATCTCTTTATACTGTCTGTCATCACCTGTAGCCCCCAGGTTTGGGGTGTCTTTCTCAATAAATAGACTGATTTTGGAGATATTTGCATCTGTAAAAGAGTCTTTGCTGCCCTGTCTGTACCCAAGTAGTGCTTTTGGGTTCTGTGTTGTCAATGCAGTAACAAGCGTGGCCATCTGCAAATAGGAACAACGGGAATACATAAACCGAGTAGAATCTGTCACCTGGCATACTCTAACTTCAGATCCTACATCCATAGCAGTTAAAATTGAAACCAAAAAAAAATGTTAATTTACTCATTGATTCATTAAATTTTCTATTACTAGCAGTTTCTGAGATATTTACATTTTTAGACTTCTAGTACAAGTATGGGATCCATTTACTGGAAACCCGTCATCCAGAAAACTCAGAATTACAGAAAGACCGTCTCCCATAGACTCGATTCTAATAAAAAAATTAAAATTGGTGGTTTCCAGATTCTGAGCTGTTACAATTGCTGTATTAGTTGATCCATTTCTCAGCAGCGTCTCTGGAGTATTAGCAACTATTGTATCAATTGTAACAGCTGCCTGTAATGAAACTCAGGGATTCTGCTCAGCAAGGACAAAGATAAGAAATTTATCAACTAAATGTATCCATTTAGAACAGTTTACCCCCCCCTCCCAGAGCTGCTTGAGAATCTCATCCCTCCCAACTGTATTTCATGAGATGGTGGTGGCCTCATTAAATGCTGGTGGTCAAAGCCTCCTATTAATTGTGTCCCTCTTTTAATATTTTAGTGCTGGGAAGTATGCCATCTGCATAGGGATTACCATATATTTATAAAACGTTAACATATTCTGCAGCATTGAATATAAATGGGTGTGTACAATAAAGTGATTCTGACACTAAAAAAAACTATAATTCAAAATATTAATGTATATTAACTTTTAGTATGCTGTAGAGATATTCTGAAACAATTTGCAGTTGGTTTTCACTTTTTATTATTTGTGGGTTTTGAGTAATTTAGCTTTTTATTCAGCAGCTCTCCAGTTTGCAATTTCAGATATCTGGTTGCTAGGGTCCAAATTACAGTAGCAACCATGCATTGATTTAAATAAGAGACTGGAATAGGAGAGGCTCAGAATAGAAAGATGAGTAATAAAAGTAACAATAAATTTGTAATCTTACAGAGCATTTGTTTTTTAGATGGGGTCAGTAACCCCCATTTGAAAGCTAGAAAGAGTCAGAAGTAAAATGCAAATAATCCAGAACCAGAATGGCATTTCTCCAAGCATCTGGGGAGAAATGCAATGATAGAAATTTGGGGCCAGAATATATTAGTGGGCTGGTGGTGAAATGCTACAACTAGCAATTTTAATCCCATAGTTTGTTGAAAGATGGGAAATGTGGTTTTACAACACAAAAGAGCATAGGCAGATGGTGGTTCTTTTGTTCAGGGAGGCTAAAATGTGTTAGTATATGACTGCAATGACCGTTACCATCCTATAACATTTTTTTTGTCACACCCGTTATTAACTCTATTGTTCTAAAGCAAAGATTCTGTTGGGAGCAGTGTAATTGATATGGGATCTGTTATCTGGAAACCCACTATCCAGAAAGATCCAAATTATGGAAAGGCCATATCCCATAAAAGTCATTTTATCCAAATCTTCTTTTTTAAAAATGATTTCCTTTTTCTGTGTAATAACAAAACTGTAGCTTGTACTTGATCCAAACTAAGAAATAATCCTTATTTAAGCAAAACCAGACTATTTGGGTTTACTTAATGTTTACATGATTTTCTAGTAGACTAAAGGTACGAAGATCGGAAGTAAAGATCTGTTACCCGGAAAGCCCCAGGTCCCGAGCATTCTGGATAACGGGTCCCATAATGTACCCAATTCTTTTTTTTAGTGATGTTGATCCGTTAAAGTTGGTCTTTTTTCAACTACATTTAGGCCTAAGCTCTTCCTCTAAATGAGCACCAAATGTTAGATGAATTTCATACCAACAGCCCTTATGCTCAACTCAATATGCAATTTTTTTCAGTCCCCACACTTATTTTGCATTTTCCATCAGATCCCCTCCCCCAATAACCCCTGCAGACAGACAATCATCCATACACCCCAGCAGAACTATATGAACCCATACAGCCCCAAATGAGCCTGACCCAAGACTTTGAACGCTTCATCTCCTATATGTCACAAAAAAAGTATTTCTATAGCATAGCAGCTAAGTTAAATAAATGTGTGCTTATTCTATTATTAAGTTATACTACACACCTTCTCCTCCTCTCCACAACTTTCCCTGCTCAGTGATTCCTCTGTGTAGTCCTGCACCTTACTGGGCAGTTCTAAACTTACACTGGGAAGGAAGACAGGCTGGAGCAGCAGAGTGTGAGCCAAGGAAGAGTCTACTTTGCCAGCAAGTCACAGCACAAGTCCAATATCTGCCAGAAGCCGATACAGCAAGACTGATAAATAATCAGAATATACAGACTGCACTGGGTCCTGTGTTGTAATGTAATCTAATGTGGATTTTATAGTTTTTGTATTATTTAATGCAAACTTTCTCTGATGCTGCAGAACCAGTGGCTGCAGCAAAATAATCCTCCAAATAGAATCCCAGTTTATCTGTTTAAATCTGGCTCCATGATCTTTGTCCCTGCAGCTGGAGTTGGAAACAGTAAAGGGGATGTAAAGGCAAAAATAAAATCCAATACAAATCTCTACACATTCGCCGACTGCTCTACAGAGAAACAAACAAAGCAGCTTGAGTTCTGCATGGCTGGGAAGTAAGGCGGGGGCTCCCCCTGCTGTTCATAAGTATGATTGTTTCCCTGCAGATTAGTTAGGGACTGTCTGACAATTCCTATCCACAGCAGTAAATGAAGGGAGAATTTCACTGCATACAGTCAGGTTTCTTATAAAAACGGTACACATTTTTTCATTAAAGTGTATTGGAGAAAGGTTTTTAAAGAAAGTAAAAATGGGATTTTATTATTTACCTTTTTATGCCCTTTAACCCTCTCCATAGAACACTGATCGTGCACTGCCAGTGAATGCTTTTTAACCTGTTGCACCCCTACTGTTTATGAGTGAAACAACTGTGTAGTATAATGCTGCAGGCTTAATTAAATTTACAAGGGGAATTAGGTTTGGGGAGGCTTAGCCTTCATTAAAATCCGCCTATGTGACTCTGAAGCTATTTTTGTGACTGAAAACCTCTCGAGCGCTGAGCGCTCAAACACTTATAAACTACAACTCCCATCTTTCCCCCAGCTTGGTTGCCGCGTCAGGGAATTCTGGGTATTGTAGTTCCCCAACTGCCGTGTGACCGCAGCATTCGCTTTATTATGTTGACCCGAGAGGTCATGTGACTTTCTTCCTGGGGGCGTAACCAAGTGCAAGGTCACGTGAACCGATGTAAAATTCCCTGGCTCTGCTGGTGTCAGTGTCATATGACAGGAGTTTGTGGAGATGGAACGATGGTGGCTGTCGGAGCTGCTCGTTGTGCTGCTGCTCGGGGCTGTCGGGAACTTGAAGGAGGCGGAGGGCTGCGGAGAACAGGCGAGCAAGAGGGGAAGGGAGGGCTGAGGGTAAAGAAGAAAGGTTCTATGTCCGAACTGCAGCTCCCGGCATCCCCAGCACAGCCAAAGGGAGTTGTAGTTCCTCCAGATCTAGTGATGGAGGCTGGACGCCCCAGGGTGTATTTATATTCCCCTGACACGTTTTAGCCACGTTCACGTCTCCTCTGGTGATATATTCCTTTGAGTGATACTGAAGTGCTGACACGACCATTCTGCTGGTTTGGGGGGGGGATGCTGGGAGTTGTAGTTATACTGGTCCTGTGTATGTTGGTGGCACTGGGAGGCAGGGCAGCCATCAGGGGGGAGAGTTGTAGGGGGGCCCGGCCACGTCACACTTACTTGATTAGCCGGGCCCCCCATCTTTCTGAGAGCTGCTGACTTTGGGAAGGTATGGACGTTTAAGGGGCCCTGGCCACCAATTTTCTTATAATGGAGGGGGGGCCCTGGCCACCATTTTTTTTTCTCATGTGGGTTCCTAGCCACCAATATTTTTTTATGGGGGGCCCTGACTGCTAACTGTGCTCATTGGCTACAAGCTGGGGAGAGAATACAGATCTGGGATGGGAGGGGGTGATAACTGTGGTTATACTTTTAGGAACAAAAGAGGAAGCGCATACAGATAAGTCACAGTTTTACTTGACACCTTTGCTTTAAATATTAACCCATCTAAACCTGATGAGCCCGGTGAAGTCTACTCTGACTCCAAAGAAAGTCTGCAGCTTCCACAGAGATCCTTTAAGTTGCATCTTTATATGTTGTAGAATGGCTACTACTTGACCTGCACCCGTCTCAACCCGAACCCCCGAATCCTTTGTGAAAGATTCGGCCAAATACCGAACAGAATCCTATTTAGCATATGCAAATTAGGGGTGGGAAGGGGGAAACTTTTTTTTTACTTACTGGTTTTGTTATAAAAAGTCATGAAATTTCCCTCCCCTAGGATTCGGGTTTGGCCGGCTGAAGGATTCGCCGAATCCAAATCCTGCTAAAAAAAGGCAGAATCCTGAACCAAATCCTGGATTCGGTGCATCACTAATATAGACCCTCACCTCCCCCACCAGATTGGTATCAGGCCAGCCGGCACATCACTAGTTATTGCTTCTTTTTCTTTCTATTCCTATTCAGGCCTCTCCTATTCATGTTCAAGTCTCTTATTCAAACCAATGCATGGTTGCTAGGTATTTGATCCTAGCAACCAGATTGCTTGAATTGCAAACGCTAAATAACTCAAAAACCACAAATAATAAAAAATGGAAACCAATTGCAAACTGGCTCAGAATATGACTCTCTACATCATACTAAAAGTGTATATAAAGGTGAACAACCCCCATACATGGTCCTATTAAAGCCACCTCCAGATGAAATTGTTGGCTTATTGCCCCATGTTTGGAGGTCTGAGAAGAAGGTAGAAGGACAGAGCCCTGACAACTGGTCCAGATCACAGGATGGGGGCAGAATGGATAACAATGTGTGCATGAGGTTCATATATAGATGTTCCAGTAAGTCTGACCTGGTAACATATGTGACAAGCAGACCAGCACAAGACCAGCAGCAGGGTGTTGCCCACCAATAGATCTTCCCTTAAAGGGGAACTATTGCGACCATTAAAATTTAATATGAGCTTCTTCATAGAGAAATAAGAAACTTTCTAAATACAATCAATTAAATATTCTGCATTTTTTCTGAAATTATTGCGTTTAGATTCACTATCCGTCTCTCAGCATCTGTTTCTCTTCATTCTGTCTTCATGCAGCAATTGGGTGTCAGATAATCATTGACAGTTAGATCCAATATATCTTATAGGGGGGCTCTCTTTCCTAGCAGATGTATTAGAGTTCACTCAAATAACTGATTCCAGTACAAACAAAATCTAACAAAATAACTGCCTTTTGCACAAATCCTGCATGTAGAGAGACATGATGTCTGGTGATTTTAATAGAGTGAGCTCTAATACATCTTCTAGGCAAAAGGAGCCCCCCTATAAGATATATTGGATCTAACTGTCAATGATTATCTGACACCCAACTCCTGCATGAAGAGAGAATGAAGAGAAACAGATGCTGAGCGAGGAATAGTGAAGATAAATGTAATTATTTCAGAAATAATGCAGAATATTTAATTGATTGTATTTAGAAAGTTTCTTAATTCTCTATGAAGAAGCTCATATTAAATTTTTATTTCAGAAACAATACAGAATATTTGATTGACTGGATTTAGAACGTTTCTTATTTCAGTATGATGGAAGCTTATATTAAATTTTCATTTTAACGATAGTTCCCCTTTAAATAACTGGCCATCGGAACCTGCTACTAGTGCGTTTTGCCTGTATGACATACTTTGAAAAGGTTCCTCATTTTGTCCAGTTATTTGAGGCTATTTCATGGATCCTCCCACCATGCTTGTCAGATTGCGTTAGTTCCCCTTTAATTGCATTAAGATAAGTGGATGCTGTAGGTTTAATTATAACACAATGCACTGTATTCTTTTAGTGTAATGTGGTTAAGCTTGATTTTCAATAGGGAGGGAGCTGATCTGAATGGGATAACTGCAATACAGGGATGGGACTTAGCTACTTAGCTGCATGCTATCTTAACAGGGCAAGATCATGAAAAGATTACTATAAACGGCTCTGTTTTAAAAAAAAAAAAAAAAGTCGAAATATTTCATTTTCTCAGCTCTTCTGCTCAGGGTGGGGCTGTTACCCATTGTATCCAATTGTCGTGCCTTTGCCTGGTACCATATATATTCGAGTATAAGCCGAGGTACCTAATTTTACCTCCATAAACTGGGAAAGCTTATTGACTCGAATATAAGCCGAGGGTGAGAAATGGAGCAGCTTCTGGTAAGTTTCAATCAAAAAATTGAGTGTTTCTGCTCCCATTGGAGGTGCCGGCGTCTCGTTTTTGGATGCCGGCGACCATTCTTGGACGCCGGCGAATATTCTTGGAGACTATTCTTTACCGTATATACTCGAGTATAAGCTGAGTTTTTCAGCCCCCAAAATATGCTGAAAAACTCTACCTCGGCTTATACTCGGGTCAATCGCAAAAATGGTCGCCGGCGACCGTTTTTGCGATTGACCCGAGTATAAGCCGAGGTAGAGTTTTTCAGCATATTTTGGGGGCTGAAAAACTCGGCTTATACTCGAGTATATACGGTAAACTTTCTCACCTCAGTCTCTCTGCTAATTCATCCTATTATAGGGAATTACATACCCGTCTTGTCATTTATCAAGCCTTGAGCAGTGATGCCTGGTATTAGAAAGTGGTTAGTTCAAGCGATTAGAGTGTGGGACCCAGACTTAAAGGGGTTGTTTTAGTTAACTGTTAGTATGATGTAGAGAGTGATATTCCAAGACAGTTTGCAATTGGTTTTCATTTTTTATTATTTGTGGTTTCTGAGTTATTTAGTTTTTTATTCGGCAGCTCTCCGGTTTGCAATTTCAGCAGTCTGGTTGCTCGGGTCCAAATAACCCTAGCAACCATGCATTGATTTGAATAAGAGACTGGTATATGAACAGGAGAGGGTCTAAATAGAAAGATGAGTAATAAAAAGACACTTTCCAAGATGGTGACCCCCTGTGACCAGTTTGAAGTCCTGGATCATTGCTGCTATAGACAAGCTGAAACATTAGGCTGGTGCAATAAGTTTACTATATAAAATATGGTAATTTTATCCATATTAAATTTTCAGTATATTTAACCCTCCTTTAAGGGTGTGTTACAAGCCATTAATGGTGACAAATGTGTTTGTTTTTTCTCTTGCCACCTTTAGAGCTGCCCCCAAGCCCCTGATGGATTCCTAAATGTGCATCTCATCCCTCACACTCACAATGATGTGGGCTGGCTGAAGACAGTGGACCAGTATTACTATGGAGGTGAGATCAGCAGTAACTATACAGCTACACCCACAGTCTGACTTATTAGTGGAAATTATACCCTTATAAATGGTGAGTTCTGATGTCATTTCTGTCACATGACTCACTGAAACTTGTGTATTTATAATAAATAAAGTACCCCCTGTTGCAAAATATGAGGTTATTTGAAGTTACCTCGGAGGTTGACTCACTGAAACTTGTATTTTATAATAAATAAAGTACCCCCTGTTGCAAAATTTGAGGATATTTGAAGTTACCTGGGAGGTTGACTCACTGAAACTTGTGTATTATAATAAATAAAGTACCCCCAGTTGCAAAATATGAGGATATTCGAAGTTACCTCGGAGTTCCATGACCTGTATAAAAAAAACTCTGCCTTCGGCCTGGTGTTTTTATATGGTCATGAAACTCCTCGGTAACTTATAATATCCTTATATTTTACACAAGGGGGTACTTTATTCACGATATAAACGGTGCTCAGTGATGTCATTGGTTATGATCAGTGCTTAGTGATGTCATTTTTGCCACATGACTCACTGAAACTTGTGTATTATAATAAATAAAGTGTTCCAAAATATGAGGATAATAGAAGTCAACTCAGAGTTCCATGACCTTCGGCCTTGTGCTTTTATATGGTCATGGAACTCCTTCGTAACTTAAAATATCCTTATATTTTACAAGAGGGGGTACTTTATTCACTATATAATACTTTGTCTCTTGCAGCCCGTAATGATATCCAGCATGCTGGGGTGCAATACATCCTGGACTCAGTGGTTTCACAGCTCCTCCGTGACCCCAATAAACGCTTTATTTATGTGGAATCTGCCTTTTTCTGGCGCTGGTGGAAGCAACAAGACGAGCAGATGAAAAGAGACGTTGCCCGCCTCGTGGAAGAGGGTGAGTGTAGCAGCGAATAAATGGTCTGAGCACTCGCTGGTCTCGTAAAATATGTTTGCAGAGACAGAGCTCAGGGACATCTAGGATAGAAGTCATTAAACTTTTTTGAACATAAAAACTGGGTAAATAGGCTGTGCAAGATAAAAAAATTTTCTAATATAGTTATTTAGCCAAAAATGTCTGAGTGACTGGATGTGTAACATAATAGCCAGAACACTACTTCCTGCTTTGCAGCTCTCTAACTCTGAGTTAGTCAGTGACTATAAGGGGGGCCACATGGGACATAACTGTTCAATGAGTTTGTAATTGATCCTCAGCATTCAGCTCAGATTCAAAAGCAACAGTTATGACCCATGTGCTGAAAAGCAGGAAGTAATGTTCTGGCTATTATGTTACATATCCAGTCACTCCAGCCTTTATACATTACATTTTTGGCTAACTAATTATATTGAAAACATTTTTTATTTTGCACAGCTTATCTTTACCCAGTTTTTATTTTTATACTGAACAATTCTTAGCCAAACATATATTGCTTTTTACTCAAGCCCAACATTTAACCCGCTGATATGCCGCTATCATTCGGTTGTTATTACTACCTGCGTGACTGTTTCAGGGCGCCTGGAGTTTATAAACGGGGGCTGGTCTATGAACGATGAAGCCGCCACACACTACAGTTCCATTATTGACCAGATGACCCTGGGGTTGCAGTTCCTGAAGTCAACGTTTGGGGATTGTGGCAGACCACGTGTGGCTTGGCATATTGATCCCTTTGGACATTCCAAGGAGCAGGCCTTGCTGTTTGCCCAGGTAACGGAAACTTTCTTGGCACATGGAGTAGAGTTGGTTAGTTCAGTCCCCATTATTCTCAGGCATTCCTTTCTGCTAATGTATTCTCCTCTTATTCTGTGTTCCTCCTTAGATTAGAGTGTACATTCTGCAGGGCAGGTTTCTCTTCTCCCAGTGGTTCCCCTTTGTCTGTATTCTATATGTGTCCTTTTGTATATTAGAGTGTAAGCTCTGCAGGGCAGGATTGCCTTCCCTCAATGGTTCCCTCTCCCTGTATTGTATCTGTGTCCCTCTATATAATCGAGTGTAAGCTCTCCAGGGCAGGATTCCCTTCTCCCAATGGTTCCCTCTCCCTGTATTGTATCTGTGTCCCTCTGTATATTAGAGTGTAAGCTCTGCAGGGCAGTACTGTCTTCTCCCAGTGGTTCCCTCGCTGTATTGTATCTGCCTCCCTCTATATATTAGAGTGTAAGCTCTGCAGGGCAGGATTTCCTTCTCTCTGTATTGTATCTGTGTCCCTCTGTGTAAGCTTTGCAGCAGAATATTCCCATCTCCCAATGGTTCCCTCTCCCTGTATTGTATGTGTGTCCCTCTGTATATTAGAGTGTAAGCTCTGCTGGGCAGGATTTCCTTCTCTCTGTATTGTATCTGTGTCCCTCTGTGTAAGCTTTGCAGCAGAATATTCCCTTCTCCCAATGGTTCCCTCTCCCTGTATTGTATGTGTGTCCCTCTGTATATTAGAGTGTAAGCTCTGTGGGGCAGGATTTCCTTCTCTCTGTATTGTATCTGTGTCCCTCTGTGTAAGCTGTGCAGCAGAATAATGCCTTCAAGATATGACTTGGTCCTACTTGTGATCCCTTTAGTCTCCTTTATTAGTACCTGTCTTTGTGCCTCTGTATATATCGTAATCAAGGCTTTTTCTCTCAGATGGGCTATGACGGATTCTTCTTTGGCCGCTTGGATTATCAGGATAAGGCCAACAGAGAGAAGACAAAGCAGATGGAGATGCTGTGGAGAGCAAGTGATGACATTCCCCCACCCTATGCCGACCTCTTCACCGGTCAGTGTATTTATACTCTGTGCTATTACACTGTATAATCTCTAATGCAGTGACACTGACCACACTATATATTATTATTTGTATAGGTAAAGGGGTGGTTCACCTTTATGTTAAGTTTTAGTGTGTTATAGAATGGCTAATTTCTAAGCAACTGTTTAACTGGTCTTCATTATTATTTTTTATAGCTTTTTTTGCCTTTTTTCTGACTTTTTCCAGCTTTCAAATGAGTGTCACTGATCCCATCTAAAAATAAATGCTCTGTAAGGCTACACATTTATTGTTATTGCTACTTTTTATTACTCATCTTTCTATTCAGGCCTCTCCTATTCATATTCCAGTCTCTTATTCAAATCAATGCATGGTTGCTAGGGTAATTTGGATCCTAGCAACCAGACTGCTGAAACTGGAGAGCTGCTGAATAAAAATCTAAATAACTCAAAAACCATAAAAAAAAAATTGTAAATTGTCTCAGAATATCACTCTCTAGAACAGTGATCCCCAACCAGCGGCTCGTGAGCAACATGTTACTCACCAAACCCTTGGATGTTGCTTTTAGTGGTTTTAAAGCAGGTGATTATTTTTGAATTACTGGCTTGGAGGCAAGTCTTTGTTGCATAAAAACTAGGTGTACTGCTAAACAGAGTCTCCTGTAGGCTGACAGTCCACATAGGGGCTACCAAATCGCAAATTACAGCTGTTAATTGGCATCCACAGGGACTTTTTTTATGCTTGTGTTGCTCCCCAACTCTTTTAACATTTGAATGTAGCGTACGGGTAGAAAAGGTTGTGGATCCCTGCTCTAGATCATACTAACAGTTCATTTAAAGTTGAATAACCCCTTTAAAGGGGAAGTTAAGTTTAAATAAGGCTAGAAATGCTGTAGAATAAGGCTAGAAATGCTGTATTTTGTATACTAAACATAAACATGAACTCACTGCACCACAAGCCTAATCAAACAAATGATTTAAGCTTTCAAAGTTGGCCACAGGGGGTCACCATCTTGTAACTTTGTTATACATCTTTGCAAGACTAAGACTGTGCACATGCTCAGTGTGGTCTAGGCTGCTTAGAGATCAAAACCGCACAAGTCAAATAATATCTGCCAGAAGCCGATACAGCAAGACTGATTACCGTATATACTAGAGTATAAGCCGAGTTTTTCAGCATACAAAATGTGCTGAAAAAGTCTACCTCGGCTTATACTCGGGTCAGCGGACAGTAGCTTAGATTGCAGTCACTTTTAATCATTCCTATACCAACAGTTCGCTTGCAATATCACACAGCGCCCTCTGTTGGTTATATGAAAGAATAACAGTGACTGCAATATCACACAGCGCCATCTGTTGGTTATATGAAAGCATAACAGTGCGCCCTCTGTTGGTTATATGAAAGAATAACAGTGACTGCAATATCACACAGCGCCCTCTGCACATGGTAGTGGGACAGTGGGACAATGCACACAGTAATCTGTTTGGCAATTCTGTCACCATCAACTTTGCAAAGAAGTCCGGTTGATCGCTGGGGGGGGTCGCTTTGGCAGAATGTGCGCTGCTGGGAAACGGGGCTGTAGTTGTGTCTAGGCTTATACTAGAGTCAATAAGTTTCCCCAGTTTTCGTAGGTAAAATTAGGTACCTTGGCTTATACTCGGGTCGGCTTATACTCGAGTATATACGGATAATCAGAATATACAGACTGCACCGGGTCCTGTGTTGTCATGTAATCTAATGTGGATTTTATAGTTTTTGTATTGTTTAATACAAACTTTATCCAACTCTGCAGAACCAGTGGCTTCAGCAAAAATATCCTCCAAATAGAATCCCAGTTTATCTGTTTAAATCTGGCTCCATGATCTTTGTCCCTGCAGCTGGAGTTGGAAACAGTAAAAGGGATGTAAAGGCAAAAATAAAATCCAATACAAACCTCTACACAGTGGCCGACTGCTCTACAGGGAAACCAACAAAGCTGCTTGAGTTCTGCATGGCTGGGAAGTAAGGCGGGGCTCCCCCTGCTGTTCATAAGTATGATTGTTTCCCTGCAGAGCAGTTAGGGACTGTCTGACAATTCCTATCCACAGCAGTAAATGAAGGGAGAATTTCACTGCATACAGTCAGGTTTCTTATAAAAACGGTACGCATTAAAGTACATTTGAGAGAGGTTTCTTTTTCATTAAAGAAAGTAAAAATGGGATTTTTTTTTTTTTGCCTTTACATGCCCTTTAATAACACATTTCTAGATCCAACTAATAAGTTATTTACTACCTTGTATAGCACCAGCAATTGAAACAGCACTCCCGAGAGTTTCATAATTTAAGAAGCTCTTCTTATTCTGATGGTGAAACCTCCTTTCCTCATGTCCCATACACATAACAGTGTATTGAGATTGTTTGCATCAACTCACAACCTTTGTGTTGTTAAACCCATCTACATATATTCTTGTTTATGCTATGATTGGTGCCCAATGTGTGCCTTTTTCTCTTCTCTTTAGGGGTCCTGCCCAATGGCTATAATCCTCCTGACGGCTTTTGTTGGGATCAGCTCTGTGATGATGTTCCCCTTATCGATGATCCATCTATAGAAGATTATAATGCAGATGTTATTGTGAAAAAATTTCTTAAGGCAGCAACACAACAGGTATCTTATTGACAGTGAGCTGCAGGCCCGGACTGGCAATCTGTGGGTTCTGGCAAATGCCAGAGGGGCTTGCCATAAGGTCCCATAGAAAGTCAGTATTTAGTGGGCTGGTGGGGGCTGTTTGGGCCTCTATGTGGGCTAATTGGGCCTCTGTGTACCTGAAATGCCAGAGTCTATTTTAATTCTCAGTCCGGACCTGGTGAGCTGATTGTGTATATGAGGGGGGCTGGCACTGCTGCTGGCCGCACTGTACCTGTATGGTCACAAGACTTTTCCATTGATACTTGAAGAAATTATTTTGACCTGTGTTTTATTCCTAGGCAGAGAAGTACCTCTCCAATCATATTGTCATGACAATGGGGTCTGACTTTCAATATGAAAACGCTATACTGTGGTTTAAGAACATGGACAGGCTGATTAAAAATGTTAATATGCAGGTAAGGTGCCCCACTATGTAACATTTCTCCTGTGATTCTTAGAGGGTCGATGAAGCGGTAGTTCACCTTTTAATTTGTACGGGTATGGGATCCGTTATGCGTAAACCAATTATCCTGAAAGCTCAGAATTACGGAAAGGTTGTGTCCCATGGAATCCATTATAATGAAATAATCCAAATTTTTAAAAATAATTTCCTTTTTCTCTGTGATAAGACAGTAACTTGTACTTGATCCCAACTAAGATATAATTAATCCTTATTGGAAGCCTCTTGGGGTTATTTAATGTCTATATGATTTTCTAGTAGACTTAATGTATGTAGATCTAAATTACGGAAAGATCCGCTATCCGGAAAACCCCAGGTCCTGAGCATTCTGTATAACAGGTCCCATGCCTGTAGTATGCTATAGATAGAATATAATTTATCTTCTACTACTAATTGCAAATGATTTTAATTTTTTCATTATTCATAATGAATAATGTAGCTGTTGTTCAGCAGTTCTCCAGTGTGGAATTTTATCAGTTGTTTAGTTGCTAGGATCCAGTTTACCCTAGCAACTAGGCAGCAGTTGGAACGAGAGCCTAGAAGACAAATAGGAGAGTAGAAATGTAAGTGACAACAAGTAACCGTAACAATTAAACAAATTCACAGAACAACATTTGGAACAGGTGGAAAGAGGCAGAAGAAGAAGAATGCAAAAACGATACATAAACAATGGAGACCAATAGAAAAGTTTCTTAGAATAGACCATTCTTTAACATAGTAAAAGGTAACTTAAATGTGAACTACCCCTTTAAGCCAATCACATATTTTGATGGTAGAGGCTTTAGCTATGGACTCCGATGACAGGGGGCCATATTCCATTCGCAGTGCCATTGCAAGATCAAAAAACACTGGCAGACAAAGGGTTTAAACAAAACATTTTTATTTTTCCGTAATTTCTCATTGTCAAATATTTAATAATCCACGGATGACGATGTTTGATGTTATCTGGGATTTACAGTGAGACAGAACAGTCTGTACTTTCCGCTCCCTTGTTTCCCTTCTGTGTAATAATAAACCCCTGGTAGCCAGGAATATGATCCGTATATGCGATATCAAACTGCATCATCTCTATCAGTGCTGCGTCTGCTGGTTTTAGGTTTCTTTGCTGCCGTATTGAACGAAGAGGCATCTGTTCTCTGTAATCCCTCGGTACAGGGCCACCGGAAGTGGCATTTTAGAGGCTTAGCCAATGGCCGTCACTCTAATCTTTCTAAGAACAGTTTTTTAAAGGTCTTGTGAACTTTATACACCACCTCCGTATCCAAGGGATGCCCCACGTCAGCTTGGTGCACCCATATGTAATGTTTTATCTAGGGATGCACCGAATCCACTATTTTGGATTCACCCAAATCCTTCTCAAAAGACGAACCAGATCCAAATCCTAATTTGCTTATGCAAATTAGGGGAGGGAAGGGGAAAACATTTTTTACTTCCTTGTTTTGTGACACAAAGTCACATGATTTCCCCCGTCTCCCTAATTTGCATATGGAAATTTGGGTTCAGCTGGGCAGAAAGATTTGGCCGAAGTCTAATCCTGCTGAAAAAGGCCAAATCCCAAACCAAATCCTGGATTTGGTGCATCCTGAGTTTTATCCTTCAAATTCCATTCATTAAAATTAAGGATGCACCAAATCCAGGAGTCGGTTCGTGATTCAGCCAGGATTCGGCAGAATCCTTCTGCCAGGCCAAACTGAATCCAAAACCTAATTTGCATATGCAAATTAGGGGTGGGGCAGGGAATTGCATGACAATTGTCACAAAACAAGGAAGTAAAAAATGTTTTTCCCTTCCCACCCCTAATTTGCATATGTGGATTCAGTTGGTATTCGGCTGAATCTTTCGGGGGCTCGGCTGAATCCGAAATAGTGGATTCGGTGCATCCCTAATTAAAATTAATATGAATCAGGACATAGACATATGTTTGTCACACTCCTATGTAAGACAGGACAGGTATAGGATTCATTATACGGAAAACCCGTTATCCAGAAAGCGCTGTATTACAGGAAGGCCATTACCCATAGGCTCAATTTTAATCAAATAATTACATTTAAAAAAAAAAAAAAAAAAATGTTTACCTTTTTCTGTGTAGTAATAAAACAGCAGCTTGTACTTGATCTCAACTAAGACATAATTAATCCTTATTGGAGGCAAAACCAGATTATTGGGTTTATTTAGGGACAGATTTATCAAAGGTCGAGGTGAAATTTCGAATAAAAAAAATTAGAATTTCAAGCTTTTTTTTTTTTGTGTATTTCGACTAGGGAATAGTCCAAATTCGATTCGAATTTAAAAAAAATTAAAAAATTAGAATATCTAAATTTATCGTACGGTCTCTTTTTAAAAATTCGATTTCAACCATTCGCCATCTAAAACCTTCGGAATTGCTGTTTTAGCCTATAGAACCTATTTGGAGTCAATTGTTGGACCCAAATTCGATCGAATGCGATATTACTTCGATTCGTAAGATTCGAATTGGGCCAAATACGGACCTATTAGATTGAAAACTGACCTATTCGACCAAAAATATAATTCAACTTAATTTCGACCCTTGATAAATATGCCCCCTAATGTTTACATGATTTTTTAGCAGACTTAAGGTATGGAGATCCAAATTAAGGAAATATCCCTTATATGGAAAACCCCAAGTCCTAAGCATTTTAGATAACCGGTCCCATGCCTGTACCAGACCCCACTCACATTCCAGATTTAAGAATGTTCTAGCCAGTGACATGAACTCTATACAGGAGCTGGGGGAACCAATAGAAATCAGTGCTGCCGTAGGTAGGGGACAATATTCTTGTCCTTTTAACCCATGAACTCTTCTCGTTAAAACTGCACTGGAATGGGATTTAATTTGCCTTCCAAACACTTCTTAAGTTCAGTTGTTTTTAGATTGTTCTACAGAAAGACTTTTCTTCAATTACTTTCCATTTTTTATTTTTTTTACCATTTTTCCAAAATCTAAGTTTAAAGTGGTGGTTCACCTTCAAGTTAACTTTTAGTATGGTATAGAATGGCCAATTATTTTCTGTAGTTTTTTAATTATTTGCCTTTCTCTCCTGACTCTTTCCAGCTTTCAAATGGGGTCGCTGACCCCATATAAAAAACAAATGCTGTGTAAGCCTACATAGTTATTGTTATTACTATTTTTTTATTACTCCGTTTTCTATTCAGGCCTCTCCATTTCTCAGCAGCATATCTGGAGTATTAGTAACTATTGTATCAAGTCTAACAGCTGCCTGTAATGAAACCCAGAGATTCTGCTCAGCAGGGACAAAGATAAGAAATGAATCAACTAAATGTATCAATTTAGAACAGTTTAGAGGGTCGGCGACCTCCCCTCCCAGAGCTGCTTTAGAAACATGAAAAATTAGACTTAACACTTCAATACTTGAAAAAGGGTTATTTTATAGAAAATAAAAAGTAATTGGAAAAAAAAAATCTTTATTTCTGGTACACCATCTGAAACCAACCAGAGAACAATCCCTTTAACATCTTCTTTGCTTTTCTTTTTGCCAGCAAATTAACGGCAGCAAAGTGAATGTCTTTTATTCCACTCCGAGCTGTTACCTGCAGTCACTGCACAGAGCCAACTTTACCTGGTGAGAAGAAGTCACGTGTGTGTGTTCTTATACATACTTCATAACTGCTTTATTTTCATGGGAAATGTGTTTCTCTTTCTTGAACATGTAGTGTCTCTCTGTCCCTTTGCTGTTCTCAGCACTGCTTACCCTGACTACATGCAACCTAGAACCAATGTAGCTGTACACTGCTCTCCTCTAGCAAAAACGTCCGCTCACTTCACCAATTCTTCTTCCTTAAAGGGCACCTATCACTGATAAATTTGCCCCCCCCCCGCCACCTACTGTGCAGGTTAAGCCCACAGTCTGATTGGGGGAAACAATTTTTTCCAAAAATAAAGTTGCCTCATTAGCATTATACCATCCACATTGGGAGGGCGCTTCTGCTGTGGACATCCATGTTTGCCTACCTGCATACGCATAATGAATAAATGTCCTGGTTCAGGTAGGAGCAGTGGACGCAGCACCGGATTTCTCTCCCAGGCACCCCGAGGCCTCTGGGTCCTAGCTCCTGATATTGGCATGCACCATTCCCCCTCTCCACGCAAGTCCGCATCATAGCGCTGGGGGACGATGCGTTCCCCATACACTTTAGGATGTGGCTGGGCGGCATGCCGCCCCTAAAAATTTGCTGCCCTAGGCCCGGGATCTGAGTGGATGTGCCCCCTAAGTTTACGTCACACTTACTCATTTGGCAAATGCATTTTCCCCAACTTGGCCAAACGACCGGGAAGTTCCATATTTAGTGAAAAACGTATTCTTTCCCACTGCCGGAGTGCAGGCTCTAGTAGCCTGTACCTCTGGTGGGGGAAACAATTTTTCAGTGATAGGTGCCCTTTAAAGGAGGACTAAACCCTAAAAATGAATATGGGTAAAAATGCCATGTTTTATGTACTGAACTTATTGCACGAGGCTAAAGTTTCAGCTTGTCAATAGCAGCAATGATCCAGGACTTCAAACTTGTCACAGGGGGTCACCATCTTGGAAAGTGTCTGTGACACTCACATGCTCAGTGGGCTCTGATTGGCTGTTGAGAAGCTAAGCTTAGGCCTCGTCACTAATTATCCAGCAGAAAATGAGCTTCCCCTGTAATATAAGCTGATGCTACAGGTTTGCTGATTATTAAATTCTGATGCTAATTGCACTGGTTTCTGTGCTGCCATGTAGTAATAATAAACCGGCAACATAGAGAATAAAGTTAATGGTAAGATGTTTAATGCTGGCATTGAGCGATGTCTGATATAGTAACTATTAGTTTTGGTCCATAGCAGATAGTATGTGTAGTACCAAGTGATACATTGTATGAATGTAACACATCCTAGCAGATAAGATAAGAAAGCAATATTGTTGCACTATACCCTGATCTTTCATTAATTTTAAATGAATGTAACTTATTTAAATGAATGTAACTCATTTTTTTTAATTATTATATTTATATGTATTATTATGCAGCACGGGAACACAGAAGAGTTCAAATACGCACAGTTCACAAATGTTTTATATGGACACAATGGACTTTTTTCTCAATGGGAAATTTTTAATGATTTTTTAAACTTCTCTAAAAGCGATGTTTTAAATATTTAATTGGAGACACACCTTCTCTGACAATTATCCACTAGGTTTGAGGGTGAATGAAGGGAGGGTTTAAAGCCTGTCTCATTCTGTTTTTGGTACACTTGAAAAAGAGTATGCAAGACCCGAAACATGGTGTGTAGTATTCTTTAATTAACAGAATCGCAGCATATTGCTATCTGGGAGTGCTCTCCTCTAACTTATGAAATAATTGATCTAAGGAGAAATAACATAAAGGCAGTGCGGGGAACTTCTGTATTGAATTCTATGTGTACTGTATATTGTGGGTCCCTAAGGTCAGTAAGTGACAGCAGCACAGAGCATGTGCAGTGAATCAGCAGAAAAGAAGATGGGGAGCTACTGGGGCATCTAGTTCTCCTTTAATAACAGAAATGCACAGGGCATTGTGAGAAATACCTTTGGGTGGCTGGAGCAAGGCTGATTATGGTTACCTGCTTTCAATGGTTCCTGTGGTCGGGATGAGCAATGAAGAGAATCCATTTCTCAATATGTAGTACACTCTTCAAAGCTAATTGCTATTGGCAATTGCAATGGTGCAGTTTATGCATCTGTTTTTAAATCAGCCCTATTGCCTTCAACAGCTGAATTACATTCTCTTTTATTATGCAGAATTGTATATTTTATTTCATTTGGGTGAAACAAAATATTGGTTTGTTGGGTTATCTTGCCGGGGAGAAACTCACTGTGAATCCATTTCTCTCTCTCTCACACAAAGGCCAATGAAAACAGATGATTTTTTCCCTTATGCTGACGGCCCTCACATGTTCTGGACGGGATATTTCACCAGCCGCCCGGCTTTCAAAGGATACGAGAGGCTGAGCAACAACTTCCTTCAAGTGAGTGGTGGTCATGCTGGTAAATTACGTAAAAAATTAAATTAATAGAATGGTCTCAATGGTATCTTTTCTGGTACTTTATGAATCTTTCTAATTAGACCTCTCATTCTCAGCTGTCATTATATCTCCCAGGTCTGCAATCAGATGGAGGCTTTATCAGGAGTGGAAGCAAGAAATGGACCCTATGGGCAAAGTAACAGTACTGTTATGAGTGAGTTATAAATAACTGTTAGGGGTTTATGTTTTTATAAAATAAATTCAACCGTAATGCTTTAATTATTGTGACCTGGCCCCATAGTGCCTTATTGGAACTCTGATTCCTTATTACAATTAACCTGCCCCTTGTTGTCCCTGTAACTCCTTATTACATTAACCCCACCCCTGAGCCCCTTGTTGTCCCTGTAACTCATTATTCCACTAACCCCTCCCCTGAGCCCCTTATTGTCCCTGTAACTCCTTATTCCACTAACCCCTCCCCTGAGCCCCTTATTGTCCCTGTAACTCCTTATTCCACTAACCCCTCCCCTGAGCCCCTTATTGTCCCTATAACTCCTTATTCCACTAACCCCTCCCCTGAGCCCCTTATTGTCCCTGTAACTCCTTATTCCACTAACCCCTCCCCTGAGCCCCTTATTGTCCCTGTAACTCCTTATTCCACTAACTCCTCCCCTGAGCCCCTTATTGTCCCTGTAACTCCTTATTCCACTAACCCCTCCCCTGAGCTCCTTATTGTCCCTGTAACTCCTTATTCCACTAACTCCTCCCCTGAGCCCCTTATTGTCCCTGTAACTCCTTATTCCACTAACCCCTCCCCTGAGCCCCTTATTGTCCCTGTAACTCCTTATTCCACTAACCCCTCCCCTGAGCCCCTTATTGTCCCTGTAACTCCTTATTCCACTAACTCCTCCCCTGAGCCCCTTATTGTCCCTGTAACTCCTTATTCCACTAACCCCTCCCCTGAGCCCCTTATTGTCACTGTAACTCCTTATTCCACTAACCCCTCCCCTGAGCCCGTTATTGTCCCTGTAACTCTTTATTCTACTAACCCCTCCCCTGAGCCCCTTATTGTCCCTGTAACTCCTTATTCCACTAACCCCTCCCCTGAGCCCCTTATTGTCCCTGTAACTCCTTATTCCACTAACTCCTCCCCTGAGTCCCTTATTGTCCCTGTAACTCCTTATTCCACTAACCCCTCCCCTGAGCCCCTTATTGTCCCTGTAACTCCTTATTCCACTAACCCCTCCCCTGAGCCCGTTATTGTCCCTGTAACTCTTTATTCTACTAACCCCTCCCCTGAGCCCCTTATTGTCCCTGTAACTCCTTATTCCACTAACCCCTCCCCTGAGCCCCTTATTGTCCCTGTAACTCCTTATTCCACTAACCTCTCCCCTGAGCCCCTTATTGTCCCTGTAACTCCTTATTCCACTAACCCCTCCCCTGAGCTCCTTATTGTCCCTGTAATTCCTTATTCCACTAACCCCTCCCCTGAGCCCCTTATTGTCCCTGTAACTCTTTATTCTACTAACCCCTCCCCTGAGCCCCTTATTGTCCCTGTAACTCCTTATTCCACTAACCCCTCCCCTGAGCCCGTTATTGTCCCTGTAACTCTTTATTCTACTAACCCCTCCCCTGAGCCCCTTATTGTCCCTGTAACTCCTTATTCCACTAACCCCTCCCCTGAGCTCCTTATTGTCCCTGTATTTCCTTATTCCATTACTTCCTGTAAAAATACTTTCTTATAAAACTGTATGGCAACCCGGAAGAGGTATGAACACTTCTAATAGCATAGGTATATGAAGACTGAGGGCAGTTTAGGTTTACAGTGCTTCTATTGGCAGCTTCTCATTGCTGTTTGTCTCCTTTCAGGGCGAGCTATGGGTGTAGCGCAACATCATGATGCTGTGACTGGTACTGCCAAACAACCTGTGAATAATGACTACACTCTCCGCCTGTCTCAGGGGTGGGACAGCTGCCAGGTACTGTCTATTACACTTGTACACTACTGATGCAGCAATGAGTCAAATGTTTACTCCTGTATAACAAACCCATAGCAACCCACCAACAGGCAGTATGTAGTAGTCTGCTGAATTGCCTAAAATGAATTCCTATTCTCTCTCCCTATTCTGTTGCTGCTGCAGGTGGTGATCAGCAACTCTCTGTCCAGCCTGACTGGGATCAAGGAAAACTTTGCTTTCTGCAATCTGCTCAACATCAGTGTATGTCATGTGACAGAAACAGCCAATAATGTAAGGAAAGAAATAAAGGGTGTCGATAATCTGCTTCCTTATTCATATGGGTGCCAAGCCAGACAACACACACAATGTCTCACTGTTACACCTGTAGTTGGAGTGGGGACAGTCCACAGACCAATTGCCTCAGAATATAACTGTCTACATCATATAGTCTACATCATATAGTTAATGTAAAGATTAATCTCCCTATTAATACTGCCTCATACATAAATTCCTTATAGCTGTTTATGGAAAAGGAACATCCACCATCTGCTGTTGCTACATTGTCTTTCTCTTTATCTTTCTGGTCAGTTCAAAGTATTCCTGTACAACCCTCTTGGGCGCAGCATCACATGGAACGTCCGGCTTCCCGTTAACGGCCATGCCTATAAAGTTATTGGCCCCAATGATGAAACTATACCTAGTGAGGTGAGTAAAGATCTGGCTCCTACCCCTAAGCAGTTATAGTTATATATTTGCAGCTATATTAAGGTTAAAGAAATATGAGCACTGTCCTATTGGGAATCCATCTTTTGACACATTTTTCTTCTCCGTAGGTGGTAGCTGTGTCTGACTTCACAAAGGAGTTGCGTTTGTATCAGGGACGAGCCGAAAGAGAACTGATATTCCAGGGTCAAATACCAGCCATGGGGTTCAGCAGCTTTACAGTAGGGAAACTGTCCCTACCAGACCGATTTGTCTTCAAGGGCAAAAAGGGCAAAAAGCAGCCGGACAAAATCCAAAACCAGGTGTGTTCTTATGTAGTTACATGCATCCTTATTGCACTGTAACTCTTATTTCACTAACCCCTCCCCAGAACCCCTTATTGTCCCTGTAACTCCTTATTCCACTAACCCCTCCCCTGAGCCCCTTATTGTCCCTGTAACTCCTTATTCCACTAACCCCTCCCCTGAGCCCCTTATTGCCCTGTAACTCATTATTTCACTAACCCCTCCCCTGAACCCCTTATTGTCCCTGTAACTCCTTATTCCACTAACCCCTCCCCTGAGCCCCTTATTGTCCCTGTAACTCCTTATTCCACTAACCCCTCCCCTGAGCCCCTTATTGTCCTTGTAACTCTTTATTCCACTAACCCCTCCCCTGAGCCCCTTATTGTCCCTGTAACTCCTTATTCCACTAACCCCTCCCCTGAGTCCCTTATTGTCCCTGTAACTCCTTATCCCACTAACCCCTCCCCTGAGCCCCTTATTGTCCCTGTAACTCCTTATTCCACTAACCCCTCCCCTGAGCCCCTTATTGTCCCTGTAACTCCTTATTTCACTAACCCCTCCCCTGAACCCCTTATTGTCCCTGTAACTCCTTATTCCACTAACCCCTCCCCTGAGCCCCTTATTGTCCCTGTAACTCCTTATTCCACTAACCCCTCCCCTGAGCCCCTTATTGTCCCTGTAACTCCTTATTCCACTAACCCCTCCCCTGAGCCCCTTATTGTCCCTGTAACTCCTTATTCCACTAACCCCTCCCCTGAGCCCCTTATTGTCCCTGTAACTACTTATTCCACTAACCTGACCCCTGAGCATCTTATTGACGATTCTTTACTCTCTCAGTATTATAGGGTTGACTTTGACCCAGAAACAGGACTGATGAGTGGAATTCACAACCTGGAAAAAAATATCTCCTTACCACTAACACAGAGTTTCTACTGGTGAGAGTGATATTTAGTAAATGTTATAAATAGGATTTTCGCTCTGATTTTCTGTTGTAATTAATATAAATAAAAAAAAAAAAAAAAAAAAAAAATATATATATATATATATATATATATATATATATATATATATATATATATATATATATATATATATATATATATATATATATATATATATATATACCAAGTCCAAAGGTGCACTCCATTGACATTGTAACAACCTGGGTGCCAGCACAGAGATAATCGATATTTGCAAGAAGAGCGACACTCACAGGGTTTTCTTTGCAGTCAAAATTGTGTTTTATTCCACTCAATGTTTCGATCCCCCACAGGGATCTTCATCAGGAGATTACAAAAAAAAAAAAAAAAAAATTGTAAACTCCTGATGAAGATCCCTGTGGGGGATCGAAACGTTGAGTGAAATAAAACACAATACTGGTTATTCGAATGCATGATTAGCAAGTAGGTTGGTTTAACAAGGTTTCCTCATATATATATATATATATATATATATATATATATATATATATATATATATATATATATATATATATATATATATATATATATATATATATATATATATATATCTTTTGCATAGACTAATTAAATAATTGCATAAGACAGTTTAACCTTTATCCTTCCATTCTTTAGGTATAACGCCAGCATTGGGAATGAGGAGAGTTCCCAGCCGTCAGGAGCTTATATCTTCAGGCCAAACAACTCAAGCCCACTGCCTGTGTCACAACACTCCCGTACTTACCTAGTGCAGGTGAGGTGGAAACACGTAGTCCTCTTTATATATTCTAACATCATATTTCTTCTTGGCACATTATCAATTACTCCCAAGTGCATCTGTCCCTGGTCTGTCACAGCCCCATTCTATAAATACTAGGGATGCACCGAATCCACTTTTTTGGATTCGGCCGAACCCCCGAATCCTTCACAAAGGATTCGGCCGAATACCGAACCGAATCCAAACCCTAATTTGCATATGCAAATTAGGGGTGGGAAGGGGAAAACATTTTTTACTTCCTTGTTTTCTGACAAAAAGTCACGCAATTTCCCTCCCTGCCCCTAATTTGCATATGCAAATTAGGATTCGGATTCGGTTCGGCCGGGCAGAAGGATTCGGCCGAATCCGAATCCTGCTGAAAAAGGCCGGATCCTGGCCGAATCCCGAACCGAATCCTGGATTCGGTGCATCCCTAATAAATACCCTGTTCCTATTATTGCTTTTATACAGGGCTTTCCCCATATAACTGTCTTTATTATATATGGCTTCAACTTGAATTCTCCTTCTGCAGAATTCTTTGGTGCAGGAAGTGTATCAGAACTTCTCTTCCTGGTGTTCTCAAGTTGTCCGTCTATACAAGGATCAGAGATACGTTGAACTGGAGTGGACAGTTGGTCCAATCCCCATTGGGTGAGTTGTGCTGTATGTAAGAGGAAGGATTGTCTGTAATGAATTGCACCTCTGTCACTAACTGCCTTTCTGTTATTGCAGAGATGGGTGTGGAAAAGAAGTGATCAGTCTGTTTGACACTAAACTGCAGACAGGTGGTGTTTTCTATACGGATTCCAATGGCAGGCAAATCATGCAAAGAAGGTAGGGACTTAGGTCTTCTGTGGGAGGGACAGACTCATGTCCCATAGTTCCTTCCTGTCTGTGTCACTGTATCACCCTGCAGTGGGAGGGACAGACTCATGTCCCATAGTTCCCTCCTGTCTGTGTCACTGTATCACCCTGCAGTGGGAGGGACAGACTCATGTCCCATAGTTCCCTCCTGTCTGTGTCACTGTATCACCCTGCAGTGGGAGGGGCAGACTCATGTCCCATAGTTCCCTCCTGTCTGTGTCACTGTATCACCCTGCAGTGGGAGGGGCAGACTCATGTCCCATAGTTCCCTCCTGTCTGTGTCACTGTATCACCCTGCAGAGGGAGGGACAGACTCATGTCCTATAGTTCCCTCCTGTCTGTGTCACTGTATCACCCTGCAGTGGGAGGGACAGACTCATGTCCCATAGTTCCCTCCTGTCTGTGTCACTGTATCACCCTGCAGTGGGAGGGACAGACTCATGTCCCATAGTTCCCTCCTCTCTGTGTCACTGTATCACCCTGCAGTGGGAGGGGCAGACTCATGTCCCATAGTTCCCTCCTGTCTGTGTCACTGTATCACCCTGCAGTGGGAGGGACAGACTCATGTCCCATAGTTCCCTCCTGTCTGTGTCACTGTTTCACACTGCAGTGGGAGGGGCAGACTCATGTCCCATAGTTCCCTCCTGTCTGTGTCACTGTATCACCCTGCAGTGGGAGGGGCAGACTCATGTCCCATAGTTCCCTCCTGTCTGTGTCACTGTATCACCCTGCAGTGGGAGGGGCAGACTCATGTCCCATAGTTCCCTCCTGTCTGTGTCACTGTATCACCCTGCAGTGGGAGGGACAGACTCATGTCCCATAGTTCCCTCCTGTCTGTGTCACTGTATCACTGTATCACCCTGCAGTGGGAGGGACAGACTCATGTCCCATAGTTCCCTCCTCTCTGTGTCACTTTATCACCCTGCAGTGGGAGGGACAGACTCCATGTCTCTTCAGTATTTAACTTATTTTTTTAACCTCAGGAGGGATTCCCGTGAAACATGGAAACTTAACCAGACAGAACCTGTGGCCGGAAATTACTATCCTGTTAACAGCCGTATATATATAAAGGTGAGGACGTAAATGCTACAAGAATTTGAGGAGTACAGTTAATGCTGACCCCTCCCCCATACGCAAAATAAAGGAATGTGATGATGAGGAGATGCAGGAACAAATGGGGTTACTGTTCTGAATATGGACCCATTCATTCAGAGGATGCACTTAAAATAACAAAGGGTAATTTTCCCTTAAATATACAGTAGTTGTTGTGTGCATGAGAGAGGCAGTGGGTTGAAGGAGAACTAAAGCTTAGCTAAAGAAGTAGCCAGAAATGTTGTACGTTATGTTTTGGGCTTTTGTACCAACCCAAGGCAACCACAGCCCTTTAGCAGTAAAGTTCTGTGTCCCCAAAGATGATTCACTGCACATGCTCTATGCTGCTGTCACTTACTGAGCTTAGGGACCCACTCACAATATCATCATCATTTATTTATATAGCGCTGTCAATATACAGTACACGTAGAATAGAAATGTCACAATATAAGGCTGATAATTACTACATGGCAGTACAGAAACCAGTGCACTTAGCATCAGAATTTAATAATCAGCAAACCTGTAGCATCAGCTTATATTACAGACCAACCTCATTTTCTGCTGGATAATTAGTGAAGAGCCCTTCTCAACAGCCAATCAGAGCCCACTGAGCATGTGAGTGTCACAGACACTTTCCAAGATGGTGACCCCCTGTGACCAGTTTGAAGTCCTGGATCATTGCTGCTATTGACAAGCTGAAACTTTCGGCTGGTGCAATAAAGCCAGTAAATAAAATGGAATTTTTAGCCATTCATTTTTAGGGTTAAGTTCTCCTTTAATATTCCTTCAGGGTCCTGGTGATCATTATAGTAAGGTATATGGGTTGTTACAAGCAGCATGTAATCACATGTCTGCACTTATCTGTCCCTCTATCTCTGCAGGACAAATATACTCAGCTCTCAGTTCTAACAGACAGATCACAGGGTGGATCCAGCATCCGAGATGGTTCCTTAGAGCTGATGGTAAGTGATTTAGTTGGCAAGGTACATCTATAGCCAACCAAGATGATTTCCATTTTGGGTTTCTCAAGCTCTAATGCTCTTCCCTCAGGTTCACCGGCGCCTTCTGTATGATGATAACCGTGGAGTTGGAGAGCCCCTGCTGGAGAATGGGTGTTTTGGGGAGGGGATTGTAGTGAGGGGGAGACACTTACTGCTTCTGGATCATGTTGAGGAGGCGGCTGATGCACACAGGACCCTCGCTCTGCAACAATATATGTCCCCTCAAGTTGTTCTCTCCTATGGGGATGGGATTCCCTACAGCCAAGAAGGGACTCCCCTGAGAAAGGTAAGTTGCATGGCCTAAATGTAATTGACCAGAGACAAAATATTTTGTTGGCAAATAAAGGTTGGTCGTGTATTGGCCAACCTGGGTTTGTCTGACCATTTGGCAAATGAGCAGATGTGAGGAGGAACTGAGACTGTCACTTCCATATCTTCTTACGTCCCATCGACTCCTCATAGAGGGGCATTGGCAAAATGTATAAAGGGAACCATCATTTTTGTGTTTACTGCAGTTTTCTGTCAGATGAGGAGCACTTCAACCACAGCCAGGGGCAATACTCCTATATAGTCATGTGCATAAGGTTGGCTATATATGGACAGCTGGGGGGGGTATCCCTGTCCTAAATCATTGGCACATGTACAAAAATATTCTAATGCATTTGCTGATTGGGTAGGACAGGGTTACTCCTCCCAGCTCTGCTGCTGGATGTCAGGAGGCTGTGCCGGATGTAATTCCAGTGCTGTTTGCAACTTTTAATTTCTTTGTGACAGGTACTGGGGTCATTCATTGGAAAACTCAAAGTAGGTGAAGGAGATCCACAGGATTAGTCAGCGACTGTAAGGGAGCCCACATAGGGCATAACTGTTCAGTGACCCATGTGACTCACTATTACTGCCTGGTAACCAATCAGTGGAAAGCAAGAGAGCTACAAAGCAGGAAGTAGCGTTCTGGCTATTATGTTACACATCCAGTCACTCCAGCCTTTATACATTACAATTTTTTTTTATTTTGCACAGCCTATCTATTTACCCAGTTTTAATTTTATACTGAACTGTTCCTTTAATCCTTTGTCTCTAGTTCTCAGCACTGCGCAGCGAGCTGCCCCAGAATGCCCACCTGCTCACATTCGCCATACATTCTCCGGATAAGATCCTACTGAGACTGGAACACCCATTCCAGAGCCAGGAGAGCAAGAACAGTTCTCAGCCAATCACCATCAACCTGAATGTGAGTACTAACCTCCTATGAGCCGCCCCACCCGCTAAAGCTAATTTACCCTCCCCCTAAGTAAACCTCATGAGCAATTCTTTCTACTCCTTGCAGACTTTGTTTTCCTCCGTATTTCTGTCTGACTTTGAAGAAACCACACTAGCAGCAAATCTAGAAAAGAGCCGTCTGAAGCGTCTAGCATGGAGAACCAAAACAGGTACTGTGTAATACGGACTCATCTGCCACCATATATTCAATAATGCTCACCATAAATTTAGGGACTACAGGCTACACTGTATTGCAGGCTGACAACAAAAAACCCTGTGGCATAGCGAGAGGACAGGTGCTTTAAGGTTGCCAGGTTCACAGAGACTAGCAACAAAGCCGAGATTTTAATGAAAGATAAACCTTAGCCACATTTCCAGCAAAAACACAGAAGTGCAAAATGGTTTACACTTGTACAAGTCACACTGATTAACCAGACATTTCCTCTCCTTGCCCAGGGTCAGCCCTCCAGATGGACACTCCCCGTTCTCCTGTTTTGGACCCGTCCAATGTAACTCTCTCCCCGATGGAGATCCGCACATTCCTGGCTAACATACGATACCGTGACAAGACTGCCTTGCATGGTCGATAACAGGACTCGGGGGACCCTGCCAGGGGGCACAGGGATTCCCTTCATACCACCCCACACAGCTGCCTATGCCCCATACCTTAATTTTGTGTCCTTTCACTTGCTTCTGCTTTTCTCATGCACACATTTTGTTGGGAAAAAAAATAAATAAATAACTTTTTTTTTAAACAGAGACCAAGCCTTGGGCCATACACACCAGCCTGATGATAGGGATATGGGGGTTGATATTATTTGACCAGGGACCTATGAAACAGAAGATTGATGGTATTAGGTGCCATTGGAAATCCAGATACAGTGGGTGCAAACAAAGCTTCATTTAAATGCTAATTTAAACTCCCAGGGTAGGATTTTAACCTTTAGCACAAACACATAACACAACTGCTATGGTGTCATTTATAATATTCCAGAACTCTTGTACCGTGTCTCTATATGCAGGGTTGGCAGCTGCCATCTTTGGCTATGTCACATTTGTGTTTAGGCTTTCTAGCGGGATGATGGTTTCAGCTGGCCCAACATACTTACCCCCCCCCCACACACAATTTTTTCATGCAAACTATTAGATCAGAGTCAGTACAATGGACAGTAAGCAAGGATGCTCTATGCAATTCCTCATTGGCCGGTACCCTTTCCAGCTGCTTAGTATGGCTCCTTACATGCCCTGAGAATGGGCTCTTGGGTCAAATCATACAACCTGCCAAGATAATGTGGATTTATATGGAAAACCATACAAAATATTTGTTTCCTTAAACCTCAACCAGTTTCTATCATTTGTCTTAGACCGAAATAGAAATCTGCATTTTATCCACTTATTTTAATCTCAGCTGATTTTATTAGGTGATCATTGCAGGTCCAATCTTCCCTTAGGGCAGAGACTTACGGTCAGATTCTGGGGGATTAGTAGACCGGCGTCAAATCTCCTCTTCTTCGGGCGACTAATCTCCCCGCACTGCCTTCCTGCCAGCTAGAATGTAAATCACTGGCGGGATGGCTCTGAGCGCTTTGTTTTCCAAGGTCGCCCAAAATTGCCTCACGAGGAAGCTTTGGTAAATGAAGCGATTTGAGTGCCATCCCGCAGGCGATTTACATTCTAGCCGGAGGGAAGGCAGTGCGGGGGATTAATAGCCCCGAAGAAGAGGAGATTTGTCGCCGGGCAACTAATCTCTTTGACTCTGCCAGTGTGTCTTTGCCCTTAAAGGGGTCGTTCACCTTTTAAATAAACTTTTAGTATAATTGGTTTTCATAGTTTATTATTGTGGTTTTTAAGTTATTTAGCAGCTCTCCAAACTGCAATTTCAGCATTCTGGTTGCTAGGATACAAATTCCCCTAGCAACCGTGCATTGATTTGAATAAGAGACTGGAATAGGAGAGGACTGATTAATAAGGAGTTATAAAAAGTAGCAATGACGATAAATGTGTAGCCTTACAGACCAGTTGTTTTTTTTTTTTAATATGGGGGCAGTGACCCTTTGAAAGCTGGAAAGAGTCAGGGGAAAAAAAAGGCAAATAATTAAACTCTAAAAAATAAATCATGAAGGCCAATTGAACAGTTGCTTAGAATTGGCCATTCCCAAAGGGAAAACCTCTGTTTCTAAGTCGGGGGCTATTATGCATTTCGTTTCTTTAAATTAGCAGAACAAAGCCAAGGCTGAGGGGCACATTTACTAAGGGTCGAATATAGAGAGTTAATTAACCCTCGATATTCGATCCTCAAAGTAAAATCCTTCGAAGTCGAAGGATTTACCGCAAATACTTCGATCGATCGAAGTAAAAATCGTTCGATCGAATAATTTTTCTTCGATCAGAAATAGCTCCCCATAGGCTAACATTGTAGCTCAGTAAGTAGTCGACATTTTTTTTTTTTTTAAAGAGACAGTACTTCGACTATCAAATGGTCGGATAGTCGAACGATTTTTACTTTCGAATCGTTCGAGTCAAAGTACCCAAAAAAATACTTCAAAGTTTTTTTCATTCGAATCCTTCACTCGAGCTTAGTAAATGTGCCCCTTAATGTCTGCACAGAGTATCCCATTCTGCCTCTTTACATATACTGTATATACTCGAGTATAAGCCGAGGTACCTACTTTTACCTCCAAAAACTGGGAAAGCTTATTGACTCGAGTATAAGTCGAGGGTGAGAAATGCAGCAGCTTCTGGTAAGTTTCAATCAAAAAATTGAGGGTTTCTGCTCCCATTGGAGGTGCCGGCGTCTTGTTTTTGGATGCCGGCGACCATTCTTGGACGCCGGCGAATATTCTAGGAGACTATTCTTGGACGCCGGCGACTGTTTTTGCGCTTGACCCGAGTATAAGCCGAGGTAGCGTTTTTCAGCATATTTTGGGGGCTGAAAAACTCGGCTTATACTCGAGTATATACGGTACTGACACTTTGGCTGTGACAGACTCCAGATTTTATAACAATTTCTGCTCATGCATTTACACTGTATAATTATAACAATATCTTCTCATGCATTTACACTGTATGGATTTCCAGTGAGTGTGTCTGTGTTAAGGGAAGCATCCTCGCCTATGTACAACTGAATGTGAAACTCAGGTTACAAATTGGGTATATTTATATACAGTATAAATCTGTATTACTCCAGCTTCCTAAATGGCAGGATGCACCATGGAGTGCTTAGTCTCCTGCGCTTTTAAATAAAAGAAAGCTCCTTCGCAATATCCATTCCTCCTGGAATCTACCAAGTCTGTCAGTCCCGTGAGATAGGGGTGAGGCCTGTGGCTGCCCGTGACTTTGCTCAGAACCACTGGATGAACTCATGTAACATGTCCACATTTCTCCCCAGCGGAGCCGGATTAGGAAGGGGCTCCATCGTGGGTTGTGGGGGATTCTTCCTGTGTTTCATCCGACAAGGTGTGGGAGTAACAGCAGTTGTCCCCTAACTCGCAGGAACCCTGAGTAACATAAGAAAAGGAACATGAACGCCGGTCCTGAATTCAAACCTGGGTCTGAATGGCAGCAGTGCAAACTCTTACACACATAACATATTGGGGGTAATTGTGGGGGGAGGGGGGTTGCACCCATGAGACTCCCTCACCTTCTTAAACTTCTTGCAGGGAAAGCTTTTAAGTTGGCTCTCGTCTTTCTTCCTCTTGTTCTGGTACTTCTTTCTTTTGTCCTCTAGAGCAGTAGAAAGCCCACCCCTAAAAGAGAAGAGCCGTGCACTTATATGGCTAATATAGCCCAAAGTAAGAACCCTATACACCCACCACTGAGCCCCACAACCAACACACAAGGGCTAATCATCATTCAGAATATGTTATTCCTACTTGTGGCTCACAGAAGCCTCATATACAACTCCCAGCATCCTCAGCCAGCTCAAGGTACAGACCTGTTAGAAATAATTCATGGAGGCTCTAAATCCACTGGACTACCCCTCGTCTCTCTAACAAGAGAACCTCCAGAGTTAATACCCTTTTAACACCCATAAACCACAGAACTCTAATTACCCGGCTTTGGCTCTTGCTTTGGGGCCCCAGTTTGCCTCTGGGTTTTCCTGGAACCTTTTTAAACCCAGTTTACGAGATTTAGGGTTGGCGTCCTGTCGAATATCAAAGTTGGCCTCAATCCTGCAAGTACAGAGAAATAACAATAAAGATTTACTGGAGAGGTTGTTGCTGGGTTCTTACCAGCAGCATTGGCTTAGCTCTGTATAAAACACAAAAATTCATGAATATCCTGTAATAAGCGGTGCTCAGTGATGTCACGGTCACACAAGTCACTGAAACTTTATTAAAAATAATCTATGCCCTGTTGGATATTAGAAGTCACCTCGGAGTTACATGATCCATATGAAACCATTCAGCCTCTTGCCTTTATATGAATGTGAAACTCCTCCGTGACTTCTTATATCCTTACCATTTACAGTAGGGGGTACATTATCCCTTATAATACATGAGTGATACTCAAGAGTTCCTTGTATAACTCAGCCTGCAGCCTTGTGCCTTTATATGGTCACAGAACCCCTCAGTGACTTCTAACATCCTTATCATTTACAGTAGGGGGTACATTATCCCTTATAATACATGAGTGATACTCAGAGTTCCCTGTATAACTCAGCCTGCAGCCTTGTGTCTTTATATGGTCACAGAACAACCCCTCAGTGACTTCTAATATCCTTATTTACAGTAGGGGGTACATTATCCCTTATAATATATGAGTGATACTCAGAGTTCCCTGTATAACTCAGCCTGCAGCCTTGTGTCTTTATATGGTCACAGAACAACCCCTCAGTGACTTCTAATATCCTTATCATTTACAGTAGGGGGTACATTATCCCTTATAATACATGAGTGATACTCAGAGTTCCCTGTATAACTCAGCCTGCAGCCTTGTGCCTTTATATGGTCACAGAACAACCCCTCAGTGACTTCTAATATCCTTATCATTTACAGTAGGGGGTACATTATCCCTTATAATACATGAGTGATACTCAGAGTTCCCTGTATAACTCAGCCTGCAGCCTTGTGCCTTTATATGGTCACAGAACAGCCCCTCAGTGACTTCTAATATCCTTATCATTTACAGTAGGGGGTACATTATCCCTTATAATACATGAGTGATACTCAGAGTTCCCTGTATAACTCAGCCTGCAGCCTTGTGCCTTTATATGGTCACAGAACAGCCCCTCAGTGACTTCTAATATCCTTATCATTTACAGTAGGGGGTACATTATCCCTTATAATACATGAGTGATACTCAGAGTTCCCTGTATAACTCAGCCTGCAGCCTTGTGCCTTTATATGGTCACAGAACCCTCAGTGACTTCTAATATCCTTATCATTTACAGTAGGGGGTACATTATCCCTTATAATACATGAGTGATACTCAGAGTTCCCTGTATAACGCAGCTTACAGCCTTGTGCCTTGCTATAGTCACAGAACAACCCCTCAGTGACTTCTAATATCCTTATCATTTTCAGTAGGGGGTACACACTCACTTTGGCTCCTTACTCAGGATGTGAAATGCTGGGCAGGTCTCAGACAACCTCTCTCTCTTTACTGGGTTCTGTTTCTCCTAACGGGTACAATAAAGCAAATAAAATGAATTCATGTCAATTCCCAGCCATTTCTGCAGCTGTCACTTGCAGTACCACAGTTGACCAGTTTTACTGGCAGTCAGTCTTTGTCACAGGCTGCAAAAAAAAAAAAACAGCGCCCCAGCAATGATTTGCTGCAAACAAATAACAGTATACACTAGAGTTATTTTAATTTGTCATTGTGGGTAACTAGGAATCCCCATGGAGACTCACCCAACTACGCATAATGTCCCAAATGACAGAGGGCGGAGCATCGGTTTTCAGTGCGTTCTTGCAGGCGTGTGACAGAGAGACCCTGTGTCCTGCGTGGAGCAGAGCAGAGCTGTGGGGAGAAACACAATCCTGTTATTCCAATTTGTAACAAAATATCCCATAAGGCTCATGGGACCAATGCAAATGAATGAGGGGCATGATGATCTCACCTAAGGGAGTAACCAATGGGATGGGACTCACCCCCTGCCTGAACATGGGGCTCAGTTTCTTTATCCAAATTCTACATGAAGTCTAATGTGACGTGGGGCCCAGTTTGACAATGAGATAAGCAGATGGGCGGAGATAGAACAAGGAGGAATAATAAAACTAAAATACTAAAACAGGTTGGAGGGAGAGACGAGAGAGATACAATAGGGCTGATGTGGATTTACATGGATTGAACACTCACCGGAACTGCAGCAGCGAGGGGGTGTTACAGCGAATGACACTGCTCAGGTTGTCCAGGGTATAATATAACGGCACATCACTCAGCTCCTGGGGAGAAACACGATTGGCTTATGCTACTTAATTACTTTTCTGCATTACAGTGTAACATTCATTCTGATTTATAGGGGTGTATGACTCTACACCCAATATCTGATCCTTCTACTACTTCTGTCTGTGTCACTGTATCACCCTGCAGTGGGAGGGACAGACTCATGTCCCACAGTTCCCTCCTGTCTGTGTCACTGTATCACCCTGCAGTGGGAGGGACAGACTCATGTCCCATAGTTCCCTCCTGTCTGTGTCACTGTATCACCCTGCAGTGGGAGGGACAGACTCATGTCCCATAGTTCCCTCCTGTCTGTGTCACTGTATCACCCTGCAGTGGGAGGGACAGACTCATGTACTATAGTTCCCTCCTGTCTGTGTCACTGTATCACCCTGCAGTGGGAGGGACAGACTCATGTCCCATAGTTCCCTCCTGTCTGTGTCACTGTATCACCCTGCAGTGGGAGGGACAGACTCATGTCCCATAGTTCCCTCCTGTCTGTGTCACTGTATCACCCTGCAGTGGGAGGGACAGATTCATGTCCCATAGTTCCCTCCTGTCTGTGTCACTGTATCACCCTGCAGTGGGAGGGACAGATTCATGTCCCATAGTTCCCTCCTGTCTGTGTCACTGTATCACCCTGCAGTGGGAGGGACAGACTCATGTCCCATAGTTCCCTCCTGTCTGTGTCACTGTATCACCCTGCAGTGGGAGGGACAGACTCATGTCCCATAGTTCCCTCCTGTCTGTGTCACTGTATCACCCTGCAGTGGGAGGGACAGACTCATGTCCCATAGTTCCCTCCTGTCTGTGTCACTGTATCACCCTGCAGTGGGAGGGGAAGGTCATACACAGATTATGAAGCCTCTATTTCACACTTACCTCTGTCACCATACTCAACACTCCCTGAATTCTCTCTGCAGTCTTAAATCTCTTTGAATTATTTCGCTCTAAAGCAGATAAAATGCGCTCAACAAAATCTTTATCATGGAGAGACTCAGCCCAAATTGGTCCCCCGAGCTGAAAGATGCACAAAACAAAAAGAAATACTCAGATTCACAATCTATAGTCCGGAGTATCTATGTGACTATAATGCTCTCTTTATTACATATATTAGGTCTGAGTATCTATACGCGGATATACCTGTTGCCTTTGCTGGCAGAATTCACAGTTCAGGGTCACAGGAGGGCCAGTTGCAGGTGAGTATTTCATACTGTTAAAAGGTAATATAGAAACAATACTGGGCTGAGTGCCAAGGAAATTCCCAGGGACACAATATGCTGTATACACACACAATAACCTACAACTTCTCATAATGCTGTATAGATAGTATATGGTTTTAAGACAAACAATACATATACACAATCGCACACTGTAAATGATAAGGATATTAGAAGTCACTGAGGGGTTGTTATGTGACCATATAAAGGCACAAGGCTGCAGGCTGAGTTATACATGGAACTCTGAGTATCACTCATGTATTATAAGGGATAATGTACCCCCTACTGTAAATGATAAGGATATTAGAAGTCACTGAGGGGTTGTTCTGTGACCATATAAAGGCACAAGGCTGCAGGCTGAGTTATACAGGGAACTCTGAGTATCACTCATGTATTATAAGGGATAATGTACCCCCTACTGTAAATGATAAGGATATTAGAAGTCACTGAGGGGTTCTGTGACCATATAAAGGCACAAGCAAATATTAATGAATTAGGCAAGGGTCATATATAATTCTAGTACAAACAGCCGAATCTGTTTCCGAAGCAGAATGAAACCCATTACTTTTTGCTACTTGCTATATCTTTTTATGATGAAAATAAAATGTTTTCAGCACTAATCAACTAAACATTTCACAGTTTTAGGTATAAATATTTTTTTCATATAACCATAACCCTTTAATAAACTCAGATTTAGCCAAAACTCACTTGTTTCCGTGGCTGGTGGCTTTCCCCATTCGCTGCAGATGGTATGTCCCACACCCAACGCAGTTGTATACCAGAGCCTGCTTACTGCACAAATAAAGGGGAGCTTGTTATTTCCAGTTCATTTGCTACTTAAAATCTGGTCTGTAAGACACACCCCTCCAAAACAATGACACATAGTTTGTCATTTAGCCCTACACAACTGACTGGATGGGACTGAAGTTCCAGAACTAATACCATATATAACTCTTGACCCTCCTGTCCTCCCAAAGACACTGTTCTTCAGTTCTAAAACCATCCCAAGCTCACCTAGCGCACATCTTCACTTTGGCCTGTCCAGTGAACACACGGACAAAAACCCGAATATAAAAGTCGGCAGAGACGCAGAGCAGAGGAACGATGTATCGCTGGTAACAGTTCGCACGCAGGTCCAGGCTGTGCAGGAGGATGCGGAGAGCCTGAGAGATATGGAGAATGGCACATACACAGTTAATATGGTGAGTCATGTGACCACAAAAATTCCCACTGCAGAACACGAAGGGGCAGATTTATCAAGGGTCTAATTAAAAATTCGAATTTTCTATTTTTTTTATGGTCAAAACGGTCAAATTCGACTAGCAAGTTATGCAAATTTGATTCAAGTTTTTAAAAAAAATGTAATTATATTTTCGAGATTTATCATACTCTGGCCCTTTAAGCATTCAAATTAGACTATTCGCCACCTAAAACCTGCTGAATTACTGTTTTTAAAGTCAATGGGAGAGGTGCAGGGATCAATTTGGAGAGGTTTGCAGCCTTCCTGACATCGAGTTTTTTTTCAAAGAAAAAAAAACCTCAAATCGAGTTTTATCAGATTGGAACTCGATTCAAATGATTGGGTCTTTGAATATGTCAGAGTATAAAAAATTCCAATTTATTAATAAATTGTAAATAGTTGAATTTCAAATTTATAGGAGTTTAAAAAAACTCACACAAATTCGACCCTTGATAAAAGTGCCTCTAAGCGCACGGGTTGCACAAAATATTTGGCGACCTAACTGTGCCCCACTTCTGTCACCGATCTATTTAAAGACGCTCACCGCCCGCCCCTATGTGACAACAGAGACTGGGATGGGCCAGGCTTGGGTATATAAATTAGTATATTTGAGATTCGGCTGAATACCCGAATCCTTGGTGAAAGATTCGGCCGAATACCGAAGCGAATCCTAATTGGCATATGCAAATTAGGGGCAGGAAAAGGAAAAAGTGGAAAAAAAATCTTCTTTTGTGACGGAGTCGTGATTTCCCTACCAGACCCTAATTTACATATGCAAATTCGGATTCGGTTCAGCCAGGCACAAGGATTTCCGCCGATTCCGAATCCTGAAAAAGGCCAAATCCTGGATCCGGTGCTTCCCTAATATAAATAAATGCAAAAGTGTGAGTCCTAATCAGTGGGGTTAGGGTCGGGTGCAGGACGAGGACTTCTCTACCCACATATCACTATTATACAGACACAGTTAATAAGTACAGACCCACCACACATTATCCGCTCACCATCTCGTGGCAGTACTTTGATTTAATTGACATGGCACCGTATTTGCTGTAACACGTTTCGCCGCTGTTTCCTGCCAGAACCGCCATGTCGGTGCATGTGATACACAGCAGTCCTACAGGGCAGAGGTAGAAGTGTGAATGCTGGTTATATATATACACTCTCATACTGCGCCCGCTGGGTGTGTAACTCACCTCCTTCGCTCACGCTCTGCACAGCGGCGTCTAGGAACATGGACGGACTCCCGTAGGGATCCAAATCTATGACGTCAAAGCGATCTCGTGCCCCCATCCTGTTGTACATCACCATCCTACAGACAAATGCAAAGTGCCCATATTAGGAGCCTTTAGTTGGAGAGGACAAAGAAGACTAAGCAAAATCCCATGAAATACATAAAGTAAAGCGACATAGGCCTCTCACCGGGCATCACTGTAGCTGGCGGTCACCAGGTTCCCCACGTCGTTGTGCTGTATATTCCGTTTGATAAGCTCCACTGCGCTGGCGGAAAAGTCATTTGCAACGACGCTGTGTAGGCCGGGCACTTCGCAGGCGAATCTAATGGAACGCAAGCCGGAGGCAGCCAGACCCTCTAAAACACGCAGACCTTCCTAAGCAGGGAGAGAGATGCACAGACATTAGGGAAGGGTGTAAATGCCATGGAATGTAGAGGGTGGTATAATTAGTACAATGGGAAAAGAAGGCCTGGGGCTCAAGAGATAAGAAATAGAGATAGGATGTTAAAGGAACAGTTTAGTGTAAAAATAAAAAGAACTGGTTAAATAGATAGACCGTGCAAAATATAAATAATTTTTTTTTTCTAATATAGTTAGTTAGCCAAAAATGTAATGTATAAAGGCTGGAGTGACTGGATGTGTAACATAATAGCCAGAACACTACTTCCTGCTTTTCAGCTCTCTAACTCTGAGTTAGTCAGTGACTATAAGGGGGGCCACATGGGACATAACTGTTCAGTGAGTTTGCAATCGATCCTCAGCATTCAGCACAGATTCAAAAGCAACAGATACCAGATATGACCCATGGCTAACTAACTATTTTAGAAATATTTTCTATTTACCCAGTTTTTATTGTTACACTCAACTGTTCCTTTAAGGCCATCATTATTTCATGCTATGCATGCAAGTTGGCACATTATCAAACATAAAGGCCAGTGCTTGATCTTTTACTTTTACTGGCTCAATATGTCTGGTAAAGGCCCACCGGGAGACATGCACAATCCATGTTCTCTTACTTACAGGGCAGGTCTCCCCTACACTTGCAGTGGTGGGGGCGGAGTTATTCTCTGCAGATGTGGGGGCGGAGTTATTCTCTGCAGGTGTGGGGGCGGAGTTATTTTCTGTACTGGAGTTCATGTTGTCCTCTCCTGCCTCCGAGAGGTTCACCACCAGCTTCTGCTCCTCCCTCTCACCAGGCACCACAACTGTAGGAAAGCAGAATCTTTTAGTGTTTATTGGCCTGTCGTTGAACAAATCTAAGCAGACAGATTGGCTGGGTTGTATGATGGAGTAGTGACAAAGTTATACTGACTTAGGAAAGCAAGAGACACTCACTCTTAATCCCTTTCTGCTGGAGATGCAGACGAGCAAATTCTGTGATCACAGCACATCTAAAGGGAAACAGAGTGGCCATTAGTATAATAATTTCCTAATAAAATATATTTATTACCCATTTCCTTTCATGTAGGAGTGTAAGCTCTGTAGAGCAGGATTCTCTTCACCCAATGGTTCCCTCTCCCTGTATTGTATCTGTATCTCTCTGTATATTAGAGTGTACGCTCTGCAAGGCAGGATTCCCTCTCCCTCTATTGTATCTGGGTCCCTCTGTATATTAGAGTGTAAGCTCTGCAAGACAGGATTCTATTCTCCCAATGGTTTCCCCCTATATTGTATCTGTGTCCCTCTGTATATTAAAGAGTGAAAGCTCTGCAGGGCAGGAGTCCCTCCTCCTAATGGTTCCCTCTCCATGTATTGTATCAGTGTCTATTTGTATATTAGAGTTTAAGTTCTGCAGGGCAGGCTTCCCTTCTACTAATGGTTCCCTCTCCATGTATTGTATCTCTCTGTATATTAGAGTGTACGCTCTGCAGGACAGGATTCTATTCTCTCAATGGTTTCCCCCTATATTGTATCTGTGTCCCTCTGTATATTAAAGAGTGAAAGCTCTGCAGGGCAGGAGTCCCTCCTCCTAATAGTATCTTCTCCCTGTATTGTATCAGTGTCTATTTGTATATAAGAGTTTAAGTTCTGCAGGGCAGGCTTCCTTTCTACTAATGGTTCCCTCTCCATGTATTGTATCTCTCTTTATTAGAGTGTAAGCTCTGCAGGACAGGATTCTATTCTCCCAATGGTTTCCCCCTATATTGTATCCGTGTCCCTCTGTAAATTAGAGTGAAAGCTCTGCAGGGCAGGAGTCCCTCCTCCTTATGGTTCCCTCTCCATTTATTGTATCAGTGTATCTTTGTTTATTAGAGTGTAAGCTCTGCAGGACAGGATTCCCTTCTCCCAATGGTTCCCTCTCCCTGTATTGTATTGTGTCTCTCTGTATAGTAGAGAGTAAGCTCTGCAGGACAGGATTCCCTTCTCCCAATGGTTTCCCCCTATATTGTATCTGTGTTCCTCTGTATATTACAGCGTAAGCTCTGCAGGACAGGATTCCCTTCTCCCAATGGTTCCCCCCTATATTGTATCGGTGTCGCTCTGTATATTAGAGTGTAAGCTCTGCAAGACAGGATTTCCTTGATCACATGCCTCTCGCACTGTACACATTATCCCGGGAAGCAGAACCCAGGCCCCAGTGCTGTACTCACGTCAGGTCTCTGTTGAACTCCTGCACTGGATTATAGAAGACTTGGTTAGTGCTGGGGAAGATGACACTGGCTTTTCCCTCATGTATAATGGTTTCTCCGGAAATCTCCATGATTTATGATCAGGAGGCTTTTCCCAAGGACCAGAGTCTTGTTCTGGAAAAGGGAAAAGTGAGATGAGGCAGTGTTGAGAGCCTAACAATGGCAGCCCAGGAGCGCATAAGAAGCAGGAGACCTAAGCAGAGCAAGGACAAAATCATCATCAGAATCACATAATAAAAATGTTCCTGAAACACGTGTCCCAGATAATCGCCTCCCATAATAGCCAAGGGGACAAACCTGCACAAAGTATATTACAGTCAATGTACTCTCCTTCAGTGCACAGGAACACATGGGATACAGCCCTCGTACAGACATATTTACACGGCATTTATCATACATACATAGAATTAGCTGTGCATTTAATAAAGTATATAGGAAGTGTATGTGCTTATACTCATGCCTCCATAGACCTGTGTGGTACAATATAAGGCTGTCAGGCTGTATGAGCAGGATCCAACTTACATTTGTTGCTTTCAGCAGAACAACCAAGTTAACAGGATTATTGGGAGTTGTGCTGTTGTCTCCTAGACACTTCCTGGCGCTGCAACTGGTCAGGGGGTTTCCAGCCGTCATGGGGGGCTGCCACGTGTAACAATTGTGTATCAAATAAACACATCCTAATTAAGGTTTTATACAATCAGTACATTATAGATCCCCTTTATGACATGGTCCCCAAATATTTGGCTTCTACATGGAAACAGAACATGGAAACGGAACAGTAAAACCAAAAAATGAAAGTGTTTTAAAGGAATGACAATATAATGTACTGTTGCCCTGCACTGGTACAACTGGTGGGTTTGCTTCAGAAGCACTACTATAGTTTATATAAACAAGCTGCTGTGTAGCCATAGCGGCAGCCATTCAAGCACAGGATACACAGTAGATAACAGATAAGTACTACTATAGTTTATATAAACAAGCTGCTGTGTAGCCATGGGGGCAGCCATTCAAGCACAGGATACACAGTAGATAACAGATAAGTACTACTATAGTTTATATAAACAAGCTGCTGTGTAGCCAGGGGGGCAGCCATTCAAGCACAGGATACACAGTAGATAACAGATAAGTACTACTATAATTTATATAAACAAGCTGCTGTGTAGCCATGGGGGCAGCCATTCAAGCACAGGATACACAGTAGATAACAGATAAGTACTACTATAGTTTATATAAACAAGCTGCTGTGTAGCCATGGGGGCAGCCATTCAAGTACAGGATACACAGTAGATAACAGATACGTACTACTATAGTTTATGTAGACAAGCTGCTGTGTAGCCATGGGGGCAGCCATTCAAGCACAGGATACACAGTAGATAACAGATAAGTACTACTATAGTTTAAATAAACAAGCTGCTGTGTAGCCATGGGGGCAGCCATTCAAGCACAGGATACACAGTAGATAACAGATAAGTACTACTATACTTTATATAAACAAGCTGCTGTGTAGGCATGGGGGCAGCCATTCAAGCACAGGATACACAGTAGATAACAGATAAGTACTACTATAGTTTATATAGACAAGCTGCTGTGTAGCCATGGGGGCAGCCATTCAAGCACAGGATACACAGTAGATAACAGATACATTCTGAAGAATCCCATTGTATACTACAGAGCTCATCTGTTAACTGCTGTACCTGTACCTTTTCTCCTATTTCAGCTTTGAACATCTGCCCCCGGACTACTCATATTATTCCTGTGCAAAGCGTGGGAAATGGGAGAATGCTTTTGATTCCTCATTGCCTTCCTGTGGATCATGTACAAGTTGGGTTAAACTGATGGATGTGTCTTTGTCTAACCTCAACTACTACCTGCCTTTGTATAACAGCTAACTTTAAATGAGACACCAATTCCCCTCTTCCTAACCTTTATTATATACCCAGCCCTTCCATGTCCAACACAGTAAGCTCACCCTTCTCCACCATCACTAAAATCTTAGTCTCCTGTATCCTCTGTAACTTGAGCCTCTGCGGCTGATGCTGAACTACAAGTCCCAGAATGCCACAGAAGTGAGTTGTACTGTAGCCCAGTTTGCCTGCCCCTCCTCGCTGTCCCATAGTCACTGAGTAACTCATAACCAGCAGCACTGCACTGTAAGAACGCGGAGGCCAACAACTCCTCACCCGTTCGATATACCGCGGCTGTCTCCTAATCCACGCATGGCCACACGGGCGCCGCCATCTTGCCGGAGAACGCGCAGCTGATCACGTGCAAGGAGCAAGCCTATCAGAGACTTAATTCGCTGCAGATGCAGCGATGCCGGAAGTGAAACCTGTTTGAGTTGTGGTGACATTTGTGCAGAATCAATATTCCATGTCATTATATAGGGCAAAGTATACACTCATTGCACGTGGGTTTTAAAGTGATGCATAAATGTATTTGCTCTTAAAGGGGTTGTTCACCTTTGAGTTAGTATGATGTAGAAACTGATATTGTGAGACAATTTGCAATTGGTTTTCATTTTTTATTATTGGTAGTTTTTGAGTTATTTAGCTTTTTATTCAGCAGCTCTCCAGTTTGTAATTTCCGCAGTCTGGTTGCTAGAGTCCAAATTCCCCTAGCAACCAGGCATTGATTTAAAGGAGAGACTGGAATAATGAATAGGAGAGGCCTGAATAGAAAGATGAGTAATAAAAAAGTAGCAATAACAATACATTTGTAGCCTTACAGAGCATTTGTGTTTTAGATGGGGTCAGTGACCCCCATTTGAAAGCCGGAAAGAGTCAGAAGAAAACGGCAAATAAAAAAAACTATGCAAAACAAAGACCAATTGAAAAGTTGTATAGAATCAGCCACTCTATAAAACTGTAATAACACAGAAATGTGTTCAAACTTTCATAACCTGCCAAATTTTGTTTAATGAACTTGGTAATTAGGGGGTGTGGCCACAACATGGGTGTGGCCAAAAATTGCTGCACAGAGCACAGCAAATGTTTTTCTGCCTCTTTGGGAGGTACGCTAAATATCCTTTAGGTCCTTTAGGTCTCTGCATCTTGCTTGAGATGCAGAACAGCAGAGGGATCCTTTATCCACACATTCTGGTCCCCAATCCAGCCCCGGGTCAATAAAATATTAGGTTTTGACCTTCCCCTATATCTAGGGTTGCCTCAGTTTCTGGAAAAAATACTGACCTTCCTATATATTTATCTTTATTCCCTATTAATAACATTGGAATCACTGACCTTCCTATATATTTATCTTTTTTCACAATTAATAACATTGGGATCATATTACTGGCCTTCCTATATATTTATCTTTTTTCCCTATTAATAACATTGGGCTCAACCATCATTTTTACTGGCCAGGCCTGTAAAATACCGGCCAGGTGGCAACCCTAGCTAGATCCTAGGTGGTATCTTCTGGGCATAAACCCGCAGACTCAACATTGCCAACCCACAGATTCCTACACAAAATACTCCTCCAAGCCTGAAAATTTATAGCCCAACAATGGAAATCACCTGATCTCCCCTATACTCAGCTTGGGTAAACTCTGTATAGGAAATGCTTAAAATTGACATAATGGTACCTTAGAGTTGCATATGAAAGTATGGCAGTTGTGGATTCTGAGCCCTAGAGTTACATATGAAAGTATGGCAGTTGTGGATTCTGAGCCCTAGAGTTACATATGAAAGTATGGCAGTTGTGGATTCTGAGCCCTAGAGTTACATATGAAAGTATGGCAGTTGTGGATTCTGAGTCCTAGCGTTACATATGAAAGTATGGCAGTTGTGGATTCTGAGTCCTAGAGTTACATATGAAAGTATGGCAGTTGTGGATTCTGAGCCCTAGAGTTATATATGAAAGTATGACAGTTGTGGATTCTGAGCCCTAGAGTTACATGTGAAAGTATGACAGTTGTGGATTCTGAGCACTAGAGTCATATATGAAAGTATGACAGTTGTGGATTCTGAGCCCTAGAGTTACATATGAAAGCATGGCAGTTGTGGATTCTGAGCCCTAGAGTTGCATATGAAAATATGACAGTTGTGGATTCTGAGCCCTAGAGTTATATATGAAAGTATGGCAGTTGAGGATTCTGAACCCTAGAGTTGCATATGAAAGTATGACAGTTGTGGATTCTGAGCCCTAGAGTTACATATGAAAGTATGACAGTTATGGATTCTGAACCCTAGAGTTACATATGAAAGTATGACAGTTGTGGATTCTGAGCCCTAGAGATATATATGAAAGTATGGCAGTTGAGGATTCTGAACCCTAGAGTTGCATATGAAAGTATGGCAGTTGTGGATTCTGAGCACTAGAGTCACATATGAAAGTATGGCAGTTGAGGATTCTGAGCACTAGAGTCACATATGAAAGTATGGCAGTTGTGGATTCTGAGCCCTAGAGTCACATATGAAAGTATGGCAGTTGTGGATTCTGAGCCCTAGAGTTGCAAATGAAAGTATGGCAGTTGAGGATTCCGAACCCTAGAGTTGCATATGAAAGTATGACAATTGTGGATTCTGAGCCCTAGAGTTACATATGAAAGTATGACAGTTGTGGATTCTGAGCCCTAGAGTTATATATGAAAGTATGACAGTTGTGGATTCTGAGCCCTAGAGTTACATATGAAAGTATGGCAGTTGTGGATTCTGAGTCCTAGAGTTACATATGAAAGTATGGCAGTTGTGGATTCTGAGCCCTAGAGTTATATATGAAAGTATGACAGTTGTGGATTCTGAGCCCTAGAGTTACATGTGAAAGTATGACAGTTGTGGATTCTGAGCACTAGAGTCATATATGAAAGTATGACAGTTGTGGATTCTGAGCCCTAGAGTTACATATGAAAGTATGGCAGTTGTGGATTCTGAGCCCTAGAGTTGCATATGAAAATATGACAGTTGTGGATTCTGAGCCCTAGAGTTATATATGAAAGTATGGCAGTTGAGGATTCTAAACCCTAGAGTTGCATATGAAAGTATGACAGTTGTGGATTCTGAGCACTAGAGTCACATATGAAAGTATGGCAGTTGAGGATTCTGAGCACTAGAATCACATATGAAAGTATGGCAGTTGAGGATTCTGAGCACCAGAGTCACATATGAAAGTATGGCAGTTGTGGATTCTGAGCCCTAGAGTTGCATATGAAAATATGACAGTTGTGGATTCTGAGCCCTAGAGTTATATATGAAAATATGGCAGTTGAGGATTCTAAACCCTAGAGTTGCATATGAAAGTATGACAGTTGTGGATTCTGAGCACTAGAGTCACATATGAAAGTATGGCAGTTGAGGATTCTGAGCACTAGAATCACATATGAAAGTATGGAAGTTGAGGATTCTGAGCACTAGAGTCACATATGAAAGTATGGCAGTTGTGGATTCTGAGCCCTAGAGTCGCATATGAAAGTATGCCAGTTGTGGATTCTGAGCCCTAGAGTTGCAAATGAAAGTATGGCAGTTGAGGATTCTGAACCCTAGAGTTGCATATGAAAGTATGACAGTTGTGGATTCTGAGCCCTAGAGTTACATATGAAAGTATGACAGTTGTGGATTCTGAGCCCTAGAGTTATATATGAAAGTATGGCAGTTGAGGATTCTGAACCCTAGAGTTACATATGAAAGTATGGCAGTTGTGGATTCTGAGCCCTAGAGTTACATATGAAAGTATGACAGTTGTGGATTCTGAGCCCTAGAGTTGCATATGAAAGTATGACAGTTGTGGATTCTGAGCCCTAGACTTACATATGAAAGTATGACAGTTGTGGATGCAGAGTCCTAGAGTTACATATGAAAGTATGACAGTTGTGGATTCTGAGCCCTAGAGTTACATATGAAAGTATGACAGTTGTGGATTCTGAGCCCTAGAGTTATATATGAAAGTATGGCAGTTGAGGATTCTGAACCCTAGAGTTACATATGAAAGTATGGCAGTTGTGGATTCTGAGCCCTAGAGTTACATATGAAAGTATGACAGTTGTGGATTCTGAGCCCTAGAGTTGCATATGAAAGTATGACAGTTGTGGATTCTGAGCCCTAGACTTACATATGAAAGTATGACAGTTGTGGATGCAGAGTCCTAGAGTTACATATGAAAGTATGACAGTTGTGGATTCTGAGCCCTAGAGTTGCATATGAAAGTATGACAGTTGTGGATTCAGAGTCCTAGAGTTGCATATGAAAGTATGGCAGTTGTGGATTCTGACAAATGATCAATGATATGCCTGTACTATATATTATCTTGTAAAATCACACTATACAAATTGCTACTCTGTAAACAATGTGTATTACTGTCAGTACTATGTGTATTCCGTGCCCTCAATAAAACTCACCTGAGCCAAAAAAAATACCCTTTGGTTGAGATTTTCCTTTTACTGAAACAGCCAAAGAGAAAGGTGAGGTGATTCCATCATCAGCGCTGCAAGGGTTTCTTTACTGAGACTCTAGGTTATGGACTTGCTGGATTTGTAAGTAAATATAATATCAGGTGGTGGCTGTGGGGTTTCCTTGCTTTGCATCAATTTCTAGAATTTTTCTAAAACACTATTTGATACTCTTGTGTGTGTTTTTTTATCAACTAAATTTGCTTTAAAACATGTCTGCCCTGATTTGTCAGTGTAATCATTTAGAATGGATAAATAGTGCCCAGAAATGCCAAATAGCAATGACTCAAATGATGTATCATGGCATTGAAAAGCCACAATAGTGCAGCCTCCCCATCATTGGTGTAAATAAGTCCACTGACTCACTATGATAAATGTGTTCTCACCAGGCGTCAGCATGAGTAACCACAGGTATTTGTTACCCAGATGGGGGAGGAGGCGTAATTCCTCATTTATGGAATATACTTGTACGTTGCTCTTTATATGCTCAGTAAATACCAGTAACAACCAATACTATTAGACCTGGCTTTTCTCATCACTACAATGTTACATGTTAAGACACAGAGTGCACATACTATATTTTACAGTAGGGGGTACATTATCCCTTATAATACATGAGTGATACTCATAGTTCCCTGTATAACTCAGCCTGCAGCCTTGTGCCTTTATATGGTCACAGAACCCCTCAGTGACTTCTAATATCCTTATCATTTACAGTAGGGGGTACATTATCCCTTATAATACATGAGTGATACTCAGAGTTCCCTGTATAACTCAGCCTGCAGCCTTGTGCCTTTATATGGTCACAGAACCCCTCAATGACTTCTAATATCCTTATTATTTACAGTAGGGGGTACATTATCCCTTATAATACATGAGTGATACTCAGAGTTCCCTGTATAACTCAGCCTGCAGCCTTGTGCCTTTATATGGCCACAGAACCCCTAAGTGACTTTTAATATCCTTATCATTTACAGTAGGGGGTACATTATCCTTTATAACATTATCCCTTATAATACATGAGTGATACTCAGCCTGCAGCCTTGTGCCTTTATATGGTCACAGAACAACCCCTCAGTGACTTCTAATATCCTTATCATTTACAGTAGGGGGTACATTATCCCTTATAAGACATGAGTGATACTCAGAGTTCCCTGTATAACTCAGCCTGCAGCCTTGTGCCTTTATATGGTCACAGAACAACCCCTCAGTGACTTCTAATATCCTTATCATTTACAGTAGGGGGTACATTATCCCTTATAATACATGAGTGATACTCAGAGTTCCCTGTATAACTCAGCCTGCAGCCTTGTGCCTTTATATGGTCACAGAACCCCTCAGTGACTTCTAATATTTTTAGCATTTACAGTAGGGGTACATAATCCTTTATAATGCTGGTTCAGGAATGAAATTGTATATGGTAGAGTGAATTATTTGCAGTGTAAACAGTATAATTTAGAAATAAAAACAACACCATATAAATCATGAAAGAATCCCTTTAAGAACACTTTCATTTTCGGCTGTTATTGTTATTTTAAGACAATTCTGTGTTAGTGGGGTGTAGTATTATACCATGTGGAGGACTGGAGGTGGCTCAGCTCTGGCCTACCAACACACTGTTAAATTTCCGAAGAAGTATTATTGCTGTTGGGCATTAATGGTGTGACTAGAAATTATTGGGGAACAAATATTTTTAATCTCTCGTCCTTGTTAAAGGGGTTGTTCGCCTTTGAGTTAACTTTTGTCATGATGTAGAGAGTGATATTCTGACACAATTTTCAATGGTTTTAATTTTATATTATTTGTGGTTTTTAAGTTATTTAGCTTTTTACTCAGCAGCTCTCCAGTTTACAGTTTTGGCAATCTGGTTGCTATGGTCCAAGTTACCCGAGCAACCATGCACTGTTTGTAAGAAAAGACGAATATGAATAGGAGAGGGCTTGAAAAGAAAGACGGTTAATCAAAAGTAGCAGTTATAATAGATTTGTAGCTTTACAGAGCATTTCGTTTCTAGATGGGGTCAATGACCCCCATTTGAAAGCTGAAAAGAGGCAGAAGAAGGCAAATAATTAAAAACTATAAAATGAATAAATAATGAAGACCAATTGAAAAGTTGCTTAGAATTGTCTATTCTATAACATATTAACACTTAGGGGCATATTAATCAAGGGTCGAATTTCGAATTGAAAAAACTTCAAAATTTGAATTCAAAAAGCCCAACTGAAATCAAGTATAAGTTTTTTTGTTTTTTTTTTTGGTGGAATAGGTCAGTTTTCAATCAAATATTGTATTTGGCCGAATTCGAAAAATCTTTGATTTTTTAAAGTCCACAAATTGACTCCAAATAAGTTCTAGGAGATCCCCCATAGGCTAAAACAGCAATTCGGCAGGTTTTAGATGGCGAATGGTCGAAGTCGATTTTTTAAAGAGACAGTACATATACAATATTCAAATTTTTTTCAAATTCAAATCGAATTTGGACTATTCCCTAGTCGAGGTACAAAAAAATAGCTTGAAAATCAAATTTTTTTAATTCAAAAATTCACCTCGACCTTTGATAAAGCTGCCCCTTAAAGGAGACATATAGGACAAGTGAAAAAACCCTAATCCTGCAGGCAATTGTAAGTAATATATGGTGTTGCTTTTACATGGTGCTAAAAATTTATATTATCTTTAAAAATAGCCCCTTTATTGGAGCTCCCTATAGATGTTCTCTGGTCCCTGTCTGTGTTTCAAATGAGGGGTGGGCGTGTCCTAACGGTCCCTGCCAGAAGCACAGTAGGAGGGGGACAGCCAATCACAGCCCTGCAGTCACACAAGCACAGACAGGCTTCAGTTCCCTATCAGGTATTGCTAGCTGCTGATTGGTTCCTGTCCTACAGTGCAGTGAGCTGAGAGCCGCCAGCTCCCCTGCACAGCCTGGGAATTCAGGGAGCAGGAAGTGGAAAAGAATGAAGGGATTATTAGGGTTTTTGCATAAATATTTAAAAAATCAGCCTGAAACACTACTTTTTTAAGCACAATTCTTCTATATCTAAATGAGTATAATGCACAGGTACATTCTTATTTTTTACACAAAATGTCTCCTTTAAAGGTTAACTTTAACTCATTTTTACCAGCCAGGTGTGAAACTTAAATATATATATATATATATATATATATATATATATATATATATATATATATATATATATATATATATATATATATATATATATATATATATATATATATATATAATTTCTGTGCTTACTATAGTTGCCACCTTTTGGCTGTGTTCTTACTGGCCAGTGTGGGGGCAGATCCACGGCCCATGATGTCACAGGAGGGGTTGTGACATAAATTGTGGGAGAGGCAAGATGTCGTTGCCCATAAACAAGGGGAAACAGCGAGTAGGGCGGCGGACTAGAGGGGGAGTTGGGATAGGAGACAGGTCCAGGCAGATCGAGGTGAGCTCAGGGTTAAAGGACAAGTTAGTACAAATTTACCAGCAAGTGCATTGCCAGTAAGTTTGTAATCCCGGCCCTGGCTGGTATTTTGCCACCTATGCCAGTGAAATACTAGTGGTAGGGTTGCCAACTTTTCTGCAAAAAAAATAAAAAATACCGGCCTTCCTATATATTTATCTTTTTTGCCTATTAATAACATTGGGATCAGCAATCATTTTACTGGCCATGCCGGTAAAACACTGGCCAGGTGGCAACCCTAGTGCTTACCCACTCTTGCTTATTATTGTTATTCCCTATTAGGGTTGCCACTTGGCTGGTATACTACTACCTGCCCAATAAACATGGTGCTTGATGCTAAAGGGAAAAACATAAAACTGTAGGAAGGATATTTTTTCAGAAAAGACGGCTATGCTCAATATAATACAGTAGGAGCTTAATAAAGAATTAGCTAGAAATGCTGTACATTTAGTACAGCCCTTTAGCAGTAAAGATATGTGTCTCAAAAGATGCCCCAGTAGCTGTCACTTACTTAGCTTAGAGACCCACTCACAATATACAGTACACATAGAATAGAAATGTCACAATATAAGGCTGATTAGTAATTAATACAGATAATTACTACATGGTAGCACAGAAACCAGTGCAATTAGCATCAGAATTTAATAATCAGCAAACCTGTAGCATCAGCTTATATTACAGCCAGGGAAGCTCATTTACTGCTGGATAATTAGTGACGAGCCCTAAGCTTAGCTTCTCAACAGCCAATCAGAGCCCACTGAGCATGTGAGTGTCACAGACACTTTCCAAGATGGTGACCCCCTGTGACAAGTTTGAAGTCCTGGATCATTGCTGCTATTGACAAGCTGAAACTTTAGCCTCGTGCAATAAGTTCACTATATAAAATATGCCATTTTTAGCCACATTCATTATTAGGGTTTAGTTCTCCTTTAAAGTTTTTAAGGGGACCAGAAAAATAGTATAAAACTGGGACATGTAAAATGAGGGAAATTGCATTATACATTGGAGAACCACTGACTAAGGTGTAAAATGAGGGGGGCTTTAAATCAAAATAAGTTAAACTGAGGATTTACTGTATTTCTTATTAATAATCGCCATTATTGTTATTCGCTGGCCCAGGGGAATGAGAAGTGTTTTGCCTTACTCATCATAACAGATATTTAAACATATTGGGCAATATATCCATGTGAATAGAAAGAATGAGCTATGGATTCCAGTTCAATTCTATCCCTTCCTTCCCTGATGCTCCATCATGAATTTCCTGTCTGGAGCGATGATTCTTCCATCCTCATTTGCCTTTTTGTGCTGTCTGGCTCGTTGTCCCGGCAGTCGATTGCTCGCGCCTTTGTTTGCATCCTCGTCCGCTCCCTGCGTGCTCTCTTTCTTTCTGTCTGGGTCTCGGATGCTCGGCGATCAGTTCCTCTCCCCTGTGTGTCTGCTCCGTGTTTCGAGGATGGATTGATACTGGCCGCGTATCTATTCCTCGCTGTCTGCTCCGTTGCTCGGCGATCCGTTAGTCTCCCCTGGGGATGCAGTCTGATCCTTTTCCCCGATACTTTGGTTCTCCCCGCAGCTTGGCTCGTCACTCTGGGGCCGCTTCATCGCCTCGCTCATTCGACCAGTGGCTTTTACCGGCGCTTCCTTGCCTTAGACTGTCGCATAGCCATCAGAACCCTGTGCGCTCAGAGTACGACTGTCTGACTGCGTATCCCGCCTATCTATTGCGCTAGCCCGACAGTTTTTCCCCTCATCAGGTTCCGTTGCTAGTCGCCCGGTACCGGTGTATATATGACTCTATTTCCTTATCTCGCTCGCTTTATTCCTCTATCTCGCGTCTCATCCCCGCCCCCATAGTCTGGATCGCTGTTGCGGCGCTCCGCTATCTGTCCTGCTCACACCCCCCATAGTCTGGCTCCTCGCACTCCACGCTTGATTGAGGCGCCTGCCTATTTCCCTCTACTGTCTGGCTCGGAGCTTTCGGCGCTCGCTCTCTCACCCCTTTGCGTCTGGGTAACATCGGCAATCGCTCGCTCTCCCCTACTTGGCGATGAATGGCCGCTGCTGGTCCCGGAGCCGCTGAGAGCCGAAGACCGCAAACGGAAGCGGTTACCGGGGGGAGCTGAGCGCGGTGAGAGCAAGAGGGGGTACGTATCATCCTTATGTCTCTTTATGGAGCGAAATTATGAGAAAACTGAGGTGTTTCAGGCGCCATATTGGCCAATCAGTGATGAACACACACTTGTTAAAGGCTCTGCAACTTTTACCTCATTACATAGTTCCTCCCCTTTGGACTATAACTCCCAGCATCCCCTGCCAACCCACGGCTTTCTGCTCCTTTGGAACTGATTGAAACACTTTTTTTGTGACTTTCATGTAGTTATTTTTCTCTTTGTCTTCTCAGTGGAAACTTAGAAAGTTTAATATGATTGAGGACAGGACTGTGCAAGTGAAGGCCCAGGGCCTGAATGGAGGGATTCTTATGGGCCCCACTTTGCTGAAGGCTCCTGTAGACTTGTGTGTGACTCTATTAGTTTCATAGGATCCAGTGTAAGAATTATACACAATCCCTTGCAGTTGGTCCTCTCTTTTCTTAGGGCAAGGCCAGCCGTGGTGTTTTTAAAAAAGAACAGCCAGGCGTAAATACGCCACTGAAACCACATGTGACCCTCAACATTCGTTTTTCAGCACGTAGGATTCTTTTCCCAACATGGACTTCTCATTGTTCTCATTGAAAATTTGGACGCCATATTTAAAATACGCTGCGTATTTACGCAAAGTGTGGTTTCAAACGTGCAGATCCCATAGAGTCTATTGATTTGGTAGTTTCTTGACGTATTGGCGTTTCTGCTAAAAAAAAACGCCAATACTGGAGTCCTGTGACGGATTTCAGCTTGCAAGCGCCCTGTGTGAATTGCCATAGTGTGTTTTCCATTCGTTTTAGTGGTAGTGCAGTTTATGCGTATTTACGCAACGTAAAAACGCCACGTCTGGCCTTGCCCTTATTTTTCTCCTGTTGCAATTTAAATGAATCTGGTTGCTAAAGTCCCATTTCCCCTAGAAACCAGGCAGCAGTTAGAATGTCAGACCTAAAGACTGTGTTTAAATTAGGGATGCACCGAATTCAGGATTCGGTTCGGGATTTCGACCAGGTTTCGGCCTTTTCAGCAGGATTCTGATTCGGCCGAATCCTTGTGCATGGCCGAACCGAATCAAAATCCTAATTTCCATATGCAAATTAGACATGGGAAGGGAAATCAAGTAAGCAAAACCATTTCCCACCTTTTCCTTTCCTGGCCCTAATTTGCATATGCACATTAGGGATCGGTATTTGGCCGAATCTTTCACGAAGGATTCGGGAATCGGCCGAATCTCTAAAAGTGGAACCTTAGTTTAAATTTCAAGCAGGGAAAGGGCAGAGACTTGAAGGTAGAGTCCTGCAGCAGGTTGGTTACCCAAAAAAAAAGTGGTTACCCTGCAGAATGAGGGGAGGATTTTCAGGTGCAGGTATAGATCTATATTTTACTCCTTTTAAAGTTTTATAAAACTAGTTTCTGCCCGCCCACTTTTGATGATGTCACTTCCGGTTTGTGGCAACATCACTTCCTGTTTGATGGTGGTCGGCCGGTCAGGTAGCAGATCAAAGTGGTTAAATATGCAGGTTGCGAGTCGGGTCTGGGTCTTAGAAATTGGTTCCGTGCAGGACTCTAATTAAAGGATTAAAAATACCTGGCTGTAACAGTCTGTAGGTTACAGGTGACTTGACTGTTGAAAGAGGTTGTTCACCTTCAACTTTACACTTAGATTCTGGAAAAACTGTAAAAAATAATAAATGGAAGGTTATTGAATAAAGTCTTTATTTTCTGGGAAGAATCTGAAAACAACTGAACTGAAAAAAGTGTTTGGAAGGAGAACAATCCCTTAAATCCACAATTTGGGCTAAAGCAGATAAGGTACATGTTGTCGGCAGTGGGAAGCAGGTGTTATAGATAGATAGATATAGATAGATATAGATAGATATAGATAGATATAGATAGATATAGATATAGATAGATATAGATAGATATAGATAGATATAGATATAGATGATATAGATATATAGATATATATATATATATATATATATATATATATATATATAGCTATCTATCTATCTATCTCTGTAGCCCAGTGGGATGTTTGTGATTTGGGCCCCAGGGGAGGATGGTGGGAGTGTTTGCTTTGCTATAAACACTCTTTGTTTACTGATACTGTGTGATCCATTCTCTCTGACAAAGGAAGGAAACGTCAGGGAGATGATAGCCTAAAGCCTCGCGTGAACTGGCAGTCACAATTAGGTTGCCTGTGTATGGACAGATTGCAAGGAATTGATCATTTGGCAAATCAGTTGGATTAGTCAGACTCACACTGGTCCCCATACACTTACGGCTGAGCCGCCAACTTGGTCTGATGGTGCTGAATTAGCAATTTAAATGGGTTGTACACCTTTAATATGATGTAGAAAGTGAAATTCTGAGACAATTTGCAACTGGTTTTCATTTTAAATTATTTGGCTTTTTATTCAGCAGCTCTTCAGTTTACAGTTTTGGCAGTCTGGTTGCTAGGGTCCAAATTCCCCTAGCCACCATACATTGATTTGAATACGAGACTGGACTATGAACAGGAGAGGCCTGAATAGAAAGATGAGTAATAAAAAGTAGCAATAACAATGAAAAAAACTGAAAGCTGAAAAGTCAGTAAAAGAAGACAAATAATTAAAAAGCAAGAAAAAAAAGAAATTAAGACCAATTGATAAGTTGCTTAGAATTGGCCATTCTATAACGTACTAAAAGTTGGTGTAAAGGTAAACCAACCTTTTAAATCTGCAGATGGCCACCTTTTGAGATCTAAAAGCCGCTAAATGTGATTGGTAGAATGAAGGGGGGGGGGCACAGATACAGGGGCTGAATGTCAGAATAACAAACTGGGGGTGTCCCGAGGGGATGAAATGTGGGCTAGAGGGGCCCATGGACTGCTGAGATGAACCAAATAGGGTTCACCTGCTTGTGATGTTAGACATGGTCTATTTATCTTATATATGCAGTAAAGCAACTGTGGGCACTCAGTTAGTCTACTTGTGTTATTATTCAATCATATCGCCCTTATTTGTTGTGCTTTTCTCCTATTTGTGACCTGAAATGCCACCCGGTAACTAGGGTCAGTAACTACAGCAACCTGGCCCTGTGCAATTCAGCCTTCATGCTGACTTTCAAACAAATGCCTGGTTGCTAGGCTGAGCAAGCTTAGCAACCAAATACACGTTTTGAAGCCAGACTAGAGAGTCACCATTGACTGCCTGACTACATTGTCTTCTAAAGTGAATGATTTTCATAAGTGAATGGGCACCCCCATTGTAACACCTGCTTTAGGGCTTTATCCGGCCCCAATAATCTGTCCCACAATAGGAGCCTCACAGGAAGAGACTGTTGAACTGCAGATCAAAGCCGTGTTTATTAGTCTTTTGGGCTCTACTAATTCTATTCTCATTGGTCCTGGACTTTTGCTTTTGCATTCAGAGCATCAGCTCTTGAGGTGCACTATTAGTCATGCCTTTGGTTTCCTTTTTTTGCCAACAGCTTTGCCTTGTGACATTGCCTAAGTGTGTGGGAGGGAGCAGTTGGCAGCAACTGAATTAAACTGTACATGAAACTGCCCCTCCCTTACCCTACACAATGCCCTGTATTATGTGCGGGCCCCGTACTGCCTGAACAATCAGAAGCGGGTGCAGCCAGAATAGGTGTAGGGAAGGACGGCCTTTAATTTTTCATTGAGTTTCACTGCTTTCTGGATGGCTACTTTCCTGCTTTAAAGGGGAATTCCACCCAATAACTGCTGCTTGCCTAAAAATAGAAATTATACTCCTAAAAAACATCTCAATATACGTTTTAGTTGTGTGTAAATGCATTTGCAGTGTCTGTAGAGCTGTCAATATTCTCTGCACTGCTGCTTCTGACTATTGAAACGATGAAGCAGCTGACAGACTCGTGATAAAGCCTGGCATTGTTGGAGGAGATCTGGCTTGTCCTACACTATTTCAACAGTCAGAACTGGCACTGCACAAAGGGACAGACAGACTGCTTTCAGTTGGCAATTATTATTTTCTTTTCATTAAAGGGTTTGTTCACCTTATGGTTTAAAGGGTGATATTCTGAGCCAATTTGCAATTGGCTTTAATTTTATTTTTATCATTTGTAGTTTTTGAGTTATTTTACAGTTTTATTCAGCAGCTCTCCAGTTGCCAATTTCAGCAATCCGGTCACTAGGGTCCAAATTCCCCTAGCAACCATGCACTGATTTGAATAAGAGACTGGAATATGAATAGGAGAGGCCTGAATAGAAGGATGAGTAATAAAAAGTAGCAATAACAATACATTTGTAGCCTTACAGAGCATTTGTGTTTAAATGGGGTCAGTGACCCCCACTCAAAAGCTGGAAAGAGTCAGAAGAAAACTGCAAATAATTAAAAACTAAATAATAAAAACCCATTGAAAAGTTGCTTAGAATTAGCCATTCTATAACATACTAAAAATTAACCGAAAGGGAACAGAAGAAGATGATACATATGGGGGGAGTGGGGCTCCTCTTTTTCTTTTTAAATTCATACAGATATATCTATGCAAATCCCAAAAAAATCATATAAACACGAAGTGTTAAAACAATTAGATCTGTTCTCTTCTTTCAATTAAAAGCTTGGCAAAATAAGTTTAAAAACTCCAATCAGAATTTCCTCTCTTTCTCATCAGTTGGGGGGCTGTAGAAACCCAGAAGTTATGTGAGGGCAGTACATCAGGTATGTGGGGGTGCGTGTTGAATACACATATGTCAATCAGTGGTACAGGCTGATACATTTGATAGATTTAAGAAGGGGTTGGATGGTGTTTAGCAAGTGAGGGAATACAGGGTTATGGGAAATAGCTCATAGTACAAGTTGATCCAGGGACTGGTCCCATTGCCATTTTGGAGTCAGGAAGGAATTTGTTCCCCCTCTGAGGCAAATTGGAGAGGATTCAGATGTTTTTTTTTTGCCTTTCTTTGGATCAACATCAGGATATACAGTCAAATGAAAAAGTTTGGGAACCCCTCTCAGCCTGCATAATAATTTACTCCACTTTAAATAAACAGGACAACAGTGGTATGTCTTTCATTTCCCAGGAACATCTGAGTTCTGGGGTGTTCTGTGAACAAAGATTTTTAGTGAAGCAGTATTCAGTTGTATGAAATTAAATCAAATGTGTCACTTTGCTAATTTGAATGCACGTAACTGCTCAATACTGATTAGTGGCAACACCAAATTGGTTGGATTAGCTCATTAAGCCTTGAACTTCATAGGCAGGTGTGTCCAATCATGAGAAAAGGTAATTAAAGTGACCAATTGCAAGTTGTGCTTCTGTTTGACTCTCCTCTGAAGAGTGACAGCATGGGATCCTCAAAGAAACTCTCAAAATATCTGAAAACAAAGATTGTTCAGTATCATGGTTTAGGGGAAGGCTACAAAAAGCTATCTCAGAGGTTTAAACTGTCAGTTTCAACTGTAAGGAATGGAATCAGGAAATGGAAGGTCACAGGCACAGTTGCTGTAAAACCCAAAAAAATACAGGAGCGGCATATGCGGACGATTGTGAGAATGGTTACAGACAACCCAAAGATCACCTCCAAAGACCTGCGAGAACATCTTGCTGCAGATGGTGTATCTGTACATCGCTCTACAATTCAGCCCAATTTGCACAAAGAACATCTGTATGGCAGGGGGATGAGAAAGAAGTACTTTCTGCACTCACACCACAAACAGAGTCGCTTGTTGTATGCAAAAGCTTATTTGGACAAGACACAGTCATTTTGGAACAAAGTGCTTTGGACTGATGAGACAAAAATTTAGTTATTTGGTCGTAACAAAAAGCGCTTTGCATGGTGGAAGAAGAACACCACATTCCAAGAAAAACACCTGTTACCTACTGTCACATTTGGTGGAGGTCCCATCATGCTGTGGGGCTGTGTGACTAGTTCAGGGACTACTGGGGCCCTTGTTAAAGTCGAGGGTCGGATGAATTCAACCCAATATCAACAAATTCTTCAGGATAATGTTCAAGCATCAGTCACAAAGTTGAAGTTACGCTGCAGGGGTTGGATATTCCAACAAGACAATGACCTTAAACACACTTGGAAATCTACAAAGACATTTATGCAGAGGGACAAGTACAATATTCTGGAATGGCCGTCACAGTCCCCCGACTTGAATATCATGGAAAATCTATGGGATGATTTGAAGCAGACTGTCCATGCTCGGCAGCCATCAAATTTAACTGAACTGGAGAGATTTTGTATGTACGAATGGTCAAAAATAGCCACATCCAAAATCCAAACACTCATCAAAGGCTATATTATTTATTATTATTATTAACATGTATTTATATAGCGCCAACATATTGCGTAGCACTGTGAAGTAAATGTGATTATACAACTACATAATATAGGAGGCGTCTAGAGGCTGCTACATTTGCAAAATGAGCTCAACTAAGTATTGATGTAATAGCTCTGGGGTGCCCAAATTTATGCACCTGTCTAATTTTATGATGCATATTGCATATTTTCTGTTAATCCAATAAACTTTGTCACTGCTGAAATACTACTGTTTCCATAAGACATCTTCTATATTAAAAGGAAGTTGCTAATTTGAAAGCTCAGCCAATGATAAACAAAACTCCAAAGATTTATGAGGGGTTCCCAAACTTTTTCATATAGTCTTAAAAGGTTGAACTTGATGGACTCTTATTTTATTAAATAAGTCTCTTATTTTCAACCTAACTTACTTTATGTTACGTATGTCTGTTCTAAAGCAGTAACCACAATGCATTGTTTCTCTCCACAGCCTCCCCGCTGTCCCCAGTCTCCCCTTTTCCTTGTCTCTGTTGCTTCCCGGCTCCCTGTCATCATGTCTCAGACGCTGCAGATGGAGATTCCCAACTTTGGGAACAGCATTCTAGAGTGCCTGAATGAGCAGCGGCTACAGGGCCTCTACTGTGATGTGTCTGTTGTAGTGAGAGGACACCAGTTCAAAGCCCACCGGGCCGTCCTGGCAGCCAGCAGCTCCTACTTCAGAGACCTTTTCCACAACAGCAAAAATCCAGTGGTGGAGCTGCCTGGATCTGTCCAGGCTCAATCCTTCCAGCAAATCCTGAGCTTCTGCTACACGGGCCGACTCAGCATGAATGTGGGAGACCAGTTCCTCCTTATGTATACGGCCGGCTTCCTGCAGATCCAGGAGATCATGGAGAAGGGCACAGAGTTCTTCCTGAAGGTCAGCTCCCCTAGTTGTGACTCCCAAGGTCTTCACCCCGAGGAGACCCCCAGCTCCGAGCCTCCAAGTCCAACAGCCGCAGTGGCAGCCGCAGCAGCTGCTCTCTCTTCTTCCTCCTCTTCCTCCTCATCCCGAGCCCCCAAGGTGAAGACAGAGAGCCAGGAGTCAGAAGCCGTGCAATGCACTCCAGTAGCCAAAAGACTGTGGGAAGGGGGGCAGAAGGAGGCCGGTGGAGCGGGGAGGAAGGTGGCCCGATTCTCACAAGGAGGAGGAGGAGGAGCAGCAGCAGCAGCGGTGGGACCTGCAGGGCAAGTGGCTACTGCTGGATCAGAGAGGACAAGCCCAGGAACTTCTAGCGCTTACACAAGTGATAGCCCTGGATCCTATCACGAGGAAGACGAGGAGGAGGAAGTAGGAGAGGATGGAACAGAGGAGCAGTACAGACAGATCTGTAACATGTACACAATGTACAGCATGATGAACGTCAACCAGACTGGTGAGTTTCTGTGTGGGATACTGCTACCATAGCAGCTCTTTGCACTTGGAGGGGCATTTATCAAAGGTCGAATTTCGAATTCATGTGAGTTTTTAAAAAAGCAAAAGAATTCGGGTGAGACCTACTGTTTAGTAAAGAAGTAGCCCAAGTAATATTTAAAATTAATAAATCGTTATTAGGACCACGAAACGCGTTGGGCTAATGCATGTCCTAATAACGATTTTTTAATTTTAAATATAACTTGGGCTACTTCTTTACTAAACAGCAGTTCTCTCTTGATTTTTTTTTTGCTTGTGATTTATTCTACTAAACGATGAATGACCCTCGGACTGGGATGTGACCACTGTGTATAACTTTTTTGACCTAAATTGTATTCATAAGTTTTTGCTCCAAAAGTAGAACTACACACCACAGAAAAATTGCATATCTTTTTAAAAACTCCCCTAAACTCCCATAAATTCGACCAATGGAGATTTATTAAAAAAATCTAATTTTATAAACTTGGATGAATCCAATCGACCTGAAAAACTCAATTTGATTTGAGTTTTTTTCTCTGAAAAAAACCTCAAATGTCAGGAAGGCTGCAACAATTCCAAATTGATCCCTGGACATCTCCCATTGACTTAAACAGCAATTCGGCAGGATTTAGGTGGCTAATTAGTTTGACAAAACTCGAAAATGTAATTTTTTTAAAAAAACTTGAATCCAATTTGAATAACTCCCTAGTTGAATTTGAAAGTTTGTAAAATTTGAATTTTCAATTCAAGCCTTGATAAATCTGCCCCTTAGTCTCAGGATGTTACTGATGTAATAAAGTCATCTGCCTTTTAAAGGAACAGTACCGTCAAAAAATGAAAGTATTCAAGTAATTAAAATATGTACTGTTGCTGCACTGGTAAAACTGGCGTGTTTGCTTCAGAAACACTACTATTGTTTATATAAATAAGCTGCTGTGTAGCAGTGGGGGCAGCCATTCAAGCACAGGATACACAGTAGATAACAGATAAGTACTACTATAGTTTATATAAACAAGCTGCTGTGTAGCCATGGGGGCAGCCATTCAAACACAGGATACACAGTAGATAACAGATAAGTACTACTATAGTTTATATAAACAAGCTGCTGTGTAGCCATGGGGGTAGCCATTCAAGCACAGGATACACACATAGATAACAGATAAGTACTACTATAGTTTATATAAACAAGCAGCTGTGTAGCCATGGGGGCAGCCATTCAAAGGAGAAAAGGCTCGGGTTACACAGCAGATAAGCTCTGTAGAACATAATGGTGTTATCTGTTTTCCACTATTTAACACTATTTAAGCCATATAGCCTTTTTACAATTAACACCATGGCTACACAGCAGCTGGTTTATATAAACTATAGTAGTACTTATCTGTTATCTACTGTGTATCCTGTGCTTGAATGGCTGCCCCCATGGCTACACAGCAGCTTGTTTATATAAACTATAGTAGTACTTATCTGTTATCTACTGTGTATCCTGTGCTTGAATGACTGCCCCCATGACTACACAGCAGCTTGTTTATATAAACTATAGTAGTACTTATCTGTTATCTACTGTGTATCCTGTGCTTGAATGGCTGCCCCCATGGTTACACAGCAGCTTGTTTATATAAACTATAGTAGTGTTTCTGAAGCAAACACACCAGTTTTACCAGTGCAGGGCAACAGGACATTATATTTTCACTTACAAACACTAATTTTACTGTTCTTTTAACATGTTTAAATAATAAGTGTTAAGTGGCCAGTGTTCCAAGATCATTAGAAACCCCAGGCTGGAGACACGTGCAGCTCCCTCACTTGTCTTTGGTCAGTACTGGGTGTCCTGTATGTAGTGTTGGTCTGAGCTGGAGGCAGCACCCAGATCCATCGCTCAGAACTTAGCCAGGAATGTGTGTGTTTCCTTCCTGTGCTCATTGCTTTTCCCTTCCTTTCAGCTGAAAAGGTGGAGGCTCTTCCTGATCCTGTATTCTCAGACTCCCGGAACCGTGTGCGTGTCAGGCAGGATCTGGCCACCCTCCCCGCAGAACTCATCAGTCAGATTGGAAACCGCTGTCACCCCAAATTATATGAGGAGGGAGACCCAGCAGAGAAGATAGAGCTAGTGACAGGTACTGCTGTGCTCCCATAACTCCCTCCTGTCTGTGTCACTGTATCACCCTGCAGTGGGAGGGACAGACTCATGTCCCATAGTTCCCTCCTGTCTGTGTCACTGTATCACCCTGCAGTGGGAGGGACAGACTCATGTCCCATAGTTCCCTCCTGTCTGTGTCACTGTATCACACTGCAGTGGGAGGGACAGACTCATGTCCCATAGTTCCCTCCTGTCTGTGTCACTGTATCACCCTGCAGTGGGAGGGACAGACTCATGTCCCATAGTTCCCTCCTGTCTGTGTCACTGTATCACCCTGCAGTGGGAGGGACAGACTCATGTCCCATAGTTCCCTCCTGTCTGTGTCACTGTATCACCCTGCAGTGGGAGGGACAGACTCATGTCCCATAGTTCCCTCCTGTCTGTGTCACTGTATCACCCTGCAGTGGGAGGGACAGACTCATGTCCCATAGTTCCCTCCTGTCTGTGTCACTGTATCACCCTGCAGTGGGAGGGACAGACTCATGTCCCATAGTTCCTCCTGTCTGTGTCACTGTATCACCCTGCAGTGGGAGGGACAGACTCATGTCCCATAGTTCCCTCCTGTCTGTGTCACTGTATCACCCTGCAGTGGGAGGGACAGACTCATGTCCCATAGTTCCCTCCTGTCTGTGTCACTGTATCACACTGCAGTGGGAGGGACAGACTCATGTCCCATAGTTCCCTCCTGTCTGTGTCACTGTATCACCCTGCAGTGGGAGGGACAGACTCATGTCCCATAGTTCCCTCCTGTCTGTGTCACTGTATCACCCTGCAGTGGGAGGGACAGACTCATGTCCCATAGTTCCCTCCTGTCTGTGTCACTGTATCACCCTGCAGTGGGAGGGACAGACTCATGTCCCATAGTTCCCTCCTGTCTGTGTCACTGTATCACCCTGCAGTGGGAGGGACAGACTCATGTCCCATAGTTCCCTCCTGTCTGTGTCACTGTATCACCCTGCAGTGGGAGGGACAGACTCATGTCCCATAGTTCCCTCCTGTCTGTGTCACTGTATGACCCTGTGCTGTGGTCTCAACTTCTTTTTTGTATTTTTGGGCTGTAGGTACCAATGTGTTTATAACACGGGCTCAGCTGATGAACTGTCACATCAGTGCTGGAACACGACATAAAGTTCTTCTTCGCAGGCTGCTGGCCTCCTTCTTTGACAGGTGAGAGTGTGATTTATTAGGGTGTAGGGTGGGGATTGGCTGCAAGGAGGCTCTTTAGTGTGCGGGTGAGGGAGATGCTGGTGACAAGGCGGTGGTGCCAGACCTGTTGCTTATGATGTAGTTTTTATTTTTAAATTACACTGCAAATAATTTAGTCTACAATATAACTTTTATTTCATGAACTAGCAAGTTTATTTTTTAGTTGTAATATTGGTGTGTAGGTGCATCTCAGGTCATTTTGCCTGGTCATGTGCTTTCAGAAAGAGCCAGCACTTTAGGATGGAACTACTTTCTGGCAGGCTGTTGTTTCTCCTACTCAATGTAACTGAATGTGTCTCAGTGGGACCTGGATTTTACTATTGAGTGCTGTTCTTAGATCTACCAGGCAGCTGTTATCTTGTGTTAGGGAGCTGCAATCTGGTTACCTTCCCATTGTTCTGTTGTTTGGCTGCTGGGGGGGAGGAAAGGGAGGGGGGTGATATCACTCCAACTTGCAGTACAGCAGTAAAGAGTGACTGAAGTTTATCAGAGCAAAAGTCACATGACTGAGGCGGCTGGGAAACTGACAATATGTCTAGCCACATATCAGATTTCAAAATTAAATATAAAAAAATCTGTTTGCTCTTTTGAGTAACCGATTTCAGTGCAGAATTCTGCTGGTGCAGCACTATCAACTGATAGATACATAGTTAAATTGGGTTGAAAAAAGACAAAAGTCCATCAAGTTCAACCCCTCCAAATGAAAATCCAGCATTTTGAAAACACATCAGGTATCCCTTTAATATTCCTGTCTCCTTCTATCTAGAAACACTTTAGCCAACAGCTGTGGGACTGGAATCCGCTCATCAACCAACGACCCCAGTAGGAAACCACTGGACAGCCGAGTGCTACATGCAGTTAAATGTGAGACTTCACTTCTTTGTTCTTGTAGGGGCTCTACCTGGGGGGCGAGGGGCGGAGCAGTGAGTGCTACACCTGTTTATAGTTTTTATCTGAAAACAAGGGTGCTTCATATTTAGGTGACACTCACAGACCGATCTCCGGGGGGCAGAGGTTTTGCTTGTGGGGGAGGGGCTAACTGGCATCACATGGGCAGGGCTTATGGTTTTTTACCCTTTTCATGCCCGCAGTTTACTGTCAGAATTTTGCCCAGAACTTCAAAGAGAGCGAGATGAACGCCATCGCTGCTGACATGTGTACGAACGCCCGGCGTGTGGTGCGAAAGAGCTGGATCCCCAAACTCAAGCTTCTCATGGCCGAGGGGGACGCCTACACCTCCTTTATCAACGACACCGGCAAAATGGAGCCTGACCTGATGGGGGGCGCTGCAGTTCCCGTGGAGCACGGGGCGGGATACGAAGGAGAGCCGGGGGAGGGGATGCCGTGACTCCACTTCCTTGCTATGTAGATATTCCCTCTGCCCCCCTTTCCAAGAGGAGGATGAGGAGGGAGGACAATAAGGCACTCAGGAGCTGGGCTATCATCTGTACATCACTATGGCTTGTACGCTGCTGCACGACGGTGGGACAGAGTGGAGGCACACAGTATCGCTATACACTGCTGCATGAGGTACTCCGTATCATTATACAGCGCCCACGTGTCCATTCTCAGTATACAGTTATACGCAGTGTCATTATATAACCCAGCGTGTCCATTTTCAGTGTATAGGGATACTCGGCATAGTTATACGGCACGCGTCATGCTTGTACAAATCTGGAGATACTCCAAGCCGCTCACTGGGACTGAACTGTACATAGATTGTCTGCATCGTTTTATAGTGCAGTTGAGGTAGATACTCGATATCATTGGCCCTTTGATAACCCAACTCCTGGGTTCCTGATGCCAGGAGCAGAGAGACCCTTTTTTTGTTTTAATAACACCTCCCCCTTCGATCCCTTTCATTTCAAGCCCACGCCGATTGGTATGACCCACTCATGTAGGGTAAGTTACAGGTTGGTGGGGGGGAGAGAGGTGCTGTGTATGTGCGGATGTCTAATCTAGTGTGACGGGATTAGGGGTGCTGCCCAGTTGTTACAGTGTGCGGTGTCCCAACTTGCACTACTCGGCATCTAGTGGAATGCTGGGAATTGTAGGCCAGAGACGACTGTAGAACCCCATGTAGGTTCAGATTAAAGGACAAGTGTAAATGATATGGTATTGTAGAAAAAAAGTCACTGCTTGCATCATATGGGGTGAGCTACAAGGAACCCCCCAGCATTTACACTTTTCTTGTCCTGTAAAGGCGTGTTAACCTTTAAGTTAACTTTTAGAATGTTATAGAATGGCCAATTCTAAGAAATTATTCAGTTGGTCTTCATTATTTATTTGTTAAAGTATTTGGAACATTTGCCCTTTTCTTCTGATTATTTCCGGCTTTCAAACAGGGGTCACTGACCCCATCAAAAACCAAATTCTCTGTAAGGATAAAACTTTGTTATTGCTACTTTTTATTACTCATCTTTCTATCCAGGCCTCTCCTATTCATATATAGTCTCTTATTCAAATCAGTGCATGGTTGCTAGGGTAATATGGACCCTAGCAACCAGATTGCCGAAATCGCAAACTGGAGAGCTGCCGAATAAAAAGCTAAATAAATCAAGAACCACAAATAATTAAAACCAATTGCAAATTCTCAGAGTATGTATTTCTACATCATACTAAAAGTTAATTTAAAGGTGAACAACCCTTTAAAAGGATAGTGATACTTTTTCACATGTATCATTAACATTTCCCTTTAAGGCATCTGTCTGCCTCCCCGCAGACCCCCATTATGGGCCCATGTCGATGTCTCAGTAGTTGACGTTGCTTTTGCACTGCCCTATTGAACTCTGGGCAGATCCTTGAGTCTGATATCTGCTACAGGTGCTGGATAAAGAAGCTGCAGCACAGGTTTGGGGGAGCTGCAGGGGTCGCAGGTCAAAAGGAGCTGCCCAACCAAATCTGTTCATGTATGGGCACCTTTAAGGTGGCCATACATGGAGAGATCTGCTCGTTTGCCGATTTCTCCAAACGAGCGGGTCTCTCCCCGATATGCCCACCTTGTGGTAGGCAATATCTGGCTGATCTGATAGTGGGCCCTAGGGCCCAACAATCGGATCCTAACAAATAGTAATGGGTGGTGGGATCGCGGGACCGCATCAACAAATAGATGCGGCCGCGATCCAATGGGATTTTTCGTCCCATCCGATTGATATCTGGCCGACTTTCGGAGAGATCTCGGTCAGGGGGGCCCCATACACAAGCTGGTCTGTCGGCAGCTTTTATCGGCCCGTGTATGGCCACCTTTAGATCCCTCCCCTAGTTCTACCCCCAGCACAAGGTCCTGTATAATGTGGTGGATACACTAAGATTTAGGAGTCGCCTGTATATTTGGGGTTTTATTTCTTTTATACAAAAATATTTATTAGACTGGTGTAAATGTGAGAACTGGATGAAAAAGTAACATTGTGGAAAGGTTCAATGTCTCCTCTACCTAGAATAACCCCCCCCAACACAATGGTGTTCCGACGCAGTACGGGCGCTGTCCTATCATGTACACGAGTGGCGTGAATATGAGACCGTAGAAACACTGTAAGTAAATGGCCCCCAAACGGCTTTGTAAGGGTGCACTAGTGTTGGATATGGGTAGGGCGCCCCCTCTGGCTGTTCTCTCTGTGCAAGCGAAGCTTTGTAACTGATGTTAGCAGCAGTGCAGTTGTCCAGGAGTCAGAGAAGCCACAGCGCAGTTGCACGTGTCCCATTCCTACTTTGTCATATTGTGCCGCTCGCTGTTGCATTTCATGCGACGTCATATGTTTGTAGCGCAAGGCCGGGTCTCTGCTTGTTTTTAGCACACTGATTTTTACTATGACCAAGATTGCACTAGGTATGCTTGTTTGTGTGGGTTGTGTTGGGCAGAGATCCGAGGCTTGTCTGTCTGTCTGTTTGTCTGCTGTGTGTGTGTATAGAGTGAATGATACATGTGCCTGACCCCTTTCCCTGTGCCCTTCTGTCCCCCAATAGGTTCTTTGGGGGGTGACAGCGGTGTTTGTAGCTCAGCTGCTTTCTTTTTTTTTTTTTTTTTTGAAATAACATTTTGTGGCTTAAGCTTTGCAAGCGTTGGAATGCGACAGGACTAATCGCTAGCTCTTTAACCGAGCAACATTAGTTTATGATATAGCGCCACCCGGAGATTGTTTTCCAAACCCGCCTGGTGTTTCCCCTTCCTTCTTTTCTGTAGAAGTCATAAACTGTAGGACGTGATGATTCTGATTGGTCAGTTCATACAGGGGGGTGGGGTCCGAGCCTGATGTGTATATATTGGGATTTATTCTGTACTAAAGTCTGCGCATGTGGATAAAGCAGGTTTTAAGAAATATTTTCTGTGCCCTTTAAAGCAAGGGGCGTGTGAGTGACGAGTATGAGAGACGCAGCCCTCTCCCCGCCCCCAACACCCATCAGACCTTGCTAAGTGGCGCCTTCTTCAGCCTGTCGGTCATTACAGACATGAGTATTGGTATAGAATGGGGGAGAGCCGCACACTAACAAGAATCCTCTCTCTCTCGCGCCTCGCCCGATACCATTTATAAGTGTAGGAATGAAAGAAAAAAAATATAAAAACGGTTTTCTTCTACCAAACCCGATACTGATCGTGCTCTCTCAACGGTTCTTCAATATCCCGCCCACTTCCGCTGACCAGTGGGTGTGGCTTAATGCGGTCTTCACTCTCTCCCCTCCCCCCCTCTTCCTTCTCTCCTGCTCTTTAAGTGCCAAGATATCGCTGTGTGTTCCCCTAACTGTGATGCCGGAGCAAATTGCACATTATCAGATAAGGATCAGAAAGCAAAGATTAATAAAATTTTTAACAAAAATGACACTTCTCTTGAGTTGTGGGTTTGTTTTATTGCGGTGGGGGGAGGGGTAATTAAGGGGAAATGTAACAACAGCTTGTAGAGAAGAGAAAATGGAAATGTTTCCCCCTGATTAAGGCAGCCTGTCCCACTGTATTGGTTACATACGGGGGGAGAACATCGGCTGTAGTAACGTCTGGAGTCTTTGCAGCAGTGCCATTTTCCAAGGATTCAGCAGAGCTTGGCTAGTTTTTCCTGCATGCGCCACCTAGTGGCAGGATCTATTTATATGTTGCCAGTGAAGCTCAAATATAGGAACGGATCACGGTAGCTCCAAATAATCAATAAAGGTTAATAGTCTCCCCTTTATTTCCACCTGATGCATTCACTTAGATCAGTGAAGTTCTGCCTCCTGATTGGTGCTCATTAAATTAGCCCTGCGGCATCCTTGTAGGCAACTGTATCAGCAGAAATTCCCAAGATCCTTTGCCATCCAGAGGGCAGGCAGATTCCTCTTGGGGGCAAGTGCATTATGGACAGACAGGGTTCAGCTCGGGGCTTCTGATGCATAAATTAACCTTTTCAACATGTTGTATCTCCTAAATGTATCTGATATACATTCATTTATATATTGCTTTATTGTATGGGGCCAGCTCATTGGCCAACGGGGAAGGGGCGGGGTCTGAAGTATATATGGGCAGTGCTGAGCTTATACCAGCTGCCATATAACCTTCCTCTCCTAATTCTTCCTGCAGAGCCTCTCTGTTTGTTTTTCTCAGCACCGCGTTACATGGTTTGTCTGACTCATCCGAAACCCTAAGTCATCAGTACCTGAGTGTAAGCTGAAAGCCAAGCCCCTCCCTACAAGTGATCAGTGCCGACGTACTCAACCCAGAAGACACGTAAAACTTCCCCTTAATCCGGTGCAGCCCCCCAGCTCTGATCATAGGTCATAGATCACACTAAGTGGAGGGATCTGGGGGGAGCAGGAACTCGACTTGCAGGGCTGAAATGATGTGGTTACACAACGGAGTCTGAGTACCCTGGGGGGGGGGGGATAACAGTGTCTTAAAGTAACAGTTCAGCATAAAAATAAAAACTGGGTAAATAGATAGGCTGTGCAAAATAAAAGTGCTTCTAATCTAGCTAGTTAGCCAAAAATGTAATGTATAAAAGGCTGGAGTGACTGAATGTCTAACATAATAGCTAGAACGCTTTTCAGCTCCCTAACTCTGAGTTAGTCAGTGACTGTAAGGCAGTCATTTTTTTGTTTTTAATTATTTGCCTTCTTCTTCTGACTCTTTCCAGCTTTCTAATGGGGGTCACTGACCCAATCTAAAAAACCAAATGCTGTGTAAGGCTACAAATGTATTGTTGTTGCTAGTTTTTTATTACTCCTTTCTATTCAGGCCTCTCCTATTCATATTCCAGTCTCTTATTCCTATCAATGATGCATGGTTGCTAGGGGAATTTGGACCCTAGCAACCAGATTGCTGAAAATTGCAAACTGGAGAGCTGCTGAATAACTCAAAAACCACAAATCGTAAAATGAAAACCAATTGCAAATTGTCTCAGAATATCACTCTCTACATCACACAAAGTTAATTTAAAGGTGAACAATCCCTAGGTTAGAGGAAACAGTATTAAGCAGTTTGAGTAGCAAAGATCTCCCTGTCGTGGCCAACTTTCCAGAGAGGTCAGGGCTTTGCGCTCTGCCTTACCACTGGGGAGCAGCCAGGTAAAGAATCAAAGCTTTGTAGTGTGAGACTGGATGGGTGCAATAGGGCCCAGGGTTCACGGCCGGTTTGCTAACTCTTTAAAGGGGAACTCCCCTAAAAAGAGAATAATTGAAAGATACTGACAGTGTGACAGATACAAAATATTTTATTTCCCTCATACGCTGCACGCTTGGCAGGTAAAAGAGCCAGTCATACAGTGCAAGGCTCCCTTCTCCTCCTTGTGCATAAAGACAAAACTATTTGACCTTCTAGTTGTGCAACAGCAGCATGTGGCACAGTCTTCCCAGAGTCACAGGTTCAAGGCAGTCTGTGGGGCTCCCTGGGGCCGTAGCGCAGCACATTCATAGCACAAAAATGAGGAGGAGTATGATGATAAGAGCGAGGAGCAGCGTGATAATTACGCACCACTGCCGGCGGTCTGTTGGGAGAAAAAGCGTTTCAGGATATGAGGGAGCCACATTCCCAAAAATATAATTCCAAGCATCTTCCCATTATACATTCCTTACAGATTCTCTGCACTGTTGATTCTGACTCTTGAACTGGTTTAGCAGCAGCCGCCAACCTACATGCTACAATGCATAAATCAAAGGCGACGTCGGGCGGGACTGTAGCCCTTCTTGTATTTTCCTGTTGGTCGGATCAGAAACGAGTGAGTGGTGTAGTTATACAACTCCTGGTGTCTCTGTTTTGCTGGTGGAAGAATGCTGGAAATTGTTAGGCTGCTTGCCCCTGGAATGCATAGTTTTATTGAGCTGGTGGTATGGCCAGGTAATGCTAATACAGGAGCGTTAAAGGACATGTAAACCCCCTCTACAAAAATTTAATCATATAACAGCCTCTTTGAAATCTTTAGATAACTGCCACTCTGGTATTAAAAGGCTAACAGTAAGGCTGCAGCATTCCCTCACTGAGAAAGCCTTCTACTCCTCTAACCCACTCAGTCCCCTCCCTCAGGAATTTGCTTTGGCTGTTTATTTATGGGCATGCTCAGTTCTTCTGATCACTAAACACACCCTCCAGTCTAACAGAAAATGATAGAATTGCTGGTTCCCAAAGAAACTCTGCTCTTGCTGTCTGATCCTATTCTGTCTCCTAACCACCTCTCCTGAGCTCAGTTTAACCATTACAGTGCTCAACCCCAGCAGAACTTATCAAAGTATGTTGTGCCTGTGTAACCCTGCCTTCTATGAACTTTACAGCATACATGTCTTAATGTTACTAATGATGTATCAGAGGGAAAATGGCCGCCGGATGAAAGCTGCGATTTGTTCGTGATGGTGCTGGCAAATGGAGGGGTATATGCAATACATATGCCACTTGGGTGGGGAAGATATGCCCAACTTATATAGATGGGTATATGTAGGCTTTATATGTCCTTTAAGGCTGAGGGAGTGTGAGCTGCTGTTACTGAAACCTTGTACAGCGTATAATCTATTTATATAGGAGCAGCTTGCACTGTGTCTGCAATACCACTAGGTGGCGCTGTGTCAATGCAGTTGAAGCCTCTGCAGAATGGCCACTTGGGTTCCCTTTTCCCACCTTGCGCGGCTCACAGGAGCCTGCAAGGCATTGTGGGAATTGGAATCAGCAGTGCAGAGAAGGGACGTTGCTTTCAACAGCCGTGACATGTACAAAACCCTTTCGGTCGCTGCCCTCACCACTGGATATGTGCGAGACTTTGGCCATTCTCTTAAACACGGAGTCCACTCGAGTCCGGGTGTTATCCATTTCATGGGTGAAGTCGTCCAGCATCCTGGGAAAACAGAAGCAGACATAAGTGTTTCTTCATCTGTAACAGGCGGGTCAACTCCTGAACTACAACTCCCATCAATAGGAGCTAGTCAGTGCACTGCACAGCCATACAATGAATGGGATGCCATGCTGTACAGGAGAATAGCTATGCTAACAGTGCTGTGACACTTACTGTACAGGCTATGGGAAGGCCATTACCAGCCACTCCCTAATGATGACACTTAGCCACACCCCTTCTTGTAAGTCTATTATAACTCTACAGTAGGGGATATTGAGCGCAACCAATGACACACTATAAAGACCCAGCAAGGCTGAAACTGTATTGTGACCTTCCCAGAAGAGAGGAAACAAAGCACAAGAACAAAAAATATATAAATTATATATAATAAGAGACTTACACAGTCTGCTCGTCCAATTCATCACCAATCCGGGAAGACATGTCTTTCAGAACCCGTATACTCCCAGACACCATCTCCAGCTCTGCGTCCTGCCCATCGATAATCAGCTGCAGGAACATCAGTAGAACACTGGGTAAAATCAGATAAAGCCCTACCCAGGCAGAACATGTCTGGACTTGTTTAAAATCCCTGCCATAAAGCAAGGCCGGGCTGTTGTAAAGGCAATTCCTTTACTACTGTAAGATGATAAAGTGCTTGTGTAACCAGTACAATAAAGACTCCTTTCCCACCTGCTGCGTTGCTTGCTGCTCCTCCATGTAGTGTGAGTTCCCGGATATGATTTCTTCGTCCAGGCGGGAAAATCGGTCAGTTCTGGGCTGCTGAGCACCACTTAGTAGCACCTAAAGAGGGACACGTAGAAATAATCTGCATAGTACAGAGTGAGCAATGGCATGGCAGAACTAGCAGATCAGTTTATCCATTTCATTGAATAACTCTAGTTGGCACCAGTCTTCCCTTATTGGAGGTGTCCTCCTCTGCTCAATGTAAAGCCTGCTCTCTGGAATGGTCTCGCTGCTTTGCCACAAGGCATTTACTATCCTCCTGCCTTACACTAGGTTACTAAATAGTCCCAATTTCATGCTGCTTTACTGAATGTGTGTCAGACTCACCAGCTTGAGAATTCCCAGATATGATCACAAGTCCTGCCTCTCTCTGAACAAGCCTGATTACTCAGGTTTGCAATGCTGTAACTAAATATAGCGGCTGGGTTTTTCTTACCTCTCGGTTTTTTCGTTCAGTGAAAGCCACAGATATTGGGCTGGAGATGTGATCTCTCATTTCCTAGACAACAAATAAACAAATTCATATTTAAGACTTAGGACGGGCACCATGATACACACACTGGAAGACACAGCTGGGAAATATGATTTCATTCACCTTTACAGAATTCCGCGTCTCCTCCACAAAACCTCTCCTCTCGCTGAGCTCCGCCCCTGTGATTTTGAATTTTCGCGGGTTTGATTCCACGATGCCCAAGATGGGAGTGAAGGAAAAACATGACTGGTCTATAAGACTTGCAGAAAGCCTACCCTGGCATAAAAGCAGTGGCCAAGGCAACAAAAAACAGAGCACACTGCTAGAATAAACCCACAGGCATAAGGCCCTTCTTTATCCCATGGGTTTATTCTAGTGTCAAATATTTTAGATGGTCCATCTCAATTACTTGGCAGAGGAGCCTGGTATTAACTGGGAGCCTCCACAGCCATGTCAGGGTTACAGGAGTAATTGGGGTGCAAGGTTGCAGAATGTTGTGTAACAGTATGGGGCAGACCCATAACACAGGTCCAGAAAAAACAGAATCAAGACCATCAGCAAAGTGGACTGGTATAAGATGCAAAGAAAGGGGGTACATTGTGTCCCACCCAAGTAGGATACTGATGGTTTCTTCCAAATCCTCCAGGTCCCATTCAATGCTGCGCAAGGAATTCCGCAATTCATTGGTTGTCCAGTCGAATTCTTCGGCACTAGCCACATGGCTTTCTTGGAGGAGTTCACACCAGCGCTGGTACAAACCCCGGCTAGTGTTGAGAGCCTTCTGTACCTCTCTGTGGGGGGGAGAAAGACTGTACAGGACAAGGAGCAGAATACCCAAGCAACAAGGTAGGACAAAGGAAGGAGAGGGGAGGCAGGAATGGACCGTGAACTTCCCCTTTAGAAATGGAGGTTGGGGGAACATATGGGGTAAAGAAGCCAAGGGCCGACTTCCAGCACTTGCTATAGGGAGTCATGGAAACCACTCACTTTCACAGGCCCAGCCGGCCTGACCTGTGTTTACTTTCTAGGGAAGGGAAGTCAGTCGGGGGGAGGTTGTAATACACAGGTCTGTTTGACATCCTTGTAGGGCGGGCTTCATTACAGGCTGCGGCTAGTAAGAGCCTCGGGAATGACGATGTACTGGAACGGCTTGCCATCGCATTAATCACAAGTTTCTGGGCCCCAGAGCAACATTATTTTGTGGGGAATAATTTACAAAATATTGCCACACTGGGCCCCTATACCTCATGTTGCCCCCAAGGGACCCCCCTATACCTCCTAGTGCCCCCCTATACCTCATGTTTCCCCTAAGGGGCCCCCCTCTACCTCCTACAGCCCCCCTATACCTCCAGTTTCCCCCAAGGGACCCCCCTCTACCTCCTAGTGCCCCCAAGGGCCCCCCTATACCTCCAATCTCCCCCAAGGGGCCCCTCTATACCTCCTAGTGCCCTGGGCTCCCTATATTTTCGTAGTGCCCCCCAGCAAGCACATGATTTGTTTCATGTATAAGAGGGGCCCAGCCAGTTCCCCATACTCCTTACCGCCCCCTGGCAGATCCTCTATCGCTATGGTAACCCCCACCAGGGGCACAAGAGATCTGCAGACTGGCACGGCCCATTGGATGGAATAACAAGCCGATACTCACCCTCTCACCACTGAGAATGGATCATCCAGAGACATTTTGGCTTTTTCTTCCTGGTTTGGCTTCTTTTCCCCCCACAGCTGCTCCCTGAGTGTCTTGTAGGTAAGTCTGTACAATAATATGTGTGTGTTGTCCCTACATAGTGGCCACAACTTGCCCTCACTGCATTCTCTGGCCAAGTATCACTATGTGACCTGTGTGAGAGCTGATGTATCTGTGTATAGTATATAAAGAGCTGATGTATCTGTGTATAGTATATAAAGAGCTGATGTATCTGTGTATAGTATATAAAGAGCTGATGTATCTGTGTATAGTATATAAGAGCCAGCAGGGTGCCTGTTACATTCCCGGCTCAATACATTGTCTATAGTGTCTGTTTATATAAGCACGTGTTACATCTCATTCGTGCCCCATATAACTATATATAAATCACCTGTACCACTAATAATAATACATCTGTCTCCTAGCAACGCTCTGTTGACACTCGGACCCCCAGCCTCGCCCTGTCCGCTACACCCTAAACTCTCCCCTACAGACAACCCTCTTCAAGTCACTTTTTTCCCTACTTCCGCCCTCCTCCGCTTTTGCGCTTACGTATTTCCGGTCCAGGATGCGAAGTATCACGGAACTTGTAGTGTTTTGTCTTTCTTGCAATGTGATCGGGCCACTGTCTTGGTCATGTGACTGGCGCTTCGCAGCGGGTGCCCAGTCTTCCCCCGGGACAGTGCAGTTTGGCTGGAGTTCCGCTAGGGGCGCAGTAGTGTTTCTAATAAGGACGTGAATGAAGGGGAATTTGGAGGGAAATACATAATGGGGAAGTCTAGTTTTATGGCAGATGAGAGGAGAGCTGCCATAGAGCAGTGCTTTATAGTGGGCCTGTGTGGTGACACTTAGCCCAGTCATGTGACTTGGCCACCCACTAAGGTTGCCACCTTTTATGGAAAAAAAATACCGGCCGTCCTATATATTTATCATTTTTCCCTATTAACAACATTGGGATCAACCATCATTTTTACTGGCCAGGCTGGTAAAATACCGGTCATGTAGCAACCGTAGCAGCCACAGCCAAGGACGACACTGCTGGAGGGCAAATTACTGGCACAAAATACACGGCAGCTGCTTCATTGTTCCACACACCCTCCTGCTCCTCACAAACACATAGGGGCACATTTACTGAAGGGCGAAGTGACTAACGCTGGAGATGATTCGCCAGCGTGACGTCATTTCATTACTTCGCCGATTTAAAGGAGATAGACTCTAGCGGTACTTCGCTCCCTAACGCCAGGCGAATTTTCACTCTGGTTAATGGACGTAACTGCGCAAATTCACTAAGATGCGGATTTTACTGAACCTCATTCGCCAGACTTGCCTTCACCAGCTCAGACCAGGCAAAGTGCATTGGAGTGCATAGGACTTCCTCAAGTTTTAGTGGGAAATTTTTCTAAGTCCCAAAAAAAACACTGGCATCTTTTCCTTTTTTTGATTGCCTGTAAAAGTGCTTAAAAATTGTTTTTGGGTAACCGGGTTCCCCCCTACATTTTCTAACATATGGAACATAAACTATACAGTGGGCTCATGTGTAGGGCAATATAACAACTTTATTTTATTTTATTAAGGTTCCCTGGACTTGTGTAATGTAATGTATTTGCTGCAACATATACGTCCATTCAACTTTATCATTGTATGCAAATTAGCCTGAGCAAAGACCTCTAACGAAGTTGCGCTAGGCAGCATAATTGAACGCTAACGCATCTTCGCTTTGATTGCTGAAGTAACGCTAGTGAAAATTCGCCAGCGTTCGGAGCCCTGGACGCAACTTCACATTTTAGAAAATTAACGTTGTCTGAGCAAATTTTTGCCTGGCGAAGTGTAGCGATGGGTGCAAAGCCGTTGCTGGTGATTTTTTGCAGGTTAGTAGATTTCCCCCATAGGGAGCGTCAATCTTCTATAAATCTGTCAGAATAGAAATAATATGAGCAAAATAAAGACAAAAATTTGGTATTGTCATTTTTTGGCTATTTTTCTGGCTCAAGGGGTTAATTGCTCTACTGGCTGTAATCTATGCCCTGAGGGGCGAAGGCAGTTCCCAAGGCCACGGGTGATGTGATCTGTTTCTCCCCATAGTTTATTTTAGGGGGACATCACTCCTTGGCTAACGATAGCGACTTTTCGCCAGCGTTGCCACCCGTAGAGACATCCCCAATTCAGCCGCCAATCCGCTAGTGAACGGGACTGTTGCTAGCGTTCATTCACACTCTATCGTCAGGCAAACGATCTTTAGTCCACAAATTCACTAAAATGCAGATTTTACTGAACGTTACCACTTATGCCAGTGTTGACTTCACCACCTCAGACCAGGAGAAGTGCCATAAAGCAGTGAGATCTTCCTCAATCTTCTGTCACTTACATCATATCCTGTGAGCCGAAAATGCATCAAAGTTCAAAAAAACACTGGTGACTTTTCTTTTTTTGGAATGGGATTACGTGCAAAAGTCCCAACTTAATTTTTTTGGGTAAGCGGTTTTCTCCAGACATTTTATGACATATGGAACATTACTTTTACAGTGGGCTCAGGAATTATATTAACTCTCTTGTCTTTATTAAGGTTCCCTGGACATGTGTAATATAAACCTGTAATTTAAACCATTTGCAGCAACATTTATAATAAAGACGTCCATACAACGTTAAATTACCCGCCCTTTGCAAATTGACATGAGCGCACGATCACTAGTGAATTTTCGCTAGGCACAAATGAACGCTAGTGTATGTTCGCTATGAAATGCTCGCACTGCCGAAGAAACAATGCGAAAATTTGCCAGCGTTGCCCACTAAAAACTTTGCATTCCAGTGAATTAGCGTATTCATAGCGTATTTGCGCCTGGCGAAGTGATGCGATGGGTGCGAAGCTGACTCTGGTGAAAATTCGCCTGTTATTGAATCTGCCACTTGTCTTTGGGCTCCACTTCAGGAGGGGGCTGATGTGCTTGGGAGCTGAGAATGAGGGGGGGAAATGTCCCTGCAGCGTATGTGATTGGCCATGGATTTGGGGTCTGTGTTTCTTGTCCAGCTGCCCATTCTGCTCAGTTCTGCTTTAATAAATGGCCAAAAGGGGCATCTGCCCAAGGAACACTGATTTGGGGCCCCACTGTGCCATTATGTGATCCCCCCCCTCTCTCTTATACATACCCCCACCCTGGCGCCGACTGGCAAGTGCCAAAAGGACTGCTTTAAAAATCCTATAGACAGTCACTATTTATTGGGCCTGTGGGAAGCAGTTTGGGCCTCTGTGTACTTGAAATGCCAGGCCCTATTGTGAATCCCAGTCCGGACTTGCCCCCAACCCATGCCACAGATTTTTTCAGAGGCAATTAACCAAGTGCCAAGCTGGAGATGAAGGAAAGAAGAAAAGTTTGCTACTGGTATTCTGCTTCTGCAAGTGCAGATAATGCTTTCAATCTATCCACTGATCTTACTGGTATGTGTGGAGCTAATGGAGTGAACACAGTAGCACTTGTAACAGGGGGTTACCCCTACGTGTTTATTGTAAAAGCACCTGACAAAGGGGCCAGCCCCCGAAACCTTGTTCATTTTTTTTATTTGACACAATAAACACGTAGGGGTAACCCCCTATTACAAGTGCTACTGTGTGCCACTACCTCGTTTGTTCACTCCATTGGATTGTGGGGAGGGCTGTCTCACTTAAAGGAGAAGGAAACCCCCTGGGCGCAAAACCCCCCTCCTGCGCAGTAGGAACAGTTACCGGTACGGCTCTACTGCACATGCGCCGAATGTCACGAAGTGAAATTGGAAAACTTTGTGAAATTCGGCGTATGCGCAGTAGAGCTGTACCGGTAACTGTTCCTACTGCGCATGCGCCGGAAGACGCCGGTCAAAGCAGGAAGAAGACGCGCGTGGGAGAAGATGGCAACTGTGAACTTCGTGGACAGGACCTGCGCAGAGGGGTGAGTAACAAGTTAGGGGCATTTGCCCAGGGGGAAAGGTAGGCCAGAGGGGAGGAGGGAGGGGGGGCAACACAGGGGAGGGGGAGGGATTTTGCGCCCAGGGGGTTTCCTTCTCCTTTAAGGACTGAGCACCTAGCTATAGCGGCAAAGGAGGGCCAGGGTGTAGATGCGCGTTTCGCTCTATTCAGGGTTAATGGAGTGCTAATTGGATATTTTTTGATCTTGCTGGCATGTCTGGGGTTGATGTTGTGCTCATTGGCCATTTCCACAGCGGTTATACTGGCGTAGCTGGGGTTAATATGCTGATTATCCATTTTCTGTAGTAATTGTACTAGCATTTCTGGGGTTAGTTGATTATTTGCTGTAGTAACAGTGCAAGGTCAGACTGGGCCGGCGGGACACTTGGTGAGCCCTCTCGTAGGCCCCACCTGCCCAGACCCGCTTCCTGCGTGAATTCATTTCTGCAGCTTCAGACCTCACTCCCTGGCATGTCCACAAGAGGAAGAAGGTAGGTGGTGGGGGGCCGGAGCAGGGGCAGACTGGGGAGGCCTGGGGCCCACCGGGACTGCTGTGCAGGGCCCCCGCTACCTACTGTTAGGCGAAGCGCCCCTCGGCATACTTGCCCAGGCAGGGCATCGCGCATGCGTAAAGATCACTAGGCGCGCATGCACAAACGAAAAAAAAAAACGGGTATTTTCCCGGTGTTCCGCTGGGCCAGTCCGATACTGGGCTGGAGGGTTCTTTGTGTGGGAAAGGGGGGCCCAGACCATAGGGTCGGTTTTCTCTATAGCGTTTAAATTAGGGATGGTCTGAATCCAATATTTGGGATTCGGACAAATCCCCAAATCCTTGGTGAAAGATTCGCCGAATACCGAACCGAATTTGCATATGCAAATTAGGGGCAGGAAAGGAAAAAGTGAAAAAAATTCTTCTTTTGAGACGAAAAGTCATGTGATTTCCCTACATGCCCCTAATTTACATATGCAAATTAGGATTAGGTTTGGCCAGGCACAAGGATTTGGCCGAATCCTAATCCTGCTGAAAAAGGCCGAATCTTAGCATAATCCCAAACTGAATCCTGGATTCGGTGCATCCCTAGTTTAAATCCCCCTCTCCACCCCTTCTTCTTTTATTTGACACGCTCGAGGCGAGGATGTGGGGGATGCATAGAGGCGTGAGCAGGAGCACCTACATTTGCCTGGCCCTAATGGTGGGCTCTTATTCCACCCTGTGTAGTAGTTATACTGGTATGCCTATGGTTAATATGCTGATTATTTTCTGAAGTATTTATACTGGCATACCTGGGGTTAATATGCTGATTATTCAATTTCTATAGTAATTATACTGGCACATCTAGGGTTAATATGCCCGTTATCAATTTTACTTATGGATTATATTGGCATGCCTGTAGTTTATTATATTAACTATGTAATACAGGTATGGGACCTGTTATCCAGAATGCTCAGGTTTTCTGGTAACTGATCTTTCCGTAATTTGGGTCTTCATGCCTTAAGTCTACTAGAAATTCATTTAAACATTACATAACCCCAATATGCTGGTTTTGCTTTCAATAAGGATTAATTAGATCTTAGTTGGGATCAAGTACAAGCTACTGTTTTATTATTAAAGAGAAAAAGGAAATAATTTTTAAAAAGTTGGATTATTTGGATAAAATGGAGTGTATGGGAGACATCCATTCCGTAATTCGGAGCTTTCTGGATATCGGGTTTCTGGATAAGGGATCCTTTACCTGTATGGTCATTATCCATTTTCTATAGTAATTATGCTGGCACGTCTGGGTTGTGGTTTAATAAAACAGGTGTGGTATTTATGGGGTGTGGCCACAAAGTGGTGTGGTTTAAAACATTTGCTGTGCCGCACAGTAGGACAATAGGGGCCCACCATTTGGATCTTTGCCTGGGGGCCCACCAAGACCTTAAAACGGACCTTATCACTGCCACCGTTTTGAGGGAAGTGTTGCGTCTTCACGCAGTATTAATAGCGTATATTATTATTAGATGGGAAACTGATACTCTGGATGGAGCAGGCCAAGATCCTGATGAGGACCAGGCATGTGTGGACTGGAGCCGGGCTGTTGTCTGCACTGGGGAGTCTCACAGTAGGACTAAGGATCACATGGGAGACCCAACATGGGTGGTTGGAGAAAAAAAATCTCATCCATCAAATCCAACCTGTTGGTCTAAAAGAAGCAAAACCCCCTCTGAATCTTCTCCAATCTGCCTCTGGGGTGGAATTCCTTCCTGACTCCACAACGGCAATCAGACCAGTGTCCGGATCAACTTGGTGCCGAGAGCTATTTTCAGTAACCCTGTTTCTTATCTGAAAGAAAGGGAGGTGGGTGCAAGTTATTATTAGTTGGGTGCTGGGGACAGAAGGTGCTCATTTAGATTGTAAGCTCTATGGGGCAGAGACCTCCACCTTTTTGTCTCCTTGACACTAAGCTCTTAAAGGGGTTGTTCACCGTCAGATACTGTTTCCAGTTCAGTTGGCTTCAGACAGTTCACCAGAAATTCTTATTTCCAATTACTTTCTATTTTTGGTCTTTATTGTAATATTGAAGTGTAAAGTTTAATTTTGCAGAAAAGTTTATATCAAAAACGATATAAGTCCCAAGGCCTCTTAAAGTAAAAACAAAATTAATTTATTGATATTCACATTAAAACAGTATCTAGTACATACTACCCCACATATCCCACCTTACGCGTTTCACACCCTCCGGCGCTTAGTCATAGGTGTAAAGCGCCGGAGGGTGCGAAACGCGTAAGGTGGGATATGTGGGGTAGTATGTACTAGATACTGTTTTAATGTGAATATCAATAAATTAATTTTGTTTTTACTTTAAGAGGCCTTGGGACATATCGTTTTTGATATAAACTTTTCTGCAAAATTAAACTTTACACTTCAATATTACAATAACGACCAAAAATAGAAAGTAATTGGAAATAAGAATTTCAGGTGAACTGTCTGAAGCCAACTGAACTGGAAACAGTATCTGACGGTGAAAAAAGTTTTGATATAAACTTTTCTGCAGTTGATTGCCTTTGGAACTGGGGCGGGTCCCTTTGGCCTGGCTAAATAACTATATGGACTCCCGATTTTGAATTGATAAAGTTTAATTTTCACCTTCTAAAGCAGCTCTGGGAAGGGGGGTCGCTGACTCTTTAACTGTTTTAAACGGATACATTTATGATACATTTCTTATCTTTCATTACAGGCAGCTGTTAGAATTGATACAACAGTTGCTGATACTCCAGAGATGTTGCTGAGAAATGGATCAACTAAATGTAGTAAATTGTAACAGATCAGATGCTCCTGGATCACCAAGTTGCCAGACTGAGACATGAACATTAAAATTTTAATTTTTTTTTTTTTTTAATTTTAAAAACTTAAAATGTGGAAAAACACTACAAAATAAAAGATGGAAAGTAATTAAAACAAAGTCTTTATTTCTGGGGAACAATCTGAAATAAAACTGAACTGAAAAAAGTGTTTGGAAGGTGAACAACCCCTTTAATGTTTATTGTTTCTGTATTTTTGTATTTAATTATATTATTGTACTTATTAGTTCTATGAAGTGATTGTTCTGCTGTACATGGCTGCACCATATAAATAAAACAACACAATATACAGTTAATCCCAATGGCCCATTAGAAGTGATAACACGTGATTTGTTTACAAAGACCTCGGTATTTCCTGAGCGACTAATGGATATGACTGAGCCTGAAACAGCAGCCGGAATACAGTCTTTACGCTCCAGGCACCTTCAGCTTCCTCACACCCCCGCACTGGGGGCCACTAGAGGGGGGAATCTCCCAGATGGGGAAGGAGTCTCTTATACATAATGGGGGGGGTGCAGTGTGGTTTGAGGGGGAGGAAGCAGACTGTGTTTGTGGGAGGATGAGAAAGGGAAGTAAAACTAAAAATAATTACTGGGTTTTGTCATTCTCTATAACCTGTCAGGTGATGTATTATTTTATATCCATTCCCTTCTTCTGCCCCTACATTTGTCTGTCAGTCTGGGCTCCTTAACAATCCCCCTAACTGGCCTTCAGACTGGGCCCCCTTAGCTCATAACAAGGTTACAGATATATAGAAACATTGGGGTAACAGTCACCCTGCTATAGTTCCAGGGGTACCCAGGGCACAAATAAGCACTCACCCCAAATCTCCCCCTAACTGACCTTCAGACTGGGCCCCTTAGCTCATAACAAGGTTACAGATATATAGAAACATTGGGGTGTCACCCTGCTATAGTTCCAGGGGTACCCAGGGCACAAATAAACACTCACCCCAAATCTCCCCCTAACTGACCTTCAGGCTGGGCCCCCTTAGCTCATAACAAGGTTACAGATATATAGAAACATTGGGGTAACAGTCACCCTGCTATAGTTCCAGGGGTACCCAGGGTACAAATAAACACTCACCCCAAATCTCCCCCTAACTGACCTTCAGGCTGGGCCCCCTTAGCTCATAACAAGGTTACAGATATATAGAAACATTGGGGTAACAGTCACCCTGCTCTGGGGGTGGAGCTGTAGGAAGTATTTCTCCCATGAGTCACAGCAGGCGGGTGGCTGAGAGTGACAGGAATCAGTCCCGGTGCTCTCAGACCCTGCTCTGCCTTATTTGGGCACAGGAAACCCTGGGGCTTTCTCGGATCCGAGTTTCCTTGTGCTGACGTCACGTTTTCCATATATAGTCAGGAGATCCGCGCGCAGGAGGGGCGGGGACTGAGCTCAGGGGCGGTGATGAAGATGATGACGAACCAGCGACTGTTAACCCCTTGCTACCCGCCGCGTTCATTCCCAGACTGCCGCACACATAACGAGCGCAAAGTGGATGAGGTATTTCTAGACTCCTCTCTCCTCTAACATCAATGCAATGGGGAAATCTGCCGATGAGACAATTATTCAGAGACGATTATGTGTCCGGCAAGTACAGTCCCTGCGGGGATCAGACAGTGAGATAATATTGCGGTCAGTAAATCCCGCCCCGGGGTCTGCACGCCTGAGGTAAAAGTGAGTTTGTGGTTGAGCGCTGGATGATTTGTAGCCTTTCCCAATTCAGCCCGTGTCCCTTTAATGGTCGCCACGCCCCTTCCCCCGGTGCCTCACCTTGACGTCACTGTGAGCTATATAACCCTGCCCCGCTGCGTTCGGCTCATATAAACATTAGCAGGCGTGGATTCAGCATTGGAAAGTGAGATGGAGAGCCGAGCCCAGATGATCGCGCACCAGGAGGCTGTACATCGCGAGGCCCAGCGCATCGCCTCGCTCTCCGCCATGAAACTGCTGCGCACCAGGACCCAGCGCGGGGGGATGCGGCTGCACCGCTCCTTACAACTGGCCACACTCCTGCGAAGCGCCCGCGATCTCATCGTCTCCACCATCCTTCCCCACGAGGAGCCTCAGCCGCCCGCCGCTCCCGCAGCCCGAGAGAGCCGCAAGAGGAGATCCGAGGGTCCCCGCCTGGCAGAACTGGTTCCCAGCAAGCGAGCCTGTCTGTGGCAAGTAATCCCCCGACCGCAGCCTCAAGGGGGCGCCTTCCCCGGTATGGCCGAGATATTACAGAGACTCATCGGCTCCGTCCCGCAACCTCAACCCCTGGGCTGCCGGGAAGCCTTTGCGGTGCCGGGATTCCACTCCAGGCCGGTGGAGGCATTCTAGACGTCACCCAGGGTGAACACTCTGATTGATGGAAGCTCCAAGACCCTCCCCTTTCCAAGCGGAGTATTGAGGCGTCTCTGGTTCTTCGGAGGTACGTGGGCGCAGAGAAAGGGACTACAGGTCGCAAAGTGGAACCGACTATAGTCTGCCAGAAGCGGCTTGGGCCAGCGCAGCATTCCTACGTGTTATGGCGGGACCCCTGTGAGAGACTGTTGTTTCAGGGGCCCCTGGAGTAGTTCCGTGTGTAATGTTCAAAGACTTGTGCTGGACGAAACCAAATGGACGCCCTGCGGGTGACTCACTGGGAGAGTATCGGTGAGTCACAGGCTGCCGCCCTTCCTTGGTGCTGTCCTCTGTGTGACTCGTATTATTGCTCTATTTATTCCTCTCGTGCACTGAAAATACCTCAGGACTGGGCCAAATCTGCCCATTGTCCCCCCGTGGGGACCGTGTGACTGAGACCCCCCCCCAGAGACTTGAGTCATTCCTAGAGAGGGGGCGGAGACTGGGGAAACCACATAAGATGTGCCGCCCATTGGGCACTTGACATTCCCGCTGTGTAAAAGTACCTTGTGTGTCTGTAATAAAGCTCTTTATTTTTCTACTATAAACCTTTGTCCTTCTTACACTCCTTTTTATTTTACTCCCCCCCCCCCCCCACACAATGTTTGTTACATTCACTGCAGAATTCATTGCCAGCCTGTAGGTTGTACCAAGTTGACTTTATAGGGGTGTTAGTATGTTATAGAAAGGCTCATTCTAAGCAAGTTTTCAATTGGTCTTAAATTATTTTCTATAGTTTTTGAATTATTTGCCTTCCTCTGACCCTTTACAGCTTTCAAACTGTATCACTGACCCCGTCTGTAAGGCTACAAATGTCTTGTTACTTTTTATTACTCCTTTCTATTCAGGCCACTCCTATTCATATTCCAGTCTCTTATTCAAATCAGTGCATGGTTGCTAGGGGAATTTGGACCCTAGCAACCTGATTACTGAAATGTCAAACTTGAGAGCCGCTAAGTAACTCAAAAACCACATCATATACAATGAAGACCAATTGCAAATTGTCTCCGAATATCCCTCTCTACATCAGAGGTCCCCAACCTTTCACCTGTGAGCAACATTCAGATGTAATAAGAGTTGGGGAGTAACACAAGTAGGGATGCAACAAATCCAGGATTCGGTTTGGGATGTGGCCCTTTTTCAGCAGGATTCGGCTGAACCTAATCCTTATTTGCATATGCAATCTGGGGGCGGGGATAGAAATTGCGTGACTATCACAAAACAAGGAAGTAAAAAAAAAAGTGTTTTCCCCCTATCCATCCCTAATTTGTTTATGCAAATTAGGGTTTGGTATTTGGCGGAAACCTTTTGTGTAGGATTCAGGGGTTCGGCCGAACACAAGCATGAAAAATATTTCTGGGTGGTGGCAAATAAGGGCTGTGATTGGCTATTAGTAGCCCCTGTTGACTAACATCCTACAGGAGACTCTGGCAGTACATCTAGTTTTTATACAACCAAAACTTGCCTCCAAGCCTGGGATTGAAAAATAAGCTCCTGCTTTGAGGCCCCTGGGAGCAACATCCGAGGGTTTGGAGAGTAACATGTTACTCCTGAGCCACTGGTTGTGGATCACTACTCTACATCATACTAAAAGTTAATTTAAAAGGTGAAAAACCCCTTTAATATGGCTTTTTACTCCATGCCCAGTTTTCAGGGGTGCCAGGTCATTCTTAGGCTCACGTGTAGGTGGAATTTTTTTTGGGGCTTAGATTCTAAGCAACATCCCACAGTGGTTTTAACTTGGGTGTTTTTTTTTTTTTTGCTATTAAGAACATTGTCTGGTTATGTTCTCTGTCCTGTTGCTTCTGACTCCTGAAAGTGTTGCAGAGAATGGCCGGTTATGTATCTGGAGTACAACTCGTTTCTGTACATTGTTCCGAGAGTCCAAAACAGGAAAGAGAAAGCGACAGTTGAGAAGTTTCTTAGAATCATGTGTCATTATGGGTGGAGTTCCCCTTTATAAAGAGTCCAGGGGTGAAGCCAGTGTTTGGTTTTGTTTTTCAGTCCAGAGGCAGCGGCTGTTATCTGCTGGTCATGTGGCAGTTGGCTGTTATCTGCTGGTCATGTGGCAGTTGGCTGTTATCTGCTGGTCATGTGGCAGTTGGCGCAGTATGGAGCCCTCTGATTTGTTTCCGTAGGGGGAAATGTAACTGCCGCCCACGCCCTGTTTCCTGGTGTATAAATAGAAGAGAGGAATGTAGGGATCCAGCTGTACCAGTCAGTGCTGCTCTTTCCGTGTGACTCACGCCTCACACTTTCCTGATCAGGATGATAATGAAGTGATGTCATAAACTCAGCCCTGGGGAGCCATAAACATTCCTCTGAGAAAGGGAATCACCCTGTCCATCCATAAAACTGCACTGGCTGTAACCCCTAGCAACCAACTGTCAGTTCTACTAAAGGTGGCCATACACTGGCAGATTAAAGATGAAGATATTCGTCCTTTAGACCGATTTGGCAGATTATCTGCCCATGTGTGGGGGCTTCCGACTTCTATTCAATGTATGTGGTACAGAGTGCTGGCGCCACCTCCTGGACAGCCTGGCACCCTGTATAAACACCATCTCTGGTCTCATGATGCCTTCATCCCACTGCTACTTTCCACACTGTCACTTATGGGCTGGTACTTAGGGCAGCCGCTTCCATGAGGTGGAACTGGGCTACTATCATGGTGGAGGATGGGCCCTGTGATTCCTAATGGTGGACTCCCACTCCATTGTATAAAAAAAAAAAAATGTTCTGGGTATACAAAAGCTCATTGTACTCTGTAAGGGAAATAACACAGTAGCTCCCATCCAAGTATAAATAGGAATATATGTAGAAGGAATGCTCTGGGCACACACACATGATCTCATCATACTTTGTAGGCTTTTTAAGGGGAAACAATGAAATATGAAACAAATTAGCAGCAAAAAGGTGGACAATATCGGGCTTTAATCTGATCATTGGCCCTAGGGCCAAACGTCACGATTACAACGGCAGGTAAACAAGCCATCAGAGTGAGGACAACATTAACTAGGCGATGTGGTCCCCGATGTGACGGGAAATCCAATTGATCCGATCGGCATCTGTCTGAGTTTTGGCCAGATATTGGTTGGATGGGCTCGTCCAAACACAGGTATATCAAATGCCAAATTGGGCTAAAGGGCCCAAGTGGGCAGATTAAATCTACTCATGTGCACCTATATGTGGGCAAATTGGGAAAGATCCAGTCGTTAGTCAACTGTGCCAAACAAGCGGATCTTCTATTATGGCCACCTTAAAGCTAAAAGACCACAGATGGGCTATCACTAATAAAAACGGTTTCTGATGTCATCTTACCTCTCTGTCTTCATCGTGTTCTACTAAAGTTCAACTGCAGTTTGTTGCCATCTTGTCCTACTGGTGCCATCATTTCCTACCATCTTGTTCTGCCATGTCCAAACCATCACCATCTTTCCCTATCTCCATCCTGCACTACTGTCGCCATATTGTCCTACCATTACAATCTTGTCCTATTGGTGCCATGTTGTCCTACTATCATCTTGTCATACTGTCGCTATCTTGCCCTATTTCTGCCAACATATCATACTGTCACCATCTTTTCCTACAGTTGCCAGCAGCGAAACTACGGGGCGTGTGGCGGGATTGCACCCTCTCAGTGCTGCTGGATGCTTGTGCTGGTGCAAATACGGCACAAAAATTGCATCCGGGGGGGAACTACTAGTTCTATTATTGATAGTCACTATCATCATTCTAATACCATCTTGTCCTACCATTGCTGTCTAACCCTACTTGTACCATTTTGTTTTACTATCTTCAGCTTTCACTACTGGTGCCATCTTGTACTGTTCCAGCATTTCCATCTTGCCTGACTGGTGCCCTATTGTCCCTATCTTATCTTACCAGTGCCATTTTGCCCTACTATCATCAGCTTCCCCTACTGGTGCCATCTTGTCCTACTGTCCCTATCTTGTCTCACTGGTGCCATCTTGTCCTATTGGTGCCATCTTGAGCTACTGTCCCTATCATGTCCCACAGCTGCCATTGTGCCCTACTGGTGACATCTTGTCCTACTGTCCCTATCATGTCTCACCGGTGCCATCTTGTCCTACTGCTCTTGCGATTTTTTCTTACAGTTACTATCTTGTCCTACTATTCCCATCTTGCCTTACTGGTGCCTTCTTGTATTTTTCTCTCCACCCAGCCCTAATGTCTGTATCCTGCCATATTGTAAAGATCAGGTCCTACTCTCTCCATGTTGCTCCAGTCTCTCGGACTTGTCTATTTGCTCTTCTCCCCGGCCAATGCCATGTTTCATATCTAATATAAGTATATAGGTGATTATGATATATAACCCTATCATGTTCTTTAACTTTCTCCATCTTGCCCTGCCGCCCTCATCTCCACCACACCTGCTATTCCCTACGCTTCCTAACTGTAACGCCTCTATTTGAGTTTACTCTAAGTTTACTTTCCCTTTAATAGCTTTACTCGTAATCGATCCCCAAGCCCATGTAAAGCAGGTCACTATTTATTTCTTTCACTTTTTTTCTTTTAAAATGCATCAAAACGTCTTTTATATTTTCTTTTATTTTGTATTTTTTCTAAGATAAAAAAAAAAAAATCAGGATAGAAAGTAACACAGCCTGGCCTTTACATGAGCCATTTTTATACTTAGATCTTTAACACTGTAACCCAGGCACGGGCAAATGGCAGGCCCTGAGATGTTGATCTGCAACTCCCCTTTAAAATCCTACCAACAGCCTGAATTGTAGATCAACAACAGCTGAAGAGCATTGCCAATCCCATCACGGTTGTACCCTTTAGCAGTGGCATATCCTGACCCCCTTCCACCCCAGAAGAGTTTGGAAGACGTAGTTGTGCATGCTTTGTTCACTTCCTGTGCAGTCATACAGTTTCCCCCGCAGCAGGGAATAGAGACGTCACAACAACCCTGTCCCTTTAAATGGAAAGCTGATGTATTTAGTTGTGTTTGCAAAACACATGCGTTTCCTATACAGTCATTAATACAAATGAAATATAATATTGTCCCCATCGGCATCCTGCTCTACTGCTACCAACCTGCCACCAACAGTTACGACTGAGCTTTTCAGCATTTCCTAGGGACCAGAACTCACTGTAGTGTCTGTACCCGAATCAGAAATTGGGGAGGGGGGGTCTAGCCACCTCACAGAGGAACCCCAGACCTCTCCCAGCAGCAATGCTGCAAACACTCTGCTCTAAGCCTCAAGACACCTGTTCTGTGACTGTAATGCCACCTGCCATAAAGCAAGCTGGAACTGTTGTTGTTGCCAATGGCAGGAAGTAAATGTCCTCACATAGGATAAAAAAATGACTAAGTAGCAAACTAAACCCACCACCACCAAAAAAGTGACCTAAGCCTTTGTGGGGGAGCCCAGAACTTACCAATACTGTCCAAAGGTCACAGTCCAAACCCTATCTTAGTTGGGCTCAAGTACAAGGTACAGGTATGGGACCTGTTATCCAAAATGCTCAGGACCTGGCGTTTTCTGGATAACGGATCATTCTGTAATTTAGATCTTCCTACCTTAAGTCTACTAGAAAATCATTAAATAAACCCAATAGGCTGGTTTTGCTTCCAATAAGGATTAATTATATCTTAGTTGGGATCAAGTACAAACTACTGTTTTATTATTAGAGAGAAAAAGGAAATAATTTTTAAAAATCTGGATTATTTGGATAAAGTGGAGTCTATGGGAGTCTCAATCATTTATTTTCTCCAACAAAGGCCAGCACTTTGGGGGTTATTGATCAAAATCTGAATTTATCTCATTATTTTCTGAAATATACTCCGACCAAATCTGCACGGGTTATTTTCCCTTATTTATTAATACATTTTCCTGAAAAAATTCCATTGCGGGAAAAAAACCCTCAAAATAATTGTGAAAATCGTACGAAAATTTAAATCTTACAAATTTATTTTTGGATTTTCTGCCCGAAAACCAATAAATCTTCCGATTTTTGCACGAAGCCCAGGGCAGATCAGAATACCTTCTGGACTTTTCCCACTGACTTATATACAATCTTGCCAAGTCTGAGATGACAGATTTTCAGATTTAGACTTTTCCCATCCTCGGGGTATCATAAATCATAAAAAATTCTGTTGTTTTTTTTAGTAAAAAAAATCTTGAATTTTTCGAGTTTTTGGCATTCGGACTTTAATAAATAAGCCCCTTTATGTTAATATGCTCAGCCTGCATATACATGAGATTGGCAGTAGGTAGGGGGGTTACCCTTGAAGAGGGCAGGGATTAGGTGGGTACGAGGTGAGGGTCGTAGCTGGTCTGTGGGTGGGAGCTGATTGGGGTGAATTAGGGACATAACTAAACAGGTCAGGCGGGGGTTGTTAAATTTATGACATTAGGCCTGGCGTTGGCAGTTACTGGTTAGGCAGGTGAAACTCTGGGAGGGTGGCATCGCCAGTAGTAACAAAACTAGGCCGAGTTATACAGCAGTTGTTATAGATCAGAGTGCTTACAGTAAATTCAATATAAAGTCTTGGGAGGAAAGCCTCTAGGTAATGTGGCAACATTCAGGAAGGCCCCAAGAACTGCCGACATCAATGAACCCCAACCTGAGCCACTTTGTATGACCCCTGCTAAGCTTAGCAACTTGAACGGCAACAAGAGGATCAATGTAAGAACTGCAGACTAACCTCCATTAGTGCAACGCCTAGAAGTTTGCAGAAAAACAAGTCAACCTTCCTATTACTTCCAGCCAGTGCCGGGCTACGCTGGGCATGCGTCCTAGGCAGGCTGGGCAGTCGGGGCGCCTGTTCGGTGTGCGAATGCGCGAATTTACACTCGGACTGGCCCCCTGGGATACCAGGAAAACTCCCGGTGGGTCAAGGTGTCAGTGGGCCCTCCTGCTTAACCTTTTGCCTATTTCATGGTCATTCTCTATTTCGTTATGGGAATAAAGAGGCTAAATAATCGAAGAATAGAGAATAGTATGTAGAGAAAAGAGACTAGGAAAATAAAGATGTTGAGTGAGGAGAGGAGGTATAAAGGTTTGGAAAGTGGGCCCTCAAGTCAAGGTTTTCTGGTGGGCCCCTGGTATCCCAGTCCGACACTCTGCGCATGCAAAAGCTTGAAGAAATGGGCAGAGAAGGGAACCGGACTTGGGGTAGGGGACAGAGAAGGCATGTGCCTGGCGTGCCTACTCTGCCTACCCCTAGTTCCGGCCCTGCTTCCAGCAAATCCACACATGCTATTTACAACCCTATACACAATCTCTTTACATTAAGAACCCTTTTACATAGGAGAATTGCTTTAAGAACCGTCAGTGCTCAATAAGTGCAACACGCTTTGTGCTGCAGGGGCCAATTAATCACAGTACCTATACCTATACCAATTAATCACAGTACCTATACCTGTACCTATTAATCACAGTACCTATACCAATTAATCACAGTACCTATACCCAGGGCACCTCTGGGGGCCCCGCACTGCCCCTTTCCTTTCTATTTTGTGCCTGTATGCCCTTATTTTCCTAAATACTTGCTGTGTCAGTAGCCAGCAACACTTTGTCTAGGGGCCCCGCCAACTGGTCCCAATTGGGCCCCACATTTGATAGGACCAGCCCTGCCTATACCTGTACCTATTAATCACAGTACCTATACCTGTACCTATTAATCACAGTACCTATACCTGTACCTATTAATCACAGTACCTATACCCGTACCAATTAATCACAGTACCTATACCTGTACCTATTAATCTCAGTACCTATACCCGTACCAATTAATCACAGTACCTATACCTGTACCTATTAATCACAGTACCTATACCTGTACCTATTAATCTCAGTACCTATACCCATACCAATTAATCACAGTACCTATACCTGTACCTATTAATCACAGTACCTATACCTGTACCAATTAATCACAGTACCTATACCTGTACCTATTAATCTCAGTACCTATACCCATACCTATTAATCACAGTACCTATACATAATTCAGTTATCGTAAATGGAACCAGTGAAAGGAACATATTGCTCCAACAGATGTTTGATTGTTTATTGCCTGAGAATTCTGTATACAAAGAAAAACATCCCCTCCCCACCTGCTCTGCATTAGAAATGCCCCCTTGGCTGGCAGTTGGGGCAGGAGAACTGGCAGGATCAGATTTAGGTCAAATGCCTGTAACAGGAAAGATATTTTGGAAGGTGCAGATACACGAAAACAGATCACACAGGAAAAGACAATACACTCAATGGCACAGGTATCTCTGTACGGGTCCCCTTTAAAGTGCCATCCCCATGCCCTGGCTACACAATTAAATGGTCAATATAACTGGGGGAATGTGGGGAGAGCAGTGACATGTAGGAAGTGCTGAATGGAAAGTGAAAGTAATTGCCTGAGGCATAGAGGAGGGGCAGGCAATATTTGATTGACAGCTGCGATTTTTAAATGAGTTTATAACAGCTATGAACACTTTAATGAAAAAAAAGAATTTGGATTTCATGTTTAATTTGAAAAGGCCTTTTATTATACAGCTTTTTAAGGCTGGGTGACAGGTCCACTTTAAGCCTTCACCATGACTGAGTAGTTGTATCAACCCAATTTGGCCACCAGATGAGCTCGAAGGCAACTTTATCAAACCAGCAGATGTTCCAGTCTGTCGCCAGCTTCGCTGTAGATCCTTACCTGGTGACCAGTGGGTCACAGTAGTAGACAGTCGCCTTCCTAGAGAGTCTGACCACCATTGTTGATCTCTAGAAAACCCCACACATTGTCCTTACTCACTTGCCATTAAAATGAGTTGGAAATGTTCCAGGTCTCATGGCATCCCAGAAGGAATATCCCTTTTATGTCCTCTTCCATTAAAAATAAACAAACATTGCTCTCACTTACTCTCTGATAAATATCACTGGAATAAAGAAATACTGATTCCAAGGTATCATCCAATCCAACTGCTTATAGTACAACTTGAGAGGATTTTTATGAATCAGCTAGTTTCACACCATATAGAATAAAGTGTTGTGCTTTTTGTTGTGTATGCACCTAATACATGTATAATGTAAGCCTTAAATTCCTGAGGAAGACACGGATATTTCCCAACATTTCAGGATTTAAAAATGGGACAATTTAGGCAATTCCCTCATTCCAGCCTACCACCCCCAGTTACACCTAGGACACACCCCTAACCCCACCCAGTCTGCTTTTAGCCTCTCTTCCTTTAAGAAACATTCCCCTATATAAGCATAAGTGCCTCAGTCATGGCTGTACCACCAATCCTTAGTTTTGAACCAGAGAAACAAGATTTGTGTCCAGCAATGAAGGTCTTTATGTCATTTCAGTTCCTTCAATAAAGATTGAAATCCATATTTTTAGCATTCAGCAGAAATTTTAGGATTTGGTCGAATACAGATTCCACCAAAAAAAAGATTCATTTGGGAGAAATCCCAAATTTTTCCAAAAAGATGTAGTCGAAAATTAATTTGCCTTTGCAAATGAGCTAAATCATGGCAGGGGCTCGCCTCAGGCGGCAACGCCGAAGAGGTTTCCAGGGGCGGCAAAAAGCCGCTCCTGGTACCTTTAAGAGCCGAATTTCAGTTTTTTTAAACCGGAAATTCGGCTTTACTAATGCGAGAGAGTGCAATTGCGCGCTGTCGCATTAGTGTTCCTGCCTCCCCTCCCAACAGGTAAGTCGGCGAGGGGGGGCGGCATTGCAGCATTTGGGGAAACAAATTAAGCAAAACAAGAAAAAAACTGGCAACTTCCAGTCCAAAGTCACAGCGGTTCAGATTCACGATTCTCTTTGACCAGGCAAAAAAAAAAAAAGCCAAATTCTGAACTGAATCCGGCATTCAGTGTATCTCTAGACTTCAGAAACATTGACTATGAATATTTTCATTCATCCAGGTCATGGTATATCTAGTATAGGTCAATCTAAAAACAACTGGATTTGCTGAGTAATCAATGAAGACGTTTCACTACTCATCCGAGCAGCTTCTTCAGTTCAACTGACTGGTGTGGTGACACCTGTTTTTCGGAGTTGCATGATACCATGCAGGCCCGGACTGGCAATCTGTGGGTTCTGGCAAATGCCAGAGGGGCTGCTATAAGGTCCCATTGAAAGTCAATATTTAGTGGGCTGTTTGGGCCTCTGTGTACCTGAAATGCCAGGGCCTATTTTAATTCTCTGTCCGGACCTGATACTATGGTAATCATATAATAGTAGCTACACAATATTCACACCTCAATTTCAGATGTCACCTCTTTGAAGAGTTACAATGTGCCATTGTGATTGGATTAGTGGAAGAGTTTATATGCCGAGAATTTCCCACACCAGTCAGTTGAACTGAAGAAGCTGCTCGGATGAGTAGTAAATGTTTAAACAACATTAAAAACAGCCTAATGATCGAAATCTTTTAGCCTCCCATAGATTAGAAAAATGTCACCACTTTTGGAGTGGGGGGAAAAATGTATTTCAAAATGTTTTCACTAGTCTACTGACATTGTTTATACATTGTTTATAAATAAGTTAAAATGGGCAGTGGTAAGAATAACTGTATAAAATATATGAGAAAACGTTATTTTTTCTGTATAATTTTTGAAGTGAATTTAAAAGAAAATGCTAGTTTGATCAATTTCAAGGGATTCACGTACTTTCACTGTTAATATAAAGTGGTGTATAGGATATTGTCAGTGGGAAATAACACTAATCCCAGCATTCAGGTTGGCAGTTTGTAGGCTGAATTGTGGGTGAAACTTTAGTGGGTCAGGTATTTCGGGTCCAGCTGAGGGTCCACTCATATACACCTCAAGTTTCTTGGTTTCTCTCGTAGGAAAAAGAAGACCCGCTAGGCCTAACGGTAAATACAACGACCAGGCCTTTTTGCTAGCCCCACCCACTTTCTATTAAACCCTTCCCATTTTGGGCTGGCGGATAAGGACTGTCCTAAACAGGTACACCCCAGAGACTGCGTCCATTGGATGCATTGAGTTTGCATGTTAATGGCGCCAGGACTGGATAAATGAAACACCCACATATACACAGCCAATAATCACCGTTAGATGATGAAAATAATAGCGAGTCCCTAATATGAGGGCAATAAATGGCCTCACTATACACCCAAGCTTGATGGCCAGGTATTAGTAAGAGCGGCAAATATCCAACCAACCCATTGTGGGTGGTGTTTGGGGCAAAATGCTGGTGTTTTGATACTGGAAAAATCATGGTTTTGTTATAAAGAGTCTCTCAGCCCCATTCCTTGCATACAGGCTGCCTACTGCTGTTACATTCAAAGAAGAAAATTCCCAATGCAAGGCCAATAAATTTGTAATGTCACTAGTAGTATGTGGTGTCTGGGTGCAAATGCCCCAGTCCTACAACTCAAGGTGAAGGTATCCAACCAAGCAGAAGACAGCAGGCACTCACAGAGCCCACAAAAATAGGACTATGATTATGTGCCCAAGTGAACGAAACGCGTAAGGCTATGTATTCATTAACTTTGTGGCCTGAGTTCTTTTACAAGCCTGTTTTGTGGGCTCTGTGAGTGCCTGCTGTCTTCTGCTTGGTTGGATACCTTCACCTTGAGTTGTAGGACTGGGGCATTTGCACCCAGACACCACATACTACTAGTGACATTACAAATGTATTGGCCTTGCATTGGGAATTTCCTTCTTTGAATGTAACAGCAGTAGGCAGCCTGTATATAAGGAATGGGGCTGAGAGACTCTTTATAACAAAACCATGATTTTTACAGCATCAAAACACCAGCATTTTACCCCAAACACCACCCACAATGGGGCTACTGGAGTTGGAGGGAAATTCAGTCATTTTGATGCCAGGTTTTGAAATTCACTAAACAGATTGGCAGATTTACTCAAGTGTGTGTTTTTTCCATACTCGTAAAAAAGTTGAATACAGGTTTTTTTTTTCCCAAATATATTAGCTTCATGAAATAAAGTTTTTCTGTTTACATTTTACCTTTGTTTTTCTAAAAAAGAAAAAAAAGAAAATTCCAGCAGTTCTAACCTACGTGCAAAAGTCAGCGAGGAGAAAAGCTGAAAAAAAACCGTAAATGCCTCCCACTAGTAACAAAGAAATTGGTGGTGGGAAAAAGTGATACATTTGTGATAAATTCGGGGTATATTTTTTGGATAACACTTCTCCATCGTGTGCCATAAGCCTATATCAGTCTCTAGTGTCCAGTGCAGCTCCCGCCATCCTAAGAACAGGTGACTGTTTTGTGTAGGGGTTGTCACCTGTTCTGTTCTGACCCGAACAGTTTGGTTTTTCTTTCTTTTTTTTTGGTTTGTCTAAGGCCTCTTTGGGTCTCAACTTTCTGTTCGATTGTTGACCTTGTGAAACCTGAACAATTATCTGGCCAATAAATAAAACATTTAAATACCAAGATACTCACCGTAACATGGCTTAGTTATTATCAAGTGCCGTTAATTTCTTATTACAGAAACAAAAAACGCAAAAATAAAAAATAATTTTTCTAAATAAGCAGTGATGTATTTCAGAGCTTTCTGGATTACTGATTTCTGTATAACAGATCCCATACCAGTAATTAAAGGATTGGGCTTACTCATCAGGCAGAATATAGATAGAAATAGGGTTGATATCCATTTGGTTTTCAATTGAACATCTCAGTTTTTCAAAGGGATTTCTGTTTGGTTCAGAACTGGACATAACTCTGCCGACATAATTGTACCAGCTTCTGATGTCATAATACCCACCCAACATCACTGCCCCCCCAATGCTATCTTCCCCGCCCCCTTTGTTTGGGTTTAGCCGCCGGCAAAGGTGGCAACCCTAGTTTTGGGATAGTGTTAGTTCTAGTCGGGGGACATACATTGAACAGGGTTGAGTTCAAGTGCCGTAGGCAATTTTGGTGCCACTTTCTGGCACATGGACCAGCCACTGGCCAGATATATACTGAATCTCCACATTCAAGGACCTTAACAATGAAGCCCCTCCCTATATTTCATCTCTGATCTCCAAATACTCTTCCTCACGCAACCTTCACTCTGCTTCTGACCTTTGCCTCGCTTCTCCTCTCATCACTTCTGCCCATTCTCGTTTACAAGACTTTTCTCGGGCTTCTGCTTTTCTCTGGAACTCTCTGCCTTGAGCTCTCAGACTTTCCCCTTATTTCCAAACTTTCAAACGCATCCTTAAAGACCCACCTGTTTAAAGGCATGTAAAGGTAAAAAAATAATATCCCCTTTTTTACTTTCTTTAATGAAAATTAGACCTATCTCCAATATACTTTAATTAAAAAATGTGTACCGTTTTTATAAGAAACCTGACAGTATGCAGTAAAATTCTCTCTTCATTTACTGCTGTGGATAGGAATTGTCAGACGGTCCCTAACTGCTCTGCAGGGAAACAATCATACTTATGAACAGCAGGGGGAGCCCCCGCCTTACTTCCCAGCCATGCAGAACTCAAGCAGCTTTGTTTGTTTCCCTGTAGAGCAGTCGGCGACTGTGTAGAGATTTGTATTGGATTTTATTTTTGCTTTTACTGTTTCCAACTCCAGCTGCAGGGACAAAGATCATGGAGCCAGATTTAAACAGATAAACTGGGATTCTATTTGGAGGATTATTTTGCTGCAACCAGAGTTGTAGAAAGTTTGTTTTAAACAATACAAAAACTATAAAATCCACATTAGATTACATGACAACACAGGACCCAGTGCAGTCTGTATATTCTGATTATTACTCAGTCTTGCTGTATCGGCTTCTGGCAGATATTATTTGACTTGTGATGTTTTGATAATTTATGACGATCCCAGCAGCCCAGACCACACTGAGCATGTGCACAGTCTTGGTCTTGCAGAGATGTATAATAAAGTTACAAGATTGTGACCCCCTGTGGCCAACTTTGAAAGCTTAAATCATTTGTTTGATTAGGCTTGTGGTGCAGTAAGTTCATGTTTATGTTTAGTATACAAAATACAGCATTTCTAGCCTTATTCTATTTAACACTTTACTTCCCATTTAAAGAAGCTTATTCAATGTACCTTAATTAATCAATCATTGCTGTATCAAAAATCACAAAATTGTTTCTAAAATTCTAATGTCCCTAATCTTTAGTTGTAAACTCTCACAATTAGGGCCCTCTGTACTCTGTAAACCCTTGTTTGTTATCCACCATTTATTGCGTTTGTTATAACTAAGCTAAAGCACTGCGTATCTTGTCGGCGCTATATAAATAAATGATGATGATAAAACAATAACACTTCAGAAATAACGTACGAAAGGAGCCTTTTCGTATTCATTTGCTTTAATGTTTTAGTAAAGAGTTCCACCCTAAGGCTATAAAATCCTGCCGTACGGGACAACATGGGGAATGCCGTTTGGTAACTCCATGCTACATACGCCTGTTCCTTCCTCCATAGCCTACGTAGTATCACCCCTTAACAATGTATTGCATGGACAAAAAGATATGACTTCGCTTCACACGGGTGACAAAAAAAACAAAAGACTCTCTCGGGCCGTGTCGCCTGGGTGCGTGTTTGTGCAACGGGTGTGCAAGGTTTCCGTCAGTCGGCAACATCTTGGCTTATTTTGCAAGTCAAGCAAGAGAAATGATTCCATATACCGTATATACTTGAGTATAAGCCGAGTTTTTCAGCCCCCAAAATATGCTGAAAAACTCTACCTCGGCTTATACTCGGGTCAAGCGCAAAAACGGTCGCTGGCGCCTAAGAATATTCGTCGGCGCCTTAGAATAGTAGCCGGCGCCTAAGAATATTCGCCGGCGCCTAAAAATAGTAGCCGGCGCCTAAGAATACCAGAAGCTGCTGCATTTCTCACCCTCGGCTTATACTCAAGTCAATAAGCTTTCCCAGTTTTTGGAGGTAAAATTAGGTACCTCGGCTTATACCCGGGACGGCTTATACTCGAGTATATACGGTAGGCATGCTTTTTTTTTTTTTTTAAATCTATGAGGTTTTTTAAGCCCTGAGTTTTTTTTTTTTATTTTTCCTCCCAGACATTCAAGGCTTAACACTGGCGTCAATTTCATGTAAAAAAAAGAAACAAACGTAAAATGCGATCGTTGCACTATTTTCTGTGCCTTTAAAACAAAAACTTGCATTCCAGTTATAAATTCTACATCTGTGCGGCGCAGAATGACGGCATGTGTGGTGTGTGCTCATTGCTCATGCGACTGGGCCACTAATCAGCTGGGGTGGATGCAGGGAGATGACGTCACAATTACTAATGCTGTAAAGAAAAGGTGCCTGGGATATGGTGGCCAGTGCAGTCGACAGGGGTAGAAAGAAATGGGAACAATCGTTGGCACAAACACATACGTCTCACTGAACATCTATTTCTGTAAAACCTACGGATGATCACAGCCAAAAAGGTTGCTTTGTATCTCTCATGCTGTTAATGGAAACCGGCTCCGGCATTCTGACAAACAGAAATAAATCTCAGCTCACCACTCGGGAAGAGATTGCAAATTTATCATCCTTTTTATCCCCTGCTTTGTTTTTTTTTTTCTTTTTTGTATTTTTTTTAATTCAATATATGTATATATATATTTAACAATTTTTTTTTCGCCATTTATAATATTCATGCATCCGCCATCTAACATTACTTTTTTTTTTTTTTTTCAAACAAATTTCTTTTTTTAAAATAAGCAAAGCAAAAAAAAATTTTTTTTTCGATTTTTTTTTCTGTCGTGTTTGGGACTTTCAAGCAAAAATTAGATGTTGAATCAAATGCTGCTTTTTTTTGTTGATTTTGTTGTTGATTTTTTTGTCTTTTTTTTTTGTAGGTTTTTTTTTTTTCTTTAATTCTCATTTCCGCAGGCAATATTAACAAATCTGAGTGCTAAACACTCGTGTGTGTGCATCTGCGTGCTCTCTCTCCATAGCATTAACCGGCACACTACATTATATCCAATTTTTGGATGATAAAACTCATCAATACAAATCGAAAAAAACTAAATTTAAATAATATCATTTTTTTGTACATTTTTCCAAAAGTCTCTGTAGCTTTTATAAACTCTCTTACTTCCGATTTCTCTGTGTCGTTTTTTCCCCCGTCTAGTTGGAAAGTTCAACCAGTGGAGATCGTTCAATGGGGAGGTGCTTAGGGTCAGGGATTAAATTTGGTGGTAAACGTGTTGCTTAATCCTCCTGGGTGTCATCTACTCCCTTTCAAACACAGATGCCCTCCCAAAATATACTGTAGTACAAAATGCATGCTGTGAGGGCGCCCTTCCGCTTTTCAAAATATGGAAGGATACAATAGAGTGATTTTCATTTGTTTGTTTTCTTGGAGATCTTTAGTGTGTGTGTCAGGGGGTGGGTTGTATACCTCTCCCCCAGTTTCACTCCTTGCAGATGTGTCTTTGATTTCCCTGCTAGATTTAAGTTCTTTTTTTGTTTGTTTGTCTTTAATATATCATTTTTAGCACCAGTCATCCTCCTCACTTTCACTGTAACGTTCATGACGTGATTTTGTGGGTCGTGGGGTCCCATGAGAGTAACCATTGGGCAACCTGCGCCCACGAGGTGAGAGAGGGAGTATCCCCCCAGACTCGGCAGTCCTGGAGGAGCGCTGATCGCAGGGGTGAGGGCCCTCATAGGAGGAATCTCGATAAGGGCCACTGTGCCTGCATCCAGCGCGGGGAACTTCCGTGCAGTGTCCTCTTGTATGATGATGGGATCGGGGGGAATCATTGTTAACAGACTGTCTTTCATTGCTGCTTGGATGGTTCTCAGTCTGGGGATATCTCCGTTGGGTAGGGGTGATCATTCTGCACAAGGACTGCTGCTGGGGAGAGCAAACGCTGGCTGGCCGGCGGACCACTGGAGAATAAGTAACTCGTGGCCTGGGAGTTGTTGGCAGCTGGGGCAGCTGTCGCCTTCCTCTGCGGGGTGTGCTGGCCCCAGAGGTTGAGGGCACGGGGCTGCCATCCACTGAACTACTGCCCTACACAAAAATCCAAACAAAATGGGAATTCAAGAGCGAGAGAAAACACAAGAAGGAGACACGCGAGGGAAGTGGGATAAAAGACACAATAGGGAATAGAGAAGTGTGAAAAGGGTTTAGAGTAGGTATAGGGACAGAGAGGAGCAATATGGAGGCAGATTTCAGTAGAGGGACATGGTTGAGATAATAATATGGTGGGATTCGTTGATGTGAAAAAAGTCAATAGACAAGAGATTTGTATAAATGAAGTGTGAAAAGAAAGGGCAGAGAAGTATGGATGAGCAGAAAATGAGAAGCCATGGAAGGAACATGAAGACCAGAAGGTTCATGACACACAGAATAAGTCATATGAAAGCATTTGAGTAAAAGGAAGTGGAAAACCACAGAAATGGAAAGTCGATGAAGAAGAAGGGATAGAAACAACCCAGATAAAGAGGAGGAGAAGAAAATCACCCTCACACAAATACAAATGGGGAGGGGGCAGGGGTTCATGATGGAGGAAAGAGGAGAGAGGAAGAGTGCCACAGCGACAAGGACGTTAAAAAAAAAAAAAAGAAAGAAAAAGAAAGGAAAAAGTGGAAGAGAGATGGATTTTCTGTAAGTTTTTGTGCAGGAACAAAGCTGACTGAGCAAAATAAGAGTGAGAAGATCCAACCAAAGCAGGGGGAGGCAACTGAAAGAGAGAGATAAAGCCCCTCTCCCACCGCACAACCCTCTTCTCCTCCGTTCAACCTCCCAATCAAGATACCCTATTGAGATATGAGCAGCAGGGGGGAGTATGGCAATATGGCAAGCTGATACCCCAGCAAGCAGAGCGGGACAACACGGAAGTGGGAATATGGAATGAGGGGGTGTCACACTGGCACCCTCCCAACCAAAGGTAGATTCCACGAATGGAAAGACTGGGGAAAAGATAGGGGTAGAATAGAAGGCATTATTTATGTATACACAGATATACCACCGAGGTGTTTTTTCTATAAGTTATTCACATATATGATTTATCTGTGGGCTTATTCCAGTCTGACTAGACACCTGAGCAACAATTTGTCATCAATCTACTAAGTTCCTGTCCTGCCACAAAGGTTCCCTTCCACGTGTTATATTACTGTCTTCAGCATACGGGGGACACCCTCGTGTCCTGGTCTCGTGATTCTGTCTCCGGACATAAGGACCCACCTGTCTGTGAGGAGCGTAATCTCGCCCTGTGCTGGGTGAGCGAGAGCTTGGCCTTCCGTACTCTAATCTTTCTCGTTCAGTGCTGGGGTGGTGATGGTGGTGATGATGATGGTGGTGGTGGTGATGGTGGTGCTTCCGATCTCGAGTGCGTCCACGCTCTTCAGTGGGGAGATCGCATGACTGTGTTGTAGTGCTAAGCTCTGTACCCAGTCCTGTACGACAGAAATCTGCATAAGAGTTTTGGATTGATGGGACAGCTTAGTTTGCACAAGTTAAATGGACCTTAATGTATTCATTAAAAAAAAAATACACAAAAGCCATGAATATCTTGTAAATTATAACCTTATAAACGGTGAGTTCTGATGTCATCAGTTATAAACGGTGAGTAGTGATGTCATTTCTGTCACATGACTCACTAAAACGTGTGTATTATAATAAATAAAGTACCCCCTGTTGCAAAATATGAGGATATTAGAAGTAACCTCGGAGTTTCATGCCCTGTATAAAAACACTCAGCCTTCAGCCTCGTACTTTTATATGGTCATGAAACTCCTCGGTAACTTATAATATCCTTATGTTTTACAAAAGGGGGTACTTTATTCACTATATATATATAAAAATATATAATAGATCAGGGGTGCCCAAAAGGTAGATCGGGATCTACCAGTAGACCTTTAGCTGATGATCAGTAGATCTCAAGAAACTGTCAACAAACAGCTCGTCTAAATCACCCTCATATTTCATGGTTTTCATTCAGATATTTATTATTACAAAGGTTACATAAGAAATAGTTGTTTGTTAAATATAGCAATATACATTTTCTAATAAATCAATATTTAAGTAATATTTTTCATGGAACAGAATGCTAAAAATACTTTTATGGATGTAGATCATAATGGGACAACATCACTGAAAGTAGACCTCGCATGGGTAAAGTATGGGCGCTCCTGGGATAGATCATATGGAGAAAACATTCATATCAGTCTATCTGATGTTCTAACGTATTGTTGATATTTTCCTCTGTGACACAATCAAATGTAAATCAAATGTAAAAAGAGTTGGGGAGCAACAGAAGCATGGAAAAAGTTCCCGGCGTGCCAAATAAGGGCTGTGATTGGCTTTTTGGTTGGCCCTATGCAGGGGCGTAACTATAGAGGAAGCAGACCCTGAGGCTGCAGGGGGCCCAGGAGGTATAGGGGCCCCACGAGGCCCTAATTCATATACAGTTTCAATAAATATTGATAAAACAAGTCAACTGCTAAAAATTTTGGGGGCCTGAAAAATAATTTGCTGTGGGGCCCAGTAATATCTAGTTACGCCACTGGCCCTATGTGAACAGGCAACCTACATGAGGCTCTGTTTGGCAGTGCCCTTGTATTTTATACAACCAAAACTTGCCTCCAAGCCTGGAATTCAAAATTAAGCATCTGCTTTGAGGCCACTGGGAGCAACATCCAAGGGGTTGGGGAGCAACATGTTGAATATGAGCCACTGGTTGGGGATCACTACAGATAAACTGAGAGCTGTTCTGCTCTATCAACTTTGAAGCAAAACACAATTTTCATGTTTAAGCCCTGTTAAAATGTGTATGTTTGTACCAACAAATACATTTGTAAACTAGGGATGCACCGAATCCACTATTTTGGATTCGGCCAAACCCCCGAATCCTTTGCGAAAGATTCGGCCGAATACCGAACCGAATCCGAACCCTAATTTGCATATGCAAATTAGGGGTGGGAAGGGAAAAACTTTTTTTTACTTCTGACAAAAAGTCACGTGTTTTCCCTCTCAGCCCCTAATTTGCATATGCAAATTAGGATTTGGATTCAGTTTGGCTGGGCAGAAGGATTCGGCCGAATCCGAATCTTGCTGATTCCCTATTTTACAATCCAAAGATTCTGGCAAGAACTTTCCCATTTTATGGAAACTAAATGAGACATTTCCCTGGTAATCACACCAGCTTAAACTCTTTTAACTGTATCACCACCAGACTTGGAGAAAGCCTTCCTTACCCGTCACCTTTTCTCAGAGGTTACAACACTCACAGAATGTGGAAATGGAAATCTACCACTAGCCCCGCTCTTTACCAGGTTCTTAAGCATATGGAAACAATATTCTAATGGAAGAGGGCCTAAACACTGTAGATCCTGGAATAACTTTCTATGGATCATCTGGTGTAGGGCTGAATTTCTGGAGCTCTGTCAGCAGTTATCTCAACCTCCTGGGGACCCTTTTTTGCATTGAAACTCATTTTTAGGTTTATCTTCCTAATTGGAGATGCCAGTCTAATTACCCCCAGATCCAAAACCTCTCTTAACACTCCCTATCCCACCCACCCCCTATTCTTTTGGAACAGTGATGCTCAAAGGCTAAAAGACTGGACCATAACAACAGGGATACAGGTCATCCAAGCAAGACTACTACTTCCAATGCAGTACTTGGCCCGGTACGTTTTTAAACCTGCCAGATCGACATTTGGACGATTATAGGCCCCTGTCGTAGGGCCCAATACAAAGAAAGATAAGTTGCCAACTCAGTCTGAATGGGCTGAATTGGCAGCTTAAATCTGCCTGTGTATGACCACCTTTACATTCTCCAAGTCATAACCCTACAGGTTTCAGAATAAAGAATAAAACAAAGATGACTTTTGAGACACAACAAGATCCACCACTGACCTGACTCCAGATCCACATATCTAGTGAGGGATCTATCAGAGACCCTGTGTCCCCTCTCCTTCCTGCGTTGGTGTCCATGACGAGGTGCTTCCTCAGGTGTTACTCTCTCTAATGAATAATCATCCAATCTGATGCCTTTAGATTGAGAGTGACCAAGCATTGAGGCGGAACGTTTCATAGGACTACCATCCGTAATAGTCTGAAAAAGAATAGAAATAAAAAATGGTCTAGCAGTTCAGGAACCTTCAGTGTCCAATGTCATCTAATTTATGACCTGTCTGACATTAACATGCCTAATCAATGGCAGATTCTGGCTGCCAAATCGCTCACTCTTGAAACAAATCAGCAGCCTGATTACTAACTTAGTCACATATTATTGGGGCTGGATGGCAGATTGCATCAACTGAGCCGCATTGTGTAATATTCCACCAGTTGAGGATGCTTGACTGATGGGTCTACACAGACAATACATGTAATCTGATCATTGGTAGCCTAACAGATCCATTTGTTTGTCAACCTGGACCAAACCAATGGATCCTCCCTTATTGGTTGGCTTTAGACTACCCAGATTATGGTGAATATCACAATGGATTGATAGAAGTTTGACACAATATTGCAACTCCAGGCTGCATATGCCACATCTTTTCTAACCCTGCATTAAACTGCGGTGCCTCAAACAAGATGCTCATATAATGCGAACTAGATTACACAAACTCAATGTGCATTGTATTGTGGTGATGCCAACTGATTTCTATGAGTTGTAATACAGTAATACAGTAGGACTGTGAACGAATAGATTGCCATTGCCCATGGAACAACTGTATTATACAAATGAAACTCAATGAAAAACCCACTAAATAGATTTAGTCAATTCTGCTTCTAATAACCCCAAATTGGGAAGGAGTGTAGGTACAGGGCAGGACTTTACCATGGGCAGAAAAAAAGCCTAGCAATCCTGCTCCATGGCCTTTAACTTTAAAGCATTATGGGGCATTATGGGACCTCTAATTATGAAAATTAGAAAAATGATTGCATTCTGCTGTTTTATATACTTTGGGTTTTACATCTACTCCGTCCAGTCTGGACATGGCACATACAATTCCTTGCAGGGCATCATCATCCTTTATTATCCAGTCTTGCCCCCTGTTCATTGGCTATACAGGATATTTGGTTCACCATACAAATACCTTTCATTGTGTAATTTTTGGATACTGTTTTGACTGTTATGGATCATTCTAGCCTTTTTATTCACCTACTAGATTTTTATGGATTTTGTTCTTCAGATCTGACACATAATACCCCTAATAATTAATTCCTAAGGAATTAAACACATACCAAATATCTATAATTTGTTGAATGCATATAGAAAGGTTGTTGATATGTTATATCTGTGCAATGCTTATTATTTTATCATACACACACGCACGGATGGCCCCACACACGGGCCAATAAGCTGCCAACTGTCTGTCGGCAGCTTTTATTGGCCCATGTATGGGGGCATTAAAGGGGCAGTAAAGTCTTAAATAGAATAATACTAGAAATGCTGTATTTTGTATACTTAACATAAACATGAACTTACTGCACCACAAGCCTAATCAAACAAATGATTTATGTTTTCAAAGTTGGCCAAAGGGGGTCACCATCTTGTAACTTTGTTAAACATCTTTGCAAGACCAAGACTGTGCACATGCTCAGTGTGGTCTGGGCTGCTTAGGGATCGTCATAAATTATCAAAACAGCACAAGTCAAATAATATCTGCCAGAAGCCGATACAACAAGACTGAGTAATAATCAGAATATACAGACTGCACTGGTCCTGTGTTGTCATGTAATCTAATGTGGATTTTATAGTTTTTGTATTGTTTAATACAAACTTTCTCCAACTCTGCAGAACCAGTGGCTGCAGCAAAATAATCCTCCAAATAGAATCCCAGTTTTCTTTACGTCCTCCAGGCAGCACATACTAATGGGTAAGCTCTGGACCAATCCCCTGGTAGGACAGAAAAATCAACAGCCAATGAGAACTTATATCAATCCCCCCCTTCAACCCTTCCAGCAGTGTTTTTTTCTGTCCTGATCCGTGTAGGAAACTCAAAGGGACCTAAGGTCTGAAGAGCCAGAATCTGAGGAGTCTGAAGGCCGTATGGGTTACCACCCCAGGGTGGGTGACTCAGGGGGAAAGTGGAAGCCCTTCCCTTAGGCTTACCTGGCGCCATTGCTGTAGCCTCTGTATCCCTGTGCAGTTAGAGATGGCTGCCGTTGATTTGGCTGCCACGCTGCAGTCCTCCCCAGTGCTGTGCGCTCGGGAGTTGACGCACGCTGATGACGTCATCGCATGCGCTCCGGGTACAGAGAAGCGCCGGGGAAGTAACCGGCATGGAGAAACCTGAGTGGTGAGTACTAAGGGATTTTTATCCCTGAGGGGGGTGTGTGTAATGGCCGATTTTGGGCTATTTATTCCCCTGGATTGTGCATACACATTGCTGCTTGTTCCTGCGGTCCATGCTGCCAGCCTGGTGTAAGGCTGCAAAAAGGTACTACATGGTAACCTTTTCTCTTTCAGCCACATCTTGTTAGTGTGTTGCAAATGTACATTACAGATGTAGTTTTTTTCTCTAACTAGATGTCTGACACTGCTAGATTATCTGGAAAGAGGAAGAGAAAATCTAGACATAATAACTGCTCCCAATGTGAACAGCCATTGCTAGATGATTATAATCGCTCTAAGTGTGAAGCATGTCTGCATTCAGCTGTTAAAGAATTTATCCCTAATCAGGAGTGTCTCTCATGGTTTAAAAGGTTTATATCAGAGACTATGTCTGAAATAAAGTCTGGGACACCATCAACTTCCAGGATATCGCTGGAAAGTAATAGAAGTTCAGATACGGAATCAGAATCCAGTAACCTGGAAAATATGGATTCCTCCTCATCTTCGGGCTCTCAAAAGAAAGAGGATATATTTCTTTTTCCCCTAGAAAAAGTAGGGAGTTTAATTAAAGAAGTCAAAAGAGTAGTAGGAGAGGATGTAGCTGAGACTTCGTCCTCAGATAAAAAAGCAGCTTCCTTTCTTTACAGAGAAGAAGTCACCTTATTTTCCGATGCATGATTCGGTTAAGAAATTAATAGAACAAGAATGGCAAAATCCAGGGAAGAAGCCAGATTCTTCCAGGAGATTTAAATTAATGTTTCCATTGGCTGCTGCAGACATTGCAAGCTGGGAAGATCCACCTAAGGTAGACATTCCGGTGGCTAGATTGTCAAAAAGAACTACAATTCCGGTGGAAGAATCGGGAATTAAGGATCAAATGGATCGAAGGGCCGAATGCTCATTTCGCAGAACATATGTAACAGGTTCCAACACTTGTAAACCTGCTATTGCGGCGATTTCGGTGTCAAGGTCTTTAAATTTTTGGTTAAACTCCCTGGAAGAAAATATAGATGCAGGGACTCAAGAGATGACTTATTGGACATGTTACATCCAATCAAGTTGGCATCAGACTTCTTATGTGATATGGCAGTGGATACATTAAAGCTGGGGGCAAGACCCATGGCCCTCTCCACAGCAGGAAGAAGGGCGCTTTGGCTGAAGGCATGGACAGCAGATTCAGCATCAAAGAATAGCTTGATATCGATGCCTTTTGAGCCAGGAAGATTATTTGGCAGCCCTCTGGATAAATTACTAGAGAACTTAGTCTCAGGCAAAGGGAAAAATCTTCCTCAGGATAGACCACAAGGTCAAAAAAGGAATTTTTTTCGTGCCCCATCAAGAAAATCTCCTTCGAGGTCATCATCCTTCAGAAGATCTTTGAGAGATGGAGACAGAGGTAGAGACTCTGGGTTCAGACACAGAGGATCCAGATCCAGAAATGTGGCAAAGAATTTTTTCCAAAAGAAAAAGTCTGATCAAGGCAAAAAGACAGAATTCTGACGCCAGAAGTCAAGAAGAAGTAGGCGGAAGACTAGCTTATTTTCTTCAAGCATGGGAAAAGACTACGTCAGATGTATGGGTCCTTTCCATAATAAAAGAAGGTTATTTTATAACATTCCATCAACCTCCGGTTCCAAGGTTCTGCATCAATCAAAGGAAGGAGGATACTGTAAAGAGAATGGCCCTAGAAAGAGCCATAACAGATTTTCTACACATGAAGGTGTTAGAACCGGTTCCTTTATCGGAAATTCAAAGAGGAATTTATTCCCACATTTTTTTGGTACCAAAACCAGGAGGAGATTTCAGATTAGTAATAGATCTCAAATATCTAAATCACTATATAAAAAAAGAAAGGTTCAGAATGGAAACCATCAGGTCAACCATCAACATTATTCAGCAAGAGGATTCAATGATTTCAATAGACTTAAAGGATGCATATCTTCATATTCCCATTCATCCAGTCAGCAGAAAATATCTGCGGATAGCAGTGTATTTGAATTCGGTTCTTCACCATCTTCAATTCAAAGTGCTGCCTTTCGGAATTACATCAGCCCGAGGGTCTTCACGAAAGTAGTGGTGGTACTTGCAGCAGCTCTGAGGAAACAGGGAATATATGTAGTCCCTTATCTGGACGATTGGCTGTTAAAAGCGGCCTCAGAGCAACAGCTTGTTCTTCATCGGGATCTGACGTTGGATCTCTTGAGAAGCCACGGTTGGATTATAAATGTCAGAAAATCAAACCTGCAACCAACAACTTTAATAAAGTTCTTGGGCCTTATGATAGATTCTGCCACAATGAAAGTGATTCTTCCTCCCTACAAAGTCAACTCTCTTTTTTTATCGATACAGGAACTCAAACATTCTCATATGGTCTCCTTTCGGGAAGCCATGAAAGTTCTAGGTCTGATGACAGCATCATTGGATGCCATTCCTTGGGCAAAGGCTCATATTCGGCCTCTTCAGGAGGAGATTCTCCACAAATGGGATCATTCACATCTGTCTTTGGACAAGAAGTTTCGGATTTCAATCAAGCTGAAACAGGAGTTGGGTTGGTGGTGCAAAAAAAGAAGGTTGTCCCAAGGGAAATCCTTCAAAACCCCGAATTTTCTATCTCTGACAACGGATGCATCTGCCTCAGGTTGGGGGGCTCACCTTGGGGCCCACATGGTTCAAGGGAGATGGTCATCATGGGAGAAAAGACACTCTTCAAATTTCAAGGAACTCAAGGCGGTCAGATTAGCCCTGATGAAGTTCAACAGACAGTTGAAGAACCAACATGTTCTGGTACACTCAGACAACCTTGTGACAGTCTCATATATCAACAAACAAGGGGGAACCAGGAGCCCTGTATTGTTGAGAGAGTGCAGAAAGATTATGGATTGGGCAGAATGGAATCTTCAATCCATAAAAGCAGTCCATATAAGGGGTGTAGACAACACTTTAGCGGATTGTCTCAGCAGAGTATCCATACGACAGGGCGAATGGGAACGCAACAATCAACTGTTCTGTCAGCTGGTGGAGAGATGGGGAGTACCCGAGATAGACCTGAAAACTGTCGAGGAGAAGCAGGAAGCTTCCTCTCTTTTGCTCATTGACGAAGACGGACAACCCAACTTATGTGGATGCAATGTCAATCCCTTGGAACTTCAGGTTGGCATACATTTTTCCTCCTCTGCCGATGTTCTGCTGAAGATCAGACAAGAGAAAGCTTCGGTGATAATGATCGCTCCTTACTGGCCAAGGAGAGCTTGGTTTTCGGATCTTCTATTCCTATCCAAGGGGGAGTATTGGAGATTTCCGATGAAAGAAGATCTTCTCTTTCAAATGCAGATAAATCATCAAAATCCATCCAGATTGAATCTGACAGCTTGGAGATTGAGAGGGAAATACTGACGGTTCAGGGACTATCTAAAGAGCTAGTTGATACTATGATCCTATCCAGGAAACCTTCCACGACAAAAGTATATAGAAGAGTCTGAAGAATTTTTTCCTCTTGGTGTTCCAAGAAAAAATTCAATCCAAAAAACCCAATATCAGGAATACTTCAGTTCCTTCAGGAAGGATTTTCAAAAGGATTAAAGCCCAACACTCTTAAAGTTCATGTTTCAGCCATATCATATTTTATCTCTAAAAGTTTGGCTACGGAACCCTTGGTGAAACGATTTTTAAAAGCGGTCTCAAGAATCAGACCAAAAATTCGTTCTGTGGTGCCGCCTTGGGATCTAAATCTAGTTCTATCTCTTCTATGTGACAATCCATTTGAGCCTTTACAAAAAATATCATTGAAGTATTTGTCTTGGAAGACAGCCTTCCTTGTGGCTATCACATCGGCAAGGAGAGTTGGTGAGCTTCAAGCCTTAGCGGCAGTTCCTCCATATACTATGTTTTTCCCAGATAAAGTGGTGATGAGGACTTTACCATACTTTACTCCGAAGGTTCCTTCAGCTCAAAACATCAATTCCCAGATAATATTGCCAGCATTTTGTCAGTTTCCTGAAAATTCCAATGAAAGAAAACTTGGTGCTTTGGATGTACAAAGGTGTTTGTCAGAGTACATCGAGAGGACAAAGCCCATTAGATCCACAGATCACCTTTTTATATTAATTTCGGGGGAAAAAGAAAGGTGAAAAAGCTGCAAAACCTACTTGGTTAAAGAACACAATATCCTTGGCATACTCATCCCTGGGGAAAGAACCTCCTAGCCAATTAAAGCTCATTCCACCAGAGCTATTTCAACATCTTGGGCAGAGAGATCGTCCATCAATATTAATGAAATAGGCAGAGCAGCATCCTGGAGCAGTGTTCACATGTTTGTCAAACACTATAAGTTAGATATCGCAGCATCCCAGGATACAACTTTTGGCAGCAGAATTCTGGAAGCAGCTATTCAATAAAAAAAAAAAAAAAAATCCCTCCCAAATTAGCTTGTTAAGTCCCATTAGTATGTGCTGCCTGGAGGACGTAAAGAAAACTGAAAATTTGCCTTACCTGAAATTTTCCTTTTCTTGAGTCCGTTAGGCAGCACAGTAAATCCCACCCAATTAAAAAAATTATTGCATCAATGGAGAGTTGTGTGTTTCTTATTAATAATTAGTTGAAAAGTACACTGCTGGAAGGGTTGAAGGGGGGGATTGATATAAGTTCTCATTGGCTGTTGATTTTTCTGTCCTACCAGGGGATTGGTCCAGAGCTTACCAATTAGTATGTGCTGCCTTACGGACTCAAGAAAAGGAAAATTTCAGGTAAGGCAAATTTTCAGTTTATCTGTTTAAATCAAATAAAGCTGCTTGAGTTCTGCATGGCTGGGAAGTAAGGCGGGGGCTCCCCCTGCTGTTCATAAGTATGATTGTTTCCCTGCAGAGCAGTTAGGGACCGTCTGACAATTCCTATCCACAGCAGTAAATGAAGGGAGAATTTCACTGCATACAGTCAGGTTTCTTATAAAAACAGTACACATTATTCAATTAAAGTATATTGGAGATAGGTTTCTTTTTCATTAAAAAAAGTAAAAATTTGATTTTTTTTTTCTTTTTGCCTTTACATGCCCTTTAAGTAACACTTTATGACTAGGAGTACTCCGTTTATTGGACGGTTTATAGGAAAAGATATATTTTCTTTGTATGAGCAAACAGAAGTCAGCAGAGTACACATTTTTACAAATGAAAGATTGATAGGTATCAAATAGTTGTCTCTCCATATCTATGCAGAACATAGTGCAGATGGAGCTGTGTGCTACGGTTACTAGCAATGTATAACAGCCAATAAGCAGGTAGCATTTATTGGTAAGCTTTTGGACAGCACAAATCTGATTGGGTTGCTATAGTTTTCTAGATCTAGGCTTACATTTTACAGTAATAATAATAAAAAAAAATAATGAAGACCAATTGGAAGTTGTCTAGAATTTGCAATTATATAACATACTAAAAGTTAACATAAAGGAGAACCTCACCTTTAAGCAAAGGATGGCATATAAAATACTTCTTCTAATATTCAAAGCCCCTGCTCTCTCCCCTGCTCCTCACTACATTTCTTCACTTGTCTCACTCCCCAAAAATTAAGGGGTTATGTAATAAAAGGCACTAAGTTTGCCCAGGAGCAGTAACCCATAGCAACCAATCAGCAGGTCGCATCTGTTTATCATCTGTTTAAATGCAAGAATCTTATTGGTTGCTATGGGTTACTGCTCCTGGGCAAACTTATTGCCTTTTATTACATATGGGCATTAGCGAGTCAACCTTTTGGAGCACTAGAACATTAGTCTAGTCCTGCACCTACTGGACAATGCCTTTACCTTGTGCTCTTTTCCCCCTCCAATTTGTGCCTGTATGTTCGCCACCCACCCACTTAGGGGCAAATTCACTAAAGGACGAAGCCCCTAACGCTAGCGTTAATTCGCTAGCGTATAGCATTTTCGTTAATTCGCCGGACACTGGCTTAAATTCGCTAGTGTTACTTCGCACCCTTACGCCTGGCGAATTTGCGCAACGGACGTAACTACGCAAATTCACGTGCGCATTTTTCTGAACGCTACCTTTTACGCCAGACTTCCCTCGCCACCTCAGACCAGGCGAAGTGCAATAGAGTAGATAGGGATTGCTTCAAAAAAAGTTAAAAATTTGTCCCAAAAAACACTGCCGTTTTTTCTTTTTTTACAGGTGATAGGCTGAAAAGGATCTAAATTTTTTTTGGGGCTCCCCTCCTTCCCCCCTACATTTACTAACTCATGGCACCTTAACTATACAGTGGGCACATGTGTAGGGCAAAATAAAAATTTTATTTGCTGTTTTGAAGGTTTCCCAGGCTTGTGTAGTGATGCTACATATACCTCCATTGTAACTTCAATTTGGCGCCGTATGCAAATTAAGCATCGCTAGCGTAACTTCGCTTTGCGAATTAACGCTAGTGCAACTTCGCAACCTTACGCTTCCCCTGAGCGCACCTTCGGATTTTAGTGAATTTGCGTAGTGCTGGCGAAAATACGCCTGGCTTAGTGCGGCGAAGCGGACGCTTGTGCAACTACGAATCTTAGTGAATTTGCCCCTTAGACTGTAAGCTCTACAGGACAGGGACCTCCTTCCTACTGTGTCTCTAAAGCTCTGTGTCCTTATGTGAGCTCTGTGTGCTTGGTATATTTATTGTATTTACTGACTGACTTGTCCTCCTTGTTTGTACTTTTATATATTGCACTTTTATTTATATTCTACTTTTATGCACTATACGGTGAAGCGGCTCTTTACAAATAAAGTTATAAATACACTTAAAATGGTGCTAAAGTATTTGCTACAAGGACCATTACCGGACCCCTGCTCCTTCGGCTTAACCCACTTACCCTTTATACTGAATCCTCTTTTAGTTCATCAATATCTATATTGCACATATTAGAGAAGACCGACATTATACTACACTACTGAAATAGCAGTTTAGTGACCAAACCACCCCTTTATCACTCTGCTAAACAGGTGCATCACCCATTGGGGCAAATTCACTAAAGGGCGAATTTTCTCCTGCGAAGGCTTCACCACACTTTGTGCCACTTTTGCAAATTTGCTACTACTACGCTAATTCACTAAAATGCGAAGTTGCGTCCCAGCAGTCGAACACTGGCAGAGTTTTTCCAGCATAAAGTCCTCGCGAGCGTATCATAGTGAACTTTCGCTAACATTCCTTTCTGCCTAGTGAAACTTCGTTAGGACTCTTACACTTGGATCAATTTGAATAGGGCGGGTACATATAGGTTATATATTAGAGATGATTATATTAGGATGATTATTAGAGATGTTGGGGCAAATGGTTGAAGTGGCCACTTATTATTACACATTTCCAAGGACGCAAAATTAAGACAAAAGAGATCCTCTAATGTCCTAGACATGAGCCCACCCTAAAACAAATGTGGCATGACCCTCAAATGGTAAAACAGGTTAAAACAAAAAATGATTAAAACAAAAATGTGTAATTTTTAAGACAATCCAACTTTAAAATATGAAAAAACGCCAGTGTTTATTTATCATGACTTTTCGGCATAAAGGATATGATGTCACTGAGTGAGGATGATGTAGCTTGATGTTATCTAGAATGAGACTCAGGTGAAAGGGGTAACGTAATGGAAAAATCGCACTTTAGTGAATTTGCGGAGTAACAAACACTCGTCTGAGCGAAAATTCGTCTGGCGAAAAGGTCACAAGCTTCGCTAGCTAAAGAATACATTGCTAGAGAAGTTTGCATGCTTTCGCCAGGCAAATTTTCGCTCAGGCGAACAATCGTTAATAAATACTCTACACCTGTTAATAAATTGGCGCTGCGGATGGGATTTCTGGTGAATTTTCTCTAGCGACGGCCTCTTCGCCCTTTAGTAGGGTTGCGGCCTTCCGATATATTTATCTTTTTTCCATTGGTATCAACCAGGCCAGTAAAATATGGGCCAGGTGTAACCCTACCCTTTGGTAAATTTGCCCCTTTGTGAGTTCCACTCCTTTCACGCATGAAGGAAATCACATTTACAATAATCATACATATGGAAATTAGAGCAAGAGTGAAAGAAAAGGAAACCAGACAAAGAAAGTTAGAGGGAGACAAAGAGAAGTGTTGGAGACAAGATTGAGAGATAGAGCAAAGAGAGACACAGTAGAGGAGTTACATACACTGAGATTACTCCCTCTGGTTCGGGTTTTCCTTCGCTGCTACAGCAAGACAAGAGACAGAGGGGAAACAATAGGAAAAAAAAAACAGCACAGGGAGAGAGATACAACAGGACAAAAAGAGCAGGACAAGGGAAGGGGCAGAGAGAAAAGAGAGGTTAACAGAGTTACACTGAAACAGTTTCAAATAAACAGCGTCCTTATCAGAGGACATGGGTTGAGGGGTTTGACCATGACAAGGTGCATTACACAAAGACAAGAACCATGGAAATATTAACATAGCACAGCCCTCATTCAAACACAAGCAGAGTGCCTAAACATTGATAATATTACACGTAACAGAGAGAGAGAGAGAGAGAGAGAGAGAGAGAGAGAGAGAGAGAGCAGTAATACAAGTGGGGTAGCATAAGGCTGGAAAGCTGGATTCTGGTTGAGAGGACTGAAGGACAGAAAGAGAATTGAAATAAAAAACATAAGGAAAGAAAGAAGTGGATTGGTGCCTGGACCGGGAACCCAGGAGAGCACAGCTGGAACATGAAGAATGTAGTGCATGCTATACAGCGGTTGGGATGAGCAATGCACCCTTTTGTTATTACTTAAGCCTTTTGGTAATAAACGGTTGCAGTCATCGATTACTCTGTTTACTCTGGTTTTCTTAAAGGGGCACTATCGTGAAAATGAAAATGTAATATACGCTTCCTCATGCTGAAATAAGAAACTTTGTAAATACAATCAATTAAAAATTCTGGACTGTTTCTGAAATAATCAAGTTTATCTTCACTATTCCTCGCTCAGCATCTGTTTCTCTTCATTCTGTCTTCATGCAGCAGTTGGGTGTCAGATATTCATTGACAGTTAGATCCAATATATCTTATAGGGGGGTTCCATTTGCCTAGAAGATGTATTAGAGCTCACTCTATTAAAATCACAAGACATCATGTCTCTCTACATGCAGGATTTGTGCAAAAGGCAGTTATTTTGTTTGTACTGGAATCAGTTATTTGAGTGAGCTCTAATTCATCTGCTAATAAGGGAGTCACCCCTATAAGATATATTGGATCTAACTGTCAATGATTATCTGTCATCCAACTCCTGCATAAAGAGAGAATAAAGAGAAGCAGATGATGAGATAGGAATAGTGAAGATAAACTTGATTATTTCAGAAACGATGAAGAATATTTAATTGATTGTATTTACAAAGTTTCTTATTTCAGTATGAGGAAGCTTATATTCATTTTCATGATAGTTCCCTTTTAAATAGACCCTGTTTTTTTTATCCGAGCACTTACCTGAGCTCGTGGAAAATATATGAGCTCTAATCGATAAAAAGTAACATGGATACAGCTTTCCAAGCCATGCCTGATTTTAAGCTACATGGATCTGAAAACCTTTTCAACACCTTTTATTTCTGGGATGCGCATTAGTGCCAAAAAGAGCTCCAGCAAATATTTTATGGACCCCATGTATCTTGTTTAATCAACCGACCACCTCCAAAACTCAAGGTGGGACAAACATGGACATTGTCACTTGATCCTCCGAGCTAACTCAATAATACCCTTGTGATTGTTCAAGGTTTGCTATGCTGATACCACATCTCATTCTAGTTCTTTTATTGCCAAAGAAGGTTCATGGGGGAGTAGTGGGATCTAGTGGATTACTCTGCTGAATAGCCCTACGGCACATATGCCTTGACCAGAAGGCTTGGAAGATAGTACAGGTAAGTGACTTGTTATCCAGAATGTTTGGGACCTGGGGTTTTCTGTAGAATTTCCGACCTTAAGTCTACTAGAAAATCATATAAACATTAAATAAACCCAATAGGCTGGTTTTGCTTCCAATAAGGATTAATTATATCTTAGTTGGGATCAAGTACAAGCGACTGTTTTATTATTACACAGAAAAAGGAAATCATTTTAAAAAAATTTGCAGTATTTGATTATAATGGAGCCTATTGGAGACAGCTATTGAACGAGTAGGTGTTTGAGTGTGAGGAAGGAGAATGTTTTCTCTTGTTTTATTTGTGGCATATATGTAAGGATCCTTGTGCTGGGTGTACTTAGTAGGAAGCAAGTCTGTCCTCATGACTTTCAGTCATGTAATGATATATTTTGTGAACACTGAGCTCTGAGCCCTTATTATGACTGTGCTGTGTATGTTAACTTTATGGTAAGGGACCTTGGCATGGTCGTCTACAGCGACACATGGAATTCACTGCAAGGACTTGGTATGGGCCTTGCAGGAATCTTAGGATGAAGGTTTCATTAGGAAATGGTATGCAGACCATTACAGCATTGACAGCATAGCCAGAAAGAGCTTACCTGGTTATCATTAGGAAGCCGTGGCATTGAAGCAGCTCTTCCATGTCCCTCCATGACCAGGTACTGCTCACCGTCTGAGTAACCATCTCGACCCATGTCACTCATCTCTACGGACTGCTAGACAAAAAAAAAAAGACTTAAAGGGGTGTTCTGTAAACTATATTAAAGGGATCCTGTCATCAGAAAACATGTTTTTTTTCAAAACACATCAGTTAATAGTGCTACTCCAGCAGAATTCTGCACTGAAATCCATTTCTCAAAAGAGCAAACAGATTTTTTAATATTCAATTTTAAAATCTGACATGGGGCTAGACATTTTGTCAATTTCCCAGCTGCCCCTGGTCATGTGACTTGTGCCTGCACTTTAGGAGAGAAATGCTTTCTGGCAGGCTGCTGTTTTTCCTTCTCAATGTAACTGAATGTGTCTCAGTGAGACATGGGTTTTTACTATTGAGTGTTGTTCTTAGATCTACCAGGCAGCTGTTATCTTGTGTTAGGGAGCTGCTATCTGGTTACCTTCCCATTGTTCTTTTGTTTGGAGGGGGAAAAGGGAGGGGGGTGATATCACTCCAACATGCAGTAAAGCAGTAAAGAGTGATTGAAGTTTATCAGAGCACAAGTCACATGACTTGGGGCAGCTGGGAAATTGACAATATGTCTAGCCCCATGTCAGATTTCAAAATTGAATATAAAAAAATCTGTTTGCTCTTTTGAGAAATGGATTTCAGTTCAGAATTCTGCTGGAGCAGCACTTTTAACTGATTCATTTTGGAAAAATTTTTTTTTTCCCATGACAGTATTCCTTTAAGCTGGTCATAGATGCAAAGATACCACTGTACGAAGTGACGGTTCGTAGGAATTTCGAGGAGTGTCTGTACATTTTTTCTACCATCGCAATCGGTCGTTCAGTTGATCGGAAAGGTAAGAAGATTTATATCGGCTACTGATAATGTCTCTGTATGTATTGCCTATCTGACTATATCAATGGGAGATTGTCACTACTATTTGTCAGACATAACTTTTGTTGTTGTTGTTGCTGCTGTTCTAACATCTGTACCCCGGTGGTTTCAGAACACTTCACACATGCATTCATGCAACTCTCACTAGTAAACACCTGTAGGAGTTGCATGATACCTTGGTATTTCTATCACAGGAGAGGAAAATTAATGAGTAAGGAGAGGGCAATTAATAAGTAAGGAGAGGGAAATGAATTAGTAAGGAGAGTTTTTGCTGACCTGGGAATTTGGCCAGCTGTTGGTATTCTCCTGTGTGCGTGTCCTCTCTGGGCTCCAGGTCCCTGTTTTCTGGGACATCTGCTGGGCCCGTTGGGTCATCCAAGACTGACTCTCCTTCATGCCCCCCTCAGGCAGCCCCCTGCAGAAAACACATCACAGATAGAACTCTGTTCAGAAGAGATGTTTTGCCACTTCTACATGTTGAGTCCTCACAATACAACCCCCACCAATAAAATGGAATATAAAGGACATAACAAGACTTACATTTCTCCAGCTAGGCAGGAGGGTAGAGCATTGATTCCTAAGGGTCCATCTTGTGTGGGTGATGGTGGCTCCATCCTCTGGAACATGAGAGGGGTTCGATTCTACAAAAAAAAAAAAAGAGATAAGAAGAGTTACCGAACTGTAAAATATTTACGTAGAATGGAGCACTATTGCTCGGAATGTCAAAATAAAACAGGCATCAGTTTTTGAAACAATAGAAAGCTGGCAGTTTGTAGGAAGTCTTTGCATCTCTTGTGGGCCCAATCAAACATTGTATAAAGCTGGCCATACACAGGCAGATGTTGTCGACAAATGATTTTATCGTTTGAACGAAGAATTCACCCATCCATGGTAAACGATATTTGAGGAGCCTTTCATTGTATCTTTGTTGTGTAGGCTTAAGAGCTAACATTTATTGACTGATGGCTATAAGTTCCTTTGTTTGCTTTTGCAAAAGGCATGTGCAGTGAATGATCGTTTAACGATGATTGTCAGACCGTCTCATCCACTGACCGATTTCATCTTTTCACAACAAAACTTGTCTAATCCAATGTTAGGCCAATTTTGTCAGAATGATATGATTGTTTGCACCCCATCAGTAAATCACTTTATTGGATCTTACACATGTAAGATATTAGTGTTTAAAGGGCACTATATTGTGTGTATAGTTACGCATTAAGCTGGAGAAATCAAAACTCCAGGGAAAACTGTATTGCTGCAGCTAGTAAAGCTGTTTAAAGTGTGAACTGGGCCAGTAAAAGCTGGATTATGGGTCCCTGGAGTGGATGGAAGAGAGCAGGGTGGGCTTCCATCCCTTGCTCCATGTAAGGGTTGTGCAGCTGCCAAGCGAATGGCAGTTAGAGTTAATTAAGGATAGTTAAAAGGAGGTGTGGAGCAACACCTCAGGGCTGCTGCTGCTTTCCCCTAAAGAGGAGAAGGGTGAGTGGCCACATGTGCTTGTGAGCACCAGGGAACAAGAGTGATTCCCCTGAGCTGGAGAGAGGACCAGAGAAACCACTCCCAGCAGACAAGAGTGTCTCAAGTGTGCCCAGAGAGGATTCTGGGATTTCTGGTCCGCTGAAAGCCATTGAGGGCTAAACTCAACTGTGAGTAAAGTGAACACCAGTGAGGGTGTGAAGCGGGACTGTTATTGCTATGATGTGAAGCATATGTGTTTCCCCATGTGAACAGCAATGTAGGACCCTGCACACCCTTTAGGAAATTGAGAGACGCCTGGTGCACGATGATAGAGGCTCGGCAACCTCACAGCAGGATTCAAGACAACGACATCCAAAGGCACACAGGTCTACAGGAAATCTTCCACAAATTCTTTATTTACGGATTGCAAATGCATTTGCAATCTGTAAATAAAGAATTTGTGGAAGATTTCCTGTAGACCTGTGTGCCTTTGGATGTCGTTGTCTTTCCCCATGTGAAGCCAGTGGGCTGAAGATTTTGTGTTTTTTTCAAATAAAAGCCAGCAAAGTGGCAATTTGAACTCTCTAAGGTGATCAGTCTCCATTTATGTGCTGAAATCTGTGCCGGGGCCTAGGGTTTCGCTACCGGAAGCTCACACACACAACAAAATCTTTCCGTGTATGGCTACCTTAAAGGCCCCCCACACACGGGCCGATAAAAGCTGCTGACAGACCGAGTCAGCAGCTTATTGACAGTGTGTGGGGCCAGCCGACGGGCGTCTCTGAACGATATCTGGGCGAAAGTCGGGCAGATGCCGATCGGGCAGGGTAAAAAATCCTGTCGGATCGTGGCCGCATCTGTTCGTTGATGCAGTATCGCTATCAGGCCACCGTACCGCCTCCATTCTGATCAGATGGATGTGGGCATATCGGGGAGAGATCCGCTCGACATTGACATCGCCAAACGAGCGGATCTCCCTGTGCATGGCCACCTTACGGCTTGTTAACTGCACTGCTGCCTGTGGCTAACAAGAATTGCAGGAGACAGCTCAGCTGAGGTAGAAGGAGAACCGCGCTTAAACAGAATGAAATGTGAACCACTAATGTGAGAGAAACTAGCACAACACTATTAAAGGTTTTGTAAAACAGTGGTTAATTGTCTTCAAAAGATCAGGAATCAGGAATATTATTATATATATCAGTTTACACCTGAGGCATGAGGAAGCTTGGTGTGACTGGAATATAAGTGTTGTTGCTCCTACTCTAGTTGGACATTTATGAAATGAATATGTTGTTCCATCCACAGCGATTGTGATGTCTTACCTGTTCCTCCTGCAGAGCCTGAAGCCTTTTTGCTTTGCTCTGCCTGTAATACTCCATAATCATCATGGCAGCATAGATCTTCCCAACAGTGAGGTCAGTAGCTGAAAGGAGATAAAGTGACAGAGGGTAGTTCATCAGATATCTGCCTGTATAACCCTATTGGTTCTATCATTGGAATCATACAGTGCATTGTCTAGCCCTGGCCTAAGACCACATATGGGCTCATCTCTTGCTCCTAACAGCTTTATTTTCTGGCTCTATGCTCTCAGTTGCCTTACACTTATGTGGGGTCACCAAAAGGTCCAGTGTTTTCTGGGACAAGTTTTGCCAGATCGCCATCATTTCCTTTCTGAGTTCATTGTCCATCTGATGCTTATCTGCTCCACCTGCAAAACACAAACACAGAAAGGCGAGTAAAAAGCCTCAAGTAATCTATACAGCAGAACATTGCATGCTGCGGAACATTTCTGCTCTTTTGTGAGGTTGATTATTAGGAAATAGTGATGTTATACAGTGAGGTCTATGGACATACTGGGAGCCATAAAGTATTTTGTTGGCAACACTCAGCTGTTGGACCTCTAGTTGGACAACCCTGTTGTGGGATATCCCAGTGTTCCAGTGAAAGATCTGATAATGTTCCAAGGATAGTCAGTTTCAGTCATGAGATGATCAATGTTTTGGGGGGTAAGCCCTCCATCTCTAATCCTGTCTACAAAACAGGGGCTGTTCCTAATGACTTCCGAGTGATACTTGGCTTAGTATCCAGGCAACAAGATATTTTCCATGAGGAAAATCAAGGACAGTCCTACTATATTGTGTGGTGAGTACAATATAGTATGACTGTCCTCAGGGGGCAACTAGCAAGCTAGTAAGCTGACTTACCTTTGGCAATCTTGATGTCCAATGCAGTTCTAATCAGAGCCATAAGAGTAGAGTTGAAATGCACAGTGTTATCGTCAGCAACAGGAAGATCCATTCGGAGTAACCTCTGCAGGGACCCATAGAACAATGTGTCAGCTCTCTGGAGCCGCAGGACCCCTCACATTTTCCCCTTCTATCCCCAGGACTCAGAGGCTCTGATGATATGCTGTATAGTCAGATCATGTTCCATGGCCTGCTCATCAGCAAGTAATAAGCTGCAGTTCTCACCCAATACTATACTCCAGGTCTTAGTTCTGCAGTCTAAAACCCAACGATTAACCTTAAACAAAATCTAGAATGTTTTCTATGTATTGCATTATTAATGTCCCTGCTTATTTGTCCCCCAAGACTGCAGAGAATACAGTGTAAATGTTTACAGAGCCTTTGAGTTCTGTCATAAAAAAAACCCCCAGATGGTTTGTTAACTGCTCCATCACCAGAGAGACCGCAAGTGGATTAGGTGCTAGGGCTTTCTGTTACACAGCCCACCCATCTGGCAGTGAAGAAGTTAAAACTGGCAACAGGCAGTACGAGCTGAAGCCAAGATCGTCAGGCGAGAAACACAGGCCATAATTCTGTACATGCAACGTGCAGGATCGATATGTGCAACGTGCAGGGACCCCCATGCAAACCCTTAGCACTAGAACTCCTACAGAGGGAGGGAGCACAGGGGAGAGAAGGGGGCTGGGGAGGCAGTAAAGAAAGGCGAGAGAGAGAGATAGAGAGAAGGTGAGACGGAGGGAGGAATGGTGAGAAGAGAGGGAGTAAAAAGAGAGAAAAAGATACATTCACAAAACAGCGGTGGAACTTGGTGTGCGACAAAGAGGGACAAGACGCCCCCATCACCAAGTAGAACTTTTGCCACATTACATTACCAGATGCCCATTTTCTAGCACATCAGAAGACAGGTAAGACAGGAATCATAGGACTTTACTGATGCAGGACAGTTATTAGGGGGACGGTCCAGTAAAACAGCCATAGTAGATACACAACGATTATTGGTGGGAAGGTGCAGTTAAAGTAGTAGTCAGAGAGAGAGAGAGAGGATAGTTCCGTGGTATATAACAGAAGGTTGGAAATCCCAGGAAAGCTATAGGCTGGGTTCAGTTGTAACAGTCTCATGGACACAGGCAAACTACACGGTTAGTCAAATTCAGGGGAGATTGGCTGAATGTCCATATTATAAATAATAATGTTATTTGCAGGACAGGGTCAAAGAGAAGGTATTTATTATTATTATAAAGCAGTGGTGGTAACAAGGCAGATGTAGGGGGAGGTACAGGGCAGTTGAAGGTTGATCAGCCTATTATCACACGGGGAAAGATAAGGCAGTTATTACAGGAGGATACTACAGAGTAGGGCTAGTTAAAGGGCCACTATAAGGGGAGGGGGCCTGCAATAGTCTAACAGAAAAGTAACACTAAATGGAAAATTTATTAACATTGGAGACAAAAATCACCGGTGGTACTGCCCAAAGCAACGAATAAGCAATTAGATTTGAACACCTAAATTATCTGATTGGTTGTTATGGGCAACATCACTGGTGATGTTATTTTCATAGATCTGGTTTCCAGCATGTTAATGTCTCTGTTGCCATAGGGCTAAAATAGAGATAGAGGGGCTTGTATAGGGTTGCCACCTGGCCGGTATTTTACTGGCCTGGCTGGTAAAAATGACACTTGCTGCAAATTTTATAATCAGGAAAAAAAGGCAAGAATATAGGAAGGTTGGTATTTTTTTCCAGAACAGTTGGCAACCCTAGGCTTGTAACAGTGCAGGTTTAGCTACAGGGCTGTGATATGGAGTGGGCCGTGTAAAAAATCAGGGATATGTACAGGACAATTATATGGGAGAGAACTGCTAATAGAGCAGGGATAGATAGAGGACTGAAACAGGGGGAGAAGCCTGTAACAGAACAGGTATAGGTGAGGGGCCAGTAATAGGGCAGTAGGGGTAAACTTAGGGCAGTTATAGGATGAGAGGCCCACCAGTTAAAACAGTGATAGGTAAATAACTGTTAGATGATGAGTGGGATAGTAACAGAGTAGTAATGGGTGCAGGTCAGTTAATGGGTGGGAAGTCTAGTAAATATAGTATTATTTAAGCCAACATTGGGGCAAATTCACTAAGCGCCGTTAATTCACTAGCGTTGGGCATTTTCGTTACTTCGCAAATTCACTAACGAACGCTGGCGTAGATTCGCTAGTGTTACTTCGCACCCTTACGCCTGGCGAATTTTCGCTACGGACGTAACTACGCAAATTCACTAACGCGCGCAATGTACTGAACGCTACCTTTTACGCTAGACTTCCTTCGCCACCTCAGACCAGGTGAAGCGCAATAGAGTAGATCGGGATTGCTTCAAAAAAAGTCCCAAAAAACGCTGGTGTGTTTTCTACATGATGGGTGATAGGCTGAAAAAGATCGAAAAAATTTTTGGGGCTCCCCTCCTTCCCCCCTACATTTCCTGACTCATGGCAATTTACCTATACAGTGGGCACATGTGTAGGGCAAAACAAAATTCTTATTTGATGTTTTGAAGGTTTTCTAGCCATTTGTAGTGCTGATACGTATTCCTCCATTGAAATTTGAATTTGGCGCCGTATGCAATTTAGCCTTCGCTAGGGTAACTTTGCTTCACTTAGCGAATCAACGCTAGCGCAACTTCGCAATCTTACGCTACCCCTGTGTGCATCTTCGGATTTTAGTGAATTTGCGGAGCGCTGGCGAAACTACGCCCTGGCGAAGTGTGGCGAAGCGCGGTGAAGTTGCGCCTGGCGCAACTACGAATGTTAGTGAATTTACCCCATATCCTGTTGAAGGGGAGGCTTATACATATGTAAGATTAATTTGAAATCCATACATGCCCAAATTAGTTATGTTCCATAAGCCTTCTTCCTTAGAAGCATATTATGGCATGAGGCATTAATAGATCAGTGATTGGCAGAGGTCAGTTATAGGGTGGGGGGGCTAAGATAGATACAGAACGGTTATAGAAGGATGTCCCTTGTATTGCATGCAAACCATGTGATGGTCCAGGACACATACAGGCCACAGTGTCCTTTAATAAAGTAGTGATAGATACTGGGTATTTAACAGGATGGTCCCTGAGAAGGGGCATCAGTAGGCAGAGAACAATTACAGAGTAAGACATCTCTCACTAACATATTTAAAGATATTTAGGAGGCAGTATAATAAAAAGTGCAAAGTTTGCAACAGGTCTAGTAGTAACTGACAGTCAGTGACCAATCGGCAGTTAGCATTTACTTGTCAGCTGCTGGGATGTAAACATCTGGTTGGCTGCTAGGGTTTACTAAACCTAGTGCCCACTTGGCACATTTTCTATTATATGAGCCCATTTATCTGATCAACTGATAATTTACTCACTTTTGCAGTTGGATATGGTACTAGTCAAGCAAGAAAGTGGGGGGTAAGGGGGGGGGAGAGGCGGTAAACAGGCCTTCAGCATCATTTGAATGCACTGTGCACTTACCATGGTGAGTGTGGAGAGAGAAGGAGAGATACACACAGGCAGAGTGAGAGAGAAGAGGGATGCCAAGTAGAAAGAGCGACAGACTCAGCTATGCAAATTAGGGGAAAGTTTAAACAACAATTCTATTCTTTTCCTACATCGTGACACAGCCCTGGTGCCGGTTATCTGCAACAATTCCCCTTTACAGATCTCCACCAACAAATGGTGGGAACTAGAAAGAATAAAGGGGAACTAGGGAAAGCTGTAGGGTGTTCTACCAGGAGGCTCGTTGTTACATTGAAAGCTGTAGGGCGTTCTCCAAGGAGGCCCACATTATACCACCTGACTAGAGGCCAGGAGATGACTGCTTCTATTAAGACTATGGTTATCTACTGAAATGCTACCCACAAATTACACACACCTTGCCTTGAAAATACAGATAGAGCAAACTTTGTATTGACACCACACTGTGTACCATGGCACAAAACTCATCACAGCACACATTTCCATGGACATTTTGATCCCAAACAAATAAAGTCTGCTCCTTCTGTATAAGTGCAAAGCCCTTCCTCGTAACTAGACTCACAAAGTATTATTATTTTTGCCTAGAGGTCAAAGAGTAACGCTTGAGTCCTGATGAGTGACTAGAACCCAACAAACAGTCCAAATGGCAGAGCTCAACCTCCGTTGACAAACAATGGAAGTCTAATGTGCTGCTAAAGGCATCTGAGAAACGTTTGACTCAATGTCCACTCTGCTATACACAGTTGACTACTGAAAAGACCCACCACAAATACTGAGAGAGAGAGAGAAATACTTGTTAAAGGGCTGGACCTATTATAGGCTCTCATTTTTATCTTGAGATGTACCTCTGATAAATCCTCTTCCAGTCCTCTCTAAATTCAGCTTATGGGCATATGTGCCTCACACCAGGGCAACAGAAGGCCAGTAATACAATATTGCTATCAAAAGGCAGCCAAAGCCAAAAGTACAAGCATCAGAGAGCATGAACCCCTGTTTTTAGCCATTAGCCTAGAGCTCCACATGCTAAAAAGGGGTACTGCACTGCTTCAAAACTAAAATGGGCTAGCAGCCAGTCCCTTTTACTTCAGTTGGACTGCTCCTCTTCTCATACATCCAACAATTACCCCACAGTCCTGAAAAAATAAGCCTGTTATTGTTCACTGCTCAGATCATCTGCAATATTTCCAATCAAGCAAAGGGGAATAAATAAAAGCTTCTCTTTAGTTTCAGTCCTTCACTGTAAGTCATCAGAGATGGAGGCAGAAAGTGAAGCAAAGATACCAGAGACCCATATGTAAATTAAAGTGCTAGCTCTCTGGCTGTTTATATTTTTTATATCTGGAACGATCTATTTCCTATGATGGACGAATGGCTAGTGTCAGAGGGTCGATATCTATTACCCCCGCCCTCTATGACGCCATAACGCTATAGGGCCCAAGGCAGGATGGACTATAAGGGCTTATGGTCAACTGTGGACAATGGTCACTCATATAACTTATACTAGGCCATACAAATAAATCATCTCCACTCTGTTACTTAGATTCCAGAGTGTCAGCATAGTGTCAGCATGTCTCGTATGCTCTTTTGCAGAAGTGTTGCTCAATAGTTGTCTGTACCACAATGACTATGTTTAGCCAACAGATGTTTACGAGGCTGTGGACAGTTGGAACCAGAAAACTCTTATGTTGCAAAACTGCACATCTTACAGGAATGTATAAATGTATATGCCAGGAAGTCTCCTCGCCAGACCATGTGTGGTATTTCCGTGAACCCCTTGTCATAATTACTGTAAATGCCTTCTGAAAGCTTTATAACGCTTGGACCAAGAGGTGTGTCTTTGGTGAGTCCTTGGGTGACATTCTGTGTGTTATTCCAACAGCTTACCCAGACAAAACTGTTATGTTGTATTCTGTGTGAATAAATTGCCTGACTATTACTGAAGGTTTTCCTTTACGGAGTTTTGTCTTACACAAGGTCAAAATGGTACTACTAAAAATACCATCATGGCCTATCACTTTTCCTCTTCAGGCAACACCCACTTCCTTTAGCCTCTCTATTGGCATTATATATCAGGGCTTAAAGGGACTCTGTCATGATTTTTATAATGTCATTTTTTTTTTAAATTACACGTTTACGCTGCAAATAATTCACTCTACAATATAAAATTTCATTCCTGAACCGGCAAGTGTATTTTTTTAGTTGTAATATTGGTGTGTAGGTGCATCTCAGGTCATTTTGCCTGGTCATGTGATTTCAGAAAGAGCCAGCACTTTAGGATGGAACTGCTTTCTGGCAGGCTGTTGTTTCTCCTACTCAATGTAACTGAATGTGTCTCAGTGGGACCTGGATTTTACTATTGAGTGCTGTTCTTAGATCTACCAGGCAGCTGTTATCTTGTGTTAGGGAGCTGCTATCTGGTTATCTTCCCATTGTTCTGTTGTTAAGCTGCTGGGGGGGGAAGGGAGGGGTGATATCACTACAACTTGCAGTACAGCAGTAAAGAGTGACTGAAGTTTATCAGAGCACAAGTCACATGACTGGGGCAGCTGGGAAACAATATGACAATATGTCTAGCTCCATGTCAGATTTCAAAATTAAATATAAAAAAATCTGTTTGCTCTTTTGAGAAATGGATTTCAGGGCAGAATTCTACTGGAGCAGCGCTATTAACTGATGTGTTTTGAAAATGTTTTTTCCCATGACAGTATCCCTTTAAAACTGACCTTACAACAGAACCTTAAACAGGAAACTTTCTCCAAAGTTGTATCTGATCTGCCAAAAGAACACACCTGTGGGGACACATTCCACTGACATGTACTTGCATAGCATGGAGGTGTCCATAATGACAGGCTTCCTCGAGTGGGTCCCATTGTGCTGTGCTCTTTTCCAGTAAACTTGACGTCTAGTCCTTGTTTGAAGCAACTACAATGATAAGCTACAGATTTCCCATACTGCCTCCAGCAGCTCTCCTGTTGTGTGTTAATCCCTAACAAGGAGCCAGAAGTCATATTGGCAATGGGCCTCTGGAACTCTCCATAACAGGGAAAACTTCTAGGTTCATATCCTGTACAGAAATCTGCCATAAATCTATGGTAACACAAGTATTCCCCTGTACTGAACACACTGCTTCAGGAACAGCCTCTCGGGTTTGTACATAGTTTGTAAAAAGAGACACCATAAAACCCTGCCAACAGAGGTATTCTACTATGGAAAATTTGAGGGTAAAGACAACTGATGTATGAGCACTCCAAGCTTATACCCAATGGAGGGTTTTATTGCTGTGACTGGCAGCTGTAGTATTTCCATCTCTCTCCAAGACATTTGTACAACATACCATGGGGCACTCATTTTACTTACTACAAAGAAGCAAAGCAACAACCGCAAGGGCAAGATGAAGAACCAATTTACATTTCATATGTTATACAGAACACGTCTCCAGAGACAAACACATACACATTGACATCACATCTCCACATCAAAATACCCCAAGAATTACATTAAAAGACAAGATAAATCAGAAGATTCCAGCTACAAGGAAGATCCTGGTGTTGAGGAACTTCATGGGTATTTTTAACCCTCCTGCCTCTAAAGAGGAACAACCTAGTGTTGACCAACTGAGCAGCAGAAGGGTTAAATTACCAATCCCCCTATGGGATAAAAGGGTGATGACGAACCAGGGGGAACGGATGGGTTGCACAGGGATGGGTATGGGAGGGGGATCTACCTTATAAGCAACTCGAGCAGGGCATTTCTTCCCCAGACCCAAGGGAGGCGAGATAAGTCTGAGCATCTCATACAAGTCTGTGTATTTCATGCGACCCCTGGGAACAGAGAGAGAGAGGAGCCAAAGAGGCAAGGCAAAGGGAAAGGGAGGATGGGGTGGAAAGAATCAGGGTAGAACAGGAAAAGAGCAGCGTGAAAAAAGGAATATGACAATGGAAAGTTGATGGCACGATATAAGAACCCATGGAATTAGAAATAAAAAAGTTGGCAAGGTGAAAGTAGGGTTGATGATAAATATATGTTTTGGTGTTGGGAGGATCATGGGCAATGTGAAGGAGAAGAAGGAACAGGGGAAATGTTGGAAAGTGGTATAGACCAATGAAAGTTCAAAATAAAAGTCACAGCAAAGGAATTAAAGAATGTGGAGAGTCCCAAACAAAGAGACAAAGAGGAGATAAGAGGGAAACAACAGGGGAGAAAGTCAAATAGAAAGTGAGAGGAAGAAAAAAAAATGAGCAAGAAGAGAGGTATTAGCCAGGACACATGAAGGAGGCAGGAGCAGGATTCACAGGTAACTTGGAGAGAAAGAGGGTGAAAAGAGATTAGATCAGGTTATGTCACGGTCTGAGGAGGCGGCACAGACAATGTGCGGAACACCCCCTCACTCCCCCACAGGAGGCAAGTAGCTGGTACTCAACTGACCACATCCAAAAGGAGGCGCACTTTCATGGCATTTCCATGCTAAACCAGGGATGGATAGATTCTTATGTAATCAGCCTTGAAACCCCCACCCCCCAATTCTGACTCTGCAGTGACAAAACATGTCTAAGTAGCCCTAGTCCATTCTAGGGCATGCAGGAAAGTCATGAACAAGAAACCATTTTTCTATGACCAACATTAAAGGAAACAATGGATTTTCTTCTCAAAATATATCTGCAAGGGTGATAGCGATCTCCTTTTACGGCCTCTCTCCAGAATAGGAGTTTGAAAAGACTTTACATTGACCCACCAGTGTGGATTGGGGGATGTTTAGAGGAGAGCAGGAAGGCAGATGTTTTCGGTGGTGGTGGTTAAGGAGTGTGTGGGACGGGCAAGGTTTATGGAATGGGGAGGGAGATCCAGAATGGATAATGAAACCCCCTGAGACCCCTCCGCAACCTCCCCCTCAATCAAGCAATCCTTTTCTTTTATATCTTCTAATGCAGGCTCCCAAATCTACAAAACCAGTACCCAACCACCCATAATGCAGCAAGCCCATGCTTCATCTAGGAATTACTGACTCTTTAGCTGCCACGGGGTGATCTTTAAACCCCCAAGTAGCCAAAGAGAGGGGATGCACAACGTGTACACAGCTGAATACAGCTTTGCATAGATATATATATATGGCATATATATATTAAAGTAGAAAGGTGAAAGCAACGCACATTCCGCTGAGATTCTTGCAAGGGATAGGGGCTCATTTTGAAGGATGGGAGAGAGGGGTATTATCCAAGGGTGAGATAAAGAAGGGGATCGGATGAGGGAAGGGAGGGTGGTGGAATTTTATTTGGGTTTTTTTTGTAACGGTTTTCCAAACCTTGCAGGCCACCCTGTGGGGGCATTTCTTCCCCAACCCCAGCGGAGGGGAGATAAACCGTAACAAACTGTACATGTCCTTATAATGAATACGCCCGCTGAAATAAGAACAGAGGGGTGGTTAGTTAAAAGAGTGTGAGGCATTCCATGGTCATCCTCCCTCTATTCATACGCACTTCTAGGTCAAATAAGTGTGTCTAAACATTGTGTATGTTCATAGTAACCCCAACGCTATGTGTACCTGCGATCCGTTAATATCAGAATTACCTTGATTAAGTCCAGAGTGTTCATTTGGTTGAATATTATCCTTAATGTCTTGTGATCAGTGTTAACATAAGACAGATTTGGATTGGGAACTAAACAGCCACATATAAAAGGAAATTATTGGAAAGTGGAAATCTGCCAGAGGGATGGCTTAACACACACGGGCAGTGGCATGTTTTATACTGAGAGCTATAACAGGAATAATAGAAAGACAAACACAAAAGGCCCATGGATATATACAGAGAAGCACGTGTATGGAGATAGATGGGTACAAGGGAACAATGTCCATCTGAAGTAAAGTCATCACTTTATGCCATAATGCATACATTATTTATCATAGCTCCCAACATTTTGGAAGTAAAAAGAGGGACAAAAATGTTTTTTCTGCAACGTAGCGCAGCATTTTTTGACCACACCCCTTTCTGTGGCCACACCCCCTAATTACCATGTTTGTTTTACAAAATTTGGCAGGTTATGAAAATATTTCTCCTTATCTAAACTGTGTTTTTGTGTCTCAAAATTGTTACAAAGTATCTTATTTGCACCTGTTAGCTGTTCTGGGCTCTCTGCTAAAAGAGTGAAACTTTGTTTCTTTTTCTGGCTGTTCAGTGCAGAGAAAATAGGGACTTTCCAGTACAAATGAGGGACTGCGGGTTGAGCTGTCAAAAGAGGGACTGTCCCTCCGAAAAAGGGACAGTTGGGAGGTATGATTTATTTCTCTTTTTGCTATAAGAAGTGTTAAGGACTTTCCATATCTTATCCTAGTCTATCCTAGTATGACGGAGTGTATCTATGCCCAGGGAGTGGGATATGTTCCCATTGGTCCAGGGGTAGTGATTGTTTCCTAGTCTATTTTAGGGATGGGAGCACATGGTTCGTTCTCTTTCTACCACTCAAAATACATCAACAATTGTTGCTGATGCTGAACATTTGCTTGATAGTTTGGAATTAGCCATGTAGGCTCAGGAGGAGGTTGGTTCTATGGTGACTTCTCTCACCCTATTTGGATCCATGGCTAGTAGCCAGAGGTTTGGGTGGCACACTTGACTCCTTTTCCTTGAGTGGCTATACAGTGTTTTGGGAAATGATATATTTTAGAGGTTTTTTTCTGTTTATAACTACTATGCCCTGTAGAATTCTAGATGATCAGTTCCTGTTTGGTGTCTTGTCACTACATTTTCGAGTCTATCCCCTGACTGTACTTTGGCACAGCCATGTCTATGGGCAGAGCTCAAGGTTAAATGACAATGGCAGGTCAAAGTAAAGAAAGACAAGAGAAAGTTAAATTAGGGTCAGAGATGCTACAGAGAAAAGAACAGGTGGAAATGGGAGGAAGAGGATGGTCATCAGACTCGGTTTAAGCGAAAACAGCCTTTAAGGTGATCTTAACCCAAACTGCCCCTAAACTCAGAGCTACTTGCCTATCCCAACACTCTCAGCCTTACTGGTTCTGTCACTCGCGCTGGGCTGGGGGCAGCGCAATCCTTCAACAGGCTGGAGAACTGTTTACAGTTATTCTCCGGCCTATGAAAGGATCGCACAGCCCCCAGCGAAGTGTGACCTACAGAAAGGCCTCTCTCTTCTCATCACTGGTTGAAGTAGTACTGGGGGTGTCTTAGTTTGTATATGCGGCCATAACAAAAACAACTACTATCTGTTACAGGGACATGTGCGTATCACTTTAATGAAGCAACTTGAGTAGTTATTTGAAAGTGTAATCAGTATTACAAGTGGTTCTTGTCTATTCTCTACTCTGCTACTTCTAAATCCTGAAACAATGCAGAAGAGCCCAGCTGACTAACAGACATGGAGACATGGAGTCTTGGCTGGAGGAGAGCTGGCTTCTACGTCATTGTTTCAAGACTAAAGGTGGCCATTCATACAGAGATCAGCTTGTTTGCGGAGGTCACAAAACGAGCGGATCTCTCCACCTTGAGTTTGGTGATATCGGGATGATCCAGCCGCAGGCCCTAGGGCCCAACGATCGGATTACAATGGCAAGAATACAGATTTTTAAACTTGGTCAATTGACAACTGGCTGATTTTCGGACAGATATCGATTGTAGAAGCCCATTGGAGGGCTCCACTGCCCAGTAAGCTGCCAACTTAGTCTTCTGGCAGTTTATATCGTCCCATGTATGGCCACACTGCAGCTACGGACAAACAGATACTGTTTCGATTTACATTTACAAATAACTATGAAACCACTGAAATTTTATGTATGTTGGAAAGTTGTTTGGAACTACGGATTCTTTCATCATTGAAATATTGTTCTTGGGACTGTAATGGTTCTGTTTTCTTAGTTCAGGCAGAACTTATTAATATACAGTATACATGGAGAAGTATTTGTTGGACCACCTTTGTGGCAACCAACGTGCCAGGGTGAATAAAAAAAAAGTCTCCATCTCGGTGCAGCATGTGACTGTGCCAATAAACACTGCTCCATCTCTGCATAGAAACCACTTTAGAATTATTCCACCTCCAGTGTTATTGTTAATGTAAACAATCACTAAGTGCCATGCCAAGACCGCTAAAGACATACAGGACTAAGCACATGCTAACTGACAGACAGATGAACGGACAGGAATACAACACTGCATGAACATGATGAAATGTTAGGACTTGTTGGGGGAAATACTCATCAAAAGAATGTGTTTTTAAAGTGCAGTTCACCTTTAATCTAACTTCTAGGATGTTGAATAAGATAAACCATGATATTCCATTTGCAATAATTCTTCAAGTGTTCATTTTCTGGCCAACATCTATTCCATGTTTAAAGGAAAACTAAAGCCTAACTAAAGAAGTAGCAAGAAATGTTGTACATTAAGTTTTGTGCTTCTGTACCAGCCCAAGGCAACCACAGCCCTTTAGCAGTAAAGATCTGTGTCTCCAAAGATGCCCCAGTAGCTCCCCATCTTCTTTTCTGCTGATTCACTGCACATGCTCTGTGCTGCTGTCACTTACTGAGCTTAGGGAGCCACTCACAATATACAGTACACATAGAATAGAAATGTCACAATATAAAGCTGATTAGTAATTAATACACATAATTACTACATGGCAGCACAGAAACCAGTGCAATTAGCATCAGAATTTAATAATCAGCAAACCTGTAGCATCAGCTTATATTACAGGGGAAGCTCATTTTCTGCTGGATAATTAGTGACGAGCCCTAAGCTTAGCTTCTCAACAGCCAATCAGAGCCCACTGAGCATGTGAGTGTCACAGACACTTTCCAAGATGGTGACCCCCTGTGACAAGTTTGAAGTCCTGGATCATTGCTGCTATTGACAAGCTGAAACTTTAGCCTCGTGCAATAAGTTCACTATATAAAATATGGCATTTTTAGCCACAAATATATTTTTAGGGTTTAGTTCTCCTTTAAATCGACAGGTTATAGGGATAAAAAATAAATTCCTCTTTAGTCTCTGTGGATACTGGGACCTGCAGGAAGAGTACTTTGGAGCCCAACCAATCTTTCAGCTTCTATACAGGTATAAAACCTGTTACACATAAAGCCCTGGGACCTGGGGGTTATATATATATATATATATATATATATATATATATATATATATATATATATATATATATATATATATATATATATATATATATATATATATATATATACTATATATATTCTTTTATAATTTATATTTAATATGTCTAGTAAAAAATAATTTACACCCACCCAAAACCCAAACCCAAAAAGACAGTTTTTCCTCCAATATTAGGAATATTAGGAATATCATTTTATCTTAGTTGGGATCAACTACAAGGTATTGTTTTTTTTTACTACAGATAAAAAGAAAGTCATTTTGAAAATTGTGAATTATTTGCTTGAAATATGAAATATGTATGTAAGCACGAAAGACATGGATTTATTTTACTACTTTTGACCCATTGTCTTAAGAATTGTACAGGTATGGGAGCTGTTATACAAAATGCTTAGGACCTAGGGTTTTCCGGATAAGGGATCTTTCCTTAATTTGGATCTCCATACCTTAAGTCTACTAGAAAATCATTTAAACATTAAAAAAATACAATAGGCTAGGTTTGCCTCAAATAAGCATTAATTATATCTTAGTTTGAATCAAGTACAAGGTACAGGTATGGGACCTCTTATCCAGAATGCTCGGAACCTGGGATTTTCCAGATAAAGGTTCTTTCCATAATTTGGATCTTCATACCTTCAGTCTAGAAAAGCATAAAAACATTAAATAAACCCAATAGGCTGGTTTTGCCTCCAATAAGAATTAATTATATCTTAGTTGGGATCGAGTACAAGCTGCTGTTTTATTATTACACAGAAAAAGGCATTCATTATTAAAAATCTGGATTATTTGGATAAAATAAAGTTTATGGGAGATGGCCTTTCTGTAAATTGGAGCTTTCTGGATACTGGGTTTATGGATACCGGATCCCATACCTGTACCGTTTTATTATTACAGAAAAAAGGAAATCATTGTAAATAATTTGGATTATTTGGATAAAAGGGAGTATATTGGAGACGGCCTTTTCCGAAATTTGGAACTTTCTGGATAATGGGTTTCCGGATAACGGATCCCATATCTGTAATAGAAAATCTGAACCATAGTCCAATAGTATGTCTGTGTTTATGTTACCCCATAGATCTCATGTTCATAAGGCTCAAGGTTTATTTTCCACTGGAGCAGAGATGCAACTATCGATTTCTCCCTCTAATTTGAAGCAAATCAGGTTTTTGTTATAGGAATGTGATACCCTGCTGAATGTTGTACTGGGAAGCCCTTTTATTTGACTTATAATTGCGCTAATACAAATTAACACTGATATCTTAACAACATGATATACACATAAATAGTTGTGTGGTGCTTTAACGTGTACATGGATGCCTGTGTGTGTGTGTGTGTGTATGTATGTATATGTGTATATATATATATATATATATATATATATATATATATATATATATATATATATATATATATATATATATATATATATATAATAAATGTATGTAATGAATAGGTTTAATGACTGGGTGAAACGTGAAACAGTACTATTAGAGGAAAGGGTTGGCAGCGTCTGCATTGTTGCAGTACATAGATCAAACTCCCATTCCATTACCTGCATAACCTTTTCAATGGGCATTTTTCCGTCAGCCCGTTTGCTTAATCTAGTTAAGAGGGCCATACATAAAGAGATCTGCTCATCGGGCGACATCGCCAAACGAGCGGATCTATCGCCGATATGCCCACCAACGGTAGGGCTATATCTGGGTAATCCGAATATTCGTCACTAGGGCCAAACAATCAGATTACAAAGAGGAATAATGGGCTCCTACTGGTCGGTCGGTGGAAAAATTAAACCTTCCCGATCGATATCATGGGCAGATATAGATTGGGAAGACCCGTCAGAAGCCCCCATACACAGACAGATAAATCGCCAAATTGTCTAAAGGAACGATATCGGCAGCTTTATCTGCCAGTGTCTGGCCACCTTTACTCTGCTGTCTGGGTTTACTAAGCTCCTGTGTAATTCTTCACCAAACTGAGCACATTCAAGTTTGTGGCTTTCAATATGTCTCCAGATCATGATCTTCTTGGTTGTTTGATCTCTTTGATCAGCTGCCCTTTCCTTTATGATTAGCTACTTTCCTTCTGCCTGTCTCATTGGGTAATAGGCTAATAATCTTCTTGCATTTGATTGAGTTGATTTTGTGCATGGTTCTACTCATTGTTAGATTCTTTGCTCATCAACCAATTCCATTTATTGGCTAGTAATCCCATGTCATGTTCCTGTCCAACTGTAGTTGATTCTCCTGTTTCTCACAGGCTAGTTGTTCTAACTCTGGCTACCTATACACATTGTACCTCCTTCTGCGTTGTTAAAAACTCACCGAGCTGCAGGATCATACTCCGCCCATACTCGCACGTACTCATCGAGGTGATGAGGGCCCAAGATGGATGAATCACGGGTCAGATATTCAAAGTTGTCCATGATGACAGCAACAAAGAGATTCAACATCTGCAGAAGTATGAAACAGAAATGGAAACTTGATGCTCATAGCTACCAAATTACACGCACGTGTGGGCATGTAGATGGATCCTCTTGGAGACAATTTGTCTCATCAAAAAGAAAATGGTCCTACTGCAGTAACTAATCAGCATAAGTCTACTACAATGTCAAGTCCCTCCTGCTGACCTTGCTTTTGTCCCATCTAACAAAAATAATCTGACTGGAGTGCTTTCTATTTTGTTGCAGGATACTGGGAGAAGAACTCATCTTTCCTTTGTTAGTGTCAAGGATTAGGTAGGGGGAGCTGTGGAGGCAGCAGGAGGAAGGCAAGTCCTTTAGGCAAGAGCTGGCTGAACCCACGGGACACAGAGAGGAAAAGGGCAGGAACAGGGTGACGAGGGTGATGAGTCAGACTGGAACAGGTGCAGAGCGGAACTCGATGAAGACCAGGACTGGACTAGACAGGATGAAGAGGGCTATGAGTCAGGACAGGAACAGACTGGATAGGAACAGGATGGAGTAGGAGTGGAATAGGAACAGACTGGATATGACAGGACGGTGCGGGCGTAGATCAGGAGCAGACTGAAAGGATGGGACTGGACGGTACGGGCGTAGATCAGATCTGACTGGGGATTGAGAGCATAAGGAGACTGGAGCATATGGAGACTGGAGCAGAAAGCAGGAGAGGATGGGATAGCCGGAGAGGGGACTGGATAGCAGGAGAGGTAGAAAAAGGCAGAGCAAGATGCAGATAAGGGAAGATATAGACAGGGTACAAGTCAGAACAGGAAGCAAGTACCAGAAAGGCAAGGTCAAGTCAAGGCAGAATAAGGTTAGGGCAAGGTCAGGTTTGGAGTGAGGAGCAGAGCAAGATTCAGAATAGGAAGGAAACAGGGTAAGGTCAAGGCAAGGTTAAAGCAAGGAAAGATCAAGGACTGGAACCAGAGTAGGAACAGGCAAGTCAAGACAAGGTTTAAAACTGGACTGGAGCAGAACCGGAAGGGAAAGACAAGGCAGGGTAAACAAGACAAGGTTTAGAGCAAGGCAGGACAAGACAGGGAAGAGTTCAGACAAGACAGGACAAGGCAATTGGGCTAGAGCTGGAACCCTTAGCTAGGGACGATGGCACACTGCTAGTTTGGGAACCAATGCTCAGGCAAGGAGTGTTTTGAGGGCTGGCCTTAAATAGGGCAGAGTCAGCCCTAATTGGCTGACTGAAAACCAATCAGGCTGCTGCTGGGCTGGGGCTGCAAAGGCCAGGTAATATATAGTGAGCAACCTTGCAGGCTACTCACCTGGCAAGACATTGAGCCAGAAACCCAAAGGTCACTGGCTCGAATCCCAGCAGAGCCTGACAGATAAATAGATTATTTTAATATACAGCAAAAAGCAATAATCTCTGTCTGAGTAAATTTTGGGTGGGAACTGGAATAAAATATAAAGAGACAAGCCTCTACTGAGTCTATAATTATTGGGTGTGTATTATCCCAAATGGACTTACCCTTTTACCTGCTTAACCTAGAACATTATGATCATCAGGTCTGGACTGAGATTCAAACCATTTCAGTTACACAGAGACCAAAACAGCCCCCCAGAGCAACAATTAATAGTTAATGCCTATGACATTTTATTGGGGCTCCTCTGACATATGCCAGAATCTACAGAGTCCGCATCTGATTATCATCACGGTTTTTTAAAAGAAAGTTTTTATTTATTTCTTCCATCTTAAACATTCAGATCAGAGATTTATTGATTGTCCATTTGAAAGCAATGTCTCATATCATCACAAGATAACCAGCAAGAGCAACCAGCAAATTATCCATTTTTTTTAGGGAATATAGTAGAGTATGGAAAGGAAGGAAAAGAAGGAGGGCAGGCCATGGGGTAAGTAAGCATCAATACATACAGTATCACCAGGGGCCCACCAAAAACCCTTAGACCAGGGGCCCACTCTAAGGGGCAAATTCACTAAGATGCGAAGTTGCGCCAGGCGCAACTTTGCTGAACTTCGCCACACTTCGCCAGGCGTATTTTACCAGCGCTCCGCAAATTCACTAAAATCCGAAGTTGCGCACAGGGGTAGCGTAAGTTTTCGAAGTTGCGCTAGCGTTAATTCGCCAAGCGCCGCGAAGTTTCGCTAGCGATGGTTCATTTGCATACGGCGCCAAATTCAAATTTCAATGGAGGAACACGTATTAGCACTACAAATGCCTAGAAAACCTTCAAATCAGCAAATAAAATTTTTATTTTGCCCTACACATGTGCCCACTGTCTAGGTAAGTTGCCATGAGTCAGGAAATGTAGGGGGGAAGGAGGGGAGCCCCAAAAATATTTTCGATCTTTTTCAGCCTATCACCCATCATGTAGAAAACACGCCAGCGTTTTTTGGGACTTTTTGACTTTTTTTGAAACAATCCCTATCAACTCTATTGCGCTTCGCCAGGTCTGAGGTGGCGAAGGAAGTGTAGCGTAAAAGGTAGCGTTCAGTACATTGCGCAAGTTAGTGAATTTGCGTAGTTATGTCGCTAGCGAAAATTCGCCTGGCGTAAGGGTGCGAAGTAACACTAGAGAAACTACGCCAGCGTTCGTTAGTGAATTTGCGCAGTAAGAAAAATGCCAAACGCTAGCGAATTAACGCTAGCGTTCGGCGCTTAGTGAATTTGCGCCTTTTTATTATTTTCTTCCTTTACTTACTCAACCTCTATTCTCCTATTCTCTTTTCTTTACATATTATAAGCTATTATTCCATCTATTTAGCCTCTTTATTCTCATAGAAATAGGGAATAACCATGAAATAAGCCAAATATTTAGAAGCAGGAGGGCCCACTGACACCTGTGCCCACCGGGAGTTTTCCTGGTATCCCGGTGGGCCAGTCCAACACTGGATACATATAAGATCACAGGTAATTAGACATTGTCCTGGGGTCATCATCACACTTTATCTAATTGTCATAATTACTCCACCTAAACAAGTTATTTTGAGGCTTCCACGCGTCATCTCTCTTTCTTACTCACCAGGAAGGAGCAGAGGAATATAAATGACACAAAGTAAAAATAAGCGAATTCGCTGCCGCACTCCTTTTCCTTTATTCCGGATCCAATGTCGCACGGCTTTCCACTTAAACAGGATAACATAATCTCGTGCCAAGCTTCGCCGGTGGCACTGCTACAGGGACAGAAAAAGACAGAACAGAATCATGTCAGAAGTCTTACTTACCAACTAAGAAGGAAAGTATAATCTGTTTGTGTTTATGGTTTACTGTCACTTCATTGTATGATAGTAGGGATGCACCGAATCCAGGATTCGGTTCGGGATTCGGCCAGGATTCGGCCTTTTTCAACAGGATTCGGATTCGGCCGAATCCTTGTGCCTGGCCGAACCGAATCCAAATCCTAATTTGCATATGCAAATTAGGGGTGGAGAGGGAAATCGCGTAACTTTTTGTCAGAAAACAAGGAAGTAAAAAAAAATTTCCCCTTCCCACCCCTAATTTGCATATGCAAATTAGGGTTCGGATTCGGTTCAGTATTCGGCCGAATCCTTTGCTTAGGATTCGGGGGTTCGGCCGAATCCAAAATAGTGGATTCGGTGCATCCCTATATGATAGGCTTGTTTTTTGAATGGTATAATCTCACTCACTTAAATAAGTGAATGTAAAATTGATCAGAGTGCTATTCTAAGAATGTTTGTAATGTACATTCATTACTTATAATGTTTTAATTCCAAGATATTAAGGGATACATGTACTGTTAATATGAATGAATTTTGTTACAACAGCGCCACCTGCTGGTCATTTTCCCACCAGTCTGACCACCAAGTAGTCAAGGATTCATGAGCAATTTAAATATATCTTGGGAAAATAGGTCAACTTAGCAATGTTTTGGTGCCGTAGATTGAATTTGCTGGGGGGCCCAGTAACACTGGGAGGCCCATTTATCAAATTCCGTATTTATCTCAATATTTTCTGAAAACAACTCCGACCAAATCCGCACAGGTTTTTTTCTCCTTATTCATCAATACACTTTCCCGAAAATGTTGTTGGCCGGAAAAAATCGTTACAAAAATTAATCTTACGAGATTTTCCCCACGAAAACACAATTATTTTCAGATTTTTGCCCAAAAACAACGAAAGCTACAGATTATTGCACAAAACCAAGTGGAGATATCTTCGGGACTTCTCCCATTGATTTATATGCAACCTCGGCAGGTCTGTGATGTCAGATTTTCAGTTTCTAACTTTTCCCATCCTCGGGGTATAATAAATCCCTAAAGGTTCATGGTTTTTTTTCCCAACAATGTGGATTTTATAGTTAAAAAACACAATTTTTTCTGGTTTTTGCCATTCAGAGTTTAGTAAATAAGCCCATTCGTTACGCCACTGTTCATAACCACTGAAAACAGAACAGATACAATACTATTGCCCAGTTTTGTCTCATTACAATCATTACATACCTTCATTCGTCAGACACTGGTCATAGTAACGACCCTGCTATTGTACGAGGGGCGAATAAGCAGAAAAGAGGGAGAAACTCACCGGAAGAGAAGCATCAGAGCTTGGAAAAAGGTGCGGAAATTATTGTGCTCGGTTATAGCTGTGTCGTCATCTTCTTCATCCAAGGCAATGTTACCAAACACCTGCAAAAAAGGCATGAATGTGGTATAGGGGGGCATAAAGAGGCAATGCCAAGATATGGAGAAAGAGAATTATCAGCGGGGAGGCAAGAAAAAAAGAAATAAAATAATTGTTGGCTGTTACTAATAGCACTACTATGACATTGGTAAAATATAGTCACACAAACACACAGAAGCACTAGTAAAAAAAGAAAAACATGGAGAAACATTTGACTAGGTATATCTGAAATACAATACATAGAAAGAGGACACGCAATCACACATGAGCAGACACACACACACAGACAGATAGTATTCATTCAATAGCCATGTACATGTGAACAAACATGCACAAAATAGAAAGACACACGGACACACACAAACGGGTTCCAGCACGGACCTGCATGCCGATGATGGCATAAATAAAGAACAGCATAGCGATCAGGAGGCAGACGTAGGGTAGAGCCTGTGAGGGGAGAGAGGAGGAGGTAAGAAACGGCCCATCTGGCAGCTCCAACAACTCTGATCCAGAGCCAGTCATCATATGACAAATAAAGAACATTATCAAATTCAACATTCATTCCTCCCTGAAGAGTTCTTTCTAAAACAACCAGGCATCAAGCACCCAGAAACTCTAAGTTCAACTCTAGCCGACTCCTAAAGAGATTAAAGGGATACTGTCATGTGACTTGTGCTCTGATAAACGTCAGTCACTCTTTACTGCGGTACTGCAAGTTGGAGTGATATCACCCCCCTCCATTTCCCCCAGCAGCCTAACAACAGAACAATGGGAAGGTAACCAGATAGCAGCTCCCTGACACAAGATAACAGCTGCCTGGTAGATCTAAGAACAGCACTCAATAGTAAAATCCAGGTCCCACTGAGACACATTCAGTTACATTGAGTAGGAGAAACAACAGCCTGCCAGAAAGCAGTTCCATCCTAAAGTGCTGGCTCTTTCTGAAATCACATGACCAGGCAAAATGACCTGAGATGCACCTACACACCAATATTACAACTAAAAAATACACTTGCTGCTTCAGGAATACAATTTTATATTGTAGAGTGAATTATTTGCAGTGTAAACAGTGTTACATCATAAAAATCATGACAGAATCCTTCAAGTGAATCATCTAGAGACATCCCACATACCAAGTCTCAAGATATCCATCATCCAGAGTGATCCAACCAACACCAGGTAGATCCATCAACCCAGACAGACAGAGCACTCAGTTCTTTATTCAGAGTTATTCCCAAAGAAGTTCATTCAACGTTGCCAGCCAATCTGTGGATCCTCCCTTCTGCTACAGAGCTCACAGCCTCCTCTTTACTTAAAGGGGACCCGTCACCCAAAAAAATTATTCAAAATCCTATTTTATCAGATTAGTCAAGGAAAATGAACTTTAACTACAGTATATAAATTATTTGAATCTTGTTTCCTTCAGTCTGGGATTTCAAAATTATAGCAAGCAGGCAGCAGCCATTTTGGACACTGTTATTAAGACAAGACTTGTATCATCTCAGAATCTTGTTTGTGCACCAGAATGGGGGACCTGATGTCCATCCCCATGTCCTGACTACACAATTACCTGTATATGGTAAAGAGAACTGGGGGAATGTGGGGAGAGCAGTGACATGTAGGAAGTGCTGAATTGAAAGTGAAAGTAATTGTCTGCCCCGCCTCTATGCCACGGGCATAGAGGAGGGGCAGACAATATTTGATTGACAGCTGAGATTTTTAAATGAGTTTACAACAGCTATGAATGCTTTAATAAAAAATAGAAATTGGATTTCATGTTTAATTTGAAAAGGACTTTTATCTAACAGATTTTTGTGTCTGGGTGACAGGTCCACTTTAAGTTGTAGCTAGGGGGCAGATTCACCGAACGCTGGCGAAGTATCGCTATCGTTACTGCGGCAAGCAAAGCAAAGTTGCGCTAGCATTGCATACCGTGGGAAGTTAAAGTTGAATGGACGTATATGTTGCAGCAAATACATTACATTACACAAGCCTGGGAAGCCTTAATAAAATAAAATAAAGTTGTTATATTGCCCTACACACGAGCCCACTGTATAGTTTATGTGCCATATGTTAGGAAATGTAGGGGGGAAGCGGGGTACCCTAAAACATTTACGATCTCTTGCAGCCTATCACCCTGAAAAATGAAAAGTCGCCAATGTTTTTTGGGACTTAGAAAAATTTTCAACTATTTTTTGAGGAAGTCCTATCTACTCTATTGCACTTCGCCTGATCTGTGGTGGCGAAGGCAAGTCTGGCGCAAGAGGTAAGGTTTAGTAAACTCCGCATCTTAGTGAATTTGCACAGTTACATCCCTTCGGCAGAGCGCAACTTTGCCAGGTATAAGGGAGCGAATTACTTTCGCTAGCGAAGTTACGCCTGCGCCCCTTAGTAAATCGGAGAAGTAACGATATTATTTCAAGCTGGCGAATTTTCACTAATGTTAGTTAGGGATGCACCGAATCCAGGATTCGGTTCGGGATTCGGCCAGGATTCGGCCTTTTTCAACAGGATTCGGATTCGGCCGAATCCTTGTGCCTGGCCGAACCGAATCCAAATCCTAATTTGCATATGCAAATTAGGGGTGGAGAGGGAAATCGCGTAACTTTTTGTCAGAAAACAAGGAAGTAAAAAAAAATTTCCCCTTCCCACCCCTAATTTGCATATGCAAATTAGGGTTCGGATTCGGTTCAGTATTCGGCCGAATCCTTTACTTAGGATTCGGGGGTTCGGCCGAATCCAAAATAGTGGATTCGGTGCATCCCTAATGTTAGTCACTTCGCCCTTTAGTAAATCTGCCCCTAGGGATGAGTGAATTTTTTCGCCGTGGAAAATGACGCCCATAGACATTAATGGGAGGGAAAAAAAGTCACTCAAAAAAAAATTTGCATAAAAAACATTTGTTGGCTGTAGACGTTGGCAAATTTTCACCGGTGGCCAATTTTTAGGGGTAACGGGTTAAATTCGCCCATCCCTAGGTAACTCAATGAAGCCTAAATATTGGATATTCTCACCCTATATTTTACCTAATAATTTATTTAGTGGAAAAGGAAATATGTTATTGGTCATACGAAAAGAAACAAAAAATATCATCAATGCCTAAAATATCTGCTGAAAGCCAACCTGTGTAGCATTTCAGAACCCTGGAACGGACCAGAAAAGTCCAATAAATATTCAACAACAATCTCAAAAGCAGCACAACCCAAGTTATACATTCAATAAGTATTCGCTATGTTTTTTGGAGTGTTTCTCACCAGTAGGGATGGGCGAATTTTTTTGTATGGAGACGTGCGTCAAAAAAAAAAGACGAGCGACAAAATAATTTCGCCGCGCAACAATTTTTTTTTGACGCCCATAGACTTTAATGGGCGTCTGCGACATTTCGCCGGCGGCGAATTTTTGGCGAAACGAAACGGGTCAAATTCGCCCATCCCTGCTCACCAGTACATATCTGGGGCCAAGAAGCGCAATTCTACAGTTGAATTGAATTAACGGTTCCAACACTTCAGCTTGCCAACTTCTGAATATTACAGTCCTGCTTTATATTCAGAACTGACAAATGTTAAACTTGTTAGGGGAGGGATTTGAGAGGGAATTTCCAACGATTCCAGGACGACATATTTATAAAAGATAATTGTGTTTCTAAATAAAAGTGAGACACATTATGCTTTGCTTTCCTTTATGTCATTCTGAATCGTGTTCCAGATGCTTTGTGATGATGGTTGCCACTCTGCAACAGTACATTTAAAGCTCCTGCTCCTTAAAGGGGAACTAAAGTGTAAAATAGAATAAGGCTTACTAAACATAAACATGAACTTACTGCCTAATCAAACAAATGATTTATGTTTTCAAAGTTGGCCGCAGGGCATCATAATCTTGTAACTTTTTTATACATCTTTGCAAGACCAAGACTACACATGTGCTCAGTGTGGTCTAGGCTGCTGTTGGAAGGGTTAAGCTTAGGGATCGTCATAAATTATCAAAACTGCACAAGTCAAATAATTTCTGCCATAGAAACTGATACAGCAAGACTGATTAATAATCAGAATATACAGACTGCACTTGGTCTGCGGGTACAAATCTCTACACGGTCGCCGGCTGCTCTACAGGGAAACAAACAAAGCTGCTCAAGTTCTGGTGGGGGCTCCCCCCGCTGTTTAAAAGGATGATTGTTTCCTTGCAGAGCAGTTAGGGACCGTCTGAAGTTTCCTATCCGCAGCAGTCAAGTAAAACAAAGGGAGAATTTCACTGCATATAGTCAGGCTTTTAATAAAAATGGTACACATTTTTTAATTAAAGTAAATTGGAGATATATTTACTTTTCATTTTATTTTTTTGCCTTTACATCCCCTTTAAGATTTTATCAGCTGTCTCTTCCTTTTCCTGAGTCTGCGCCTGACAGGGTGCTGCTATGGCATCTGTTTCCTTGCAGGATGCTCCACTTGACCCCAGGAAACAGAAAGCCTCTTCTTGATCCTATCATTTTAGGTTCCTCCCTCTGCCTTTGCGATCTTCCTACCAGCTCTGTGCTATGCAGGATCCTTCTCCTATGCCTAAGCCTTTTTAGATCCTGCTTTAAAGTCATGCTTTTCCTTTGCAACATCTTAATGCCAAAATCCTTTACTGAGTCCTCCTCCCAACTGTGTACCCTGCTATGACTGAGTGTCCTAGTGACACGAAACGCGTTAGGCGTAAGATGTTTATATAAATAAGATTTTTTAACTTTTACTCATTATCAGTCTGATCTATATGTGACCTACTAGAGTGCCTTGCTCCAACATTTCTTTATCTACATACAGATTGTCCACTCCCTTTGAGCTGAGGGCCTGGGGCAGGAGCACCTGGGCCGCCTACTTAACTTAGTGAGAGACTCCATTGGCGAAGTGTTATGCTTGAACATATATATTTGGCTTACCCTGCAACTGAGGCCATGATTTGTTCCTCCATATGAATGCATCCTGCTCCAGACATTATACCATACTACTTGCTACTTTTCCCACTGGGATATTTTTTTAATACCGGATTCTGATTCTGTGAATTGCTGTATCTTTGCTTAAAGGAGAAGGAAAGCTACCGAAGCAGTTTATTGCCAATAGATTAGCCACAATAGTGCAAGCTATAACACTATATTTATTCTGTAGAATGTTTTACCATACCTGTATAAACAGATCTAGACACTGTCTCTGTTTATTTAGGATAGCAGCTGCCATATTAGCTTGGTGTGACATCACTTCCTGCCTGAGTTTCTCCCTGCTCACTCATAGCTCTGGGCTCGGATTACAGCAGGGAGGGGAGGAGGGAGGGGAGAGGAGCAAACTGAGCATGCTCAAGCCCTAGCCCTGGTGGTTTCAGCTGAAAACAGGAATTCTGATACAGAAGCCCATGAGTACACAATAGAAGGAAAGAAATGTGGTGTTTCTTTTGACAGAGGACTCAGAGCAGAATTACTTTGAGGGGTTACTGGTGTATTTATATAGACCTTTCTGATAAAGCTTACTTAGTTTTAAACTTTCCTTTTCCTTTAATGCCTCCTACACTCTCCACAAAATTTTCTTAATCGTTTTTAATGACTTCTACATCTAAGACTAAATGTGTCTATTGCATTTACAAACCTTGCTCCATTTACAAACTGCGCTCTAGATTACCTGTCTCCTCTGACCAATATGATTTTATTCTGCCATTGGACATTCTTCAGTGTGAACTCCGCTACAGTACATCTGTTCTCTAGTTTGTTAGCCAGTGCTTTGTGTGGTTGGCCTTACTCTCCACTCAAGAGTTCTACCAGTTCTAGTTTGAGGTCAGTCCAACCAGTTCTGTCGGACTCTAAAACCAGTCTTAGCCTCATAACAATATGATTTAGTTGTCATGCTCAGCATTTCTTCAGCATTATCTTGTGCAGGTTCTTCTTCTTAGATGATGTTGAGTCCAGTTGTCATTGCTTCCTTATTTTATGTCTTACCTGATCTTTTGTTTAGATGGTCCCATTCTCTTGTTCTACCTCTGAATTCAGATGATTAAGCCTAGAGATTAAACTGACTGCTTCTGGAACCCAGCATAAATAAGGGAGGACCCATCAGTCATCCAAAAATACCCCTGCAAAGCCCCTTAAAAAATCACCAGCAATATAGGATAATATATAGGGTGAATATCACCCCACTGAGACTGAAATCTATGGGTAAGAGGTCAATCTCCAGATGCTGGGTTCTTCCACCTACTAGGGGCATGTCCTGTTGTATACAACTATTGGTCCAAAGTGGTAAAATACCTCAACAAACAAATCCTGTTCCCTTGGACCTTAACCCCAGAAGCATGTTTATTAGGCCTAGTAGATTACATAGTTCCCTTGAACAAAACCAGAACCCTGCTCAGAACATTATGCTTTATGCTAAGAAGCTAGTTGCAATCAAGTGGATGAGCCCCCAACCACTGACTACTCAACAATGGGTGCAACTAATAAACAACAAACTGCCGTTGTTAAGTTAACCTAAATAGCCAGATGTTGCCCCCAAAAATTCAAGAAGGTATGGGACCCATGGTTGGAGGCCAACCCAGAGGCAGAACTTCAGGTCTAATAATACTAATCAACAATGGGCATCATTCCAAAGCCATCCGTTGGTTTTCTACCACAAGCTTTGACCATATCCATATTTGTGGCTTGCTGTAACATTGTGATGTCAATGACCCTCATTCTGTAACTGTCATAGCAATGCCTGCTTTTTGTTGAAGTTATGTTTTTGTTGTGTTGCGGAGAAAATGGAAAATAAAAACAAACAAAAAAACCCCCTCAGAACTGACGGTCTAGCAAAAGCTGGAAAAAACAAGCAAATATCCAATAAACCCTTACTGTCTAACATTCACTAAATATCTCCAAAATAACACAATGCCTATCATCATTTAAAGGAGAACTAAAGCCTAACTAAAGAAGTAGGCTAGAAATGTTGTGCCACATTCATCTTAAAGTTCTCCTTTACGATTAAGGGGGTTCTTTATCAAAAATCCAAAACATACTCATTATTTTCTGAAATCTACTCTGACCAAATCTGCACGGGTTATTTCCACTAATTTATCAATACATTTTACCGAAAATTTCCTGTGTGGGCAAAAACGAAAAATTCGAATCATACAATTGTTTTGAATTTTCCGGCCACAGAATTGCACGTAACCCAGTACAGATGAGGATATCTTTGGGTCCTCTCCCATTGACTTATACACAGCCTCGGCAGGTCTGAGATGTAGGATTGTCGGATTCTGACTTTTTCCATCCTATATCCCAAAAAAATTCGCCTAACTAAAGAAGTAGGCTAGAAATGTTGTGCCACATTCATTTTAGGCAGTAGTTCTCCTTTAAGATAAAGGGGGTTATTTATCAAAATCCAAAACTATCTCATTATTTTCTGAAATCTACTCTGAACTAATCGGCCCGGGTTATTTCCTCTTAGTTATCAATACATTTTACTGAAAATTTCCGGTGCAAGAAAAAAACTAAGAGAAATATTGAAAAATTCGAATCATACAAATATTTTGGATTTTCCGGCCAAAACCCACAAAATCTTTGGATTATTGCACGAAACCCAGTGCAGATCAGGATATCTTTGGGTCCTCTCCCATTGACTTATAAACAGCCTCGGCAAGTCTGAGATAATGGATTTTTCGGATTCTGACTTTCCATCCTCGTGGTATAATAAATCCTGAAAAAAGGTGCGTTTTTTTTCACTAAATATTTGGATTTTATAGTCACAAAGCTCGAATTTGTCGAGTTTTTGCATTCAGACTTTAATAAATAACCCCCTAAGGGTACACCAAACAGTTTTAAAGCTAACAGGCTCCCAGGATCTAGAGGCATTCAACAACACTCCCCCTCTATCAAGAATGTGCAAATATGCAACAGCATTATAATCCACAGAATTCAAAAAGAGGTCAGCCTGAAGCTATAAGGCTTGTATAAAGATACGGCACAAAGAACACCGAACAACAACCATAATGATCTCACAGACTATGGACTAACTGAAAGACACAGCACTTGGCATTTCGAATTTCTAAAATAACGCCAAGGGGACCATTAATCATGAAGACAGCAACATAGAAACCTCAGTTAAAGGGATACTGTCATGGGAAAACATCATCAGTTAATAGTGCTGCAGAATTCTGCACTGAAATCCGTTTCTCAAAAATGTCCAGATTTAATGTTGAATTCTGGACATATTGTTAGTTTCCCAGATGCTCCCAGTCATGTGACTTGTGCTCTGATAAGCCTCAATCACTCTATACTGCTGTACTGCAAGTTGGAGTGATATCACCCCCTCCCTTTCCCCCCCAATACAATAGCACCATACCTCCAGACCAAACAAACATGTATAGAATGGACACTATCATCACATTATTGTAAATGTCACACCCCATTGCTTGAATAATGTTCTGCAGTACTGCTCATTTGCCACCTTTCCATTAGTTTCCAAAACTCTTCGCTATCGCATTTTTAAAACAGATCTATTAATTTCTCCACTATAAATAAGAGCATGTCCGACTCTTCCAGGCAGACAATCAATGTTTTTGCCCTGACTTTTGGCACCCAAAGTGCAATGAAATAAAAATGTGTCTTGAACGTTTCTAAAACATGATTACGCTGCTCTTTAATGTACGGACGCAAGGAGATTAACAAGATTAAAAAAAGAAATCCGCTTCTGCAAGCAGAAAAATAGGAAACGGTAAGTCATATTCATCGAAAAATGAACACACTAAATGAGTTAGTTAAAGTCGCCAGTGTTTTAAGGATTAAATAAATGCTGTGTTGGATGAGAGACCCCCTTCAATTAGAGAAAACAAATGTCCACAATAAAAGCACAAAGATCTCTGATTCCAGAAACAACTTGAAAGCAGCAGAAAATCTACACAGTAAAACATCAAACAACACAAATACAACTTATTAAGTGTTCGAGAAAACATTTAAACGGCCTTTAAAGGAGAAGGAAAGCTCCAAGACAGTTTATTGCCAATAGATTAGCCACAATAGTGCAAGCTAGAACACTATATTTATTCTGCAGAATGCTTTACCATACCTGAGTAAACAGCATAGACACTGTCTCTGTTTGTTTAGGATAGAAGCTGCCATATATGCTTGGTGTGACATCACTTCCTGCCTGAGCCTGCTTACTAACAGCTCTGAGCTCAGATTACAGTAGGGATGGGAGGAGGGAGGGGGAGAGGAGCAAACTGAGCATGCTCAAGGCCGTGCCCTGGAGGTTTAAGCTGAAAACAGGAAGTCTGATACAGAAGCCCATGTGTACACAATAAAAGCAAAGAAATGTGGTGTTTCTTTTGACAGAGGACTCAGAGCAGCATTACTTTGAGGGTTTACTGATGTATTTATATAGACCTTTCTGATAAAGCTTACTTAATTTTAGCCTTTCCTTCTCCTTTAAGTTAACTTTTAGTATGCTATAGAGTGGCCAATTTGAAGCAACTTTTCAATTGGCCTTCTTTATTTTTTTTTAATTATTTGCCTTGTTCTTCTGACTTTTTCCATTTTTCAAATGGGGGTCACTGACCCCATCTAAAAAAACAAATGCTCTGTAAGGCTACAAATGTATCGGCATTGCTACTTTTTATTAGGGATGCACCGAATCCAGGATTCGGTTCGGGATTCGGCCAGGATTCTGCCTTTTTCAACAGGATTCGGCCGAATCCTTGTGCCTGGCCGAACCGAATCCAAATCCTAATTTGCATGCAAATTAGGGGTGGAGAGGGAAATCGCGTGACTTTTTGTCAGAAAACAAGGAAGTAAAAAAAAATTTCCCCTTCCCACCGCTAATTTGCATATGCAATTTAGGGTTCGGATTCGGTTCGGTATTCGGCCGAATCCTTTGCTTAGGATTCGGGGGTTCGGCCGAATCCAAAATAGTGGATTCGGTGCATCCCTACTTTTTATTACTTATCTCCTTTATATATTTCAGTATCTTATTTAAATAAGGTGCATGGTTGCTAGGGTAATTTAAACCCTAGCAACCAGACTACTGAAACTGCAAACTGAAGAGCTGCTGAATAAAAAGTTAAATAAACCACAAATAATAAAAAATAAAAACCAACTGCAAATTGTCTCAGAATATCACTCTCTACATCACACTAACAGTTAACTTAAAGGTCAACAACCCTTTTAACGAGCATCACAGCTAATATACAAAGAAAACCAAACCATTTGCTACAACTATCTTCAAAACATCAGAACACTGAACATTTCTAACATACACAAATATCTGTGGAATTACCTAAATCTAGAGAGGACAAATAAGTACCCAACATTCAGAGAGAACCAAGAAACATTATTCCGGTGTAAGCTACTAAAATAAATATTAAGGGGCAGATTTATCAAGGGTCGAATTTCCAAGTACAAAAAACTTCGAAATTCGACCATCGAATTAAAAAACTTCGAATTCGAATATCGATTATCGACCAATTCGAACAATATTAGCGTACGATTGAATGATTTTTATTCGATGTGTAAAGACTTAGAAAAATGTTGTAGAAGGTCCCCATAGGCTAACATAGCACTTCGGGCGGTTTAATTTGGCGAAGTATTGAAGTCAAAGTTTTTTTAAAGAGACAGTACTTCGATTATCGAATGGTCGAATATTCAAACTGAAGTCGAAGTAAATTCGAAGTCGTAGAATCCTATCGATGGTCGAAGTATCCAAAAAATTCCAAAGAATTTTTTTCTTCGAAAATTCCCTCTAATTCACTTCGACCCTTAGTAAATCTGCCCCTAAGCGTTAACAATCAGGTTCTCAACCTTTAAGAGATATTGGTAAGTTGTCCAGCCAAAACAAAGACGTAGAAAAAAAAAATCAGTTCCTAGAAATCAGCAGACAAGTCGATCTGTCCAGCACAAATCTATCAACCACAGAGAAGAATCCCACATATGGATCGTACTTGCAAATATTCTGAGGACAATTAAAACAAAGACTTTCTGAATAATGTCAGTTTTCATTTATCAATCACTTATCAAAAATATATTCTGAGTGACACATTTATTTTTGAGTTGTGTTTTCCATGACAGTTTTCAAGTTTCTTGTTTGCTTTTTTTAAAAAAATTTGAATTGCTCGAGATTTCCTATACCCCAACCCTGGAAATAGCTTGAATCTGAAAAGAAACCACCTAAAACCTGTCAAGGTCATGTAGGAGTCAATGGCAGAGGTCCCTTGAACCATCTGAAGATGTTAACAGCCCCCATGATGTTCGAGTTTTTATTCAGAGGGTTTTGCCCGAAAACATGAATAATTCAAGGGATTTCAGTTTTTTCCCACCGAAAACTCAATTAATTCAAGTTTTCTGGTTTCGCACCTCGAACTCCCAGAATCTGTTTTTTGCCATTCGAGTTTTTTCTTAAATAAGATATCATTTGAATTGTGAGTTCATTCGAGGTATTAATAACTCTAACACTCGACCTTTGATGAATAACCCCCATAAACGATGAACTAGAAGAATGGCGTCACATAAATGAATTACCAGAAGAGACGTCCAAAAAGCAACACTTGGCCAATAGTGAAGATTCCTTGGTGTCATCTTTAAATACCTCCCATTCACTTAAAAAGTTTATTTATACATAAGTTTATTTGTACATAAGTCAAAGAAGAAACAAAGAGATTTCCCAACATTCAGCACATCGCTAAAAGTAACCCGTACTCGGCGTTCTACTGAATGATATCCTGTCTTCTACCAAACCTAAAAGAGCAATGATCAAATCACTCACCTCCATTATTTTATGGTCTAGCAAATTCTCAAGAAGATCAACAATTCACAAAGGCTGAGCACGGAACATTTATATAGTGATCGACCAAACTCCCAAGATCAGGAAGCAAAGGAAGCAATCAGAACTCACAAGGACTCAACACCATCTATTTTCTAGTTGTCATCCAAATGTCCAAGGGCAACACTGAATCCCCACAACCAGCCTACTGTAGAGCAGTGATCCCCAACCAGTTGCTCACCAACCCCTTGGATGTTGCTTCCAGTGGCCTCAAAGCAGGGGCTTATTTTTGAATTCCAGGCTTGGAGGCAAGTTTTGGTTGCAAAAAAACCAAGTGTACTGCCAAACTAACCTTCTTGTAGGCTTATAGCTCACATAGGGGCTTCCAAATTACCAGTAACAACAATAACAGCCCTTGTTTTGCACCACCCAAGAACTCTTTTCATGCTTGCGTTGCTCCCCAACTCTTTTTACATCTGAATATTGGTCTTTATGGTTAAAGAAGGTTGGGGACCCCTGCTCTGGAGTCTACTTATCTACCACACATCCAAGATCCAGAGAAATCGCAAACATATCATAGACAAATACTATATAAATATTTTTTAATTCTCGGAATTAGATCCTTCAAACTAATCTTCCATTAGAGATAAAATCCAAGGATTCAACAGTGTTTATCTTATTGGGAAATCAAGATCAACCAACGAACTAGTTGCCTGTACATAATATTAAACATTCATTCAATAACCCAACAGGTTCACAAATACGGACAGCACCCAGGAACTAAATTTATTATACATTACATAACCACAACCCAGAACAATGAACACCAAGGAAAGTTCTCTCTATGTGAAACCGTTGCATAAAGAGAATATATCCAAAAGTAGTTGACTGATCAAGCTTAATAGAATTATACTAGAGTTGGTGCAACAAAGAAACTGACCTTAAAGGATTGGACAAAGGTCCACAGTAGAATCCGAATGGTGTATCCCTGCCGCAGAAGTTTAATAAGACGGGCAGCTCTGAAGAGACGCAAGAAGCTGAGGTTGATGAAGCTGTCCTGGAAAGCACAAGACATGGTAGGGTATATAGGGAAGAGAGTGAAAGGGAGGAAATAAGAGTTAGTAATGTCAGATAAAGCACTAGCTTCTCAACTTTAAAATTATGACTAGAAAAACCAGATCCTGTGAAATTAAGGCAAGAACCAGATGTTCTACTTTCTGCCCCGTGTCCTTCCACAGTAACTGAGTATCAACAACACCGAAGCTGTGGAAGTCTGGTCAGGCAGAAGAGCAGAGGGACCTTATTTTAAAACGAATGTAATAATATTTATGTATGTGTTTGTCTGTTCTTGCTGGCACATTTCTTGAGAGTGGCATTTCTTTTATGGCGGTTAAACGAAAGAGATGCTGACAGAGGTACAACCTTGAGATTCCTTTCACCCTGGCTAATGTACTTAATTTATTTATCTGTTTGGGAAACAAGAAACAGACCAAATGCACTGTATTTGGAACAAGCAACAGTAGTGTTTGGCACATGCATAAGCGTGGAGATTTCACCCCTCTTACATGAATTTGTACATACTGTATATAATGGACAATGGGATCAGGAACAGGGGCGTAACTATAGAAGAAGCAGACCCTGCAGCTGCAGGGGGGCGGCTAGGAGGTATAGGGGCCCCATGAGGCCCTAATTCATATACCGTATATACTCGAGTATAAGCCGTCCCGAGTATAAGCCGAGATACCTAATTTTACCTCCAAAAACTGGTATAGATTATTGACTCGAGTATAAGCCTAGGGTGAGAAATGCAGCAGCTTCTGGTAAGTTTCAATCAAAAAATTGAGGGTTTCTGCTCCCATTGGAGGTGCCAGCGTCTCGTTTTTGGATGCCGGCGAATATTCATGGAGACTATTCTTGAACGCCAGCGATTATTCTTAGAAGCCTGCGACTATTCTTAGAAGCCTGCGACTATTCTTGGAAGCCTGCGACTATTCTTAGACGCCGGCGACAGTTTTTGCGATTGACCCGGGTATAAGCCGAAGTTGAGTTTTTCAGCATATTTTGGGGGCTGAAAAACTCGGCTTATACTCGAGTATATACGGTACAGTTTCAATAAATATTGGTAAAACAAGTAAACCTTTAGAAACTTTGTGGGCCGGAAAAATTCGCTGTGGGGCCCAGTAATATGTAGTTACGCCACTGATCAAGTGGTATGTTGCTTTGCATGCTATTTTTTATGAACTTCCAAAATCTAAACACAGAATAATTTTTTTTTAAGATTTTGCACCAGTGCCCAGGTCCTTCAGCTGCATCACTGCCACTTGCCATAACATACCAGTCCCCGATATTCTGCCCGGAACTGCAGAGTTGTGCAGTAGTCTTGGTTGTGCCGTCTTTCTGTTCCCAGCATGGCCCAGAAGCAGTGCACATACATCTGGTCTCCAATATTTGCAGTTCTGGAGCAAGCAGTTGCAGTTGAGGGAGCCTGTGCACTGATATAAAAACTATAAAGCTGACAGTTGGGGCTTTACTTCCCTAAATTATCCTCATATTTTTGCACGGCTTGAAGAAATGTCTCCCTAGCATGAAGGGGCAAAGAGAAAAATAATAACACTAAGGGGCACATTTACTATGGGTCGAATATCGAGGGTTAATAAACCCTCGAATTCGACCCTCGGAGTAAAATCTTACGAATTCGAATATCGAATTCGAAGGATTTACCGCAAATCCTGTGATCGATCGAAGGAAAAATCGTTCGATCAAATGATGAAATCCTTTGAATCGAACGATTTCTTCGATCCCCATAGGCTAACATTGTGCCTCGGTAGGTTTAAACTGTCGAAGTATGTAGTCGAAGTATTTTTTAAAGAGACAGTACTTCGACTATCGAATGGTCGAATAGTGGAACGATTTTTAGTTCGAATCCTTCTAATCGAAGTCGAAGTTGTAGTCGAAGGTCGTAGTAGCCTATTCGATGGTCGAAGTACCCAAAAAAATACTTCGAAATTCTACGTTTTTTTACTTCGTATCCTTCACTCGAGCTTAGTAAATGTGCCCCTAAAATCTTTCTGCTGACACAGAAAGTGTCTCTCTGCAACTTTCCAAGGTTTCTATTTTGTAATTGAAAACTAGAGAATTATTAATGAATGCAACTGTCCTTATTCAATTTGCTTATAGTTAGACTAAAACAATACATGACATACACAACATCATTGTTGTTGGGATAACTTCAAACGTAAAAAGAAACCATCGAAATCCACTCAACTGTGGTTAATAATTCTGTGAGTTCCTCAACCTAACATTTATTTTACAGCCGCAAACAACATCAACCCATGCTGCAAGTCACTGAGAGATTTCACCTGCTCTGATTGGCTGATTCCAGCAAGGGTCAGCAATTTGCAATGGGCTGCTTGCATACAGCATGGCTGACCTGCTTGCAGCAGGGGAAAAAATTAGATAAGTCATTATAGGGTGATCTGTAGAAGTGTTATGGCTAGTCTGAGATTTTCTATAATGCTCAAATAAAACCAAAGGGTTGTCACTGCTCTTAAAAAGAGGGATACAAAAATAACTGGGAAAGGAAAACTGGTCTCTGTTTGAGGTAACCCATAAGCTGCTAGTGTTTGGCCAGGACAAGGCAACATGCAGAGCAAGAAGCACATACAAAGGGTTGCATGCAATGAGGGTAGGAAATATATATATATAGTTATATATATAAGCAGAAGGTGTCAGGTGTATAACAAATACAATTGGGAAAGAGAAGAAAGAACAGAACAAGGGTAAGTGAGTTTATCAGTGTGAACTGTTGTTGTGTTACTGTTTCAAGGTTTTCCTATATCCCGGTCATGATACATATAGAACTGGTATGTCTTAGTCACCAGGACAAGTTAAGTGGCTTCTTCAGTTCAACAGTTAAAATGAAGAAGACACTCAGATGAGTGGTAATACGTTTTCAAGATGACTCTGTACGTCTACTTGACTTACCACTATTAGACGTAGATGTCACATTAAGGGCCAGATTCAGTCTCATGTGAAAATTATTACAATTTTACAGTTTATCAAGTGAAATCCTATGGGCCAGATTTAATTTTGGGCAAAAAAGAAAAGTTTCTCCTAATTTAGTTCCAGATGTTTTCCCTTAGACCTCAATAGAGTTTTCATGTGATGAACTGGGAGATAAGATTTTCTCCTTGAATTGAGTCTGGCTCTATGGGAAAATCTGGAATTGTCTTAGGAGATAAGCTTTTCTCACTTGATAAACCATAAAACTAAGGTTTTCTAATGGAATTGAGTCTGGCCTGTTGTTTTGCCAAGGAGTTCTGAAGAGAAAAAAAAGGATGGATGCAAGGAGATGATGGGCTGGAATGGAATGAAAGAGATTTGTATAAGATATAATAGATAAGGAGATTATGAATGGTTCACAGAATGGGTGTAAGGGCGGAGACACGCTCAGATTTGAGAGCGACAAATCACCAGCGGAATGGCAATTTGGAAAACGAAGCGCTCCGAGTGCTATCCTGTCGGTGTTTTAAATTATAGCCAGCGGGATGCAGTTCGGGGAGATTAGTCACCCTAAAGAAGATCCGATTTATAGCCGGGCGACTAAATCTCCCCAAATCTTCGCGTCTGCCCTTCAGGGCCGGGCCAAGGGGTGGGCAGAGTAGGCACATGCCTAGGGTGCAAAGCTGGGGGGGGCGCCAGGCATGTACCTCCTCTGTCACCAACCCCCAGTCTGTTACCATCTCTGCCCGACTCTCTCTGCCAGTTTCTTCTTTCTGCGCTCCTGCGCATGCGAGAATTGGCGATTGCGTGTGGTCTCCTGTCTGGCAGATCGTTTCTGCCCTTTTCCTCTTTCTGCACATGCGCAGTAGCACAGAAAGAAGAAAAGGGCAGACACGGTCAGGCAGAGAGGGGACAGCACGCGAGCGCCAATTTGCGCATACGCACTCACGCTGAGCCGGCACCGCGTCGGCCCGACTTGCCTAGGGGGTTATTTACTAAACTCTGTTTTTTTTTGGTCAGGCAAAAACAAATCTAATTTTTAGAGGAAAAAAAACTTGAATTCTTCCAGGTTTATTATACCACTATGCTGTAAAAAGCTCTAATCCATAAATCCGCCATCTCAGACCCATCAAGGTCATGTATAAGTCAATGGGAGATGTCCCTATCCAAATTGGAAGATATTGTGGTTTAGCGTTATATTGAGGTTTTCAGGCAAAAATCCGAAAAATCATACGATTCAGGAAAAAAGTAAGATTCGGGTTTTCATATAATTTTATTGAGTTTTTTCCCAATATGATTTATTCAAGTTATTTTATTAATAAAATGGGAATCTTTTTTTATTTAACATATGAGATAAAATCAGATTTTAATAAATACCCCCTGAAGAGAGAGAATATGGACAAGAGTAGACCAAGATAATGAGCTAGAAGACATAGAATAATTCTAGGTATGTATGAAAGTTTCAGAAAGACAGAAAGAAGAAAGAGAAAGAAAAGAAAGTTTGATGAGAAAAACAACGGAAGACAGTAACAGAAGCTGGAAGAAGAATGAGAAGTGTGATTGAGCAAGAAGAGTGTGATTATCTACAAACAGAAAAATAAAAGGTGGGTAAAGAAGGGAATTCGAGGTAGTAGATAAATATTTGGAGGTGTCTAAAGGTATTATGGGATTGTGGGAAGTTGGGGAGCTCAGTGCACAGCCTCTGACATGCAGCCAGTAATGTTTATGCATTAGGTCATAAATTACAAACCAACCGGGTTCTGCGATGCAGTTGTAGATGGAGGAGATTGCGGCAAGAATTGTGCGTGGGATCAGGTGGGGGTTTTTGGAGAGGAGGAAGGAAGGAATAGGGAAAAGGGGTGTAGTTGGCATGAAGACATAGACCAGTTTCATGGATGGACACATGAGATTCATAGTGCATTTTGGTAATTTTTTGCCGAGGGCCCATAATATCAGAGAGACAGAGAGAGAAAGAAAGAGAGAAAGACATGAAAAAGACAAGGCAGAGATACGGTTATCATTACAGAGGAGAGAGAGAGTCTCATGGACATTGTACCACCCTTTTATTGGGAATATCAAATGTCCCCCCACACTCAACAATCACAAGAGTCACCGGCCACATAGAAACTCACACAGTTCTGTACCATGTTCATCCAACACATGTATTTTACACCGTACCATACTCTCAACAATGTGATCACTGAATTCTTTACATTTCTTTAAGTGGGAAAAATTAAAACAATTTTATAGACAGTTGTTACAATGGTGTTCCCTCGATGCTTCAGTTAAAGTTACAATTACAAAGAAGGTGCATTAAGTTCAATTGACTGCACATTCAAAAAAGTTTACCTGGTGACAAGCAAGAGTGCTGCTAAACAAGGGAGGCTGGATCAAAGGGGGGTTTAAGCTCCCCTTTGATGCTCAATGTTTACAATTGGACCACTAGATGAATATACAGTATTTAGAGCAAAATGATGTCACCACACTGATCTTAAAGGAAACATAGATTAGTCAACTGAACGGATGAAAGCGTTGGTCACAAAACAACGATCTTCATTTAGGACACATGAAGAAATAAATATTATCCCTCTCTTGTAAAGGAGGCATATTGTTCCTTTAATAACTCTCTTGTGTAAGGAAACAGTAAGGTAGAGGGCAATGGAATTTGGTCTCTCAAATAGGACCCAGCAGTGTCTTATAGCATTCAGCATGTCTTTCTTCTTTCCAAAATTAGAAGAGTTTGGGAGATAGCCCAAAAGGGCAAGCAAAGGTCCAGACTAGGATAAGGGGAAGCACAACTAGAAACAGCCAAAGGTCAAAGGTGGTGGCACAGGATCAAGGCTGAAGGACAGGCTGGGGTCATCAGAAGAGAGAGGAAACTATACAAATAAGATAGTGTTAATTATAAGAAACCAGCACAGAGCGGAGGCAGCTTGTATTTACAGTCAACTAACTGATTGCATAAGTAGTAGGTGGAAATAATTAGATCAGCTCATTTGCTTGGTTAAAAAGAAGAAGCAAAAACGAAAAAAAAATAGGGACAGAAACCAAAGCAGCAGTCATAAAGGGAAAGGGCAGCACCTCCTGCTGGCAGGGAGAGCAAATAAAGAATCCTAACAGATTCTAATCTCAGGAAAAACCTCTAAATACTCCCCAAGACCTCTAGGTCAGGCAAGACTGGTTGTCCAGTGCAGAAAAGCAAAGTATGGGGTTTCCCAAGCAAGTCACAGGGGGCATTAGTTCACGTGGACAGGGTAGTAATGATCTCAACCCAAATGCAAGTTATGAGGGACATCAAGCTCCCAGGGCAACAGAAACCTCAGGCTAGATCAATGACAGGACCACATAGGTGATATAAGGTAGTAAAGGCTTGCTTGTGAACGAGGAGAATGCACTCAAGTTGGAACTAGGATCTTAGCAATCGCAGGCCCAACACAGAATCATGGAAAGATATAGGATGGATAAACTTGCTGCAAGGTAGAGAAGATAAAAGAATCTATACTCGTGGGTTGCACAGTGCAGTCCCAGCACACCCCCCCCCGCCTCAGCATGAGACATAGTGTGGGGATAACGGCAAATTGTCCATCAAAGTGTTCACCTAAAAAGGTACAACCATCTTACCTGGATAATACTTGAACTGGGAACTGGCACTTACAATATATGACAATATCACACACTGTAGCTTACAGCACTTAATACCCCTCCATATTGTGTCTGTAAGTTACTCTCCCATTTAGACTGTAAGGTCCTCCATCCTTCTGTCCTACTGTTAGAGAGATCTCTTTGTAACACTAGAGATCCCAGCCATCCTTGAGTTCATACTCCCATCATCCATGCACAATCTGGCACACCTATTGGGATCCACAAACCCCCTTTTCATTATTTATGCATTAGACCTTCTGTTACCCAGCTAACTGCCTCCTCATCATCCTGCTGCTGTTGTTCTAGGCTTTTCCCGACCCACACAGGCCGACCACCCACGCCCGCCTGAACAAGGACTTCCAGGTTCCTTTTATAGACGGGCGAGAGGCGCATCTATAAAAGTTCAACCCGGAAGTTGGAAGCCGACATTTGGATGGTCACGGGGCGGGAAGAGCAGTCAGAAGAGCTCAACCCACCCACGACCCAGAAAGGGAGGTGCGAGATCGACCCGAACCCGCATGACCTACAGGTAAATCTGCTGGTCCTGCAGTTATCAGCCGGCCCACACATCACTATTGAGCAAGTGACTTCTCTCAGAAGATAGTCAATCTATTTTAATGTTGCAATTTACTACTCAGTGTTTTTAACCCCCACTTAAAGAGCTCCACTCAAAGAGCACCCAGCTATAGAGCGAATATCCACAGGAACATTGTACACTGGAGTCCCCGGGGTTCTACCTGTGCAACTGACCAAACCAGCTCCTCGAAAACTCATTGTAAAGATGGCCACACACGCAGCAATATTTATTGTACAAAAGATCTTTCGTACGATAATCTGTGCGTGTGTGGTGGAAGACTGATATCGGTAAAAAGCCTTGGATATCGGGCATCGAGCAGGACTGAAATTTTTGATTGGGCACCTTTGAAGGCAACCGAACATCATAACATTATAGTAGAAAGAAAGGTTAAAACGAAGTAAGCCTTATCAGAAAGATCCACTTAAATATACCAGTAAACCCTCAAATTAATGCTGCTCTGAGTCAAAAAGAAACACAATTTCTTTCCTTCTATTGTGTACTCACGGGCTTCTGTATCAGACTTCCTGTTTTCAGCTTAAACCTCCAGGACTAGGGCTTGAGCATGCTCAGTTTGCTCCTCTCACCCTCCCCCTCCCTTCTCTGCTGTAATCTGAGACCAGAGCTATAAGTGATCAGGGAGAGACTCAGGCAGCAAGTGATGTCACACCAAGCTAATACTACAGCTGCTATCCTAAACAAACAAAGAGTTTCTAGAGCTTTTTACTTTTGCAGAATAAATACAGCATTCTAGCTTGCACTATTATCAATAAAATGCTTCTTTCTTTCTCCTTTAATGCTGAATCATCAGATAGAGCTAAAGAATCATTTTTGTTTTTACCTGCATATCTGACGATTTGGCTCTTAACCATATAGTGGAAGAAAATATTTTGCACGACCACTGGTTGTGGGAAATAATTGTAGTGTGTATGGCAGTCCTTTAGCTCTACCAAACGTTGCCATTTATCACTTGGGAAACCAAACCCTAGGACAAAATTTAAACCACGGCGGCAATTTAATAAACAACCTTCACTTTAATATAACAGAAAACAGAAGATACTTCACCTCTTTTGTTACTTAATCCAGCCATCAGCCTGTTAGTAAGAAGTGTTAAAAACAAGTGTTTGGCATCACAAGAACTGCAGCATTATACAAAGCCCCACACCAATCACTTATTTTTAAGGTTTACTTCCACTGTGTCAGCGTCCTCTGTAGCATTAAACACCCCCTTCCCAACTGAGCATGCGGTTTGCTTTGGAAGATGTTATGCGCACCGACCCCTCAGATTTCTTTAGTGGGGGGACCTGGTGCGCTCTTGTTACACTGCAGATTTTACCAGTTACCCATCTTGCAAGCTTTATCAACACTCAACTGTACAAATTATGTCCAGGGGTGCTTCGCCAATGAGGCGAGTTGAGGCTGTCGCCTCAGGCAGCAGCGCCCCACTAGGTACCAGGGGCAGCAAAAATGCTGCTCCTGGTACTTTAAGAGCGAATTTCTGGGGGAGGGGGGGTAGCAGCAACCGCTGCTGCCTCAGGCAGCGGAGGGGCCAGGACCGCCCCTGAATATGTCAACAAATCTAGCATCAACACACATATTATAATCATTATTTGACTTGCAGGTTTTAGGAAAGAGTAAAGTCCCAGTAAAGCACCAAACATGCTGCATTTTACTGATGCATCTGGCCAGTGGCGTAACTAGTATAAAGAGTTGGCCGGGTACCCCTACCAAAAAATTTTCAGACGGCCCCACCGCTCTCCGATCCCCATCCTCCCGCCCACTTCCCGCCTCCGCTCACTTCCTGCCCAGACCCGGCCCACTCTCTGCCCTGTGCCGACAAAATTAACTTCCTCCGTTTCAGGTAAGAGTGCGGCTAGGGAAGAGGGTGAGTTCATGTTAGTTATTGAAGAAGCAGACCCCACAGTCCAGGCCCCCCTTTTCCCTGGGCCCCTGCATCTGGCACACAAAGCTTATCCTAAGTCTTTCCTAAACTCTACTCCACCTGTATCAACCACCAAACCATCCACACAGCGTTCATTACTCTACACAAAGTGTACATCCAATGCAACTGTCACAATCAGCTCACCAACCAGATAACTGATCTGTACGTACCCAGAACTCGGTCACTACGATGTCTGTGATGCTCCCAAGAACTGTCACAAAATCAAAGATATTCCAGGCATCCCGGAAATAATTCTACAGGGAGAAAAATGGTATCAGTTCCACAATGGTTTCAACAGGAATAGATGTGTAGAACAGAACATCCTATGCTAGAATCCTATGGAGAATTAGTGACTTACACAGCGAGAGAATATTGATCCTGTAAAGACTGGGACAGTGTACAAATATATATAACAAATACAGTACCCCCTATTGTAAAATATAAGGATATTACAAGTTACTGAGGAATTCAATGACAAGTGTTTTTATACAGGTCATGGAACTCCAAGGTTACTTCTAATATCCTCATATTTTGCAACAAGGGGAACCTTATTTATAATAATACATAGGGATGCACCGAATCCACTTTTTTCCTTCACGAAAGATTCGGCCGAATACTGAACCGAATCCGAACCCTAATTTGCATATGCAAATTAGGGATGGGAAGGGGAAAACATTTTTTACTTCCTTGTTTTCTGACAAAAAGTCACGCAATTTGCCTCCCGCCCCTAATTTGCATATGCAAATTAGGATTCGGATTCGGTTTGTCCAGGCAGAATCCTGGATTCGGTGCATCCCTAATAATACACAAGTTTCAGTGAGTCATGTGACAAAAATGACATCACTAAGCTCCGATTATATAATGAATAAAGTACCCCCTCTTTTAAAATATAAGGATATTATATGTTTCTGAGGAGTTTCATGACCATATAAAAACACGAGGCCAAAGTTTCAGTGAGTCATGTGACATAAATGACATCAGAATTCCCCGTTTATAACTGATGACATCAGAACTCACCGTTTATAAGGATATCATTTACAAGATATTCATGGCTTTTGTGTATTACATAGTGAATAAAGTACCCCCTATTTTAAATTATAAGGATATTATAAGTTACCGAGGAGTTTCATGACCATATAAAAACACAAGTCATGGAGCTCCGAGGTAACTTCTAATTTCCTCATATTTTACAACCGGGGGAACTTTATTTATTATAATACACAAATTTCAGTGAGTCATGTGACAGAAATGACATCAGAACTCACGGTTTATAAGGATATAATTTACAAGATATTCACGACTCTTGTGTATAATAAGGCTATAAACAGAAACCTTCACTATCTGGTAATAAACGAGCAACCTCCAGGTTTTTACAGCACAACGTTATGTAAACAGACATATCTAGGGCACAGAAAATAAACATATTCTGTGTAAGAAGCACAAAGTCTTATTTACCCAATGGCAAGAAGTAACAAGGCTGGTTAAAAGTGATTTGTGTAATTGCCATTTGGGGGCTTTTTAAACTAAAGACAGTAAAAAAAAAAAAGCTCAACTTGCACATGTGAAATATTAAGCACTAAGGACTGCGAGTATCTACTTTATTGCACCAAAATGCCCAAAATGAAAGCTATTAGGACAAATACAGCTTTTAGAGGGGTAGTAAAACAGATAACCTCCTACAACAGGCTATTATAACAACAATAATAATAATAAATATATTTTATGTGATTAAACTTTGTACATCTCCCTGCGGGTAGGGTGCAAGGCAAGTCTTTAACATGGGTAGAACCTAATCCATAGACTACTATTTGCCATTTCTGTACAAAAATATTGTTGCACAAGCTCCGTACTGGAGATACACAATGACTGTGCAATACTCATGTAATGTTATGTGGGCCGCTCTTAAAGGAGAACTAAAGCTTAACTAAAGAAGTAGCTAGAAATGTTGTACATGATGTTTTGTGCTTCTGTACCAGCCCAAGGCAACCACAGCCCTTTAGCAGTAAAGATCGGTGTCTCCAAAGATGCCCCAGTAGCTCCCCGTCTTCTTTTCTGCTGATTCACTGCACATGCTCTGTGCTGCTGTCACTTACTGAGCTTAGGGACCCACTCACAATATACAGTACACATAGAATAGAAATGTCACAATATAAGGCTGATTAGTAATTAATACACATAATTACTACATGGCAGCACAGAAACCAGTGCAATTAGCATCAGCATTTAATAATCAGCAAACCTGTAGCATCAGCTTATATTACAGCCAGGGAAGCTCATTTTCTGCTGGATAATTAGTGACGAGCCCTAAGCTTAGCTTCTCAACAGCCAATCAGAGCCCACTGAGCATGTGAGTGTCACAGACACTTTCCAAGATGGTGACCCCCTGTGACAAGTTTGAAGTCCTGGATCATTGCTGCTATTGACAAGCTGAAACTTTAGCCTCGTGCAATAAGTTCACTATATTAAATATGGCATTTTTAGCCACATTCATTTTTAGGGTTTAGTTCTCCTTTAAGCAGAAATACATTGTGGACTCCAACAAGAAGCAGACTAAAAGTCACTCACCGGTGCACCGAAAGCCATTATTTTGAGTAGGCATTCAAGAGAGAAGAGGGAGGTGAAGACAACGTTGAAGGTTTTCAGCACATTTTCATACGCATTAGAAGATGAATGGAACTATGAGAAAAAGACAGTAATAAAGACACGTGAGAGCTCTGTGAGCTGCATTTGGCACATGGATGAACTTAGCATTATTTTCCTTTTGCGTTTTTGTAGTTGCATAAGCAGCCATTGTTTGGCTACAAGCTGCCTGTTAAATTCCCATAGCCCTCCTATTGTGTTATAATATCCTTACAAGACTCTTTGGCCTAGAAGTAACAGGGGCATGGTCTAAAATCACAGGAAGTTGCCTGTTTTACATGTAATTCTCTACGGCAGGGGTGTCACGGGGGTTCCCTCTCCATTGCCACCCCCAGAGGTTTTAAAGCAAGCGTTATCCACAGCTGAAGATGAGGATTTTTGTGAGATTTGCCAGGTGATTGCTCTGTGATTCCTGCTTCTTAACAACTAATTCACCAACTATTTTTTTCTCTTTAAATCCTTTTCATATTACCCTGTACTCTACTTCTGCATATCTTAACCCACCCATAATTCTCATATACAGTATATATATATATATATATATATATACACACACACATATACAGTATATACAGTATATACAGTATATATATATATATATATATATATATATATATATACACACATATACAGTATATATATATATATACACACACATATACAGTATATATATATATATATATACACACACATATACAGTATATATATATATATATACACACACATATACAGTATATATATATAGTAAGCACATCAAAAGAACTGCACTCACAGGACTTTTTATGGTGCCAAGAAAATTGTAGTTTGACGTTTCGGTTATAAACTTAAGCCTTCATCAGGAAATGCAAAAAACCCACAAACAACATCCCTTCTTATAGGCCCCAGTGGCGCCAAAGTCACCCTATGTGCTTACTATTTATCTATGTTTAACCAGCACCTGGGCAGTTTCCATTGGGTTTTTGGATTTTCGTGTGCACCAGCTTTTGGTTGGATCATCATGGTACAGAATCAACGTTTTGGCTCACATCACGAAATTTTTAAAGAAACCCCAGGAGTGCGCTACTACATTTGTTTCTATGCATAAATTCCCAGGAGCAGCACCCGGGTACTAACATGAACATTTACCCTTAGGAGTGCAGATCCCAGGAGCAAATATATATATATATGTATGTATCTCCATACAATCACAAAAAGGGGATTTATTTAATCACAAACATTGAATTTATTTAGTAAAATAGCAGCAAACTGACGTTTTGGCTGCAGCGCCGGGCCAACCCAGCCAGGCACCCAAGGCAACCTGGCCGGCCACGGCGCCGGCTGAGTGATTGTTCTGTTGCTCATGTGCGAAACTGCGCTATGGTGCGCATGTGCGAAACTACGCACACATGCGCAGAAGCGCAATTATGGAAAAATATCCAATAGGTATGCACCGAATCCACTTTTTTGGATTCGGCCAAACCCCTGAATCCTTCATGAAGGATTCGGCCGAATACCGAACCGAATCCGAACCCTAATTTGCATATGCAAATTAGGGGTGGGAAGGGGAAAACATTTTTTACTTCCTTGTTTTCTGACAAAAAGTGATGCAATTTCCCTCCCCACCCCTAATTTGCATATGCAAATTAGGATTCGGTTCGGCTGGGCAGAAGGATTCGGCCGAATCCGAACCTTGCTGAAAAAGGCCGAATCCTGGCCGAATCCCGAACCGAATCCTGGATTCGGTGCATCCCTAATATCCACGGCAGTCGGGGAGAGACAGGACCGGACAATGGGCTAGGCAACAGAGCAGGTACGTGCCTGGTGCCCCCCAACTTTGCGCCCTAGGCACGTGCCTACTCTGCCTACCCCTAGTTCCGGCCCTGTTCGGCTGACTCCTCATCCTTTCCTTTGAGAAAGGCTGAGGAGTCAGCCGAAACGTCAGTCTGCTACTATTTTACTAAATAAATTCCATTTCATTTTTAAGACCTGAGTAGTGCTGATCCCCTTTTTGTGATTATATATATATATATATATATATATATATATATATATATATATATATATATATATATATATATATGTGTGCGTGCGTGTGTGTGTACGGGATCTGTTATCCAGAAACCCGTTATCCAGAAACATCCGAATTACAGAAAGGCTATTGTACGAATAATCCAAATTTGTTAAAATGATTTCCTTTTTCTATGTAATAAAAAAGAGTTGCTTGTACTAAACTAAGATATAATTAATCCTTATTGGAAGCAAAACCAACCTTTTGGCTTTATTTAATGTTTACATGATTTTATAGAAGACTTAAGGTATGAAGATCCAAAATACAGAAGGATCCGTTATTTGGAAACCCCCCAGGTCCCGAGTATTCTGGATAACAGGTCCCATACCTGTATATATTTGTCTGAAAATACTAAAATATCTTACGTTCAGTAATTTTGACTACTACTGAATACCCTTTACATGAGAGCAAGATGGCAGTTTTTCTCTAGGGCCCTTACCTTCATCATTAACACAATGGTGTTGAGGGCGATGAGAGCCATGATGGTATATTCAAATGGGGGAGACACCACAAACTGCCACATGCGATACTGAAAGCTCTGCTTGTTCTGCGGCATATGCCTCGTCAGGGGCTTGGCACTGATAGCAAAGTCTATACACGCTCTCTGTAAGCAGATACCAGAATCAGAGAAATGTCAGTTTCTTTAACATTTGTAATAAACAGAATCAAAAAAATGGTTGCACTCATTTGATTCAACTGTGGTCTTTGTCCAGGCATCATAACCTAGTACTATTATGAATAAATAGACTGATCTTAAAGGGGTGGTTCACCTTTAAATTAACTTTTAGTATTTTATAGAATGGCCAATTCTAAACAAATGGGTCTTATTTATTTTTTTTTGTTATAGTTTTTTAATTATTTGCCTTTCTCTTCTGACACTTTCCATCTTTGAAATGGGAGTCACTGACCCCATCTAAAAACAAATTATCATCTTCCTATTCCGGTCCCCTACTATTAATATTCCAGTCACTTGTTCAAATCAATGCATGGTTGCTAGGGTAATTTCGACTTTAGCAACCAAATGGCTGAAATTGCAAACTGGAGAGCTGCTGCATAAAAAGCTAAATAACTCAAAAAACACCAATAATAAAAAATGAAATCCAATTGCCAATTGCAAATTGCATATTAAGAGTGAACTCAAAGGTGAACATCCCCTTTAATCGTCGGTAGAGAGGGGTTTAACTGCTTTTTTCTTTGGAATCAGACTTTTTTTTAGTAATCACACCTCCTTCTCATCTGAAAAGTGAGTTCTTTGAAGTTAATATGGATAACTTGGTTCTCCTTACTAGTTGAGTAACCATATTGTCTGTAGGATTCTGTAGTCAACTCTTTGACAAATATGCCCTATTATAGTATTATACAGTAACCTGCAATTTAGGTGCATATTTTATTGCAAAAGTTAAGCTCATGAACCTTTTGTTGAAAATCTAGGTTTAGGGTTCCACACCTCATTCTTTTCCAAACTGTAGTCCTCCATTATTTTGTCACCCTGTTCCTGAAAAGTGATGATAATCAAGGCCACAAAGATGTTGACAAAGAAGAAAGGGAAGACCACAAAGTAGACCACATAAAATATGGACATCTCCATCCGAAATCCCGGCCTGGGACCCTGGTCCTCATAGGTGGCATCCACAGAATGTCTGAGCACACTGCACAAATAGAGACAGATAGTGGGTTGGAGAGAGCCTAGAAGATCTAGACTAGGGTAACCACAATCTCCTAAACACATACATTTGGGATAACAAACATAAGATACATGTAAACTCATTTGCACCCTTATTTATTGAAGTGCAAAAAAATGCTTGTACTGATTCAAAAATAAAAGGATGAATAAAATACTACTGGGCACCGTCCTACTGGTTTCAATAATGTACATATTCTCGAATATTTGGCAACAAAGCTGAATGATGCATGTTTATAACTCTGTCATGTGTGCTTTGCCAGTTAGGTTAATAATAGCTGGTGATCAGTACTGAGGGGCTAAAGTGTCATGTAATAAACTGTTAAGTTGGGAGTTGATAGTGACATCAAAGACATGGGGGGCTGAGTGGCCGGCCCCCCTGCCAATAAATCTTCAAAGGGGCTCGGCACACTCCGATCCCCATCCTCCCGCCCACTTCCGCCTCTGCCCACTTCCCACCCGGACCTAGGGTTGAAACCATTTCTGGAAAAAAATACAGCCCTTCCTATATATTTATCTTTTTTCCCTATTAATAACATTGGGATCAACCATCATTTTTACCGGCCAGGCCAGTAAAATAGCGGCCAGGTGGCAACCCTACCCGGACCACACCCACCCAAAAGTGCGGAAACCATAACACTTACCGTATATACTCGAGTATAAGCCGTCCCGAGTATAAGCCGAGGTACCTAATTTTACCTCCAACAACTGGGAAAGCTTATTGACTCGAGTATAAGCCGAGGGTGAGAAATGCAGCAGCTTCTGGTAAGTTTCAATCTCGTTTTTGGATGACTATTCTTAGGCGCCGGCTACTATTCTAAGGCGCCGGCGAATATTCGAAGGAGCCGGCTACTATTCTAAGGCGCCGGCTACTATTCTAAGGCGCCTGCGAATATTCTTAGGCACCAGCTACTATTCTAAGGCGCCGGCGAATATTCTTAGGTGCCGGCGACCGTTTTTGCACTTGACCCGAGTATAAGCCGAGGTAGAGTTTTTCAGCATATTTTGGGGGCTGAAAAACTCGGCTTATACTCGAGTATATACGGTATATAAAGATCCACAGCCTCTTCCCTCCATGTTGCCCTACTGATTACATCTAATCCTGCTGTCCAACCTATTCCGTTTTTCAAATCTTGCCCTACGATAGCCATGTTGCCCTACTCTATGGGAAAATCTGGAATTGAATTAGGAGATAAGCTTTCCTCAGCAAATTGATTCTGGCCCATTGTGTCTTCACCAGTATATCTTGCAGTCTCCCTACATACACAGAGTACCCCAGAAATATATGTTGCAGTATTTTATAACATGGTTGGATGACATGGGTGTTATGGATACCATTATTATCTTGTGATATAGTGATGAATTATGTTCCCATGTTCTGCATTGCCACTGCAGGTTGCATTAAAACCCACCATTTTCTTCCAAAATAGGGCACTAACAGCCCTCCTTTCAGCAGCCTAGTCTTGAATTGTGATTTGCTTCAACAGATTTGCACCACACCGAGGGGGGATTAGTATCCCTATTTATGAAATGTTGCTGCATATTCTCTAAGGTCAGCACTCTTCCCATCTAAGCTTGGTTCCCTGTAGATATGATTGGGAGGTGGGGATACAAACAATTTGTGTTCCTAAAGGATTTTCCTTTTTTCATGGCACTGGCTGTACAACCTTTGCCCAGTCACCCAATTTGCATGTGGAGGATTACAAAAAGTTCAAGATATTGTTACATGAATTTCATGCGTTACCAAGTAGGAACGTTATGGGTAAGTTACAGCGAGTACTGGCACCAATATTTTTTTTTAAAACTTGCAGGGGGCCTTAGAACCAATGTATTTTTTAAACTTGTGGGAGGCCCTGGCACCAATGAATTTTTTAACTTGTAGGGGGCCCTGGCCACCAATATTTATTTTAACTTGTACAGGAGGGCCCTGGCTACCAGTGGAATGAGCAGGGTCTGGGGTGGGCAGGGCCAGGGGGCCTAGAAAATGTTGTTGTACTGGGCCCTGTGAATTCTGATGGCGGCCCTGTTACCACCATCTTGTATATATACACCATACATACACTCAAGTACACAGTGGCATAGAGACATTATCACTAGTGATGGGCGAATTTGGGGCGTTTCGTTTCTCTGAAATATTGGCGAATTTCCTGCAAAATTTGCGAAACGGCAAAAAATTTGTGAAACTGCGCCGGTGTCTCGTTTTTGACACCAGAGTCCGTTTTTTGACGCCGGCGTCCATTTTTTTAAGCCAGCGTCCGTTTTTTTTCACGCTGACAAATTTTTGCTGGGGAATTTTTGCTGTGAATTTTTGCGGCAGTTTTGCGAATTTATTCGTGGGCAGCGAATTGCTGGAATTCGCTGCAAATTCACGCCTTGCGAATAAATTCACCCATCACTAATTATCACACACACAGTACTGACCTGAGAACATGTATACTAAATCACACACACTTACTCTGGCCAGCCTTCCCCCGTAGATACAGTAAAGAGGGTGAGAAGTGCCCACAGCACGTTGTCATAATGGAACGGCCATTTCTTCCACTCTCGTTTCTGTGCTTTAACCTCACTTTTGTCATAGACCAGATATTCTCCCCTGTGGTGAAAGTACAGGAACAGCTTAATACATATGAAATGCAATAGAAATCGACATTTAGGACATTACATTTTATTTAATCTTTCCATCTGTCTTAACAGGCTTCCCGTGATATTGTTCAGTAAAAAATGTGTTTTATCCCAAATTAAATATATAATAATATATTAAAAATAAAAAATAAATATTTCTAGAAAATAATCTTATTTTGTATTCAAATGTAGCCAACCGATTAGCTCATGCACATTGTCATCCATATTTATATCCATGGTGGGGATGGCCAAAATCCTGCTCCTATGATCTGTTTGGTTTCCAGGAAGTTGATGTTTCTATGGATTACTGCTCTTTCCCAGGTAGGAGGTTTGAAAAATGATCTCTAGAAATAACCACTGGGTCTGCTCTAGGGTTGCCAAATCCAAATAAAGGGGGTGGGGTAGATAGCATTAGGGGTGGGGCAGTGATGTTGGTGTGGGCACGATGACATCAAAGGAAGGCACAATGATGTTGGTGGAGTCCGGCCTGGATTTGTAGCGACATGAGGGGCGGCATGCCGCCCAGCCGCATCTATTGTGAGCCGCGTGTGCTTGCATGCTTGTGGGGGAGGATGTGCGCGAGTTTGCTGGCCGGCACTAGGACCTGGTGGCCGATGCATGCAACTGAAGAGGGCGTGCTCACGAGCGGACACTAGCGGAAATCCGGCCCTGGGTGGAGTTATGAAGTTGGGTCTGGGTTATTGCATCACTTAGACACACATGGCTTGACTGCTATTTGGTTTTCTAAGAGTTTTAAACTGAACAGAAAGTTCTGAATTGATAGCTCTCTGAAAAACTGAGATGTCCAGTTTAAAACCACAGGGATGGTAACCCTATCTCTATTCTGCCAGATGAGTAAACCAAAACCTCTAATTACAGGCATGGGACCTATTATACAGAAATTGGTTATCAAGAAAGTTCTGAAATACAGAAATGCTACTTACAATTTCTTATTTTTCATTGATTGGTAGACTGGACATTGGTTTTTTTTTCAACCCAACTTAACTATGTAACTATGATTTGTTTTGTTTTTTTGTTTCTGTGCTGATAAGAAATTGGCCAGATTATTGTTCAGGTTTCACAAAGCTGAACAGGCCTTATAAAAACCAAACTGTCCGGGTCAGAACAGGTGGCAACCCTAGGGTCCAGATTTGGTTTGGCCCAACACCTAAGATTTAGCTGAATCTGAATCCTCCAAAAGTACTCTAGATTTGGTTGAACCCCGAATTAGTCTTTAGTCTGCATTTCCTCTTTCAGACTCAAGTAATTGTATATCTCACCTGCAGTCCCTTTGGAATTCCTTGGACTCATCCGTACAATAAAAGAACTTCCCCTTGAAAAGCTGGACTGCTACCACAGCGAAGATGAACATGAAAAGCATGTAGACAATGAGGATGTTCAGAACGTTCTTCAGAGAGTTGACTACACAGTCAAACACGGCCTGAGGCAGAGAGAAACCAGGGACGGTTGGAAAGATGCAATGGGACAAAATACATTTTCATTAGAACCTGCAATTTTCCTTGTCAGGTGATCAATGAATGACACACAAAACGGAGCAAAATGGCAGCTCAAGGGAAAAAGAGGTGAAAAGGAAAGTATGGCAATAGGATAGAGATCGGTTTAAAGGAACAGTAACACCAAAAATGAAATAACTAATATTAGTAATTCTAAAACAATTGGACTTGCTGAGTAATCATTGAAGACGTTTCACCACTCACCGATTAGCTTCTTCAGTTCAACTGACTGGTGTGGGAAGTCATTGTCATATGAACATTTCCAGTAATCCAGTAATTGCGTTTGGTAGTTAATCAGAGTGAGGGTAGGCTTCTCGAAAGAAGTGCGTTTCACATGTCACTTCTCTGAAGAGTTACAACTCTTCAGAGAAGTGACATGTGAAACGCACTTCTTTCGAGAAGCCTACCCTCACTCTGCTTACCTACCAAACGCAACACCACATACAGTACCACATTTCACACCCACTTAATTCGATCTTGCCCACTCCCACACCTTGTGTATTACTCCCTTTCCTTTAGATTGTAAGCTCTTTCTGCATAGTGCCTTCCTCACCTTTTTGTACCGGTATTGATATGTATGATTGTATGTAACTCCATATGTTCTATGTATATAATTCATGTGATTTAGTTGTATAACCACATTTACTTTACAGTGCTACGCAATATGTTGGCGCTATATAAATACATGTTAATAATAATAACTCTCAAGGGCGTTGATTCTGTGTAGTTACTGTGATAGGATTATCCAATGTGTCATGTGACTCCTAGAAAGAGGTGTTACTTGTGAGAGTTGCATGAATGGATGTGTGAAGTGTTCTGAAACCGCCGGGATACAGATGTTTGAACAGCATTGTATGTAGCAGACAGGTGGTGTCGAAGGTCCCCGCCTCTGTTCAGGGATGGTTTCTCCACCTTGACATGAATCTTTCCCGCTTCGTTCTAACCAGCGATCTTCTTTATCCAAGATTTGGACCTTGCTATCTTCAAAGGATTTCTAATATAAGTAATTCTAAAACAACTGGACTAAGTAATCATCAGTTGAACTGAAGAAGCTGCTCGGATGAGTAGTGAACGTCTTCAATGATTACTCAGCAAGTCCATTTGTTTTAGAATTACATATATTCGATATACCATGATCTGGCTGAATGAAACTCTTCATAGTCATATCTTCAAAGGAGTGTCCCTTGTATTTTAGGTGTAGAAAGACAGCCGAGTCTTTCCCTGTAGAGTTCTCCCTCCTATGCTGAGCCATTCACTTGGTTAACAGTTGTTTTGTCTGCCCAATGTATAAATCTGTGCACTACTCACTACACTGGACTGCGTAAATCACATTGCTTTGTTTTTCTTGAGGTGTTGGATCCTCTGGGTGTACAAGTTTTCATATCAGTGTGTTGCTAGGTTTGAAAAACACAGGTATGTGGTTGAAAATCTTGGTGAGTTTCTCTGACACTCCAGCTACATATGGAAAGAAAGACAAAGGGGAGCACTTCTCCTCACTCACCTGCACGTGTAATTCAGCAAACATGCGGAGCATGTCGGTAGCTGAATCATAAAATCTTCATTTATTGTAGATTATTAAAAGCATGGACATAAGTATCAAAATAATAGTGACATATACCCCTACGCTTGACGTGTTTCGTGGCGTCTCGCCACTTCCTCAGAAGCATAAGGTGTGCCAACCCCCACACCAGTTAATATAGCACCACAACCCCCCAAGAACACACCCATAGGGACACACCCATAAAACCATTAACCCCAACAAAGGGGGATATATACAAAAGAGAATATGTACAAAAATAACTTGGTATCAATCACATTGAGTGATATATAACCCTGTTTAAACTTACAAAGAGGTATTACCAATTTAAGGCATGTTAAAAATAGCGACTATGTATGTATATTTAGTATACAGTGTTGCTAATTATATATCTCATATAATATTTGTTATTCGTTACATCATTTTTGCCAAATCTCTATGTAAAATGTAGCGAAATTAGTCTATCAGGCGTATTAGTATAGGGGTTATTATTACTATAGCAGAGTGTGATATAAACGTGTTATTAAGTAACACTTACACAATTAGAACCAAAATTCAAAAATATAAAACATACAAAACTAAATATACATATATATAATTAGCAACACTGTATACTAAATATACATACATAGTAGCTATTTTTAACATGCCTTAAATTGGTAATACCTCTTTGTAAGTTTAAACAGGGTTATATATCACTCAATGTGATTGATACCAAGTTATTTTTGTACATATTCCCTTTTGTATATATCCCCCTTTGTTGGGGTTAATGGTTTTATGGGTGTGTCCCTAGGGGTGTGTTCTTGGGTGGTTGTGGTGCTATATTAACTGGTGTGGGGGTTGGCACACCTTATGCTTCTGAGGAAGTGGCGAGACGCCACGAAACGCGTCAAGCGTAGGGGTATATGTCACTATTATTTTGATACTTATGTCCATGCTTTTAATAATCTACAATAAATGAAGATTTTATGATTCAGCTACCGACATGCTCCGCAACTTTTGTTCTGACTCCAGCTACATATGGGATGACTATGTTCCACCTACTATGTGCCTCTTACTATGTGTTCCTGTTGGGCTTGGTTGCTGTTGTTTTGACAAATGCCTGGTCTGGGTAGCCACACACTTTCAAAGCTCCTCTGAGATGTTTATGCTCCTTGACCTTGGACTCTATATCAGTTGCCACACTTTCCTCCCTGTGGTGCAGAGTTCTCATGACACCCATCTTGTGTTCCTGCGGATTGTGGGAATTGAACAACAGATATTGATAAGTATGAGTGGGTTTCCTGTATACTTCTGTTTTCAAGTTACTCTCCTCTTGGATGGATAAAATCAGTCCAAAAAGGCAAGTTTGTTCTCATGGACATCTTACCTTGTGAACTTGATGTTATTGTCCACTGAGTTAATGTGTTCTGTAAAGGCCGCCACTTCATTGGATCTGATTTTAACCCAAGTGTCATCCACATACCTGAACCATTTCCTCCATGTACAAGTTTGCTACAGTGGGAGAGACTGGAGAACCCATTGCACAGCCATGTTTCTGTCTATAAAAATGGTCCTTGTAAGTATGTGGTGCTAAGGCACAAATCTAGCGACAAACATACTTGGTTAGGATTGAGCTTCGTTCTGCTGCTGAGGGTGTTATCTTGTTACAGTCGATTTCTTACAGTCTCAGTTGCCTCTGTCGTAGGTATATATGTGAACAATGAAGTGACATCATATGATACCATTGTTTCTTCTGCCTTTAGTTTAACGCCATAAATCTTGGTTACAAACTCTTTGGCATTCTGGATAGGATGCACTGTATTGTCTACCAATGGGGCTAAGATGTTAGCCAAGAATTTTGCAGTGCTGTTTGTCACTGAATTTATGCTGCTGACAATGGGCCTTAGTGGGGCTCCTTCTTTGTGTATCTTGGGGAGTCCGTATAAGCATGGAGTGGCTTGTCTGGGGTACAGGCGGTGGTATAAAACTCGAAGAAGCTACTTGGATGAGTAGTGAAATGTCTTCAATGATTACTCAGCAAGTCCAGTTGTTTTAGAATTACTTATATTAGATGTACCATGACCTGGATGAATGAAAATCTTCATAATCAAAAAATGTAAGTGTTTTAAAGTAATGAAAATATCATGTAGTGTTGCCCTGCACTGGTAAAACTGATGTGTTTGCTTCAGAAACACTACTATTGTTTATATAAACAAGCTGCTGTGTAGCAGCAAATTGAAAAATGGCTATATAGCACAGGTTAAATAGTGGATAACAGATAACACCATTATGTTCTACAGAGCTTATCTGCTGTGTAACCTGAGCCTTTTCTCCTTTGAATGGCTGCCCCCATTGCTACACAGCAGCTTATTTATATAAACTATAGTAGTACTTATCTGTTATCTACTGTGTATCATGTGCTTGAATGGCTGCCCCCATGGCTACACAGCAGCTTGTTTATATAAACTATAGTAGTACTTATCTGTTATCTACTGTGTATCCTGTGCTTGAATGGCTGCCCCCATAGCTACACAGCAGCTTGTTTATATAAACTATAGTAGTACTTATCTGTTATCTACTGTGTATCCTGTGCTTGAATGGCTGCCCCCATGGCTACACAGCAGCTTGTTTATATAAACTATAGTAGTACTTATCTGTTATCTACTGTGTATCCTGTGCTTGAATGGCTGCCCCCATGGCTACACAGCAGCTTGTTTATATAAACTATAGTAGTACTTATCTGTTATCTACTGTGTATCCTGTGCTTGAATGGCTGCCCCCACGGCTACACAGCAGCTTGTTTATATAAACTATAGTAGTACTTATCTGTTATCTACTGTGTATCCTGTGCTTGAATGGCTGCCCCCATGGCTACACAGCAGCTTGTTTATATGAACTATAGTAGTGTTTCTGAAGCAAACACATCAGTTTTACCAGTGCAGGGCAACACTGCATTTTTTTTATTACCTTTATATACTTTAATTTTTATGCTACTGTTCCTTTAGGTGTTGGGTACAGAATGTAAAGCTTACACCTGTGTCACTGACCTTTAGTTTGGGAAGCCGTTTTATGGTTTTCAGAGGACGCAGGACACGCAGAACACGCAGTGACTTGATGGTACTTATATCCTTTCCTTTGCTTCCACCTCTGTTGTGAAACCGTGAATGAAAGAAAGAGAAGAACGGACGGGGGGAGGCAGAAGTGGTAAAGGGAAAGGAAGACGAAGTTACAAAACCGAAAGAGAAATTTCAGAGTACATGAGAGGAAACAATGGAACAGAGTCAGTAGAGTAAGAGAAAGAGAGAGGTCAGACAGAGGGAATGAAATAAAAGTAGAAAGATTGGCATAGAGACAGGGGGACCAAAGGAAACAGGGAAACACAGGGAAAGAAAAAGAAAGAATTGTGGAAACAGGAGAGGGAAGAAGACAGACAAACATAGTAGAGAGCAGGAATACAGAAATAAAGAATATGGAGATTGGCATAGAGAAAGGGGGACCAGAGAAAACAGAGACCACAGGGAAATACAGAGAAAGAATAGAATAGAATAATAAAGAATTGTGGAGAGAACAGGAGAGAGAAGAAGAGAGAGAAGAAGAGAGAGAAACATAGTAGAGAGCAGGAATATAGACAGAAATAAAGAAAACAGTTGAAAAATAATGATAGAGATCAATATGGCACATCCATAGGCAGACAGAGAGTTATGGAATAAAGATAAGAGACAGATAGAAACAGACAGTAGGAGAAAGAATAAGAAAGAGAGAGAGAGACAGAGACAGAGAGAGAGAGAGACAGAGAGAGAGAGATGGAGAGAGAGAGAGAGATAGCGAGAGAGAGAGAGAGAGAAAGAAAGAAAGAGAGAGAGAGAGAGAGAGAGAGAGAGAGAGTGCTGTTAGCAAATGTTTAATACATTTAATCCCTTGATGCTACATGTGAAAAATTCCCAGGCGGCCTTTAACCAGCTGCTCTGACAACACTTGCAGCCTTTCCGCTCCCCTACCTGCAATCCCTAATGAGCAGCCAAATCCCTTGCAATACATATATAAAATCCCTTGCAATACATATATAAAATCCCTTGCAATACATATATAAAATCCCTTGCAATACATATATAAAATCCCTTGCAATACATATATAAAATCCCTTGCAATACATATATAAAATCCCTTGCAATATGACAGTGACACCTCTGTGCACACACACTGGAGACGTTTATGTTACAAGTTGGCACCCGGGGGAACATGAGCTGCAGACGTGTTACCTACCAAAGTAATGTTCTGCTGCATTAACAAAATTTACCCTTGTGGCAAATGCAATTTTAGAAATTAAAAAGTAATTTTACCCGTTAATAAATAGAGAATTGGACATACAATTTGCCACAGCCCCAGCACTGAAGCCCTTGTTTATTACATTATTTCGCAACAGGAATATTTACAGCATGTTTGGGCTGTTGCATGGTCAGAATAAGGGGTGCAGAGTCATGAATATAAAGATTTCACAGATGTTTACTCTGCTTTAATCTGCCACAGTGTAGGGGTTAATATTTGGCCTGTGCAAGGCTGAGTTTTTAGTGTACTAGAAATGCAATTGTGTATTCTGAATCAGGGGATGCTGTGTGATAATAGTAGGGGTGCATAAGAGGTGCTATTTGATGACTGTAAGAGGTACAGCAGCATCAATGTAAGGGGTGCAGTGTTCTCATTATATAAAGTGTCATGTGATCATAGAAAGGGGTGCAGTGTTCTCATTATATAAAGTGTCATGTGATCATAGAAAGGGGTGCAGTGTTCTCATTATATAAAGTGTCATGTGATTATAGAAAGGGGTGCAGTGTTCTCACTGTATAAAGTGTCATGTGATTATAGAAAGGGGTGCAGTGTTCTCACTGTATAAAGTGTTGTGTGATTATATAAAGGGGTGCAGTGTTCTCATTATATAAAGTGTAGTGTGATCATAGTAAAAAAAAGCCATGCAATCAATGTGAGAAGTGCTGTGTGATCACAGTAAGGGGTGCCATGTGATCATAGAAAGGGGGGCTGTGTGATCATAGTGAGAAGTACCATGTGATCATAGTAAGAGGTCCTGCACAATCATAGTAAAAAGTGCTGTGTAATCACATTAAAAAATGCCATGTGATCATAGAAAGTGGTGCAGTGTCATCAAAGTATGATGAGTCTTGTGTGTGATCATAGTGAGAAGTAGTGTGTGATCAAGGTAAGGGGTGCCACATGATTATAGAAAGGGGTGCCACGAGATCATATCTAAACCCGGATAACCCACTTATCCCATTTAACACAGAGAATTGCGTCAGAGCATGACGTATTTAACACACAAGTGGCTTCATCTGTACTGTGTGCTGAAAGTAAGGGGTGCCATGTGATCATAGAAAGGGGTGCTGTTTTGATCATAATTTCATCATAAGTGCCTTGTGATAATATGGAATGTGGGATCCCAGGTAAAATTACACTAAGAAGAGATGTGAAATTACAGTAAGGGGATCATAGCGAGAGGTATATTAAATCTTCCTCATCCCAATGATTGTAAATACATATATATCCACTGCAGCCCCATAGCTTAGAAAGGAAAAAGGAGAAGAAGAGAGACAGAAAGAGAGGACAGACAGACATTACCGCTGATTGCTCCTAGACGAAGCAGCCAATGTAAGGAGAGAGGTAATGAATCAGATACTGAGACAAAGAACATAAACGACACCACCGCCCTCACCTTCCATGATTACAAGCAACAAGCCCCTCCATTGACTACTCTTCTTCTCATGCACCCGCCAGTTCTACCCCCCAAGAACAGATATGATCACCCTGGCAGTGTTTACCCTAGTGCTGACCCGGGGATGCACCCTTAAGTGTAACGAGCCAAAAACATGGGTGGTAGGAAGTCACATGCGTGTCTAAAAGCGCAGTATCTGGGAGATTGCTACTTTTCAGTAAGTGTTCCCTTCCTCTGATCAAAATAAAGATGGTTTCACGCAGGCTGAACTCAGTGGAATTTCTCTTCAGCCTGGAGATGGTGCAGGTGTTTGATTCAGTATCTTTTAGTTCTTCACTAATCATTTACCCTGTCCTATGTGGTCGTCCAAATATCTAAGGCAAACAAAAAGGGCCTATGAGCCGAGCTGAAGGTCTGGGGCCTCCTGGACCCTCCATCATTTTTGGTAAATTAACACTTAATTCCTGGATTCCTTTGAATGCCAGACAGCCCCCTTTTTTGTTTGCCTTATTTTGAATTGCCGCTCCCTGAAGCTGAGGGGCTGGTGCACCTGGACCCAAAAAGGGGTAAGGATGGCCTGAAATTTCTATTTACACTAGAACAGTAAACAGAGAAAAAAGACATGCATGGGGAATTAGAAAGAAAAATAAGGGAGCAAAGAAGATACAACACAACAGGAAAGAAAGTACATGAGTGGAGAGAGGATAAAAGTATTTTTAAACGTTGGTGACATTGACTAAGCCTTTCCCTTTAGTGAATCTTGCAGGTAAACATCCTTTGAGTTGGCTATTAAAGGGGTTGTGAACCTTTGAGTTAACTGTTAGTATGATCTAGAGACTGATATTCTGAGACAATTTGCAATTGGTTTTCATTTTTTACTATTTGTGTTTTTTTTGAGTTATTTAGCTTTTTATTCAGCAGCTCTCCGGTTTGCAATTTGCAAATGACCCCAGCAACCATGCACTGAATAAAAGACCGGCATATGAATAGGAGAGGAGCTGAGTAGAAAGATGAGTAATAAAAAGTAGCAATAACAATAAATGTGTAGCCTTACAGAGCGTTTATGTTTTATATTGGGTCAGTGACCCCCATCTGAAAGCTGGAAAGAGTCAGAAGACGGCAAAGAATTAAAAAAACAATAAAAAATAACCAATGAAAACCTAGTGAAAAGTTGCTTATCTATTGGCCATTCTATAACATGCTAAAAGTTAACTTAAAGGTGAACTACCCCTTTCAATGGTAATTTACAGCCTTCTATTCTGTTTTTGGTTCACTGTAGCCAGGCCTGGACTGGCAATCTGTGGGTTCTGGCAAATGCCAGAGGGGCTGCTATAAGGTGCCATAGAAAGTCAGTATTTAGTGGGCTGGTGGTGGCTGTTTGGGCCTCTATGTGGGCTGATTGGGCCTCTGTGTACCTGAAATGCCAGGGCCTATTTTAATTCTCAGTCCGGACCTGACTGTAGCAACTTGCCTGCCATAACCAAGACTAGTGTAATGTACCTATATGTTGTGACCTATACATACAGTGTGGATATAAACATGAAGTCACGTGTGGGTCTGTGCTTTGTATATAACCACAATCCAGTGTCGGACTTGCCCACCAGGATACCAGGAAAACTCCGGGTGGGCCCAGGTGTCAGGGGGCCCTTGTGCTGTTAAACATTTGGCCTATTTCATGGCCATTCCCTATTTCTATGAGAACAAAGAGGCTAAATAGATGGAATAATAGATTATTGTATGTAAAGAAAAGAGACTAGGAGAATAGAGGTTGCGTGAGAAAAAGGAAGACAATAATACTGAGGGTGGGACCCTGGTCTAAAAATATTTGGTGGGCCCCTAACCAAAGGTTTTTTTGTGGGCCCCTGGTGTCCCAGTCCAACACTGCTACAATCTTCCTTGCCATCACCATCATAAAGTGAAGGGGTAGAGTCCTCCAGCAGAAATGTTGTTTGTCAGCGAAATGCACAGGGTGAAAATCGACGGTCTCGGGGGGTGGGGGGGAGTCTAATGTGATGGAGTGCATTGGGAGATGAAAATAACATGGGGCGCAAGCTTTTTCGGCATGTCATTACCCAGCATGCACAGCTTCTGTATGATGCAAGACGACTGGGGCATGTTTATTGAGAGAGGGGCATGCAGTAAATGTCTGCGGCAATAAGCTTTGAATGGGAACCTCATTGATCTATAGATGATTATAATTAATGCAAACTCATAACAGAATCGCCAATTACTTGTTTTGAGTTTCTCTTTAAATTATATTCATGATTCTCTTTTACTGCACCTCTACAGTATGTCGAGCCAGGCTAACGAAGGTCGGCAGCTTATTGACGCATGTATGGGGCCCAGCGATGAGCCTGTCCGACTGATATCTGTCAGATAATCAGCCATTTATCAAATAGTTGATACGAGGCCTCTTCCGACAATCTGCATTTATCAAACGATCAAACCAGTCCGATATCACCCAACTAAAGGCGGCCATATCCAGGAAAGATCAGGTGTATGACCAGCATTCTAATGTGGTAACCAATCGGTATCATTGTTTAGATTATTTATTCAGCAGTGATGTACAATATATACAAGATATATACATCAATCAAATTACATACGGTACATATAGTGACCAATGCAAGAGGCAAAGCGGGCCCTGTTTGTTAAAGGAGTACTAAACCCAAAAAATGAATGTGGCTAAAAATGCCATATTTTATATAGTGAACTTATTGCACGAGGCTAAAGTTTCAGCTTGTCAATAGCAGCAATGAGCCAGGACTTCAAACTTGTCACAGGGGGTCACCATCTTGGAAAGTGTCTGTGACACTCACATGCTCAGTGGGCTCTGATTGGTAGGGATGTAGCGAACGTCGGAAAAAAAGTTCGCGAACATATTCGCGAACTTGCGCAAAAATGCGAGCGGTTCGCGAACCCCATAGACTTCAATGGGAAGGCGAACTTTAACATCTAAAAAAGACATTTCTGGCCAGAAAAATGATTTTAAAGTTGTTTAAAGGGTGCAACGACCTGGACAGTGCCATGCCAGAGGGGGATCAAGGGCAACAATGTATCTGAAAAATCTGCCTGTGTGTGCTTGGAAGAGATAGTGTAGGGGGAGAGCTGTTAGTGATTTCAGGGACAGATGATAGTAAGTTTGCTGGCTAGTAATCTGCTTGATACTGCTCTGTATTGGAACAAAAAAATAAATAAAAGCAGTCCTTACAAGGAATACTGTTATTGCAGCAGTCAGCAGATGAGATCAGAAGCAGGACAGCTGCCCACTGCAGCTACATACAGAGCACTGCAGTAGAAGGTAGATTACTAGCCAGCAAAGCTACCTAAGCTTAAATGTCCCTCAAACCCCTGCAGACTTCTGTCCCTCCAATAACAGAGCAGTATCAAAACGATTACTAGCCAGCAAACTTTCAACTGTCCCTGAAATCACTAACAGGCAGCAGCTCTCTCCCTACACTATCTCTTCAGCACACACAGGCAGAGTGAAAAAACGCTGCAGGGCTTCGGTTTTTATAGGGAAGGGGAGTGGTCCAGGGGAGAGCTTCCTGATTGGCTGCCATGTACCTGCTGGTCTGGGGTGAGAGGGCAAAAAAAAGCGCCAACAATGGCGAACCCAAAATGGCGAACGTCGCGCGACGTTCGCGAACTTCCGGCGAGCGCGAACACCCGATGTTCGCGCGAACAAGTTCGCCGGCGAACAGTTCGCGCCATCTCTACTAATTGGCTGTTGAGAAGCTAAGCTTAGGGCTCGTCACTAATTATCCAGCAGAAAATGAGCTTCCCCTGTAATATAAGCTGATGCTACAGGTTTGCTGATTATTAAATTCTGATGCTAATTGCACTGGTTTCTGTGCTGCCATGTAGTAATTATGTGTATTAATGACTAATCAGCCTTATATTGTGACATTTCTATTCTATGTGTACTGTATATTGTGAGTGGGTCCCTAAGCTCAGTAAGTGACAGCAGCACAGAGCATGTGCAGTGAATCAGCAGAAAAGAAGATGGGGAGCTACTGGGGCATCTTTGGAGACACAGATCTTTACTGCTAAAGGGCTGTGGTTGCCTTGGGCTGGTACAGAAGCACAAAACATCATGTACAACATTTCTAGCTACTTCTTTTGTTTAACTTTCCTTGTCCTTTAAAGGTTACAATCTAAAATGGAGAGGGGGTATGAAACACAAGGTGTGGGGATGGTCAAGATCACTTAGATATATACATTATATAGTATACAGATATGGGACCTTTTATCCAGAATGCTCGGGACCTGGGTTTTTCCGGATCAGAGATCTTTCCGTAATTTGGATCTCCATACCTTAAAGGGGTTGTTCACCTTCCAAACATTTTTTTTTCAGTTCAATTGTTTTCAGATTGTTCCCCAGAAATAAAGACTTTTACTTTCCATTTTTTATTTTTTAATGTTTTTCCAAAATCTAAGTTTAAAGTTGAATGTTCCTGTTTCTGGTGTGTGAGTCTGACAGGTCAGTAATTCAGGTGCAGATTCTGAACTGTTACAATTTTGCAACATTTAGTTGATCCATTTCTCAGCAGTATCTGGAGTATTAGCAACTATTGTATCAATTCTAACAGCTGCATTTAATAAATACTCAGCAGGGACAAAGATAAGAAATGTATCAACTAAATGTATTCATTTTGAACAGTTTACAGGGTCAGCGACCCCCCTTCCAGAGCTGCTTTAGGTGGTGAAAAATTACATTTTGCACTTCAATATCAGAAAAACATTAAAAAATAGAAAGAAATTGGAAAAAGTCTTTATTTCTGATGAATGATCTGAAAACAACTAGTTGTTTGAATAGGCTGGTTTTGCCAGACTTTTTTTTCTTCTAATAATGATTAATTATATCTTAGCTGGGATCAAGTACAAGATACTGTTTTATTATTACACAGAAAAAGGAAACCATTATCTACTGTATATCCTGTGCTTGAATGGCTGCCCCCATGGCTACACAGCAGCTTGTTTATATAAACTATAGTAGTACTTATCTGTTATCTACTGTGTATCCTGTGCTTGAATGGCTGCCCCCATGGGTACATAGCAGCTTGTTCATATAAACTATAGTAGTACTTATCTGTTATCTACTGTGTATCCTGTGCTTGAATGGCTGCCCCAATGGCTACACAGCAGCTTGTTTATATAAACTATAGTAGTACTTATCTGTTATCTACTGTGTATCCTGTGCTTGAATGGCTGCCCCCATGGCTACACAGCAGCTTGTTTATATAAACTATAGTAGTACTTATCTGTTATCTACTGTGTATCCTGTGCTTGAATGGCTGCCCCCATGGCTACACAGCAGCTTGTTTATATAAACTATAGTAGTACTTATCTGTTATCTACTGTGTATCCTGTGCTTGAATGGCTGCCCCCATGGCTACACAGCAGCTTGTTTATATAAACTATAGTAGTACTTATCTGTTATCTACTGTGTATCCTGTGCTTGAATGGCTGCCCCCATGGGTACATAGCAGCTTGTTCATATAAACTATAGTAGTACTTATCTGTTATCTACTGTGTATCCTGTGCTTGAATGGCTGCCCCCATGGGTACATAGCAGCTTGTTTATATAAACTATAGTAGTACTTATCTGTTATCTACTGTGTATCCTGTGCTTGAATGGCTGCCCCAATGGCTACACAGCAGCTTGTTTATATAAACTATAGTAGTACTTATCTGTTATCTACTGTGTATCCTGTGCTTGAATGGCTGCCCCCATGGCTACACAGCAGCTTGTTTATATAAACTATAGTAGTACTTATCTGTTATCTACTGTGTATCCTGTGCTTGAATGGCTGCCCCCATGGCTACACAGCAGCTTGTTTATATAAACTATAGTAGTACTTATCTGTTATCTACTGTGTATCCTGTGCTTGAATGGCTGCCCCCATGGCTACACAGCAGCTTGTTTATATAAACTATAGTAGTACTTATCTGTTATCTACTGTGTATCCTGTGCTTGATAGAACAATTTACCCTGTAGCAGTAACCCAGGGCACCAGTAATAATTTTAATTATTTCAGTGAGTTTGGCTGATCAGAGCCTTTTTGCTGATGGGAGGCTAAGGGTTACTAGTGTGGAAACAAGCTTTAATTTATTCGGCAGGTGGCTGAATTCGAGGCGATTTTTTTCGGTGAAGTGAAAAGGGAGAAATTCGTCATTACTAGGTGTGATCTATAATAAGTACTTTTTAGAATGTATTCCTCATTTATGGGGCTGTTTCCCCTTCCCTTATTCAATGATGTAGCATTACTATAGGGCAGATACAAGTAAAATGGCTTTATCATGGCACAGCCGAGATAACGTGATATGAGAGAAATCAAGTTTGTTCCCTTCCTGTAAGAAGATGGATGGATCCAGCACACAGTGTCCTACTTACTGACAATACAGAACACTATAGCAGAGTCACATTGTGCTCTGGAAACATTACTTTTGCCTTTATTTAAACACAACTAACCAAATAACCTGTATTGTTGGGCCCGGCATTATAGATTCTGGACATCATTGAATGTTTAAGTGGAGATGAGTCGCTGGCACAATGACATCCCTTGTTATTTCCAGTAATTAATCGTTTTAGAAAGGAACGCTGCGCTCATATAAAAGTAGCCGGCATTGCTGCAATGCACACCACTGTGTTCACCATAAGGAATCCGGCTCGGGATTTATTATTCGCTGGGTATAAGTGCAGAGTGTGGGAGAAGGTTTGGCACTTGTGAGTCTGCAATATACTTAGAAAACCAAAGGGTTAGTGAAAAAAGTAACCTTTCAGTTAACTTTCAGTATGTTATAGAATAGCAAATTCCAATCAACATTTCAATTGGTCTTCATTGTTTATTTTCTATAGTTTTTTTAATGATTTGCCTTTTTCTTCTGACTCTTTCTATCTTTTAAAAGGGGGTCGCTGACCCCATCTGAAAACAAATGCACTGCAAGGCTACAAATGTATTCTTATTGCTACTTTTTATAACTTATCTTTCTATTCAGGCCTCTCCTATTCATATTCCAGTCTCTTATTCAAATCAGTGCATGGTTGCTAGGGTTATCTGGACCCCAGCAACCAGACTGCTGACATTGCAAACTGGAGAGGTGCTGAATAAAAAGCTAAACAACTAAAAAACCACAAATAATAAAAAATGAAAACCAATTGCAAATTGTCTCAGAATATCTCTCTCTACATCATACTGAACGTTAACTCAAAGGTTTTTGTTATTTGAGGAATGGTTTATATTACCCATAATTCCTTATGAGCCAGAAGTGAGATTAGAAGTTACTGGGCCCTGGAGCAAATTCATCTTAATCCTACCCACATGCTTTTGGCAAATATATTGAAATGGTACCATATTGGGCCCCCTGTCTCTCTTCTCACACACCTGAAGAAGTACATTCAGGGCCAAATGTACTTTTAAAGGGGTTGTTCACCTTTACATTAACTTTTAATATGCTGTAATGTAAGAGAGTTACATTCTGAGAAAAAATGGAATCGGTTTTTAGTTTTTATTTTTTGTGGATTTTGAGTTATTTAGCTTTTTATTCAGCAGCTCTCCAGTTTACAATTTCAGCCATCTGGTTGCTAGGGTGAAAATTCCCCTAGCAACCGTGCATTGATTTGAATAAGAGACTGGAATATGAATAGGAGAGGCCTGAATAGAAAGATGGGCAATAAAAAGTAGCAATAACAATAAATCTGTAGCCTTACAGAGCATTTCTTTTTAGATGCGATCAGCAATGTAAGAATTCAAAAACTATAAAAAATAAAAAATGAAGACCAATTGGAAAGTTGTATAGAATTAGCCATTCTATAACATACGAAAAGTTAACTCAAAGGTGAACCACCCCTTTAATGCTACCCTAAATCATTCTCGTGATGTACCCCTACTAATGATGAGCGAATAAATTCGCCTGGCACGAATTGGCAGCTAATTTCAGCGGTTCGCCACCGGCAAAAAGAGTTGAGAAATTCACGTGAATCTCCCGGCGGCAAAAAATTTTGCATACACGTCTGAAAAGTCACTTGCGTCAAAACCGCCTTGCGTCAACACTATTCGGACGCTGACATTGACTTTAGCACCGGCATCAAAATTGACGCGGATGTGAATTTTCGAGTTTCCCTAATTCTTTGCCGTTTCGTGAATTTCGCGGGAGGACGGGAGAAATTCGCCCCATCACTAACCCCTACCCCTCCGACACAAATAGGGCGCATATTATACTGCTTTCTGTCTGTACGGGTTTTTTGAGCCCTGAGTACAGATCCACATTTATGCAAATATTATTATCACTAATTAAGCTGCGCAGTTGAGAAACATCTAGAGGCACATTTATCAAAGGTAGAATTTCAAATTCATGTGATTTTATTTAAACTCATTTAAATTCGAAAATACTAGAAAAACTCTCACGAATTTTACCGACTCGAAAACTCTAATCAAATTCGGCTAAACTCGATTCGAGTTTCAGGAAGGCTAGTAACGTCCAAATTGGTCCCTGGACCTCTCCCATTGACTTATACATGAACTCGGCAGGTTTTAGGTGGCAAATCGTCTAATTCAAGTTTTTAAAGGGCCAGAGTATGATAAATCTCGAAATTAAAATTTTAATAGAAACTCGAAATGAGTTTGGATAATTCACAATTCGAATTTGAGAGTTGTGACCATAAAAACATTGTAAGAAATTTGAATTTACAATTCAACCCTTAATAAATCTGCCCCCTAGTGGGTAGTGTACATATGATCGGAACTTGCAGTTAAAGGAAATATCTCAAAACCAGTTTTGTTTCTACTAAATCCACTTCTCAATGCAAATTCTCCTGTTTTTAAAACAAGCAAATGAAGGGGCATTGGGTGAAAGGCAGAATGACTAAATCCTATTGGTCAGGCACCAAATGCAAATCAACATGCAGTGATCAAGGCCAGGCAAGTAGTTTAGTGATGTGCGGGCCCAGAAATTCTTGATCCGCTCCCGACCCGCACCCGACCCTAACCCGCCCCCTCCCCTATTGTGATATCACAAAAGGGGCAGGGCAGAGGCGGGCTTGAGTCTATAAATTCAGGGGCCGGAAACTGCAAGTGCTAGGTCGCAGGCGGGGAGAGCAGGAGAAGAGCTCGTCCGGGACCTACCCGTGACCCGAAGATTTGGTGCAGGAGTCGGCCTGAACCTGCCTGACCCGCAGGTTGCCTGCACATCACTAACACAGTGGCATACAACTGCGGGAAGGTGGTACTTACGAAAAAGCGAAGGCCACTAGAGCACCACAGACGACGATAAAATCTAAAAAGTTCCAGAGATCCCGGAAGTAGGCTCCCTGATGTAGAATGATGCCCAGGTCAATCATCTGAGAAAAGAGAAGAGAAATAGTTCAGAGATGTAATCCTTGATTTTTTTTTCATTATAGGAGAAGGAAAGGCTAAAATGAAATAAGCTGTATCAGAAAGGTCTATATAAATACACCAGTAAACCCTCAAAGGAGTAATGCAGGATATGTTTCAGGTTGGGGCGAAGGGGAGTTCATACAGGCCCCCTGGTATGGCCGATCCTCCCTCCCCAATGACCTGTCCTCTGTAATGATGCCACTGGCTACAGCTACTAGCCGCCTTTAGATTCATACCTTGATAACCATCTCAAAAGTGAAGACTCCAGTAAAGACATAGTCAAAATAACGCAAGACCTGAAAAAAAGAAAAAAAACGTGGCATGAATGATACAGTATGTAGAACAGGGTTCTTACCCAAAAAATGGTTCGCCATGCCATTTAGGTTGGGTCACCAATTCACTTTAATGACATCCACTTCTAAATCACATTTTGGCCCATGAAGCTGATCTTCATCAGGCTCCAGTCCCCAAAAGACTGATGCAGTCAGAAAGTGAACAGGAGCAAATGGTTATGGGAAGGGAATTTGAAAAGAGCAAACAGTGAGTTCACACATCGACTGTATAAAATGCTTATAGGACTTGTTCAGTGTAAAAATAAATAGACAGGCTGTGAAAAATAAACAATGTTTCTAATATAGTTAATTAGGCAAAAATGTAATGTATAAAGGCTGGAGTGACTGGATGTGTAACATAATAGCCAGAACACTACTTCCTGCTTTTCAGCTCTCTTGGTTTACACTGATTGGTTACCAGGCAGTAACCAATCAGCGACTTGAGGGGGGAGCACGTGGGTCATAACTGTTGCTTTTGAATCTGAGCTGAATGCTGAGGATCAATTGCAAACTCACTGAACAGTTATGTCCCATGTGGCCCCCCTTATAGTCACTGACTAACTCAGAGTTAGAGAGCTGAAAAGCAGGAAGTAGTGTTCTGGCTATTATGTTACACATCCAGTCACTCCAGACTTTATACATTACATTTTTGCCTAACTAATTATATTAGATACATTTTCTGTTTTGCACAGCCTATCTATTTACTCGGTTTTTATATTTACACTCAACTGTTCCTTTAAGCACTCTAGCTATCAGTGCATATGCAGTACATTTGTACCTAAAACAAGTATATACTGTAAGTGTCTTTATTTTTTATATACACACCTGCTATATATAAGATATATATCTGTCTCTGTATATACAATATACACATTTCCTCTCCTTCCATCTCCCCCTGGGACCAATGTTCCCATTATTTCAATCAGCAGCCCCTTCCCTCCCTCCTTCTCCTCTCCATTCACTCTCCCTCTTTCCCCGCGGGAGCTGTCCAGTACATATATATATAGAGAGAGGAACTGCTAAGTAAGCAGTGGCAGCAGAGGGGCGGGTGTGATTAACGGGCTGTCAGACCAGCACACCTTACCCTTACTTCCCAACATAGTCTCACAGTCTCTCTGCAGCCTGCGCTACGTAACCCCTTCCCACTCCACTAAAACAGATACACTGACTTAAATGAATTGGGCTTTTTTTTTTTTCTTTTAGCATCTCTTGTTATTTCCTGCTAGGAATGAAGCTTATCAAGTGACTCCTCTATGGGATATCCAGACATATATCAGGTTTAGGATATCTACACAACCAAGATGCACCAAGTTTTCATTTCTGTAGTATGTGGCTTTTGAGCTGGATTTATCCTGATGATAAACAGTCATGTGAAATGGAAATAAGTAACGGGTTTTATCCTTTTATTGTTAAATAAAAACATGGCTAGTCCTTCAGGTGATTCACCAGAGCTGCCCTCTCCCTACTATACCTGCTATCCCACAGTCACACTCCCTTCCCAGAGACTATTATCCACTGTTACTATAGGCACCATCTCTCCCTACTATACCTGCTATCCCACAGTCACACTCCCTTCCCAGAGACTATTATCCACTGTTACTATAGGCACCATCTCTCCCTACTATACCTGCTATCCCACAGTCACACTCCCTTCCCAGAGACTATTATCCACTGTTACTATAAACAGCATCTCTCCCTACTATACCTGCTATCCCACAGTCACACTCCCTTCCCAGAGACTATTATCCACTGTTACTATAGACAGCATCTCTCCCTACTATACCTGCTATCCCACAGTCACACTCCCTTCCCAGAGACTATTATACACTGTTACTATAGGAACCATCTCTCCCTACTATACCTGCTATCCCACAGTCACACTCCCTTCCCAGAGACTATTATCCACTGTTACTATAGGCACCATCTCTCCCTACTATACCTGCTATCCCACAGTCACACTCCCTTCCCAGAGACTATTATCCACTGTTACTATAGGCACCATCTCTCCCTACTATACCTGCTATCCCACAGTCACACTCCCTTCCCAGAGACTATTATACACTGTTACTATAGGCACCATCTCTCCCTACTATACCTGCTATCCCACAGTCACACTCCCTTCCCAGAGACTATTATCCACTGTTACTATAGACACCATCTCTCCCTACTATACCTGCTATCCCACAGTCACACTCCCTTCCCAGAGACTATTATACACTGTTACTATAGGCACCATCTCTCCCTACTATACCTGCTATCCCACAGCCACACTCCCTTCCCAGAGACTATTATCCACTGTTACTATAGACACCATCTCTCCCTACTATACCTGCTATCCCACAGTCACACTCCCTTCCCAGAGACTATTATCCACTGTTACTATAGGCACCATCTCTCCCTACTATACCTGCTATCCCACAGCCACACTCCCTTCCCAGAGACTATTATCCACTGTTACTATAGACACCATCTCTCCCTACTATACCTGCTATCCCACAGTCACACTCCCTTCCCAGAGACTATTATCCACTGTTACTATAGGCACCATCTCTCCCTACTATACCTGCTATCCCACAGTCACACTCCCTTCCCAGAGACTATTATCCACTGTTACTATAGACACCATCTCTCCCTACTATACCTGCTATCCCACAGTCACACTCCCTTCCCAGAGACTATTATCCCACTGTTACTATAGACACCATCTCTCCTACTATACCTGCTATCCCACAGTCACACTCCCTTCCCAGAGACTATTATCCACTGTTACTATAGGCACCATCTCTCCCTACTATACCTGCTATCCCACAGTCACACTCCCTTCCCAGAGACTATTATCCCACTGTTACTATAGGCACCATCTCTCCCTACTATTCCTGCTATCCCACAGTCACACTCCCTTCCCAGAGACTATTATCCACTGTTACTATAGGCACCATCTCTCCCTACTATACCTGCTATCCCACAGTCACACTCCCTTCCCAGAGACTATTATCCACTGTTACTATAGGCACCATCTCTCCCTACTATACCTGCTATCCCACAGCCACACTCCCTTCCCAGAGACTATTATCCACTGTTACTATAGACACCATCTCTCCCTACTATACCTGCTATCCCACAGTCACACTCCCTTCCCAGAGACTATTATCCACTGTTACTATAGGCACCATCTCTCCCTACTATACCTGCTATCCCACAGTCACACTCCCTTCCCAGAGACTATTATCCACTGTTACTATAGGCACCATCTCTCCCTACTATACCTGCTATCCCACAGTCACACTCCCTTCCCAGAGACTATTATCCACTGTTACTATAGACACCATCTCTCCCTACTATACCTGCTATCCCACAGTCACACTCCCTTCCCAGAGACTATTATCCCACTGTTACTATAGACACCATCTCTCCTACTATACCTGCTATCCCACAGTCACACTCCCTTCCCAGAGACTATTATCCACTGTTACTATAGGCACCATCTCTCCCTACTATACCTGCTATCCCACAGCCACACTCCCTTCCCAGAGACTATTATCCCACTGTTACTATAGGCACCATCTCTCCCTACTATTCCTGCTATCCCACAGTCACACTCCCTTCCCAGAGACTATTATCCACTGTTACTATAGGCACCATCTCTCCCTACTATACCTGCTATCCCACAGTCACACTCCCTTCCCAGAGACTATTATCCACTGTTACTATAGACACCATCTCTCCCTACTATACCTGCTATCCCACAGTCACACTCCCTTCCCAGAGACTATTATCCCACTGTTACTATAGACACCATCTCTCCTACTATACCTGCTATCCCACAGTCACACTCCCTTCCCAGAGACTATTATCCCACTGTTACTATAGGCACCATCTCTCCCTACTATTCCTGCTATCCCACAGTCACACTCCCTTCCCAGAGACTATTATCCACTGTTACTATAGGCACCATCTCTCCCTACTATACCTGCTATCCCACAGTCACACTCCCTTCCCAGAGACTATTATCCCACTGTTACTATAGACCCATATTTCCCTACTATACCTGCTATCCCACAGTCACACTCCCTTCCCAGAGACTGTTATCCACTGTTACTATAGACACCATCTCTCCCTACTATACCTGCTATCCCACAGTCACACTCCCTTCCCAGAGACTATTATCCACTGTTACTATAGACACCATCTCTTGCTACTATAACTGCAATCACGCAGAATTGTATTTATCAATGGGTGAGTTTTTATTTATTAGCCACCACAAATTACAATACAAACTACAGGACTTATGACAAGCAAATGGGTGGTTGCCAGAACAGACAGTATTCGTGGCAGGATGATACTAGCAGTGTGATACACAGTGTGGGCTCCATGTGAATTAGGGCACATTGAAGTGGATTTAGGAACTCACGTTATTCCTGGGGGCATCTGGCTGCACTGGGTCTTCAGCGGCAAGGGCTATACTGCTCATTGCGATCACCATCAAGATGCACATTTCAAAGTATCGCAAGGTGACTATATAATGGCACAGTCGCCGGAAACTGCAGAGGAAGAGAATAATAAGAAGTTAAAGAATTAAAATGACTGCAAGTAGGGGGCCCCAAAATACAGAACACAAGTACACTTTGTAATGTATTCTTTTCTGGCCAAGGGGCCCTGCAGAGGCTATAGGGAATATGATCACTCACGGGTTAGTAGTCGACAAAATAAACATGGAGCTGTAGGGGGGCATCGGCTTAGGGCTCTTTTCTCCATCGTCATCATCTTCCTCTTCTTCTTTTTTCTCATCGTCTTTTTTAGGCAGCGGTGAGACTGCAACAATCTTATTGGCTGTGATGAGAGAACAAGATGAACTTTCAGCAAAGTGAGTTAGACAGTCAGGCAACAGCGACAATGACAGATATCAGGTCTCATTTGCCAAAAATGCGGCAAACAAATGATGATGATGACCGTTAACAACCACATAGATATATTCCGTGCAGAATGGCTACTTAGCAGTTTATTTAGATAAACATGGCTATACGTAAACTGTGCAGTCTGCAGCAAGAATCTAAATTAATTGCTTATTAACCCAGGTGCCTATTTTTAAAGGGATGAGATGGCACCTGTAGATTATAATCCTTGTAAGAAACCAGACCAATCAAATAAAATGTCATATATCAGAGAATATGCTGCATTCTTGCTTCTGCAGGTATTATTAATCTAGCTGCACATATATGGGGCACATTCCAAAGGCTACTGCATCAACTTTATATAGAAAAATCAGTATAATAACAGGAATACAATGCAATGTTATAGACAAAATATCATGGCTTAAAGCAGTACTCCACCCAAATAATATACATACTGTATATACTGTACCTTCACTTAAAGATTTGCACTGATTAGTTATTAGTGATTAGTTGTTTATAAATGTAATAGCCATAGGCAAAAGTTGATATTTGTGTTTAGGGAAGCCAGTGAAGAAGTACCAAATTGATATATAATACAGGTATGGGATCGGTAATCCGGAAACCCGTTGTCCAGAAAGTTGGCCGTCTCCCATAGACTCATTTTTATCCAAATAATTCAAATTTTTAAAAATGATTGCCTTTTTCTGTGTAATAATAAAACAGTCGCTTGTACTTGATCCCAACTAACATAGAACGAATCCTTATTGGAAGCAAAACCAGCCTATTGGGTTCATTTAATGTTTACATGACTTTCTAGTAGATTTAAGATTCAAAATACGGAAGGATCCCTTATCTAGAAAAACTCCAGGTTCCAAGCATTCTGGATAACAGGTCCCATGCCTGTACTTCAAAACACAACAATATAAATGAAGTGGCAGTTCCATGTATAATACATGCATAGCACAAAACAGTATAAATAATATGCACATATATATACAGGATATATACAGTTCCTAGCCTGCCTATGGGCAGGATACACACTGCTCCAATTACTCCAAAACACATAGAAGGATAAATATATCAGTATAATACTCCTAGAACACATATACCCCTAGAAGACATGGCAGGACAATTACAGTGCCAATTCCATGTCTAAAACCCAAGAACATATGGTAGGATAAATACAGTACTAGTTCTATGTATGATACACCAGAACACATAGTAGGACAAATACAGTGCCAATCCCATGTATAAAACCCAAGAACACTGCTAGTTCTATGTATAATACTCCAAGAATACGGCAGGATATCTACAGTACCAATTCCATGTATAAAACCCCAGAACACATGGCAGGATAAATACAGTGCTAATTCTATGTATAATACCCCAGAACACATAACAGGATAAATACAGAACTAATTCCATGTATAATACCCCAGAACACGTGGCAGGATAAATACAGTTAGGAAGAGGATACAAAATGATGGTGAAGAAACTAAATAACTTTGCGGGGATTGTAGCCTAACATCTGGAAGTAGCAAGATTGTTCCTTTTAACACATCCAGCTGTTTTTGGGTCAAAGTATTGGTACTGCCCATCCTAAGGCTAATGCCCATATAAATGCAGGAAAAAGTCACAACTGGCAGTAGTCTGAGGCTACGGTCATACCAGTCTAAATCTCGCATACCTCCCAACTGTCCCTTTTTCGGAGGGACAGTCCCTCTTTTGACAGCTCAACCCGCAGTCCCTCATTTGTACTGGAAAGTCCCTCTTTTCTCTGCACTGAACAGCAGGGTCGGACTGGGGGGACCGGGGCCCACCGGGACTGCTGGTCCAGGGCCCCCCGCCCCCCTACTGCGCCGCTCGAACGCCTCCATGCGCATGCGCGAGCGCACTTCTCGGCGCGCATCGCCGAAAACTTTTTAACATTTTTTATACTATTAGAGGGGGTCTGGCCCGGCGGGGGCCCACGAGGGTCGGGCCCACCAGGTTTTTTCCCGGTGTCCCGCCGGGCCAGTCCGACACTGCTGAACAGCCAGAAAAAGAAACAAAGTTTCTCACTTAATTGGCTTTTAGCAGAGAGCCCAGAACAGCTAACAGGTGCAAATAAGATACTTTGTAACAATTTTGAGACACAAAAACGCAGTTTAGATAAGGAGAAATATTTTCAAACTTTCATAACTTGCCAAATTTTGTAAAACAAACATGGTAATTAGGGGGTGTGGCCAAAGAAAGGGGTGTGGTCTACAAATTGCTGCGCTACGTGCGGAAAAAATTTTTTTGTCCCTCTTTTTACTTCCAAAATGTTGGGAGGTATGATGTCGGACTGCAGATAAACACAGGCCAAGATTCAGCCCCTATGCTCCAATATGCCCTGTGCCTGCAACCAGAGCCACTGTACAGGCACACGGAGTGGATTTCAGCGCTAAAATCTGTGCGTATGCATTTTGGCGTAAAATGAAGCTCTGTGTGCCGACGCAGGGGCTCTGGTTGCAGGTGCAGGGGGTAGACTGATCGAAGTGTAGGGACTGAATCTCCGCCTGGTTTATCTGCAGGCCAAGGCTTTAGCCTTATAGGATAAGTAAACCTTAAAAATAAGTGAATATAAAATTGATGAGGGAGCTATTGTAAGCATTTTTGCTAGGGATGCACCGAATCCAGGATTCGGTTCGGGATTCGGCCTTTTTGAGCAGGATTCGGATTTGGCCGAATCCTTGTGCCTGGCCGAACTGAATCCGAATCCTAATTTGCATATGTAATGTTTAGGAAAAATCACATGACTTTTCGTCACACAAGAAGAATTTTTTCCACTTTTTCCTTTCCTGACACTAATTTGCATATGCAAATTAGGATTCGGATTTGGTTCGGTATTCGACCGAATCTTTCACCAAGGATTCGGGGATTCAGCCGAATCCCAAATAGTGGATTCGATGCATCCCTAATTTTTGCAATGTACATATATTCTTTATTAATTTTTAATTAAAGGATATTACTGTTAAAGGGGAACTCTGGCTTCCAAACCAAAATTTGATAAAGAGACCCACATACCATAGAAACCCCTAATAAACCCATCATCGTTATTGGTTTCTTCAAAAAGTATGATTAAATGCCATTTTCTATGCTGAAATCCAGCTGTTTAACAGTTCTTCTCTTTCTGCATCATTTGAAATCCTGGCAGGGAAGGAGGGACTAAAACACTGATGTTACAAATTGTAACAACTTCTCCACATCTTACAGACAGCAGGAACTACATAACCCACAATGCATTGCACTGGGATGTTCCTTTCCTTATTGAAATCACGTGTGCAGGGAATTGTGGGGTTTGGAGGATGCAGGCTGAGGACAGGTGGCTGCTGATACAAAGTAACAGTAGTCAGCCAGCTCAGCAAAGTAGTCAGACAGATGAGCAGAAGAGCAGGGGGCTAGGCTTAGGGAACTGTTCCTAACCATTAACAATCATGAAAAGTCTGCATATTTTTCAATTGATGTATATTACAAAGTTGCTTGAAATTGTGTTTACTTTTCAATTTTGTAGAGTTCCCCTTTAACATCAATGAATTTTGTTACAACAGCGCCACCTACTGGTCATTTTCCCACCAGTCTGACCACCAAGTAGTCAAGGAAGTTGTCAGGAGAAAGAAAGAGGCTGCTCTGATGTTCTTCTGCTTAAGAAAAAATTATAAACATTTCTGAAATCTTTCCTAAGCAGAAGAACATCAGAGCAGCCTCTTTCTTTCTCCTGACAACTTCCTTGACTACTTGGTGGTCAGACTGGTGGGAAAATGACCAGCAAGTGGCGCTGTTGTAATAAAATTAATTTATATTAACAGTACATGTATCCCTTAATATCTTGGAATTAAAAAGAAATAAATAATGAGCGTACATTGCAAAAGTTCTTAGAATAGCACCCTCATCAATTTTACATTCACTTCTTGTTAAGGTTTACTTATCCTTTAATGTAGAACTTGGGAGGTAGGTAATAAACCTACTTCTGCACATCCAACTAGTCTATAACCTGGATACATGCTGCAGACTGTGCTAGTGTCTATGTAGACATGCATAATGAATCTAAATTCATTGATAATTAGAATTAGACAGGGGCAACTAATCTCTCCGAAATGCTGGAGGGATGGCACTCGGATCGATTCGTTATCCGAAGTCGCCGCGACTTCGGAAAACGAAGTGCTAGCCGGTGGGAAGGCTGGGCGACTAATCTCCCTGTGTGTCTCTGCCCTTAAAGAGGGTGAGTAATGTCACACAGAGCAATTCACACACTTTATTATTGACGTGTGTTTTAATGTGCTTTCACCCTGCTGGAGGCAGATCCCAGGGGTTAAGTTCTTCATACACGGTTAATTTTTGCAAATACATTAGCTCCTACTCACAAGGACTAAACTAATTAACTTGTGTTCCAGTGACTGACTCCTGCTCCCGTCAGTCCTCCGATATAATCACGCTGCTAATGGAGAACTTATTAATAAGGCCCTATACATTTAAATCAGTCTGGCTGAGAGGAGAACATGGCGAATTGCAACAATCGTACAACAATATTGCTCTGACATTGACTAACCAGGCACTTCAAGGGGAATTTCACCCAAAATATACATTGTGCCTAATAAAAGCCAAAGTAATGGTAAGCAACTTGCCAGTGTACATTCATTCCAAATTTTCAGTGATTTGCAAGCCATTTGTACATGTCCTTGCTACTGAATGCAATATTTTTCGAGATTTATTATACCCCAATGCTGCAAAAAGCCTGAATCTGAAAATCTGCCATCTCACACCTGGAGAGTAGGGATTCACCAAATCCACTATTTGGGATTAGGCCGAATACCGAACCGAATCCGAATTTGCATATGCAAGTTAGGGGCAGGAAAGGAAAAAGTGGAAAAATTTCTTCTTTTCTGAAAAGAAGTCACGTGATTTCCCTACCCGTCCCGAATTTAAATATGAAAATTAGGATCTGGTTCAGTCAGGCACAAGGATTCGGCTAAATCCGAATCCTGCTGAAAAAGGCAGAATCCAGGCCGAATCCCGAACCGAATCCTAGATTCAGTACATCCATGCTGGAGAGACGCCAGATTCCAAATTGAAGTTATCGGGGCCTTCAGTGGGTTTTGCCTGAAAAAACAAGATTTTTTTTGGCCAAAAACTCGAAAAAAATAGAGAGATTCAGCATAGAAACCCGAAGAATTTGAGATATTTGGGTTTCCGTTCGATGGTATCGAGTTTTTCTGCAATCTGATTAATTCGGGTTACTTTATTACTGAACAATGTCAAATTGAGCATGGCAGTTTGGTCGTGGTTGTTTTTTTTTAATAAAATATGAGATGCATTTAGATTTTAGTAAATAACCCCCTTGAAGTCACAGTACTAAATTCGGTGTTGTTGGGAAGCAGAGGAAACAGCTTATAGATTCCATCACACTTTTCAATATAAACCAGTGATTATTGGACTAACCAGTTCAAGCCAAATCTCACCATGAGAGGGTCGGTAGGAAAGCAAACAGACAATCCGACAAAATCGAACCCTAATTATCCTTCATGCTAAGCCCCCCTTCTGTTGCAAAAATGTGCCCAGCCCTACAGTTTTGGAAACACTGACCTAGACTAAAGTAATCCATTGGTAGAACAATAACTGTGTTTTAGGCAAACTCTTGACTACAAGACCTGGGTCATGGAATCCAGATAAATTAGACAGACAGGTGGAAGAAGAGCATGGAGGGGAGTCAACTGTAATTGGTAGGCTCCACACAGGGAAGAAGGTCATAGACAGAACTGCAGGTCCATATGTAGACAGGTTAAGATGCAGTAATCATAACAGCTTGTGATGAGGGCCAAAAAGGATTAAGTGGAGCAGTGATTGAGGCTTTGACACAGGTCAATACTGAGGCTGCTTGTGTTTCTCAATCAGGACAATATGGCCAGTGGATGGAAAAAGACCAATGACCTGGACCATTTGGTGGGTCGAGTGAATTGGAAGAAGGAACTGTTGATTGCAATTCACATGTGAAACTATCTTTGTTTTTGTTCCTAAAACCTTTGGGGGTTAAAGGAGAAGTAAAGTCTAAAATAGAATAGAATAGAATAGAATAGGAGTGTGGTCTGGGCTGCTTAGGGATCATCATAAATGATCAAAACAGCACAAGTCAAATAATATCTGCCAGAAGCCGATACAGCAAGACTGATTAATAATCAGAATATACAGACTGCACTGGCTCCTGTGTTGTCATGTAATCTAATGTGGATTTTATAGTTTTTGTATTGTTTAATACAAACTTTCTCCAACTCTGCAGAACCAGTGGCTGCAGCAAAATAATCCTCCAAATAGAATCCCAGTTTATCTGTTTAAATCTGACTCCATGATCTTTGTCCCTGCAGCTGGAGTTGGAAACAGTAAAGGGGATGTAAAGGCAAAAATAAAATCCAATACAAATCTCTACACAGTCGCCGACTGCTCTACAGGGAAACCAACAAAGCTGCTTGAGTTCTGCATGGCTCCCCCTGCTGTTCATAAGTATGATTGTTTCCCTGCAGAGCAGTTAGGGACTGTCTGACAATTCCTATCCACAGCAGTAAATGAAGGGAGAATTTTACTGCATACAGTCAGACTTCTTATAAAAACGCTACACATTTTTTAATTAAAGTATTTCGGAGATAGGTTTCTTTTTCATTAAAGAAAGTAAAAATGGGATTTTATTTTTTTGACTTTACATGTCCTTTAGAGAACATTCACCTGTATCCCTTGCTTACAAAACTGCCTCCATACTTTCCCCAAACAAGGGAAAGTTGTGCTCACCACTATTTTTTAAAACCATTAGGCGGGGGTGCAATGAGGGTGTGACCCCAAAATACATATAGACAAATACAAGATTCCTCTGCACTCAACCCATTATCAATATATTTAAGACAGAGACATTTTGTGCATACTGCTACTAAAAAATGCCTTACCCTTTAAACAAAACAGGGATTTTAATGGTTTTCAAAAATAGTGGTGAGCACAACTTTCCCTTGTTTGACTATGAAGATTTTCATTCATCCAGGTCATAGTATATCTAGTATAGGTCAATCTAAAAACAACTGGACTTGCTGAGTAATCAATGAAGACGTTTCACTACTCATCCGAGCAGCTTCTTCAGTTCAACTGACTGGTGTGGGAAGTTTTCGGCATATAAACTCTTCCACTAATCCATTTACAATGGCACATTGTAACTCTTCAAAGAGGTGACATCTGAAGAAACTCACAGAGGTGTTGATTCTGTGTAGTTGTGATAGGATTATCCAATGTGTCATGCAACTCCTAGATTCAGGTGTTACTTGTGAGAGTTGCATGAATGGATGTGTGAAGTGTTCTGAATCCGCCGGGGTACAGATGTTAGAACAGCATTGTATGTAGCAGACAGGCCAACAAGATTTTACAAAAAGCCCAAAAACATCTACTAAATGAACGAGTCAGACAGATCAACTTTACCATTGATGCCCTGAAGCAGAAAGTAGAACATCTAAAATGGAGTCTGGCAAAAGAACTGCCTGATGGAACTCTGGAAAGGGTGGTTGTGTTCGTTGAACATGCACAGATTGCCCAACACATTAAGAGTAAGGAGCGACAAATAAGCAAATTCACCACATTACTGTCACGAAGCAGCAGTTGGAAAAGGACTGAAGAACTAACCTGGAGGCTGAAAGGTGAGACACCAAAGAACACCAAAGACACTTGGGTTAGGAATCAGATAGGGTACTAACCCAGCCTGAAAAGGATGTGTTAGCCAAGGGGTTAAACTATGCAGTGACACCACAACACATACCAGTAGTTGAACTCATCACAGCCACAGAGTCTGCTATCAAAAATAATAACTTGAAAAATGAAGAAGCCGAACAACTCCGGCTAAAAGTGTCAGCTGCTTTGTCAAGTGCCAGAACACCTCCCTCTAACCTTACTACAGAAGAGAGGAGAGCACTCAGCTCTCTGAGTAAGGACCCGAACATCACTATCCTGCCAGCAGATAAAGGGAGATGCACAGTTGTGCTCAACACAACTGACTATGACTGCAAGATAACCACTCTGCTCAGTAATAGCAACACATATGAACCTTTAGGGAAAGACCCAACCAGTGGTTACAAGAAAAAGGTGATCGGTTGCCTACAACAACTTGAAAAGGAGAAAGCCATTGATCGAATTTTATACCACCGCCTGTATCCCAGAGAAGCCACAACATGCTTATACGGACTCCCCAAGATACACAAGGAAGGAGCCCCACTAAGACCCATTGTCAGCAGCATAAATTCAGTGACAAACAGCATTGCAAAATTCTTGGCTAACATCTTAGCCCCATTGGTAGACAATACAGTGCATCCTATCCAGAATGCCAAAGAGTTTGTAACCAAGATTCACGGCGTTACACTAGAGGCAGAAGAAACAATGGTATCATATGATGTCACTTCTTTGTTCACATGTATACCTACTACAGAGGCGATTGAGACTGTAAGAAATCGACTGCAACATGATAACACCCTCAGCAGCAGAACGAAGCTCAATCCCAACCAAGTTTGTTTGTTGCTAGATTTGTGCCTTAACACCACATATTTCAAGTACAAGAACCTTTTTTATAGACAGAAACATGGCTGTGCAATGGGTTCTCCAGTCTCTCCCATTGTAGCAAACTTGTACATGGAGGAAGTGGAAAGGAGGGCCTTACTTACGTTCCAGGGAACTACACCGACTCACTGGTTCAGGTATGTGGATGATACTTGGGTTAAAATCAGATCCAATGAAGTGGCGGCCTTCACAGAACACATTAACTCAGTGGACAATAACATCAAGTTCACAAGGGAAGATGTCCATGAGAACCAACTTGCTTTTTTTGGACTGTTTGATATGTATCCAAGAGGGGGGTAACTTGAAGAAGGAAGTATACAGGAAACCCACTCATACGGATCAATATCTGTTGTTTGATTCCCACCATCCACTGGAACACAAACTGGGTGTCATTCGAACCCTGCACCACCGGGCGGAATGTGTGGCAACTGATACAGAGTCCAAAGACAAAGAGCAAAAACATCTCAGAGGAGCTTTGAAAGCGTGTGGCTACCCAGACTGGGCATTTGTCAAAACAGCAGCAACCAAGCCCAACAGGAACACCAATAGAAATAACCGCCCGGAGACACATAGTAGGCGAAACATAGTCATCCCATATGTAGCTGGAGTTTCAGAGAAACTCAGGAGGATTTTCAACAAACACCATGTCCCTGTGTTTTTTAAACCTAGCAACACACTGAGACAAAAACTGGTACACCCAAAGGATCAAACACCGAAAGAAAAACAAAGCAATGTGGTATACGGAGTCCAGTGTAGCGAGGAGTGCACAGATCTATACATCGGGGAGACAAAACAACTGCTCTCCAAGCGAATGGCTCAGCACAGGAGGGAGAACTCTACAGGGCAAAACTCACTGTCTTTCTACACTTAAAAGACAAGGGACACTCCTTTGAAGACAGCAAGGTCCAAATCTTGGATAAAGAAGACCGCTGGTTTGAACGAGGCGTGAAAGAGGCGATTCATGTCAAGGTGGAGAGACCATCTCTGAACAGAGGTGGGGGCCTTCGACACCACCTGTCTGCTACATACAATGCTGTTCTAACATCTGTACCCCGGCGGATTCAGAACACTTCACACATCCATTCATGCAACTCTCACAAGTAACACCTGAATCTAGGAGTTGCATGACACATTGGATAATCCTATCACAACTACACAGAATCAACACCTCTGTGAGTTTCTTCAGATGTCACCTCTTTGAAGAGTTACAATGGGCCATTGTAAATGGATTAGTGGAAGAGTTTATATGCCGAGAACTTTCCACACCAGTCAGTTAAACTGAAGAAGCTGCTCGGATGAGTAGTGAAACGTCTTCATTGATTACTCAGCAAGTCCAGTTGTTTTTAGATTGACCTATACTAGATTTCCCTTGTTTGTTATAGTTTATACAGGAGCAGTGACCAGCTCCATGTTGTAGCTCCCACCCTCTCCAACTATAGTCAGGTGATCCCACTGGTGTCTAATAAAAGGGCAGCCAAGTTTGGGAGTTTTACTTTGAAAGCAGCACGTAAGTTGCAGGTAAAACTTAGTCCCTTTGTAAAATGTATAATGAAGCAATAGAATTCTTAATGAATCAGATGAAAATCAAGCGTAGGACTGGCCAGATATGGGATGACTTTGACGTAGTTGTTCAGCTTAAATATATTGCAATATATGGACAAACAATCCCTGTGTTGTTTAAAGGGTAAGGCATTTTTCAGTAGCAGTAGCACAAAATGTCTCTGTCTTAAATATATTGATAATGGGTTGAGTGCTGAGGACTGTATTGTATTTGTCCATACTTTCCACGCCTAAGATGGCCGTCAGAGCTAGTAGATTTCCAAGTCAACAGTGCATAGCCCCCTATCTTCTATTGAACAGCTGTCCTGTACAGTGAGAGAGGGAATAATGCCTGAATTTATAAGACACTGATGATCTATGGCTGGATATTATGATTTTGTTAAATAACAGTGATTAATGGGATATCATCAGTCCCTTAAATACAATATTTTATTTCCATATGGACTGTCTTTATGGTGCTGCTACAAGTCATCTTCTTATCTAAATATTTCCAGGATCTTTGGTTTAAAAACCCAGGACTAATGACTCCCACTAGTCTTCAATATTTTTTTTTTTTTTTTTTAACCTTGTGAATCAGTGTAGTTCTGTTATTCTGATTTAGAGGTTATGGAATCTGTTGAGTCAGGCTCCTCAAAAGGTTTCCACAGCTAATTCTAGTTCACAAGCCTTAATGTGATCATACATTATAAGATCCATTGGCAAGGTCAACAAATGTGCGATCACAGAGTGGCTGTTTCCCACCAAAGGTAGGTGATATCAGCCTAATCCAGCCATTTGGCCCTAGGGCCAATTGATCAGATTACAACAAATGGAATAGGGTCTGTTGGGGTGAGGACTGCATCAACAAGCTGAGGAGGTCCTTGAACCAATGTGAAAATCAAACCTGCCTGATTGACATCTGACTGATTTTTGGTTAGATATTGGTTGAGTAGCCCTGGTGGAGGGCCCCATACACAGACAGATAAGCTGCAGTTTGGTCTAAAGGACTCATATTAGCATCTTAAATTTGCCCATGTAAGGCCACTTTTAGACACTTTGGCTTTTGGCCATAGACGTTACAATTACGATCTTTCCTGGAAAAGATGTTTCCAAGAAAGATTGTTTGGTTCAATACACACATGTAGAGCTGAATTGTCAGATCTACAGGCAGATATACAGGTAGAAACAATAGAATTCTACCTGTATCTGAAGATTCAGCACTAACAGTAGCTGATGTTTGGCTGCTTTTAAAGGTGCCCAATCAAATTTTTCCGACCAGCCTGATCAATGACCAATATCCAAGTCTTATGCCGTCAGCTCGTCTCCCACCATACACACGCCAAATATCGGACGGAAAATAGTTTCATATGATATTATCAGTGCGTTTATTGCCACCTTTACAATGGCCGATGTTTGGGTGCCTTCAAAGGCGCTCAATCAAAATTTTCTGGCCAGCTCGATCGGCAAGCCGACCGACATACAAGTCTTCTGCCGATATTGGTCGGCCCGGTTTGTACAATATTATCTGTGCGTCTATGACCATTAGATTGAAAATCTTCTAGAAGACATAGGTCAAGTCAGACAGCAATGTAATGTTGTATATTACTATTAAATAGTTAGGGTGTCTGGAGGATTGAACTGTCTCTCTGCTGTTTGCATTTGTGTCTTTCTGTATCATACTGGGGGTTATGTCCCTTTCTCTTTTGTTTGAGACTTTGTATAACTCTGATTAGCTCTGACAGTGTGTCTGGTTGAGACAAGCTGATAGATGAACACAAAGCAATTCAGTTTTACTCTCTCCTTAAGGGCAGGGGCACACAAAGCTACTGGGGGAGATTAGTCGCCCAGCGACAAATCGCTTCTTCTTCGGGCGACTAATCTCCCCCCGAACTGCCTCCCCACCAGCTAGAATCTAAAGGTAAGGTTGAAAGTCAGGTATGGCCAGATTTAAGAATTATATATAAGTGAAGAAAGAATTCATTTTCATTACATTACATTTATTACATTACATTATTACATACGTTTTTTCAAAATGACATTACATTTTGATAGTTTTGCCTGTTTTTTTTTAAAGCGGAACCAATAAAGACTATTATTTTATTTTACTTAACTTGGAGTATGTGCTGCTGTCCAAACTTTGAAGGGAGTCTATTTCTATAATCTTATTATGACATAACGTTTGAGTGGAGTCCATTTTCTATAATCTTATTATGACACAATGGGGGGTTTAGAATTAAGAACATTTGGGTTCTTTTCTTATCTCACATGACCATAGTATCCCTTATCATTCCCAGCACATTGGCCATTATAGGTAAGAGATTGGTAGATGACATTAGAAGTGTAACAAAAAATTTGGGTATAAAATCAAGAGCAACGGAATATTCTGTAACTATGCCAGGCTCTGGGATAGGTGTATCAGATATAAATGTGAGAAGTGTCTTCTTGTAGGACCCCTACAGGGTGGTAGGAAGACTATATATTCATTGGCTTTGGGGTTGGGGATAATTATGGTTCATACATAATCCAAGCTGCTAATTCTGTGCCATTAATATTATTGAAGGTTTCCCCATTGATTATGGTCCACAGCAGGTATAGGCAAATAGATGGCATATATATATATATGTTGATTTTGGGAGTTGCACTTCACCAAGCTCTAGGGGGGCTGCCATTTGACCATTGCTCTTCTGGAATGAGATTAATGAAATCCTGCAGTATTTCTGGTTGCACTGCGGTTCCTTACCTTCCCCCATTCAGCTGCCTGGTTATGGAACGTAGAGCAAGTTCTACCTTCCCAAGAGATGGACGTTTCTATGTGAGTGCAACTCTGCCGGGAGCGACTCTCTCCACTCGCCTGCACTAGTGATTATTGGACAGCAGAATTAATGTAGCTCAGTGCAATGGGACACTTGCAACAAGGACTGCAACACTATACCCGGCAAACACAAACTGTGGCCATCCAGCTAACATCCAACTACAACTGTATATCAAAATGGCCAAGAATTAGCCAACATTCAGATACTGCTGTCGTGATATTTTATGACCAATGGAATCCATTTGGCCCAAGGGGACCCTCTGCACAACATGCAGCTACCATCTTTGATTAAGTAAGAAACACCCTAAAGAAAAGGCTGGAGTGGGGGACAAATAGAGAACAGAAATAGAGAGGAGAAGATACTATATTTGTGAAACCAAAAAAGAAGTTAAATGGTCAAAAAAACAAAAACTATAGGTAATGACGTCTCCTCAATCTATAGGAATGAGGATAAATTAGACACAAGGTATAAAAATATGTAGCTGGGGGGGTATATGCTAGAGAAATATTGTGAATATTATGACTTATAATATGGGAGGCTGTCATTGCTTTGACAAAATCAGAGCTTGGTGGGTAGCCAAATTATTTTAAATCCTAATTCACCAGATTTTTAATCTGTCATAAAGTGTAGAGTACAACCTGCACCTTTAACAACTAGGGGCATTAGTGTGTGCCTATTTTAAAGTGTAGGCATATGCATGTAGTGAGTAAAGAGATTAAAGATGAACAAACACTGTCTGACCTAGAAGTTACTGCAATCAACAGGTCATGGGTCAGATACTGTGTGATTTGGTCATCCACATGGTGCCAACTAGCATGGTTGCTGGGGCTGGATGAGTTAGGAGTAAAATTTAGACAACGTGAGCCAATACCTCTAACTTTCTCATTTGCCAATGGCCCATGCTAGACAGGGCATTGACGTGCAATCTTGTATGGAACTGAAGTATACAGAGGATACGTAGTCATGGGGCAGCCATTCAAGCACAGGATACACAGTAGATAACAGATACATTCTGAGGAATTCCATTGTACATTACAGAGCTTATCTGTAATCTGCTGTGTATCCTGAGCCTTTTCTTCTTTTTCAGCTTTAACTGGCTGCCCCCATGGCTACACAGCAACTTGTTTATATACACTATAGTAGTACTTATCTGTTATCTACTGTGTATCCTGTGCTTGAATGGCTGCCCCCATGGCTACACAGCAGTTTGTTTATATAAACTATAGTAGTACTTATGTGTTATCTACTGTGTATCCTGTGCTTGAATGGCTGCCCCCATGGCTACACAGTAGCTTGTTTATATAAACTATAGTAGTACTTATCTGTTATCTACTGTGTATCCTGTACTTGAATGGATGCCCCCATGGCTACACAGCAGTTTGTTTATATAAACTATAGGAGTACTTATCTGTTATCTACTGTGTATCCTGTGCTTGAATGGCTGCCCCATGGCTACACAGCAGCTTGTTTATATAAACTTTAGTAGTACTTATCTGTTATCTACTGTGTATCCTGTGCTTGAATGGCTGCCCCCATGGCTACACAGCAGTTTGTTTATATAAACTATAGTAGTACTTATCTGTTATCTACTGTGTATCCTGTGCTTGAATGGCTGCCCCCATGGCTACACAGCAGCTTGTTTATATAAACTTTAGTAGTACTTATCTGTTATCTACTGTTTATCCTGTGCTTGAATGGCTGCCCCCATGGCTACACAGCAGTTTGTTTATATAAACTATAGTAGTACTTATCTGTTATCTACTGTGTATCCTGTGCTTGAATGGCTGTCCCCATGGCTACACAGCAGCCTATTTATATAAACTATAGTAGTGGTTATCTGTGATCGACAGTGTATCCTGTGCTTGAATGGCTACCCCCATGGCTACACAGCAGCTTGTTTATATTAACTATAGTAGTACTTATCTGTTTTCTACTGTGTATCCTGTGCTTGAATGGTTTCCCCCACGGCTACACAGCAGCTTGTTTATATAAACTATAGTAGTACTTATCTGTTATCTACTGTGTATCCTGTGCTTGAATGGCTGCCCCCATGGCTACACAGCAGTTTGTTTATATAAACTATAGTAGTACTTATCTGTTATCTACTGTGTATCCTGTGCTTGAATGGCTGCCCCCATGGCTACACAGCAGTTTGTTTATATAAACTATAGTAGTACTTATCTGTTATCTACTGTGTATCCTGTGCTTGAATGGCTGCCCCCATGGCTACACAACAGCTTATTTGTATAAACTATAGTAGTACTTATCTGTTATCTACTGTGTATCCTGTGCTTGAATGGCTGCCCACATGGCTACACAGCAGTTTGTTGATATAAACTATAGTAGTACTTATCAGTTATCTACTGTGTATCCTGTGCTTGAATGGCTGCCCCCATGGCTACACAGCAGCTTGTTTATAGAAACTATAGTAGTACTTATCTGTTATCTACTGTGTATCCTGTGCTTGAATGGCTGCCCCCGTGGCTACACAACAGCTTATTTGTATAAACTATAGTAGTACTTATCTGTTATCTACTGTGTATCCTGTGCTTGAATGGCTGCCCCCATGGCTACACAACAGCTTATTTGTATAAACTATAGTAGAGTTTCTGAAACAAACACACCAGTCTTACCAGTTCAACGCAAGACTACATTATATTTTCATTACTTTAAAACACTTTTTACAATTTTTTGGTGTTACTGTTCGTTTAAGAGCTTCCAGTAGTCGACTATAAATAAACAAACTCTATACAGTCAAAAACATTACCTTGCCCAACAGCGTTCTCCACGGGTGGGGGAAACGGGGGTGGGATGTCGACAGTTGTGTGTTCTGTGGTTTTCGTCCCTTTGGCAGTCTCTGTGGGGTTGCTAAAGGTGTGGCTGGGGTCAGGAGCAGAAGGAGGAGGCCCTGAATTGGTTGGGTGAGGCATCCGTCTGGGTGTGGCATTTCCAGTGGGCACACTGTTGTTGTTGGCACAGTTGGTGTGGTTACCAATTTTGGCTGGGCTGTGATTTAGACCACCCACACCACCACCTGCGGGGGGTTCACTGGTCACAAGTTTGGTGTTACGAATGTTATCCATGTTCTCGGGCTGCTGGTTCTGGTTCTCCTGCCGGGAACGGTCTTGAATAGGTCGTGTCGTGGAAAGGTTTGGGCCCCCAGAGCCTGGGGTTGGGGCTGTAGTTTCCCTGTAGTAGCAATAGATGGGGTAAGAGGAAAATGAAAAAGGCATTAATACCCAAATGATAACTAACTGATATTTCAGAGTGACTTTTCATTTCAGCGAATAAAAGACGCATTCTCCTCACCCACAAAACACTACGGGACAAATTCACTAAAGGGTGAATTTTCTCCAGCGAACACTCTGCCGCACTTCACCAGATGTAAATTTGTTACCACTACGCTAATTCACTAAAATGCAAAGTTGCGTCTCAGCAGCCGAACACTTGCGAGGTTTCACTAGCGCTAATTCTTAAACGCGAGCACTTCTTTCGCTAGCGTTAAATTCTGCCTAGTGAAACTTCGTTAGTACTATTACGGTTAGGTCAATTTGAATAGGACGGGTACATACAGGTCACATATATGTCTTTATTAGAGATGTTGGTGCAAATGGTTGAAGTGGACACTTATTATTAAAAATGTCCAAGGAAGCAAAATAAAGACAAAATAGATCCTCTTATGCCTTAGTCATGAGCCCACCCTAAAACTAATGTGGCATGCCCCTCAAATGGTTGGAAAAAATGTTAACACAAAAATCTTTAATAGTTGGGACTTTTGAAGACTATCCCGCTTTAAAAAATGGAAAAACGACAGCGTTTGTTAAGAACTTTTATGACTTTCCGGCATACAGGATATGATGTCACTGACATAAGTCTGAGGAGGATGAAGCTTCATCTTATCAGTTCGCCAGGTCTAAGGGGGTGAAGGAAACTCTGGGGAAAGAGGTAACGTTCTGTAAAATTTGCACTTAAAGGAAAACTATACCCCCCAAACAATGTAGGTCTCAATTAAAAGATACTGAGTAAAGCAGCTCATGTGTAAAACCCTGCTTCGTGTAAATGAACCATTATCATAATAATATACTTTTTTAGTAGTATGTGCCATTGGGTAATCATAAATAGAAAATTGCTATTTTAAAAAATAAGGGCCGCCCCCTGAGATCGTAAGATTCACTGTGCTCACATACAAACCACATGTAAGGTCACATGAGCCAATTCACAGACAGAGTTGTGCCTTTTGCTTCCTCACTTCTTCCTGTTACAGTTAAGGTGGCCATAGATGCAAAGATCCGCTCGTTTGGCGATGTTGCCAAACGAGCGGATCTTTCCCCGATATGCCATTAACAGGCATGGCTATATCGGGGGTAATCTGATTGTTCGGCCGTACGGCCGAACGATCAGATTACGATGTGCCATGAGCTCCGGCGGGATCGGTCGGGTCAAAATCAAACCTGACCGATCGACCAAACGACCGATCTCCGCCGGACGAAAGAAGTCGGCACATGCCACACACGATCCGAAAATCGTACGAATCCTCGATTCGTACGATCGGATCTGTGTGTCTATGGCCACCATTAGTGTTGTAGTATTTCTGGTCAGGTGATCTCTGAGGCAGCACAGATAGAGTCACGAAATGGGGGTTCAAGGCAAGAGATGTAAAAGGGCAATATTTATGTAAATATATATTCCAGTTTGGTAAGATTCTTTAATATGTCATTCTATTTGATATAAACTATCTGTTGCTTAAGTATTCATTTTGGGGGTATAGTTTTCCTTTAAGTGAATTTGCGGAGTCACAATTGTTTGCCTGAGCGAAAATTCCCTGCCAACAGGAAGCGAAACTGTGCTAGCGACGGTGTCTTTCGCTAGCGAATTGTCCTCTAGGCCTGTTAGTAAATTGCTGATGTCCCTGCGGATGGGATTTCTGGCAAATTGTCGCTAGCGACGGTCACTTTGCCTTTAGTAAATCTGCCCCTATGTCTATCATTCTTTTCATAGAAAATAATATCTCTATGAAATCCCTCTTCCAACAATTAGTTAATGAAGTAATTATCCATGGACTAACATTTAATTAGGGTGGCATTTCCAGCTCAGGCTTAACTGGGGCCCAATTAACCAGCTCCAGGCAGTTTGCAGAGCAAAGACAAACTCCCCATACTGCTCCATCTTTGGAAATGCTACAGAATAGAACATAATGTCACTTCATTCCAGAATACCATCTTCTGCAGATGCATTGCCCCATGCACAATCCCCCAGCTAAAAGGGAACATTCCTGTAGCCCTTCTTCTACAACTCATTTACCTCCTATCTTTCTTTTTAGTCTTTTTTATCTTTCTTTTTTAGTCTTTCTGTTGCCATATTATAGGGGAACTATCACAAACATGAAAATTGAATATAACACTCATACTGAAATAAGAAACTTTCGAAATACAATCAATTAAAAATGTTGTACCGTTTCTGAAATAATTAAGTTTATGTTGACTATCCCTCTGTCTGTCCATTTGCATATCTTGCCCATGATGCCTTATGGGATTCAAAAATTCCCATTTTTGGTATTTAGGTAGTGCTATATGTATGGCATGAGACAAGTAAATATCTTCTGATTTCAGAAGGCTTCACTTTGCATATCCCTCTCTCAGCATCTGTTTCTCTTCATTCTCTCTTCATTCAGCAGTTGGGTGTCAGATATTCATTGACAGTTAGATCCAATATATCTTATAGGGAGGCTCCTTTCCCAGCAGATGTATTAGAGCTCACTCAACTGATTCCAGTACAAACAAAATCTAACAAAATAACTGCCTTTTGCACAAATCCTGCATGTAGAGAGACATGATGTCTGGTGATTTTAATAGAGTGAGCTCTAATACATCTTCTATAGGAAAAGAGTCAGCACATCAATTTTCAGTGTTCTTTGGCCTGATAAAAGGCAGCATGGCCTGAAACGTTGCAGTGATGCCCACAAAAGCACAAATAAAGGCTTTTTAACTACTTGAAGAGTTGGTGGTGCTGTTCAATCTTCTTCTAATACATCTTCTAGGCATATAAGATATATTGGATCTAAAGGCCCCCATACAGTGGCCGATAAAAGCTGCTGACAGACCGAGTCGGCAGCTTATTGGCCCGTGTGTGGGCCATCCAACGGGCTTCCCAGATCGATATCATCTCGATATAGCAGGTTAAAAAATTCCATCGGATCTCGGCCGCATCTGTGCGTTTATGCGGTCCTGCGATCCGACCGCCCGTATCGGATGCATTATGATCCGATCGTTGTGCCCTAGGGCCCACGATTGGATCAGCCCGTTATCGCCCACTTTAATGCGGGCATATTGGGGAGAGATCGCCAAACGAGCGGTTCTGTATGTCTATGGCCACCTTTACTTTTAATGAACATCTGACACCCAACTCCTGCATGAAGAGAGAATGAAGAGAGGCAGAGGCTGAGAAGAGCATAATGAAATGGTTCAGAATATTTAATTGATTATATTAAGAAAACTTCTTATTTCAGTATGATGAAGCTTATCTAAAAATTTGATTATTGCAAGAGTTTGCCTTTAATCTGTAAACTACAGCCTTACTCCATCACAAAAGCACCATGAAGGCAAAATTCCTCCAAATAATTCTTCTTTTTACTACATGAATCTTACAACTTGGCATTCCACATCTTGTTCCGTTCCATCATCACAGAACATCAGCTTCAGCGAGGAAGGAACAGGAGACCACAGTGTCCAAAATTAACATAAAAGCAAATGAAAGTTGTATAGCTCAGCTAAACAGAGTCCCGCAAGACTGCATCTTGTAATGACATAGTTACATTAAAACTGAGACGTTCCATCATTTAGATATTGGTAAAGGGGGAAGAAAATGGTTCATATTAAAAGGGCCACTGCACCTACATTTTGAAAATGTCCTATGGATTTATCTACGGTAATATAAAACGTGTACAGGTATGGGATCTGCTATCTGGAATGCTTGGGACCTGGGGCTTTCCAGATAATGGATATTTCCATAAAGTGGGTCTCCATACTTTATCTACTGAAAAATTATTTAAACATAAAGAGGCAGATTTATTAAGGTTCGAACTGGAAATTCAAATTTGAATTTTCGAGTTGGATAATTGATCAAAACTCACAAATTCGAGTTGGGAATAATCCAAACTCGAATTCGAGATTTATCATACCTGGACCCTGGGAACAATTAAACTAAAACCAAGATAATGGCAGAGGTCCGGTTAAGATGTTAATAGCCTTCCTGACATTCAAGTTTTTTTCGGAGAAAAAAACCTCTATTCTATTTTAGTCTAATTCAATTCAAATTCAGGTCATTAATATTCATTCCAGTTTTAGATATTCGATTTCTCTTCTTAAATAAGATATTATTAGAATTTCAAGGTCATTCGCATTCATTTGAATTAAAAGAAACTCTAAGGGTAGGACTACACAGATGTTTTTCGTGGTCCGACGCACTGCGACAAAACGCTGGTGTCAAATCGCAAGCCATAGAAATCGACTCTAAATAACAATACTCGAGCACATTTCATCCCACAGAGTAGCGTTCCTCTATAATCACAAAAATAGCTTCACCAACTACTCTGTTAATTAAATCTCTTCAGTGTGACATAATTAGACACAACCCTCAGATTTGAGTTCTATTTTTGTTTTCTATCTGCACCTTTATGTCCCCAGTCACTGCTTTATTTCAACACCTCTATACACACTATTAGTAGCTTTGGATTCATTCTTATATGGCTCCAATGTTTTTTACACAAAAATATATGGCATCTTGCTGGATAAAAGCTATCCGCCTATACTTTTACTTACTTCTTTCTGCGATGCCTCCTCTCTCTGTCATCCCTCTTGGCATCACTTTCATAAGTGGACTGTGCCGCATGGCGATGCCTCCTCCTTCTCTCACCCTCAGGACCCTCACTTTCTCCTCCTCCTCCACCACCTTCTCGTACCCTCATTCCATCCCTACCATGACGTGGTCTCCTTTCTCCGCCACCACCTCGTCCTCCCCTGCCCCCTCCACCCACATCCTCATTGTCATCTCCAGTTCTGCGATGTGGCCTATGCCTTCTGTGGTCTCCATCTCCCCTTGGTGACCCACTGCGACTTTCCTTGCTCCCACCAACCCGGTGTCGCCTGTGTGGATCCTGTGGGGGGCGTACCCCTTCATCCATTTCTCCTGTCCTGTCTTGCATCCCCATGTCCTGTCCATCTCGAATTATATCCTGCTCCTTGATCCGTGGACGGCGCCCGGGTTCTTGCCCCATGTCATAACCCCTTCCACCACGCTCCTGAAATCGTGCTTGTTTTCTTAGATAGTCTTCTGCCCGCTGTTGAGATAAGCGTTGTTCCACGGGGTTCCTTCCCTCACCAGGCCGGGTTTTGTTGGTGTTGTTGTTGCGGTTCTCCTGGGGGTCAACGACCAGCGGCCGATCTAAATGTGTCTTGACATCTGGCTTCATGAATGAGAGTTTCCAATGCTCCTCTGGATCAAGCTCACTGTATAAAGCCTCTCGGCTATTCATCAAGTTTTGTCGACGAATTTCATTTGTGCGCTGCTCCCAAACAGATATCGAAGACTTTTGGTTCTTCTGTTGCTCTTTTCTGAAAGGACAGCATAGGGCTTTTATTTTCATTTTTATTTTATCAAAGGACAAAACCATAACATGAAAGTAATTCATCTATCATCTTTCTAAACCGGGGAAATAAGCAATAGGAAGAATTTAGCAATAGATGATAAGACGCTTGGCTGCAGTACTCAGTGCCAGGTAGCAGCCACAGAGGCTAATAAAATGTTATTGTGGTTTTCCACAACATGTATTAAAAAAGATGGAAAGACTAAAACTAAGTAAGCTTCATCAGAAAGGTCTATATAAATACACCAGTAAACCCTCAAAGTAAAGCTTGCTCTGAGTCCTCGGTCAAAAGAAACAGCACATTTCTTTCCTTCTATTGTGTACTCATGGGCTTCTGTATCAGACTTCCTGTTTTCATCTTAAACCTGCAGGGCTAGGGCTTGAGCATGCTCAGTTTGCTCCTCTCTTCCCCTTCTTCTCCCCTCCCTGCTGTAATCTGAGCCCAGAGCTATGAGTGAGCAGGGAGAGATTCAGGCAGGAAGTGATGCCACACCAAGCTAATATGGCAGCTGCTATCCTAAACAAACAGAGAGAGCTTCTAGAGCTGTTTACTCAGGTATGGTAATGCATTCTGCAGAATAAATATAGTCTTATAGCTTGCATATTGTGGCTTATATATTGGCAATAACTGCTTTGGTAGCTTTCTTTCTTCTGTAAAGATGTCTAATAATTAGATATATTACTTACGCAGCAATGGACATGTTGGTGGCAGACAAGGGGCTGACCTCTGCTACTTCTTTTGCTTTTTGCAAAGCCAGTTTCTGATTAGCCGCCTCTTCTTCTTCTTGTTCATCCTATGGACAGAGAAAATAGTCAATCCATATACTACTTACGGCTCAATCACCTTATTCTCAAGCCTGGATTTGTGAGAAGACCCTGCCAGCCCAGTCCCGGGTGCTGCTAGTAGGGATAGTGGGTGCATTGGTATGATTGGGAGTGAGTCAGTATGAAGAAATGAGAAGGGAGTGGACGTGGTACGTGGCTGGTTTAAAATGCAAGTGGTGGGAGGCAGTCTTCGGCAGCCAGATAGGGGTGTACTTAATTGGAATTGCAGCCCTGCTTCCTCCGTACAGCAAACATGTACCCCATTCTGACCCGTTATTTCTATAACTCAACTACCTTTGTCAGCTCCTGAGCATTAGCAAGATTGTCCACAGCGATGGCCAAGAAGACATTGAGCAGAGTGTCTAAGTAAGATTAGTAAAGAAGAATAACCCAGAATATTTCCATGGAGGTAACATAAGTCAACAACACATACTATATGCAGTGACCAGGAATATCTTCCACTTATCTATATACAATACACAAGAGCCATGAATATCCTGTAAATTAGAACCTTAAAGGAGAAGGAAAGGCTAAAATTAAGTCAGCTTTATCAGAAAGGTCTATATAAATACACCAGTAAACCCTCAAAGTAATTCTGCTCTGAGTCCTCTGTCAAAGAAAGACCACATTTCTTTCCTTCTATTGTGTACTCATGGGCTTCTGTATCAGACTTCCTGTTTTCAGCTTAAACCTCCAGGGCTAGGGCTTGAGCATGCTCAGTTTGTTCCTCTCCCCCTCCCTCCTCCCATCCCTGCTGTAATCTGAGCTCAGAGCTGTAAGTGAGCAGGGAGAGACTGAGGCAGGAAGTGATGTCACACCAAGCTTATATGGCAGCTTCTATTCTGAACAAACAGAGACAGTGTCTAGAGCTGTTTACTCAGGTATGGTAAAGCATTCTGCAGAATAAATATAATGTTATAGTTTGCACTATTGTGGCTAATCTATTGGCAATAAACTGTCTTGGAGCTTTCCTTCTCCTTTAAAATTCATTAATGGTGCTTAGTGATGTCATCAGTTATAATCAGTGAAACCTCTGTATAATAATAAATAATGTACCCCTTGTTGTAAATATTAAATGCCGCCTTGAAGTTCCATGACCAGTATAAAAGCACTTGCCCTTCAGCCTCATCGGACTCCTCTGTGACTTATAATACCCATATATTTTACAATCTATATTGCATCTTGCTAATATCACATTACTATAACTACTTTTTTACCACATACAATTGATCCTATGGTTCCATTTTACCCTGTTCCATTAGCTCTCTGTATTACTTCAAATGACCTCCCATAACTCCACCTATTGTTTATTATTGCATGAATAGTTAAAGGAGAACTAAACCCTAGAAATTAATTTGGCTAAAAATGGCATATTTTATATAGTGAACTTATTGCACGAGGCTAAAGTTTCAGCTTGTCAATAGCAGCAATGATCCAGGACTTCAAACTTGTCACAGGGGGTCACCATCTTGGAAAGTGTCTGTGACACTCACATGCTCAGTGGGCTCTGATTGGCTGTTGAGAAGCTAAGCTTAGGGCTTGTTACTAATTATCCAGCAGAAAATGAGCTTCCCTGGCTGTAATATAAGTGGGTCCCTAAGCTCAGTAAGTGACAGCAGCACAGAGCATGTGCAGTGAATCAGCAGAAAAGAAGATGGGGAGCTACTGGGGCATCTTTGGAGACACAGATCTTTACTGCTAAAGGGCTGTGGTTGCCTTGGGCTGGTACAGAATCACAAAACATCATGTACAACCTTTCTAGCTACTTCTTTAGCTAGGCTTTAGTTTTCCTTTAATACAAACACTGTTATTCTAACTATATATATATATAATCCTCCCAATTATTCCTTCTCCTATTTCTCCATATAACCCTGCTCTGTACATCCTCTTATTACTCTTTATAATATCTTTTTATAACTCGTAATTAATGACTTATCTTTTCTCCTCTTACTCCATATAATTCTCCCTTATAACTTCTCCTATTTCCCTATAATTCCTCCTATTATTCCATATAACCCATCCTCCCTCCTATTTCTCCATATATCCCGCTTCCTATAACCCCTCCTATTGCACCAAAAAAGCCCCATAAAAGTCCTCCTTTTGCACCAAATTATCCTTCCCTATATCTCCTCCTTACCAAATTACCCTTCCCTATATCTCCTCCTTACCAAATTACCCTTCCCTGTATCTCCTCCTTACCAAATTACCCTTCCCTATATCTCCTCCTTACCAAATTACCCTTCCCTGTATCTCCTCCTTACCAAATTACCCTTCCCTGTATCTCCTCCTTACCAAATTACCCTTCCCTATATCTCCTCCTTACCAAATTACCCTTCCCTGTATCTCCTCCTTACCAAATGACCCTTCCCTATATCTCCTTCTTACCAAATGACCCTTCCCTATGACTCCAACAAATGCTCCTGATATCTTTATAACTACTATTTCTCCATGAACTTGCCCATACAGTACTGCTACAAATAGTTCACAGAACACCTACTGATCAATTATTTTGAAAGGATACAGTTCCCAAAAAGTGTAAGGATGATGAAATAGACGGAAAATACCATGCCAGTTTTGACTCCACCCTGAGACTTGATGCCATCATACATCACTGCATTCCAATCCTCCCCAGTTAAGATCTGAGTTGACAGAGATGGGTCAGTAAAAGAATAAAACTGAGTAAGCTAAAGACACGGTATATACATTTGTGTGCCATGCTATGCCTGAGGCTTTGTTTGTTCTGTTGTTCAGCTGGTCACACACAACTGGGCTGATATGATGGGCCAGTTTGGTTACTTTCAACCAAATTTTAGATAATGACTTGTGCTTGGGCCAAATAAACATTATTTTTTTAAATCAGAGATAATAGAATTGCATTCAAACACACAGAAAAATCTGTTTAGTCTATTATGCAATTAACCTAATTCAGAGGGTGATCAATCATCCAAGGCCAGCCGCAAATTGGTGCATTTTAAGGATAATGTGTTGCCCTCCCAACTGCAGATTCTCTCACTAGTCAATCAGTTGATGAGACAGTAGACTATTTTATATTGTGTGATATAATATAAATAATATAAATAATATATTGTCCATACCTGAAAAACTGTCATTATTGCTGCAGGGAAGGTGTCGAAATTGGTAGCAGGAGTTATATCATCAAAATTGAACCTGTTCAGAAAAATAAGGAACATAGTCAACATACTGTCATTTTTGTTCACTGACAGTTAATACTACCCATGTCACTTTCCCTTAGAAATACAAACACCCAACATGTAAGTAACTGAATTCCCCATATGGAGTTAGGGCTCATGAAGGTGGTGTCTAACACTCTACTTGACTATAGACCCACCTGATCTAGATTCTCACTTCCTGCCACAGATTAAATTACCGCCCCCAAATTGAAGGTAATTCCTCTTGCCTCTGTGTAAATCAAGAAACTCAGATTCATTTACTTACTGCCCACCGAACAGTTGCATCCCCAGTAAGGCAAAGACAACAATAAAAAGGAAGAGCAGGAAGAGCAGACTGATAATGGACTTCATTGAGCTGAGCAGGGAGATCACCAAATTGCGGAGAGAAGCCCAATACCTGTAGAGAACCAGTAAAAAAAATATATAATTAGAAAACTACAAAACAAAGTTGATAAAGTAATAAAAGGTGGGAATAATCAGTTCTAACACTTTTCATAAGGAAGCTTTGGAATGCCACATTGGAATTGCTGTGCTAAATAATTCATTCTTTAAAGGAAAACTATACCCCCCAAACAATGTAGGTCTCTATAGAAAGATATTGCATGAAACAGCTCATATGTAAAACCCTGCTTCATGTAAATAAACCATTTTCATAATAATATACTTTTCTAGTAGTATGTGCCATTGGGTAATCATAAATAGAAAATTGCCATTTTAAAAAAATAAGGGCCGCCCCCTGGGATCGTAGGATTCACTGTACTCACAAACATACCAACAAACTATACATGTTAGGTCACATGAGCCAATTAACAGACAGAGTTGTGTCTTTTGCTTCCACACTTCTTCCTGTTACAGTTAGAGCTGCAGTATTTCTGGTCAGGTGATCTCTTCCTGTTACAGTTAGAGCTGCAGTATTTCTGGTCAGGTGATCTCTTCCTGTTACAGTTAGAGCTGCAGTATTTCTGGTCAGGTGATCTCTTCCTGTTACAGTTAGAGCTGCAGTATTTCTGGTCAGGTGATCTCTTCCTGTTACAGTAAGAGTTGATGTATTTCTGGTCAGGTGATCTCTGAGGCAGCACACAGACCATCACTAAATGGTGGCTCAAGGCAAGAGATGTAAAAGGGCAAGATTTACTTAAATATATATTCCAGTTTGGTGAGATTCTTTAATATGACACTTAATATGATATGAACTATCTGTTGCTTAAGTGTTCATTTTGGGGGTATAGTTTTCCTTTAACACATAAATTGTGAACTGGCTGTGGCTAAACTACACTTCAGAATAACAAAACAGCGTACTTTGTAACTTTGAAGATCCGCAGCAAGCGAAGGGCTCTTAAGACGCTGATCCCAAAGGAGGTCCCAGGCTTCACCATTGCCCAAATCACCTCAAAGATGCTGCCAGTGATTACCTGAAAAAGAGAGACGTAAGTCAGTAGGCACTTATTTTGTACGTGTAGCTTTCTTTGTCATAATCACTAAAATCAATAGGGACAAAATCAGACAAATATTAAAATAAGATAGACCATAAAAGATATTCTTGTCACACTTTCCTCCCTCATCTCACCAATTACCTTCTCTGATTTGCCAGCCTTCACTTATGGTGCCCTGCCACCTGTCTTCTTATCCATCTGAACCTTCTGCACAATCAATCCCTCTAGATAGAATCCACCCCAAATCTAGCTCAAAGGGATACTGCCATGGAAAAACATGTTTTTTTTCCCCAAATGCATCAGTTAATAGTGCTCCTCCAGCAGACTATTGCACTGAAATCCGTTTTTCAAAAGAGCAAACTGATTTTTTTATATTTAATTTTGAAATCAGACATGGGCTAGACATATTGTCAGTTTCCCAGGTGCCCCCAGTCATGTGATTTGTGCTCTGATAAACTTCAGTCACTCTTTACTGTTGCACTGTAAGTTGGAGTGATATAACTCCCCTCCCATCCCCCCAAGCAGTCCATCAGCAGAACAATGGGAAGGTAACCAGATAACGGTCCCTGGTATATATATATATATATATATGAACAACACTCAAGAGTGAAAATCCAGGTCCCACTGCGACTCCTTCAGTTCCATTGAGTAGGAGAAACAATAGCCTGCCAGAAAGCAGTTCCATAGTGCAGCACTGGCTCTTTCTGAAAGCACATTACCAGGCAAAATGACCTGAGATGGAACAAATATACTTTTGGTTCAGGAATGAAATTTTACGTGGTAGAGTGAATTATTTGCAGTGTAAATAGGGTACTTTAAAAATAAAAACTACACCATAAAGATGATGACAGAATCCCTTTAAAATCTTATTTGCTCAGTCAAAGATCTTTATTTCTCACCTTTAAATTTTACTAGGGATGCACCGAATCCAGAATTCGGTTCGGGATTCGGCCAGGATTGGGCCTTTTTCAGCAGGATTCGGATTCGGCCGAATCCTTCTGCCCAGCTGAACCGAATTCGAATCCTAATTTGCATATGCAAATTAGGGGCGGGAGGGAAAACGATCGACTTTTTGTCAGAGAACAAGGAAGTAAAAAATGTTTTCCCCTTTCCACCCCTAATTAACATATGCAAATTAGGGTTTGGATTTGGTTCGGTGTTCGGCCGAATCTTTCATGAAGGATTTGGGGGTTCAGCTGAATCCAAAATAGTGGATTCGGTGCATCCCTAAATTTTACCCTCATATTAACCAGCCAAATATAACTGATCCTTGAGTATCTTCCAATATCTTCTCCGTACTTCAATCATAGGCCAGTTCTTTCTTTATAAACATTCTTTCAAGCTGAAAGTACTTTTCCATTAATGTCTCTTCTCTTTTGCATTCTTGCCACCATTACAATCTTAGCACTGAGAAGTACTTTAGAAGCAATTTCATGGATCAATCAGCTCCACCAACCTCAGGCATTTCTTGTGTGAAACTAAGTCAGCCTATATTTTATGTTTGCCAGGAAGCTATCTGCATTATTTCCCCACCAAAAGGCTTACCATAACAGTACATGCCAAAAACCTATTGAAACCCATGTTTTCTAGGGTCCAATGAACTTCATCTTGCTCCTATTACCCACCAGCATTTCTTTTGAGCTATGCCTCCCTCGAGGAACACATGAATTATCACTGTTCTTCTTTCTATTTAGATTTCCATAGAGTTTGTTCCAGTACAGCCCTGTACACCGTGTGCCGGAGGTTACTGTGTTTTATTCTCTGAATTTTCTTCATTGTATGTGATTTTTATAAAGGCAAACAGATATGAAAGCAGAAAGGGCCCTAGCTAACTAATTAAGAAGCTAAATGTGACTAGGCCAGTCTATAAAAATTGTTGATGTATCCTACATAATAATAATAATAATAATAATAATAATAATAACTGCACTCTGTACCCACAGCAGAAATGTTCATTATGCTAAAGCTTTCTCCAACCTCAGTTGCTTTTGCCTGCTGTAAATATATGAGTCACTTAGCCTCTCATGTTCATATGGTGGATGTGGGTCACCATTGTTGTTGCACAGGCCTAAATAAAGGGAACTGTTCAATGAAAAAGAACGCCGTGGATACAGTTTAAAGGACTGAGATTTCATACAGCATGGCTTAGACTGCTACATGTTATTATTAGGGATGCACCGAATCCAGCATTCGGTTCCAGATTCGGCCTTTTTTAGCAGGATTCAGATTTAGCCGAATCCTTCTTCCTGCCCGAACCAAATCCGAATTTGCATATGCAAATTTAGGGCGGGGAGGGAAATCACATAAGTAAAAAAATGTTTCCCCCTTCCCACCACTAATTTGCATATGCAAATTCGGATCCGGGTGCCCCAGAATCCTTCACAAAAGATTCAACCAAATACCAAACCGAATCCGAATACTAATTTGCATATGCAAATTACAGACGAGGAGGGAAATTGTGTGACTGTTTTCCCCTTCCCTCCCCTAATTTGCATATGCAAATTAGGATTCAGATTTGGTTCGGCCTGGCAAAAGGATTTGGATGAATCTGAATCCTGCTGAAAAAGGACAAATCTTGGCCGAATTCCAGCACTTAATCCTGGATTCTGTGCATCCCTAATTTCCAACAAAGGGTGCCCTGTGCCTATTGTTGGGGTAAAGGGCTCCATCTGTTAGCATATGCAAATTAGGATTCGGTTCAGTATGCGGTTGAATCTTTCATGAAGGACATGCACTGACATGTTGGCTTTGCTATACATCATGCCCTGTTTACACTGACAAACTGTAGATTCAAACACAGCTACTTACAGTTATCAATACTATACACATCCCAATGAAAGTACTGTAATAAAAAACTCAAAGTCTGCACCAGGGCTAGTAAACCATAGTAACCCATAGTAGTCAAACGGTTGCTTTTATACAGGAATAAACAATAAACAATAAACTTTTAGACAGATCAAAAACACACACATAGATATCTTCCTTTATATAGTTCCCTCCTGTCTGTGTCACTGTATCACCCTGCAGTGGGAGGGACAGACTCATGTCCCATAGTTCCCTCCTGTCTGTGTCACTGTATCACCCTGCAGTGGGAGGGACAGACTCATGTCCCATAGTTCCCTCCTGTCTGTGTTACTGTATCACCCTGCAGTGGGAGGGACAGACTCATGTCCCATAGTTCCCTCCTGTCTGTGTTACTGTATCACCCTGCAGTGGGAGGGACAGACTCATGTCCCATAGTTCCCTCCTGTCTGTGTCACTGTATCACCCTGCAGTGGGAGGGACAGACTCATGTCCCATAGTTCCCTCCTGTCTGTGTCACTGTATCACCCTGCAGTGGGAGGGACAGACTCATGTCCCATAGTTCCCTCCTGTCTGTGTCACTGTATCACCCTGCAGTGGGAGGGACAGACTCATGTCCCATAGTTCCCTCCTGTCTGTGTCACTGTATCACCCTGCAGTGGGAGGGACAGACTCATGTCCCATAGTTCCCTCCTGTCTGTGTCACTGTATCACCCTGCAGTGGGAGGGACAGACTCATGTCCCATAGTTCCCTCCTGTCTGTGTCACTGTATCACCCTGCAGTGGGAGGGACAGACTCACGTCCCATAGTTCCCTCCTGTCTGTGTCACTGTATCACCCTGCAGTGGGAGGGACAGACTCATGTCCCATAGTTCCCTCCTGTCTGTGTCACTGTATCACCCTGCAGTGGGAGGGACAGACTCATGTCCCATAGTTCCCTCCTGTCTGTGTCACTGTATCACCCTGCAGTGGGAGGGACAGTCTCATGTCCCATAGTTCCCTCCTGTCTGTGTCACTGTATCACCCTGCAGTGGGAGGGACAGACTCATGTCCCATAGTTCCCTCCTGTCTGTGTCACTGTATCACCCTGCAGTGGGAGGGACAGACTCATGTCCCATAGTTCCCTCCTGTCTGTGTCGCTGTATCACCCTAGTTCCCTCCTGTCTGTGTCACTGTATCACCCTGCAGTGGGAGGGACAGACTCATGTCCCATAGTTCCCTCCTGTCTGTGTCACTGTATCACCCTGCAGTGGGAGGGACAGACTCATGTCCCATAGTTCCCTCCTGTCTGTGTCACTGTATCACCCTGCAGTGGGAGGGACAGACTCGTGTCCCATAGTTCCCTCCTGTCTGTGTCACTGTATCACCCTGCAGTGGGAGGGACAGACTCATGTCCCATAGTTCCCTCCTGTCTGTGTCACTGTATCAAACTGCAGTGGGAGGGACAGACTCATGTCCCATAGTTCCCTCCTGTCTGTGTCACTGTATCACCCTGCAGTGGGAGGGACAGACTCATGTCCCATAGTTCCCTCCTGTCTGTGTCACTGTATCACCCTGCAGTGGGAGGGACAGACTCATGTCCCATAGTTCCCTCCTGTCTGTGTCACTGTATCACCCTGCAGTGGGAGGGACAGACTCATGTCCCATAGTTCCCTCCTGTCCCTGTTAAATTTCTGCCCCTTTTGGTACATAATCACTGTAGCAAACAACCTCTATATTAAATACTCTATTTATTAAAAACCAAAATATAAACACAAAAGGAATTACTGCTGTATACTCACGGCACAGTCAAAGCAGTTAAACGATGAATGAAAATAAGGCCTGGTCCCAAGACCGTACATTTTTATAAACATTTCGGACATAAAGAGCCCAAGGAATATGAATTCTGCATAATCTGTCAAAAAAGAAAAGAAAAACATACCATTCAGAGCCCGTAGGAAGTGAGGGTGCCTGTAGTATTTATGGGTATAATAGTAATTGTGTAATAGCTGGTGGGGAATCGGAATGGACAAATAAGTATTTTACACAAGCCATCATTGGTCCTACACTGTATTACTCCCTAGTATTTAGTGTTGTCGACATATTTTCAGGAAAATATAAATTATCCAGGGTGAATATTTGTTACAATTCTATTTGGCCTAGCAAAGGATTTGAGAAGTACATTAAGAACAGGATATTTTTATTCTCTAAAATGTATTGTATATATATATATATGTATAGTGGCTCACTAAAAGCTGCTGCTATATTGAGCTCCCATTAAGCCCGGCCAGATCCACCCATTAGACATCAAAAGCTAGCAAACATTGCTGACATTGTCCCCCCACCCCTTCGAAACTCAGGTATATTATATTCCGCTGATTTTAATAAGAATTGAGAACCCCCTAAAACCAAAAGCTGCCAATCCGGACGTCCATTCAGGTGCCAAGGACTGTTTTCAGTAGCCAGGCAATTGATCCGGAGCTGTCTATTTAAAGCATAAATAAACCTTTAAAATTAATGAATGTAAAATTGACGAGGGTGCTATTCTATGTACTTTTACAATGTACGTTCATTATTTTATTTTTTTAAATTCCAATATATTAAGGGTTACATGTACTGAATGAATTTTGTTACATCAGCGCACCTGCTGGTCATTTTCCCACCAGTCTGACCACCAAGTAGTCAAGGAAGTTGTCAGGAGAAAGAAAGAGGCTGCTCTGATGGTCTTCTGCTTAAGAAAGATTTCAGAAAGGTTTCTAATTTTATTCCTAAGCAGAAGAACATCAGAGCAGCCTCTTTCTTTCTCCTGACAACTTCCTTGACTACTTGGTGGTCATACTGGTGGGGAAATGACCAGCAGGTGGTGCTGTTGTAACAAAATTCATTCATAGTAACAGTTCATGTATCCCTTAATATCTTGGAATTGAAAAAAATAAAATAATGAACGTCATCAATTTTACATTCACTTATTTTTAAGGTTTACTTATCCTTTAAAGGAATTGTACAGTATAAAATTAAAAACTGGGTAAATACATAGGCTGTGCAAAATAAAAAATGTTTCTAATATAGTTAGTTAGGCAAAAATGTAATGTATAAAGGCTGGAGTGACTGGATGTCTAACATAATAGCCAGAACACAACTTCCTGCTTTTCACCTGTCTTGCTTTCCACTGACTGGTTACCAGGAAGTAACCAATCAGTGATTTGAGTGGGGCCACATGGGTCATAACTGTTGCTTTTGAATCTGAGCTGAATGCTGAGGATCAATTGCAAACTCACTGAACAATTATGTCCCATGTGAGCCCCCTTACAGTCACTGACTAACTCAGAGTTAGAGAGCTGAAAAGCAGGAAGTAGTGTTCTGGCTATTATGTTACACATCCAGTCACTCCAGTCTTTATACATTACAGTTATGGCTAACTAACTATATTAGAAACATTATTTATTTTGCACAGTCTATCTATTTACCCAGTTTTTATTTTTACGCTAAACTGTTCCTTTAAACCAGCTCAGCAATATCCCATTACAGTTACAATGCATATTCCCCTTTAGCAAAGATATGAGTAAGACGCGTCACTTACAGAGAAATTCGGTGAGACGGTCATCTTGGCCATAGTGCACGACTGCCACGCACAGCGTGTTCAGTGCCACGAGAGCCAGAACAACCCAGTAAAAGGCCTGAGTCTTCACCATGCGTCGAATTAGGAAACGCATACGACGCTCCTTTTTGTTCATGTATGATGAGTTCTCCATCTTGGCACTTTTAATGCTGGCACGTGCAAAAGGGGAACCTACAGGGACAGACAAAGAAAAGAAACAGAAGTCATTTAAAAGTAAGTCTTTTTAAATGATAAATATTGCCATATTTGGTTTCAATTCAGCGGGGGTCATTTATAAACACTGGACAATTTTGCACCTGGGCAGTAACCCATGACAACCAATCAGATGTTTGCTTTTATTGTTCTACCTATTACAGAGTTAAAGGAAAAGCAACCCCTCAGAACTGTCTCCCTTGTTTTTCCCTTGTTGATCTTTTTCACAGTTCCTCCACTGGATCATCAAATCAAGATTCAATTATAGATCAGCACCACGTGGATATGGAAAAAGCAAATAACAGAACCTAGTGCAATATTGTTAATGCAGTCACCACTGTGTTATAGCACTCATCTGTGTCTGTCTTGAACCATAGAAAGTCTATGCACAGATTTTTCTTGTGTGTTCTAAAGTGCTAAAGTCATTTCTACAAAGTGCTATATCCAAAATAAAATGATTATGAAGTCAAACAAGGGGCTTGTAGTGCTCGCTTCAAAAAGTAAAATGAATTAGAATAAAGTGCAATGGTGTTTTCTTCAATCAACAAAACTCAGCATGTGACTGATTGAAGAAAACACCATTGCACTTTATTCTACTTCATTTTACCTTTTGAAGCAAGCACTAGCTCTAGCACTTTAGAACACAGAAAAAATATGTGCATAGACTTTCTATGGTTCAAGACAGACACCGATTACGTATAAATCTTTTTTTGTTGCAGCGCGTCGGATTGCGACGAAAACATTGGTGTAGTCTTACCCTTATACCTTCCATCGGTGCATTAGAGAACAATGCACTGGCATAACTATAAAGGAAGCAGAGGGTCTACTTTCTCTATAGCTGTTTAAAGGACCAGTAACGTCAACATTATTTTAAAAAAAATTAGTTTGTATAGAACGGAAAAAAATCAGAAAAGACATATGTAACTTTAAAATCGCAAAGTCTTTATTAAAAACAACTTACCCTTTGCGCTCCTCTTCAGAAAAGGAGACAGAGTGATGATCCATCGTGCGGCGCTCGATTGCTCCTCCCTGCCTTCTATAGGAGATAGCCAAGGAGGATAAATTGAGTGCCGCACGATGGATTGTCGTCTTGTCGGCTTTTCTGAAGAGGAGCGCAAGTGGAGAACTGGTAAGTTATTTTTTAATAAAGACTTTGCGATTTTAAAGTTACAAATGTCTTGGTGGGTTTTTTTGATCTATACAAATGAATTTTTTTAAAGTTTTTGAGGTTACTGGTTCTTTAAAGGCAAAGAAAAAAAACCCCTTCCCAGCTTGCTCTCCTACTTGCAGCCAAGGAGCAGGGGAAGCAGAGGGGCAAAGGAATTCAGAGGCGGGTGGGGGATGTCAGTGGGGGGGAGGCAGGGGGAGGGTGGTTAGTTCCAGGTGGGCATTGCTGTGCGCCAGGACCCTCCAAAAGATTTGGTTGTTTGGGGGGGGGGTTCAGCACTGGCTGTTATGCCACTGGGACTATGCTATTCCTATGAAATGGAAGTATGTACATACCCACAGAAGCTATGTCTCCAATGGCTTCTTCTCCCTCCTCAGCATTCAGCAGTTCTGTTTTGTTCTTCTTGATAGTGGGTCTCCGAAGGGCTCCCATAATATGAAAAGAAGGAATGGCTGGGATGTGACATTGGTCCAGTTAAGAGTGGTACAGTCCCATTATGACTTAGTAAGGAGCTTAATGGCATAAACCAAAGAAAATCTTAACGTTACAGGCCGATCCAGTGATGTCTGACTTAGAGCTTAAAGGAACAGGAACATCAAAAAATTAAAGTGTTTTAAAGTAATAACAATATAATGCAGTGTTGCCCTGTACTGGTAAAACCAAAGTGTTTGTGTCAGAAACACTACTATAGTTTATATAAATAAGCTGCTGTAGCAATGGGGGCAGCCATTCAAAGGAGAAAAGGCTCAAGTTACAGATAGCAGATAAGCTCTGTAGAACATAATGGTGTTATCTGTTATCCACTATTTAACCTGTGCCATATAGTCTTTTTTCAATTTCCACCATGGCTACACAGCAGCTTGTTTATATAAACTATAGTAGTACTTATCTGTTGTATCTTGACAGCGCTATATAAATAAATGATGATGATGATGATGATGATCTACTGTGTATCCTGTGCTTGAATGGCTGCCCCCATGGCTACACAGCAGCTTGTTTATATAAACTATAGTAGTACTTATCTGTTATCTACTGTGTATCCTGTGCTTGAATGGCTGCCCCCATGGCTACACAGCAGCTTGTTTATATAAACTATAGTAGTACTTATCTGTTATCTACTGTGTATCCTGTGCTTGAATGGCTTCCCCATGGCTGCACAGCAGCTTATTTATATAAACTATAGTAGTGTTTCTGAAGCAAACACACCAGTTTTACCAGTGCAAGGCAACACTACATTATATTTTCATTACTTTAAAACACTTTCATTGTTTGTTGATACTGTTCCTTTAAGCATGCTGGTCCCAGTGATTCAAGGGTGTTTTGAGCAATTGGAGTAAAGAATTGGTGACTGGAATGGAAAATAGCAGGAGCAGACTTTAGCATTGCACCTGGTATACTGGATGGCATACCATTCATTTTCAAAAAGGTGTGAATGTGTGCCAGATGCTCCAGTTAACCCTTCTCTATCTTTATCATGTTTAAAGGACCAGTGACATCAATTTTTAAAAAAAAAAAAAAAATTTCATTCATTTAACAAAAAAAAAAATAAAGACATATGAAACTTTGAAATCGCTAAGTCTTTATTAAGAAATAACTTACCGAAACTCCGCTTGCGATCCTCTTCAGAAAAGGCAACTGAGCGACAATCCATCGTGTGTCACCCGATTCCTCCTCCCTGTCTATCGCCTATAAAGAAGGCAGGGAGGAGAAATCGAGCACCGCACGATGGATCGTCAGATCGCCTTTTCTGAAGAGGAGTTTTGGTAAGTTATTTCTTAATAAAGACTTAGCAGTTGTAACGTTTCATTTGTCTTTGTGGGGTTTTTGTTCGTTGTATAATAACGAATTTAAAAAAAAAAAAAAGTTCTGTTACTGGTCCTTTAAGCATCCCAGTTATCCCTGAGCAGAACTAGGTCAAGCTCTAGAAGCCTGAGATAGTTACTTGTTTGAATGAGATGATTAGAATTAGCTTGGGTATCTAACTGTAAAGGCTTTGACAATGCCATCACCAGCACCAGCACCAGCACCGTCAATCAGAGCCTTTATTAATAAACATCATCAGTAGTTACCATCATAAGGAAGTCTCTGCTCAATGTCACTATCATCTTCAGCAAGGATGACTTCTTCTAGGAAGAAAGGACAAACAGACAGACAAACAAGCCAAGAGCTGTTAATGGGTGTAATGAAGGGCATATACAAAAAATTTAATGGAACAATACGAGTTTCTTTGCAATCAAGTTTTTTCCCCAAACAGTTTTTCTGATTCAAAATTTTCTGCTGGCAATCATTAGAAAAACTCCCCCATGAAAGTTTAATTAAGATTATCCCCCCCCACAATTAAAAATTAAGCAGATTAGAAAGTCCGCAATCCAGCTGGTGACTGGTTACTTTAAAGGAAAACTAAACCCTAAAAATGAATATGACTAAAAATGCCATGTTTTATATACTGAACTTATTGCACGAGGCTAAAGTTTCAGCTTGTCAATAGCAGCAATGATCCAGGACTTCAAACTTGTCACAGGGGGTCACCATCTTGGAAAGTGTCTGTGACACTCACATGCTCAGTGGGCTCTGATTGGCTGTTGAGAAGCTAAGCTTAGGGCTCGTCACTAATTATCCAGCAGAAAATGAGCTTCCCTGGCTGTAATATAAGCTGATGCTACAGGTTTGCTGATTATTCAATTCTGATGCTAATTGCACTGGTTTCTGTGCTGCCATGTAGTAATTATCTGTATTAATTACTAATCAGCCTTATATTGTGACATTTCTATTCTATGTGTACTGTATATTGTGAGTGGGTCCCTAAGCTCAGTAAGTGACAGCAGCACAGAGCATGTGCAGTGAATCAGCAGAAAAGAAGATGGGGAGCTACTGGGGCATCTTTGGAGACACAGATCTTTACTGCTAAAGGGCTGTGGTTGCCTTGGGCTGGTACAGAAGCACAAAACTTAATGTACAGGTGACTTAAAGGAGAAGGAAAGGTTAAAACTAAGGAAGACTTATCAGAAAGCTCCATCTAAATATACCCGTAAACCCCCAAAGTAATGTTGCTATAGTTGTTGAACTATAGATAAGCACATTATTAAGAGACTACTACAAGCTAATTGGTGCAAGATTACAGTTAGGAGGATACATTAGAGTCTAACTATCATATACAAAACTTATAACTGACTCTGAGGCAGGCAAAGCAGCCAGACAAGCACAGTAACTTCTGGTACATTTAATACAACATAGCAGGTGGGTGTGGCCTGTCCCATTATTGCTCTCAGCTTAGACAGGAAGAGGAACAGGAGTGAGTCATAAGATAATGGCAAAACAGCAGGAATGCCCTTAACCAAAATGGCCACACAAGCAGATTACTACAATAAGAATAGGCATATCACCTAAAATGATCATATTTATGTTTTGCATACTTTTCTTTTTCTACAATCATTATAAGTGCAGCATTATATTTCTCAGCCATTTGTAAAAACTTCCATTTATGAACCTGTAGTGTTTAACAGCAGCTCTTTTAGGAAAGGTTTGTTCATGTTTATTACTATGCAGCACAGGGGACATTAGAGGGCGCCCTCTATAGCAGGTCAGATACTTTGCCTTAGCCATGTGAAGCAGAGCTGGCAACTTCTCATCTTGTTTATGTAGGGACCTATAGGATATCCTATCCCTATAGAGTTAATCCCCTACCTTTTTGTATTAGTTCTCTTTTCCCCTGTTATTGGGCCAAGCCCTTGTAACTGGCAAAGTGTAACACCCACACCTATTGGACAAAGATTGTAATGACACTCCCCTGCCACACTGCTATATAGTGTTGTGCAGGGAGTGTCCTCTTCCTCTTTGGCTCCTGGTGCTGCTGCTAGGTGAATCTCCACTGAGCCTGGGATCACCATAGGCCCCAGTAAGCCTTTACCCCAAAGGGATCTGACACCTTTAGTGCTAAGTCGGGGACCAGGTAACCCCGTGAACGAGGACCAGCTAGCATAGTAAGATACTGTTATAGTCTCTCTAGGAGAGAAAGACAGAGAGGTGTAGCAGAAAGAGCAGCTGTTGCTCCAACGAGGATTGTAGGAGGAAGTAGCTTCCCACAAGGCCTGTTTGCCTTTAGAGCAGGGACCTCAGTTGATAGGGCAGTAGGTGAGCAAAGGACTACCTGAACCCTACCTGATAGATCCCGATCCCCTCACTGTGCAACGTCGGTTGAACTGGGATTTGATGTACACCCAGGGCCGCCATCAGGGGGGGACAGGGGGGACACGTGTACCGGGCCCGGGCATGAAGGGGGGCCCGGCAGCGCTGCATTTTTTGAAGATCCGGGCCCCCCTTACGAGCGCCCGAGCCGTACGTCTTGCCTCTGTGCTGCCGAATGCGGAAGTGCCGAGAAGCCGATGCGCCGAAAAGACCCGAAGTCACGGAAAAAGCCGAAGTCACGAAGCGCCGAAAAGACCCGAAGTCACGAAAACAGCCGAAGCCGAAGTCCTGAAGCAGCGCAAAGACCCGAAGTCACGAAAACAGCCGAAGCCGCTAGGCCCCTGCAACCAATCTTTTTTTTTTTAAAACATGTTTTTTTGGGGCCCCAATTTTTTTTTTAACTCGTAAGGGGCCCCTTGCCACCATTGTTTTTAAAAAAAAAAAAAAAAAAAAAAATTTTCTTTTTGGTGGCCCTAAATTTTTTTTAACTTGTAAGGGGGCCCCTGCCACCAGTTTTTTTTTTTTTCAAAAAAAAATTTTTTTTTTTTTAATTTTTTTTTGGGGCCCCAATTTGTTTTTAACTTATAAGGGGGCCCCTGCTGCCAATGTTTTTTTTTTCAAAAAAATAGTTTTTTTTTTTTTCAATTTTTTTTTTGGGGCCCCAATTTGTTTTTAACTTATAAGGGGGCCCCTGCCGCCAATGTTTTTTTTTTTTTCAAAAAATTTTTTATTTTTTTTTGGGGCCCCAATTTGTTTTTAACTTATAAGGGGGCCCCTGACGCCAATGTTTTTTTTTTTTTCAAAAAAATTTTTTTTTTTTTTTAATTTTTTTGTGGGGCCCCAATTTGTTTTTAACTTGTAAGGGGGCCCCTGCCACCATTTTTTTTTTTTTCAATTTTTTTTTTGGGGCCCCAATTTGTTTTTAACTTATAAGGGGGCCCCTGCCGCCAATGTTTTTTTATTTTTTCAAAAAAAATTTTTTTTTTTTTTCAATTTTTTTTTGGGGCCCCAATTTGTTTTTAACTTGTAAGGGGGCCCCTGCCACCAGTTTTTTTTTTTTCAATTTTTTTTTTGGGGCCCCAATTTGTTTTTAACTTATAAGGGGGCCCCTGCCACCAATGTTGTTGTTTTTTTTTTTTGGGGCCCCAATTTTTTATAAGGGGGCCCTGACCATCAATAGCTTTTTACAACTTGTGTGGGGGGGGTTACTTTTTTAGCGCTGATGTCTGTGTGGTCTTTTAACTGCGATGTGGAGTGGGCGGGAAATGGGGTGGAGCTTGGTCATCAGTGTGGGCGGGGCCCAGGGGGCCCCAAAAATTTTGTTGTACGGGGCCCCGTGATTTCTAATGGCGGCCCTGTGTACACCTATCTGCAATATCCTTTGGGAGTCGCATCTGTTTGACTGTGAACCTTTACTGTCCAAAGTGATTCCACCTGCTGTGTCCTCAGAACTATTGTAAGTAAACCTGTGGTCATTTGCCTTTGGCATAATAAATCTGCTCCTGTTTCACCTTTTTAAAGAACCTCCTGGCGTCCATTATTCTATTTTTGTGCTTATATGCCTGTGAGTTGTAGTTCAACTACAGTTTAAAGGGGAAGCTTCCATTTGGCGAAGGCTCTGCCCTGGGTGAGGATTCGCAATGTAACCCATGCTCACTACCTAGCTGGTCACCCTTAACTCCTAATTGGCAGAATAGGCCAAGAAAGTGTTACATTTGTATGTAACTATGTAACTATTTGTATATGGCAATAAGCTTTGTTCTTATTGGTTCAGGAATGTGACTGACAGTGTTGCTTCACATAATGGTTATTTTATCTGTTTTGTGAAACAAAACTGTCATTTTGTGGAAAGAATGAATCCTGTACTATAAAATCTTGCTTTCTGTCACAGATATCTATTTTGTCAGTCAAATCTAGCTTGACAAGCACTAGTTACTAACACTATTATATATTATGTCCAACTTTGTTTTTACATAATTCATTCTGTAAGTAACTCTGCACATAAGTGCGACCGTTACATGGAGGTTATACATTTGTGAGACAGATTGCTTGTTAAACTGTACAGAATGGAGTTTGTGATATAATGACATCCTTTTGTCCACTAACCAGATTTTGTTTTCATTCTTTAAAAGAAACAAGTCTTTTGTATATTTTGTTTCTCTGTGTATGGTCACAAATTCCCGCGAGAGCATCCAGACGCATACGCAAGGAACGCGAGTCGGCAGAGACCACGTGAGTGGCAGAGGGATCCGACAAACAGACAGCAGCAACCACGCGGCCGTACAGACTACGAGAACACGCGGGACACGGCGGCCTATGACAGCTCGGCATCCACATCTTCTTCTTTTTTAGGGGAACCCCTGCCCAACACCGCAAAAAAACGAGAAGAGGAAACAAAAGGCACAGCCAGCGGGCAGAGATCCAAAGAGAGGCAACCCCATTTCCAAACATCAGGACAGAGGAGACAACCTTACAGATCAGCGAAACGGGACAATCACAGGAGACGTTAGTATACAACATCTCTGATACAATGTTATCCACTACACAATTGACTGTCTTACAGAAAGGTCTCTCTTTCTGCCCCACTAATCATTGTGATACATATCAATTAGATATTGAATTACAAAAATTTTTTCGTAACTTGCGTTTGAAAAGTCACTTTTCTAAAATGCCGACCAATTTTACAAATGTGTTCAGTAATACTGGGCTGGGACATTCACAATTGGCACTTACAAAATTGGGTCTTAGAAACAAAAGTACATATATGCCACCAACTAATGATAATGTCATAGAGGCCTATGTAAAATTAGTATCCAGTGATGTGGAAAAATTAAAGGGTAAATTGAAACGAAATCCGCAGATGGACTATCAAACTAATCTTACAAAGAAAGAAAGATTATGCCTGAAAGAATTAAGGGAGAATAAAGACATAACAATCAAACCAGCAGACAAAGGGGGAGCCCTTGTAATACTGAACACACGAGATTATATGGCCGAAATTTCACAACAATTGTCTGATACAGAGGTGTATAGGGGAGTAAACAGCAATCCCCTGACATCTATACAAGAATGCATAATGGATAGGGTGTACAGAGCACATGATGATAACCTAATTGATGATGATTTGAAAGAATTTCTTATTAAACAAGATCCAATCACCCCTGTATTTTATACACTACCAAAGATACATAAAAACTTGAGACACCCTCCAGGCAGACCAATAGTCGCCGGTACAGACTCTGTCTTGAGCCCATTGGCCATATTTTTGGATAAAGTCTTTCAACCTATAGTACAAACGACTAAATCCTATATTAAGGATACCACACATTTATTGAACCTTATTTCCACAATCACCCTTCCAGAGCACGATATACTACTATGTAGCTTTGATGTTACAAGTTTATACACCTCCATTTCACATGAGGCAGGTCTGAAGGCAATTAGACACTTCCTCGAACAAACAGAACACCCTATATCACAAAGGGACTTTCTGATAGATTTATTGGAAATAGTCTTGCACCAGAATTACTTTCTCTTTGGAGACCAATTTTACATACAACAAAGGGGGACGGCCATGGGAAGTAACGTTGCCCCCACCTATGCTAATCTATACATGGCCTACATGGAAGAGAATTTTGTATATACCAACACACTATACCAAAAACACTGTCTATTATTCAAACGCTATATAGACGATTTGCTAATCCTATGGGATGGGAATGTCGAAAGCCTTGAATAGTTCAAGGACTTCATGAATAATATAGACATAACACTCAAGTTTACCCATAACTTCCATACAGACACTCTTAATTTTCTGGATGTACAACTAACCAGACGGGGGGTGAGACTCGAATCAGATTTATATAGGAAAAACACAGACAAGAACAACCTATTACATTTCCAAAGTTTTCACCCTCCTTCTCTAAAGAAATCCCTACCAACTACACAGTACACAAGGGTTAAACGAATTGTAAGTGATACAAATAAATGCGAGGTCAGATTGGCAGAAATGACAGATTGCTTCTCACAAAGAGGCTATCCAGATAAAATTCTTAAAGAAGGGTTAGGAAGAATTAAGGACACAGACAGAAAACTTCTTCTACACACAGACAAATCAACCAAGAAAGAGGGTGACAGGATGGTTTTTGTCAGTAAGTACACAAGTGCAAGTGGACATGTATCCAAAATAGTAAAAAGACACTGGCACTTACTTCAAAACTGTCTTTCCAATATTCCACAATTTCAACAACCCCCATTAATAGCGTACCAAAGGGGTAAAAACATAAGGGACCAATTGGTGACAGCAGATATCGGCCCCCAAAAGAAGGGTTTCCAACGATTCTTACAGCACCCGAAATTCGGCACCTTCCCCTGCCTACATTGCACACAGTGCAATTCTGTCACAAAAGGCAATCATTTTTACCATCCACACACTGGCAAACAGTTTACCATTGATCGCTATTTCACTTGTGAATCATCCTTCGTAATCTATCTATTGAAATGCCCTTGTGGACTAATTTACATAGGCGAGACTACTCAAAAAATCCGTGATCGGATTTCAAAACATAAGTCCACAATTCGTAAAGAGATTACCACTTTACCGGTGCCCTACCATTTCCACCAGGCTAAACACTCTATAAGCCAACTCAAATTTCAGGTCATAGAGACCATTGATGTGCCAAGAAGAGGGGGAAACAGACTACTACAATTGAAATATAGAGAAATGTACTGGATACATAAATTAGATACATTGTGGCCACGGGGACTGAATAAAGAATATACCCCTGGATTATTCATGTTTAAGTAAGTTGTGAGATACATACAATGCTATAACTATCGTGTTCCATTTTTGAATAGTTTTGTTTTTAATATATTTTTTTCTCTCTCTTCACAAGGTTACTAAATTGGTCTGGGAATTTTACTGAGTGCAGACTACTACACCTGCATATGAATCTCAGGGACAACTGAGTACCATGTGCAACAGCAGTCCCTAAGCGTCTCAGGTAACACTAGACCATTCCACAGTATGATTATTATTGTTGTACAAATGTATGGACTTACACAAAAAAGACTTTTATCAAAATGGACACTTACAAGTATTTAAATTTCACCTGATTCAATTTTGATGTTAATTGATGGGGAGGAGAGACAGGCCACTCCCAGTATACATTGTATAAAACACTGTGTTTTTACCTGATCACTAGGCTTGACAAAGGGCCCAGTGAGGTCCGAAACGTTGCCCTTACCTTGTATGTATATGGGCTGAATAAATAATATCACTTTTTCACAACAAATATCAGTGTGCGGCTGGATTACTTGCTACATTGTATGCTGGACCCTGTGAGCAGGAAAGGGTCACCCAGAGCAAGCACCTGATACCCGATAGAGGGCTTTTCTGAAGGGTTGAGCACTCCTAATTTTGCAAATACAAATTCTTATATAACATGAGAGACATTCATTCTGTGTATTAGGGATAGTTTTGTATACAGAATGTATTTGGCACCCCATACAAATCACCCCTACTTTTTTCCTACTTCAAACAACTCACTTGTCTGTGAGACTGATAACTACGGTAATACACTATTGCACCAGTGGCGGTAAATGGGCCCCATAATATCTGGACAGTTGCTGATGGTGTCCCCTAAGGTTGCACACAGTCTTGTACATCATAAATCTATGTCAGCATAAGTATTTTGATATACTAAGCACAATTCAGCAGGAACAGCCCCCTAAGTTTGCTTATAATCTGTACAGAGAGATCCCATACAACTATGGCAGCATAGGTATTCCTCTGTACTAAGAACAATTCAGCAGGAACAGTCCCTAAGTTTGCTCATAGTCTGTACAGACCTATTAAGCCCATGGTACATGGGTTGTTTTTTTGACCTGCTGCCTTCTGGGATCAGCTTGTTAGTAGAAAAAGGCATATTTCAGAGTTAAAATGCTTACCTTAGAGTTTCCATGATAAAATATGCTCTGTGCATGCTAATAACTGATCTGTGCCTGTCACTGCACACAAATATGATATGCGGAACTGTATTCTCTCCACTGGCATATACCATATACACCATATACACCATATACACCATACATACACCAGCAAAGAAAACTACCCAAGTGCCTTTACCATGAATCTGTGGCACCATACAACAATAAAATGTTCCCTCCACTGGGCAGCAGAGTTATCTTAACTGTTAGTAAATAAGGTGCATGTCCCTTTAAAGGAACTAACCAAACTATTCCAGTGACAAAAGAGGAGCATTGTTGAGAACACTGACATTAATCATGTACTGCAGGGGTGATATATTGATTTCTCATTATTAATCAGCCTGAGCACCAAGGGAAGGAGGATACAGTGGCATCTTATTTATTTATTTTTTCTAATCTGCAACAGAAATCTGAATCTGTTTTTTTTTTTTAATGAACGGATAAAAATAATGACCTGTCTAAGAACAATATGAAGCAAAGGGGGGGGCTAATGATAATGATCCACCTACACATGAAATCACAAGGGGATGTGATAATAATGGGAGAAGTGTTAGCCCCGGCAAGGAGAGGATCTTGTAGCATCATAAGGCTCATATAACAGTTGGACGACTATATTTATATTGCACTTATTGCACAGGCTCTACTAGGTTGCCCAAAAGAGCTGCCAAAATGGCATATTTTTATTAGTCTGAGACCATAATGAGAATAGGAGTAAATAGTGGATCAGTGTCCAAATACCCAGTTCCCAGTTCATTTATGTCCAGCGCTGAGCTATATTTATAAACAAACCTCCCAACATTATGAAAATAAAAAGAGGGACAAAAAACTTGCAGGGAGTAATGCGGCAATTTTTTAACCACGCCCATTTTTGTGACCACGCCCCTTAAAAATAAGTGAATGTAGAATGCTATTCTAAGTACTTTTGCAGTGTAAATTCATTTTTTTTTTATATCCAAGATATTCAAATATTAATGTACCGTTAACATCATTGAATTGTGTTACAACAGCGCCACCTGCTGGTCATTTCCCCACCAGTCTGACCACCAAGTAGTCAAGGAAGTTGTCAGGAGAAAGAAAGAGGCTGCTCTGATGTTCTTCTGCTTAGGAAAAAAATTAGAACCCTTTCTCACATCTTTCCTAAGCAGAAGAACATCAGAGCAGCCTTTCTCTTTCGTCTGACAACTTCCTTGACTACTTGGTGGTCAGACTGGTGGGGAAATGACCAGCAGGTGGCGTTGTTGATACAAAGTTCATTCATATAACAGTACATGTATCCCTTAATATCTTGGAATTAAAAATAAATAAATAATGAATGTACATTGGAAAAGTGCTTAGAATAGCCCCCTCATCAATTTTACATTCACTTATCCTTTAATGGTGGAAGCACACCTAAAAACTAAACTATAATTCAGTATGTAGCCATTGCTCTGCATTGCTCAGGTTTTTGTGCACAAGCCCACCAACAAATTACACCCATTTGTCGTGGTGATTTTAACGTGGCTATGAAAAATTAGTGAAAAAATCTCAAAATCGGAAAAGTTCACAAAAAAATCATGAAATTTGGACATTTTCACGGAAAATCTGGAAAATCGAAAATTGACGCCCGTGTCCAAGCTGACGCTGGCGTTAAAGTCAATGGGCATCCGAATAGTGTCGATGCTTGCCGATTTTGACGTGAGCGACTTTTTGGAAAATTCGCAGCAAATTCATGTCAGGCGAATTCGCACATCACTACTGGCTAAGTGATTTTAGCCTGGCTAAGACCCCCAGACAGGTTAATAATGTATCATGTGCACCCCCCAACAAATGTTTGTTTCTGAGACCCATGAACAGAGTATATGCAGGTGGGCCCCCAGCGGCAGTCAGGCCAGGGAGAATGTAGAGGAATCCTGGGTTCCACATCTGCAGGAGAAGCATTAGCAGAATAAATGATCTATTCATTCTCTCTACCAGTCATTAAAGGGGTTGTTCACCTTCCAACACTTTTTTTCAGTTCAGTTGTTTTCAGATTCTTATGTCTTTCTTTAGCAGCTCTGGAAAGGGGGTTGATGCAGACTCTGTACACCATTCTCAATTGATTCATTTAGTTGATACATTTCATATCTTTGGCCCTACTGAGCCAAATCATTAAAGGGATACTGTCATGGGAAACATGTTTTTTTCAAAATACCTGTTACTAGTGCTGCTCTAGCAGACTTCTGCACTGAAATCCATTTTTCAAAAGAACAAACTGATTTCTTTATATTTAATTTTGAAATTTGACATGGCGCTAGACATATTGTCAGTTTCCCAGGTGCCTCCAGTCATGTGACTTGTGCTCTGATAAACTTCAGTCACTTTTTACTGCTGCACTGCAAGTTGTAGAAATTTATCATCCCCCTTCCTTCTCCATCAACAACCTAGAGTAACCAGATAACAGGTGCCTGATAGATCTAAGACAGCACTCAATAGTAAAATCCAGGTCCCACTGAGACACATTCAGTTACATTGAGTAGGAGAAACAACAGCCTGCCAGAAAGCAGTTCCATCCTAAAGTGCTGGCTCTTTCTGAAATCACATGACCAGGCAAAATGACCTGAGATGCACCTACACACCAATATTACAACTAAAAAATACACTTGTTGGTTCAGGAATGAAATTTTATATTGTAGAGTGAATTATTTGCAGTGTTAGTGTCATTTAGGAATAAAAACTACACCATAAAAACCATGACAGAATCCCTTTAAAGACAGCTGTTATGATTAATACAATAATTCCATAGATGCTGCTGAGAAATGCATTAACTAATGCAGCAAATTGTAACAGCTCAGAATTTGCACCTGGATCACTGAGCTGCCAGAATGAAACATCAGAGACACAAACATTACATTTAAACAATAAAATATATAAAGCAACTGAAAATTGTTTTGAAGGTGACCTTTAAACCACTGCATAGTTGATAGGGTACCTGGGATCCTAGCAACCAGGTCATTGTTAATGTATCAAAGTGGAGGGTGACAAAAACAAGACATTAAAACATTTAAAGGAGAAGGAAAAGCTAAAGAGGCATTTTATTGCCAATAGATTAGCCACAATAGTGCAAGCTAGAATGCTATATTTATTATGTAGAATGTTTCACCATACCTGAGTAAAAAGCTCTAGAAGCTCTTGGTTTGTTTAAGATAGCAGCTACCATATTAGCTTGGAGTGACATCACTTCCTGCCTGAGTCTCTCCCTGTTCACTTATAGTTCTGGGCTCAGATTACAGTAGAGAAGGGGGAGGGGAGGAGCAAACTGAGCATGCTCAAGCCCTAGCTCTGGAGGTTTAAGCAGAAAACAGGAAGTCTGATACAGAAGCCCATGTGTACACAATAGAAGGAAAGAATTGTGGTGTTTCTTTTGACAGAGGACTCAGAGCAGCATTACTTTGAGGGTTTACTGGAGTATTTATATAGACCTTTCTGATAAGGCTTACTTAGTATTAACCTTTCCTTCTCCTTTAAGTAACCACAAACAATAAAAGAGCAGAACCAGGGCATAGGGGCAAATTCATCAAGGGTCGAATTTCGAGGGGTTAAATCCCTCGAAATTCGACTGGGGAATAGAATCGAATAGGTAATTCGGGCGAATTTACGCGCTGGTAAATAGTCGAATTGGCGAATATTCGCCAGGCGAATAGGCGCTCGATCGAATATTCACTCAAAGGATTTTCATTCGATCGAATGCCTTTTTATTCAATCAAAAACTTGGAAAACAAGCCTATGGGACTTTCCCATAGGCTTTTAAAGCAATTCGGTAGGTTTTAGGTGGCGAAGTAGGCAGTCAAAGTATTTTTAAAAGAGACAGTACTTCGACTATCGAATGGGCGAATAGTCGCAGCGTTTTTGTGCTCGATCCAGTACTTTGACTATTAAATGGCGAATAGTAGCAGCGTTTTTGCGCTAGATCTATTCGAATCATTCTACTCAGGCGAATTTACGCCAATTCGATAGTCGAGGTTCACAAAAATTCGAAGTTTTTTTACTTCGAATCCTTCACTCGAAGTTAGTGAATCGGCCCCTTAGTGTTTCAGAAAACCATTGCATGTATATCATGCTAAAAGTTAATTTCAATTCCTTTTTTGGGAGAAGATGAAGAAAGAAAAGTGCACCATGTTGGCCAACAATAACAGACATGTAGTCAAACCTGCTTTAGAGATCCATTCCATATATCCATTCAGTTCCCTCTCAATTTGCTGCTGCCTCCTCAGTTTCATGAAGGTTTGGCGGTTCTCCACGCGCTCCCTCTCTTTGGCAAACTCCCTGTGCACAATAGAAACGGTCTGAGACAGTGCTAACACAAAACAACACAACAACACAACAACATGTCCTTACAGGAGAGACTAATACAATATATAATACACCTGGGCCATGAATATCCTGTAAATGATATCCTTATAAACAGTGAGTTCTGATGTCATCAGTTATAAACGGTGAGTTCTGATGTCATCAGTTAAAAACAGTGAGTTCTGATGTCATCAGTTACAAACGGTGAGTTCTGATGTCATTTCTGTCACATGACTCACGGAAATTTGTGTATTATAATAAATAAAGTACTCCCAGTTGAAAAATATGAGGATATTAGACGTTACCTCGGAGTTCCATGACCTGTATAAAAACACTCGGCTGAGGTCATGAAACTTCTCGGTAACTTACAATATCCTTATAATTTACAAGAGGGGGTACTTTATTCACTATATAAACGATGCTTAGTGATGTCATCGGTTATAATTAGAGCTTAGTGATGTCATTTCTGTCACATGACTGAAACTTGTGTATTATAGTACTAAGTAAAGTACCCCCTGTTGCAAAATATGAGGATGTTAGAAGTCACCTCAGAGTTTTACAAGAGGGGACACTTCATTACAGTGCTACGCAATATGTTGGCGCTATATAAATACATGTTAATAATAATAATAATATTAACCATATTATATTTGTGTGCGTGTGTTATTGTACATCTCCTATGACATGTGCAGAAGCAGAAAACATGGTGGATTGTTCCTGTTATTGCTCTTTTGCCCTGGACTGCACTTGATAAACAATTTTAGAAGCTTAGGCAATGGCTCTTACAATGATCTAATATGTAGACTGATAGCCAATAAGCATTAAGGTATCTCTTGCCTTACATCCAGGGACCTACAAAATGGGACTCTTCTTTTGCTGTGGAACTAAAACCTCTGATACAATTACATTTTGAAAATTAATTCTAGAAGTGAGTAATTAAAAGTAACAATAAATTTGTAACTTTACAGAACATTTGTTTTTGTTTTTTTTAAATGGGGTCAGTGACCCCCATCTGTAAGCTGGAAAGAGCCAGAAGAAGAAGAAGGCAAATAATTAAAAATCTATAAAAAATAAAATGCTTAGAATCGGCCATTCTATAATATACTAAAAATTAACCGAAAGGTGAGCCTCCCCTTTAATGCATAGATGTTTTTAATATCTATGTACTGTATGCAAGGGTTATTTATATCTCTGTATGAGGCTAGGTTGTATAAAATAAATGAAATTGGTTAGCAGTAACTATATTGTAAATTGGTAGTGATGGGCGAATTTGGGGAATTTGTGAATTTCCCGCAAAATTTGCGAAACGGCGCCAGCGTCCCTTTTTGGCGAAATTGCGTCGTCAATTTTTTTTAACCTCAGCGAATTTTCGCTGGTGACTTTTTGCGGCGGTTTCGCAAGTTTATTCGCCGGCGAGTCGTGGGAATTCTCTCCTGGTGAATAAATTCGCCCATCACTAATTGGTAGCAGTCTGAATTGTTCAAAGTATTGCATTATAATAATGTCTGTTGTTTTTTGTAGGGTTCCACTGAATCCAGGATTCGGTTCGGGATTAGGCCTTTTTCAGCAGGATTCGGATTCGGCAAACAAATCCTAATTTGCATATGCAAATTAAGGGTGGGGAGAGAAATCACGTGTCATAAAACAAGGAAGTAAAAAAATCCCCCTTCCCGTCCCTAATTTGCATATGCAAATTAGGATTCCGTTTGGTATTCAGCCGAATCATTTGCAAAGGATTCGTGGCCGAATCCAAAATAGTGGATTCGGTGCATCCCTAGCATTTTGTTCTGTTTTAACTCCATTTTTGTTTACTGTTTTATGTATATGCCTGATATGAATATTGTTTATTGAATTGAATATTTGAATATTGAATAATCGTTTTTATTCTGGTTGAAGTGTTTGTAATCTGGTCTCATTACTTGTAAACAGTAAACTAAATGTGATCTGAACAGTGTTTTCCACATCCTTGTATTGCTATTGTGTTTAGTGTTCATTTTGATATAGAACCCATTGGACTTTGATACTACACAGACTTACCCAGAAAGGACACCAAGGACAAGATTGAGCATAAAGAAGGAGCCAATGATAATAAGGGGAATGAAGTAAAGCCAGTTCCATGCACTGCCGAACACATCGTTACTCTGTGGAGAAAAGGAAAGTAGGACTTTGTTAATAGACACTTGTGTGTATGTAAGGTATGTGGGTGCTGTAAAGTAACCATTATATATGTTAGTCACAGACCCATGTGTGGCGGGATCTGTATGTAGGAGGAGAAAGGAATAGAATATATGTAAGGTTGGGCTACGCTTCTGTTAGTGTTGGATAGTTTACTATGGATGGAGATGTAACCCTGGTGAAGGGCAATATGGAGACAGTAGAACAAAATTGATGAGCGTGCTATTCTAAGTACTTTTGCAATGTACATTCATTATTTTTTTTTTAATTACAAGATATTAAAGGATACATATACTGTTATTAAGAATTAATTTTGTTACAACAGCGCCACCTGCTGGTCAGTTTCCCACCAGTCTGACCACCAAGTAGTCAAGAAAGTTGTCAGGAGAAAGAAAGAGGCTGCTCTGATGTTCTTCTGCTTAGGAAAGTAACTAGAAACCCTTCTCAAATCTTTCCTAAGCAGAAGAACATCAGAGCAGCCTCTTTCTTTCTCCTGACAACTTCCTTGACTACTTGGTGGTCAGACTGGTGGGAAACTGACCAGCAGGTGGCGCTGTTGTAACAGAATTCATTCATATTAACAGTACATGTATCCCTTAATATCTTGGAATTAAAAAAAAAAAATGTATGTACGTTACAAAAGTGCTTATAACAGCACCCTCATCCATTTTACATTCACTTAAGGTTTACTTATCCTTTAAGAAGTTAGGACAAAATGGGAAGATGCTGACAGTAGGGCAAGAAAGAAACAGTAGGACAAGATGGTGGCAGTAGGGGAAGACACAAATATCAGGGAAAGATGGAGAGAGTAGAGAGAGGACTCTGGCATTGGGGTAAGATGGCGAGAGTAGGGGAGGATGTTGACATTTGGGCAAGAAGGCGACAGTAGGAAAAGATGGCGACTGTAAGGGGAAACAAACTTTAGGACCAGATGGTGACAGCAGGGGAAGATGGTGAAAGACACTGGCAATAGGGAAAAATGGAGACTGCAAAATAAGATACTGACAGTAGGGCAACTTGAGACAGTAAGATAAGATGTTAAGCTTAAAACTTTAACTCAGCCTTTACCTAACCCCAACCCTTTGATGTCTGTTGGAGCTGGAGCTAAAGAGCAATGAATGAAATAATCCCAGCACAATATAATATACCTGGCTTTGGAGTTTAAATAAGCCAAGATGGCCAAAACAAATGGTAACCTCCAGGTGTGCAACATTACAGATTCTACCTGCAATAGGGCAACTGTTCAAGGCCGGGTTCCACCAGAATTTTGCACCTCCATGCACACATTGTGCACCTAGGGATAACTCTCCAACAGAAAGCATGTCACAGAACTCCCAAGCATGTTGTCCTAATTTACAGAGCTCTGCACATTATGCAAAATAAATGGTGAGTTCTGCAGCACCCATGCTACAAAAAAAAGGATTGTTGATAAAAAGCAAGGTACTTTGTACTGAGTTTTTCCCTTTGCAAACTTGAAAAATGAATCGCAGTGACAGTGATTGGTTACTCGTGGAACGGGGCACTTATAGGGGAGGGATAGGTACAGGACAGTTTTTGGGGGAAGGGTCTGTAAAAGAGTAGGGGTAGGTGCAAGGCTGGTACGGGGTGTATATATATAGGTTGAGGGCAGTTATTGGTGGCTATGTATGTTACTGGTTGGGGCTAGACAAGCTAATTACAGGATGATGGTTCCTGGAGGCCAGCAGTGTGACACACAGGACAGGGAGGCATATCATTGAGCAGAACAGTTACTGGGTAAGAAATCACTGCTGAGCAGGAACAATATTCAAGCTCCTTGCATTGAGAGGACCACCCCCCTCCTTCCAAGTCCCTGCAGGGAGATATGGGGTGGGGGGAGCTGGCGCTGTTATCTACGTGAGCTCTGAAAGGTTCCTGTGCCCATTCCTTGATACTAAAAATACAACTGGCAGCAGAAAGCATCCAAAGGAAAGAAAAAAAGAGCATTGCTCCTGCCTGAGCAAGAGGGATGGGGGAGGGCCGCGTCTCTGGATATAAAGAGGCTGCCCTTGAGCATCCAGAGGTAACCACGAGACTGCTGGACTGTCACACAGAGACTGTCACTCACAGAAACATTAACCACATGGATACAGGAAATCAATAGGGATAGAAACATCCCATCTTCCCCCTCTCCTTCCCTCCATTCCCACAGCCCTGTGTTTTCTTGTGGATTCCCCAATCCTGCAGTTCTCTTCTAAAGGGCAAATAAGAAAGCTAAAGGGTGAAATCCCCATCCTTATAATGTCAATGCTACTGCACTTTAATGGTGACTGAAACATAGAAGGCAGTTCTCCTCCAGGTCTGTTAATCAGCAGGCTTTTGCTACATTCTTTCAGGAGTCACAGACGGGAGTGCGGACATACTTGTATATTTATTTTCAGCATGTCGGGTGTCATGGCAGGTGTTTGCACAGGGGTTGCTGGTGGCACCTACACAGTAATTCTGTATGGGCCAAAAACCAGTGCAGGAGAAATATTTGCAAAGGGCAAGGGCAGTGCAAGTATAAACGGGTGCAGGAGAGCACCCCTTATTCATCTTTTAGGGAACACTTATGCCCCAGATATGGCTGGGCAATATACCTTGCGGCCAAAAACTCCCTCCCATTGTGAACTGCGTCTCATAACTTGCACCTCCCTCGACCCCTGCCCCCTTCTTATATCATTGGGTAAAAAGGCCCTAAGCAAAAGGTTCTAATCAACGGTTCCTGCAACGCTCACCCCTTTACTGAGTGGGTCCGGGTGCAAACGCCCGAACCTGTCGCTTAAATCAGAATATTGAAGTATGCATTCATTTTATACAGGTCACTCACTGCTCCTGGTCTGCGACGCCCCGAACCCACAGCTTTGGGAGGCTTTCACTACCAACTCAATACCCCTGCGGCGTCCACTCAACAGATCAGCAGACGGCGGTGAAAAAAACAGATTTATTAGCCAGTCATATTCCCTGACGCGTTTCGTGTGATCCCACACGTACTTGTATTGGACGTGAAACGTGTCAGGGAATATGTCTGGCTAATAAATCTGTTTTTTCACCGCCGTCTGCTGATCTGTTGAGTGCACGCCGCAAGGGTATCGAGTTGGTAGCATAAGCAAAAGGTAGCAACCCTGTGTGCAAGTTGGGGGGCAAAGTGGGACACTAGGGTTGCCACCTGTCCTGTTTTGACCCTGACAGCACGGTTTTATTGAAGGGCTGTCTGGGTCAAAACTGCCTGCCCGGTTTTCCTAATTTGGAAAAACAGGCAGGGTTCCCTATGATTAACGCGGAGTTTGGCAATTGGTCATAGCCCCGCCCCTGACGTCATGACTCTGCCCCAGGCACACTTCTACCCTACCCCCATTAGACGGCCCAAAAGGTGGAACCACCAAAAGGTGGAACCTTAGGGGACACCACACAGCACTGTATTCATGGGGGGGAGCTGCAGGTCCCGTTCCAAATAACTAATTACTGTATACAGTCATCACTGACGGTGCTAAATGAAAAATTCTATTTTCGGTTAAAAAAATAAATTAATAAAAAAAAGGACTGTCTGAAAACAAGGTGAACCTTCCCTGAATGTGAGTTATTCTGCTGAAGACAGGCTGAATGCTCTAACAACAAACAGTCCTCCCACTGGATATAAATTACTGTCACATTGCAAAGGCAGAAATTACTAAAAAAAAAGGATAAAGGGAGAAAAACAAGGCGAGTACGTTTCATGTAGAAAAATGGTCTTTTCCCTTTTTTCAAGGTAACTAGGCTTCAGTTTGTGACTAAATGCTGGACATAAGGTAAAGAAGAATTGAGAATAAATGGTTCTTACCCAAAGGAATAGTAATGGCCTTGCAAGAACTCCCAGAAGAAATGGTAGTGCCACAGATAACCTTTTGAAGGTAACATTGCCACAAGCCTGTTTGAGCAATATATATACATACTGTATGTATATATATATATAGATATAGAAACACACTAACCTTGTCATCATTCCTCTTTATGGGCCATTCCCCATTTGGTTTCTCTTAACTAGTAAACTATCACAATGTCCTTCATCTCTTTCTGCCTCTCCATGTTGCACCTCTGCAAGTCTCACATGCGCATAAACATGTGTATTCTCACATAAAAGAATATCTAATATTTTAGTACATCAACGTTCATATTAAATTAAAGGGGATGGAATAAACATATAAGGGGATGCAATCACCAGGATTTTTACCCACATAATTTCAGTGTTGTTTTGGTCCCCAAGAGGACATGACACTAATGTGCTTGAATTATGAAGTGAATGGACACAAATGTGCTGATAATCTCCAATTCTTCTGGTGTAACTGCACTTTGGTTCCAGTAGGAATTGTAGCATCACATTTCCTAGGTGGACCAAGAATTCGAAGCCACAGAGAGATGCTGAGGAATTGATTAGGAGGCAAAGCAAGATGGTGGCCGCAGGGGATAAGAAAAACAGGTCATTTCTAGAGGTCGGTTTTACTAGTCATAAGGGCAGATTTTGTTGCCGCTCTGAGCATTGATTTATTGCATCTGCCACAACTGCATCATGAGTAACTACCCCTGACAACTGCAATAATGCTGAAATGATGGGACAATATGCAGCATGGCAACTGGCTCTGAAATTGCACTTTGCCCACTGTACTTGCAGTCTTAAATGACCCCTTAAGCCTTCCCAAAAGGAGACTAACTGCTGTATATCAATATATAATAATAGCTTAATCAGTTGAAAGCCTTTCATTTTTAGATAGGGGGATAAAGTGGCTGTATTCCCAACAAAGAAAAAGTAAAAATGAAAAGGGTTGAGCTTGGCAAAACAAGGAAGAAGCTAATGATGAGTCAATTTTATCCTTCGATGCAAATCTTGTCAACCCATTAATTGTCCTTAAACATTAAGACTAAAGTCTCAGCCTTCCTATTTGGCTGTTTTACTACAATCATGCAAGATTCACTTATCATTCGTCAGTTGCACTAGTTACTACTGAATATAAGCAGATCTTTGTTCCACAGTTTCCTTTCAAAGAGGAGCAAAAGACTTACTGGAGCTCCGGTCGGGTGGTGCTCCTGTAGTTCCCATTTCCCAGTGCACTAAATAGACTACTGTTTATTCTCAGGGCCACCATCAGGGGGGCACAGGGGGGACATTTGTGATGGGCCCAATGGATTTTACGTTTAAAGGGGGCCTGGCTGTGCTGAACTTCCAAAAGCCTGGAGGAAGCCATAGCTACCGGAAGAGCCAAATGGAGCCAAACTCGCAGAAGGAACAGAATGGAGCCAAAGTCGCCATATGGAGCTGAAGCCGGCAAAAGAGCCAAACGGAGCTGAAGCTGCCAAAAGGAGCAAATCCACCAAAGATTTGAAGTCATCAACAGAGCCGAATGGAGCAAAGCAACCGAAAGAGTCAAATGGAGTCAAAACTGCCAAAAGTGACCCAAAGAGGAAGGAAGAAGCTGTCATGTTATAAATGCAGACAAATTCTAAAACTAAGTGTAGGTACCTGCTTAAAGATCCTACCTAGACATGGTGGCAGTCTTAATAATGCTTTGGCCAAAAGTTTCTGTTCAACGATTATCTCTGTGTAGCTTTATTACTGTGCTGTGGTGATGGGGGGCTGGGGGAGGCTATGGTGGGGTGGACCAAATTTTGTCGCGGGCCCTTGATTTATGACGGCAGTCCTGATCATGCTGATGTGTTGAAGGATGCAGTGAAGGTTGGGTAAGGAATAAAGAAAGCCTTTCTACCTGCATCATCCATATTAAAACAATTATATAGTCATTATTCAAGTGTCTGTGCCATCGGAAATATGGATGAGGCTTCAACTGCAAAGTCATGCTAAGACATTACTACTGACAGTGGAATTCAGTTTAATACTGCATGTGCAGATGTTGCTAGAATGGACTCTACACTCCCCCAATAAGAAGAAAGCCCTATGGATGTAATACAGATCTGCATGTTGATACAAGAGGATATACCAAATCAATCATTTTTGTTTAATTACTGAATTTGAACCCTAATTTGCATGTTTCACATAGTTGTAAAAAAAAAATATTAAAAATGTCACAACTCCTTAACAAAAAAGTGATACTCAATTGTCCAGAGCTGTAACTATAACAAGACTATAAATTCGGATAAGGTTGAACACCAAGAATCCGGGCAAATCCTGCAGAAGTGCTGGGATTCTGAACCAATGTCATAGATCAGTTTCTCTTGGTTCTTTTCATGCTTCTAAAGCAAACGTTTGCAACTTTTTGAGCCTCCTTGGGTTATATAAAGGCTACTGATTGTTGACATAAAGGTCATCATTCTATCATGTATACCAAAAATATTCAAGTCATCAAAAAAGGATTCTCAGATTTTGAACTTCAAAACTGGCCCATCTTGACTTCAGGCTACTCAGAAGCATATAGTGAGATAAACTTTGGTCACACAAGCTTTTAGAAGCAGGAGGAAAGTTCTCTAGCTTCAGTTTATTTGGCCATGGAAGTCATTATCTCAAGGTACCATACTTAAACTCATTGTACTGCTTCAAGGGACTTGACTGATGTAAAAAAAAATAAAAAAAATGTTCAAAAGGAGTGAATGTCTAAAATTGAATCTCTGTTTTTATATTTTATCTCTGGTTTAAGTCTTTGTAAAGATGTCCCTTGTGTCAACTCTTCCCCAAGTGTCTCTGAATAAAGACTTTTTGCATTCAACTGGATTTCTCTCTCACAGAGATTCACTATTTCCTCTGTATGTGAACATTGACTACCGTCTGTCTCTCAGAATTTTCTTTGATTCTTATTTTTGATCCAACAGCTTTATTTGCTAAATGTTGTCCTCTGTTCCAGAGTCCCAGAGTCTTTTCCAAAGACAAGGCGTCAAGGTCAATGAAAGAGAAAATTCATTGCAAGGTGAATGTCACTCATTATTATCCAAGAGTACCACAAGTCACTATGTATTATCCCAAAATGTGCACCACCTCATTTTAGGATTGGGGTGAAATTGGCATCTAAAATCCACTGTAGAAGATTGAGGGAACCAAAATAAATGAGGAGATATCACTGCCTGTGTTGCAGGAAATTACTTTGGTGTAGGTTATGTTCATTGTCATTAGTGCATTCTATCTGTCTCTCTCACAACTGGTGACCAGCAAGCACAATGGATACTACTGTTTATGTGGCTTCAGTTCCACTTTAAAAAAGGTCTTCTGATTCCGAGTCAGTCCCTCTTATTTCCAGGGCTGGATTTTCATAGCTGGCACTCCTAGGCCCAGGGGCGCTCCACCAATGAGATGAGTTGAGCTACTCGCCTCAGACGGCAGCGCCCCCCTGGTTGCCAGGGGCGGTAAAAATGCCGCTCCTGGTAACTAAGAGCCGAATTTTCGGATTTCAACCTGGAAATTCAGCTCTTCTAGTGCAGAGAGCACAATTGCGCTCTCTGCACTAAACAACATGGACTGGCCCTGCCCTCTCTGGTGCTGTAAAGGTGAGTGCCGTGGGGAGGGGGCTGCAAAAGAAGGCCACCTCAGGCGGCATAATGGCAAGAATTGCCCCTGCCTAGGCCTGCTGTCATTCGTCACCCCCCTCCCCTCCCTATTATTCGCTCAATTTATCATCATTGGGACCAGACCAATGGGATTGGTGCATGGGAAATTAAAAAACTATCTTATCTCTTGCTCATTCCCAGTGTTTCAGAACCAATGTGGGTGTGATTGGGCAACATGTCGCCCCCTAAAATCCTGCCGCCATAGGCTCGGGCCTTGGTGGCCTCTCCACAAATCTGGGCCTGCTTATTTCCACTTCCTCTGGTATAATATAAAGGATCATACCCTGTCCTTTACAGTGGTGCCTGGGGTTCCGCACTTACAGATACCCAAAGTTGAGTGTAGGGGTGCCCAACACCAGCAGACAAATCATATTATGGAGAATATATAGTCTATAGCAAGTGTGCACAAAACATGGTAGTGTTTTCCCTCGAAATTCTTCTTTGTTTTTTTTTTCCCAAAATTCCTTTCCCTTTCTTTTGCTTTGCCTTCATCTCATCCATTCTTCTCCATATCTTCATATCCTCATTCAGTTAATCCCACATTTCCTTTTCTTTGTCTACTCCTCTCTTGGCAGCAGATTTCTACTCTCTCCCTCCTCCTTGTTCCTTTTCAGTTTCTCCTGACTGTGCAGAATGCAGGAATCATTAAGCAGTCACTCTTGTGCAGCAGTGTTTCCTGTGCTGCATGTCAGGCCTTTCCTCTCCATCAGAACGCAGTGTGCCGTACTAAGCTACAAGTGTTTCACATTTCCACGACATTATATCATTCATATGGCAGCCCCAGCTGTATAGAAGATCGTTGGTGTATTCCCACTATTCTACTCGTAGGGAATCTATACCAGCAAAAATGCTTGAGAAAATATAATTTATAGTGATGGGCAAATTAATTCACCTGGCATGAATTTGCGGCGAATTATCGCATTTCACCACCGGCAAATACATTTGCGAATCTCCCGTGAAATTTCGCCTGTGTCAAAACTTTTTGGCCGTGCATCCAAAAAAGATGATTGTGTCAAAATCAGTGCGTGTCAATACTATTCAGATGCCCATTGACTTTAACGCCAACAATTTACGATTTTCGCGATTTTTCCGGTAAATGTCAGATTTTCGCTATTTTTAGTGAAAATGTCAGATTTTCACAATTTTTTCGTGAAAATGTCTGAATTTCAAGTTTTTTCCACGAACCTTTCCAATTTCACAAATTTTCTGCAATTGTTTTGCTGTTTCGCAAATTATATGTATTTTTCGGCGAAGAGAAACAAGAGAAATTCTCCCATCACTAATAATTTACAATGTAATAAAGGCTATGGACTGCCTCTTCAACAGGGGTGGGCTTCTCTGACCTTCCTAAACCCTACAGCCCCCTTTGCTCTTAGTGGCTTGCCAGCTAGCAAACCCAACTGCCCTATGTGAATGATCACCTCTTAAAGGGACACTATCGTGGGAAAACATGTTTTTTTCCCCGAAACACATCAGTTAATAGTGCTGCTCCAGCAGACTTCTGCAGTGAAATCTGTTTTTCAAAAGAGCAAACAGATTTTTTTATATTCAATTTTGAAATCTGACATGGGGCAAGACATATTGTCAATTTCCCAGATGTCCATAGTCACGTTACTTGTGCTCTGATAAACTTCAGTCTCTCTTTACAACTGCACTGCAAGTTGGAGTTCTATCACCCCCTCCCTTCTTTCAGTCTCTCTTTACTACTGCACTGCAAGTTGGAGTGCTATCGCACCCCTCCCTTCCACCCTAGCAGCCCTTCAGCAAAACAATGGGAAGGTAACCAGAAAAAAAAAACACTCAATAGTAAAAATCCAGGTCCCACTGCGACTCCTTCAGTTACATTAAGTAGGAGAAACAACATCCTGCCAGAAAGCAGTTCCATAGTGTAGCCCTGGCTCTTCCAAAAGCACATGACCAGGCAAAATAACCTGAGATGCACCTACACACCAATATTACAACTAAAGAAATACACTTGTTGGGTTAGGAATAACATTTTACATTGTAGAGTTTGCAGTGTAAACAGAGTAATTTAAAAATAAAAAATGACACCATAAAAATCATGACAGAATCCCTTTAAGCTTCCAAAGAAGGTACTGCGTAAGGCCACAAGAGCTATACAATATATATTGCAAAGGAGTCCAGCTCACAAGGGGTAGTCTTGCCTAATAAAGTGCTGTTTTGCTACAAGTTCCTATTAATACCAGATAAAGAATGCTGGTCTATAAAGGTATATATTGATTTACTATAGTATGAAATGTGCAGCCACTAGATGCTCCCTGCCAGGCACTACTTTCAGCAAAAACAAAATCCTTTATTTGTGAAAAGGACAAAATGCAGCCCAAGAATTCATCCCAAGACTGGTACAGTCTGTGATATATCAGTGCTCACATCATTCCCTTGTAAAATTCCAGAGTTCTCTTGGGAAGCTGCTTATTTCCACGGAATAATGCCACGGGTCATGTAGACTTTGGACAAAAGGAAAAGGTATTGCCTGAGAATTGCAGTCACTGAATGGGGTTATTGAATATTGTATCATGTACAGCAGCCTTTCTTAAATTAAGAGATTTGGATAAGTTACTGTAAATACATTCTATGAATTACTATTTTCTATTACAGAACCAAATGTTGCAGTATTAAGGGGAATGTGGAGAACCACACTAAACAACATGGAGACTTGTTTTTTGAGTCCTGAGCCATAGTTTAAGAACCCATAAGTTACACCATACTGATGCCATAATAGTTTCACCCATGTGATATTACCAGCACTGCACAGTTGCAAGAGACAGTCAGTCTTAAGTATCCCTGACTACAAGTCTCCTGATGAAGGAAGGAAAAAGTATTAGAAATATGACAGTTTGTGCTTTTACAGCATCATGCTGTTCCATATAGGGAATGTACAGCAGTCCTAAACACACTTAATACATCCATTCTATTATTATTTTGCCCCATGGTGGGACAGACCCTGAACTCTAACTTATTTTTCCTTTCAGGTCGGTAATCTGTAGTTGGTATAAAGGCAAGTGATTGTGCATAATAAGTGTGGTAGTAGCATGAGCCATACAGGCAATTGAGCAGGTGATTTGCTGTGGGGTCCCAAATCACCTCCCATGTCTTCTGTGGTGACTGCCTGAAGAGGCTTGTTAGTCTGGCCTGAAAATATGAAAGACCCCATGTGATAACTAACTCAACAAACACCTTCATGCAATTGCAGTGGTCATTTTGGCCACAACTGTTTGGGCTGCTAAAAATCTACCCGCGGGTCTTGTACTCAAGGTTACATGACATCCTTGGAACACATCCTATAGAAAAGAAAACATTACACAGCCAGGGGGAAAAAATGGTATCACCCACCTGATAATATCCCAAGAATGCTTCCATTAGAGGTTCTACTTACATAATAAAGGATGTCCGTCCATCCTTCCATAGTTATACACTGGAATACTGTGAGAATTGCAAACAGAATGTTGTCGAACTGTGTGATGCCATTATTAGGACCCTCCCATTTGCTCAGGCACTGGGTATTGTTAGGGCAGCGTCGAGAAGAGCTGTCATTGCCGCAGAGACCCTCAACCTTCATTTCTTCTGTAAAGTGAATGACATAAGTTTTACTATGGAAAAGATGGAAAAGAGAAATCTCATTGGGGGCCTATTGGCCCAAATTAATCATCTTTTGAACTGATATCTTACAGGGAATTCATACAGATACTGGTTGGGCCTTCAGAATATCCAATGACTGCATTTGGCAAAGTCAAGCAAAGGTACCGTATATACTCGAGTATAAGCCGTCCCGAGTATAAGCCGAGGTACCTAATTTTACCTCCAAAAACTGGGAAAACTTATTGACTAGAGTATAAGGCTAGGGTGAGAAATGCAGCAGCTTCTGGTAAGTTTCAATCAAAAAATTGAGGGTTTCTGCTCCCATTGGAGGTCCGGCGTCTCATTTTTGGATGTCGGCGACAATTCTTGGACGCCGGCGAATAGTCTTGGAGACTATTCTTGGACGCCGGCGACTATTCTTGGACGCTGGTGACTATTCTTAGGCGCCGGCAACCGTTTTTTGCGCTTGACACGAGTATAAGCCGAGGTAAGAGTTTTTCAGCATATTTTGGGGGCTGAAAAACTCGGCTTATACTCGAGTATATACGGTATACAGAAAAGGAGAAAGAAGGAGAAGTGAGGGAAGTTTAATACAGAAAATAGTAGTAGAGTTGAAGCAAAATAAATAAGGAAAGAGTAGGGCAAATGACTTGGAAGGCCAAAGAAACCGGAAAAACAGAAGAGTGATATCAAAGGAGGATGAGTGAGTTAGAAGTGGATAGCAGAAGAAATAAAAGAAATAAAGAAGAAGAAGAAAGAAAGGGCCAGGAAAAAGAAGAATGTTATGATGACACATACTGACCTAAAACCTGCTGCATTACTGTATAAGTCAATGGGAGAGGTCCAGGGATCAATTTGGTGCTGTATGTAGCCTTCCTGACATACACATTTTTTTTGAGCTTTTATAATTCGAATCGAATTCTATTCGAGTTTTCGGATCGTTTAAATTTCGGATTCCTGTCCGTCTAAATATTTAGAAGGGGTTTGTTACAGTGAGAGCTGTGAAGCTGTTGAATTCTCTCCCTGAATCAGTCGTACATCGAATGCATCAAATACAGCATTCGGTTCGGCATTTGGCCAAGATTCAGCCTTTTTCAGCAGGATTCTGATTCGGCCAAATCTAAGGGCCTGGCCGAACCTGAATCCAAAAAAAGACATGACTTTTCATCATGCAAACAAGGAAGTCTTTCCCCCTCGTTTTCCTAAGTTACATATGCAAATTATGGTTCAGATTTGGTTCTGTATTTGTCGTGATCTTTCACAAAGGATTCGGGATTCGGCCGAATCCTAAAATAGTGGATTCGGTGCATCCCTAATTTATTTACATTATTTCTTTAGATACTTGTATGCCAGATATTTTTCCATTGTTGGCATATCAGACTAAAGGTGGCCATACACGGGCCGATAAAAGCTGCAGACAGACCGTGTCGGCAGCTTATTGGCCCGTGTATGGGGGCCCCCGACGGGCTTCCCCGATCGAGATCTGGCCGAAACTCGGGCAGATCTCGATCGGATGGGTTTAAAAACCCCGTCGGATCGCGGCCGCATCTGTTCATTGATGCGGTCCCGCAATCCGACCGCCCGTTTGTGAATGCTAGGATCCGATCGTTGGGCCCTAGGGCCCGCGATCAGATCTGCCCGATATTGCCCATCTCAAGGTGGGCATATCGGAGGGAGATCCGCTCGTTTGGCGACATCGCCAAACGAGCGGATCTATCCGTGTATGGCCACCTTTAGTTACAAAGTCCAATATATATTTACCAATTTATATTAAAATATGTGTCTTTATGTGTTTTATTGAGGGATATGAAGAACCTCTAGTCCACCAACCAACCATAAGCAACCAGTCAGACTTATGGTGTAATTATTCTAACAAAGGCAGGACAGTGATCCTCAGCAAAGGAATTCCAGTAACCCAAAGCTACCCATCAGAGGTTCATATCATCATTGTAACTGCTAGACTAGTAGCTACCTACTAATGAGTTAATTCCCTAAAAACCATAATTAAACAGTATCATAGTTTTGTCCTGTTTGAACATCACAAGCATCCGCCATTGGTTTCATTGCTCACATAACCAGTGATACTTCATATTATCCATAGTAAGGTCATCAATTCAGCACAGGTGTTAGATGCTGTATTTTTGTTCATACCAAGTAGACTTACGCAAAGGTATAAATATACAACATAATGAGAAGAGAGAAAAGTGTCCATTACCTCCAGTCATGTCATAGCAGGACGAGTGGAATTTGCCAATGTAGAAGTCGAGGCCGATGATGGCAAAGATGAGGATAGCAAAGAAGAGCAGCAGTCCAATCTGGAGCAGAGGGATCATGGCTTTCATGATCGACTTCAGCACAACTTGTAAACCTGGAGGGACAAATAAGATAACCGTATAAATGTATCCATAGCAGACACTCACATTTATTTCTTAACCTTTATTATTCAAGGCATCACATGCTTTTTGCCAACATCCAGGCCCAACCCATTTGATCAGCACCAGAATCAAAGATGATTTGTTCCACTGCTAATGTGGTGTCTCTTCCTCAGGCTCATACAGGCCAAACAGGAGCAAACTGCCCTTGGTTCCACATATAGAGGAACAACTGAGGTAGGGAAGATATAGAAGGGCAAGATGACCACAGTAGGGTCAGATGAAGACAGGGAATGCTAGGCAATAGGCAATGTACTCAATCAACATCGTCACCTGATAAAAACTAGTGCCGAACCTTGAAGAAATAAAACTGCAAGTGTGGCAATAGATTTAAGTTGCCATAACTTATACTCACCTAAAGGAATTGTTCAGTATAAAATAAAAACTGGGTTAAACAGATAGTATGTGCAAAATATGTTTCTAATATAGATAGTTAGGCAAAAATGTAATGTATAAAGGCTGGAGTGACTGGATGTGTAACATAATAGCCAGAACACTACTTCCTGCTTTTTAGCTCTTCCAGCCAGTAACCAATCAGTGACTTGAGAGGGGGCACATGGGCCATAACTGTTGCTTTTGAATCTGAACTGAATGCTGAGGATCAATTGTAAACTCACTTAATAGTTATGTCCCATGTGGCCCCCCTTATAGTCACTGACTAACTCAGAGTTAGAGAGCTAAAAAGCAGGAAGTAGTGTTCTGGCTATTATGTTACACATCCAGTCACTCCAGCCTTTATACATTACATTTTTGCCTAACTAACTATATAAGGACCATTTTTTATTTTGCACAGCCTATCTATTTACCCAGTTTTGATTTTTACACTGAACCATTCCTTTAAACATTATTCAACTACCCTGGACTTCCAAAGGCCACCTTATAGAGTAGTCTCAGCTCTTAGTAATTTAGCACCTACATTAGAGCCCGGCACAAGTCTAATCAGATTTAGCAGTAGCCAAATTGCACACATTTGATACCTCCATCTGCCATAACACATAAAAGCTATGTCATCTAAGCATAGAAAGTAGGCAGAGAAGTGTATTTTCTGACTTGACAGCTACCCAACCAATTTTTTTATTATAGTTTACTGAATGCAAAGAACACCCCATAGAATATTTCAGGGATGCATGGAATCCAGGATTCGGTTCGGGATTCGGCCAGGATTCGGCCTTTTTCAGCAGGATTCAGATTTGGACAAATCCTTTTGCCCGGCCGTACCTAATTTGCATATGCATATATATTAATTTGCATATGAAAATTAGGGGCAGGAGGGAAATAGCCTGTTTTTTTTGTTACAAAACAAGGAAGTCAAAAATGTTTCCCCCCTTCCCACCCCTAATTTGCATATTAGGATTCCGATTCAGTTCGGTATTCAGCCGAATCTTTAGCGAAGGATTCAGGGTTTCAGCCGAATCCAAAATAGTGGATTCGGTGCATCCCTAGAATATATTGCACACAGCATGCCATCATGCCAGGCTGTGCCTGAAAGGTACAAGTATGAAGAATCTGAATTATTCTGGTGTCCTGCGGAAATTTTCAATTTTTGCTGGAAAAAACACAGAAAAAGAAAATAATTTTTTCAAAATCTGGATTTATATAAAATGGAGTCTATGGGAGATGGTCTTTCCCATAATTTGGTGCTTTTCTGGATAATAAGGGATTTCCGGATTTTATACCTGTACTAAACAAACAGGGAGAGGTAAGTACATGGCTACATTGTGCCAGGTGAATGATATACAAGGAAAGGGTGTGCATAGTACACTCACACTCATCCACGCTTCGCCACTACTATGGCCGGTGCAAATTGTGCACACCAGCGTGGCATTTACATTTGGGCTAATGTGAGGTCAAATAAAGTGGTAGAGAGTGCATTGAGAGTAAATAACATGGTACTGTACCAATTGTTTTTTTCCAGCCTGCCTGCCCTTCTTAAATGAGTCCTTTAGCATTTATATGTGGAAAAGTAGGCATGGAAATGGCTGCAACCATAAGACAGACTCATCACTAGTTAAACATGGCTAAACACTGTAAGGGCAATTGGAAATAACATACTTGGAATCCCAGAAACCAGTTTGAGAGGTCGCAGTACACGTACAGCTCGGAGGGTCCTCAGATCGAACTCTGGGCCTGTAGATGCCACAATGCTGAAAATAAAATATAAAGAAAAAGACAATTTAACACATATAAATGTTATTTTAATATTATAATTTAATTATAATAAACAAAGTATCTGAAAATTAAATACACTGTATGTGTTTCACACTTTATTAAAATTACCCAACTTGAATTCCATATTGTTCCTGTAACTCCTTATTCCACTAACCCCTCCCCTGAGCCCCTTATTGTCCCTGTAACTCCTTATTCCACTAACCCCTCCCCTGAGCCCCTTATTGTCCCTGTAACTCCTTATTCCACTAACCCCTCCCCTGAGCCCCTTATTGTCCCTGTAATTCCTTATTCCACTAACCCCTCCCCTGAGCCCCTTATTGTTCCTGTAACTCCTTATTCCACTAACTCCTCCCCTGAGCCCCTTATTGTCCCTGTAACTCCTTATTCCACTAACCCCTCCCCTGAGCTCCTTATTGTCCCTGTAACTCCTTATTCCACTAACCCCTCCCCTGAGCTCCTTATTGTCCCTGTAACTCCTTATTCCACTAACCCCTCCCCTGAGCCCCTTATTGTCCCTGTAACTCCTTATTCCACTAACCCCTCCCCTGAGCTCCTTATTGTCCCTGTAACTCCTTATTCCACTAACCCCTCCCCTGAGCCCCTTATTGTCCCTGTAACTCCTTATTCCACTAACTCCTCCCCTGAGCCCCTTATTGTCCCTGTAACTCCTTATTCCACTAACCCCTCCCCTGAGCTCCTTATTGTCCCTGTAACTCCTTATTCCACTAACCCCTCCCCTGAGCCCCTTATTGTCCCTGTAACTCCTTATTCCACTAACCCCTCCCCTGAGCCCCTTATTGTCCCTGTAACTCCTTATTCCACTAACCCCTCCCCTGAGCTCCTTATTGTCCCTGTAACTCCTTATTCCACTAACCCCTCCCCTGAGCCCCTTATTGTCCCTGTAACTCCTTATTCCACTAACCCCTCCCCTGAGCCCCTTATTGTCCCTATAACTCCTTAATCCAGTAACCTGGACTAACAATAATTTGAACATACAGTTATATGTAAATAAGAAAAGACCAATCAGAGACATGCTTCAGACAGCCAATCCAGGGAATCGATGATTAAGGAAGGACCAATCAGAAACACCAATACAAATTAGGTTAGACTATCCAAATTCACATCTTGTACATATAATTACAGATACAGTCAGTTAAAGATACTTAAGATATTTTCTCAAAAAAACTTTTGTCGTGGAAATACAAAAAGTATACATATGAGTGACAACGGACAAACACTTTAGGTAGTATTTAAACATATTTAAACAAAACAAGAAGCATTATAATCCAGCTTCATTCCAAGTGGTTTCCTAGTTTCCAAGAAAAAAAATCCATTTTGCTTCCTGTTTAAGAAGTTTTTCTAGAATATTCCCCCCTCTGTTATGTGGAGATACTTTCTCTATGTCAGTTACATAATATTAAGGACACAAATAGATAGACCCCAGTAGCCAGACACTTTACTTATTGTACTAATAGATCTCTTCATTTCTTTTCTGTAACTGGTACAGATTACTTTTCAGTTTTTGCTGCGACTGATCCATTTAAAGCAACACTGTGAGTCAGTAAATACGTTGCCATAGGAAATAACAAGTGTTGTCTAAAACACATGAATCGCATAAATGCTCAAAAAATGCCTTTATGCTAATTTTTGAGCAATTAGGCCAGTGATCCCCAACCAGGGGCTCATGAGTAACATGTTGCTCTCCCACCCCTTGGATGTTGCTCCCAGGGTCCTTAAAGCAGGGGCTTATTTTTGGATTCCAAGCTTGAAAACAAGTTTTGGTTGCATAAAAACTAAGTATAGTGCCAGGTAGAGCCTCCGATAGGCTACCAGTCCACATAGGGGCTACCAAATAGCCAATCACAGCCCTTATTTTTTTTATTTGTGTTGCTCCCCGACTCTTTTTACATTTGAATGTGGCTCACAGGTAAAAAAGGTTGGGGACCCCTGAATTAGGCAATTTGAGTGTTGTAGCAGAGACAATTCTCATTATTCCCTATGGAACGGCAAAACACACCATGTGTCATTGCCCTACGGCACCCAAGGGTGGGGTCACTGTAAGAAGATGTTGGAAGGGTAATGAGATATTCCGCTGCTGTTTCTGTATGTCCAGGTAAATAGCACAGTTGTGCTTTGTGTCAATGCAATGGGATGTAACAGGCTTAATAATGGAGTTCCTGTAATATGAAGAAGATGTATTAGGAGCTTAGCGACTGCATTAAAAGTAATAAAATGAGCGATTGGCTCTCAGAGCTGGGTTACCTAAAAATATAAATCAAGGGCAATACAAAAAGGATTTATTTCTGTTAATGATGGAAGACAAATAAAAGGGGGGGGCAGAAGGTGACAGGCGGCTATAGGTCTTTCCCCATTCAGCAAGTCTCCATGGCAACAAGCCATGCCTCATTCACATGGTTTCCAGGACTACCTTTGCCCCGTTTCCATGGTAATGGGACCACTGTTCATTGATACCATCTTGCTTGGGACCAGAATTCAGCTCTGCTTTGCTCTCTACCCTTCCCCCCATTTTGTTCCTCCGAGAGCTGAGTTTCTCCCTTTTCTTGCCGGGGTGGGTGGGGGGTGAAATAGAGTGATTTTATGAATGACTGAGGATGCTCAGAGAAGAGTGCAATGCGTGTCAATAGGCAGCCATAGTGAAAAGAAGGCCATACATGTTACTGCCTCAATGTCAGTATAACGGTTCATACAAAATACAAGATTCCATTGCTCCCGGCTCATAAACTGATAGAGGGGTCTCCTATAGCTACACAGTTTGGTAAATGACTACGGGGCCTGCATGAGGATTAGGCAATCATTTCTCCATGGATAAAGGGTGTCATAGAATGATTAGAAAACAGCGATAATCTCCCAGGTAGGAAATGTGTATTCGGGGATTTTTTCATGGAAAAATTGAAACAGCTTTGGTATTGGAGGGGATAGAAAAGCAAATTAAATTAAAAAAAACATTTTATAAAAAAATTATATATTTCGTACCAATTCTTTATATACAATTTATAAAAAAAGAATTTATAACTGTAGTATTATAAGTCACCGAGGAGTTCCATGACCATATAAAAGCATGAGGGCTGAGTGATATTATATAGGTTATGGAATGCCAAGGTGACTTCTAATATCCTCATATTTTCCTTATACTTTAATAAACAGGTTTCAGTGAGGTGGCTGCATCTTCTTCCAGTGAAACCATTTTCTTCCCTTATTGGTCACAGATTTTCAAGTCCTGGTAAAGCTGCACGGTGATTGGATGAGCTGGAGGAGACGTTCAAACCTCAGTTATCCAATCCCTGAGCAGCTCAACCGGGACTTAAACTCAGTGACCAATAAGGGGAAGTAATGGACAGAAGACACCTCCCCTTGTGCTCCCGCCCTGCCTTCCCGAATTCAGCAGCTCTCAGAAAGCAGGGGGACCCGGCTAATCAAGAAAGTGTGACGTGGTCGGGCCCCCCTTACCCTCGAGGCCCCCTACAACTCTCCCCCCTGTCCCCCCCGTGATGGCTGCCCTGGCCACAATATTGTATTACACAAGCCCAAATATAAAACAGAAGTGTAATCAGATTGGTCTACATATATGCAAAAATAATGTCTATCTCAGATCAGGTATCTGCGACCAGAGACTCATGAAGGAAGATGAGAATTGTAGTTCTGTAACAGTTAGGGAGGCAAAAGTTTTCTGTGCCAAATTAAAGGTCGTGGAGCGAAAATTGTTAGAATCCATACTAAAAATACTCAGTTAGGAAATGATGACAAATCTTGCAATCACGCCACATAAATTGTCACGGAGCAAAATGTAATTCAATGCAACTTTCCAGTCTACCTTCATTCATATTAGCAGGTTGTTTATGTTACTGAAATCAGTATCACTTTTTGCACTGCTGGTTCTGGCTGATTTCCAGTAGTCTATGGGGAAAAAAGCTGGAACCGAATCAGGAAAAAAGTTATCACGTGATAAATCATGTTTTGTCATTGATTTAAATCTGGCTTATTGCTTCAAGAGTCAAAACCAGCAGTGCAGGGAATAGAAAGAAACAGACAAAGAGCAATTACATATCTCTGTACATTTATACATTTTCCTCCCTGGCTTTCAGGCCTCTCAGGCTGCATCTCTTTGGTTCCAATTTAACGTCCCTCTCCCCCCCCCCAATGCCCAATTCATCCCTTTCTCATGTGACAGAGTTACAAGCTTATGCTTAATAATTCATTCCCAGACATTTCCTAAACCACAGTTATGCCCCAGTGACTGATCAGCTACAGTTTACATGTATTATCTAATTGGTACACAGTAAATGACATGCCAGTATAGTCTATGATACCCTGGCACAGGACTGTGGGACTGGAAGGATAAGAGGAGTCAGAGAATACAAACACCTACCCCTCACCACATCATTGCTTGCCTTGCTCCCTACCTACCTAGTTGCCTCTTTGTTTCTGGACCCTCCCCCCAAGTGTGGGGAACACATATTTAGCATGATATTGCAGTAATCGGGCGCCAAGGCAAAAATATACAGAAGGGTTTGTAGGGAGTGTCAGGAGAAGCATTGTGCTTACTGGCAGGGCCAGACTTGGGTTAAAAAGTAGCCCTGGCTAAAGAAATCAAAGCAGCCTAAATATAAATGTGCAAACTCCCCCCCTCCACAATTTAAAAAAAAAAACATCGGGGTGGACAAAATGGTCAGGGCCCACAATAAAACAGAAAAAACATTGGTGGCCAGAGTCCCCCAATACATTTTTTTTTAAAAAAAACCCACATTGGTGGCCAGGGTCCCCCAATAAAAAAAAAAAAAAAAAACATTGGTGGCCAGGGTCCCCCAATAAAACCAAAAAAAAACAAAACAAAAAACTTTGGTGGCCAGAGTCCCCCAATAAAATGAAAAACAAAATCAAAAAACATTGGTGGCTAGGGTCCCCCAATAAAACGAAACCAATAACATTGGTGGCCAGGATCCCCCAATAAAACAAAAAAAAAAACATTGGTGGCCAGGGTCCTCCAATAAAACGAAAAAACAAAAACAAAAACATTGGTGGCCAGGGTCCCCCAATAAAACGAAAAAACAAAAACAAAAACATTGGTGGCCAGGGTCCACCAATAAAACTCAAGAAAAAAACCTTGATGGCCAGGGCCCCGTACTAAAGTAAAAAAAAAAATACAAAAAGCATAGCTGATCAGGGCTCTCCCCCATAAAAGTTAAATAAGCATTGGTGGCCAGCCCCAACCAAGTTAAAAATCCATTGGTGGCCAGGGTCCCCCATTAAAGTCATTCCCTTTGGCTCGGCTTCAGGTCCCATTCAGCTCCAGGTCCCATTCAGCTTCACTCGGCTTTGGCTCCCATGCTGCTCCGCTTCCCTGGCCCATAAACGGAGCAGCCCACCGGGCATTGGCCCAAACGGCCTAATGGCCAGTCCAGGTCTGCTTACTGGGCTCTGCAGCACCTCCTGATGTTACTCACAGCATTAATTGCACATTTTTGATCTAGTGCAGAGAGCAGTATTCCCTGTTGTGCAAGTGCTCAGTAAGTGGAGCATGCTTTTGCACTTGCGTTATTCAGAATTGAAAATGACCCTCAGTACAACTGTCAGCTTACTTACCCAGAACTTGCACATCTACACCTGTTCTATTCAACGGACAGGTCTCTGCTCTCCAAAAAGAAGCAGAGAAACCTGTGGAAATACAGGAAATGGAAAATACACAGTACAAATAACTGGCCAATGGCAACCATAGCCTGGTTAGGGCCCAATATCACAAGTATCCATCTGTGTGTATATAATAGTTATATAGTTAAGTTGGGTTGATAAAAGACCAAAGCCCATCAAGTTGAACCTCTCCATATGAAACCCAGCGCACATACTTACGCACACCCACTGAAACTATATACACCAATATCTATACTAATTGTAGAGTTTAGTACTTTGGATATTCTGCTTGTCCAAGAAATCATCCAATCTTAAAGTCATTAACACAATCAGCATCGCAACCTCACTGTCCTCACTGTGAAGAACCACTGATGGTGTTTCAAATGGAATTTATGGGCCTCTGGGATATCTTTAACATTATTTCAACTGCTCATTTTTAACTGACAAGTCTGATCATAGCCAATGCTACAATGTACCAAGATTAGATTTATGAAAGGTTCTTAAACCAGACTTTCCAACATTCGAAATAATAGAGCAAAGCGAAATGTTTTGACCACGCCTATTTTATGGCCACACCCCTAAATACCATGTTCATTTTACAAAATTTGGCAGGTTACTGAAAGTTTGAACACATATCTGGGAGTTTTAGGGCCATGCTTTATGTTATTAAAATTTTGCTAATGACGGGGAAATTGCCCTTTAAGCTGCAAGTTAGAGTCCTGCAGCGGGGTCAGGTACCCGCAAAAACCTGCAGTTACACGGTTCGGTGGTTCTGCAAGTCGCGGGTCGGGCCGTGGATCTTCTCAATAGCGATTTTTACTCTTTTCTTGTGATCACGCCTACTTCCGACGATGTCACTTCCGGTTTACAATGACAGCACTTCCTGTTTTACTCATTTTCTTTGGATCATGCCTACTTCTGATGATGTCACTTCCAGGTTACAACATACCTCCCAACTGTCCCTTTTTCGGAGGGACAATCCCTCTTTTGACAGCTCAACCCGCAGTCCCTCATTTGTACTGGAAAGTCCCTCTTTTCTCTGCACTGAACAGCCAGAAAAAGAAACAAAGTTTCTCACTTAATTGGCTTTTAGCACAGAGCCCAGAACAGCTAACAGGTGCAAATAAGATACTTTGTAACAATTTTGAGACACAAAAACACAGTTTAGATAAGGAGAAATATTTTCAAACTTTCATAACCTGCCAAATTTTGTAAAACGAACATGGTAATAAGGGGGTGTGGCCACAGAAAGGGGTGTGGTCAAAAAATTTGCTGCGCTACATGCGGAAAACAAATTTGTGTCCCTCTTTTTACTTCCAAAATGTTGGGAGGTATGGGTTACAATGACAGCACTTCCTGATTCTTGATGGTCAGCGGGTCGCGGGTCCTGATTGCGGATAAGGTACTTGCGGGTCCAAGCGGGTAAGAATGCGGGTCCGGGTTGCGGATAAGGTACTTGCGGTTATGGGTCAGGCACGGGTTCCCAAGAGACCTTCTTATCTTATCAATTACAATTGTATCTAAGTGCAGGTGCTGAGTATTCTGGCCTCTCTGACAAAAGCCATTTATTTAATGAAATTTCAGAAACGTATCTTTTTCTCGCATTAGTGCAGGAGATCAAACAGAAAGGCAGGATTTTTCTGTAAGAAATCGTGACTTCAGGCTGAGCTGTCAAAATCGGTACTGTCCTGCAAAAAACATGACAGTTGAGAGGTATGCTTAAACAAAGATCATGCTCAACTTCATGATGATTTTAGCCCAGTGGAAGAGTTTTTTGTAACTGTACCCAGGCCCACCATGAATACCAAAGAGTGAGCTTAAGAGCCATTAAAGTAAGAGGATGGCGGGTTACTCGGGTGGGCGCGTGTACGTGTTTGGGTGTAGAGCTATAGTTATGTTACTGCTGTGAAATGATGAACATTGCTGCTGCTGCTGAGCAGTGACTTCCATAGGAAATAAATGTGTCCAACTGCCAGTTGGAACAGCAGTGACGTAACAAGTGTTTGTACCGGGCCCTCCTTGTGCAGTTGCACCCCAACCATTGCTTACCAAAATTAACAATTTATTATACATGCTAAAAGAATTGTAGGGAAAAGGGTTTTTTTTTTTGCAGTGTGCATCAGGAATTAGCAATTCAGAGGGTGGTAAAGCTTAAAGCAGCTTCTGAGCTGTAATACCCCATAAAGCAGGATTGCGTTCAACTCCTCAAGGCAGTCGAATACTTTCTGCGGAATTGATATTTATCTGCACTGATAAAGTTTTAGATTTTATTTGATCCCCAAATGTTCCTGCCAGTGGCCTTGTACTGTATTGCCCTAGAGCAAAAGCAAACACTAAATGACTAACAGCGAGTTTGAGAATTTGAGAGTTTGAGAATTGCAGGGGCAGATAAAGAAGGGGTGATTTACAACGCCCCACGTGCAGGAGGGCGCTAGGCACGCAGGCAGGGCAGCCATTGGTGGGGCACAAATGAACCGCACCCTGTGCTTTAATGGGGGCCCCACCACACTGCACCTCCTGGATTAGCTGGTCCCCCCCCTTGAGTCGGCGAAAGCATACCTCCCAACTGTCCCGATTTTAGAGGGACAGTCCCTCTTTTGACAGCTCAACCCACAGTCCCTCATTTGTACCGGAAAGTACCGATTTTCTCTGCACCGAACAGCCAGAAAAAGAAACAAAGTTTGTAACTTATCTTAGCTTTTGGCAGAGAGCCCAGAATAGCCACTGCTGCACTTAAGATACTTTTGTAACAGTTTCGAGATAAGCAAATAAGTAATTCTAACAATATAAGATAACAGGTCCCTTGGGAAATGTTAGACACACAGCTTAACGGGCAATTCGCCTTCATTAGCAACACAGAAATATGTTCAAACTTTCATAACCTGCCAAATTTTGTAAAATGAACATGGTAATAACATGGTAATAAGAGGGTGTGGCCACAAAACGGGAGTGGTCAAAAAAGGTTTGCCGCTCTACGCGTGGCAACTTTTTTGTCCCTCTTTTTTTTTCCCAAAATGTTGGGAGTAATGGCTGAAAGCAACTCTGAAAGCCATGAAAGGAGCCCAAACCTACTGACTGGAGCTGAAAGCAGCAATAAGACCCAAAAGCTGTCGATTGGACCCAAACGCCACCAAATGGATACAAAGACGCTGCTTAAAGTAAGTGAATAGATCCGAAGAAGAGGAGAATGAAGAAGGTATGTAAAAGTAAATTCCACTGGCACCAATTGTCTTTTTTTAAATTCTTTTTTAAAACCCTGGCCTAGAGTCCTGCAGCGGTCAAGTACCCTGTGGGTAGAAGTTCCTGGTGCGGTTATAGACACGGGTCGGCGGTTCTGTGGGTTTGCGGGTCGCCGGTCGGGCCGCGGGTCTTCTCAATAGCGATTTTTTATTCCTTTTTTCTGATCACGTCTACTTCGGATGATGTTACTTCCGGTTTACAATGACAGCACTTCCTGATTCTTGATGGTCAGCAGGTCGCGGGTCCGGGTTGCGGATAAGGTGCTTGTGGGTCGGGTCGGGTAGAGGGTCCAAGCGGGTAAGAATGCGGGTTGCAGTCCAGGTTGCAGGTTGCGGGTACGGGTCGGGTATGGGTTCCAAAAAATGGACCCGCACAGGACTCTACCCTGGCCATCAATGTTTTTTTAAAAAACTTTTATGGGGGGCCCTGGCACCAAAGTTTTTATTTAAATTTATAGGGAAGCCCTGGTTGTTTCTCAACTTGTAGGGAGGCCCTGATCCCCCAAAGGCTTTTTATAACTTAAAGGTGTGCCCTCAAGACCAATGAATTTTTATAACCTTTTTTTTTAAAGGGATACTGTCATGGGAAAACACGTTTTTTCAAAACACATCAGTTAACAGAATTCTGCACTGAACTTTTTGCTCTCTTGCACAGATTTTTTTATATTCAATTTTGAAATCTGACATGGGGCTAGACATATTGTCAGTTTCCCAGCTGCCCCCAGTCATGTGACTTGTGCTCTGATAAACTTCAGTCACTCTTTACTGCTGTACTGCAAGTTGGAGTGATATCACCCCCTCCCTTTCCCCCCCAGCAGCCTAACAACAGAACAATGGGAAGGTAACCAGACAGCAGCTCCCTAACACAAGATAACAGCTGCCTGGTAGATCTAAGAACAGCACTCAATATTAAAATCCATGTCTCACTGAGACACATTCAGTTACATTAAGTAGGAAAAATAACAGCCTGCCAGAAAGTAGTTCCATCCTAAAGTGCAGGCACCAGGAACTAGGTGGGGGCGGGCCCTGGTGCGGGGTGAGCGGGGAGCAGGGGGTCCAGAAAATGTTGTTGTACTGGGCCCTGTGATTTCTGATGGCGGCCCTGCATGCAGGTGTCCCCTTACTTCTGGTCATTCTGATGCGCTAGTTAGGGAACATTGGGAGGCACAACGGCCATCAGGGCCTTGTTTCCCAAAAGCTTCTTAAGTGAGCTATAAAGTGCATGCACTTGCACTCCTTAGTACTCTAGCACTTGCTCTCCTTAGTACTTTAGCACTTCCACTCCTTAGTACTCTAGCACTTGCACTCCTTAGTACTCTAGCACTTGCACTCCTTAGTACTCTAGCACTTGTACTCCTTAGTACTCTAGCACTTGAACTCCTTAGTACTCTAGTACTTGTACTCCTTAGTACTCTAGCACTTGCACTCCTTAGTACTCTAGCACTTGTACTCCTTAGTACTCTAGCACTTGCACTCCTTAGTACTCTTGCACTTGCACTCCTTAGTACTCTAGCACTTGCACTCATTAGTACTCTTGCACTTGAACTTCTTAGTACTCTAGCACTTGAACTCCTTAGTACTCTAGTACGTGTACTCCTTAGTACTCTAGCACTTGTACTCCTTAGTACTCTAGCACTTGCACTCCTTAGTACTCTAGTACTTGTACTCCTTAGTACTCTAGCACTTGTACTCCTTAGTACTCTAGCATTTGAACTCCTTAGTACTCTAGTACTTGTACTCCTTAGTACTCTAGCATTTGAACTCCTTAGTACTCTAGTACTTGTACTCCTTAGTACTCTAGCATTTGAACTCCTTAGTACTCTAGTACTTGTACTCCTTAGTACTCTAGCACTTGAACTCCTTAGTACTCTAGCACTTGCACTCCTTAGTACTCTAGCACTTGCACTCCTGAAGGGCCATTGTACATTGACTTTGTTATTAAAAAAATACTGTTCTACTCACTCCCTGGTAATTTTAGTGCAGCCTCCAAACATTAAGGCCAGGGGTGTAACTACAGAGAAAGCAGACCCTGCATCCACAGGGGGGCTCAGGAGGTATAGGGGCCCCACGAGTCCCTAATTCATATACCATTTCAATAAATATTGGTAAAACAAGTCAACCTCTATAGATTTTGTGGCCCTGAAAAATAATTTGCTGTGGAGCCCAGTAATATCTAGTTACACCAGCGGGCAAGGGTGAATGATCAGAGGGCTCAAGCACTATTTCTACACACACACACACATATACATACAGTCGGGGCCTATGCTGACTGTGTCCAACCCTGTAGAATAAAAATTGGACCAGTAGTAATTTTACTGTAAGGAACAAAACCCGCTAATACTAGACTTGAGCAACAGACAGTCACTCAAGTTAAATCATAGATAAATACATCAAACGTTTCATCTCTGGATCACAGGGGTCCCTCTTTCCCTGGGACCTGACAGTATTAAGGGATAAAGTGTATTTTTAAGGATGCATTAGACGAGGGGCTCATAAGATGAGGTATAACCGTTCATATATTCTGTATGTAATGCTGTCATTTGACAGAACCTTCCCTTTTCTTGGTTTTGATTTAAAATAGGGGTGTCAGTTACAGGCCCTCCAGCTATTGTGACCTACAACCTCAAGCTTCCTCCTCAATTCACACCATGTAGAAGGTTATGAGCCTGACAACAGTTATCTACAAATGTGCTGCTGTTAGTAATTAAGACCTAAGGAAGAATAAAGATGTTAGTAATAAAGACCTAAGGAAGAATAAAGAAGGCACAGGAAAGAGAAAAAGGCAAAAATATAAGGAAAAGCCTTGAACTCTGTTCAAGAGAAAATGTGGACATGTCACAGTAGTGTAGTCAGAGGTAACGTTTTAATTTAAACTGGAAACAAAACAAAGCAATGACTCTTGTGGGGTCATTTACATTATCCAGGGTGCAAGTGCTAGAGTGTAAAGGGGTGCAAGAACCTACAGTCTCCCCTCAGTCGGCCCCTTTCATTAAAGTGCTGCCTAATGGGACTCAGAGGCTTGTGGCTATTCTAGAAAGGCAGAAGGAAGTGTGCAAAGTGCAAAATAATGGCTGATTGTGGCCTTTACTGCACTTGGCACACTGCATTCTCCTTCCTCTTTTGTTTAAGTCTTATTCAAAACAGTTAATAGGGCTGCTCCAGTAGAATTCTGCACTGAAATCCACTGAACAAACTGTTTTTTTTATATTAAATTTTGAAATGTGACATGGGGCTAGACATGTTGTCCGTTTCCCAGGTGCTCTCAGTCATGTGACTCTGATAAACTTCAGTCACTCTTTACTTCTGCACTGCAAGTTGGAGTGGTATCACTCCCTCAATTACCCTACCATCAGCCTAACAATAGAACAGTGGGAAGGTAACCAGATAACAGCTCCCTAACACAAGATAACAGCACCCTGGTTGATATAAGAACAGCACTCAATAGTAAAATTCAGCTCCCACTGCGACACATTCAGTTACATTGAGTAGGCGAAACAACAGCCTGCCAGAAAGCAGTAGTAATATCCAGGTAAATAGTAAAATAGTTAAATAAGAAAATCCAGGTCCCACTGCAACACCATCAGCTACATTGAGTAGGGAAAAACAACAGCCTGTCTGAAAGCAGTTCCATTATGAAGTCCTGGCTCATTCTGAAAGCACATGACCAGGCAAAATTAGCCGTGATGAAGTCAAATTAGTATGCTTGAGCTTCCTTCAAAAGGAAAACATTTTTATATAATAATTTATATATATATTAGGGATGCACCGAATCCACTTTCTTGGATTCGGCCGAACCCCCGAATCCTTCTCGAAAGATTTAGCCGAATACCGAACCGAATCCGAACCCTAATTTGTATATGCAAATTAGGGGTGGGAAGTGGAAAACATTTTTTACTTCCTTGTTTTCTGACAAAAAGATACACAATTTTCCTCCCCGCCCCTAATTTGCATATGCAAATTCGGATTCGGTTCGGCAGAATACTGGCCGAATCCCGAACCGAATCCTGGATTCGGTGCATCCCTAATACATATTTTTACTTTTGAAGGAAACGAAAGCATACTAATTTGACTTTATCTTTTGGGGATTGAAATCCTTATGTTTTGCTCCGGTTGTTGTAGTTTCCCAAGGTGCTGCCTACACACCAAATATTACAGCTAAAAAGAATACACTTGGTTCAAGAATTAAATTTTATATGATAAGAGTGAATTATTTGCAGTATATAAAGTGTAATTTACAAATAAAAACTACACCATAAAAAATCATGACTTAATCCTTTAACTTATAATGCAGTTTTGCCTGGAGACTAATTTAGCCAGGGTCGGACTGGGGGGCCCAGGGGCCACCGGGACTGCAATCCAGGGTCCCCCTACAGGCCCCCCGTCCCCCTACTGTGTGAGCTGTGTGCCATCCCCTTGGCGCACTTGCGCACACGGCGCCCCCTCGGCTCACATGCGTACAAGGCACCCCGTCGGTGCGCAAGCACACAATGCGCGTCTCCAAAATCCTTTTTTTTTTTAAAAAAAAAAAACAGCGTCAGGAGAGGGGGTCTGACCCGGCGGGGGCTCTTGTAGCAGAGGAAAGGCAAACAGATGCACTGAACCTTTAAAAATATATACATTTAAAATAGGATGCATCCAATCATTTGCGAAAGATTTGGCCGAATACCGAACCGAATCTGAATCCTAATATGCAAGTTAGGGGTGGGAAGGGGAAAAAATTTTTTACTTTTGTTTTGTGACAAAAAGTCACGTGAATTCCCTCCCGCCCCTAATTTGCATATGCAAATCAGGATTCAGATTCGGTTTGGACGTGCAGAAGGATGCGGCTGAATCCAAATCCTGCTGGAAAAGGCGAATTCCGAACTGAATCCTGGATTTAAAACCATAGATAACAGTGTTTGTTAGTAGCCCAATGTAAACTTATTATAAAGCCCCCAACATTGACAGAGAGGTGGGGGATAATGGTAATGAAGGTGACGTAAATGTGTCCCACTGGTATGGGCTCTCTGTAGCAAAGTAATGAAAGAACGGCTGTCAAATCCACTGCCTTCTACTGTTGTGAGCTGCAGCCCCATCTTGCTGGAGGACTGAATGCACAGCAACTACAGGACTCTGGATCTGACAGCTTTGCACTGGACTGTGTGTTAAATCAATATAGGTTTTCAGGCGATCCCAGATTTGAAGAAGTGTCACATATAATGTGACAGCAAGAGATTGAAACACCTCTAAACATGGCATAGTTCCATTTACAATTCTGAACATTGTGGCATCGGCAAGAAAAACATGAGGCGAGTTCTCTCCCCCCTACCACAATGTCATTTTTAGGCCTACAGTATTTAGGAGGAGGCAGGTGCTGTCAAGTGCCACTGGGTGCATTAAAGGTGCTGTTTGTCTTTAAATTAACTGTTAGTATGCTGTAGAGAGTGATATTCTGAGACAATTTGCTATAGGTTTTCATTTTTTATTATTTGTGGTTTTTGAGTTATTTAGCTTTTCATTCATCAGGTCTCCAGTTTGCAATTTCAGCAATCTGGTTGCTAGGGTCCAAATGAACCTAGCAACCACCCACTAATTTGAATGGGAGACTGGAATATGAATAGGAGAGGCCCGAATCGAAAGGTGAGTGATAAAAAGTAGCAATAACAATACATGTGTAGCTTTACAGAGCATTTGTTTTTTAGGTGGGGTCAGTGACCCCCGTTTGAAAGCTGTAGAGAGTATGGGAGTTTTACTTTGAAAGCAGCAAGTAAGTTGCAGGTAAAATTAGTCCCTATGTAAAATGTATAATGAAGCAATAGAATTCTTAATGAATCAGATGAAAATTGAGTGTATGACTGGCCAGATATGGGATGACTTTGACGTAGTTGTTCAGCTTAAATATATTGCAATATATGGACAAACAATCCCTGTTTTGTTTAAAGGGTAAGGCATTTTTCAGTAGCAGTAGCACAAAATGTCTCTGTCTTAAATATATTGATAATGGGTTGAGTGCAGAAGACTCTTGTATTTGAAAGCTGGAAAGAGTAAGAAGAAGGCAGCAAATAATTCAAAAACTATAACAATGAAAAAATGAAGGTCAATCGAAAAGTTGCTTAGAATTAGTCATTGTATAACTTACTAAAAGTTAACCTAAAGGTGAACCTGCCCTTTAAGTGCCATCACCCCTCATTCAACTCTCACTCCCAGAGATCTACAACATGATCATCCTTGTCCAAACAGTGTTTATATATTCCAATAATGGAAGCCAGTGTTAACCACTCCCTGTTTTTAAACCACACCTACTTTAAACCACACCCATGTTACCACAAGATCATGTCCACATTAATAGTGGTAGCACACCAAAAAACCAAATGATTGATGCTCACTGCAGGGATATCACTCATCACTCTTATGTGAAAAAAGTTAAGTAATATCCTCCCCTGTGGATAACACAGCACCCCCAGCACATAATTAAACACATTAGTGGCCCTAACAACAATTTATGTTCCACAGGCAGAGTATGACACACACACAGGGAGCATAGGGAAGGCAGAGTATGACACACACAGGGAGCATAGGGAAGGCAGAGTATGTCACACACAGGGAGCATAGGGCAGGTAGAGTATGGCACACACAGGGAGCATAGGGCAGGCAGAGTATGGCACACACAGGGAGCATAGGGAAGACAGAGTATGGCACACACAGGGAGCACAGGGCAGGCAGAGTATGACACACACAGGGAGCATAGGGAAGGCAGAGTATGGCACACACAGGAGCATAGGGAAGGCAGAGTATGGCACACACAGGAGCATAGGGAAGGCAGAGTATGGCGCACACACAGGGAGCATAGGGAAGGCAGAGTATGGCACACACAGGGAGTGTAGAGAAGGCAGAACAGAGCAGGAGACAGGGAAACCTATCAGGGCCACTCTAAAATGTACTACATAGAATGACACAGTGCTGGTGCCCCTCCAGCAGTTTGTATGAGGTGCGAACAGGTGAACAATGTGGGCAGTTTCAGTCTGGGTCTCAGGTGTGAACAGTACAGGGTTTTAGGGGAGTGAACAATAGAGGTGTCACAGGTATGAACAATACAGGGGGTTACAGTCTGAATTTGAGGTTTAAACAATGAAGGGGCCAGTCAATCTCTGTAGTGATACCTTTTAATGTTTATACATGATAAGCAGACACAGCAGGCAGACTTTCATGTGGGGGGCCACACAAGGGGGGGGGGGACATGCCCGCGGGCCACCAGTTGGACAGCCCTGTTCTAGAACATTAAACATCCAAACATTAGTCCAGAACATAATAGGAGTCTCTAACAGAAATGTTGTTAGTAAAGATTGATTGACTTGTCCATTATGGTAAGACTTGTGTAGACCCCCCTCAATATCGCATCAATGCTCTGTGTAGAATGTGGGGGATGTTTTTGAATTTAGAATTAAATTATTGAGGAACATAGGTCCACCTCCTTTCATAAGATCCTCCCTGTCCCCCATTGCCCCTCTACATGTCAGATAACACCTAAGAATGCCAGTGGTCTTCAGGGTTGGACCGGGCTGGCGGGACACAGGGCTGACTACTGACAACTACAGTCGGGCTAGTTGGTGCAGAGCCCACCGGGACCTCTGCACGCCCCAAAGGGCCCCCGCCATGCTCCACAACCCCCTTCAGGGCCTGCCACCACCCGCCCTCCCCCGAAGCACTGTGGGTGAGTGGTGGGGCCCCTGTAGTGGAGATGTGGGGCACGGCAGGGTCCCCTTAGAAGGTGCAGGGGCCCCTGAGGCGGCAGTCCCGGTCCCAGTCCGACCCTGGTGATCATTGTCAGTCCTAGCAGTGGTAACTTATACACCCAAATCAAGACTTTTTATAAACTGTTGACTGAATGAAAGGACTTCTGTTCTCCATTTTTCTAAATAGAACATGGATAGTGTATGCAATGAATGCATTTTCTTTATTAGAACGTTCAATGATGGCAGATTTGCCTTCTTTTGTTCTTATGGGTGGCCATGCCATTGAACCACGCCCTTCTGTATTATTTTTCATCTTGTTTATTGACAAAGATGGGTATTTAAGTACTTTTTGTGCTATTTTCCATATATATCTATATCTATCTATTTATCTATCTATATATCTATAAATGTTATATACAGTATATTTATATATATATATTTATTTATATTTACGTCAGTGTCACTATATTGCCCCACCATCTTCCTCTATTGTTGTCATTTTCCTTATTGTCATCATCATGTTCTACGTTACCATTTTTCCCTACTGTCTCAATCTTTTTTTGCAGTTGGCATCGTGCCAATGTCAGTCGGTTCTTTTCCTACCATAAACGCACCGAATATCGTACAAAAATTTGTTTCGAACGATATTATCTGTGCGTCTAGGGATATAAATGAGCTGGAGAGAGTGCAGAGACTAAGTGCAACTAAACTGGTTAGAGGGAGGGAAGAGTTAAATTATGAGGGTAGACTGTCAAGGTTGGGGTTGTTTTCTCTGGAAAAAAGGCGCTTGCGAGGGGACATGATTACACTTTACAAGTACATTAGAGGACATTATAGACAAATAGCAGGGGACCTTTTTACCCATAAAGTGGATCACCGTACCATCTCCCCTTTAGACTAGAAGAAAAGAACTTTCATTTGAAGCAACGTAGGGGGTTCTTCACAGTCAGGACAGTGAGGTTGGGGAATGCACTGCCGGGTGATGTTGTGATGCTGATTCAGTTAATGACTATAAGAGGGACTTGGATGTTTTTTGGGACAGACATAATATCAAAGGCTATTGTGATACTAAGCTCTATAGTTAGTATAGATATGGGTATATAGAATTTTAATTAAAAGTAGGGAGGGGTGTGTGTATGGATGCTGGGTTTTCATTTGGAGGGGTTGAACTTGATGGACTTTGTCTTTTTTCAACCCAATTTAACTATGTAACTAACTACTATGTAACTATGTCTATGGCCACCTTTTTTTTTTTTTAGGTTTGAAAAATGGCCACCTTTAAAGACAACCCTGCCTCAATTCATTCTTGATTTTTCCTGGAGGTTCCTGGCTATAACTAGATAGTCAGTTGTTAGGGGAACTATCGCCAAAATGAAAGTTTAATATAAGATTCAGCATACTGAAATTAGAACATTTCTAAATACAATTACAAATTCTGTACTGTTTATGATCACTGTCCCTCTCTCAGCATCTGTTTCTCTTCATTCTGTCTTCATGCAGCAGTTGGGTGTCAGATATTCATTGACAGTTAGATCCAATATATCTTATAGGGGGGCTTCCTATTCTAGCAGATGTATTAGAGCTCACTCAAATAACTGATTCCAGTACAAACAAAATCTAACAAAATAACTGCCTTTTGCACAAATTCTGCATGTAGAGAGACATGAAGGGGCAGATTTACTATGGGTCGAATATTGAGGGTTAATTAACCCTCGATATTCGACTAGGAATTTAAATCCTTCGACTTCGAATATCGAAGTCGAAGGATTTAGCGCAGAAAATTCGATCGATCGATCGAAGGATTATTCATTCGATCGAACGATTAAATCCTTCGAATCGAACGATTCGAAGGATTTTAATCCAACGATCGAATGAATATCCTTCGATCAAAAAAACTTGGGCAAGCCTATGGGGACCTTCCCCATAGACTAATATTGTGTTCGGTAGCTTTTATCTGCCGAACTAGGGGGTCGAAGTTTTTTTTAAAGAGACAGTACTTCGACTATCGAATGGTCGAATAGTCGAACGATTTTTAGTTCGAATCGTTCGATAGTCGTAGTCGAAGTAGCCCATTCGATGGTCGAAGTAGCCCAAAAAACACTTCGAAATTCGAAGTTTTTTTAATTCAAATCCTTCACTTGAATTTAGTAAATCTGCCCCGAAGTCTGGTGATTTAATAGAGTGAGCTCTAATACATCTTCTAGGCAAAAGGAGCCCCCCCTATAAGATATATTGGATCATTCATCTGACACCCAACTCCTAAATGAAGACAGAAGGCAGAGAAACAGATGCTGAGAGAGGGATAGTGAATATAAACTTGATTATTTCAGAAACGGTACAGAATTTTTAATTGATTGTATTTAGACAGTTTCTTATTTCAGTATGACGAAGCTAATATTCCATTTTCATTTTCGGGATAGTTCCTTTTTTAGCTTTAGGAAGCCCACGCGTAGCTGTAATATGTTCAATGCAGTAAGAGTCCAGTAAAAAAGTCTGTTGCTGCAGTGAGGAGAGGTGGAGAGAAAATTCCCAGGTGGACTGACTTCAGACTGCTGCAGCCGGTACCAAAGAACGAGGACAGTTATTTAAAGACTGAACCAGTTACTGCAGAAATGTATCTCTGTAAGGAAAACTAGGCGAGGCGCATGAATCTTATATGAAGCTGCCGTCTGTGTGCAACATTGATCTACATATGCACCATGTATGTATAATATCTACTGTATATAAGAGAGAAATCTGGGCACAATAACGAGGAACATTTTTTAATAAAAGGTAAGTACTAAATGCCCTCCAGTTTCAGCTTATACAAACAGCCCTATAAAAGACTTTACATTACAACCTTGAACATATTTCACATTGAAAGAGCTAAAGCCACACACACTGAGGCTACAAAGAGCTGTCTTTAGGAGATCAGATGCATTCAACTCAACAGGGTCCCATATTCAGAGCAAAAGCTGCAGGTAGGAAGGTAGAGTGGCAGCAGTAGGACAAGATGGCGACTGTAGAGCACGATGGAGACAGTACCTTTCAGTTGTTGAAGTATAATGTTGTTCAGAAAACAAAACAATCTGTTTTGCCTGCACTACTAAACCATACACATGAGCAGGGCCGGCCTTAGGCCAATTGGACCCAATTGGGCCCCGCACCTCTGGGGGCCCCGCACTGCCCCTTTCCTTTCTATTTTGTGCCTGTATGCCCTTATTTTCCTAAATACTTGCTGTGTCAGTAGCCAGCAACACTTTGTCTAGGGGCCCCGCCAACATGGTCCCAATTGGGCCCCACATTTAAAAGGACCAGCCCTGCACATGAGCACACTGCAGGCCAGATCTATAAGACCAATAATATCAGTACGAGAAGAAAGGAAGTTATATAACACCTGAGCCATGAATAACCTACTTGGAACTATGTGACCTCTAATATCCATTTTTATGGTTGGGGGTACATTATCCCTTATAATACACAAGTGATACTCAGAGTTCCCTGCATAACTCAGCCTGCAGCCTTGTGCCTTTATATGGTCACAGAACAACCCCTCAGTGACTTCTAATATCCTTATCATTTACAGTAGGGGGTACATTATCCCTTATAATACACAAGTGATACTCAGAGTTCCCTGTATAACTCAGCCTGCGGCCTTGTGCCTTTATATGGTCACAGAACAACCCCTCAGTGAGTTCTAATATCCTTATCATTTACAGTAGGGGGTACATTATCCCTTATAATACACAAGTGATACTCAGAGTTCCCTGTATAACACAGCCTGCAGCCTTGTGTCTTTATATGGTCACAGAACAACCCCTCAGTGACTTCTAATATCCTTATCATTTACAGTAGGGGGTACATTATCCCTTATAATACACAAGTGATACTCAGCGTTCCCTGTATAACTCAGCCTGCAGTCTTGTGCCTTTATATGGTCACAGAACAACCCCTCAGTGACTTCTAATATCCTTATCATTTACAGTAGGGGGTACATTATCCCTTATAATACACAAGTGATACTCAGAGTTCCCTGTATCACTCAAAACCTCCAATAAACTAAACAGAGAGCAATGCATTAGTATAGTAGAATATTCGTTTTATGAAAATATCATGCCATGGAGGGTTGATCTGAACTAGTATGACAAGGATATTTACAGTGGAATGTTAAGGTGATAGCAAGGGTCATTTCAGTAGAAAATTAGGGGCAGAAAAGCAACAGGGGATTACACATGAAACATTAGTGGAATGCAGGAGACATTGAACACCTGGACAGATAGTTATAATTTCTTACCCTGATAACACAACCAAAAAATCCATGATGTTCCAACCATTGCGCAAATAGGATCCTTTGTGAAAGGCAAATCCCAAGGCGATGATTTTAATTCCAGTCTCAAAGCAGAAAATTCCAATAAAATAGGGTTCTGTGTCATCCTGCAAAGCAAGGAAACATTATAATCTTACATGGAATCTACAGTTTGGATATTTCTTGTTTATGTCATTTCCCCCTCTCCTCAGTGAGGGCCTATGCCACTTAAAGGGGTTGTTCACCTTTAAAGGTAAAAGAGAACTAAACCCTAAGAAAAATCATGGCTAAAATGCCATATTTTATAGTGAACTTATAAGTTTCAGCTTGTCAATAGCAGCAATGATCCAGGACTTCAAACTTGTCACAGGGGGTCACCATCTTGGAAAGTGTCTGTGACACTCACATGCTCAGTGGGCTCTGATTGGCTGTTGAGAAGCTAAGCTTAGGGCTCGTCACTAATTATCCAGCAGAAAATGAGCTTCCCTGGCTGTAATATAAGCTGATGCTACAGGTTTGCTGATTATTAAATTCTGATGCTAATTGCACTGGTTTCTGTGCTGCCATGTAGTAATTATGTGTATTAATTACTAATCAGCCTTATATTGTGACATTACTATTCTATGTGTACTGTATATTGTGAGTGGGTCCCTAAGCTCAGTAAGTGACAGCAGCACAGAGCATGTGCAGTGAATCAGCAGAAAAGAAGATGGGGAGCTACTGGGGCATCTTTGGAGACACAGATCTTTACTGCTAAAGGATGTGGTTGCCTTGGGCTGGTACAGAAGCACAAAACTTAATGTACAACATTTCTACCTACTTCTTTAGCTAGGCTTTAGTTCTCCTTTAAGGGGTATATTGCTACTAGCAATAAGAAGTTTATTTTAGACATATTTAAATGAGGCCGTATATACAGTAATTGGTGATTTAGTTGCCCTCTAATCACAGCCTACAGCTAGCTTGTCGGCAGTTGTACAGCAGCAGAACTATACACTAAACAAACTGACAGTAGTGCGCCACCCAAAGAGATACCACCTGCCCAATATTGTACTGGTCCAGCTGGTGAAAATGACAGCAAAGCAGAAAAATGAAATATTCTAGTATTTTGTTCCTAGAAGGTGTAAAACTGCTATGGGAATCATTTTCCTTCCACTCTATTAGCATGGGAAAGAGTAAAATACTATTTGTATATAGCTGATCCCAGCCAGAATCTATTATTGGCCCAACAACATTCTAAATCCCATTATCAATTATCATCATGAAAAAAAACAAAAAAAATGTCCCCCCCCCTTTCATTTCAGTGTCGTGGTTCTTACCAGACGTTCCGACATTGGCGTCTTGTCCCCCACAGGTAAGTGCTGCTCCATAGCCAATACGATGCAGTTAGCTATGATAGTTGCTAAAATCATATATTCAAAAGGAGTAAGATGGCAAAGTAGTTAAGGAATACAACATGAATTCACATGAATAGCCTTGTGCAAGTGCTTTGTCTCCAGTACAATACTTAAAGTGAAACACTTTAAAAAAAACTACTTTTTAAAATATGAATGTACATTAAAAGTCATCTATAGGTCATGGTGATTGCTTTTTGCTGAGAGGTTTATTTTTGTAAGTAATTGTTAGTTGAATTTTCCAAACCTGACTGTTTTGTCAACCTCACTGTCCCATCTCAGTCTGTCAGTTAATGTTTCTAATGCTAATGGACTTCTGTTGCACAAATATGGCAGCCCCCTCATAAACGAACACAGGGAGTCAGATATTTATTGAAAAAGCATTGGGCAAATACTTTATGGCAAAATTATAATTAGCATGCAAAGTCAAGTTTATGGTAGATGTAAAAAAAAAGTTTAATTTCTGATGTCAGTATCTCTTTAAGGAGGAGCAGTTATGGATGAGGGTACTACTATCTACTCACTGTGATGGTAGGGCTTGATGGTAAATGGTAGGTCAAGGTGGACATGTTGAGGCAAGATAGGCCACAGTAGGCAAGATGGTGATAACAGGGCAAGATGGTGGTGACTGTAGGCAAGATGGAGACAACAGGGCAAGATGGTGGTGACTGTAGGCAAGATGGAGACAACAGGGCAAGATGGTGGTGACTGTAGGCAAGATGGAGATAACAGGGCAAGATGGTGGTGACTGTAGGCAAGATGGAGACAACAGGGCAAGATGGTGGTGACTGTAGGCAAGATGGAGACAACAGGGCAAGATGGTGGTGACTGTAGGCAAGATGGAGAAAACAGGGCAAGATGGTGGTGACTGTAGGCAAGATGGAGACAACAGGGCAAGATGGTGGTGACTGTAGGCAAGATGGAGACAACAGGGCAAGATGGTGGTGACTGTAGGCAAGATGGAGACAACAGGGCAAGATGCTGGTGACTGTGGGCACGATGGAGACAACAGGGCAAGATGGTGGTGACTGTAGGCAAGATGGAGACAACAGGGCAAGATGGTGGTGACTGTAGGCAAGATGGAGACAACAGGGCAAGATGGTGGTGACTGTAGGCAAGATGGAGAAAACAGGGCAAGATGGTGGTGACTGTAGGCAAGATGGAGACAACAGGGCAAGTTGGTGGTGACTGTAGGCAAGATGGAGACAACAGGGCAAGATGGTGGTGACTGTAGGCAAGATGGAGACAACAGGGCAAGATAGTGGTGACTGTGGGCACGATGGAGACAACAGGGCAAGATGGTGGTGACTGTAGGCAAGATGGAGACAACAGGGCAAGATGCTGGTGACTGTGGGCACGATGGAGACAACAGGGCAAGATAGTGGTGACTGTAGGCAAGATGGAGACAACAGGGCAAGATAGTGGTGACTGTAGGCAAGATGGAGACAACAGGGCAAGATAGTGGTGACTGTAGGCAAGATGGAGACAACAGGGCAAGATGGTGGTGACTGTAGGCAAGATGGAGACAACAGGGCAAGATGGTGGTGACTGTAGGCAAGATGGAGACAACAGGGCAAGATGGTGGTGACTGTAGGCAAGATGGAGACAACAGGGCAAGATGGTGGTGACTGTAGGCAAGATGGAGATAACAGGGCAAGATGGTGGTGACTGTAAGCAAGATGGAGACAACAGGGCAAGATGGTGGTGACTGTAGGCAAGATGGAGACAACAGGGCAAGATGGTGGTGACTGTAGGCAAGATGGAGACAACAGGGCAAGATGGTGGTGACTGTAGGCAAGATGGAGACAACAGGGCAAGATGGTGGTGACTGTAGGCAAGATGGAGACAACAGGGCAAGATGGTGGTGACTGTAGGCAAGATGGAGACAACAGGGCAAGATGGTGGTGACTGTAGGCAAGATGGTGACAACAGGGCAAGATGGTGGTGACAGTAGGCAAGATGGAGACAACAGGGCTAGATGGTGGTGACTGTAGGCAAGATGGAGACAACAGGGCAAGATGGTGGTGACTATAGGCAAGATGGAGATAACAGGGCAAGATGGTGGTGACTGTAGGCAAGATGGAGACAACAGGGCAAGATGGTGGTGACTGTAGGCAAGATGGAGAAAACAGGGCAAGATGGTGGTGACTGTAGGCAAGATGGAGACAACAGGGCAAGATGGTGGTGACTGTAGGCAAGATGGAGACAACAGGGCAAGATGGTGGTGACTGTAGGCAAGATGGAGACAACAGGGCAAGATGCTGGTGACTGTGGGCATGATGGAGACAACAGGGCAAGATAGTGGTGACTGTAGGCAAGATGGAGACAACAGGGCAAGATGGTGGTGACTGTAGGCAAGATGGAGACAACAGGGCAAGATGGTGGTGACTGTAGGCAAGATGGAGACAACAGGGCAAGATGGTGGTGACTGTAGGCAAGATGGAGACAACAGGGCAAGATGGTGGTGACTGTAGGCAAGATGAAGACAACAAGACAAGAGTGTAACAGAAGGCAAGACGGTGACAATTACCGGAGAAACTATGGGGGCCTGCACCCCTCCACACTAATTGCCAATGACCCTCAAAATCACAATACAAAAAAGAAAACCTAAGTGACCCACAATTTCACATGCGACACGGATCACCCACAGATCCTCCTACAGAGAAAGCAGGCCCCCCCCCATGATCATGGAGTCTGTTTCCTCTGTGGAGACAGTGAGGAAAATGTAAAAAGTAGGGCACAATGGAGATGTTAAGGCAAGGTCTAGAACAGTGATCCCCAACCAGTAGCTTGTGAGTAACATGTTGCTCCCCAATCCCTTCGATGTTGCTCCCAGTGGCCTCAAAGCAGGTGATTATATTTGAATTCCTGACTCAAAGGCAAGTTTTGGTTGTATAAAACCCAGGTGTACTGCCAAATAGAGCCTCCTGTAGCTGCCAGTCCACATAGGGGCTATCTATAGCCAATCACAGCACTTATTTGGCACCTCAAAGGAACATTCCTCCCCAACTCTTTTTACAATTGAATGTGGCACACGGAGGAAAAAGTTTGGGGACCCCTAGTCTAGACAGTAGTAACCAGCGATGCAAAAAGTCAAGAGTCGGCAAGATGGAGGCAGCAGGGCGAGATGGTGACAACAGAACAAGATAAAGACAATAGGTCGGAACAAAGACATTAGGTCAAGATGGAGACAGTGGAACAAGATGGTGACAATAAGGAATTTGGAGACAGTACAGAAGGTGAAGACAATACAGCAAGATGGTAACAACATGGCCTGTGTGGTTGATGAACACTCCCATTACCTAATAATAAACTTAAAGGGGACCCGTCACCCAAAAAAAATATTCAAAATCCTATTTTATCACATTAGTCAAGCAAATGAACTTTAATTACATTATATAAATTATTTGAATCTTGTTTCCTTCAGTCTGGGAATTCATGATTATAACAAGCAGGCAGGCGCCATTTTGTGGACACTTATTAAGGCAAGTCTTGTATCATCTCAGAATCTTGTTAATATATATGTGTTATTAATAATGAGGAATGCATCCTAAATGAAAGACTGCTGGTAGAACGGCTCTGCTTTATATATATATATATATATATATATATATATATGGCCCCACAAACAAGTCTTAGTCCCACCTCATTAAACCACAGGGAATGATGGAAACAGCAGTACAATGTGACATGTAGAACAATGAAGCCCATTCAGTATGTGCGGTAATTAGGGATGCACAGAATCCACTTTTTTGGATTCGGCCGAACCCCCGAATCCTTCATGAAAGATTCGGCCGAATACCGAACCGCATCCGAACCCTAATTTGCATATGCAAATTAGGGGTGGGAAGGGGAAAACATTTTTTACTTCCTTGTTTTCTGACAAAAAGTCACACAATTTCCCTCCTGCCCCTAATTTGCATATGCAAATTCGGATTCGGTTCGGCTGGGCAGAAGGATTCGGCCGAATCCGAATCCTGCTGAAAAAGGCTGAATCCTGGCCGAATCCCGAACCGAATCCTGGATTCGGTGCATCCCTAGCGGTAATACAGCGCATGGACTGCAACCTGTACACAAGGACATTTCATACTTCATTAATGGTTTGTATTCCTTTAATTGACAACCAACCCCTATAATCTATGTAACCGCACTGGGAAACACACAACAGCTTTATAAAGAAGTAAATGAAGTACATTTCAGGCCCTGGAGTGTTTCATGTGATCCTTCCATGACACTAAGGGGCAGATTTACTAAAGGGCATGTTGCCGATTTACTATCAGGCGTAACTTCACTAGCGAAAGAGACAGACGCTAGGGGTCATTCACACTCTATCGGCTATTGAATTTTTCGGTCTGGTGAATGGACGTTACTCCGCAAATTCACTAAGATGCGGATTCTACTGAACGTTAGCTCTTTCGCAAGACTAGCCTGCGCCAGCTCAGACCAGGTGAAGTGCAATGGAGTGCATAGGACTTCCTTCATTTTCAGTGGAAACATTTTCTAAGTCCCAAAAAAACGCCGGCGTCTGTTCCTTTATTTCAGAGTGATAGGCTGCAAAAGTCCTTAAAAGTTTTTTTGGGTAACCGAGTTCCCCTATACATTTCCTAACATATGGAACATTAAGGGGCAGATTTATTAAGGTTCGAATTTTGAGGGGTTAAAACCCTCGAAATTCGACCATCGAATTGAAATCCTTCGAATTCGAATATCCAATTCAAAGGATTTAGCGCTAAAATAGCATTCGATCAATCACATAAAAATCGTTAAATCCTTCGAATTGGACGATTCGAAGGATTTTTAGTAGGGATGCACCGAATCCGCTTTTTTGGATTCGGCCGAACCCCCGAATCCTTCGTGAAAGATTCGGCCGAATACCGAACCGAATCCGAACCCTAATTTGCATATGCAAATTAGCGGTGGGAAGCGGAAAAATGTTTTACTTCCTTGTTTTCTGACAAAAAGTCATGCAATTTCCCTCCTGCCCCTAATTTGCATATGCAAATTAGAATTCGGATTCAGTTCAGCTGGGCAGAAGGATTCGACCGAATCCTGCTGAAAAAGGCCGAATCCTGACCGAATCCCGAACCGAATCCTGGATTCGGTGCATCCCTAATTTTTAGCGATCGATCGAAGGATTTTTATTCGATGCCAAAAACTTTTAAAAAATGCACTGGAAGGTCCCGATAGGCTAATATAGCAATTCGGTAGCTTTAATTTGGCGAAGTATTGAAATCTAAGGGTTTTTACTTCGAATCGAACGATTTTTACTTCGAATGGAAGTCGAAGTAAATTCGAAGTTGTAGTATCCTATTCGATGGTCGAAGTATCCAAAAAATTACTTCGAAATCCGAAACTTTTTGGACTTCGAAAATTCACTCGAGTTTAGTAAATCTGCCCCTAACTATACAGTGGGCTCATGTGTAGGGCAATATAACAACTCTATTTAATTTATTAAGGTTCCCTGGACTTGTCTAATATATTTGCTGCAACATATACGTCCATTCAACTTTATCATTGTATGCAAATTAGCCTGAGCAAAACCTCTAACGAAGTTGCGCTAGGCATAATTGAACACTAACGCATCTTCGCTTTCATTGATGAAGTAACACTACCGAAAATTCGTCAGCGTTCGGTGCCCTAAAAACAACTTCACATTTTAGAAAATCAACGTTGTCTGAGCGAATTTCCCCCTGGAGAAGTGTAGCGATAGTTGCGAAGCTGTCGCTGGTGAATTTTCGCAGGTTAGTAGATCCCCCCCCCCTAAGAACTAAGTCATAAGCAACAATACTAAGATTATTTTCTATGTTACGAGATAGATTTCCTACCATTGCAAAGCATTTCTTGATCATTCACCTGTGTCTTCCAAAGGAGAAAATAATAATCACTCTATGGCATACTGAATTATGATTAACAGCTGCTTGTAATAAAACTCAGGGATTCTGCTCAGCAGGGACAAACATAAGAAATGTATCAACTAAATGGATGAATTTAGAACAGTTTACAGGGTCGGCGACCCCCCCCAGAGCTGCTTTTAGACACACTTCAATATTAGAAAAACGTAATTAATAGATAGTATTTGCAAATACTGGTGAAACTATCTAAAACCAACTGAACTGAAAAAAAGTGTTGGAAGGTGAACAACCCCTTTAAGTAACACTACAGTGTAAAAAATGCCTGTTGCAAGCTACTAAAAGTCACCTAGGATTTATTTAATCTGTCATTGCTCTTGACCTATGTCCTCCTGCTTTATATGATCACAGATCTCCTCAGTTACATCAAATAGGGGGTAAATGATCCCTTATATTACACAAGTGATTCTCAGTGTATATCCTTATCCTCATCATATACAGTAGGGGGTACATTATCCCTTATAATACATGAGTGATACTCAGAGTTCCCTGTATAACTCAGCCTGCAGCCTTGTACCTTTATATGGTCACAGAACAACCCCTCAGTGACTTCTAATATCCTTATCATTTACAGTAGGGGGTACATTATCCCTTATAATACATAAGTGATACTCAGAGTTCCCTGTATAACTCAGCCTGCAGCCTTGTGCCTTTATATGGTCACAGAACAACCCTTCAGTGACTTCTAATATCCTTATCATTTACAGTGGGGGGTACATTATCCCTTATAATACATGAGTGATACTCAGAGTTCCCTGTATAACTCAGCCTGCAGCCTTGTGCCTTTATATGGTCAAAGAACAACTAATATCCTTATCATATACAGAAGGGGGTACATTATCCCTTATAATACATGAGTGATATTCAGTATACAAGCAGCACTGCCCCAAGTCCTATCATTACTATGAATTGGGAGGCTCATTGGTAGGATATTAGACAACACGTTCTCTGCTAGTTCTGTCTGGCTGATCTGGCTCATTAAGAGCTGCTGTATAATGTGGTTTCTCTCACCCTCGTATTGTGACAAGGCGCAGCCAAACAAAACAGCAAGAAAATATGTCAACTGTCACAATATGTCGCAACAGTCTCTGGCAGTTGTGCCAGGACCACCGTATGAAAGTGTTGACACTGAACGAGGACTTCCTTTCGTTTGTAGCAGACGGGTGGTTAAAAATAAAAAATGCTGGAGATTTTAAAATAGAATTTAAAGGCAAGCAGAGACCTTATTTCTAAATTCACCCCTCCTTCTTCTCCCAGCCATGCTGCCACCAAAGGGGAGAGAGAGAGAGAGAGAGAGAGAGAGAGAGAGAGAGAGAGAGAGAGAGAGAGAGAGAGAGAGAGAGACAGACAGAGTACAAGGATTTGCCTGGTGTTTACAAAATACTAATTGCATATAAGGGTTAAACATCCTTAAAGGAGCAGTATAGTCATATAACAGCTTTTTCAACAAGATTGCAATGAATATGACAATGAATATACCTAAACTAAAGCTACTCCATTTGTGGTCCTTGCATGGTCGGTATATTCCCAGTATAAAACGCTCTCTGTTCACCCTTTGTTGTGACTATTTTGCAAGTAGGAGTCCATTTTGCAGGGGGATTATCTGTGCACTGGAGATCTAATTATCTACCTCTCTAGGACCGAATAGGGAGAAGCTTCAGTTTACCTGTTAAACTTGAGGGGCCGACCCCTGGACAAAATGTGTCGGTCGCGGGCGGGTGCGGGTTGAGCACTTCTCCTGCGACCTAGTACTGCCGACTTCCGCCTGCCCCGCCCCTTTTGTGACATCATTGCGGGGCGGGTGCGGGTCTATATTTTCTGGCACTGGAAGCCGGCAGTACTAGTTCGCAGGCGGGGAGAGCAGGAGAAGAGCTCAACCCACACCCGCCCGACACCCACACATTTTGTCCAGGGGTCGTGTAGGCAGCGGGCGGGTTAGGGTCGGGTGCGGCACGAGAAATTCTTGACCCGCTCATCACTAATGTGTAGCCTTACAGAGTGTTTGTTTTTAGATGGGGTCAGTGACCCCCATTTGAAAGCTGGACAGAATCAGAAGAAAAAGGCATGTAATTAAAAAAAAACATAAAAAATAAATGAAGACCAATTGAAAAGTAGCTTGAAATTGAAGATTCTATAACATATTAAAACTTAACTGAAAGGTGAACCACCCCTTTAATTACTAAAGAGATTTAGTAATTAAAAGGGGGGTTCACGCTAAAATACTAAGATTAAGGTACACAGCTTTACCTATCAATTAGGCGTTGATTAGTTAAGGGTGAGTGGGGATAGGGCCAGCCAATTATGACAGAAGAAAGTCCAACTAAAAAATCAGTGTAAAAATAAAAACTGTGCAAAATAAAAAACGTTTCTAATATAGTTAGTTAGCCAAAAATGTCATTTATAAAGGCTGGAGTGACTTTCCAGCTCTCTTGGTTTCCACTGATTGGTTACCATGCAGTAGCCAATCAGTGACTTGAGGGGGGTCACATGGGTCATATCTGTTGCTTTTGAATCTGAGCTGAATGCTGAGGATCAATTACAAAGTCACTGAACAGTTATGTCCCATGTGGCCTCCCTTATAGTCACTGACTAACGCAGAGTTAGAGAGCTGAAAAGCAGGAAGTAGTGTTCTGGCTATTATGTTACACATCCAGTCACTCCAGCCTTTATACATTACATTTTTGCCTAACTAACTATATTAGAAACATTATTTATTTTGCACAGCCTATCTATTTATCCAGTTTTTATTTTTACAGTGAACAATTCCTTTAAGGATGAGGACCTCTTCAACGCCCGGTCCTCACCAATTGAAATTTTCTAACCTGACAATTTTCAGCTACATATACAACTTCAACTTGCCTAACGGTACCAAGTACAGATATGGGACCTATTATCTGGAAACCTGTTATCCAGAAAGCTCCAATTTACAGAAAGGCTGTCTCCCATAGACACCATTTAATGCAATTAATTACAATTTTGATTTGTTTTGAAAATGATCTCTATAATAATAAAACAGAAGCTTGAAGTTGATCCCAACTAATCCTTATTGAAAGCACAACCAGCCTATTGGGTTTATATCATGTTTACATGATTTTCTAGTAGATTTAGAGGGTTATTTACCATGACCCAACTCCCATACCCGAGTTCACCTTATTTATTATTAGAAAAGCTTGATTTCATTGGTTCAGGCAGAAAATTGATAGAATTAAACGAAAACCCAAATTTTTTTAGAGGTTATTCCCTGAATCGCTTGATTTTTCAGGCTTTTTCCCGAAAAGCCCAAATGTTTGGATATTTGCCCAAAAATTCCAGCAGAGACCTCAGAAATGTAAAACTAATATAGGGACCTCTGCCATTGACTTATACATAACCACGGCAGGTCTGAGATGGTGGATTTTCAGTTTCGGGCTTTTTTCTGCATCCGGCTTTAATAAATCTTGAAAAAAATCGAGTTTAAAAAAAAAAAAAACCCTGAAAAATTCGAGTTTTGCCCCAAAAAACCCATCAGGAGTTTTGTAAATATCCCCCTAATGGAATGATTATCCAAATTACAGAAAGATCCGTTATCCAGAAAACCCCAGGTCCAGAGAATTCTGGCTAACAGGTCCCATACGTGTATTAGATACCTGAAGTATAAACATATTGGATGCTTAGCCTGCAGGCCTCCTTGTTGCACTAAAGTTGTAGTTTGACAACAGCTGGAGGGCAGCAGGTGGGACATGACCTATTCTATAATGCTGGTCCTGTTTTCCCTCATATCGTTTGCTGCCTATAGCCGAGGACTCATTTTCCCAATGGTGCGTTTGCTAAATTCAGTGGCCCCTTCCTTTCCTTGAATGAATCTGCATAATCCATTTCACATTCCATTAAACCATGTTCGGTGCCACAATGCAGAGCTCTAATGCCTGCAGCAACCTCTGATGTGAATAAAATGCACACCCCTCGCACGTTGTTACCACGCCCCTAATTTACACGCCAAATTCATTCATTCCAGTTTCTTAAATCAACGCCAGGGAAAAGAAAGAGCGAGAGACACACACACAATATCTGAGAGATGTGCAGGGTAGAGAGGAATCATAGACACACAAACTAAAGCTGAGGGGTAGATAGAATACTCTCAAACAGGCCTGTCCAGCCAGGGATTATGGAGAATCAATTACGGGCCATATATATGTCTATACACAGTATATTCCTTCATACACAGAACTATCCAAGAGTCAGCTGCCTTTACCTTACTGACAAAGAAGTTAGTCCAGCACCCACAGTTACAGCCCTTGCACCAATAAAGTAGGTTTTATTTAAAACTGCGGCTGCTGAACTAACTTCTTTGTCAGTTTTGCCAGTGGAAAGTGGCCATTGGAGGACGTGCAACCAACTAAGGAAGAAAGTGAAAGTTGTGCTGACTACTAGTCTGCTAAATGCCTTTACCTTACTCCACATCCATGGGTTTATCTTAGTATAGAGATATATACCCCTCTACTAGTTACATCTTTCCCTACCATATTTATATTTATATATTGTTATATCCCCACAACACCTAAAAGAAAAACCTCAATATATGTGAGGCCTGGGGCAGTCACCAGTAAGACAACAGCGATTCAAAGGGAATGTAAAATCAAAAATAAAACTTTGCTTCATGTAAGAAATGTCATTCTAAGCAATTTTACAATATACATTTATTGATAGTCAGCTCTCCACCCAAGATTTCCAACAGTGACTTCTTCATGAGTCTGTTGATCAGCTGGCTTCTGCAACCTGCTTTTAATACTCAGAACCAGCATTGCAGAGAAGAGGTAAGAGTCAGACATACACACGTGCATTTCGGCTGCAATTAAATAACTTTAAAACTAGTGAAAATGTAAACTGGGAAGTTGATGAGATAATACATATTCCTTCATTGGGAAAGCAACAATAGGAAGAGATGGGGACAGTAGGACAAGTTGACAACAGTAGAAGAAGAAGTAGAAAGTAGGACAAGATGGAGAAAGTAGGACAAGATGGCATTAGTAGTAGAAGATGGAAAAAATAGGACAAGATACTAAAAGTAAGGCATGATGGCATTAGTAGTGCAAGAGGGAGAAAGTAGGGCAAGATGGAGAAAGTAGGACAAGATGGCATCAGTAGTAGAAAATGGAAAAAGTAGGACAAGCAGTGTCGGACTGGGCCGAACTGGGAAAAAACCCAGTGGGCCCTGGGCTCTTGTGGGCCCTCCCGGCCCAGATCGGCTACTATGTGGGGCGGTAGAATAGAAAATCTGCGCACAAGCATAGCGCAGCACGCATGCAGACAAATGCGGCACAGTGCACATGCGCACTAGCCCGATGCAGCACGCCTTAGTGGCAGCGGGGGCCTGAAGGGGGCCCTGGGGCAGTAGCCCCGGTGGGCCCCAATCCCCCCAGTCCAACCCTGAGTAAAAGATACTAAAAATAAGGCATGATGGCATCAGTAGTGCAAGATGGAGAAAGTAGGGCAAGATAGTAAAAGTAGGGCAAGATGGCATCAGCAGTGCAAGATGGAGAAAGTAAGGCAATTTGAAATCAGTAGTAACATGGAGAAAGTAGGACAAGATGGCATCAATAGTACAAGATGGAGAAAGTAGGACAAGATGGAGAAAATAGGGCAAGAAGACATCAGTAGAGTAAGACAACAACAGCAAGACAAGATTGAAACAAGAAAACAAGATGAAAACAGCAAGGGAAAATGGTAAATGCAGAACAAGATGGTGACAGTAACACGGTATATGTAGCCCTGCCAAGCATCTCTTTACAAGCTGTAGTGCCTGTAGTTTTTAGTTCAATGATAGCTGAAGGGACAAAAGGGTCCTTTTTTTACGTGTGCTTTTTCCCCATGAGCTCACAAATCTGCACAAATGCACAGAAAGCTCCTGGCAGTTTTATTGAAGACAAACAGATAAGCTGAGAATAGTATTTAGCTGTAGAGAGACACATTCTCAGACTAAATGAGTGATCAGCGTGTGATTCCGTGACACCGTGGCACTGTGCTGTGTCTCCCTCATTAACGTTACTATCAAACAACCCGTCGCATCAGAGCTTGTCTTTTTCATTTATGAAATATTCAACAAGAGGGGACCCAGCTGCGAACTGGCATGGTGCTAACAACTGCCCCCCTGGAGAGAACAAGTCGCCGAGGACTAAAATCAGGCGGAAAGAGAGAGATCACTGTCATTCCGCACAGGGAAATTACTGACACACCAACAGCTTGAGACTGGACATCAAACTGCAGAGCCGGTGCCATGCTGCAACACTGCAGTCCCAACATGCAAATTCTGCAGTACAGACCTGCAGCAATGCAGTAGTCATATTGCACTAATACTAGCCTAATATTAATGGCATGCAGCGCTCATGCTGAAAGGAGGGACACCAAATGAATAGCAGACTTGTGTCACCAGACAGCAGCGTTGTAAAGCTGTTGCTAAAATGGAGGCATTCTGTCCTGGTAAATCGCTGTGATTAGAATGCGATAGATAGAGAATATTATAAAGGATGTTTTCTGTAGGGAAGGAACACAATATTAAAGCACAAACCTAAGGGTAAATATCAGTAAAGCAGTGGTTTCAATGCTAAACCAACAAAAAACAAAAGTATAAGAAAGCGCAGGAGAATAGACAGGTTAAAGGGGATCTCCACACAGATCTGTTTCATTTTTGCATCATTTAGAAAATATATATAATTCTAAGCCACTTTCCAACTGGTTTTATATTTATTTATAAACATAATCGCGCTCTGTATGTCTATAGAAATAAGCCAAATCAACTGGACTTGCTGTGAATTCTGAATTGAGAAAACCAGTTGGGTGACTGGTGAAAGGTCTTCAAGAAAAAAAAACACACAACAAGTCCAGTTGATTTGACTTATTTCTATAGATGTACCATGACCTGGACGAATGAGAACTTTCACAAACATGTGCTCTCTGTAGGGTTGTTTATATCCTCTGTCTTGGTGTTTCCGACTCCTGAAATAATGTAGCCGTAGCCAGCCAGCTGATTAACGGATATGGAGGAGAAGTGACTTTTTTGTTTCAACCGGGGAGGTTTCCAAAAAGCGGAGATAAATATACTTTTTTATCAATTCATTGCTGATAATAAAAACTGTCATTTTCTGACCACACAATATAGTGAATAAATGATTCTCTTGTAAATTATAAGGATATTATAAGTTACCGAGGAGTTTCATGACCATATAAAAGCACAAGGCCGAGTGTTTTTATACAGGTCATAGAACTCCAAGGTGACTTCTAATATTCTCATATTTTGCAACTGGGGGAACTTTATTTATTATAATACACAAATTTCATGTGACAGAAATGACATCAGAACTCACCGTTTATAACTGATGGCATCAGAACTCACCGTTTATAAGGATATCATTTACAAGATATTCATAGCTTTTGTGTATTATAAGGATATAATTAACAGGATATTCCTGGCTCTTGTGTATTATATACCCGATAACATCATATTTTGCTCTTCACCCATTAATTCATATTTTTATTAATTTATACTGATGTTCTGCAGAGTGACTTTGTCAATCGCAAGGAGTCTCTGAGACAGGAAACTTACCATCAGAAGATGGCACTCAAAGGTAAAAAAAAGCTACATGCACTGCTATTGGCTATTATAAGAGAAATGATCAGACTGACAAAATTACTGTGGCAATAAGTAGGCAAGTGGGAAGGAGAAAACAACAATGGCAGTTTACAAAAAGCCAGAATCTGCAAGCTGAATGAGAAAGATCTACTCAGTATGACTGATTCAAATACTTAAAGGAGAAGGAAAGCTACCGAAGCAGTTTATTGCAAATATATTAGCCACAATAGAGAAAGCTATAACACTGTATTTATTCTGTAGAATGCTTTACCATACCTGAGTAAACAGCTCTAGAAGCTCTCTGTTTGTTTTGAATAGCAGCTGCCATATTTGCTTGGTGTGACATCACTTCCTGACTGAGTCTCTCCCTGCTCACTCATAGCTCTGGGCTCAGATTACAGCAGGGAGGGGGAGAGGAGCAAACTGAGCATGCTCAAGCCCTGCCCTGGAGGTTTATGCTGAAAACAGGAAGTCTGACACAATAGAAGGAAAGAAATACCGTGTTTCTTTTAATAGAGCAGCATTACTTTAAGGGTTTAATTGTGTATTTATATAGACCTTTCTTATGACACTTCCTTAATTTTAACCTTTCCTTCTCCTTTAAGATAAAGTAATGTGAGTGTTCTGGTTTTGTTGTACAAATCTGCAAACTCCAGGGGAGACTTCCAATATACAATTGTATTGGGATATAACTCAGGAATGCAGAACAGACACTTGCCCTGTTCAGCGTTTTCACTGTAAAATAACTGGCATTGATTTGAAGAAAGGAATTCTCTGCACATCTGTAGCGTAAGCAGTGAATCAGCTCTGCAGAGAGGCTTTAATGTAATCGGAATAATTGGAGCAACACAGCAATAACATAGCAGCTGACCCAATACTCCTGTGCTGTTGTGCAAGTATTGCATTCTGCCATTGGGAGCTGATTGATCTTTCTATCAGATCTCACTATCCTGTAGCAGTGCTTATGCTCACCAATTGAAGGCCCAGTGTTGGTGCAGGCTTTGGAACCTGTTGCTACATAGAGGTTGCACAGTAACCAATCAGCACAGACTTATTATTATTATTATTGTCTCCCTGTGTTTGTGTATTTGTCGCCCACAGTCTACAAAAACATTCTGGCGGGTTAGATAGGCTCAGATGAAGTTGATCCTAGTATGTGTGCGGTAGTATATGCACCAAATCCCCCAATCCTTGGTGAAAGATTCGGCCGAATACCGAACCGAATCCTAATTTGCATACGCAAATTGGGGGCAGGGTGGAAAAAGTTGAAAAAAAATTCTTCTTTTGTGATGAAAATTCATGTGATTACCCTACCTGCCCCTAATTTACATATGCGAATTAGGATTCGGTTCAGCCTGGCACATACGAAATCCTACTGAAAAAAGCTGAATCCTGGCCAAATCACAAACCGAATCCTGGATTTGGTGCATCCCTAATATTTAGATTGTAAGCTCTACAGGGGCAGGGGTTGGCACCAGGCACTTTGGCATAGGGTGTTTTTAATGCAGGGAGGCCTCTACAAGAATAAGGAGACCCAATCACAACAGCATAAGAGGGGTAAAATAATGGCTTGGGGCTACAACACTGGGGCTGCAAAAACATCCAAATAAAGAGTTATTTATTACACTGGTTATAAAGTTATTTGTAATTGTAAATGCAATTTAGGCAATGTTTATCTGTCCCTTTATGTACTGCTGGTTCTAACTCATAAACAATTGTAGCTGGCTTCTGCTGCACTGTATCGCCAGTACGAGAAATAAAGACGCATGCGAAGAGTACGACAACGTAATTGCCGAGTGATTGCTACAGGAATGATTCCCACTACCAGGCTGCCGAGGGCTTCCTAATAGTGATTCCGTTTCCCTACATTACCAACTGCAGCAGGAACGGCAACACCCCCCCCCCCAATTATTCACTGATAATGTGCTAACGCCTTGATACTGTACAGAATACCAACACTTTGCCCGTGATATAGTAACACTGCACTTGTGTTAATAACATCACACCTGCAGCATTTCTGCAATTTACAGACAATTACACTGTTATGACAAGGTTTATATATAAAAGGTATTTGGTTGGATGAGGTTGCCTGAGGACATCCCACATAAGTTGTACCTTGCAACCAGGTAAAACAAAGCATTAATACAACATATAACCAAATTATATAACTTTAGCTGAATGGTGTGCTCACATGCTTCATTACTGTGCACCAACCAACAAGATTATTAGTAGAATTTTTTTTTTTTTTGTCAACATGAACATTGTAATGTGGAGTTCCATGAGATTCCCAAGCAAAGTTTCGTCCACTTTAAATGACAACTAACGTCCAACATATGGGGGTTGACAATTTGAGAGACAGCCAGGTGAGCAACTGACTTTTGTTATAGATTAAACTACACTACACTGCAGAGTTTATAAAAGACTGCAAATAAATAGAAGCATTGCTATAGTTCCAGGGGTACCCAGGGTACAAATAAGCACTCACCCCAAATCTCCCCCTAACTGACCTTCAGGCTGGGCCCCCTTAGCTCATAACAAGGTTACAGATATATAGAAACATTGGGGTAACAGTCACCCTGCTATAGTTCCAGGGGTACCCATGTCACAAATAAGCACTCACCCCAAATCTCCCCCTAACTGGCCTTCAGACTGGGCCCCCTTAGCTCATAACAAGGTTACAGATATAGAAACATTGGGGTAACAGTCACCCTGCTATAGTTCCAGGGGTACCCAGGGTACAAATAAGCACTCACCCCAAATCTCCCCCTAACTGGCCTTCAGGCTGGGCCCCCTTAGCTCATAACAAGGTTACAGATATATAGAAACATTGGGGTGTCACCCTGCTATAGTTCCAGGGGTACCCAGGACACAAATAAGCACTCACCCCAAATCTCCCCCTAACTGGCCTTCAGGCTGGGCCCCCTTAGCTCATAACAAGGTTACAGATATATAGAAACATTGGGGTGTCACCCTGCTATAGTTCCAGGGGTACCCAGGGTACAAATAAGCACTCACCCCAAATCTCCCCCTAACTGACCTTCAGGCTGAGCCCCCTTAGCTCATAACAAGGTTACAGATATATAGAAACATTGGGGTGTCACCCTGCTATAGTTCCAGGGGTACATATAGTTTATATAAACTATAGTAGTACTTATCTCTTATCTACTGTGTATCCTGTACTTGAATGGCTGCCCCCATGGCTACACAGCAGCTTGTTTATATAAACTATAGTAGTACTTATCTCTTATCTACTGTGTATCCTGTGCTTGAATGGCTGCCCCAATGGCTACACAGCAGCTTGTTTATATAAACTATAGTAGTGTTTCTGAAGTAAACCCACCAGTTTTACCAGTGCAGGGCATCAGTACATTATATTGTCATTCCTTTTAAAAAAAAAAATCTTTTTTTTGGTGTTACTGTTCCTTTAAGAAGGATTTACTACTGAGCCGGCACACACACACCTACCACAGTGCTGTTACCATTGATGCAAACGAATGTCAATATAGCCCGGCTCAAATAATAATAAACACACGCTGGGCTAATACTTTATCGATAGTAAATGACAAGGCAGTCAATACTGAACTAATAACCCCCTTAGAGGAAACAGTCCGCAGTGTTTTACTGCTAAATAATAGAGCACAATTACTTATCTGCAATGGGTTAAATGGTGGAGCACGTGGAGTAACACTAGTAGGTATTTGTCCCGGTTCCGTAGCCTGTCCAATCAGAGCTTTCTCCCTGCAGCAGAGTGATTGGTTGCTGTGGGTTACTGCTTTGGTGCAAATTTGCCCAGCGTTAGTAAATAGGAAGGATTCCTGCAGATTGTGTCACTGCAATAGGAAAGGCTATGGAAGCAGCTGTGCTAAGACAATACTGCACTGATACTAAGCTTTATCCCTGATCTAAACCAAATGGCAGCCTAATAAAGCACCAATCCAATACTGTGCTAATATCAAGATAATACTGTGCCAATAGCAATCTCATTATGTGCTAATGCAGCTCTAAGACCGAGGTAATTCTGTGCTTTTACCCGTCTAATACTGGGCACAACGAGCAGCAGCTGCCGCACGCTCAGACTCAAGGAGGATCCAGCACGAGATGAGCAGCAGCCAACAAGAGCTGCTAAGATTGTGGGGGCGAGGAGACAGGGAATACCGCACAGCGTTCTCATACCTACTCCCAGCCTAACACACTGCATTCCAGCAAAGCACAATGGAGCATATACTCATATAATACACATGTCCTATAAATGCTATCCTTATAAACGGTGCTTAGTGATGTCATCGGTTATAATCAGAGCTTAGTGATGTCATTTGTCACATGACTCACTGAAACTTGTGTAGTATAATAAATTAAGCACCCCCTGTTGTAAAATATGAGTATATTAGTCACCTCAACCAATTCAATCTTCAACCACATGTCCATCGCCTTCTCTTCTCACCTTATATCCAGTTTTCCACTTCTGGTTTCCACAATCCCTTCTTTTACTTTCACATTCTTTATCCCTTTGTCCTCTTTATAGGCCCTTATAGGGGGTTATATAATAAAAGGTGCATCATTTGCCAATACAAGCCAACCAGCATCAGGAGGTACTGGTTGCTTATTTGAAATCCAACATCTGTTTGGATGCTAAGGGTCCCTGAACTTGGGCTTACGGGGGCTCATTTATAAAAACTGGCTACATTTCCAACTGGTGGGAAGAGAAGGTAAGATGAAGACAGCAGGGCAAGATGGGGACAGCAGGGCAAGATGGGGACAGTAGGGTAAGATGGGGACAGTAGGGCAAGATGGGGACAGTAGGGCAAGATGGGGACAGCAGGGCAAGATGGGGACAGTAGGGCAAGATGGGGACAGTAGGGCAAGATGGGGACAGTAGGGTAAGATGGGGACAGCAGGGCAAGATGGGGACAGTAGGGTAAGATGGGGACAGTAGGGTAAGATGAAGACAACAGGGATAGTTGGGTAAGATGGGGACAGTAGGGTAAGATGAGGAAAGTAGGGGGAGATGGGGATAGTAAGGTAAGATGTGGACAGTAGGGTAAGATGGGGACAGCAGGGGGAGATGGGAATAGTAGGGTAAGATGGGGACAGATGGGGGGAAATGGGGATAGTAGGGTAATATAGGAACAGTAGGGTAAGGTGGGAACAGCAAGGTAAGATGCAGTAAGCAGGGCAAGACGGGGAACGTAGGGCAAAATGGGGACCGTAGGGCAAGATGTGGATAGTAGGGTAAGATGGAAACACTTGGGTGAGATGGGGACAGTAGTGTAAGATGGAAACAGTAGGGGATATGGGGATAGTAGGGTAAGATGGAAACACTTGGGTGAGATGGGGACAGTAGTGTAAGATGTGGATAGTAGGGTAAGATGGAAAAACACTTGGGTGAGATGGGGACAGTAGGGGTAAGGTGGAGCGATCAGTGCAAGCTGGAGACAGCAGGGCAAGGTGGTGGCAATATAGTAAGATGGTAACAGGTGAACAAGGTGAAAGAACAGATGGCAATAGTATGGTAAGATAGGGGCAATATGCAAAATGGAGACAGGGCAAGATGGTGACAATAACGTGCCACATCACTTACACAACCTGGAGCTCTTCATTTGTTGTTGAGCTTCAACTATGACTCACGTCAAAGGCTAAGTTCGAAGAGATGTAGTTTATCAACAGCTTAAGAACAGTCCTATGTATATAAAGAAATATGGCACCCCACAAACTATTTACCCAGACATCAGTATTGTCCAGTTAAGATAGTATAATGCCATATTCTTGTATATAATAACTGCTCAGACATATATACAGTGTTATGTGAGCACATTGGTCATGCAAAGACAGTATGTGGGCTACTGTGAGATTGACCTTTCCCTCTTGTCCTTTAATCATTTAGAACATCTCTAACCTCACACAATCTGAAATGCAAAAGCTATGAAAAACCTGAAAAAAATATGGGCAACCTTGGCTTAAAGACCATACCAAGTATATTTCCCTTTATACCTGCAATGTGGCGCTTAGTTATGTAATTTGGCCAGTCACCTGGCAAATGATGTGTTCTATACACACTTAATAAACCATAAAAATAAAGTCAATGATCCATGATGTTCCAGCCTTGTGTCTTTATATGGTCAAAGAACAACCCCTCAGTGACTTCTAATATCCTTATCATTTACAGTAGGGGGTACATTATCCCTTATAATACATGAGTGATACTCCTCATGTATAACTCTGTCTGCAGCCTTGTGCCTTTTTATGGTCACATAACCCCTCAGTGAATTCTAATATCCTTATCATTTACAGTAGGTGATACTCAGAGTTCCCTGTATAACTCAGCCTGCAGCCTTGTGTCTTTATATGGTCACAGAACAACCCCTCAGTGACTTCTAATATCCTTATCATTTACAGTAGGGGGTACATTATCCCTTATAATACATGAGTGATACTCAGAGTTCCCTGTATAACTCAGCCTGCAGCCTTGTGCCTTTATATGGTCACAGAACAACCCCTCAGTGACTTCTAATATCCTTATCATTTACAGTAGGGGGTGCATTATCCCTTATAATACATGAGTGATACTCAGAGTTCCCTGTATAACTCAGCCTGCAGCCTTGTGCCTTTATATGGTCACGGAACAACCCCTCAGTGACTTCTAATATCCTTATCATTTACAGTAGGGGGTACATTATCCCTTATAATACATGAGTGATACTCAGAGTTCCCTGTATAACTCAGCCTGCAGCCTTGTGCCTTTATATGGTCACGGAACAACCCCTCAGTGACTTCTAATATCCTTATCATTTACAGTAGGGGGTACATTATCCCTTATAATACATATACACCAGATACTGGCATCTCGCTCTTTTCACGCATAAGCCCCAGCCCAGATATACTGCAGCTTCCCTCTAATTGAGACCTAAAACAAAATAAAACAATCAAATAGAATCATTATTATTATTATTGTACGAGGCTCGCTATGGGGCACCCAGGCGTCTGATTTGCAGCCTCCTATTTCTTTTCTGAAAAACAATTTCCCTGCAAGCAGCACCCGCTCATTTCTGCCTGTCTCTCTGCCCACGTGCAGCCCCCACCCTGATGTTGTGTCTGCACCCAGACATTGGAGTCCTACAGAATCTTCCTGTAATTAACACCCACCCAGACATCTGCATTCTCCTGTCTCCCAGCAAACTGCCCTCACCCAAATATCTGTCGAGTCCGAGTACACAGCTCTTTGTGCATGTCCAACATCAACTGGCGGAACTTGCTGACAGCTGCTGCTTTGGATAGCGCTAATGGATATACACAGGGCTGGATTAAAGGCCTCACAGCCCCGGGGCTGGAAATTAAAGTCACCCTATTCCCCAGAAGGTGTTAAAAGATATAAGTAAAGAATACAGCACATTCAGGGACTGTGATCTATGCAGTTGCGCAACTAGATATTACTGGGACCAACAGGAAATTATTTTTCAGGCCCCCAAAAGGTCTAGGGGTTAACCTGTTTTAGGGATGCACTGAATCCAGGATTCGGTTTGGGATTCGGCCAGGATTCAACCTTTTTCAGCAGGATTTGGATTCGGCCGAATCCTTGTGCCTGGCCGAACCGAATCCAAATCCTAATTTGCATATGTAAATTAGGATTTGGATTCGGCTCGGTATTCGGCTAAATCTTTCACCAAGGATTCGGGGATTCGGGCGAATCCCAAATAGTGGATTCGGTGCATCCCTAACCTATTTTACCAATATTTATTAAAACTGTATATGAATAAGGATCTCCTGGGACCCCCTGCATCCGCAAGGTCTGTTTTCTCAGTAGTTAAGCCCTTGCCCATACCAACCAATAAGATGTTTGCTTTTAAAAGAGAACTAAAGCCTAAAAATGAATATGGCTAAAAATGCTTCCTCTGTAGTTACGCTTCTGAATCTGTGTGTGCCTATATAAAGTCAGGGTAGCACATTTTATCTACATTTATACCCTGGCACAGGCACTTTCCCCATATCTCCCAACTGTCCCTTTTTGAGCGGGACAGTCCCGCTTTTGACAGCTCAACCCGCTGTCACCGATTTGTACTTATCCAAAGTCCCGGGTTTCTCTTTGATCTGCTGCACTGAACAGCCAGAAACAGATACAAAGTTTCTAACTTAATTGGCTCTTGGCAGACAGCCCAGAATTGATACTTGGCATACTTTTGTAACAGTTTGATAAGATAAGAAGTTAGACTCACAGCTTAAAGGGCAATTCACCTTCATTAGCAAAACTGGAATAACATATAAAAACCACAGAAATGTGTTCAAATTTTCATAACCTGCCAAATTATGTTAAATGAACATATTTGTTCCCTCTTTCTGTTTCCTAAATGTTGGCAGTATGCTTTCCCTACTCACTCACATGCTAATTTTAATATAAATTCTATCAATATATATATATATATATCCTATATAATAAAGTTGAAGTGTCTCTGCATCCAGTCCCTGTGTCTGTGGGATTGCGCTACTGCGCATGTGCCCCGCGGACCGTCTCTGGCGAATGTTTGACTACATATGTTCTAGCGCCCGTTAATTTAAAGGGCTTAATGTCTAGTATATATATATATATATATATATATATATATATATATATATATAATTGTGGAAAGGACCAGCACTCCGTTTTTCAAAAAATTCAATAATTTATTTCAATCTCACAGTGTCTCCAACGTTTTGGCCCACTTTGGGGCCTTTATCAAGGATAGTGTGTTACAACAAACTTTTAAATACCCACAAACCCTCCAAAGAAGGCGCCCTAAGATGACATCATTATAAATCAAATTATTCAATTAAACAATTATACAATAGGTGTAAAAACTTTTTAAAAATCGAGTGAAAGACATATCTGTTGTTGGAGGGTTTGTGGGTATTTAAAGGTTTGTTGTAACACCCCCACCCTTCCCAGCTATAGTCAGGTGATCCCACTGGTGTCTAATAAAAGGGCAGCCAAGTTTGGGAGTTTTACTTTGAAAGCAGCAAGTAAGTTGCAGGTAAAACTTAGTCCCATTGTAAAATGTATAATTAAGCAATTGAATTCTTAATGAATCAGATGAAAATTAAGCGTAGGACTGGCCAGATATGGGATGACTGTGACGTAGTTGTTCAGCTTAAATATATTGCAATATATGGACAAACAATCCCTGTTTTGTTTAAAGGGTAAGGCATTTTTCAGTAGCAGTAGCACAAAATGTCTCTGTCTTAAATATATTGATAATGGGTTGAGTGCAGAGGACTCTTGTATTTGACTATATGTATTTTGTGGTCACACCCTCTTTGCACCCCCGCCTGTTATATATATATATAAATATATAAATAAATAAATATATATATAAATATATATATATATATATATATATATATATATATATAGTAGTTGCTAAATATAGTCATTAGCACAGGGGTAAAGAGAAGCTGCACCTGTACAGGGGTTTTCTCGCAACATCTCACTTTTTGCAGGAGATTTCTCACAAGGGATTTTTCTTTTATCTCTCCACTCCCCTAATAATATTCTCATTATTTTCAGCAGTGCAAATAGTTTTATCCAAGAGGAAGTCACACAAAACCACTACACCCCTATTCAGTACAGACGGGGATGGTGGAGCTATTAGATTTGGGAGAGGGAACATCGGCATTGCTTTTGCTGCCGTAAACATGGCTTTGAGCTCAAGCTCGTCAGCTTATTGGCAACAGAGATGCTCATAATTCCCAATTCATTTAGTCTCCCAGGTGGGGAGTGCAACTAAAGTGTTGCTCCTGCTTTCCTGTTGTAGGTACAAACGTTAGACAGACTCTACTGCACTGCAAGAGTCACCTGATTGCAAAATTCTGGGCAAACTACCAGAGGGGCACAGCGTGTGAAGCAGTGATGGATGGTGGTCAACATTTTCTCTTCCCAGAGTTACCCCCCAAGAAAATCTTGACCCTGAGTGCACTTAAACTGTGGGCCAACCCCCATCCAGATCAATGGTTGAGGCCAGTTAGGGTGAGATTTGGGGAGAAGCCTATTTATTTTCCTACATACACCTGAAAGGTAGAAGGCCAGTGAGGGTCAGATAAGGGGTAAACAATTTTAAGCTTGGGTTATTAAAAAAATGCTAAGTTTGCCCAGGTGCAGTAACCAATAGCAACCAATCAGCAGGTAGCATTTACTGGTCATTTGTTTAAAAGTACGCATATCATTGGTTGCCATTTGTTACTGCACCTGGGCAAACGTAGTGCCCTGTATTACACATAGGGGTTAGTTGATGTCCTATAAATTCAGTTACCATGGATGGTACAGCAATGTCTTCAAATAAATGGCACTTTTGCTATGAACTAGGTATGTCTGGGTAATATAACACCCCCTGCTCCCTGGTAGTTACACCACTGTATGCAGCCCAAAGGTTGAAAATCAAATTACTGGCTGTGAACTAAAACTCCAAACCTGCAAATGTGCCAAGGTTCAGTGGAATCCTGGATCTGCTGCATCTTTATGCTCTTGTTTAATTCAATAAGAAGCAAAGAGAAGTATTAAAGGGATTATAATCTTGCAGGAAGAGAGCCTTGAGCCTTGATGCTTGGGTTTTCCAGATAACAGATTTTTCTGTAATCTGGATCTTTATATCTTAAGTCTACTAGAAAATCACGTAAACATTAAATAAGCCCATAATAGGCTGGAATTGATTCCATTAAGGATTAATTATATCTTAGTTGGGATCAAGTACAAACTACTGTTTTATTAGTACAGAGAAAAGGGAAATCATTTTTAAAAATGTGAACTATTTGGATAAAATAAAGTCTATGGGAGACGGCCTTTCTGTAATTTGGAACTTTCTGGATAAAGAATCCCATACCTGTACATCTACCCAGGCAGCAAACTGACCATAGGCCTAGAGTCTCACCCAATAGGGACAGAGCAGAAGAGTTTGCAAACCTAGTGAGAAGGGACCAACTCACCAGCTCATATGAGTTTCAGGTTAAGAAATTCAAGGTCACTGGGGACATTTGTGTCCAAGATCAAAGGGTTTCCATTGGAACCTTGAATTTCTTATAATCACCCTGCTACGTAACCCCGCCCCCCCACCCCCCCAGTACAATAAGCATGGGCTGGTTCATGCAGCACGGAATTTTAGAGTCCTGCGTGAAAACAATTTCTAAGACCCACAACCCGCCCCGATCCCGCAACCCACAGTCCGTGACCTGAACTGCAACCCGCATTTTTGCCATCTTTGATCCCGCAACTGCCTTATCCGCAACATGACCTGCCGACCTCCATCAAACAGGAAGTGATGGTGCTGCAAACCGGAAGTGACATCATCAAAAGTGGGCGGGGCAGAACAACTTTCGTAAAACATTAAAAAGAGTAAAATATAGACATAAGATAAGAAATTTAGATGCGACCCGCGACCCGCGTTATACCCACACCTGACAATCCTCCCCCCTTCCGCAGGGTGTCTGCCCGATGCAGGACGGTATTTAATGGTACAGGTGTGGAATCCGGAAACCCGTTATCCAGACAGCTCCGAATTACAGAAAGGCCGTCTCCCATAGACTCCATTTTATCCAAATAATCCAAATTTATAAAAATGATTTCCTTTTTCTCTGTAATAATAAAACAGTAGCTTGTATATGATCCAAACTAAGATATAATTAATCCTTATTGGCGGCAAAACCAGCCTATTGGGTTTATTTCATGTTTACATGATTTTCTAGTAGACTTAAGGTATGAAGATCCAAATTACGGAAAGACCTGTTATCTGGAAAGCCCCAGGTCCCGAGCATTCTGGATAATAGGTCCCATACCTGTACTGTGTGACAGACTGATAGCAGCAGCCGGATAACCAAGGTCCCTACCGGATCTAATTATGTTACATTACACTGGTTTTCCTCTTGGTATTTACTATATACAGTAACTTTCTCCAGTTACTATGGCACGTATTCTCCCTCTGTGTAGTTACACTTTCATTGCTAAGTGAATGTGACGGATACAATTATGTTCTCTGAGATCATTCCAATGTCACAATCTGCAATAAGTCAGAATTTGTAGGCTAGAGACCCAGCAGACATGTGGCGCCCATCAGCTGACAATCACATTCTGGGCTTCTGGGCTCATAAAACCAAATCCTATTATTTCCACAGTTTAATATGGTGCTGGTTCTGATCAAGTCTCAGAATGAATCACATAGTTGGCGCTTTGGGCAAAAATAAGCAGTTTCCCCCCGTAGAGAAGAAATAATATATCTATTAGTTAGAGATACCCTGAATAAATAATAGGATCAATTTACCCCCATCATTTGAGAGTAGTAAAGTGAATTGTAAGGGACAGAAACTGATTCCAATATCAATTGCTTTTGTACATCACTCTAAAACCATTGAGCAGTTCAGATAATGTGACAAGCAGGGGGCAAAGTTCTAACAAAGGGCAGATTGAGTCTTCTTTTTGCACTTTGCACCCTGACTTCCACATTGTAAATGAGCCCCACAGAGAATATACTTAAAGGGGTGGTTCATCTTCACGGTAACTTTTAGTATGATATAGAACGACCAATTCTAAGCAACTTTTCAATCGGTCATTATTTATTTATTTTTTTGGTTTTTGAATGAATTGCCTTCTTCTTCTGACTCTTTCCAGCTTTCAAATGGGGGTTCAGTTGCCCCATTTAAAGAACAAATGCTCTGTAAGACTACAAATGTATTCTTATTAGTCATCTTTCTATTCAAGCCCTCTCCTATTCATATTTCAGTCTCATGCGCAGTTGCTAGGATTATTTGGACCCTAGCAACCAGACTGCTGAAATTGCGAACTGGAGAGCTGCTGAATAAAAAGCTAAATATCTCAAAAACAAATAATAAAAAATGAAAACCAATTGCAAATTGCCTAAGAATATCACTTTCTACATCATACTAACAGTTAATTTAAAGTTCAACAATTGCTTTGACTCCTTGCAGATAGTACCCCAGACATAATTCACCCCAAAATACCTCTATTTACAATGCAGAGAGAGTGAGAGCGAGAGAGAGAGAGAGAGAGAGTGAGAGCGAGAGCGAGAGAGAGAGAGTGAGAACGAGAGCGAGCGAGAGAGAGAGTGAGAGCGAGAGAGAGAGAGAGAGTGAGAGCGAGCGAGAGAGAGAGCGAGAGAGAGAGAGAGAGAGAGAGAGAGAGAAATCTTTATTCAGCCATGCCTAAGTATGTAGGAATATATTTGAAGGACCATAGGAAGTAAAACATAGGAAGCAGAAAGTAAATGGTGGGAAGCAGGAAGGAAAGGATAGAAAGTGGGAAATAAAGGCTTGAAAGCACAAACTGCTGACAGTCTGTATAAGGATGTGAACAATGACTTAAAGGATGGAAAGCAGAATGTAAAAGACAGTAAGTGAAGGATGGAAAGCTTGTAGCAGCCTGGTCAGATTACTGATTGGTTGCTAAGGACAATTACATGGATGCTTTTAAGCAACAACGTTGGTTACTTAGACCCCATATATTAATGAACTTCATGTGATTAAAATTCCGGCCACATAGACCACAAGAGAGACACATGATATCGGCTGTGCTTCTTAAGGGCACGGGAAGTGGAGAATGAAGGACATAAAGGGCAGGAAGTAGAAAGTAAATGGTGGGAAGCAAGTATTGGGTATGGCGCAGAAGGGAAGGCATAGGAAGTGGGGAAAAGTATGGGAAAAAGAAAGTAAAGGATGGGAAGCAAGAGTGAAAGGATAGGAAGCAGGAAAGATGGGATGCAGGCAGTATTGGATAGGAAGCAGAAAGTAAAGGATAGGAAGCAGGAAGTAAAGGATAGGAAGCAGAAAGTAAAGGATAGGAATCAGGAAGTAAAGGATAGGAAGCAGAAAGTAAAGGATAGGAAGCAGAAAGTAAAGGATAGGAAGCAGGAAGTAAAGGATAGGAAGCAGAAAGTAAAGGATAGGAATCAGGAAGTAAAGGATAGGAAGCAGAAAGTAAAGGATAGGAAGCAGAAAGTAAAGGATAGGAAGTAAAGGATAGGAAGCAGGAAGTAAAGGATAGGAAGCAGAAAGTAAAGGATAGGAATCAGGAAGTAAAGGATAGGAAGCAGAAAGTAAAGGATAGGAAGCAGAAAGTAAAGGATAGGAAGTAAAGGATAGGAAGCAGGAAGTAAAGGATAGGAAGCAGAAAGTAAAGGATAGGAAGCAGGAAGTAAAGGATAGGAAGCAGGCAGTATTGGATAGGAAGCAGAAAGAAAAGGATAGGAAGCAGTAAGTAAATTAAGGGAAGCAGGAAGGCAAGGATAGGAGGGGATGAAAAGTACGGATGAATTAATGTAACACATTCTATTTACCATGTGGTATTCCAATTATCCTTGTTTAATCCAATGTTAGGTGTGTCATTTGTATTATACATGCTACTTACAAGAAAATATTTCTTTTTTGCCAAATGTTGTTCCCATGCTTAAGTGTAATAATTGAAATCATTCTGCTCGCATCATCACACAAGCAGCAAATCAAAGGCAATTGGTATGAACCAAAGCTTCCATGCATTTGAGCACAAAAGTGATCCATTGATTTGCTTTCTATTCGAACTAACAGCCATTTATATTTATTTAGGGATGGGCTGTACACACAAGCCTACTCACACAGGTACACAGGTACACAGGTTTATGCTTACAGACCTACACACAGACCTACACACAGACCTACACACAGACCTACACACACACACACATACACACACAGACCTACACACAGAGATGTACATACACAGATGTACACACACACACAGACTTACACAAACACCATCATATACACAATCAGACCTACACACACACAGACTTACACACACGCACAGACCTACACAAACACCATCATATACACACACAGACCTACACACACGCAGACTTACACACACACAGACCTACACAAACACCAACCTATATACACACAGACCTACACACATAGATGTACACACACAGAGACCTACACAAACACACACATACCTACACACAAGGACCTACAAAGCACAAAGAGCAAACAGATAATGAAGACTAAAGTGTGACAGCTGGGATTTAAGGAGGCCAACTATTAGAAGGTTGCAGAAGTCTAAGTGGGACAGGCTTGGGGCATGGATGGGTGTTTTAGCAGATGCTTGAGAAAAAGGGCTGGATCTTTGCCATATTGAGCAGGAAAAAGCAACAGCAGGTTCTGCTGTTGATGTAAATAGAGTAAAGGAAGAATAAAATGCCCCCAGACAGCATGGTAAATCAACAGGATTAATGATCTAACCACCATTATTAGCTGTAAAGGGGGAGTAGGACCAGGTTTACATGAACAGTTCAGTTTTTGATAGGGTCATTTCAGTTGGCGTTGCCTCATCTAGTAGAAGTTGGCTAGGAGGCAGAGCTCTGGGTATAAACTTAGGGATGGATGAATGCACTGGAACATCTTAAGAACTCAAGTGATATTTTAAGTGATGAATGGATGAGGCCTCTCAGTGAGTAAAGGGAAGAGTACAGAACTCTAAGACATCCCTACACTGAGGGGAACTGGTGCAAAGTTATGTTATCCAGATAGATAGACAAAGAGAGATGGAACAGAAAGAGGAGGAGGACCAGGATGCAGCCTGTTTATAAATGCCATGAGGATAAGGAAATGCTGAAGATAAATCTAGTTGGATCAAAACAGAGAATTGTCCATTGGCCTCAGCAAATGTAAGAAAATGCTGAACATTACATAGAGCAGTACCAGTGATTACTGAGTAGTACGATTACATTTGGCCCAACAGGTTATGGGTGTGGGTCAAGTGTGGCTTTTTGAAATAATAGGTTCCTTGAACGAGGAAGGGAACATTCCAGAATCTAGAGGAAACATGAATAAAGGAGTAAGAGGTGGAGTACAGCACAGCCTTAAATGCTGGTGGAGAAGACAAGAACTGATGAGATTTGAATTTTGGAAGGGAAGGGATCTTTAACTCCCACCCCATCTCCCCCCTGTTCCAGTCATTTTCACTTTCTCTTGTCTTCAGAGCTCACCCAGAAAGATGGAACAGAATCTCCTGCTCTAAATATTTTCTTTGTGCGAGTATCGGATCAGAACCTGCATATTTGCAAAATGCATTCAGTCCAACTCAGAGCTAAAGAGGTTTTTTTTCTGTCATGTGTATAAATTAGTGTGTATAAATTAGCAGGTAGAAATTAATGAAGCTCAAGAATTCCGCTCCTGGCAGACAAAACAATCTGTTCATAGAATTTGTTTTAAAAAAAAGCATCTAAGGAGGGTATTTTAGGAGTTGAGTAATATTATAGGAAACTGCAAATCGTTTTCTATCCCCATTACAACTTTCAAAAGGGCTCATTTGAAGTGCCAGGTATGTGACATTTGATTTTGCACAGGTTTGTAAACAAGCCCTAAAATGTTTTGGTTTTTCCCATAAGACCTATGCCACAAACTAAAGGGGGGTGCTTTATTAGAGGCAGGGGCTCCAGAGAATAATATACAGTCTCCCAGTACACAGCAATAAACTGCCGACGCTGGTGAAGTCACTAGACAGCACTATGCCTGATCTTGGGTCAACTCAGCAGAATTCCATGGAAAAAAGCAGATTTGCACAAATAAATCACCACTAAAACTGACAGGAATTGTGTTTTATATTGAGCAGCCTCTGAGGAGGAGCCATGGGGGGGGGGGAACCCATTATACAAAAGACTGATTGAGTGTGGTTATTGCACAGATCAGCACACTTCCCCAGTTTAAATTAGTGTTACTCATTAAGCCGACAGTAGCCCAGATCCCAGGCAACATGCAGTGTGTGTGCAAATGGCATTGCTGCTTTACTCGGGGACATGGGGCAGAACCTCTGCAGTCCAGGAGCTTCCCATTAAAGGAGAAGGAAAGCTACCAATGCAGTTTATTGCCAATAGATTAGCCACAATAGTACAAGATACAACACTATATTTATTCTGCAGAATTCTTTACCATACCTGAGTAAACAGCTCTAGAAGCTTTCTGTTTGTTTAGGAAAGCAACTGTCATATTAGCTTGGTGTGACATCACTTCCTGCCTGAGTCTCTTCCTGCTCACTCATAGCTCTGGGCTCAGATTCCAGCAGGGAGGGGAGGAGGGGGAGAGGAGCAAACTGAGCATGCTCAAGCCCTAGCCCTGGAGGTTTAAGCTGAAAACAGGAAGTCTGATACAGAAGCCCATGAGTACACAATAGAAGGAAAGAAATGCTGTGTTTCTTTTGACAGACTCAGAGCAGGGTTTACTGGTGTATTTATATATATTTTTCTAGACATAGACATAGCAGCTGCCAACCCTGTTGCATAACGTTGCCTAGGAAAGACTGGTACAAGGGTGCAGGCAGGGGTGATTCAGGTCCCTAAGCCTCCCTGAGGCCACACCTGTGATGACCCCTCCCCCCCTCACATTGTCTCATGGCAGGCGCACCCCTGGGTGCAGGGCCATTTTGGAAAGGGACGTTATGGTGATCTGAGAGGGGGGAAGGGTTCTATGCAGGGTCCTAAGGCTTTAGTTTTCCTTTCATAAGGTCCAGTTATGAAAACAGGGGTAGCAGCTAGGTGCTTTGCTTTTGTTTTGTAACTGGTAGAAGGCTGAGCAAAACTAACTGATCATTGGTTGCAATGGGCAACTGCACTTGTACTAAATAGCCATGTATGGTCTATTGGGATGAGCAATTTTATAACTGGGCTGCATTCTACATAGTTAGTAGGTCCTACCATCTAGTTTATACTAACAGGTTGGTGCACACTACAGAACAGAAAGCACACGCTGCATGAAGAAGGGTCTGATCTGTGTTAATCTTTAAAAAATCATTGTCAGTAAACATTAACATACATGTTTTATAGGGGTGGCCAGCCAATGCTAGCAGCAGTTGCTATGGGTTACAACCCCCTGCATTCAGTAACAGCTTCTGGGAATAGTAGTTCTACAAACGGTAGACAGGCCTAACTCATCTAACCAAGTTGCACCCCAAAATGCCACCTGTAAGGATAGCTCTGTGCCTGCAAGGAAACTCTCTTTGTGAAATAGGATAGAGTAATACATTTTAAAGGGCAAAAACGGATACAATGGCTGGTGTATAACCAGAAGCTAAATAGATTAAAGGATAAGTAAACCTTGAAAATAAGTGAATGTAAAATTGATGAGGGGCTATTCTAAGTACTTTTGTAGTATACATTCATTATTTTATTTTTTAAATTCCAAGATATTAAGGGATACATGTACTGTTAATAAATGCATTTTGTTACAACAGCGCCACCTGCTGGTCATTTACCCACCAGTCTGACCACCAAGTAGTCAAGGAAGTTGTCAGGAGAAAGAAAGAGGCTGTTCTGATGTTCTTCTGCTTAGGAAAGATTTCAGAAAGGTTTCTAATTATTTTCCTAAGTAGAAGAACATCAGAGCAGCCTCTTTCTTTCTCCTGACAACTTCCTTGACTACTTAGTGGTCAAAAGTGGGAAATAACCAGCAGGTGGCGCTGTTGTAACAAAATTCATTTATATTAACAGTACATGTATCCCTTAATACAGAGATTCCCAACTTTTTGAACCCATGAGCAACATTCAGAAGTAAAAGGAGTTGGGGAGCAACACAAGCATGAAAAATGTTCTTGGGGTGCCAACTGGGAGCAACATCCAAAGGGTTGGAGAGCAACATGTTACTCACGAGCTACTGGTTAGGGATCACTGCCTTGATATATTTAAAAAATAAATAATGAATGTACATTGCATAAATGCTTAGAATAGCCCCCTCATCAATTTTACATTCACTTATTTTTAAGGTTTACTTATCCTTTAACAGACCTGGCGGAGAACTGCTGTCTGCTACATTATTTCTTTTCAATAGTTTTTATTTGAGTTTTAACATTTCTAGAGTGAAAAAGTCGTTTTACGGTTATGTAACATCATCAAATATTTGCATATAGAGGAAAGGTAAAGAAAGAGAAAGAACAAAGATAGATTCGGTCCCATTTTGGTCTAGCAAAAGGGCAGAATGAATAAAAAGAAATGAATTCAATTAAAAGTAACTTTTGATGGCATGTCATGTTTTATAAAAATTCAATATTGTGCATGTTCTAGGGTGGTCTCTGCGAGGTCCCCTGAGTATCATAAACTATCGATATATAATGATTTTATGGGCTCACAGTTGAGGAAAATACGTGAAATATAACCATAGAGTAATAGTAGTCTTGATCCAAAACAATAGAAACTATGACCAAACAAACATCAGTATATATTGTTAACAGATAGTAATCACTAGGGGATCGAAGGGGTTCCTGTAGTTGGGAAAGAATATCTACACCATGGTTCCCAAATTATCTTGAATTACTCATATTTATCAATGAGTATACTGGTTAGTCTATCCAGTTCAGCTTGTCTTTAAAGTGGGAAATCAGAACCAAAGGAGATTTCCAATGTTAGGTATTGTAATCTTTGCAGCCAAAAACATCAAAGACTTCGGATTGATATCGGTGTTGGATATCTGTTTATTTAATAGAGCATTTAAAGGATCTTTCCTAAGATTGACCTGTGTTACTGAATATCTGCTACATTATTTCAAGAGTCAGAAGTAAAAAACAGAAAGAGAGAAATAAAGGTAAAACCAGGGAAAATGTGGAATAAATTATCGGGAAGCTGCTTAGAATTATATTGTCTTTCATTGTTCATAATACAGTTTTCTTGTTAACGAAAGGCATAAATGATGTTACATGACCACTCAAAGAGCACAAAATAAGCACAAATGCCAGTACAGGGAGTAGGATATACCCTCTTGCAGTAGGGCCCGGGAGTGATGGGGTTAATGTGGTGAGTGTAGGTTGGTAAATATCACAACAGGGGAGGCTCAGGTCGGTGTAAGTGATACACACGTTAGTAACTAGCATGCGGCTCACACATACAGCCGCCCCTGGAAATCACCTCCTGGGCCCATCTCTCCAGCGTCAACTTAAACCCGCCCAGCAGAGCGAAATGCAGAAGCACAGGGTGTGCGAGGAACTAGCGTGTGATCCAACAGGCCTGACACACTTACACACCAGTCAATAGGCACACAGTGAGAGGCAGGTCACATATACACACATGTACACATATACACACATCATACATGTACTGTCATCCACTGCTAATAGTAATGTCACAGTATATCTCTGTCCATCCATCTGTCCATCTCTAGTATTTCTGGCTCTATCTACCTACCTACTATCTATCTCTTCTCTCTCTCTCTCTCTCTCTCTCTCTCTCTCTCTCTCTCTCTCTCTTTCTTTCTTTCTTTCTTTCTTTCTTTCTTTCTTTCTTTCTTTCTTTCTTTCTTTCTTTCTTTCTTTCTTTCTTTCTTTCTTTCTTTCTTTCTGTATTTATCTATCATTTCTTGCTCTAGCTACATCTCTATAACTATCTATCTATCTATCTATCTATCTATCTATCTATCTATCTATCTATCTATCTATCTATCTATCTATCTATCTATCATCTATCATCTCTCATCTCTCATCTAACTATATCTATCTCTTCTCTCTATACATATTTATATCTCTTTCTGTCGGTATTTATTTATCATTTCTTGCTCTATTTACATCTATCTATCTATCTATCCATCTAACTATCTGTCTATCTATCTATGATTTCTTGCTCTATCTGTCTGTCTATTTGTGTATATTTTTTGGTCTATCTATCTATCTATTATCTATCTATCTATCTATCTATCTATCTATCTATCTATCTATCTATCTATCTATCTATCTATCTATCTATCATCTAACTATCCCTAGCATTTCTCGTTCTATCTATTTATCTGTCTGTCTCTATCATTTCTCACTATAATTTTTTGCTCTATCATCTATCTATCTGTCTGTCTGTCTATCTATCTATCAATTTATCGTCTATCATTTTCTATTTATGTATTTGTCTATCAGTGTCTATTTAAGTATCTGCTTATATAACTATCATTTCTATCACTATCAATCATCCATTCATCTATCTCTATCATATGTATCAGTCTGTATCTATATCTGTGTAGCTAGCCATTCATGTAGTTTCTAGTAGGATGAGCCAATTATGAATGAGCAGCCAAGGCGTCAGTCTGTCTGTCCCCCCCCCCCACACACACACGGCCTGGGAGAAGGCTGATGAAGGCCGGGTATCTCTGACGAAACATTGGTCATGCTAATAAAAGACCAAATGTAAAGGATCTTCTTTAGGTAAGTGCTCAGATGTTATTGACATGTAGACAAGGTCAGTTGTAGGGTAGGGCTGAGAGGAGCATCTGCTGTGGGACCCAGCAGCACAGGGCCCCTTAGGAAGAACACATACATTAACGTATGAAGAACTGTTAATCTGTAACAGGGGCCAGATATATCCATCACACATATCCCAGCCTGCAGCCTACCCTCTAATGTAACTCCCAGACTTCCACAACAGCAGTTTAAACAAACAACAGCTAGAGGTTGAATAAAATAGTGGAACACACACCCATATATATATATATTTATATATATATATATATATATATATATAAATAAACATACACAGGCTTATTGCAGGGCTGGAAGTCGCTCCAGTTGGGTTATTCGTGCAGTACAAGCTTTGGACTTATCCACTTCCTGCTGCTCTGAGGCCTTGTGTGTCCAATGAGGATAGAGACAGATGGATGGACACGGACAGAAATAAAAGATTTTGGGCTACTTATATATATATTTACCCAAATAATATGGGGGATATACAGCACATTGATGCAAAGTAAGCACAGTGATAATGCGGATATGGTCACACTCACACATGCACACACATAAGAAATGACAAGCTCAGTTGTTAGACGTACCAGCACAGCCCTGTGTGTGTGTGTATATATATATATATATGTGTGTGTGTATATATATATATGTGCGTGTGTATATCTATATATATGTGCGTGTGTGTATATGTGTGTGTATATGTGTGTGTGTATATGTGTGTGTGTATGTGTGTGTGTGTGTATATTTGTATATGTGTGTGTGTGTATGTGTGTGTGTATATGTGTGTGTGTATATGTGTGTGTGTATATGTGTGTGTGTATATGTGTGTGTGTATATATGTGTGTGTGTATATATGTGTGTGTGTGCATATGTGTGTGTGTATATGTGTGTGTGTATATGTGAGTGTGTATATGTGTGTGTGTATATATGTGTGTGTGTATATATGTGTGTGTGTGCATATGTGTGTGTGTATATGTGTATATGTGTGTGTATATATGTGTGTGTGTATATATGTGTGTGTGTGCATATGTGTGTGTGTATATGTGTATATGTGTGTGTGCATATGTGTGTGTGTATATGTGTATATGTGTGTGTGTGTATGTGTGTGTGTATGTGTGTGTGTATATGTGTGTGTGTGTATATGTGTGTGTGTATATGTGTGTGTGTATATGTGTGTGTGTGCCGTTGCAGAAATTGCCATGTGACTGCTAGTTTCTGGCTGGAAAGCAAGTATGAAATATACAAATCAACATGTTCCACCAAATGAAGCTTTTCATGCAGAACATGGCGAATACAATGTATCATCTTGCTGACATTGCACTGTATTAGGGATGTTGTATGGCCCGACTTACATAGGCAGGGCCCCCGGGCTGTCTTTAGTGCTGGATGGGCCCCAGGCAAAATACCAGTGTGGGGCCCCTAAATGTAACTTTTTATGCTGCAGCAGTCTAAAATGTATATACACTACAACTCCCAGTGTTCCCCAGCAGCCTCAGGCCCCAGATCGTAGATTCAGCTCAGCAACATCAGGACAACATGATGGGCAGGCCTTATACACCATTCATACTGTACCTGTGATACATTCCTTTCCCTATAATATCATCTTGCCTTACTACATACACTTCCCTTGTGCTTTCCTGCTTTATTATACACACTATCCCACATTTACATCCCTTTCCTTGATACTGCCTTGCCTTAAACTAAACACTATGTTACAGTTAAAGTCCCATCCCCAGACACATCTTGCTTTACAATACACATTATCCCTGATTTCCAGCCTCTTTTCGTGCCTCATGATGTGCATTTTCCCCACAATTTACAGCCCATTTTTCTGCAATATTTCATAACTGTGCCCCAGCTGCTCTACCCCATCTTGCCTTATAATAGCCGCTATCTCAGAGTTACTGTCCCTTCCCTTGGCACCATATTGCCATACTTCACTCTCCTTCTCCTGGCACCATCTTGCCTTAATATACACCCCTTGCCCTGACACCATTCTGCCTTACTATAGACACTGTCCTACAGTTACTGCTCCTTCACTTGACACCATCTTGCCTTGTTACACACGCCAAGACGTTTCCATTATTACACACACTACCCCAGAGTTGGTGCTTCTTCCAACGGGGTATCTTTACTTCAGCAGGTCTTTGGGGTCCCACAACCTTCTATAAACAGCCCTGCCCAGGCCTGAATGTGTATATGAGCGCACAAATTACCCCTTGTGGGGCCCCAAAGACCATAACTGTACCCTGTTGGAAGAAGTACCCTGGCCTACCCACCCCAAACACTACTATTAATATCAATATAAAGGATATGGCCATTCGGTGATTTTTTTGGCGTATTTCCTCACCACGTTGTCTTCGCTGAAGAAAAAGAGGGAGCGGTTGAGAGTTAAGCAGTTCTGCCGCACAGGGATGGGGTTGTAGAGTGCCATGGTGCGGGCCCTTTGCGCCATAGACTGTTTGTAGATCCGCTGAGCCCCGGGGGGCCCACCTTGCCGGCTTCCGCGCCCAGCAGCACCGCCTCCGCGGGCCGGCACCTCGTCCCCGAAGCGAGCCATGCTGTCCGCGGGTCAGGGCAGAGGAAATCTCGAGGAACAGATGCAGGAGAAGAGGAAAGGTTGCTGCAAAGCATCACATATCATCCAGACAGACTGCGTCCAGTCGCACGCTTCTCATGTCCCTTCCCAGGCGGTGCTCGTGTATATGTATATATGTCTCTATACACTGCTATATCTGTCTATCTGGCTATAAATATAGAGACAGATGTACAAACAGCGTCCCTCTGAGGAAGGAGCTCGGGTCTCTAAGAGTGGCTAGAGAAATGTCAGGCAGCCCTATATACATATATACACACGTACAAATCTATACAGGGGCTTCATGCTCGGCTATAAAATACAGTCCCCTCTGCAGGCAGCAGCAGCAGCAGCAAAAAATAGAACTCTTCTTCTTCTTCCTCTTCTTCTCTATGTACAAAATGAGGGTTAAAAATGGAGAGAGAGGAATCATCCCTTCTGGGGTCTCCTTGGTATAAAAATTAAAATGGAAATTAAAATGTAAAAAAAAAAAAAAGGAATTGACGGGTCCGGCAGTGAAGACCCCACTCCCCTGTGCGCTCTGCCTGTTTCACAGCTGCATCTTTCACGCCGCAGTTTCAAGATCCTGCAATCAGTCCAGGGAGGTGGGAGGAGGAAGAGGAGGAGAGGGGAAGGAGGGGGGAATGGGGGGATGGGGGTGGGACTTACAGTGAGAGAGAGAGAGTGAAAGAGCGAGAGGGGACATATAGTAAGGAATGGGGAAGCCTTTAATGAACTGATTTTCTTTTCTCCCATCATGAGGTTATTTGGCAAGAAGAGAAGGGGTATGGGGACTCCTCTTGGAGATATACCCCATTCCCTTCTTCCTCCCATTCCCTCCTTCTCTTTTGCTCCCTTCATTGCCCTCTCACCAGGTCCGGACTGAGAATTAAAATAGGCCCTGGCATTTCAGGTACACAGAGGCCCAATCAGCCCACATAGAGGCCCAAACAGCCACCACCAGCCCACTAAATACTGACTTTCTATGGGACCTTATAGCAGCCCCTCTGGCATTTGCCAGATCCCATAGATTGCCAGTCCGGGCCTGACTCTCACTCTTAAATGATGGCCTTGCTGGACCAATCAGCTGCCTGGTTGCTGCAACCATGGCATAGTGTGTGCATAGTTAGGCAAGACTGTGTCAGGGGAAGGGGCTGTGTGTGTGTAAGTAGTAAGGCAAGATAGTGTTGGAGGAAGGGCAAATATCTGTGGCATATCAATGTATAGTAAGGTAGGAAGATGTCGGTGTATAGCATCTGGAATGCTTTCAGTGAAGGCTACGGGAGTTCTAGTCCAATAACAAGTGGCAAGTACTATCAAAATAATGGGGCCCCTCAGCCACCAGTCAGAAGGAGAGAGAGAGAGAGATGGAGGAGAGGCATATGCTGCAATCCTATCAGACTCTCCAGAACCACAGTGCTTTGCTGATAGGTCCAACAGAAAGGGCCCATGTAGATATATATACGACTGGCAGTCTAGAATAATTGGCCTCTCTCACTCCTACTCGCTCAATGCATCAAGGTGGGAGTGTAATGAGCCCAAACAGGGCAATTGCACCATCTCCTGAGCCTGCTCTGCACATGATACCCCCAGGCCAATCACTGCAGCAGCTGCCTCGCCAAACCCACAGGACTTTCTGTTGGAAAGGGAAGGGGGTGGAAGAGAGAGAATGGTGAGAATGGAGAGGGCGGGAGGGAAGGGAGCAGAAGGAAGAAGGGAGTCCATATCCGAGGAGGTAGTGAGTGAGGGCAGGAACTAGGGGAGACGGCAGCAGTGGGAAGGGATAGGCCGGGGGCTGGAGAGAGACAGAGAGATAGAGAGAGAGTGAGAGAGAGAGAGAGAGAGAGAGAGACACAGAGTGACAGAGAGAGAGAGAGACAGAGATGGGGTGGGGGAGACATTGCAGGGATGTGTCAGCTGGGAGCCAAGTATCAGGGAACTGTCCCAAGTGCTGAAATCTCTCCGCTCTGTAACAAGGCAACACCTACACCCTCTGCCCAATGACGTGTGATTGGCTGGGGCAGCAGAGTCAGACTGGGCATTTGCCAGCAGTATTGGGGCCCCTCGGTGGGTGGCAGGTGTAAAAGTAGAAGGATATAGTGAGTATAAGTTGCAGTGTTGTACTGCAACTCCCCTGCATATAGGATGTGTAGTGCCACACAGCTGGAGGTTTGCAGGGTTTCTAACCCCTGAAACAGGGGCCCCATAATTGCTGCGTTCCTACTGTCCCTTTCTAATCCTATAGGAAATCTTCTGTTCTACTTGGTATAATCACAGCAGGCAATACTCAGTGACTCTACACCAGCTTCATTGGTATAACTACAACTCCCAGCGTGCCTTCTTAGGCTGCAGGGGGAGGGGGTGCAAGGAGTTGTATTTCTGTCAGTTATCATGTGCCCCAGACTCCATGGCTGCTTTGCCCACTCTCACCTTTAGTATCACACACATAACCGAGCCATGATCAGTAATTATAATACAGGCAGTTCCCTCCTCTCTCTGACACCCAGCTACTCTCTCAGACACTCTCTTGGGCACCCAGGTACTCTTGCATTGCCACTCAGACACTCTCTAGGCTACTCTCACTGGCACCCAGACACTCTATCAGGTACTCTCTCACTGACACCCAGGTACTCTCTCAGGTACTCTCTCACTGACACCCAGGAACTCTCTCGGCTACTTTCACTGACACCCAGGTACTCTCTCAGGTACTCTCTCACTGACACCCAGGTACTCTCTCGGGTACTCTCTCACTGGTACCCAGATACTGTCTCAGGTAATCTGTCACTGACACCTAGTTACTGTCTTGGGTACTCTTGCATTGACACTCTGTAGACTACTCTCACTGACACCCAGATACTCTCTCATGTACTCTCTCACTGACACCCAGGTACTCTCTGAGGTAATCTGTAACTGACACCCAGGTACTGTCCTAGGTACTCTTGCATTGCCACTCAGACACTCTCTAGGCTACTCTCACTGGCACTCAGACACTCTCCCTCTGGCAACTAGATAGTCTCTCAAAGGCATTTGGGCACTCTCTCTTTCAGGCACCCATGTGCTCTCTCTCAGACTCCTAGGTACTCTCTCCCCTCCCTCTCGGGCACCCAGATACTCTCCCTCTGGCAACAAGATACTATCTCACAAACATCTGGAAACACTCTCTTTCAGGCACCCAGACGCTCTCTTTCTGACTCCTAGGTACTCTCTCCCTCCAGCAACTAACTAGATACTCTCTCACAGGCATCTGGCCACTCTCTGTGTGGCACCCAGGCGCTCTCTTACTGATACCCAGACACACACTCCCTCTCTCTGACACCCAGGCACTCTCTCTAGCATCAACTTTACTCACTACAATACTGCCCACCAGCTGCTGCCCTACTGTTTCAGTGCTGCCCTACTATAACCTTCTTGTATTACTGTCTCCATCTTCAACTTCTGTCAACATTTTGCAATATTGTTGCCATCTTGCCCTACTGTACTTGCCCTATTCTACATTCTATTCCCCACAATAGGGCATCACTTTCAATTAGGGTTGGTCTGGATCCGATTTGAGGTGTTACCTAGAAGCACTTTTTTTCAGTTGGGATCATGGGAGGAATAGACTGTTCCCATTCTCCTTTCAGACACACTAGGAAAGGGAATTTAACTCTACAAGTAACCATCTGGCAAAGTTTCCAAAGGCCAATCAGCAATTAGCTCTTATCAATCAACAGCATCGACACCTATGAGAAAATATACCTGATTGGTTATTAAGCAACATGTGATTGAGGTACATAAACATGAGTGAGGTTTACCAGAAAGAAGGCAGGAGTTTCAGAAGATACTGTAGGTATTTGGGTGTAATTGGGCGTTGCTGGGTGAGAACAGAGATGTGGCCTAAAATGCCCCCTTTCCCAACAGGAATATTTGGAGGTTAAAAGTATTGAAATATCTGCAGGAATATCAACACTCCAGCAACCTTTCCCCCACCAAAAACAATTATTAGTTCCTTTACCTCAAAGCTTGAACATGATGGACGTGTTTCAATTTTCAATCTCAGCTACTATGTTACTTTGTTCCTACCAGTCATCTATGAAGCCATTCATAATTCTATCTCTTCCACTGACTGGAGAGAAGAAGCTTTCCATGGTCTCCCCATCAGATTCCAATCAATGACTTGTGCATCAGTATTTACCCTTTCTGCCCTGCGCTCTTTGTAGCGGGCATGAAGGGAAAGGGTTAATGGTTTCCCAGCAGGCAGCTCTGCTGACAGTATAGAGACAGGCACTTATCTCACTCCCAGATTCAGCACTTTAAAGCAGCAGGGGATGGGAAAGTAGCTGACCAGGGGAGGCTGCCAGGTCTGGGGAAACGTTAACCATGTGAGAGTCTGTCTTGTTAACTGCTGTGCCCCAAAGTGATCCCACTCTGAGGGCAAGAACACAAGCCCTCATTAATAAATATCATTACTGACTGCATTACACAGTCACATCCACTAAGAGTGAGACTCCCTAACATGATGGGAGGCTCATAACATGATTAATGCACAGGAGCTCCTTTATTATTGGATGGGGTGCTGGTGGGCATACAATTGCACCTATTAGTGTGTTATTAATGTTGTACAGTGTGTTCACCTATATTAATACAGGGCTCTTGCTGCACCTTGCCCACAGGCTTGTATCTGGGCATTTATCACACATTTGTTAGGGCATCTATAGCCCCACAATCCCATCAGATCCCAATTGCATCCTCTGTAGATGCCTTAGACGCCGGATAGATAGATGGGGCATCAGAAGGCCTGGTACATGAGGGATGCCCATGGACTACCCACATAGAAGTTAGTTTGAAAAAAAGACACACGTCCATCAAGTTCAACCTTTTAACTTTTTTTAACCTGCCTATCTGCTAGCTGATCCAGAGGAAGGCATCATTTTTTATTTCTTATGTACTTGGCCGCTGTCAGATATCAGAGGGTCCTATACCATCCATTGGCAGTACAAAGTGTATTTAGCCCCTACCTCTGTAGTTACATAGTAACATAGTAAGTTAGGTTGAAAAAAGACACACATCGATCAAGTTCAACCTTTTAACTTTTTTTAACCTGCATAACTGCCAGTTGATCCAGAGGAAGGCAAAAAACCCATCTGAAGCCTCTCCAATTTGCCTTAGAGGGGGAAAAATTCCTTCCTGACTCCAAAATGGCAATGGAACCAGTCCCTGGATCAACTTGTACTATGAGCTATCTCCCATATCCCTGTATTCCCTCACTTGCTAAACACCATCCAACCCCTTCTTATACCTATCTAATGTATCAGCCTGTACCACTGATTCAGGGAGACAATTCCACATCTTCACAGCTCTCACTGTAACAAACCCCTTCCCAATATTTAGCTGGAACCTCTTTTCTTCTAATCGGAATGGGTGACCTCGTGTCAGCTGGAAAGACCTACTGGTAAATAAAATATTAGAGAGATTATTATATGATCCCCTTATATATTATACATAGTTATCATATCTCCCCTTTAACGCCTCTTCTCCAGTGTGAACATCCCCAATGTGGCCAGTCTTTCCTCATAGCTAAGATTTTCCATCCCTTTTACCAGCTTAGATGCCCTTCCCTTTACCCTCTCTAATACTGTCCTGTCCCTGAATAAAAGCTAATCATATATGAACTGCTCTATTTATTGGATCAGCCTGGCCCAACCAACTGGGCATCTTTGGCATCCCAAAATCCCATCCGGTCCCAGTAGTATCATCTGTAGATGCCTCATTTTAGTAGGTATATGGGACATCAGAAGGCCTGGGACATGTGTACTGAGCTCATACTTCAGCTACATTCAGCTTATTCTGAACCATGACCCAATCAATCAATGTATCAACCATGGATCCCTGCCATTTGACTTTTGCTTTGCCCTTCAGATAGCCTCCTTAATTGTCACTTATTAGCTCCCTGTCTCTTCTGCATTCAACCAGTATTATAAGCCAGTGATGTCCAACAGTATACCAAATATTTGGGGACCAAGGTGTCTTGGAAAGCTACATCCAGCTCATTGGCTTCCAGTTCAGTTGGACAGACCTGCTATAAGGAGCCAACATTAACCAACTAAGCTGGCTTGACACATCGCTTCTTAACATATAGGTATTGTACGGTACTACAGTGTTTCTTGTATTATTATCTTATATTTTAGATACTACCTGCAAGCCAAACCTCCATATCCAAATCCTTATTATCAGTAAAGGACAGAGGCATAACTATTGGGGGGGGGGGAAGAGTTCAATCCCAATGGAAGACCCAAGCTGCCTAGATGGGAAAGATGGTTGGGGGCAAATGTAGAAAAGGGGCCAAAAGGTCTATAGCTGCACCATTGTCAAGGGGGGACAAGAGTAACTGGAAGGTCACAAAATAAGACTTTCAGACAACATACATGTAGTCAGACCAGTAGTAGCTTGGAACCTTGGTCAGAATGACAGACTGGGAAAGGAACAAGAAGGTATGAATAGTAAGAAATAATAAGGACAATCAAGCCAAACGATTAGGTTTTGCGGTTGCTAGGGTCATTGACACCACAAGGTTGTAGTCTATATTCCATTTTGAAGGAACACAAAAAACCCACAATAAAAAAATTATTGGGTTACCTTCTAGTTATCTAGCAGCTTGTTACATTGTTTATTAAGTGGCAGTCATTAACAGTAACAGTTGGCTACGCACAGATGGTCTTCTGGGTATAGACAAGTGGCCTGCAGGGCTGTCATCTAGGTAACGTAAAATGTGGCCACACACTTGGATAGTGAAATGACACAGATCTGAGCCATAACTCCAGTGCATGGTTGTACCTCTTTCAACAAGCTGCATGGATAATTACTAATCAGCTGCTAAGTCTACAGTAGCCAATGCAGTCTGCAGCATGCATATAGTAGTAGTGTCCAAGGTTTAGTTGTGAATGTTAACCTCAATAGGGATCATCAGCTTACTTAACTAGCTAGGGCTCCAAATTAGGGATGCACCAAATTCAGGATTTGGTTTGGTTTTGGTTTGGTTTTGGCCAGGATTGACCCTTTTCAACAGGATTCAGCCGAATCCAATTGCCAGGCCGAACCCTTCTTTGACCAAATTTGCATATGCGAACGCTTCATTAAAGATTTGGGATTTGGTACATCCATACTACATACCGTATATACTCGCGTATAAGCCGAGTTTTTCAGCACCCAAAACAAGCTTAAAAAACGCTGCCTCGGCTTATACGCGGGTCAGTTAAAAAAACGCGATTCTGACACGATTCTGAGATGTGTAACTAAGACAACAGAAAGTTTTATTTTGTATCTAACAAAAGCAGCGGGCACAGGTAAAATGTTTGAGGGAACTATCCACCACACTGAGTCCAGCCCCTTCTCATTTAGTTACACAATCTGCTCGTCGCTCCCACAATGCAGCTAGGTAATACGCGTACGTGAAGTTGTGACGCCAGTCTCGCGTGATGACATTTGCGCGATTTTTAATAGACGGGAGGAAAAGGTTTGGAGTTTACAGCCTTGGAGAAGGTGTAAGTAGCGATTTGGGACTACGGGCAGTGTAAGGGAAAGCGGAGCTGTGCATTTACCGGTATGTCACGTGGATTACAGGGTGAAGTTTAGCCCCAGGCTATCCAGTCGCCTCTATTGGGACGAAAACTGCTCTATATGTACACAAAGTGGCTTAGGGTAGAAAGATGCTGGCACCATAGCAATGGCCCTGTGCTCACACATCTGTAATTCAATGACAGCAGGGGGCAGGTAACCCGCTTTAACACCCCAAATTTTGCTGATCTGGCTGTAAATTCAGTCAATGTTCATGCGTTTCTTAAATTATATTGGAAATACTCTATTGAAAGTGTCACATATCTGGCGTAGAGAATAGTTTTCCAGCATTCGTTGATGTCTCTTCCTATGGCAAAGCCTTGCTGGGAGTTGTAGTTCAAGTTCAGCTGGAGAAATTGCTGGTTAGACAGTGCTGCGTTGCATGCTTATCTTTCCCTCTGGCCCAAAATGCAGTCAAGTTGTACTTGCTAATGGCTTCTGATTAGTGATGGGCAAATCTGACCCGTTTCTCTTCACCAAAAAAAAAAAAGCACAGCACACAGAAGTGAGACACAGAGAGTCTTTAGCTTTATTTCTCACCCTAGGCTTATACGCGAGTCAATAAGTTTTCCCAGTTTTTGTAGGTAAAATTAGGTACCTCGGCTTATACATGGGTCGGCTTATACACGAGTATATACGGTAAACAGTGAAAGCCCATAAGGCAACTGTTGTCAGGAGGACTCATGGGAGACAATATGTATAATAGAATAGAACAAGATGGTGAGAAAAGCAACATGATAACAGTTGGGCAAGATGGTGAGTAAGGCAAGATGGAGACAAATGAACAAGATGGTGAGTAAGGCAAGATCAGTGGTGTGATGTAATTTAGCCAAGATGATGACAGAAGAGCAAGATGTAGAGAAAAGCAAGACGGAGACAGAGGAACAAGATGACAAGCAAAAGTCAGTAGAGAAAAATGGTGAGAGTAGGGTAAGATGGTGAGAAAAGCAAAATGATGAACAGTTGGGCAAAATGGTGAGCAAGGCAAGAAGGAGACAGTAGAGCAAGATGGAGACAAGTGAACAAGATGGTGAGTAAGGCGAGATGGAGACAGTAGAGCAAGATGGAGACAAGTGAACAAGATGTTGAGTAAGGCAAGATGATGTCATTTAGTCAAGATGAGGACAGAAGAACAAGATGTAGAATAAAGCAAGATGGAGACAGAAGAACAAGATGGAAAGAAAAGTAAGAGATAGTAGAGCAAAATGGGGACAGTAGAGCAAGATGGTGAGAAAAGCAAGATGATAACAGTTGGGCAAGATGTAGACAGTAGGACAAAATGCAACAGAAAAATAAGATGAAGATAACAGAAAGCTAAAGCTGCTTTTGGGTATTTAGCAGGTGCCCCTCGCCAGAATTCTGCTCCCTCTATCATTAAGCCACCGGGGACTGTATCACTTTATATCAATGCTGCCCAAATTGCAGCCCCTCAGTTGTCGTTAAACTACAATTCCCAGCTGAGGGTTACAGGTCACCAACAACAGAGGAACCATAGGGCAGACAGCATTAATTAATGGGGTCTTGCAAAGTCTTCTTTTGTGTATGGCCCGCTAGTAGTAAAGAGAGACTTGCTCATTAGCAACCATTCAGTCATATTTCCAGTGAATATTGCTAATTGCTCAGAGCCTTTGCCATGTGCACTAAGATTCATTTCAACTTTCCATTTAGTTTTAGTCAGCGTCTCTAATTAATAGGTATTCTGCCAGTCATGTCACTCATTAGCAAGCAGTCTATTCCCATACTGGTGTCACTGCTATACAGAAGGCATTTGTTTATTAACTCTTGGGGGGAGGAATGCACAAAGCTGAGTAATGGCTTAGAAATAAGGGACGTGCTAAATATAATGGGATCACAGTAAAAAGAGAATCTAATCAGTTCTCTCTGGGGAATCACTCGAATCAGTTATGTAAATGGGTAGTTACATAAACTTGCAACTACACTGTACCCCACAAAAATATGAATACAGGTTTTATTGTATTTGTGTAAATGTGAGTTTTTATGTAAAGACAATATCTTTAATGTCATGTTTCAAACGGGAGGGTAGCCTTTGGCACCTTGGAACTGTTGGATTACAGTGACAGGCTCACAAGAAGTTCTAGGGGTGCCCTAGGCTTGTGGACATATTCATATGTAAGGGATGAAGGAATACCATTGTCAGGATCCCAAGGGTTCTGGCGCTACTCTGCGGCGTGGACGACAGAACCCACGTCGTGACACAGCGCGTCCAGATTCGACGTAGCGGCGTGACGCAGCGGCGTGACGTGTCGCCATTGGACGCTGAGGCCTATTTAAACTTACTTTCAAGGTCAGGACTTTGCTCAGACATCGTCTTGGCTAATACTTAAAACTTTTTGGAAATCCTGATTGTGTTCGACTCCTGAACTTCCCTCACCACGTCTATTGAACCTCCCTCCTGCTGTGACACTTGGAACTCTGCTACATTCTGGTTTTGACCTTGCCTGTCCCCGACTACGCTGATCTCCACCATCCCTGACTCGGCCTGCCTGACCATTCTACTTCTTCTCTACAGTGAGAGAGTCATCCTGCATTTGTCATCATTATTTCGTCTCTCATACCTTCCCCTACAAGTTTCTCCTGCATATTGAGGATACACCTCGTGGGGTACTGTAAGAGCGGCCTTCCATCCGCTAATTGGTTCCAGACTCCGGTAAGCCTGATAACCATCATCCCAACATGTCCCATTCTAAGGTATTTTTACTTCATTATGCCCATGTTGGCCCCATTTTCTCTTAACAAGGCCTTTAGTAGCTTTGGTTTAAGGAATACTTATCTGTCCATTGTAAGCTGATGTTCTAATTGCACTTAGGTGTCCATTTACAGTCCTCCTCCTGCTCCAGTCTCCACTCTCTTCCAGTTGTAGTCAATTCCAGTTGTAGTCATCTATCTGTATTCAGTTTATTCCAGTGCTTCTCCTGTCCCTAGCTCCCTACTCCCATTCCTGCCTCCAGTCAGCTTCTCTTCATGTCTCCAGTCAGTTAAACTCATAGACCTATATTTGTCTCCAGCCTGTTCCTGTCATCTTTATGTTCCTGCCTTCATTCAGTTCCACTCTTATGCCTGTTCCTGCCTTTACTCTGTTTTAGGTCTTCTCCTGTTCCTGACTCCAGCCAGTTCAAGTTGAAACCTGCCTGCCTCCAGTTTGTTCCAACCCCATTCATGCTTCTACCTCCAATTTGTTCCAGCACTACTCCTGTTCCTGCCTCTATAAGTTCTTTCTGTAGTCTTGCATAAGCCTCCATCCAGTTTTAGGCATGTATCTGCCTCCATTCAATTCCAGTTGTAGTCATCTATCTGCCTTCAATTTGTTTAAGTCCTCCTCATGTCCATATCTCCCTACTCCTGTTCATTATCCATGCAGTTTTTTTTTTTTTGATAGTAAACATTTTTATTGTTTTTCAAAAGCAAAAAAAAGGAGGGGGATACAGAAGGAAAGAGGGGGGGAGGGGGGTACAGTGACATCCATAAGACAGTTGCATACAAATGTAACATCAGGAGTAACATCAGCATTAATCTGTATCAGGACAATTGAAGCAAATGTACATCTAACCAGGGATTCCATACATTGACACATTTATCTGGGCATTTTCTAGCCTCATACGTTAATTTTATTAAAGGAAGTAATCCATGCAGTTTTGGTACTTCTTTTCCTGCCTCCAGTCAGCTCCACTCATAGACTTTTATTTGGCTTCAGTCTGTATCTGTCATCCTGGTGTTTCTGCCTCCACTCTTACTCCTCTTTCTGCCTGTTTACTCTGTTCTAGGTCTTCTCCTGTTTTAGTTATAGACCAGACTATTCCAACCCTACTCATGCTCCTACATCCATTGTGTTCTAGTAATACTTCTGCTCCTGCCACTAGTAAGTTCCATTTGTAGTCCTTCATAAGCCTCCATCCAGTTCCAGTCATGTGTCTGCCTATAATTTGTTCCAGTCCTAGTCAGTTCCACTTCTACTTCTGTTCTCCCCTGCACACCATTTATTCTCCTGTCTCTGTCTCAGTCAGTTCCAGTTATAGTCCTGTATTTGCCTCAAAGCCTATTCCTGTCTTTCTTATGTGCCTGTCCCACTCTTACTCCTGTCCCTGCCTCCACTCTGTTCCAGTTCTCCTCATTTTCCTGTCTTCTGTCAGTTTCCATTGTAGACAAGCCTCTAACCACTTTAGCTCATCTTTCTTTCCAAAAATCAGATCTCCTGGCTAGTGTTCTGACTTCACTCCTGCCTTCCGATTTTGGGCCAGATTCAATTCAGTGAGAAAAAGGTTAATCACATGAAAACTCATGGACGAGATTCAATTTCAGATGCAATTCAATTCAGGAAAACATATCTCACTGTTTGTCACATAAAAACTCTACTGAAGTCTATGGGAGAAAACTGAGGCTAAGTTTGGAAAAAAAATTATCCTCGAATTGAATCTCGTTTATAAGTTTTCACATGATAAACCATGTGTAGGGACCCATAGGGTTAATGTACCCCTATTGCTTTATTTCCCTAACCCTTCCCTAGTTACTGGGCAAAAGCTCATGTATCTAGTTTAAGTATTTGCATATTCAGGTTATTGGCCAATGATCACTTCCTGCCACACTTCCATATAGTGTTAGGAAAGGGGTGGATCTTCCTCTTTGGCTGCTGGTGTCCTGATCGTCTGGTTGTTCCCATTGAGCCTGGGTACAACAAGGCCCAGTAAAGTGTTAGTCCTAGAGGGACTGGGTCCTCTAGTGTCTGTGTCAGGGATGCAGGGAACTCGGTGAATGAGGTTACCTAAACAGGGTTAGTTCTGTCATAGACTCTCTAGGAGAGTGAGATAGAGAGGACAGATAGTAAGAGCAGCTGAAGCTCCATCGAGGATCTGTATCAGGGAGTAGATTCTCAAGGCTGTGAAGGTGTCATGGTGGATAGGGTGTCCGGCTTAGAATTCTTCTCCCTGACCACTCCACTGGGTGGGAGCCGGACCACTTTGAGGTATAACTGCTGAATGAATTGTTGATCTACTTGACTACCTTGCCTGATGGGACTCACTTTCCTCCGCTGTGTCATGTAACCTGTTTCAGCCAGCAAAAGTATTGTGTATACCTTGACCTCTGTAAGTGAACCCTTAACAGGACAAGACATTTGTCTTGTATAAATTAACTGTTATACTTTGGTTCATGACAAGAATCTCCTGGCGCCCATTCTTTCTATTTAGCGTAGCATAGTAGCATGAGAGTTGTAGTTATACTACTCCACCTGTGAAATCTTCCATGTAGCAAAGGCCCTAGCCTGAAGTGTTTTGAGTCACATGTAACCCATGCTCCCACAACTAGCTGGACATTAACCCCTTTTTGTTCTGCCTTGTCAGATTAGCATAACACATGAGATACATTTTTCTCACTGAATTGAATCTGGTCCCTTATTCTATGACTTCTGTCTGTCTGACTTTGCTTTTGCTAATGTGGCCACTTTAAGGAACTGGTTGGACTGGGATGAATAACTTACCATGTATTTTGTAGGCCTCTTCCAGCTTGATGGTTCTACCATTGCTGGAGGACGTTTCATTGCAGCTGAAATAGTCGATGCTTGGGCTCTGGGCCCATAAGGACTTATTTTGTCATGTAAATGTCAAACAAGACTTCCCAAATGAAGAAGAGTATTTGGGAGAATTGAGACTGGATAATGGGTTCTGTGATGCACCTTTTGTTTGGTGTCAAATGAATTGTCTACATGTTGACTGTATAATGAAACTACTATGGACGATATCTATAATATAGTATCTATAAGGCATATTTAGTACAATTAATTTTGTTAATACAGTGACAGTTGCCCTTTAAGACAGGGGAAGGCAGTGGGAGTAACTGATGTGAAAAGACGTTGGCACGGCAAGAAGCAGAATTGATGCCCGGGAACATAGAGAGAGACAAGCGGTGACATCTGAGATGTGGTCCCTCAGCAAAATGCTTGGAACTAAGCTTTGTACAATGTCGGACCTGGCCACTAACAGTCTGTACAATTAACCCTTTTCAGCTCTGCAGAACTCATAGTGCCTGCATAAAGGCCATATACCAGCACTGTAGATTCTATGTCTCTGATTGGCTTTTTGTTTTGTGGTGTCCATTGGTACCATTGATCAACAAGCTGATCTGTACAAAGGCAAGGGTTAAAGGGATTCTGTCATGATTTTTATGATGTTGTTTTATTTTATCTAAATTACACTGTTTACACTGCAAATAATTCAACAAGTTTAGCTGTAATATTGGTGTGTAGGTGCATCTCAGGTCATTTTGCCTGGTCATGTGATTTCAGAAAGAACCAGTGCTGCACTATGGAACTGCTTTCTGGCAGGCTGTTGTTTCTCCTACACAATGTAACTGAATGTGTCTCAGTGGGACCTGGATTTTACTATTGAGTGTTGTTCTTAGATCTACCAGGCAGCTGTTATCTTGTGTTAGGGAGCTGTTATCTGGTTACCTTCCCATTGTTCTGTTGTTTGGCTGCTGGGGGGAGGGGGAAGGGAGGGATTGATATCATTCCAACTTGCAGTACAGCAGTAAAGAGTGATTGAAGTTTATCAGAGTACAAGTCACATGACTGGGGGCAGCTGGGAAACTGACAATATGTCTAGCCCCACGTTAGATTTCAAAATTAAATATAAAAATCTGTTTGCTCTTTTGAAAAACGGATTTCAGTGCAGAGTTCTGCTGGAGCAACACTATAAACTATGTGTTTTGAAACATTTTTCCCATGACAGTATCCCTTTAATGTAATATAAGAGTGTACGATGCTGTGTATACAAGTAGCATCATGTATATGAATATAGATATGAAGAGACATAGAAAGAGATTACATGGAGAATGCACAAACCCACGCTACAGAGAGAGAGATGATCAATGTGACAGCTGAAGTCAACTAGAATGTTAATAGCAGTGTCAGTGCGAATGAACCAGAGAGGCAGGGGAAAGGGAATGTGTGTCTGTAAGGGGGGTCTGTATACAGGGCAGCCATCCAGGGGGAACAGGTGCTACAACTATATGGTGCCCTGCCAATGCCAGGGCTCTGAAACCCACTATTTACTACTGATTAGTATGTCACAAAGGGCCCCAATTGTGCCTCCCCAGAAAAAAAACTGGGTTTCTGCCTGTACAGGTATGGGATCCTTTATCCGGAAACCCGTTATCCAGAAAGCTCCAAAATACAAAAAGGCCGTCTCCCATAGACTCCATCTTATCCAAATAATCCAAATTTTTAAAAATGATTTCCTTTTTCTCTGTAATAATAAAACAGTCGCTTGTACTTGATCCCAACTAAGATATAATTAATCCTTATTGGAAGCAAAACCAGCCTATTGGGTTTATTTAATATTTACATAATTTTATTAGTAGATTTAAGGGGTTATTTATCCAAAAAAAAAAAAAAAAAAGTCTAACCAAACTAGAATCCATGGTTTAGCCTTATTTATCATTTAAAAAAAAACCACAAGAAAATCCGATCAACAAAGACCTCGACTTTTTCGGATTGTCGCGTAAACAATCCGTTTTTTGGGGATTTGAAAAATTCAGATTTTTTTGTGAAATAGGATTACTGTACGAAACCCAGCGCAGACAATAATATATTCAAACTGCAAACTCTTCCATTGACTTCTACAGGACCTTGACAGGTTGAAGATGGAAGATTTTCGGATTCTGACTTTTTGCAGCCTCGGTGTATAATAAATTTCGAAAAATGTTAGGTTTTTTTTCCATTAAAGATGCGGACTTAATAGTAAAAAAACTAAAAAAAATGAGTTTTTAGCATTCGGACTTTGATAAATAATCCCCAAATGTATGAAGATTGAAATGATGGAAAGATACCCCAGGTCCCGAGCATTCTGAATAACAGGTCCTATACCTGTATATGGTAGTCCCAATGAGTTGGTTATGGCAGGGAATACATGTATGTATGGAAGTTATAAAGATTAGGTTGGTAGGTAAGAAGAAGTTGGCATAGACTAATGCTGGCACTGTGCAGGGCACAGGGAACATGAAATCAATGAATCCAGAGAATTCCATCAACATATAATATATATTTCCAGGTTTCCTTCTCTTTCCAGTGCCATTTGGTGAGACTTTCCAGGCAGGGACCCCCCCCCCAACACAACATGGAGAATAATAGCTCTGCCCACTTCCTCATTGACTGCAAATCTGAATGGAGGAGAGACATTAGATTTCATTGACCATTACCCAGGATGCAAGTGTTGGGCACTAAGGGCCACATAGGGGGCGCTCTTTCACATACTCATCTGAATGACCCACAAGGTATGGGATGGCACGTGTTACATCTACATGGATCTCCCTAAAAACAGACAGTACTGTATTCTTAAGGAGGAAAAACAGGTCCTTGCAAACCAGACCTGCTTCTAGTGGTGCTGATATGAGGGCTTGTGCCTGTTTTTTGCATGTTGCCCCCTGCCCTGCCATCAGTAAAGACCCCTTATAGACACACGATCATCAGATTGAATAGCTGTTTTCCATTGTACATCATAGTTCTCAAAATATCATGGGGGTCATTCATCAACGCTGGGCAAATTTGCCCATGGACAGTAACCCATGGCAACCAATCAAATTGCCGCATTCATTGTTCTACTTGCAACTGGCATTAAAAAGCTAATCACTGATTGGTTGCTATAGGTAACTGCCCATGTTGTTGATAAATGAGCCCCCTTTGTCTTTTAGTAGATACCCCAGGACAATCAGCAAAACAACGAATAGGCAATCAACTTTAATGAGTCTTCATATACCTGTCAGAAGGTAAACTGCCAGATTTGCTGATTGGGGCACAATTACTGTACTAGGGGATGAGCAGACAGTTTGCCGGAGGAGAACTCCACAGCTCTATTCCTCCTCTCTCCTATTCACTCTTCTCCTCTGGCAAAGGACGGTGAGAGGTCTGTCAGCCTTTAATAAATACACGGCTCCAACGCAATAATTATTTCCTAACGTCGCTAGAAATAAGTTTATTCATTTACGACTGCAGAAGAGAATGGAAGGGGACGTTCCCCACCTTGTGAATCTACACGGAATCCATTATTCATTTGGAATCTTTTGCAGCTACTAGTAAGGTCCATAATGCACTAATATATATATTTTATAAATATTAACTGATATCTCAACCTTCTCACTGGTGCTAGCTTCCTAGGGGCAGCTTCCAGATTTTTTCCTCAATTCCTTGCTGAATTCTTCAACCCACTTGCCTTTACAAGATGAGAACTGGAAATTCCAATTTGCCACAAATCTTAAATCTGTAGCCTCCAAAGTGGAATTTCCTAATTGCCCCCAACCCCCGGCTAAGTGACAGCTGGATGGGCCCGTCTGTCCCTGCTTGACTCCCCTGATGACTTCTATAGATTATTTCTTAAATTTCCTCTTTTTTATCAAGTTTAGACAATGGTTTCCTGTTTCACTGGTTTTTATGGAAGGCAAATCATTATCTGATGACGTTCAGATTTCCATTACATGGATGCTCTGCTGCCACTAACAATTTATATTTATTAAAGGCGGGTTTTATACCCTTGTTAGATCAGCACCCACCGCCCTACCACTTAAACCCTCTGCCATTGAATAATTAATTCCCTTTGGGGAGAATGTCCAGCACAGATTTTCTAACTGATTCTTACCCATTTATATTGTCTAGAGACCTGCTCATGCTAACTACATCAATGGCCAACGTTTCCTGGACATTGTGAAATGTAATGATCAGTGGGTATAAAACTCTCAATCTTATGTCCAACTGGGAGTTTCAGGACCCACCAGAGAACCCAACATTCACAACAGGTAAAGATTATGCAAAATGTGATTGTTGTTATAGGTCTATGGGGAAATAAGTAGATTGATTTGATCTGTGATAAGGCCCACTAGGGCATGGGGGCACCGGGAGATATTTTGGTGCTCTGGCAACCCAGTCTGATATTTCATTCTACAACAATAGTATCATAGAGTAAGCCTACAGAGACCCAACTGGTGAGGGCCACATCAACATGCCAATTTGATCTTCGCCTGGTGGGATTTCAAACCTGCCTGAGACATGTCTGATCAAGTTTCAATTGATTCAACAGACCCTCCCAAGGGCCCCAGACGCAGCTGTAGACTTGGTCTGGAGGGGCCAGTTCAGCAGCTTTACAGTTTACCCTTTTTTTAAAGTCCAGATACCTATATTGGTAGACTTCTCTTTCTCCATTGTCACTATAAGGATTAAGCAGTAGGCAACACCATGAGACACACCAGCGTTTCTTGTCTTTGGAGAAGAGCAGCGCCATTACAACACTTTATTGATAGAAGTGATCGTTTCACTTTGGGAGAGCAGTTCAATGGGGAAATGAAGCAGTAAATGAAGTCAAGGACAGGCAAAGGTCAGGGAAAGGATTGGCTGCTGTATGTGAAGAAGACACCAAAAGCGTGCAGTTACAGTATCATGAAAGGATCAGTCTCTGCTCAGGCTAAAGGGAGAGGGGGCAAGACAGAAGAAAAGTGAACTAGCAACAAGAAAATATCATATGTACCGGAGGTAGGAACTGATCTGATTCATCAAGATTCCATGATGCATTCATCTGGTACAATTAAATGCAAAGGACCCTCAGATTAATTATTCATGATTGTGTGTTGTCAATGCTCACTCACTCAATACCATGACGAAGCAATGACTGGCCAAAAGGCATGGTGTCTGATTTAATTTTGGAATAATAGCCCAAAAGAAAATCTGCCCCCTCCATGGTTTTCTCCACCTTTTGTTTATGAGCTGGTAACATTAGCCTGTTGGTACCATTGGTCTATTGGTCTATTGGCCTGTGCATGGACCCAAAACATCCCCCTCCATATTAAAGTAACATTAGGGCTCACTTAAATGCCCTAAGCAGTTTGAAAAGGCAAAAAAGACAATCTGTCATTTTTTTTTTTTCACTTTGCCTACTGAGTGGGGCATTGTGCAAATATCTGCAGGCCTCTGAGCTCCATTTTGGAGTGAAACACCTGCACCCTGAAAGGAATTCTGCCTGCATTAAGCACAGTCCATTCAAGAGGGGTGGAGGCCCCCTCTACCCAAACCCGCACCTCATACCTTGTGCGTCGATTGTCCTTGTGCCTCCTGATGCTGCACCCATCACTGCAAGCTGGATTTTTTATATGGGATTTAGTGCAGCTCACAAGGTATAATGGAATGGAATAATGGATTAAGCACTAAGTGGTGCTCTTGCGCCTGTGCCTCCAGTATCATAAATGACTCCTAATGAGTTTGGCCAGTGAATGTTGCCTTTCTAATGGCCTATACTGGTCTGATATCAGGCCCCCTGGGAGAGGATCAGAAACGCAGTGCCTCATTGGTGGGGGTGCTCTCGCAAAAGATCTCATATTTGCTCAATGGCCTGGAAGCAAATTATCAGAACAGCCTGATTTTAACCATGGCATGGGTGGCCAGAAATATCCCCTTACCTGCTATAGCCCCCCTTCCTTTATCATGGCCCCACATTTACTTCACTTGAGCATTTCTGCAGGAACATAGGTTGCAATAAAGGTTCCCAGCACTGGTTTCAAACCATCATCTCTTGGCCAAGTCTGCAGCCTTTTAGAAGGTTCTGTAAAAGTCAGGGACACATCCAATAAATCCAAATTGCTGGCGTCCACTGCAATCAGTGTAACACTGGATTGTCATGTGATCTGGTAACATGAGCCTTTTGGCTTGTGCATGGGCCCCAAACATTAAGCTCAGTGATCGATACCTGTACAGGACTCATTTATGTGTCAAAAATCCCAGGCATGGCATTGTGGGCTGTCCAAATCCAAATCATTGGCCCTGTTGGTTCGGTCCACTTTGATAAGGTGCACTGTACGTGTTGGATAAAAGAGGGGGAAATGAGTAAGTAGTGCGCACAGCAGAACGTTCCCAGAACGTTCAACACATTTTGTGCAAGTGCTGGTGACTCCTTAACAATTTCAGTGAATTTTTTCCTCTTTTTCATCATTGTGCTTCTCATAAAGAAAGAATCCCCTACACTGCTATGCCCCAGGGTTATTCTCCAGGGCCAACGATCACTGGATCACAATAGAGGCCAAAGAAGACCCCTTGTAAGGAAGAGCACATCAGTAGGGAAATGCCCCAGGGTTCTTCTCCAAGGCCATGATCACTGGATTACAATAGAGGCCAAAGAAGACCCCTTGTAAGGAAGAGCACATCGGTAGGTAGATGCCCCAGGGTTCTTCTCCAAGGCCAACGATCACTGGATCACAATAGAGGCCAAAGAAGACCCCTTGTAAGGAAGAGCACATCAGTAGGCAGATGCCCCAGGGTTCTTCTCCAAGGTCAATGATTATGGATCACAATAGAGGCCAAAGAAGACCCAATGTAAGGAAGAGCACATCAGTAGGTAGATGCAGTCCTTGGCCAGCAGGGTTTTATAAACTGCCCCATAGATATTGGGCCAATTTCGAGTCTACATGAAGCTGGATGGAAAAAGCTTATCACTGAATTGTTGCTATGGGTTACTGCCCAGGGTCCAAAACCACCACTCAACTTCTAACTCAAATTTGATCAGTATAATTAGGCTCAGAATGGGCACAGATAAAAAACATGTGGGTCCCTCTGCCCAGACCTCATCCCCATGGCCACCTGAGCTACACATCTCTCCCACCCATAATCAAGGCCACATTAAGAAATAAGTAGGTACATGCTGGCAGGAGGGGGGGTGGGAAGGGGCCGTAGGGAGGTTGTAGCTGGGCGGGGGTCCCGGGTTGTGTGTTGGCCCCCCAGTCCGACACTAAGAATAATGTTCCTTTAAATGTTGCTTTACTGGTGGCTGCCCTGCTAATGGGGTCAAGGCAAAAAAGAAAGCATTTCTGGCAAATGACAGGGGGAGGGGGTCAGTATATCAAATAACAGCTCAGTCTCAATATCCCGCTGGCCACCACTAGACATTAAGGTCATTTTAAAGGATCATATGTCCTATGTCTGTCCTGCAGAACTGACCTCCGTCATGACTGTAGAACTCCCATGGTCAAAGCAGGAAGTGAGTATGGAAGTCACATGGAGTGCAAGAGGTAAAAATCTAATCTGATTGGTGAAGCATTGATAATATCCTGAGCAATCTACCAATGATAGGGATTGTTGGCATTCATCTTTATAATGCTAGGACAGGTGTACTGCAAAGCAGGTCTCCAGCATCAGAGCGACCAAAAGATATTACCAATACTTCAATCAGGTATGTTGCCGAACTGTAACTCTCAGCATCCCCTGAGAGCCAAAGGCCAGATCTTGTCCCCTTGCCGGAGACAGATGAAAGTGAAGCTGCTAGCAGTGGGGTTTCTGTAGGAAAACAGCTGAACAAAAACTTAAATGCTTGTACATTGGGAAATCTTAGTCAGCGCTAATTAGCTGCTGCATTACTGTAATTAAAAGAATAAATCTAATTAATAGTAACAACAAACAAATGAATCTGCATCTCTGCAGCAAATGAGCAACAGCATCGATGAATTAGACGCTGCCGGTACCAGTAGGGTATAGAACGGATCACATGCATATTAATGCAGGAGAAAAATTCCACATTTTGAACATTAATCCCATTTTAGGTCTTAAAAAATAAATCTTTGAATTATATACAGAAATTGACAGGGGGGGGTGAGCTGGGAGTTGTAGTTCTGCTAAAGGGCTGCAGGATGGACAGTACTAATCTATTGAAATAACGGGGACCTGCCAGTTGTGATTTAGGCCCCTCAACAAATAGCCAGATCCACTGAAAAGGCTTTAAGATCATGAATGACAGTTTATTATAAAATGAATTCTCAATGAACCTCCTGCCTAATAACTGAAATCATAGTCATGACCCTCGCCAAGGTCCCTTTTTGCAATGCAGAGCCCCACCAGGGGAATGGGGTCCCCCTTTGCAGAATAAAAGCAAAAAATAAAGCTTTGCTGTCCAACCCACCTGATTGTAACAGATGCCATATGCATTAATACATTAATATTGGGAGTGTCCCTCCTTATAACCATCTTTATAGAGTTTGGCTCTGCCAGTCCAACTGTACTTGATGGATAGAATGTTCTGTTGTATCTGCCCTCCCATCCCAAGGTGCCCACAGCACACGCTGCTGGTTGCAGTCAATCATACTACCCAATCATCCATGCCTGCATTTAGATTGTAAGCTCTTGTGAGCAGGTCCCTCTAATCCTACTGTTGCATTCTGTTACCATAACTCCCCTGCGCTCCAAGTCCATTGACCTGGTCCTGAGTGGCATCATATTGTGTTTTGTTCTACCCTTGCTGCCAGCTGGGGATACGGCAGGCAGTTTTGCCCTTTTATTGGTTATACATTATTATAAAAGAGTCAGTGGGCCGGCACTTATACAGAATACAGATATTGTACCTATAGCTATGGCATATCCTTTAGCTCTTGCCTCTTGATGCCAGTACAATGAATCCTCCTATGAATATATTTTTAGAATCATGATTTTTTTTTTTGTTGGTGGCCTCCTTTCATTTGCTCTCTAAATACTGTCGAGTGGCTTGTGCAGTCAGAACAAATGGAAGAGCAGAGGAGTGAGACAGGAGGGGCCCTGGATCTGATTGGCTCTGCTGCCTCCGTACCTCAATCAGGTGCTGGAAGCCTATTGGTGCTGAGCCCACATTATCATTCCAGGCAGGATTTACGTCTGTGAATCACCTTAGCTTGCAGGATCGGCCAGAAGAGCATTATTGCTTGCTCAGTGAAAAGGCTCTTTGCTGATTCCCTGGTGTTCTGACATGTGAGCACATAAGCAATAAAGCCAACGGGGCCACATTTACTCCATTCAAGCATTCCTCCGCAGCTGAAATACACATTCTTACATGCATGAGGCTCTAGTGATCAGAAGCTCTAGAGAGGTAGAAGGCCTTGTTTATATGGGGGTCCAATGAGACACTGATTAATATGCAGTTACAATCTATGTTTATGAAAAGGAGTGAAATAAAATGATTTTGCTGTGGGGCCCAGTAACCTCTAATTGGGATCCAGTGACTGTCACAGCAGGTCAATGGAATGGAATTAAATAGAACATCCTTCCCAATAACATTTTCTCTTTATCAAACCCCTATAGGGCCTGTTTGGGCTCCAAGGGGGATCTATTGTGGCCCTGCAATGCCTGGGCGTCTGACATCTCCCAACAGCAGCTAAAAATGTTCCATTAGATTAATGTATAGGAATCGTTGTTACTGCTATTGTTCACATTCTACCCTGTGTCGCCATCTACAGGTGAGTTCTACATCTACAACATGATGCTTTCTGAAGTCAAAATCTCCATGTTCAAAGCACCACTAATAATTTCCAGTGGGAGGTGGGCAGGGTGCCCAGGCTCTGCCGCCTAAAGCCCTAATCTCACCTGCAAAAGGTTTTGAAAATGGACCAACTGCACAGATGTTCAGGACTCCAATCGGACGGCCATAGGGAACTCAAGATATATAGTGCTGAACACTGTCTTTATCCCATACAATGGGCCCAAAGGCACAGGCACTAGTATATTGGCACTAAATGCTACAGAAGTGAGGCGCGTGTGCTTCCTATATGGGGTTTTGGGCCTTTTCTTGCTCTGGCCTGGATTTGGAAACCAACGCCGACAGTTTGGATGTTGGATGTAGAAAGGTATCCTTATGGTAAAAAGCAATTGTAATAAAGGTGCCAGTTTACACGGTGGGCTTAGGACAAGTTTGAGCTTGTAGGGAACCAGCTCAGGGGGCAGAGATGCACTGGTAAGGCCCCATCTAGAATATGCCGTACAGATTTGGTCTCCATCACTCAAACAGGACATTATTGTATTAGAGAGGGTACAGAGAAGGGCAACTAAGCTGGTAAAGGGAAAATCTTAGCTATGAGGAAAGACTGGCCAAATTGGGGATGTTCACACTGGAGAAGAGGCGCTTAAGGGGTGATATGATAACTATGTATAAATATATAAGGGGGTCATATAATAATCTCTCTAATGATTTATTTACCAGTAGGTCTTTCCAGCTGACACAAGGTCACCCATTCCGATTAGAAGAAAAGAGGTTCCAGCTAAATATTGGGAAGGGGTTTGTTACAGTGAGAGCTGTGAAGATGTGGAATTGTCTCCCTGAATCAGGGGTACAGGCTGATACATTAGATAGGTATAAGAAGGGGTTGGATGGTGTTTAGCAAGTGAGGGAATACAGGGATATGGGAGATAGCTCATAGTACAAGTTGATCCAGGGACTGGTCCCATTGCCATTTTGGAGTCTGGAAGGAATTTTTTCCCCTCTGAGGCAAATTGGAGAGGCTTCAGATGGTTTATTTTTTTTTTTTTTGCCTTCCTCTGGATCAACTGGCAGTTAGGTTAAAATAGAGTTCAAAGGTTGAACTTGATGGACGTGTGTCTTTTTTCAACCTTATACACTATAACTATGTAGTTCTTTGTGCTCAATAACTTGCTCCTCGTTCTAAATTCAGTAGTACAAGCTAAGGAACAGCAGGGGCAGCAAGTTTCACATGCTGTCCCTATGGGTGCAAGTGATTATACATTATATATTGGCCCCATAGGACTCGTGGGTTTGATAGAGGAGCTCTGCTTTCTTCATATTTTTGCACCTGTGTAGGTTTCATGCCAAGCTAAAGGCCACAGTTGTGCCGTTATGATAACGGGAGAGTGTGTGACCGTTGTGGTGGTGTTTGGCTCAGGGATGAGTATACACAAGTGCCCTCCTCTCCTGCAAAGCAACATAAGCAGAGACTGCATCCACTGTGCTTACAGACCATGCAGGCAGTAAAGCTCCGGGCTCTGCATCCGCTTTGTCAGCTTTGTCCCTCCTGCTACTCCGTGTAATGAGCCAAGAAAATCAGCGGAGAGCCGAGAGCTGCCAAGCCTGCAGTTTGATGCCGCTCACATCCACTCTCCTGCTGGAAGCTTCCAGAGCCCTGGGCTGCTCATTTCATATACGAAGAAATACAACTATCTGTTCCACCGTCTGGTTGTAGCACCTCATGTTTCTTTTATGGGGTTCCTATGTCTTTAAATCATTCTTCATCTTAGACATAATCATCTACCTGGGGTTGGTATTAATCGTAATACTGACTTGTATCCTGTGAAGTCTAAAAACGTTCTGTTCCCCCATGCCACTGCCTTAAGGGATAAGTAAACCTTAAAAATAAGTGAATGTAAAACTGATGAGGATGCTATTCTAAGCACTTTTGTACGTTCATTATTTTATTTTTTGGAATTCCAAGATATAATGGGTGGGCCCCATACTGAACATGGTAAGATAAGATGGATAATTGTCTAAATGACCCAAATCGACTAAATCTGCCTTTGCATGGCCACCTTAAAGGATAAGTAAACCTTAAAAATTAAAATACTTTTGCAAAGTATGTTCATTATTTCCTTTTTTTAAATTCCAAGATATTAAGGGATACATGTACTGTTCATAAATTAATTTTGTTACAACAGCGCCACCTGCTGGTCATTTTCCCACCAGTCTGACCAACAAGTAGTCAAGGAAGTTGTCAGGAGAAAGAAAGAGGCTGCTCTGATGTTCTTCTGCTTAGGAAAAAATGAGAAACCTTTCTCACATCTTTCCTAAGCAGAAGAACATCAGAGCAGCCTCTTTCTTTCTCCTGACAACTTCCTTGACTACTTGGTGGTCAGACTGGTGGGAAAATGACCAGCAGGTGGTGCTGTTGTAACAAAATTCATTCATATTAACAGTACATGTATCCCTTAATATCTTGGAATTTAAAAAAATAAAATAATGAACATACATTGCAAAAGTACTTAGAATAGCCCTCTTATCAATTTTACATTCGCTTATTTTTAAGGTTTACTTATCCTTTAAGGTGGCCATGCACAGGCAGATTTAGTCGATTTGGGTCATTTAGACAATTATCCATCTTATCTGACCATGTACATTATGGGGCCCACCCAACCGATATCTGCCTGAAAACTTTCTGGCTGTCAATCAGGCAGGTGTGATTTCCCGTTGGATTGAGGACTGCCTCGGCCAATCAATGTTTTTGGATCGGGGTACACCAGGGAAAAAAACCTGCTCCCCACAGCTAAAACCAGATAGAGGCCACATTAGTCCTTAGTCCGAAGGCTCCTATTCCCACAATTCTAACTCAATTGTGTGGCCCTAGGGCCTACGATTGAATAAAGCTTGATATTGACCAATTTAGGTGGGAATATCGGGAGTAAGATTTGCTCTTTTGGTGACCTCAGCAAATGAGTGGCTCTTACCAGCTTTAGACCTCCAGTGATTACCTATTAAGCATTCACTCTCAACCAATGAGAAGCTTGCATGCCACCTAAAGCATCTCTGCATCTCTAATATGCCACTAATATCTACAACCCCTTCTTGCAGGAGGATCTCATTATACAGGGCCCACTGCTGTCGTTGCACTGTGAGGTGGAGTGAGACCAAACGATTCCCTCTTCACCCCAGAGTCACTTTGTTTCCAATGTTTCATAGATAGAATAGCAGAGAACCTAACCTGGTTAGGGTGAGACAAGCCAAAAAGGCCTTCAACCGACAGTTGAAGGTACAGGGGGTGCGAGGTTGGTCTGAACCCGACCGACCCGCGGGTATCGGCCGGCCCACACATCACTAGTCCCTATGGCCAACTATGCGTCCAGAACCACCCATAATGCCTTATGTGAGAGCTAAACTTTCATTTTTGGTATTAAGGCAGTGCTATGTACATGGCATGAGGCAAGTAAATACCTTCTGTTTTCAGAAGGCTTTATGCTTCATGTCATAGATAGAATTTAATTAAAAGGCATAACACAGTTATGTAGACACCCAGTTAACCCTTTCCAAACAAATCTTACCCACAACTGCATATGTTAATAGCCCAGTGAACAGGGTAGCTGCTGGCATTAGGGGCTCAAGATAATGTTTATTGTTACTAATAAAAGCCATGACCCTAGAAGGCTTTCCATGACGTGAACAGCTTCTAGCAAAGCAATCAGTGCTGTAGAGTGTGAGCTCTTGTGAGCAGGGCACTGTGATGTTAGTGTGTGTCATTGTTTAACCTGCTGGCACGGTATAAAGGATAATGAATGCCTGATTCCCTCCGGGCTATGATGACTAGCTCTGAACACAGCCAAGCTCCGCCGTGTACTTGGCTAAGAGAGACCAGAAGGCTGAGCTGGCACTTGGACCTGACAGTTGATGACTGCTTGTATCTGAGCAGCAGTTTCCAGGAATGGCGAGCAATTGCCGGCAAAGTGAACAGTGTCTGTGTGAGTGAGCGTTGGCACTGAGCGATTCCCAATTAAAGCCGCGTTCTGCCTGGAACACTGACGCTTACTGAATGAGCGAGACAGCAGCCGCCAGTAAATCGTATTCGTAGTACATAAGAAATGGCCAACAGTTGCTCCTGTAGTGCTCTCGCCCCATTCAATGCCAGCATTCCAGATGAACCCACTGGTGAGAATAACCGCCATAAGTACAATTCATATGAATGAAGAGCAAAGTTGGCTCATGGCCATTGCTGTTTTGTTCCAGATCCAGATCTGATGCATATACAGTATATATATATATATATATATAATGGAGAGACAAAGAAAAGCAGTGAAAGACAGGTGTGGCCCTAACACTTGCTGGTCTGCTGATACAAACATGGTAAGGGCCACAGACCAGCTCTAAAGGCCCCCCATACATAGGCAGATATAAAGTGTGGACAGATGAAGTCGCTTCTTGCCCAGTGTATGGGGCCTTCCAACGGGCTTCCCCGATCTACATCTGGACAACAGTCGGCCAAGTGTTGATCAACCAGCCAGTGCCGGGCTAACCCAGCCAGGTGTCCTAGGCAACCTGGCCGGTCATGGCGCCGGCTGCGTGTGTGCTTGGGTGCGCATGCGCGAAAGTGCGCTCGAGCGAGCATGCATGAAAGTCCGTTTGAGCTCGAGTGCGCATGCGCACATGCGTGTGGCAGTCGGGGAGAGACGGACCGGACAATGGGGTAGGCGTCAGAGCAGGTACGTGCCTGGCGCCCCCCCAGCTTTGCGCCCTAGGCACGTGCCTACTGCGACCAGCCTTGAGAATTCTGTCAAATCGAGACTGTTTGTTGATGCGGCTCTTGATCAGACCATCTGTTTTCTCCTCCTTATGATCCAATTGTTGGGCCCACAATCAGATCAGCCCAATATTGCAAAGCTCAAGGTGTGCATATTGGGGAGAGGTCGTTATATGTATGGCCAGATTAAGGCTTTCACAGTTGATATCACAGTTCTCCTGGCCGGTCAAGCCTGAGGAGGACCCCAGGTCTCTCTGTATTTGGGGTAGGACACTACTTTTCGCCAACAAAATGCTGTACATTCACTTTCTCATACTGAAGAACGAATCTACCAGAACTGAGGAGAAGAGCTGCAACCATTAGGCAGATGAAGCAGATCAATGCTAATTGTCAATCCATATGATAAATCTGAGCCTCTGAAAAAACAAGAACAGTACATATAGCAACTTTGGGTTAATGTAGCCTTCTGCTTCAGGGCTCCCAGCAACACTACATTCTTTAAGGGATGCTGGTCTTATGCCTTTAAATAGAACTGGCTCCATGATCTTTGTCCCTGCAGCTGGAGTTGGAAACAGTAAAGGAGATGTAAAGGCAAAAATAAAATCCAATACAAATCTCTACACATTCGCCGACTGCTCTACAGGGAAACAAACAAAGCTGCTTGAGTTCTGCATGGCTGGGAAGTAAAGCGGGGGCTCCCCCTGCTGTTCATAAGTATGATTGTTTCCCTGCAGAGCAGTTAGGGACCATCTGACAATTCCTATTCACAGCAGTAAATGAAGGGAGAATTTCACTGCATACTGTCAGGTTTTAAATTAAAGTATATTGGAGATAGGTTTCTTTTCCATTAAAGAAAGTAAAAATGGGATTTTATTTTTTTGCCTTTACATGCCCTTTAAGTAATGTAGGGCTGCACTGAATCACGAATTTGGTTTGTGATTCGGCCAGATCCGAGCCGTTTTTAGCAGGATTCGTAATTTGAACACATACTTTGGGCACGTATTGGCATTTTCTGCTTGTTTGTCAGTAACTGCCACTGGGCACGAGGATTTGAAATTGGTATTTGCCCCAAACCCATACCCGGGAATTTGGCTGAAAATTATTTTTTTTATAGGTATATGTCGGTTTAGTTATGGAGATCCAAATTATGGAAAGATCCCTTGTATGGAAAACCCCAGAACATCACTTCTACCATTTGCCTCTAAACTCCTAGAATGTGTGTTCTACTGTAATACTAACTTTCTACACACCCATAATCTGTTGGACCCTCTGCAATTGGGTCATTCTATTGAGACTGCTTTGTGCAGAGTTACAAATGATCTTCAGCCAAAGCCAAAGCCCACTCCATCCTTCTCCTCCTTTACCCATCATCTGTATATACAGGTGGCCGCTCTCCCCTTTACTGTCTCATATGCTAATGAAACCTCATCTCCAGTTCCACTTAATGTAGTGGTCAGGCCCGGATTTGTGGAAAGGCCACCAAGGCCAGGGCCTAGGGCATGCTGCCCAAACACACCCACATTGGTTCAAAAACACTGGGAATGAACTGGAGATACAATCATTTTTTTAATCTCCTATGCGTCAATCCCCATTGATGATGAAAATGTGCATGAATAAAGGGGAGGGGACAGGGGTAACGAACGGCAATGGGCCTAGGGGCACCACTATGTAAATCCGGCCCTGGTTGTGGTGCCACAAGGCTCTGTACTTGGCCCCTTGTTGTTCTCACTGTACACTCTGGGGCAAATTCACTAAGATTTGTAGTTGCGCCAGGCATAACTTCGCCGCACTTCGCCAGCGCTTCGCAAATTCACTAAAATCCGAAGTTGCGCTCAGGGGTAGCGTAAGGTTGCGAAGTTGCGCTAGCGTTGATTCGCTAAGTAAAGCGAAGTTACGCTAGCGAAGGCTAATTTGCATACAGCGCCAAATTCAAATTTCAATGGAGGAACACGTATCAGCACTACAAATGGCTAGAAAAGCTTCAAAACATCAAATAAAAATTGTATTTTGCCCTACACATGTGCCCACTGTCTAGGTAAGTTGCCATGAGTCAGGAAATGTAGGGGGGTAGGAGGGAAGCCCCAAAAAAAATTTTGATCTTTTTCAGCCTATCACCCATCATGTAGAAAACACGCCAGCGTTTTTTGGGACTTAGAAAAAATTTGACTTTTCTTGAAACAATCCCTATCTACTCTATTGCGCACCGCCTGGTCTGAGGTGGCGAAGGAAGTCTAGCGTAAAAGGTAGCGTTCAGTACACTGCGCAAGTTAGTGAATTTGCGTAGTTACGTCGCTAGCGAAACTTCACAAGGCGTAAGGGTGCGAAGTAACACTAGCGAAACTACGCCAGCATTCGTTAGTGAATTTGCGCAGTAGCGAAAAATGCCAAACGCTAGCGAATTAACGCTAGCGTTCGGCGCTTCGGCGCTTAGTGAATTTGCGCCTAAGGGGTGATTCACAAAAGTGTCGGGAATGAAAAAATGTCTTTAAAATGTCGTAGAAAGTGTCGTAGCAACAGCCGACAAATTCACAGAGCATTTCTCCACCAATTTTCCGACATGTGCGACACTTTTGAATTAGTGTCGTTAAAAGTGGGCGTGGTTTTTTCGGCGCCACTTTTCCCGACATTTTTATGAATTACTCGTAAACTCATTTTTTTTAATGACAATTTTTCAGACACTTTAGGCTCTCCAAAATGAAAATGTCAGACAAATTGTCGTTTAAAAAGTCTTGGTAAATGTCGTTTGTACGATGAAAAGATATACGACATTTTAGAAAATTGTCAGACTTACGAGACATTCAGAGATGGGAACATCTGCCTTTGTGAATTTGCCGTTCATACGACATTTTACAAATTTGTCGACCGCCACTTCTGGGTTACTTTTTTTACCGACACTTTTGTGAATTCCCCCCTAAGTGTTTCATCTGTAGTATAACTTTATGTGTGTTATTTATTAAAGGTCTACTTGTGTTTCCCTCGAAAAATTTGAGTTTTCAAGGTTATTTATTGGTAAAAAATCTATTTTTTCGGGATAAAAAAAAACTTGAATTTTTGAGCTTAAAAAAAAAAGCTCAAATGTTTTGATATATATATTATACCCCAAACCCGGAAATAGTTCAAATCCGAAAATACTAGGGATGCACCGAATCCAAGATTCGGCCAGGATTTGGCCTATATCAGCAAGATTCGGCCGAATCCTTCCTGTTATTAGAAAAGCATATCCATCCAAAATAGTTTTTTAAATTGACTTTAAAGGGGTTGTTCACCTTTAAGTTAACTGTTAGTTAGGGATGCACCAAATCCAGGATTCGGTCAGGATTTGGCCTTTTTCAGCAGGATTCGGATTCGGCCGAATCGTTCTGCCCGGCCGAACCGTTATGCCTGGCCGAACTGAATCCTAATTTGCATATGCAAATTAGGGGTGGGGAGGGAAATTGCGTGACTTTTTGTCAGAAAACAAGGAAGTAAAAAATGTTTTCCCCTTCCCACCCCTAATTGCATATGCAAATTAGGGTTCGGATTCGTTTCGGTATTCGGCCGAATCCTTCGTGAAGGATTCGGGGGTTCGGCCGAATCCAAAAAAGTGGATTCGGTGCATCCCTAGAAAATACACCATCTAAAACCTGTCGAGGTCAATGTCAGAGGTCCCTTGAACCATTTGAAGATGTTAATAGCCTTCATCATGTTTTTTTTTCAGTGGGTTTTGCTCTAAAATTTGATCAATTCAATTTATTAGAATTTTATCCATTCGAGTTTTTTCTTAAATTAGAATTAAATTTGAGCTTATTTGAGATTTAAAAAAGCTCACATAGCTCTACAATTCGACCTTTGATAAATAACCCCCTACATTTATGTGTATGTGTATTTTTATGCTTGTTTGTATTTATTATTGTAATGACCCCCTGTTTGTGCTACTTTTTTATTGTTTTGCTGTACAGTGCTTTGCCCTCAAGGAGCGCTAGATAAAAAAATATACATATGTACATTATGAATAATAAGTACCAGCCCCAAAAGTTTCAGCAACTACAGGTGATTTAGCGACACTCAACACAACAAATCACAAGAATAGGAAACAAACTTCCCAGTATTAAGCATTACAATGAAAGGGATTTGGAGCAATTACAATTAACACCCGAGCATAGTGAGGAATGCAGTTATAGGTCCAGTTATCTAAACACAACTCTGCTCACAGAGGCAAAAACACAATGAAATATGAACGACTGGTTTGTCTTTTCAGTCCATAAAGAATTGAATTCCAGCGAGAGGATCACATATTATTTGTCTCAGCCCTGCCCCTTGAAGAATGAGCAGTGTTAGTGTATCAGACGTGTGGAGGAGTGGAACAGGAATATAAATATAAATCCTCTGCATACCTTACCTTTGATATGTAGCAACTCCACAAATGATAGATGGGAATCAAGCTGCACTGCCACTAGGCCTTCATTAAATAATGACACAAACCATTTTCCCATAACAGAAGTCTGTAGGGTTGCAGAGTTAGTGTGGGAAGACATTTTAGCCTTTTTAAGTTCCCCTTTATTATCCAACACATGTATAAAGAGTACCCAGGACACAAATAAACACTCACCCCAAATCTCCCCCTAAATGGCCTTCAGACTGGGCTCCCTTAGCTCATAACAAGGTTACAGATATATAGAAACATTGGGGTAACAGTCACCCTGCTATAGTTCCAGGGGTACCCAGGGTACAAATAAGCATTCACCCCAAATCTCCCCCTAACTGACCTTCAGACTGGGCCCCCTTAGCTCATAACAAGGTTACAGATATATAGAAACATTGGGGTAACAGTCACCCTGCTATAGTTCCAGGGGTACCCAGGGTACAAATAAGCACTCACCCCAGATCTCCCCCTAACTGACCTTCAGGCTGGGCCCCCTTAGCTCATAACAAGGTTACAGATATATAGAAACATTGGGGTAACAGTCACCCTGCTATAGTTCCAGGGGTACCCAGGGCACAAATTAACACTCACCCCAAATCCCCCCCTAACTGGCCTTCAGACTGGGCCCCCTTAGCTCATAACAAGGTTACAGATATATAGAAACATTGGGGTAACAGTCACCCTGCTATAGTTCCAGGGGTACCCAGGGTACAAATAAGCACTCACCCCAGATCTCCCCCTAACTGACCTTCAGACTGGGCCCCCTTAGCTCATAACAAGGTTACAGATATATAGAAACATTGGGGTAACAGTCACCCTGCTATAGTTCCAGGGGTACCCAGGGTACAAATAAGCACTCGCCCCAAATCTCCCCCTAACTGACCTTCAGACTGGGCCCCCTTAGCTCATAACAAGGTTACAGATATATAGAAACATTGGGGTAACAGTCACCCTGCTATAGTTCCAGGGGTACCCAGGGTACAAATAAGCACTCACCCCAAATCTTCAGCCTGGAGAAACCATTACAAGACTCTTTTCGAATGATTCCCTTGTCATGCACTCCTATCAGTCTGTAATCTCTACCATGTATAGTATGCATTTATTCTGAATATTTCTATTTCAGCAAGTCTGGGCAATTCCATTGAATATTTCTGGAATCTAATAAATAAATGATAACACGGATTAATGTCATGTACAGATATTTAGTCAGGTGTCTGATGCAAGTAAACAGAAAGCATATTTATTACCGTTATATAGACAGAAAACATTAGTGCAGCCGGCTCCTAAATCAGGCAGAGATCAGAAGCCAGTCTGCTTTACCTCAATCATTTGTGCTCATCTCTAACCAGCCCTGCCATATTCCAGGTTATTAACATCTGTTAGAAGATCCTGGTTATCACTCTGGATTTATTCTGGCTCATCCCTAAATTTTGCTTTGAAGAAAGGGGGCCCTTACTCTGACCATGTATGGGCACAGCCTTGATAAAATGTGCATTTTACAGACGTGGATCTTGGGTGGAAGTTCACCTTTAAATTAACTGTTAGTAGGATGTAGAGAGGGATATTCTGAGACAATTTGAAATTGGTTTTCTTTTTTTATTACTCGTGGTTTTTGAGTTAATTCGCTTTTTATTCAGCAGCTCTCCAGTTTGCAATTTTTAGCAGTCTAGTTGCTAGGGTCCAAATTACCCTAGCAACCATGCACTGATTTGAATAAGAGACTGGGATATTAATAGGAGAGGCCTGAATAGAAAGATGAGTAATAAGAAGTAGCGATAACAGTAAGGAGCAGATTTATTAAGGTTTTAATTCAAATTTTCAAGTTGGATTTTTGGTCAAAACTCCAAAATTTGAGTTCCGAATAATCCGAACTTGAATTCAAATTCGAGATTTATCATACGTCAACCCTGGGAACAACTCGAATTTGATAGAACGCCGCCTAAAAGCTGACAAGTTGATGTACAAGTCAATGGCAGAGGTCACGGGACCCATTTGAAGATGTTAATAGCCTTTCTGACATTTTTTGGATGAAAAAAACTCGATTTGAGTTTATCAGATCGGTAATATTCGTTGAGGTCCAGTCTACGGAGTTCACCGATGCCATCTTCTTCCACGCGATCTTCTTCCTGCTTTGACCTGCTCATGCGCCAAAAGTAGGGATGCACCGAATCCACTTTTTTGGATTCGACCGAACCCCCGAATCCTTTGCTAAAGATTCGGCCAATACCGAACCGAATCTGAACCCTAATTTGCATAGGGGAAGGGGAAACATTTTTTACTTCCTTGTATTGTGACAAAAAGTCATGTGCTTTCCCTCCCCGCCCCTAATTTACATATGCAAATTAGGATTCGGATTCGGTTCGGCCGGGCAGAAGGATTCGGCCGAATCCGAATCCTGCTGAAAAAGGCCGAATCCTGGCCGAATCCCGAACCGAATCCTGGATTCCGTGCATCCCTAGCCAAAAGTCACAAAGTGAAATCGGAAAACTTAGTGACTTTTGGCGCATGCGCATTCCTTCTCCTTTAAATAAGATACTCTTTGAGGTCATTCCAGTTCATACGAGGTATAAAAAACTTGACCTTTGATAAATATGCCCCTATATGTGCAGCCAGGGCCGCCATCAGGGGGGGACAAATGTCCCGGGCCTGGGCCTGAAGGAGGGCCTGGCAGTGCTGCATTTTTGAAAGAGCAGGGCCCCCCTTACAGGCGCCCGAGCCGTGCGGCCATTTCGCAGGTTGCCGAATGCAGAAATGCCATAAAGACGAACAGCCGAAGCCTGAAGTCCCGAAGCGGCAAAAAGACCCGAAGTCACGAAAAAAGCCAAAATTGAAGTCCTGAAGTGGCGAAAAGATCCAAACTCACGAAAGGAGGCGAAGTTAAAGTCCTGAAGCCGTGAGTTCAATTCTACTGAACACCAGTTTGTGGTTTTTTTTTTTTTAATCCCTTGGCCACCAATGTATTATTTTAATATTCTACAGGCCCCTGCTACCAATTTTTTTTAAAAAAAAATTCAAAAAACCCAATTTTTTTTGTAACTTGTAAGGGGGTCGCTGGCACCATTTTTTTAAAAAAAAAATTCTGGGGCCCCAATTTTTTTTTAACTTGTAAGGGGGCCCCTACCACCAATGGTTTTTGTTTTTTTTTCAAAAAAATGTTTTGGGGCCCCAATTCGTTTAACTTGTAAGGGGCCCTTGCCACCAATGTTTTAATAAAATGTAAAAAAAATGTTTTACATTTTTTTGGGGTCCCAATTTTTTTTTAACTTATACTTAACCAATGTTTTTTTTTTTTTTTAAAAATGTAAAAAAAATTTTTAACATTTTTTTTGGGGACCCAATTTTTTTATTTCTTAAGGGGGACCTGACCATCAATAGCTTTTTATAACTTGTGTGTGTGGGGGTTACTTTTTTAGCGCTGATGTCTGTGTGGTCTTTTAACTGTGATGTGGAGTGGGCGGGATCTGGGGTGGGGCTTGGGTGTGAGGGTTTGCCCGGCCCAGAGGGCTCCAAAAATGTTGTTGTACGGGGTCCCATGATTTCTAATAGCGGCCCTGTGTGCAGCCTTACAGAGCATTTGTTTTTTAGATGGGGTCAGTGACCCCCATTTGGAAGCTGGAAAGGGTCAGAAGAAAATGGAAAGTAATAAAAAGGATAAAAAAGAAAAAATGAAGACCAATTGAAAAGTTGCTTAGAATTAGCCATTCTATAACATACTACAATGTAACTTAAAAGCGAACTACCCCTTTAATATTACAGCTCAGACACCTGTGGGAAGGTTCAGCCAGGCTAAGGTTTCTGCATGACATGAGTGGGGTTTTGCCAGGAAAAGAAATGGAGGTAAATCTAGAGTCAGTTCCATGTTCAGTTTACTCGGGAGAAGCCAAAGAAAACAAGAGAGAAGCCAATATCAATAGAGAATAGGAAAGTCCTCCCTGTTTATTAAAGGGGATGTTCACCTTCCAACACTTTTTTTCAGTTCAGTTGTTTTCAGATTGTTCTCCAGAAATAGACTTTTTCCAATTACTTTTAATTAAACGAAGTGAACGAAAACGGCCTATTCACCCGGAAAAAAAATCTTTGATTTTTTGAAAAATTATTTTCAGTTGGTCTATTTTCATTCAAATTTCGAAGTTTTTTTTATTTGAAATTCAACCCTTGATAAATGTGCTCCTAAGTTTATCCATTTCTCAGCAGCATCTCTGGAGTATCAGCAACTATTGTATCAAGTCTAACAGCTGCCTGTAATGAAACTCAGAGATTCTGCTCAGCAGGGACAAACATAAGAAATGGATCAACTAAATGTATTGATTTAGAACAGTTTCCAGGGTCAGCGACCCCACTCCCTTCCCAGAGCTGTCTCACATAGAAAATAGAAAGTCAATGGAAAAAGTCTTTATTTCTGGGGAACAATCTGAAACCAACTGAACTGGAGAAAGTGTTGGAAGGTTAAAAACCTTCAGAAAAGGCGACACATCGACGATCCATCGTGCGGCGCTCGATTTCTACTCCCTGGCTATCTCCTATAAGGAAGGCAGGGAGGAGAAATCGAGCGACGCATGATGGATCGCCCTTTCTGAAGAGGAGCACAAGCGGAGTTTCGGTAAGTTATTTCTTAATAAAGACTTAGCGATTTAAAAGTTTAATTTGTCTTTGTGTTTGTTTTTGTTCCATACTTACGAATTTTTGAAAAGATCTTTTTGATGTTACTGGTCCTTTAAAGGGTTGGTTCACCTCTTAAGTTAATTTTTAATATGTTATAGAATGGCTTATTCTAAGCAACTGCCATTATTTTATTTTTTTTTATAGTTTTTGAATTATTTGTCTTCTTCTTCCAACTCTTTCCAGCTTTCAAATGGGGACGGGGTCACTGACCCCATCTAAAAAACAAATGCTCTGTAAGGCTACACATGTATTGTTATTGCTACTTTTTATTACTCCTCTTTCTATTCAGGCCTCTCCTATTCATATTCCAGTCTTTTATTCAAATCAATGAATGGTTGTTAATTTATTTTAAAAAAAAATTTTTTTTGCGGGTGAATAGGCTGTATTGAAACGTTCAAATCAAAATAACATCGAACTTGATGGTATTTGATTCGAAGTTTTTTAAAAAAACAAAAAAAAAAGTCCACCAATTGACTCCAAATAGGTTCTAGGAGGTCCCTCATAAGGCAATTCGGCAGGTTTTAGATGGCGAATGGTCGAATTCGAATTTTTAAAGAGACAGTACACAATAAATTTTGATATTCAAAATTTTTTGTAATTCAAATCGGGTGAATAGGCTGTATTTGATCGTTCCAATAGAAGTAACATTGTATTTGATCGAATTTGATTCAACGTATTTTTAAAAAAAAAACTTTGATTTTTCAAAGTCCACCAATTGACTCCAAATGGGTTCTAGGAGGTCCCTCATAGGCTAAAACGGCAATTCGGCAGGTTTTAGATGGCGAATGGTCGAAGTCGAATTTTTAAAGAGACAGTACATGATAAATTTCGATATTTTAATTTTTTTCAAATTCAAATCGAATTTGGACTATTCCCTTGTCGAAGTACACAAAAAAAGCTCAAAGTTTTAATTTTTTTACTTTGAATTTTCAATTCAATCCTTCATAAATCTACCCCTAAATGTATCGATTCAGAACAGTTAAAGGGTCGGCGAGCCCCCCTCCCAGAGCTGCTGTAGAAGGTGGAATCAAGGCATTGTTACAAGTGTCACTGTACTCTGCAGGGTTGTAGCAAACCGCACAGGAGCTCACAAGATAAGAAAACTCCAACCCCCATGTAATAAAGATATTACTGGCCTCCAATTATTTTTTAGGTCCCCAAAATGTCTACTGGTTGAACTGTTTTACCAATATTTATTGAAATTGTATATGAATTTGGGCATCTTGGGGCCCTAAAACCCCCTGCAACCACTGTAGTTACACCCTTGCCCATAGCAACCAACCAGATGTTTGCTTTTAAACAGGTGACCGGTAAATGCTACCTGCTGATTGGTTGCTATGGGTTCCTGCTCCTGGGCAAACTTATTGCCTTTTATTTGCACCCTTTACTATTGCACCCTAGACTTAAGCCTCTTCTCCCTTCCCCTAATTTCAGCCTCTTAAAGGGATCTATCTTGAAAATGAAAATTTAATATAAGCGTCACTTTCTATATACAATCAATTAACAATTCTGTACCATTTATGAAATAATCAAGTTACTCTTCATTCTCCCCCTCTGAACAAACTGTCTCTCTTCATTGTGTCTTCCCTCAGTAGAAGGAGTCAGTTTTTGATTGACAGTTAGGTCCAATACATCCTGTGTGTGTGTGGGGGGGGTTCACCCTTAAACTAGGCGCTCACTCTTTAAAAATAAGCGGCTCTGATGGAAATCCTGTTTCTCTGTGAGCAGGGTGTTTGCCAGAGTCTGTTAATTTGTTTATCTTTTGTTTGTGCTGGAGTTGGTTATTTGAGTTACTCTGCTAAGAAAGGCAGCCCTCCCTAAAAGACGTATTGGTCCTACCTGTCAATCAAAATCTGACCCAGACATCAGTTGAGTGACAAGTTGTGGCTACTGAAGAGTCACTTCATTATTTCTTAAACGGTACAACATTTTTAATTGGATGTATTTAGAAAGCGTCTTATGTCAGTGAGATGAAGCTTATATTACATTTTCATTTTTTTGGTCTCCATCACTCAAACAGGACATTATTGTATTAGAGAGGGTACAGAGAAGGGCAACTAAGCTGGTAAAAGGGATGGAAAATCTTAGCTATGAGGAAAGACTGGCCAAATTGGGGATATTCACACTGGAGAAGAGGAGCTTAAAGGAGAAGGAAAGGCTAAAACTAAGTAAGCTTTATCAGAAAGCTCTATATAAATACACCAGTAATCCCTCAAAGTAATGCTGCTCTGATTCCTCTGTCAAAACAAACAACACAATTCTTTCCTTCTATTGTGTACTCATGGGCTTCTGTATCAGACTTCCTGTTTTCAGCTTAAACCTCCAGGGCTAGAGCTTGAGCATGCTCAGTTTGCTCCTCTCCCCCTCCCTGCTTTAATCTGAGCCCAGAGCTATGAGTGAGCAGGGTGAGACTCAGGCAGGAAGTGATGTCACACCAAGCCAATATGGCAGCTGCTATTCTAAACACACAGAGAGTTTCTAGAGCTGTGTACTCAAGTATGGTAAAGCATTCTGCAGAATAAATATAGTCGTATAGCTTGCGACTAATCTACTGGCAACAAACTGCGTCAGTAGCTTTACTTCTCCTTTAAGGGGTGATATGATAACTATGTATAAATATATAAGGGGATCATATAATAATCTCTCTAATGCTTTATTTACCAGTAGGTCTTTCCAGCTGACACAAGGTCACCCATTCTGATTAGAAGAAAAGAGGTTCCAGCTAAATATTGGGAAGGGGTTTGTTCCAGTGAGAGCTGTGAAGATGTGGAATTGTCTCCCTGAATCAGTGGTACAGGCTGATACATTAGATAGGTATAAGAAGGGGTTGGATGGTGTTTAGCAAGTGAGGGAATACAGGGATATGGGAGATAGCTCATAGTACAAGTTGATCCAGGGACTGGTCCCATTGTCATTTTTGGAGTCAGGAAGGAATTTTTTCCCCCTTTGAGGCAAATTGGAGAGGCTTCAGATGGGTTTTTTTGCCTTCCTCTGGATCAACTGGCAGTTAGGCAGGTTATATATATATATTACTGGTAAATCATGTAAACATTAAATAAACCCAATAGGCTGGTTTTGCTTCCAATAAGGATTAATTAGATCTTAGCTGGGATCAAGTGCAAGCGACTGTTTTATTATTACACAGAAAAAGGAAATCATCGATTTGATTTTGAGTCAATGGCTGACCACCTTTCTGTAATTCACAGCTTTCTGCATAATGGGTTTACGGATAACAGATCCGGTACCTGTATACATATGCACAAATTAGGGATGCACCGAATCCAGAATTCGGTTCGGGATTCGGCCTTTTTCAGCAGGATTCGGGCGAATCCTTCTACCCGGCCGAACCGAATCCGAATCCTAATTTGCGGGGAGGGAATGAGCGGGGAGGGAAATTGCGTGACTTTTTGTCAGAGAAAAAGGAAGTAAAAAATGTTTTCCCCTTCCCGCCCCCAATTTGCATATGCAAATTAGGGTTCGGATTCGGTGTTCGGCCGAATCTTTCACGAAGGATTCGGGGGTTCGGCCGAATCCAAAAAAGTGGATTCGGTGCATCCCTAGCACAAATATATAGATACGACTAACTGTCATCGAATGGCCAGAATAATATGATATCTCAACAAAGAGCTTAAAAGTTCATCAATGAACCTATCTACAAATGAGATTTACAATAGGATTAACACACAGCTAACACTTATCTCAAAGAGACGACAACTCATCTGGACTCTGTTTGTCTATATTTTGCCCCCGGGGCTGTTGTATAAATGAGCATATTATTAACACGGAAGTGACAGTCCTTCTTCAGGACACAGTGGGAGGCTCAAGCTTCTGTACAAACACAGGAAAGAATGTCGCTGCCAAGGGGAGACACTGGAACAGGTTCTGCCGACAGGTTCAAGTTGTTAAATATTCATTGTTACAAATATGTTCTTTTTTAATCTACTAAAATTCAGTCAACCCCCAACAACCAGTGTTTTTAGCTTCAGATCAGAATGAGGCCAAAACGGTTCATTTTTAAAAAATTTAAGACTATCTGAAATCTGCTTATAAGGTTCACAACGAAAGTTTATTTTATTGTGAACTTTGTGGTTCACCTTTAAAGGGCATGTAAAGGCAAAAAAATAAAATCCCATTTTTACTTTCTTTAATAAAAAAGAAACCTATATCCAATATACTTTAATGAAAAAATGTGTACCGTTTTTATAAGAAACCTGACTGTATGCAGTGAAATTCTCCCTTCATTTACTTCTGTGGATAGGAATTGTCAGACGGTCCCTAACTGCTCTGCAGGGAAACAATCATACTTATGAACAGCAGGGGGAGCAGCTTTGTTTATGACAATCCCTAAGCAGCCCAGACCACACTGAGCATGTGCACAGTCTTAGTCTTACAAAGATGTATAACAAAGTTACAAGATGGTGGCCCCCTGTGGCCAACTTTGAAAGCATAAATCATTTGTTTGATTAGGCTTGTGGTGCAGTAAGTTCATGCTTATGTTTAGTATACAAAATACAGCATTTCTAGCCTTATTCTATTTAAGACTTTACTTTCCATTTAATTTAACTTTTAGTATGTTATAGAGCGGCTAATTCTAAGCACTACTTTTCAATTGGCCTTCGTTCTTTCTTTTATATAGTTTTTTTTAATTATTTGCCTTCTTCCTCTAACTGTTTCGAACTTTCAAATGGAGGGTCACTGACCCCATCTAAAAACAAAGTCCTTGTAAGGCTACACATTTCTATCCATGGCTTATCCTATTCATACTCCAGTCTCCTATTTATATAAATGCATGGTTACTAGGGTAATTTGGGCACTAGCAACCTGAAACTGGAGAACTGCTGAATAAAAAGCTAAATAACTCAAAAACCAAAAATAATAAAAAATGGAAACCAATTGCAAATTCTCAAACTAAAAGTTAACTCAAAGGTGAACAACCCCATTAACGTCCAGTATAGAAAGCAAGAAATATCCTATTATTAGAAAAGCATATCCGTCCAAAATAGTTTTTTAAATTGACTTTAAAGGGGTTGTTCACCTTTAAGTTAACTGTTAGTTAGGGATGCACCAAATCCAGGATTCGGTCAGGATTTGGCCTTTTTCAGCAGGATTCGGATTCGGCCGAATCGTTCTGCCCGGCCGAACCAAATCCTAATTTGCATATGCAAATTAGGGGCGGGGAGGGAAATTGCGTGACTTTTTGTCAGAAAACAAGGAACATAAAAAATGTTTTCCCCTTCCCACCCCCGAAATTGCATATGCAAATTAGGGTTCGCATTCGGTTGGGTATTCGGCCGAATTTTTCAAGAAGGATTGGGGGGGTTCGGCCGAATCCAAAAAAGTGGATTCTGTGCATCCCTACTGTTAGTATGATGTAGAGAGTGATATTCTGAAACAATTTGAAATTGGTTTTCATTTTTTATCGTTCTTGGTTTCACTTATTTGTAGGGATGGGCGAATTTTTTCGCCTCGTTTCGCCGAAAAAATGACGCCCATAGACTTGTATGGAGACGTGCGTCAAAAAAAAAGACGCGCGACAAAATAATTTCGCTGCGAGACAAATTTTTTTTTGACGCCCATAGACTTTAATGGACGTCTGCAACATTTCGCCGGCGGCGAATTTTTGGCGAAACGAAACGGGTGAAATTCGCCCATCCCTGCTTATTTGGTTTTTAATTCAGCAGCTCTCAAGAGACTGGAATATGAATAGGAGAGGCCTGAATAGAAGGAGGAGTAATAAAAAGAAGCAATAACAATCAGGGGCGGATTTATGAAGGATCAAATTGAAAATTCAATTTTTCTAGGTTTTTATGGTCAAAATTGTCACATGCGACAAGGGAGTTATTCAAATTTGATTACATTTTTTTTGATTTTCAAGATTTATCATATTCTGGCCCTTTAAAAACTCAAATTCGAATATTCGCCACCTAAAACTCGGCAAATGTGCCTCTCATTGTGTAGCCTTACAGAGCATATGTTTTCTAGAAGGGGTCAGTGACCCCCGTTTGAAGCTGGAAAGAGTCAGAAGAGGAAGGCAAAATATTAAAAAAAAATATAAAAAATAAATAATGAAGACCAACTGAAAATTTGCTTAGAATTGGTCATTCTATAGCATACTATAAATCAACTCAAAGGTGAACCTCCCCTTTAATGCATTTGGACAAAAAAGTTGCTGAGACAAAAAAAAGTCGCCACAAGCAAAAACGTCCATTATTTTAATGCATCTGGAGTGAGAAAAATTGTTGCGCATGTAAAAAAATCGTTGACGTCCGTTGACTTCAATGCATTTCACAAAGTTTTTCGCAGTTTTGCTAATTTTTCGGCAAAACGAAATGGGACAAATTCGCTAATCTCTACTTTTCACCCTTTCACAACTGGAACCTTGTGACCTTGCCATGTTGCAAGAAAACACTAGGGATGCACTGGATCCACTATTTTGGATTTAGCCGAATCCTTCGCAAAAGATTCGTCTGAATACCAAACCCTAATTTGCGTATGTAAATTAGTTGTGGGAAGGGGAAAACATTTTTTACTTTCTTGTTTTGTGATAAAAAGTCACGTGATTTCCCTCCCACCCCTAATTTGCATATGCAGATGAGGATTCGGTTCAGGCCAGGCAGAAGGATGCGTCCGAATTTGAATCCTGTTGAAAAAGGCCGAATCCCGAAGTGAATCCTGGATTTGGTGCATCCCTAGAAAACACACAGCGAGGTGCAGATCAAAAGGCAACAGGAATCACAGACTCTATGGCTTTAGCACCATTATAATTATTTCTGCCAATAACTTAAAGTGGTTGTTCACCTTTAAATTAACTATTAGTAGGATGTAGAGAGGGATATTCTGAGACAATTTGCAATTGGTTTTCATTTTTTATTATTTGTGTTTTTTGACTTATTGAGCTTTTTATTCAGCAGCTCTCCAGTTTGCAATTTCAGCCATCTGGTTGCTAGGGTCCAGATTCCCCTGGCAACATGCACTGATCTGAATAAGGAGAGGCCTGAATAGAAAGATTAATAATAAAAAGCAGCAATAACAATACATTTGTAGCCTTACAGAGCATTTGTTGTTAGATGGGGTCAGCGACCCTGTTTGAAAGCTGAAAAGAGTCTAAAAGAGGCAAATCAAAAACTATAAAAAATAAATAATGAAGACCAATTGAAAAGTTGCGTAGAATTGGCCATTCTATAACATACTAAAAGTTACCTTAAAGGTGAACCACCAAATACTACAGCTTGGCCACGTCAGTACTAAAGCCAGAAGCTTCTCACATCTCCTCAGAAGTCCTTACACAATATTAATTATTTCTCATCTCATCATGGGATTCTCGCTGTCCACGTTGACAGTCTGGCACAATACCCTTATCCAAGATGGGCGCATCTCCCTGTGGAGTTTACAAACAGTAAGAGCCCGCCAGTCACTTGAGTGTCTGGCGAGCGGCTGAGCTGGGACGCCACGATTGGCAGGGAAGGCAGCGTGAGCTCAATCTCTTCCTCCTGTTTGACCAATGACCGCGAGTTTCGAAGGTGACGCAAAGACACCGGCCCCGCCCACCTCATGAAGGCGCCTGTCAGAGCGCTAGTAGGTTGGACGGGCTCATTCCATACAGCAGAGGAGGAGATGGCGCCTGGGAATGTTATGGGGGCCGCTGAGGAGCTGGCTGACCAGGTAATAAGCTAAACCCGTTGCCACGTCACAATAACACCCAGAGCTGAAATGTTCTCCTTTTCGTGTAACTATATAAATATAGCGTATAAACACCCCCCCTAAATAAACTAGTGGTGTTTTCTATAGTCACTAATGACCGAGGGATGGGACAAACCATTCATAGAGACTGGGGGAAAGTCTATGTGTCATTAATAAGGGTTAAGTGGGGTCATGCAGAAAAGCTAATCTCAATTACCCACGCTCGCCTCTCTTCTATATGCTCCACTCTGCTTATCATCAGCCCTCGAGATCCCATGAAAAGATATTGAACGGAAATCTATTCTTTTTACAATTTAAAACCTAAATTAAATGATTTGACATTATGATAACGCACAGGGCTCAGCCAATGAAAGCGGACTTGTACCATTTCGCTTTTCTTTCCTCCCAGACGTTGTAAAGCAAAAAAATCAGGTTACTATCAGGTGCACCATCTGTTACTGGTCTAGTAACCCATAGCAACAAGCAGCAATTGCTTCCCAGCTGTTTGATAGCATCTGATTGGTTGTTACTGGTAACTTGACCTGGGCAAATTGGATATTTCAGTATCTTGTGGATAGAACTTTTCTGAGAGATTTGCTCTTCTGAGCACTTTTGCAGTTAGAACACCAGAGGCTTGAGTTACTGACGCAGGAGGAGTCTCTTGGCTTTTTGCTGCTCCGCTCTTGTTGCTCCTATCTGAGCCTGTCTGTATCGGCAGAACAGTAGCGACGTTGTGTTGCAGGGAAGTTGTGCGCAGTGTCGGACTGGCCCACTGGGATACCAGGAAAAGTCCCGATGGGCCAAGGTGTGAGTGGGCCCTCATGCTGCTAGACATTTGGCCTATTTCATGGCTATTCCCAAATTCTATGAGAACAAAGAGGCTAAATAAATGGAATAATAGATTATAGTATGTAAAGAAAAGAGACTAGGAGAATAGAGGTTGAGTGAGGAATAGTACTAAGAGTGGCCCCTGGTCTAAGATTAATTGGTGGGCCCCTGGTCAAAGCTTTTTGGGTGGGCCCCTGGTGTCCCAGTCCGACACTGGCTGTGCATCAGTCGCTGAGTTAAGTTTGGAAAAAAACCTGAATAGTGGAAGACAAGCTGTTACATGTTGAGTCAGGTTGTGGCAGAGAGAGGAAAATCCAATGTGGGTGTGATTGCTGGGACCACACAGAGTATATGGACATTTACTCTCCTCAATCTTCTTTACTTCTACTATAGACGCCATCTCTCCCTACTATACCTGCTATCCCACAGTCACACTCCCTTCCCAGAGACTATTATCCACTGTTACTATAGGCACCATCTCTCCCTACTATACCTGCTATCCCACAGTCACACTCCCTTCCCAGAGACTATTATCCACTGTTACTATAGGCACCATCTCTCCCTACTAAACCTGCTATCCCACAGTCACACTCCCTTCCCAGAGACTATTATCCACTGTTACTATAGGCACCATCTCTCCCTACTATACCTGCTATCCCACAGTCACACTCCCTTCCCAGAGACTATTATCCACTGTTACTCTAGGCACCATCTCTCCCTACTATACCTGTTATCCCACAGTCACACTCCCTTCCCAGAGACTATTATCCCACTGTTACTATAGACACCATCTCTCCCTACTATACCTGCTAACCCACAGTCACACTCCCTTCCCAGAGACTATTATCCACTGTTACTATAGGCACCATCTCTCACTACTATACCTGCTATCCCACAGTCACACTCCCTTCCCAGAGACTATTATCCCACTGTTACTATAGACACCATCTCTCCCCTCTATACCTGCTATCCCACAGTCACACTCCCTTCCCAGAGACTATTATCCCACTGTTACTATAGACACCATCTCTCCCTACTATACCTGCTATACCACAGTCACACTCCCTTCCCAGAGACTATTATCCCACTGTTACTATAGACACCATCTCTCCCTACTATACCTGCTATCCCACAGTCACACTCCCTTCCCAGAGACTATTATCCACTGTTACTATAGGCACCATCTCTCACTACTATACCTGCTATCCCACAGTCACACTCCCTTCCCAGAGACTTTTATCCCACTGTTACTATAGACACCATCTCTCCCTACTATACCTGCTATCCCACAGTCACACTCCCTTCCCAGAGACTATTATCCACTGTTACTATAGGCACCATCTCTCCCTACTATACCTGCTATCCCACAGTCACACTCCCTTCCCAGAGACTATTATCCCACTGTTACTATAGACACCATCTCTCCCTACTATACCTGCTATCCCACAGTCACAATCCCTTCCTAGAGACTATTATCCCACTGTTACTATAGGCACCTTCTCTCCCTACTAAACCTATTATCCCACAGTCACACTCCCTTCCCAGAGACTATTATCCACTGTTACTATAGACACCATCTCTCCCTACTATACCTGCTATCCCACAGTCACACTCCCTTCCCAGAGACTATTATCCCACTGTTACTATAGGCACCATCTCTCCCTACTATACCTGCTATCCCACAGTCACACTCCCTTCCCAGAGACTATTATCCACTGTTACTATAGGCACCATCTCTCCCTACTATACCTGCTATCCCACAGTCACACTCCCTTCCCAGAGACTATTATCCACTGTTACTATAGACACCATCTCTCCCTACTATACCTGTTATCCCACAGTCACACTCCCTTCCCAGAGACTATTATCCCACTGTTACTATAGGCACCATCTCTCCCTACTATACCTGCTATCCCACAGTCACACTCCCTTCCCAGAGACTATTATCCACTGTTACTATAGGCACCATCTCTCCCTACTATACCTGCTATCCCACAGTCACACTCCCTTCCCAGAGACTATTATCCCACTGTTACTATAGACACCATCTCTCCCTACTATACCTGCTATCCCACAGTCACAATCCCTTCCTAGAGACTATTATCCCACTGTTACTATAGGCACCTTCTCTCCCTACTAAACCTATTATCCCACAGTCACACTCCCTTCCCAGAGACTATTATCCACTGTTACTATAGACACCATCTCTCCCTACTATACCTGCTATCCCACAGTCACACTCCCTTCCCAGAGACTATTATCCCACTGTTACTATAGGCACCATCTCTCCCTACTATACCTGCTATCCCACAGTCACACTCCCTTCCCAGAGACTATTATCCACTGTTACTATAGGCACCATCTCTCCCTACTATACCTGCTATCCCACAGTCACACTCCCTTCCCAGAGACTATTATCCACTGTTACTATAGACACCATCTCTCCCTACTATACCTGTTATCCCACAGTCACACTCCCTTCCCAGAGACTATTATCCCACTGTTACTATAGGCACCATCTCTCCCTACTATACCTGCTATCCCACAGTCACACTCCCTTCCCAGAGACTATTATCCACTGTTACTATAGGCACCATCTCTCCCTACTATACCTGCTATCCCACAGTCACACTCCCTTCCCAGAGACTATTATCCCACTGTTACTATAGACACCATCTCTCCCTACTATACCTGCTATCCCACAGTCACAATCCCTTCCTAGAGACTATTATCCCACTGTTACTATAGGCACCTTCTCTCCCTACTAAACCTATTATCCCACAGTCACACTCCCTTCCCAGAGACTATTATCCACTGTTACTATAGACACCATCTCTCCCTACTATACCTGCTATCCCACAGTCACACTCCCTTCCCAGAGACTATTATCCCACTGTTACTATAGGCACCATCTCTCCCTACTATACCTGCTATCCCACAGTCACACTCCCTTCCCAGAGACTATTATCCACTGTTACTATAGGCACCATCTCTCCCTACTATACCTGCTATCCCACAGTCACACTCCCTTCCCAGAGACTATTATCCACTGTTACTATAGACACCATCTCTCCCTACTATACCTGTTATCCCACAGTCACACTCCCTTCCCAGAGACTATTATCCCACTGTTACTATAGGCACCATCTCTCCCTACTATACCTGCTATCCCACAGTCACACTCCCTTCCCAGAGACTATTATCCACTGTTACTATAGGCACCATCTCTCCCTACTATACCTGCTACACCTCAGTTACATTGTGTTGTTCATCTAGAGTGAGTCCCAGCTATACATGTCTGATTGCAGTTCCTGCGTGTGACTAAGCGGTACCTGCCACACATAGCTCACCTGTGTCTGGTCAGTACATTCCTGGAGGACGGGCTGCGCATGTGGTTGCAGTGGAATGAGCAGAGAGAGTACATCAACATGTCGTGGAACTGCGGGATGTTCCTTGCAACCCTCTTCGTCGTCTTTAACCTGTGTGGCCAGTTAGGTAAGAGTCTGGCAACCTCTTGTTGTTATTATTAATACTAAAACCTGACATGCTGGGAGAGACTTCTGGGAAGCTGCATCATTCACATGCCGAGGGCAGCATCACCGGCGGGGTCAGATGTGCAGTTCAGCTCTGTATATACCTGGCCCTGTTTCTATTGCAGTTATACACGGTGCAGCCATCTCATTGGTGGGACCTGAATGTTTTCTGTGTTTCTCCTCAGCTGGCTGTGTTCTGGTCTTGATACGGAAGTTTGTGCCTTATGCCTGCTTTGGCCTGCTCGGGATTATCGCTCTGCAGGTAAGGAGTGTGTCAGCTGCTATTCAGGGTTTCACAGTATATATATATATATTAGTATAATACACAAAAGCCATGAATATCTTGTGAATTATATCCTTATAAACGGTGAGTTCTGATGTCATCAGTTATAAATGGTGAGTTCTGATGTCATCAGTTGTAAACGGTGAGTTCTGATGTCATTTCTGTCACATGACTCACTGAAATTTGTGTATTATAATAAATAAAGTTCTCCCAGTTGCAAAATATGAGGAAATTAGAAGTTACCTCAGAGTTCCTTCGACCTCGTGTTTTTATATGGTCATGAAACTCCTCGGTAACTTATAATATCCTTATATTTTACAAGAGGGGGTACTTTATTCACTATATATAGGGTTCCCCAGGGGAGGGTAATGGGGTATAAGTTTCCCTCCCCAGAGGCAGCAGGAACATTAAACTTAACGCTTGTGTTTTTCAGACCATTGTTTATAATATCATTTGGGACATAAAGTTTCTCATGAGGTGGGTGCTGTTTAATTATCAATTAATAGTAGCACTGCCTGGTATTCTAACTCTATATTCTTTCCTTTACTCATTCTTCAATGGCTGCCCAGCCCTGCACTCTATTGAAGGGGTGGTTCACTTTTAAGCTAACTTTTAGTATGTTATAGAATAGCCTATTCTAAGCAACTTTTTAGTTGGTCTTCATTATTTATTTGTTATAGTTTTTTTTTTTAATAATTTGCTTTATTCTTCTGGATCTTTCCAGCTTTCAAATGGGGGTCACTGACCCCATCTAAAAAACAAATGCTCTGTAAGGCTACAAATGTATTGTTATTGTTACTTTTTATTACTCATCTTTCTATTCAGGCCTCTCTTATTCATATTCCAGTCTCTTATTTAAATCAAATAATTTGGACCCTAGCGCCCAGATTGCTAAAATTGCAAACTGGAGAGCTGCTGAATAAAAAGCTAAATAACTTAAAAACGACAAATAATAAAAAATGAAAACCAATTGCAAATTGTCTTCGAATATTACTCTCTAAGTCACACTAAAGGTAACCTCAAAGGTGAACAACCCTTTTAGGGGGCAGATTTATCAAGGTTTGAAATTCGAATTTTTAGGTTTTCTTATGGTCAAAACTGTCAAATTTGATTAGGGAGTTATTCGAATTAGATTTGAGTTTTCAAAAAATACTCTGGCCCTTTTAAGAACTCGAATTCGACTATTTGCCTCCTAAAACCTGACGAATTGCTGTTTAAGTCAGTGAGTGACATCCGGGGATCAATTTTGAGTTGTTTGCCTTCCTGACATTCGAGTTTTTTTTTTCAGAGAAAAAAAATCTAATCCATTTTTTAAAGTTCGATTCAAATTCAATTCAAGTTTTTGGGTCGATCCTACTCACCCGAGTTCATATTTTTGTTCATATTTTTGTTAGGGATACATCAAATCCAGTATTCGGTTCGGGATTTGGCCAGGATTCGGCCTTTTAAAGCAGGATTCATATTCGGCCGAATCCTTCTACCCGAATCGAATACTAATCTGGGGCAGGGAGGGAAATTGCGAGACTTTTCGTCAAAAAACAAGGAAGTAAAACATGTTTTCCCCTTCCCACCCCTAATTTGCATATGCAAATTCGGATTTGGTTCAGTATTTGGCCGATTCGGGGGTTCGGCTATATCCAAAATAGTGGATTCAGTGCATCCCTAGTGTTTTCTTGCAACATCGCAAGGTCAGAAGGTTCCCGTTGCAAAAGGGTGAAAAGTAGGGATGAGCGAATTTGTCCCATTTCGCTTTGCCGAAAAATTCTCGAAACTGTGAGAAACTTTGCGAAATGTCAACAGACCTCAACATTTTTACTCGCATAGATTTTACGGTTTTTTTTAGCGTTTTTTACGCGCGCAACAATTTTTCTCGTTCCAAATGCATTTCGGCCGAATCCAAAATAGTGGATTCACTGCATCCCTAATTTTTAGAATAAATTTCGATCGGTCAAATTTCGAGTTCAAGGGAGTTTTAAAAAAAAAAAAACTCGCATGAATTTGAAATTCGACCCTTGATAAATGTGCCTCTATGTGTGCAGAAGACTTTTGCTTTTTTTTTTGTGGCTGCTACACTAAAAAAGGACCATGTTAGAGACCAATGTAACATCGGAGCTTCAGCCTGTTGGGTCTCTGCTTTCCCAAGCCTCGGACTCAGGTCTTCATGCTCAGTGTGGCAGTCACGGGGGAGAAAAGGGCAGTTGGAGCTGGTCATGGATGTCTAATGCTGTCTCATTTCTAACATTCCTCAGGAACATGGCTCTGGTTGGCGGTCTCTTGCTGCTCTTGGCCGAGTCCCGGTCGGAAGGGAAGTCCATGTTTGCAGGAGTCCCTAATATGGGTGGGACATCACCACGTCAGTATATGCAGCTGGGGGGCAGAGTGCTGCTCATCCTTATGTTCATGACCCTGCTCCGTTTCAATGCCAGCGCCTTCAGTGTAAGTACAGTAGGGCATTTAGGGTGGGATTGGCTCCTGCATGGAAGGAGATGAGTTGTGCTGTCCCAAGGGTGGAATTGTCTCATGAGGAGTTTAGAGGCCTTTTGTGTGAATGGGAGATGAGTAGAGACTGAGAATACAGAGATGGAAATTGATGGCTGAAGGGCAGAGTTTAGGGGGTGTGTCTGGGGGAACATGTGGCTAACTATTTTTTTTTTTTTTCCTATTTTCTCTCAGATATTCCAAGACATTTTTGGCCTGGCCCTTATTCTTCTGGTTGCCGTAGGCTTTAAGACCAAGCTGGCGGCACTTACGCTGGTGCTGTGGCTGCTGATCATCAACGTGGTTCAGAATGCCTTCTGGTCAATCCCATCCCACCGTCCTCTCCACGACTTCCTGAAGTACGACTTCTTCCAGACCCTGTCGGTTATGGGGGGGCTGCTCCTGGTAGTAGCACTAGGGCCCGGGGGAGTTTCAATGGATGAACATAAAAAGAAGTGGTGATCTCTTCCATCGGTTTCCGTTGCATCACCAAGGACCGTTTATCTAGTTTCAGATGACAGCTCCATCATACAGTTGTCTACTTGAGCCATTGGACTAAAGAATCATTGTTCTCTGAAGGAAGGGGGTGCAGCAGGTTCATTTAAGGCATCAGAAATCAATAGTTTGATAAAAAGGGGGTTGCTCCAATGGATGTGCTCCCTTGTCTTGTGATGGATGGTTTGCTCTGGATTTCTCTAATGTACAGCTCCCTGATGGTTGAGTCTGGTCCCATTGGGGGGGGGGGCTTTAGATTAGAGGTGGGGAGGAATGCACCAGACTTTTCTGTGCATTTGCTGTGCATAGGAAATTCTGTTTTTGGCAGTAACAGGGGGTGTGCCCGATGCTTCTAAAGTTCCTGCTGCATCTGTAAATTCATGGTTGTAAACTAAGAAGCCTGACCAAGCGTTGGAGCACAGTTTAGTAGTGATAGAGAGGGATGAGCAACCCTCTTAATCAAGACTGAGAAGTACAGTTGGAAGTTACTCCCAGAATTTATGTAGACCAATAAAATCTGAGTAAGAGCCACATATAAGCAGCATCTTGCTCTTCAGAGCACCACAACCCTCAGAAAAGCAAGTGATATGGGTGCATGTATCGTAAACCTGCTCCCTAATGCTAGACTGGAAACACGTAGATGCCAATTACCTATTTGTATTAAATGGGGGGGGGGGGGTTTATCTCTTCCGTCATCACATAATACATGGAACGCAACTTGCTTCCAGACCGGGTTTAAAACTCTTCCTTCCGTGCTGCTCAGCAGACACATCAAAGTGCTTTGTATCAATGATTTTTTTTTTTTTTTAAAGTAATGTATCACGGATATAGAAATTGAATGCCGCTGTTCAGCCTTTTGGGCTTATCTGATATCTGCCCATTTCTGATATATATATCTTTATATAATAAAACGTATAGTGGTAAGTGTGCTGTGCGATGAGTCTTGTGTAAGTCAAACCGTGTCACTTCTGCTAAGCCCTGTGTCGATACTGAGCCCCATGGCCTGCGGGAAGCTCCTGTAGGACTCGGGGTTCAAGTCATTAGTGAATTAGATAGTGATAGTGAGTTAAATCGTGTAAAAAGAAAAGATTCACTGGCAGACAGGTACTGCTGGCAGGGTGAAAAACCCTTGCTTTAAATTTATTAATGCGGCATGCAACGTTTCGGGGACAACCCCTTTATCAAGCATACTGAAACAGAATGCACAAAGCAATTTAAAACATAGGTCAGTGACGTAACAGTTACATGAGTGTGCATACGAAAACCAAGGAACAAGAAAACTTTCCAAAGAGAAAATAGCAAAATAATAATAAGCACCGAATCATAATGTGTAATAAGTGAAAAGCGTCCAATTGGATCCTTAATCCAAAAGTTCATTAGGAAAAATCGCTAGAAAAATTAGAAAAATTATTTCACAACTGTTAAAAACAAGTTATTCCAAATTCATAAAAACAAGAAAGTATTACAAAATTTACAAAAGTTAAAAACATCGGGAAAACAGGACATAGGGGCAAATTCACTAAAATGCGAAGTTGCGCCAGGCGCAACTTCGCCAGGCGTAGTTTCGCCAGCGCTCCGCAAATTCACTAAAATCCGAAGTTGCGCACAGGGGTAGCATAAGGTTGCGAAGTTGCGCTAGCGTTGATTCGCTATGTAAAGCAAAGTTACGCTAGCGAAGGCTAATTTGCATACAGCGCGAAATTCAAATTTCAATGGAGGAACACGTATCAGCACTATAAATGCCTAGAAAACCTTTAAATCAGCAAATAAAAATTTTATTTTGCCCTACACATGTGCCCACTGTCTAGGTAAGTTGCCATGAGTCAGGAAATGTAGGGGGGAAGGAGGGGAGCCCCAAAAAATTTTTCGATCTTTTTCAGCCTATCACCCATCATGTAGAAAACACGCTAGCGTTTTTTGGGACTTAGAAAAAATTTTGACTTTTTTTGAAACAATCCCTATCTACTCTATTGCGCTTCGCCAGGTCTGAGGTGGCGAAGGAAGTCTAGCGTAAAAGGTAGCGTTCAGTACACTGCGCAAGTTAGTGAATTTGCGTAGTTACATCGCTAGCGAAAATTCGCCTGGCATAAGGGTGCGAAGTAACACTAGCGAAAATACGCCAGCGTTCGTTAGTGAATTTGCGCAGTAACGAAAATGCCAAACGCTAGTGAATTAACGCTAGCGTTCGGCGCTTAGTGAATTTGCGCCATAGTATCTAGTTAGTCTAGACGGGAAAGGCAACACAAAAAGCAACAATGTATCAATATTTTAACCGTTAAAGAAAACAAGGTTACTCGCTTACCCTAAATGGGAGAAGGAAGCTGTCCCTGACGCCAAAATCCGGCTGCAATTTTTATCTACAAAAAAAAGGGACAGAATATTATATAACCAGTAATGTTTTACAAAAAACAGGCCATGTTAAAATCTTCATTTAACCCTTTTGGGAAACGTGTCTGCAATAGCCAAATCCAGTAGCATTCACGTTGCAGGAGATTTTTCTTTTTATCCGTGCCAGATTTAAAACTCACTTTCTCTAACACCTGCCATCGCAGTTGCCATACTCTGTGCCCCTGCTCAAAAAAAGTGTTTGGCCGATAGACATTCTGTTTTAGATTTATTTATTCTATCAACCATGCAATAGTGTTGTAGGCAAATCTGGACGATGAGTCCTAATGTTTGATTTATGCTCATGGAGCCTGGTTTTAATCGCTCTACCGGTTTGTCCAATATATAACAGCCCACATGGGCACTTGATACAGTACACAACATCATGTGTATCACAGGTAAAAAAAAAAAACATACAGTTTATGTTTATGTCCTGTAAATCGTGTAAAAGCCATAAATCCTGAAGTTTGTTCTGGGCGGGTGCTGCAGGCATTAACTGTGGCCAGTAAATCTATATGAAGCAAAGGTTACCTGATTGCAAATGATGACTGGCGTGTCTGTGAGACGATACAGTAGACTCTACTCCAGGGGGGCCCAAAAGGTACATCGGGATCTACCAGTAGACCTTTAGCAGGTGATCAGTAGATCTCAACACACTGTCAACAAGCAGCTTCTCTAAATCACCCTCCTGTTTCATTCTTTTCATTCACATATTTATTATGTTAAGGTTAGCAATATAAATTCTCATAAATCAATATAATATTTAAGTAATATTCTTCATGGGACAAAATGCTACCAATACTTTTATGAATGTACAGCAGATCATAATGTGACAACATCGCCAAAAGTAGAACTCGCATTAGTAAAATATGGGCACTCCTGCTCTCCTCATTCATTGGAGAACACACATACACATGTTTTTCCCCTTTCCTTAGTCTAATTTGCATATGCAAATTATGATTTGTTTCGGTATTCGGCCGAATCTTTCATGCAGGATTCGGGGGTTCAGCCGAATCCAAAATAGTGGATTCGGTGCATCCATAATATATATATATATATATATATATATATATATATATATATATATATATAAAATTCCTATATTGACTGTAGACCTTGACATCATGATAGCCTATCATATTATTCTTGTCCAACAAATCATCCATGCCACTCTTAAAGGAGAATTCAACCTGTGGGGAAAAAAACCTGTACCCCCCCCACCCCAGGTAGATCCCTCCTCCCCCCAGACTAACTACCTCCTCAGGGAGATGCCCCATACTCCATACTTACCACTTGGTGCAGATTCTTCCAGCGAAGTTCCAAGCATCCATCTTCAGTGTCCTCTGTAAACTGACTGAGAGGTTGGTAATTTCACGCATGCGCAGTTGCCGCAATCCGGAGAAAAATCTACAAAACAAGTCAACTGAAAAAGTTTTTGGAAGGTGAACAACCCCTTTAATGGCATAACAGAATCAGCATCACATCATCACCTGCCAGGGCATTCCCCAACCTCACTGTCCTCTCCCAGCGCTGCTTCAAATGATGGTTCTGCTCCTTGAGTTAAGGGGAAGGGCTTTGAAAAAAATAAAGTTCCCCCACTATCTGTCTATTCTATGCTCTAATGTACTTGTAAAGTGTAATCATGTCCCCTCTCAAGTGTCTTTTTTTCCAGACAAAACAACCTCAACCTTGACAGTGTCCCCTCATAATTTAAGTCTTCCCTCCCTCTAACCAGTTTAGTTGCATCAAAGGTCGGTTCGAAGTAAAAAACTTAGAATTTCAAAGTAATTTTTGGGTACTTCGACCATCGAATAGTCCAACTTCGATTCAAAGTTGAAAAAACATCGAAATTTTTTTTTTTGAAGTATTGTCTCTTTAAAACTTCGATCAAACGCCACCTAAAAGCTGCTGTTTTAGCCTATTGGGGACCTCCTAGAACCTGTATGGAGGCAATTGGGGGAGTTTTGGGAGATCGAAGGTCGAAGTTAAAAAAACTTTGAATCAAAGTAGCACTACTTTGAATCATACAATTCAAAGTAGGCCCATTTCGACCCCAAAAAACTTCAACCACCATGCGGTTGGTCTTTTTGAATTAGAAGTTTGAGGTTTTTATAACTTCGAACTTTGACCTTTGATAAATCTGCCCCTAAGTCTCTGCACTCTCTCCAGCTCATTTATATCCCTCTTAAAGAGTAGTTTACCTTTTAGTATGTTATAGAATGGCCATTTCCAAGCAACTTTTCAATTGATCTTCATTATTTATTTTTTTATAGTTTTTAAATGAATTGCCTTCTTCTGACTCTTTTCAGCTTTCAAAAACCAAAAGCTCAGTAAGGCTACACATGTATTGTTATTGCTACTTTTTATTACTCATCTCTCTCCTATTCATATTCTTATTCAAATCAGTTCATGGTTCAGGGTAATTTGGACCCTAGCAACCAGACTTCTAAAGTTACAAACTGGAGAACTGCTGAATGAAAAAGCGAAATAACTCAAAAACCACAAATACATAATATAGAATGAAAACCAATTGCAACTTGTCTCAGAATCTCACTCTCTACGTCATACTAAAAGTTAATTCAAAGGCGAAGACCCCTTTAATTGCATACTCCAGGTGAGGACTTACCAGGGACCTTTTATATTTTCAACAAATAGGCTTTAGATATAATTTCCAATTGGCTACTAAACATTTGAATCTTAAAGGAGAAATCAACCCTAAAGTTAAAAACCCCTACCCTATATAGACCCTCCTTCCCCCAGCCTAAGGGGCAGATTTATCAAGAGTCGAATTAAACTTAAAAACTTCGACCATCGACCATCACTTCGACATTCAAAGTCAAAGTATTTTTTAATCGAATATGGCCGTTTTTGGTCGAAGTAAAATCGTTTGATCATACAATGAAATCCTTCAAAACGAACGAATTAATCGAACAATTTTACTTCGACTTCTAAAAACTTAGCCAAATGTTGGCTATAGGTCCTAGGAGGTCCCCATAGGCTAACATAGCAATTTGGGCAGGTTTAAGGTGGCGAAGTGTCAAAGTCGAACTTTTTTAAAGAGACATTACTTCGATTTTCGAAGTCTAAATTTTTACTTTGTCGAATTGAGGCCTATTTGATGGTCGAAGTACCCAAAAAATAGTTTGAAATTCAACGTTTTTAACTTCGAAAATTCACTTCGACTCTTAGTAAATCTGCCCCTCTGTGTTGCCCGAGGCAAATGCCCCTAATGTTTTACTTACCTCTCGGTGCAGATTCAGGCATCCAAGTTCACGGCAGCCATCGTCTTCTCTTCGGAGATCTTCAGAATGAGACTGGCGTGAATGCGCATGCGCAGTTGGAGCAATTTTATGTCTCGCGACAACTGCGCATGCACTGAAACTCACGAAAATTGCCGAAGCGATGGTCTCATTATGAAGATTACTGAAGATGGCGCCCATGAACTCCGATGCCTAAATCTGCTCCGAGGGGTAAGTAAAACGTTAGGGGCATTTCCCCGGGGTAACACTTAGGCTGGCAGGAGGATGGTCTATATAGGGAGGTGTGTTTTTAACTTTAGGGTTCAATTCTCCTTTAAGACTTAATCTAGTGGCTTCTGTTATTATGCAGATGAATTCATATTCTGGGTCATAATTTTGTCACAACTGCAACCAAAGATTTGCTATCAAAATTGTATACTGAGATTAGTCAAAATTATATGTATATAAGCAAAAATGTAAAACCAAAATGCTGCCATTTTTGACTGAAGTCAACTGGAAATTTAGGTTTCTGCGATGGCTCAAATATTTCCTCTTACATTTTGAACTGAACCTATAGAGCGGAGGTCCCCAACCTTTTTTTCCCCATGAGCCACATTCGTGTAATGAGAGTCAGGGAGCAACACAAGCATGAAAATAGTTCCAGGGGTAGCAAAACAAGGCCGTGATTGGCTATTTGTTAGTCCCTATGTGGACTGTCAATGTACAGGAGACTCTATTTGATAGGACATCCTCCAAGCCCGGAATTAAAAAATAAGCTCCTGCTTTGAGGCCACTGGGAGCAACATTCAAGGGTTTGGTGAGAAACATGTTACTCATGAGCCACTGGTTGGGGATCACTGGTATAGAGAATTTCCTGCTCAAACTTATCTATGCAGAGCAACATCACAAGAAGTTCCATTTCTCACAAACATTTGGGATTAGGCCAAATCCCTGAATCCTTCATGAAAGATTCGGCCGAATACTGAACAGAATCCAACCCCTAATTTGCATATGCAAATGAGGAATGGGAAGGGAAAAAGTGGAAAAAACATTTTTACTTCCATATTTTGTGACAAAAAGTAATTAAACTTTGGCTCCCGCACACACTCTGCTAATTAGTAAAACGATACCTGGTGCACAAAGGTAGAGGATCGGCCGCCTCACAAACAGTCTTAGCAGAAAGAATCCAAAGGCACACAGGGTCAATGCAAGCAAGCTGCCTTGCGTGTTTATTGCGAAATGCAACGTTTCAGGGTCACGCCCCTTTCTCAAGCATGCTTGAGAAAGGGGCGTGACCCCGAAACGTTGCATTTCGCAATGTGCTTTTGGATTCTTTCTGTTGTGACAAAAAGTTACATGATTTTCCTTCCTGACCCTAATTTGAATTTACAAATTGGGATTTGGATTGGCCAGACGTGAGGATTCGGCCAAATACGAATCCTGCAGGAAAAAGGCCAAATCCTGCACCGAGTTCTGGGTTGAGTGCAAAGTTTACTTTGACTTTACTTTGACCATACACAATATTCATTTTTCAGGCAACTAAGCTAGTCGGCCATCATGAACAGCAGGAGGTTTGATCAGACATAGTCGGGACACCTGCTCAGTAGAAACGGGCTTGACATGATCTGTTGCCTCTGAGAGAATGTTAGCAGGAGGTGGAAGATGCTGGGCAGACCCAGAATGGGATTCAAAATAGGCCCTGGTATTTCAGGTACACAGACAGTGTCGGACTGGCCCACCGGAATACCAGGAAAACTCCCGGTGGGCCCAGGTGTCAGTGGGCCATCATGCTGCTAAACTTTTGGCCTATTTCATGGCCATTCCCTATTTCTATGAGAACAAAGAGGCTAAATAGATGGAATAATTGATTATAGTATGTAAAGAAAACAGACTAGGAGAATAGATGTTGAGTGAGAAGAAGACTAATAGTACTGAGAGTGGGCTTCTGGTCTAAGATTAATTGGTGGGCCCCTGGTGTCCCAGTCCGACACTGTACACAGAGGCCCAATAAATAGTGAGTCTATGGCATCTTACAGCAGCCCCTCTGACATTCCCCATAACCCACAGACTGACAGTCCAACCAAGCTTAGCAGACTCTCCTGAATATACAAGTGACTGTCTCTGCACAGCAAGAGAAGCCGAGCAAGCCTGGCCCAAACTTTCTGATAGAAAAGACCATGTCCCTAAAAAACTAACCTTCAATAGGCTGCACTGCTGCCTCCACCAATAATCCGACTAACAGCACCCCCATTCTAATGAACTGCTGCTTCCACCTTAAGCCTCAATGAGCAGTGATTCCTGCAGGAACCGCATGACAAATGCCCGGGTCACATTGGGCCCTTGAGTTTGGGCAACACTGGCCTGTGGCAATACATGGGCTACTGATATGTCACTGCACAATAACTATATAGGCTGCATAATGGGTACTTGTCCTGGCTCCTGTGTGTGTCAGTGAGTGTGTGTGTGTGTGTCAGTCTGTTTGGGTGTCAGTCTGTGTCTCAGTCAGTGTGTGTGTGTCAGTGAATGTGGGAGGCTGCAGCTTCAGTAATTATTATGCCTGAGGGGTGTGTAGTCCAACAACCTGTGTAAGTCCGCACACGGCCCATCCCTGGTACAATAACACTGTTATACACTGAAACACTTGTAGCTACTGGGAAGGAGCCCATAGGGACCGGCCCTGACTAAAGGCAATAATTTGGTTCAAATCTCCCACAGAAGAGCAGAGACTGAGCAACACCGGTTTATAAGATGCACGTCACGTGGGAACCTGTCCCAATTCAGCCGCCGTACAACTTGTGCCGGGCGCCTCTTGATGACGTATTAAAGACAACAACGTTGCAGAGGCAGTGAGAGCTGAACCGAAGAAGAGACGGAAGGTAAAGAAATAGAACCCGCACACCAGCTAATGAGGAGAGAACAGAGGGCCTTTTCCACCATTTATACTTTACTACAACTCCCAGCAGCCTCCTACATACCCGGAAGAGGTGACGCCTCCTCCAGTTGTTATTAAACTATTGTATAAATGGTGCAGGCGATATACATGGAATAGGGAGGCAATATTCTGCTGAGCTAATGTGTCACTTCATGTGGCTGTAAAGGGATAAGCTCAGGGGACATTGTAGTCAAGCAGAGATGCAAAGGAACATTGGTTGCTAAGGGCAACAATGAGATACTCTGGGCACTGAGCTGAGATGTGAGACAGAGACATGAGGAGTGTGGGGGCTGAGGGCCAAGAAGCAGAGAAAACATTGTGTGTAAAGGTGAAGAACAAACAGCAAATGAGACATTGGCTAAAGAGTTGACAAACAACAAAATGTTTATTTGGACACGAGGTGTTCAGGACTGAGATCCAATAGAGACTTGGAGCATAAGTGAGAGCGACTGAGAATCAATTGAGGAATTGGGGGCAGAAATGGTGGACTGTGAAGTAATGGGGGAAGACTGTGAAGTAATGGGGGAACTGGGGCAGAGATGATGGACTGTGAAGTAATGGAGGAAGACTGTGAAATAATGGGGGAACTGGGGCAGAGATGATGGACCGTGAAGTAATGGAGGAAGACTGTGAAGTAATGGGGGACTGGGGCAGAGATGATGGACTGTGAAGTAATGGAGGAAGACTGTGAAGTAATGGGGGAACTGGGGCAGAGATGGTGGATTGTGAAGTAATGGAGGAAGACTGAAGTAATGGGGGAACTGGGGCAGAGATAGTGGATTGTGAAGTAAGGGGGGAAGACTGTGAAGTAATGGGGGAACTGGAAAGATAATGGTGTAACATGAAGGAAGGGATAATGCTGAGGAATAACAGGAGGGAAGTGGCAGAATGACTGAGGTGTAGAACCAAGCACAGACTATGTTCTGAGAGACTTATCTGTGAATGATTTGCACCTTTCTTCCATCTCATAGACTTTTCTTTGCACAGATTCTGGACTGAGTGGATTCCTAAGCAGACCCAACAGCAGCTGCCAGGATGGTGAGTGCCTTGTACTGAATGGGAGGTGCAATCCATTGTTGTGGGGCCCAGTGCAATTCTAGCTAAGCCTTTTGCTTTCATTTATAGGGGGAGAGAAAAGGAACAAACAAGTATTACCCTCCAGACTTTGACCCTGCCAAGGTGAGCATGCATTTGTCTGCTGCATTTGCTTTGTGACCTTTTTGTGTTCTGTACTTACTTACGACTCTCTCCTTCCAGCATGGCTCCCTTAATGGATACAGGAACAGCCACCCCCTGCGAGAGAGAGCGAGGAAGCTTTCCCAAGGAATCCTTATCATCCGGTGAGGCACAACTTCACATTCCCTGTATTAGTAGATCTACTGCTGCTGATTGGAGTGAGTATGTCTGTGTCAGTGCAGGGTTTATCATTTCTGCTCTGTTGTGCAGGTTTGAGATGCCCTATAACATCTGGTGTGATGGCTGCAAGAATCACATCGGAATGGGTATGTATTTGCTCTGCTTCCATCTCACTCCTTTTGTGCGGCCCATACAACCGTTACTTCACTGTTTCACTTTCCCTTTTAGGAGTACGCTACAATGCAGAGAAGAAGAAAGTGGGGAATTACTACACGACACCCATTTATAGGTACTTACAAAGGCTGTTTGACCAGTGCAGCAAGCTTCCAACCCCCATAGGGTATTAAAGGGGTGGTTCACCTTTAAGTTAACTTTTAGTAGGTTATAGAATGGCCAATTCTAAGCAACTTTTCAATTGGTCTTCATTATTTATTTTTATAGTTTTTTTTAATTGCTTGTCTTTTACTTCTGACTCTTTTCAGCTTCCAAATGAGGGGGTCACTGACCCCATCTAAAAACAAATGCTCTGTAAGGCTACAAATGTATTGTTATTGTTACTTTTTATTACTCATCTCTCTATTCAGGCCTCTCCTATTCATATTCCAGTCTCTTATTGAAATCAGTGCATGGTTGTTAGTAGGGATGCAACGAATCCACATTTTTGTATTCGGCCGAACCCCCAAATCCTTCGCGAAAGATTCGGCCGAATACTGAACCCTAATTTGCATATGCAATTTAGGGGTGGCAAGGGGAAAATATTTTTTTACTTCCTTGTTTTCTGACAAAAAGTCATGCAATTTCCCTCCCCACCCCTAATTTGCATATGCAAATTCGGATTCGGTTCGGCGGGGCAGAAGGATTCAGCCGAATCTGAATCCTGGCTGAATCCCGAACCGAATCCTGCATTCAGTGCATCCCTAGTTGCTAGGGTAATTTGGGCCTAGCAACCAGATTCTGAAATTGCAAACTGGAGAGCTGCTGAATAAAAAGCTAAATAACTCAAAAACCACAAACATAAAAACCAAATTGCAAATTGTCTCAGAATATCACTCTCTGCACCGTACGAACAGTTAATTTAAAGATGAACAACCCCTTTAATGCATAGAAAGGCAAGCAAAAACTTTACCCCGGCTGCCAGTTCACCCCCAAATCCTTTCCTGTTTACCCAAATCCTCTGTTTTTTTTACTATAATGGTATCCAACCAGTTTTACCCAGTTACCATTTCATTGATAAGAATTTCCATAACCTTGCTGCCTTTATAGTGCAGAAACCGTTTCTGACCTTATGATGAAACCTCCTTTCCTCCAATGCCCAGTTCCCACAGGCACTTCTTGCATTGAGGACCTTATTCTCTACTGCAGTGATCCCCAACCAGTGGCCCATGAGTAACATGTTGCTCACCAACCCCTCGGATGTTGCTCCCAGTGACCTCAAAGCAGGTGCTTATTTTTAAAATTCTGTCTTGGAGGCAAGTTTGGTTCCATTAAAAACAAATGTACTGCCAAATAGAGTCTCCTGCAGGCTGCCAGTCCACATGGGGCTACCAATAGCCAATCACAGCCCTTATTTGGAACCCCAGGAACCTTTTTCATGCTTGTGTTGCTCACCAACTCTCTTTACATTTGATTGTGGTTCATAGGTAAAAAAGGTTGGGGATCCCTGCTCTACTGGGAGAGGGGGAACTGTATCTACAAAGCAATGATTCCCAATAGCACAGCAGCATTACACAGAGAGGGGGAAGGGGGGGGCGACCGTGCAGCAAGTAACATAGTAAGTTAGGATAAAAAAAAAAGACGCATGTCCATCAAGTTCAACCTTTTAACTTTCTTTTAACCTGCCTAGAGGAAGGCAAAAAAACCCCATTTGAAGCCTCTCCAATTTGCCTCAGAGGGGGAAAAATTCCTTCCTGACTCCAAGATGACCAGTCCCTGGATCAACTTGTACTATGAGCTATCTCCCATATCCCTGTATTCCCTCACTTGCTAAACACCATCCAACCCCTTCTTATACCTATCTAATGTATCAGCCTGTACCACTGATTCAGGGAGACAATTCCACATCTTCACAGCTCTCACTGTAACAAACCCCTTCCCAATATTTAGGCGGAACCTCTTTTCTTCTAATCGGAATGGGTGATCTCGTGTCAGTAGCAGCAGTCTCTCTGATTCTTCCATTTCTTTCTTTTAGGTTTAGGATGAAGTGTCATCTGTGTGTTAATTACATTGAAATGCAAACAGATCCAGCCAGTTGTGACTATGTGATAGTGAGCGGAGCCCAGAGGAAAGAGGAACGCTGGGACATGCAAGATAATGAGCAGATACTCACCACTGGTCAGTATGATGGATAGTAATGTTTCATAAAGTCAAGGAAATGTTTCACCACTGTGCAACTGGTCACCCCATAAATAGGTACAGTTTAAGTGGAGGAAACTCTTTACAGAGTTATATATTCAGACACTCTATGATCAGGTCATAATGGGTGATGTTGGACGTTACATATATTACTTGTATAACCCACAGAACATGAACAGAAGCAGCGCCTGGAGACGGACTCCATGTTTCGGCTGGAGCATGGAGTTCAAGACAAAGCCAAGCTGCAGAGAGCAGCCCCTTCTCTTTCTGAGCTGCAGGAAGTACAAAGTGCGTGGAAAGATGACTTTGCCATAAACAGCCTGCTGCGGAGTAAATTTAGGGTACAGCTCAGCACCTTCTATCTCTCTTTGTAATCAAAATGGAACTCCTAGTCCCTCATATACAACTTCTTCCATCACTGTCTTTCTCTTATGTGGCTGGCCAGAAATCTCAATGTACTCTCCAATATCTCTGCAGGAAGAGAAGAAACAAATAAAGGAGGAGGAGGAGAGGGACCAGGCTCTGCTTACGAAAGCATCATTGGACCTAAAACTGGTCCCGGAGGTGGAGGAGGACAAGAAAATTGCAGCTCTGCTTAAATACCGGAGCTTGGAGTGTAAGCAATGGAGGGAATTTAGAGGAAAATATCATATTAATATGCATCTCACTAGACAAATGAATATTAAATTTTGTGTAAAATTTTTGATTTGAAAATTATTGACTTAAAGACATAGGAACGTGTCACTATCAAGTAGTTGCGGCACCCGGAATAGTTCAGAAACAACTTTTAAAAGCACATTTCTTCTAAAAGAGTTTAAAGCGATACTGACACGTTCCTATAAAAATCATAGGAACGTCTCCGTATCAAGTAAATGCTGCACCCAGAATAGTTCCCCTGAAAGGACCCCCCCAGCCCCGCGAACCTTTGCGTAGCCGACCCACTGACACAGCTAACTGATCTTCTGCTTTGCTTCCGTGACGCTGGAGCGGAGCGATACTTCCAATGGCTGAAATCCTGTTTTCATTCATAATCGGCCTATGGAAGGATCACGCCGCAAGGGGCACTCAGCTCTCTGCACTGTAGGACAGGAACCAATCAGTAGCTAGGCTGACCTGATAGGGAACTGAAGCCTGTCTGTGCTTGTGTGACTGCAGGGCTGTGATTGGCTGTCCCCCTCCTACTGTGCTTCTGGCAGGGACGTTTGGACACACCCACCCCTCCTTTGAAACATGGACAGGGACCAGAGAACATCTATAGGGAGCTCCAATAAAGGGGGTATTTTTAAAGATGATTTTTTTCCCAAAGTAACCATATAGTATACATTATTGCCTACGAAATTAGGGTTTTTCTTCTTATCCTATATGTCTCCTTTAAGCATGCTTATTACATAAGCTCTTCCATGTCTGGAGACACGTGAACAGGTCCAAGGCCAGGCAGCCAGCATTTGTGACTTACTTCAGCTTGACTTTAGCAGGATAAATGACACATCTCTAAAAGTGCCAATAAGTCTGCAGGGAGCCTGGCACTCAATTCTGGCACAGGGTTAAAGTGCAGGTGTTACTGTGACACCCATACACCTGCATACAATAAATACATAGAGTTAATCTGATTAAAACACATTTTTATGATATTTAAACACAGCGCATGACCGATTCCAATTCATTGTGCTGTTGTGTAAAGGGAGTGGACAGCACCTCTACAATAAGGCTTATCAGATTTACTTCTGGGCTTTGTGAAGGCTAGTAACTTAAAGGGATTCTGTCATGAATTCTATGATGTCATTTTTATTTCTAAATTACACTGCAAATAATTTACTCTACCATATAAAATTTAATTCCTGAACCAGCAAGTGTATTTTTTTAGTTATAATATTGGTGTGTAGGTGCATCTCAGGTCATTTTGCCTGGTCATGTGCTTTCAGAAAGAGTCAGCATTTTAGGATGGAACTGCTTTCTGGCAGGCTGTTGTTTCTCCTACTCAATGTAACTGAATGTGTCTCAGTGGGACCTGGATTTTACTATTGAGTGCTGTTCTTCTACCAGACAGCTGTTATCTTGTGTAAAGGTGGCCATAGACGTAGAGATCCGCTCGTTTGGCGATATTGCCAAACGAGCGGATCTCTCTCCAATATGCCCACATTGAAGTTGGTAATATCGGGCTGATCCGATCGCAGGCCCTAGGGCCCAACGATTGGATCATAATGCATCCGATACGGGTGGTCGGATTGCGGGACCGCATAAACGCATAGATGTGGCCGAACGGATTTTTTAACCTGCCTGATCGAGATCTGCCCGACTTTCGGCCAGATATCGATTGGGAAAGCCCGTCGGATGGCCCCCATACACAGCCAATAAGCTGCCAACTCCGGTCTGTTGGCAGATTTTATCGGCCCGTGTATGGGAGCCTTAAGGGAGCTGCTATCTGGTTACCTTCCCATTGTTCTGTTGTTAGGCTGCTGGGGGAAAGGGGAGGGGTGCGATATCACTCCAACTTGCAGTACAGCAGTAAAGAGTGATTGAAGTTTATCAGAGCACAAGTCACATGACTGGGGCAGCTGGGAAACTGACAATATGTCTTGCCCCATGTCAGATTTCAAAATTAAATATAAAAAAAAACAGTTTTTTTGAGAAATGGATTTCAGTGCAGAATTCTACTGGAACAGCACTATTAACTGTTGTGTTTTTGGGAAAAAAAATTTCCATGACAGTATCCCTTTTAATTCTTTCTTTTATTTAAATCTCGTTTATCCCTTTGCTTTGCAGCCTATGAACAGAAACAGAAAAAGAAGAGATCAGAGATCTGCAACCGGTCCTGGTTTTCTCCTGGAGTAGACAGCGGGCAGCAGGCGCCAGGAAACACAATGAGGAAATTAGGAATCCGACCTAAAACCCCTTCCGTTCCAGGGATCAGCCCTGTGTCACTGGGAGTTGTGCGACGGACATCCAAAGAGGAGAACAAGGCAGAAGACAAATCAGTGGAGTCTCCAGATGGCAGCCGTAAAGCAGAAGGAATGTGCAGAAAGGAAGAGACTGGGTGTAAAGAGGAGAGCACAGAAAGGACTCAATCTGAGTGTAAGTTCAACACTGAACTAACACTTACTACAAGCACATTGGCAGCTCAGGGGCAGACACCTACAATACACACAGTCTCCTGCCTTGTGCCTAACTATTCCGACTCCAGTTGTGAGAGCGAAGGCTAGGGAATCTACAGGCGGACTCCTAAACATATTCCGTTTTCAATAATAAATGTATTTAGGGCACCAGATGCGTGTATTTTATGTCCAAATGCAAACGTTTTGCACGGCAGAATATTGTGGGAAATATTTAGACCTGGCTGCTTTTTGCCTCCTGTGGGAGTTGCTGACTCTTGCTAAATCATTATTACTACTTTATATAAAGTGTGTCCAGCTATTATTGTACTACAGTTCCCATCATGCATGCTGAAATGCAGGCAAATGTATTTTTCACCTGCAATGCAGACTTCCACCAGAGAGGGCACTGTACCCTTGACTGATACTGATCTGAGATGAAGCTTGATTGGTCTGCTGCTATGTTCTAAATATGCAATGTACATGTAATTGGGTGCAGAGTAATAAAAAATGGGATAAATACTAGATCTGAAACTATATTTAATGGTTCATCTAAAAATTAGCTTGTAGGAGAATTAAGATGGTGTTAAAGTACAACCAGCAACTGCTCTTTTTTTTTTTTTAATATTTTTGTTTTAAGGATTTATTTTTTTGTCTGGAGCTGTGCAGTTCAGTGTTTTAAATTGCTACTGGGGATACTCACCCTAGCAACCAGTGGTTTAGGTTTCACCTTTAATCCACATTTATGTTTCCAGGGTCACTGATCCTAGCAACCAAATAACGTTAACATTCCAGGTCAGAGAAATGCTAAACGGGGAGGCCCATTTATCAAAGGTCGAATTAAACTTGAATAAACTCACAATTCGACTGGGAGGTTATTCAAGAAAAAAATTTAATCTATTAGATCGAATGGTTCCTACACGAAAATTCTAACTGTATTTGATTCGTACAAATTGAGTTTTTCTCCAAAAAAAAAAAAACCCGAATGTCAAGAAGGTTATTAACATCTCCAACTTATCTCTGCCATTGACGTGTACATGGTGGCGAATATTCGAATTAAGACTGTTTCCATGGTCAAAGTGTGATAAATCTCTAGGGATGCACCGAATGCAGGATTTGGTTCGGGATTCCGCTGAATCCTGCCTGGCCCTATTCAACCCTTAATAAATCTGCCCCTTAGAAACAACAAACACATTCCTAATGATTCCCTTGCTGATTGCTCACTCTACGGGGCAGTAAGATGTTAAACCTTTGTTTAAAAGGTATTTATAGTGTAATGACAGACCAAGAGATGCATCTTATGTCTATATTGTACAGTGTTATTTGGCATGGAAAACGTGCAAGGAAAAGAAAAACTTAAATTGCACTTTTGTACTCCCAAACCCAAGAAAGTTCCCCAGCACACAGCATCACTTGTAGTCAGGGCCTCCATCAGAGGGGCACAGGGGGTAAAAGTGTATCCGGCCCTGCCTCAAGGGGGGCCCGGCAGTGCTGAAGTTTTCGAAAGAGCCGGGCCCCCCTTGACAGCGCCAAAGCCGTGCCCCCTCCTTCCGAAGTCCCGAAAAAGCCGAAATGCGGAAGTGGTGAAAAAGCTGAACAGCCGAAGTTTGAAGCGGCAAAAAGGCCCGAAGCCTCGAAAATAGCCGAAACGGAAGCGGCAAAAAGACCCGAAGTCACGGAAACAGCCAAAAATGTAAGTCCTGAATCGGCGAAAAGACCGAAGTCCCGAAAACAGTCGAAATTAAAGTCCTAAAGTGCTGAAAAGACCCGAAGTCACGGAAACAGCCGAAATTGAAGTCCTGACGCGGAAAAGAGACCAAAGTCACAGAAACAGCTGAATTTGGAGTCCTGAAGCTGTGAAAAGACCAAAGACACGAAAACAGCCGAAATTGAAGTCCTGAAGCGGCGAAAAGACCCGAAGTCATGAAAACTGCCAAAGCTTAAGTCGCGAAAAGACCCAAAGTCACGGAAACAGTCGAAATTGAAGTCCTGAAGCGGCAAAGAGACCAAAGTCACAGAAACAGCTGAATTTGAAGTCCTGAAGCTGTGAAAAGACCAAAGACACGAAAACAGCCGAAATTGAAGTCCTGAAGCGGCAAAAAGACCCGAAGATATGAAAACTGCTGAAGCTTAAGTCGCGAAAAGACCCAAAGTCACGGAAACAGTCGAAATTGAAGTCCTGTAGTGGAGAAAAGACCCGAAGTCACGAAAGGAGGTGAACTTGGAGTCATGAAGCCACGAGTTCAATTCTACTGAACACCAGTGTGTGTTTTTTTTTTTTTTTTAAATCCCCTGGCCACCAATCGATTATTTTAATACTCTATAGGCCCCTACCACCAATGCTTTTTTTTAAAAAAATATTCTTTGGGGCCCAAATTTTTTTTTAACTTGTAATGGGGGCCCTGGCGCCAATGTATTTAAAAGAATATTCTTTGGGGCCCTGTCGCCAATATTGTTATTTTTTAACTTGTAGGGGGGCCCTGGTCCCAAATAGCTTTTTAGAACTTGTGTGTTATTAACTGTGATGTGGAGTGGGTGGGATAATGGGGCAGGGCCAGAGGGCCCCAAAAATGTTGTTGTACGGGGCCCTGTGATTTCTAACGGCAGCCCTGCTTGTGGTAATGGATCTGATACAGCTGATGAAGCCAATGGGGTCAGAGACAAGATCAGAATAAACAAAACAGAAAAAGACCTCTGGGAAGTTTACTAGCAGTGCACGGCAAGAGGGATAGAGCCAGGCAACCACCTGCCTAAATGTCTAGCACACATCATCTGAGCTCCCCTGGCCTTATATTGTCACCCTTATAATTACACTCATATTCAGACAATTAGATACTACAGTGGTCAAATTAACTGTTAGTATGATGTAGAGATTGATATTCTGAGACAATTTGCAATTGGTTTTCATTTTTTTATTATTTGTGGTTTTTGAGTTATTTAGCTTTTTATTCAGCAGCTCTCTCCATTTCATTGGTTGCTGGGGTCCAAATTCCCCTAGCAACCATGCATTGATTTGAATAAGAGACTGGAATATGAATAGGAGAGTTCTGAATAGAAATATGAGTAATAAAAAGTAGCAATAACAATAAATGTGTAGCCTTGCAGAGCATTTGTTTTTCGAAGGGGTCAGTGACCCCCATTTGAAAGCTGGAAAGAATCAGAAGATGGAAAATTATGAAAGATAAATAATGAAGACCAATTGAAAAGTTGATTAGAACTAACCATTCTGTAACATACTAAAAGTTAACTTAAAGGTGAACCACCCCTTTAAAGGAGAACTAACCCCCCTGCAAGTCCCCACTGGCCCCCCTTCCTGCCTCCCCCTGCACAGTCTTACCCGTGAATTCTGTCCCCTCTTGAAATAGTGACTGCACATGCAGAGGGAGCTCAGGGGCGCCATCTTCTTGACGGTAATCTTTATGAAGTTAGCGGTGTAATGGCACATGGGAAGTTGAAGCAATCTTCCGGTTTGCCGAAAGAGACGGACATTGCAGAAGGGGAGGAAGAAGACACGAAGATTACCGAAGACATAACTCCCAACATTCTGGAAATAAAAAGAGGGACCCAAAACATTGGCCCATGTAGCACGGCAACATTTTTTGACCACGCCCATTATTGTGGCCACACCCCCTAATTACCATGTTCATTTTACAAAATTTGGCAGGTTATGAAAGTTTGAACATATTTCTGTTTTTTTTTCCAGTTATTACAGTTTTGCTAATGAGGATGAGTTGCCCTTTAAAGGGGTTGTTGACCTTCAAACAACTACTTGTTTTCAGACCGATCACCAGAAATAATGACTTTTTCCAATTGCTTTCTATTTTCTATGTGTCGCTGTTTTTCTAATTTTGAAGTGTAAAGTGTCATTTTTCACCTTCTGAAGCAGCTCAGGGGTGGGTCGCCGACCCTGCAAACTGTTCTAAATTGATACATTAAGTTGATACATTTCTTATCTTTGTCCCTGCTGAGTAGAGTCTCTGAGTTTCATTACAGGCAGCTGTTAGAATTGATACAATAGTTGCTGATACTCCAGAGATGCTGCTGAGAAATGGATCAACTAAATGTTGTAAAACTGTAACAGTTTAGAGTCTGTAAATTACTACTCAGCTGCTGCAATCTATAAAGGCCTGTCAAAAAAGGACCAAAAGATACTGGAATATACTGCAGCCCCCAACTCCAAAGGGCACAATTTAGTATCATCTGCAAAAATAGAAACAGTACTTTCAATGGCCACCTCCAGGTCATTAATAAACAAGTTGAAAAGCAAGGGACCTAGTACAGAGCCCTGCGGTACTCCACTAACAACACTGGTACAATTAGAAAATGTTATAACAGATGACGTCACTAAGCGTCTTAATTATAACAGATGACGTCACTAAGCTTCTTAATTATAACAGATGACGTCACTAAGCTTCTTAATATTAATTATAACAGATGACGTCACTAAGCTTATTAATTATAACAGATGACGTCACTAAGCAGCAGGGGATTTCAGTTACAGGATATTGTTTATTGTACAATAGTCACAGCATTGGGGTGTCTGTTTTATAAGCGTCTGAAATATATCGAGGCAATTGGTATTCCATTCCAAGCAGGTGGAACAGCCTCCATGTTAGAGAATCAATATGACAATTTGCCTAGTGGCTGTGCTCCTCTTTGTACCAGCCGCTAAACTGTAGCCTTATCTCACTGAGGCAGTCAGCATTCCCGAGCTACTTTTGTTGCCCGTATGAAATATGGCTGCTGCCTACGAACTTCCTTCCTTTTTTTCCCTGGCGCTACGTAAGAGACGCTGCGCCGGAAGTACAAGCGAGCCGGTGACCGGAAGCGACTGGGAGAGACTTCAGTGTTCTGGTGAGCGTTGTGGTTTATTGTATGGATGCGACTGCTGCTTTACATTGGCCAGATACACCTGAGGGCTTGTATTTCCTCTGCTCAATGATCTTTACACGCTGCTCTTATTAGGCGCATAATAATGCAGTAACACAATTACTACTCCAGGGTCCTTTGTGCAGTGTATCTCTCTACACACCCTCTGTGTTATTATCTGTACTTCCCAGCATTAGGCTTCTGCTTACTCTCTCCATCACCTTTGAGATAACTGTTAGTATGATGTAGACAGGGATATTCTGAGTCAATTTGCAATTGGTTTTCATTTTTTATTATTTGTGGTTTTTGGCTTATTTAGCTTTTTATTCAGCAGCTCCTCAATTTCACTGGTTGTTGGGGTCCAAATTCCCCTAGCAACCATGCATTGATTTGAATAAGAGACTGGAATATGAATAGGAGAGGCTTGAATAGAAAGGTGAGGAATAAAAAGCAGCAATGATAATACATTTGTAGCCTTACAGAGCATCTGTTTTTAGATGGGGTCAGTGACCCCAGTTTGAAAGCTGGAAAGAATCAGAAGAAAAAGTAAAAAAACAATAAAAAGGAATTGAAAAGTTGCTTAGAATTGGTCACTCTATAACATACTAAAAGTAAACTTAAAGGTGAACCACCCCTTTAACTTACTGACATAGGGAAAGATCAGGCAAACAAGGGCAATTCTACAATATCTATATAACCAGCTTATTTCCCATTATAGAACTGTTGTGCTTTTATTAGACACATACAGCAGCACTGTGTATTCACTGAAGTATCCTTCACAAGTAGGAATGCACAGAATCCAGTGTTCGGCCGAATCCGAAAACCTTAAAACCATGTGACTTTTTGTCACAAAGCATGGAACTTAAAAATAATTTCCCCTCCCTTGTTTACATATGCAAATTAGGGGTTGGATTCGGCTGACTCTTTCACAAAGGATTCTGGGGTTCAGCCGCATCCAAAATAGTGGATTCGGTGCATCCCTATAAGATTGTTTTGCTTATGGACAGGGGATGTAAAGGCAAAAAAATTAAATCCAATTTTTACTTTCTCTAATGAAAAAGAAACCTATCTCCAATATACTTTAATTAAAAAATGTGTACCATTTTTATAAGAAACCTGACTGTATGCAGTGATATTCCCCCTTCGTTTTACTTGCTCATACTGCTGTGGATAGGAAACTTCAGACGGTCCCTAACTGCTCTGCAGGGAAACAATCATACTTTCAAACAGCGGGGGGAGCCCCCGCCTTACTTCCCAGAACTTGAGCAGCTTTGTTTGTTTCACAGCAGTTATCCAGCACTCGATATGCTAAAATAGTCTCTTGACTTTCTTGGGTGCACGCAACAAAGTATGTTCACCAGGAAGTGATAATGATACTTTGTTTTTAGCTTGAAAAAGGATCTGTTGTATCTGAAATGTTGCTATGCTACTGTTGGGGGAAAAAAGCGGTTTTAATACCAAATTGGAGTGCTGCAATTCGTGTATATATTGAATGCAGCTTTGTTTGTCTCCCTGTAAAGCAGTTGATGACCGTGTTGAGATTCGTATCCACAGACCCAGGGCAGTCTGTATATTCTGATTGTTAATCAGTCTTGCTGTATCGGCTTCTATGGCAGAAATTATTTGACTTTGTTATGATAATTTATGACGATCCCTAAGCTTAACCTCCCAACTGAAGCCCAGACCACACTGAGCATGTGCATGGTCTTGGTCTTGTAAATCTGTTTAATAAAGTTACAAGATGGTGACCCCCTGTGGCCAACTTTGAAAACATAAATCATTTTTTTGATTAGGCTTGTGGTGCAGTAAGTTCATGTTTATGTTTAGTGTACAAAATACAGCATCTCTAGCCTTATTCTATTTTAGACTTTACTTCCCCTTTTAAGACTTTTAAAGAAGATGGTAGGAATCAGTAAATGCTATTGAGCTGGGCAGGGATATGGGAAATGAATATTATATAGTGAATAAAGTACCCCCTATTGTAAAATATAAGGATATTATAAGTTACCGAGGAGTTTCATGACCATACAAAAGTATGAGGCTGAAGGCCGAATATTTTACAACTGGGGGTACTTTATTTATTATAATACACAAATTTCCCCCTGTGGCCTACTTTATTAGGCTTCTGGTGAAGTAATTACATGTTTATGTTTAGTATAAACATAAACACCTTTTCTGTTCATCTGTCATTGGCTTATACTGAGCTTTGTCGTGCCTGTAACTGTCTGAGTTTAACAGGCTACCCCTCCTCATGTCTGTGATCCAGATCTCTGCATATAATGTCTATTAGTTCATACAAATCTGTATGTGTGTATTGATACAGACAAGTGATTTATGTCTCTTACAGATCCCAAGGGAACCTGCTGTGAGAAGCGATGGCATCCCTGGTAAGTGTCTCCTATTATTGTACAAGTACCTGTTTCAGTTCAGGGGCCGACACTCTTTCCTTCTCCACTCTTTCCATTTACTCTAATAATCTGGCAACTCGTCTTTTTCAGCATATACATTAAAGTAGCTGTTCACCTTTGAGTTAACTTTTAGGGGCAGATTTACTAAGCTCGAGTAATGGAAAAAAATTCTAATTTCAAAGTATCTTTTTGGGTACTTCGACCATCGAATTGATCGAATAGAATGATTCGAAGTAAAAATCGTTAAACTATTTGACCATTCGATAATCGAAGTACTGTCTCTTTAAAAAATGCTTCGACTTCATAGTCATACATAGTTACATAGTTACATAGTTAAATTGGGTTGAAAAAAGACAAAGTCCATCAAGTTCAACCCCTCCAAATGAAAACCCATCATCCATACACACACCCCTCCCTACTTTTAATTAAAATTCTTTATATCCATACCTATACTAACTATAGAGTTTAGTATCACAATAGCCTTGGATATTATGTCTGTCCAAAAAATCATCCAAGCCATTCTTAAAGGCATTAACTGAATCAGCCATCACAACATCACCCGGCAGTGCATTCCACAACCTCACTGTCCTGACTGTGAAGAACCCCCTACGTTGCTTCAAATGAAAGTTCTTTTCTTCTAGTCTGAAGGGGAAGCCTCTGGTACGTGATCCACTTTATGGGTAAAAAGGTCCCCTGCCATTTGTCTATAATGTCCTCTAATGTACTTGTAAAGTCTAATCATGTCCCCTCGCAAGCGCCTTTTTTCCAGAGAAAACAACCCCAACCTTGACAGTCTCCCCTCATAATTTAAGTCTTCCCTCCCTCTAACCAGTTTAGTTGCACTTAGTCTCTGCACTCTCTCCAGCTCATTTATATCCCTCTTAAGGACTGGAGTCCAAAACTGAACTGCATACTCCAGATGAGGCCTCACCAGGGACCTATAAAGAGGCAGAATTATGTTTTCATCCCTTGAGTTAATGCCCTTTTTTATACAAGACAGAACTTTATTTGCTTTAGTAGCCACAGAATGACACTGCCCAGAATTAGACAACGTGTTATCTACAAAGACCCCTTTAAACGTCACCACTTTAAACCTCCAGAGGTGCAATGTTAGCCTATGGGGACATTTCCCAGCACTTTTCTAAGTTTTTTTTGATCAAATAAAAATCCTTCGATCGATCGCTTAAAATCGTCGAATCGTTCAATTGAACGATTGAAGCTTTTGCGCTAAAATACATCGAATTCAATATTCGAATTCAAAGGATTTTACTTTGAGGGTCGAATTCGAGGGCTTTTTCACCCTCGAAATTCGACCCTTGATAAATCTGCCCCATAGTATGATGTAGAGAGGGATATTCTGAGACAATTTCCAATTGGTTTTAGATTTCTATTATTTATGGTTTTTGAGTTATTTAGCTTTTTATTCAGCAGCAGTCTGGTTGCTAGGATTTGTGGTTGATATTCCCTCCCGCCCCTAATTTGCATATTCAAATTAGGGTTCGGCCTGGCAGAAGGATTCGGCCAAATCTGAATCCTGCTGAAAAGGCAGAATCTCCCTCCTAATGATGCATTTTGAAAAAGACAAGTTTTCCCATGACGGTATCCCTTTAATAACCTTTATTTCTTTAACACCCACTTGTCTCCCAGTCCGGTGCCAGTTTCTACAGCCCGACTCACGCAAGTAGCGCCACAAGCCTTGGCGTCTAAAATAACCAACATTTCCTCCATCTTTGGCCCCTGTTATTTTTATATCTTTCTATCAGTGATGGATTTCTGAATTCAATAATGGCAGTTCCTTCTCTTGTCTCTTTATTCATTTCAACTGTCATTTCCCCGTAGGGCACCAGCGGTCAGTCTGTTACAGAGTATGTTGTGCGTGTCCCCAGGTAAGTAACAAGCTTTGTATATGTGAGTGTCAGGCAAATAAAGCTTCAGTCTATTACTAGTGTATATGTGAGTGTCAGGCAAATAAAGCTTCAGTCTATTACTAGTGTATATGTGAGTGTCAGACAAATAAAGCTTCAGTCTATTACTAGTGTATATGTGAGTGTCAGGCAAATAAAGCTTCAGTCTATTACTAGTGTATATGTGAGTGTCAGGCAAATAAAGCTTCAGTCTATTACTAGTGTATATGTGAGTGTCAGACAAATAAAGCTACAGTCTATTTCTAGTGTATATGTGAGTGCACACTTGTATAGTGGTCTTGTCTTTCCCCAGCCTGGTAACTCAAATAGACAATCTTCAAATGCAAAATTAGAAACAAACGAAGCACCCGCAGTACTTGGTTTGTAATCAGCCTTTATTGGTGCAGTATCACAAAGTTTTGGGAACTTGTCCTCTTTCTCAAGTTCCTGAAACATGTTGAAGATTGAAATCCCGCAGTGGATGGTCTGTGTTTTGAAACGGCGAGTAAAGACTTTCCCTTGATTCCCTACTGCTATTTCTATATTAACTCAAATAGACAACTGTGTTCATATCTGTGTCTGAGGATTATAGTCTCAGCCTGTTCCCATGTTTCCTTCCCCTGTTTAATGTGTTTATCTCCATTCATAACTAATGCAGTTTTTTCTCCTCTCTGTCGATCAGGAACCCGAGTAAGAGATACAGTCTCATGGCATTTAATGCTGCTGACAAAGTGGATTTCTCCACGTGGAACCAGGTAAAGGATTCCAGCTCTATTTAAAGGCCCACTATACCCTGCCTGCATTGGTATGTGTGCCATCCTGATTACAGTGTAATACAGGTATGGGATCCGTTATCTGCAAACCCATTATCCAGAAAGCTTGGGGCCAACTCCCATAGACTCTATTTTATCCAAGTAATCCTTTTTCTATGTGATAATAAAACAGTCGCTTGTACTTGATCCCAACTAAGATATAATTAATCCTTATTGGAAGCAAAACCAGCCTATTGGGTTTATTTAATATTTATATGATTTTTTAGTAGACTTAAAGGAAAGGCTAAAATTAAGTAAGCTTTATCAGAAAGGTCTATATAAATTAGGGATGCACTGAATCCAGGATTCGGCCTTTTTCAGCAGGATTCAGATTCGGCCGAAACCTTCTGCCTGGCCAAACCGAATCCTAATTTGCATATGCAAATTAGGGTCGAGGAGGGAAGTCATGTGACTTTTTGTCACTAAGCAAAGAATTAAAAATTGTTATCCCCTTCCACCCCTAATTAGCATATGCAAATTTGGATTTGGTTCGTTATTCGGCTGTATCTTTCGCGAAGGATTCGGGGGTTCGGCCGAATCCAAAATAGTGGATCGGTGCATCCCTAATATAAATACACCAGAAAACCCTCAAAGTAATGCTGCTCTGAGTCCTCTGACAAAAAAACACCACATTTCTTTCCTTCTATTGTGTACTCATGGGCTTCTGTATCAGACTTCCTGTTTGTAGTTTAAACCTCCAGGGCTTGGGCTTGAGCATGCTCAGTTTGCTCCTCTCTCCCTCCCTGCTGTAATCTGAGCCCAGAGCTATAAGTGAGCAGGGAGAGACTCAGGCAGAAAGTGAGGTCACACCAAACTAATATGGCAGCTGCTATCCTAAACAAACAAAGATTCTAGAGCTGTTTACTCAGTTATGGTAAAGAATTCTGCAGAATAAATAGTCTTATAGCTTGCACTATTGTGGCTAATCTATTGGTAATATACTGCTTCGGTAGCTTTCCTTTAAGACATGAAGATCCAAATTACGGAAAGACTCCTTATCCGGAAACCTCCAGGTCCCGAGCATTCTGGATTACAGGTCCCATACCTACACTGACAAGCCAGAAATGCACACACACCTCTCCCTATCTTAGATGATGTAGCCCTGGAAGGCAGGAATCTCATTGGAGTCTCCTCTGTAAATCTAATTAATATATAATAATACTATAACTAATTTTAGGCTGTATATGGTAGACTAACGAATGTGACATTTTGACACCATGTTACAACTAAGACACAGATCAGAACTTTACATGGGCCAAACTGAAGAAATGTGTGACTGCATATGTGTGCATGACTGCAGCTTAAAGGGGTGGTTCACCTTTCCGTTAACATTTAGTATGTTATAGAATGGCCAATTCTAAGCAACTTTTCAATTGGTCTTCCTTATTTATTGTCTATAGTTTTTTTAATTATTTGTCTTCTGACTCTTTCCAGCTTTCAAATGGGGGCTCACTGACTCCATCTAAAACAAATGCTCTGCAAGGCTACAAATGTATTGTTAAAGCTACTTTTTATTACTCCTCTTTCTACTCAGGCCTCTCCTATTCATATTCCAGTTTCTTATTCAAATCAGTGCAGGGTTGCTAGGGTAATTTGGACCCTAGCAACCAGATTGCAGAAATTGCAGGCTGGAGAGCTTCTGAATAAAAAGCTAAATAACTCAAAAACCACAAATGAAAACCAATTGCAAATTGTCTCCGAATTTCAATCTCCACATCATACTAAAAGTGAATTTAAAGGTGAACAAGACCTTTAAATGTGATGGGTTACTGTCATTTATTCAGGCTCGCATGGAACGCGACCTGAGTGCCAAAAAGATGTATCAGGAAGAGGAGATGCCGGAATCTGGGGCTGGCAGTGAGTATAACCGCAAACAGAGGGAGGAATCCAGGAGGAAGAAATATGGGATCATTTTAAGAGAGTTCAAAGTAGACGACCAGCCCTGGATTCTGAGGGTGAATGGCAAGGCAGGACGCAAGTAAGTGAGCAATGAAAAGTGTAGACTTAGGGGCAGATTTATCAATGTACGTTTAGAGCTTAAAGGGATACTGTCATGGGAAAAAAAATGTTTTCAAAATGAACCAGTTAATAGTGCTGCTCCAACAAAATTCTGCACTGAAATCCATTTCTCAAAAGAGCAAACAGATTTTTTTATATTCAATTTTGAAATCTGACATGGGGCTAGACATATTGTCAATTTCCCAGCTGCCCCTGGTCATGTGACTTGTGCCTGCACTTTAGGAGAGAAATGCTTTCTGGTAGGCTGCTGTTTTTCCTTCTCAATGTAACTGAATGTGTCTCAGTGGGACATGGGTTTTTACTATTGAGTGTTGTTCTTAGATCTACCAGGCAGCTGTTATCTTGTGTTAGGGAGCTGCTATCTGGTTACCTTCCCATTGTTCTTTTGTTTGGCTGCTGGGGGGAGGGGGGTGATATCACTCCAACTTGCAGTACAGCAGTAAAGAGTGATTGGAGTTTATCAGAGCACAAGTCATATGACTTGGGGCAGCTGGGAAATTGACAATATGTCTAGCCCCATGTCAGATCTCAAAATTGAATATAAAAAAATCATTTGAGAAATGGATTTCAGTGCAGAATTCTGCTGGACAGTATCCCTTTAATAAATAAAAACTCACCCAAATGGCGAGTTCTAACTTTCACCCATTGATGATCAATACAATTCTAAAAATCCCATAGGAATGGATAGAACGTGGGTGAGTTTTTATCGATTAAAGGAACAGTAACACCAAAAAATTAAAAGGGTTTAAAGCAATTATAATACAATGTAGTGTTGCCCTGCACTGGTACAACTGCTGTGTTTGCTTCAGAAACTCTACTATAGTTTATATAAACAAGCTGCTGTGTAGCAATAGGGCAGCCATTCAAGCACAGGATACACACTAGATAACAGATAAGTACTACTATAGTTTATATAAACAAGCTGCTGTGTAGCCATGGGGGCAGCCATTCAAGCACAGGATACACAGTAGATAACAGATAAGTACTACTATAGTTTATATAAACAAGCTGCTGTGTAGCCATGGGGCAGCCATTCAAGCCCAGGATACACAGTAGATAACATAAGTACTACTATAGTTTATATAAACAAGCTGCTGTGTAGCCATGGGGGCAGCCATTCAAGCACAGGATACACAATAGATAACAGATAAGTACTACTATAGTTTATATAAAGCTGCTGTGTAGCTATGGGGACAGCCATTCAAGCACAGGATACACAGTAGATAACAGATAAGTACTACTATAGTTTATATAAACAAGCTTCTGTGTAGCCATGGGGGCAGCCATTCAAGCACAGGATACACAGTAGATAACAGATAAGTACTACTATAGTTTATATAAACAAGCTGCTGTGTAGCCATGGGGCAGCCATTCAAGCACAGGATACACAGTAGATAACAGATAAGTACTACTATAGTTTATATAAACAAGCTGCTGTGTAGCCATGGGGCAGCCATTCAAGCACAGGATACACAGTAGATAACAGATAAGTACTACTATAGTTTATACGGACAAGCTGCTGTGTAGTCATGAGGGCAGCCATTCAAGCACAGGATACACAGTAGATAACAGATAAGTACTACTATAGTTTATATAAACAAGCTGCTGTGTAGCCATGGGGGCAGCCATTCAAGCACAGGATACACAGTAGATAACATATAAGTACTACTATAGTTTATATAAACAAGCTGCTGTGTAGCCATGGGGACAGCAATTCAAAGGAGAAAATGTTCTGTATTATACAATGGCATTCTTCAGAACTTATCTGTCCCCATGGTTACACAGCAGCTTGTTTATATAAACTATAGTAGTACTTATCTGTTATCGACTGTGTATCCTGTGCTTGAATGGCTGCCCCCATGACTACACAGCAGCTTGTTTATATAAACTATAGTAGTACTTATCTGTTATCTACTGTGTATCCTGTGCTTGAATGGCTGCCCCATTGCTACACAGCAGCTTGTTTATATAAACTATAGTAGTACTTATCTGTTATCTACTGTGTATCCTGTGCTTGAATGGCTGCCCCATGGCTACACAGCAGCTTGTTTATATAAACTATAGTAGTACTTATCTGTTATCTACTGTGTATCCTGTGCTTGAATGGCTGCCCCCATGGCTACACAACAGCTTGTTTATATAAATTATAGTAGTCTTTCTGAAGCAAACACACTAGATTTAACATTGCAGGGCAACATTATATCATCATTCATTTTAAACTCTTTCATTTTTTTGGTGTTACTGTTCCTTTAAGCGCTAAACTCACATTTTGATAAATCTGCCCCTTAGACTTAAGTCACTGCATGAGGGGCTAGTAAGCCCTCTCCCCCTACCACTGGGGGTGAAGCTTTTGCACAAGATCATTTATTTATATTTTTCTACTACTGGGGGTGAAGCTTTTGCACAATATCCGTTATTTCTCTGTCCCTGCAGGTATAAAGGCGTGAAGAAGGGTGGAGTGACGGAAAATGCCTCTTACTTCATCTTCACACAGTGCGCAGATGGAGCATTTGAAGCATTTCCAGTCTCCAACTGGTATAATTTCACTCCAGTTGCCAAACATCGCACGCTGACAGCTGAGGAGGCCGAGCAGGAGTGGGAAAGGTAACCGAGGGGAGCAATTAAGGCAGAGGGTGAATATATCCAGTCTGGCTCCACCCACACTGTATAAACTTATTCGGGTATTTGAGCATTCACATCCGCTTTGCATTGGTTCCTGCATAAAATGTGATTGTGAGGCCCACAGTTCAGCTTAATTTATCATTTGTCTTTCAACAGACGCAACAAAGTACTCAATCACTTCACCATTATGCAGCAGCGTCGCCTGAAGGACCAGGTGGGAGATGAAGATGATGACGAGGAAGGTGGAGGCAAATTGGAAAAAGGAGGAAAAGGCAAGAAAAAGAAGAAAAAAAATGACCTTAAAATCCACGATCTAGAGGATGACCTTGAATTGAGCTCCACTGAAAGCGAGAACAGTGATGAGGAGGGTAAGTTATTGTGGAGCAACAAAGGGGTAAGGAGAGAGTGGGGATGAATTAGGGAGTGAGGGAGAAGAGCAATTGTATATCAGTAACATAATTTCATCCAATCTGTTCCACTTCAGGACTTTAAAGGAGAACTAAAGCCTAACTAAAGAAGTAGCTAGAAATGTTCTACATGATGTTTTGTTTCTGTACCAGCCCAAGGCAACCACAGCCCTTTAGCAGTAAAGATCTGTGTCTCCAAAGATGCCCCAGTAGCTCCCCATCTTCTTTTCTGCTGATTCACTGCACATGCTCTGTGCTGCTGTCACTTACTGAGCTTAGGGACCCACTCACAATATACAGTACACATAGAATAGAAATGTCACAATATAAGTCTGATTAGTAATTAATACAGATAATTACTACATGGCAGCACAGAAACCAGTGCAATTAGCATCAGAATTTAATAATCAGCAAACCTGTAGCATCAGCTTATATTACAGCCAGGGAAGCTCATTTTCTGCTGGATAATTAGTGACGAGCCCTAAGCTTAGCTTCTCAACAGCCAATCAGAGCCCACTGAGCATGTGAGTGTCACAGACACTTTCCAAGATGGTGACCCCCTGTGACAAGTTTGAAGTCCTGGATCATTGCTGCTATTGACAAGCTGAAACTTTAGCCTCGTGCAATAAGTTCACTATATAAAATATGCCATTTTTAGCGTTTAGTTCTCCTTTAAAGCTATTAAACCAGATATGAAGTAAAGTGAGCACTGTGCAGTTTCACTCTTTACAGCAGTGTCTGACCTGTTAGCAGTTTAAAGGGATTGTTCACCTTCCAACACTTTTTCCAGTTCAGTTGGTTTCAGACAGTTCATCAGAAATAAAGACTTTTTACAATTACTTTGTTTTTCTAACATTGAAGTGTAAAGTTTAATTTTTTACCTTCTAAAGCAGGCTTTCGAAGGGGGGGGGTCGCCGACCCTGTAAACTTGTTTAAATTGATACATTTAGTTGATACATTTCTTATGTTTGTCCCTGCTGAGCAGAATCTCTGGGTTTCATTACAGGCAGCTGTTAGACTTGATACAATAGTTGCTAATACTCCAGAGATGCTGCTGAGAAATGGACCAACTAATTGTTGCAAAATTGTAACAGTTTAGAGTCTGCACCTGAATTACTGAGCTGTCAGACTCATACAAACAGTCACATGCACACCCGAGTCCTATAGAATGCCTACCCCCAGTACTTGGACCCTAGGAAGTCGGCACTTCCTCAACACATCCAGGAACAAAAGAAACAGGTACGGGCACACAGGGCGAATTCAAGTAGGGGACTGGCCCCTTGCGTGTTTATTTGTCAACACAACGTTTCGGGGGCAGTTCCCCCTTCGTCAGGTGATACAACCACAGAAGTGTATTAGGTTTAAGTTTTGGGGTATTTAAACCTAATACACTTCTGTGGTTGTATCAACAGACCCAAAACACCAGAGACAGGGAGATTCAACTTTAAACTTAAATTTTGGAAAAACTGTAAAAAATGGAAAGCAATTGAAGAAAATCTTTATTTCTGGGGAACAATATGAAAAGAATTGAACTGTGAAAAAAGTGTTTGGAAGGTGAACAACCCCTTTAAAGGAGAATTCAACCCTAAAATTAAAAAAAAACCCTACCCCCTAGAGATGTGCGGGTCTAGAATTTCTCGACCCGGCCCTAACCCGCCCCCTCCCGAACCGCACCCGGTCCAGGTCCGCTCCTGCGCTCTTTTTATAGACACGTGCCCGCTGTGACATCACAAAAGGGGTGGAGGCAGGTGGAAGTCTATAAATTCCGCAGCCGGATTTTATGCAGGAGTTGGCCTGACCCGCATGTCCCACGGGTTTCGGGTCGGCCTATACATCACTACTACCCCCTACCCTACATAGACCCCCCTCCCTCCTCCCCCCAGCCTAAGTGTTACCCTGGTCAAATGCCCCTAACGTTTTACTTACTCCTCGGTGCAAATTCAGGCATCAGAGTTCATGGGCGCCATCTTCAGTCGCTTCAGTAATCTTTGTAATGAGACCGGCGCTTCGGCAAGTTTCAGAGCATGCGCAATTGTCGTGAAACAGAAAATTGCTCCAACTGCACATGCGCAGGGCCAATCTCATTCCGAAGATTTACTAAGAGAAGAAGATGGTGCAGGTGAAGCCCTAAGCCTGAATCTGCACCAAGGGTAAGTAAAACGTTAGGGGCATTTGCCAGGGGTAACACTTAGGCTGGGGGACAGAAGGGAGGGGGTCGCTGACACTCTCTGTGAGACAAACAGTCTTGCTGTGTGATATCATCTCATGAGTACACGCAGATTTGAGTGCTTATTAAGCCATGGTAGTATAAATGCTGATCTCCTTACAAGGACTCTCAAGAAAGGAGAGTGTTGAAATAGTAGGGGAGGGGGTGCAATGCACAAGATGGCTTTCATTATGGTTCCTCTGTCACCAGGAGAGAGTCGCAAAAAACCCCAAAAGAAAGTTCCGGCCAAGGGGGGGAAGAAGAAGAAGCGGAAGTCTGACGACGAGGCTCTGGAGGACAGTGACGATGGGGACTTTGAGGGACAGGAAGTAGATTACATGTCCGACGAGAGCAGGTAAGGTGAAATTATAGTAAGCGGTGGGTGGAGTTTAATGTGCAGCCTTAAAGGAACAGTTACATCAAAACATGAATCCAATGATTCGGTTTCAGGATTCTGCCTTTTTCGTGCGAATCCTTGTGCTTGGCCGAACCAAATTTGCATATGTAAATTAGGGACAGGTAGGGAAATCACATGACTTTTCATCACAAAATAATTTTTTACACTTTTTTTCCCTGTCCCTAATTTGCATAGGCAAATTTTGATTCGGTTCGGAATTCGGCCAAATCTTTCACCAAGGATTCAGGGATTCGGCTGTTTATAACCAGCTCCTTAGCCATGGCCCATAAATAGTAAAGGACTAGAGGCTGAGTTATGTGATATGTTATATAGTATGGATATGTTTTGTCCTTTCCTTATAGCTCTGATGAAGAGTTGCCAGGGAAGATCAAACCTGCCAAAGAGGAGGAAGGCCCTAAAGGTATTGTTTTTATATATATATATATATATATATATATATATATATATATATATATATATATATATAATATATATAATTCATTGTGTAACATAATATATCTTACATGAGCTCAGTTCATCGGGAATTTTATCCTGGGAACACCACAATCACTTTTCTTGCATCAACACATGCCACATAGAATTTGCTTTATTTTTATGGTATTTGGAAACCTATTATACATACCGTATGTTTGCTGCTGTAAAGCAATAAACAACATCATTTCTGCTATAGGGAACTTTTTAGTGCATGCCGGGCAGAAGTGTGATGATTGTGATAATTTAACCCTCTCCTCATTCCTATAAATCACTCCTTCGTGCTGCTTCCTTGTGCTTATGTGTTTGATTGTTAGATTAGCCTAATGAGAGGGAGGCTTTATTATGGGGGAATGAACTGGCCGTGTGTTGTTTGTTCTTTCCTAAGGATTAGATGAGCAGAGTGAGAGCAGTGAGGAGAGCGAGGAGGAAAAGGCTGAGGAAGAAGAAGGAGAAGAAGAGAAGAAGGCCCCCACCCCGCAAGATAATAAGAAAAAGAAGAAAGGTGAGTCACTTGATCTCCATAAAGGGGTGGTTCACCTTTAAGATAACTTTAAGTATGATTTAGAGACTGATATTCTGAGACAATTTGCCATTGGTTTTCATTTTAATTTGTGTGGTTTTTGAGTTATTTAGCTTTTTTATTCAGCAGCTCTTCAATTTGCATCTGAAGCAATCTGGTAACTAGGGTCCAAATTACCCTAGCAACCATGAATAAGAGACTGGAATAGAAGGATCAGTAATAAGAAGTAACAATAACAATACATTTGTAGCCTTACAGAATAAAAAGCCATAAAACTATAAAAAATAATGAAAACCAATTGAAAAGTTTCTTAGAATTGGCCGTTCTATAACATAACAGTTACCTTAAAGGTGAACCACCCCTTTAAGGGGATAATGCAATAAAAATGAGGTTTAAAGATTATATTTTCACTTTTGATCCCTAATCAGCTTCCTTTCCCCTTCAGTAATCCATCACCCCCTTATAAAAAGTTCCCCTTTCCCATCTCTATGAAGTGATTTGTGCAGGCCTAGCTCCTGTGCCAACAAAGCATTCCTGTACATATTTTTAGGGATGCACCGAATCCAGGATTTGGTTCGGGATTCGGCCTTTTTCAGCAGGATTCGGCCGAATCCTTCTGCCCGGCCGAACCAAATCCTAATTTGCATATGCAAATTAGGGGCAGGGAGGGAAATTGCGTGACTTTTTGTCAGAAAACAAGGAAGTAAAAAATGTTTTCCCCTTCCCACCCCTAATTTGCATATGCAAATTAGGGTTCGGGGGTTCGGCCGAATCCTTCGTGAAGGGTTCGGGGGTTCGGCCGAATCCTTCGTGAAGGATTCGCGGGTTCGGCCGAATCCAAAAAAGTGGATTCGGTGCATCCCTAATTTATTTTAGGGCTTAAAGGGATACTGTCGTGGAAAAACATGTTTTTTACAAAATGTATCAGTTAATAGTGCTACTACAGCAGAATCCTGCATTGAAATCCGTTTTTCAAAACAAGAAATGGATTTTTTTATATCTAGTTTTAAAATTTGCTATGGGGCTAGACATTTTGACATTTCCCAGCTGCCCTCAGGTCATGTGACTTGTGCTTTGATAAACTTCAGTCACACTTTACTGCTGCACTGCAAGTTGGAGTGATGTCATTACCCCTCCCTCCTACAAGCTGCTGTAATGTAAATAGAGCCTTGTCTGCTGAGCCTGTCAATTAAACAATAGGCAGGAATCAAGATAAGCTCCCACTGACACCACTTCAGAAGGACTGAAATAAGATCACTGCCCCCACTTACGTTTAAAAAAAAAAAAAAAATATATATATATATATATATATATATATATATATATATATATATATATATACACACTTCATTTTGGACACTAGAAAAAATATTTTATATAGATAGTTTATTATACAAAAATGAATGGCAGAAACACAGGAGTACACTCCCAGGACTGATGACAGGGAATAGAAAAAAGGATAAAATAAGGACATACTTGAGACAGTAAGTAGTTAATGTAAAAAGAAGTATTGCAGGCAGGAAAGGAGCACAGTGTGTGTGAGGTGGATAAGCAGAGGGAACTCACAGCTCCTTTACCTCATCTAGTAACCAGTAAAACTAACTAGGAAGGCAACAAGGAGAGAAAGTTCCCCCCTCACCAAAGGAAAGCAGAGAACAAACTTACCGAAGGGGAGGAGCTTTGATAGTGTCTGTGGGAGGAGGGGCTGCTAGTGCAGCTGTAGAGCAGAACGTAGGAAAGTGAAAGTAATTGCTTCCCTGCAAACCATGTGACCTCTCTCCTCCAAACATCACACGCATGGGCAGAGAGGGGAGGGGGAGGGTACAGCTGGATTCTCATGTCGTGGTGCGACCTGGCTTTTCATTACAGAGTGGCTGCCTCCAAGCACACAGGTAATGCTGTGCCTGCTGTTAGAGCAGCACAGGATGAATGTGTAATGAGCAGAAATGGAAGCCCCCATGACAAAATACAAACTAAAATAACTTATGCATGGATTTGTGGATTAACATTTTATTTGCCAGACTGTTTATGGATGTGTGTTTTTTTTATAAAAATGCAAAAAAAAAATTTTTTTAAATGACAGATTCCCTTTAAGTTGATTTCGCCTCACAACAAGGTGCTGACCGTACCAATGTTTCCTTCCTTGACTAAAGCTGAACTGCTCACCCTTGGGGGCTTATCAATATCTGGGCTCAAGTATTGTCTTATCCTTACCAGTCACAATTCTTATTGGTAGTTTATTTGTTACAATCTGGTATGGACGTGTGAAGTGGATAAGTTCTGGTTCCATATATTATCCCACTCAGTGGAACCTATACCTGTATCTTTACTTTTTTCTTGTCCAGTTGCTAATTTTCACTGTTTTGTTAACCTTGCCCTATTCTGTCTTGTCTAGTTCAAACTATGTGACTGCCAGACCCCTGGACTATTTACAACCCACCCTAATTACTTGTATTATCTCTACAAGTTATCTCTGTCTATCTGTAACTTTCTCATTTATTGCCCATAAACCCCTTTTCACTGATCTAACAGTAAATATGATGTGCCTTTCCAGCCTTTCATTTGTATTTTGCCTGACGAAGGGGCCTGTCTGTTCCTAAAGCTTGCAATTGTTACTTATTCAGTTAGCCAATAAAAGGTATCACCAAACTTTACATCTTTCCAGGAAAGATCGTTTGTTTCAATACACACGCGTTGAGCTGAATCGTCAGATATACAGAGAGAAACAATAGAATTCTACCTGTAACTGATGATTCAGCAATAAAAATGGCCGATGTTCGGTTGCCTTCAAAGGCGCCTGATCAAATTTTTCCGGGCAGCCCAATCAACGAGCCGACCAACATCCAAGTCTTCTGCCAATATTTGTCGGCTTGTCTCCCACCATACGCACATCGCTTATCATACGAAAATTAGTTTCTACGATATTATCTTAAAGCAGATGACTGCAACAAGAATCCCCTCTAGTGACCGTGACTTCATACACCATACATAGAGATCATTGCAGTGGAACCCCCTACCCTCTGGCTTTTCTCCTAGGGCCAAGCTTCGCTCCGCTGTCTCACCATGGAAACAAATGCTGATAAGTGCACCCAGGAACTGATGTACACAAAAACTGTCTCTACTGAGGGAGATTGGATTGGGGCTACACTTACTAATAAAGGTGGCCATACACGGGCAGATAAAGCTGCCGATATCAGTCGTTTGGACCGATTTGACAGCTTATCTGCCCGTGTATGGGGGCTTCCGACGGGTCATCCCGATCGATATCTGGCCACGATATCGATCGGGAAGGTTGGATTTTTACCCGACCGACCCGTCGGAGCCGCTTGGCGCATCGTAATTCAATCGTTCGGCCATACGGTCGAACGCTCGAATTACCCCCGATATAGCCACGCAGTTTAGTGGCATATCGGGGAAAGATCCGCTCGTTTGGCGATGTCGCCAAACGAGCGGATCTTTAAGTCTATGGCCACCTTAAGGCTAATACAAATGGGTAGAGGTTCATCCAAAGCCTCTGTTCCACTTGTCTTCCATCTAGCCAGACAAAGCTGCTCTTTCCCCCCATAATTATTGCACTTCCTCTGCTCTTTTCCCTGCCAAGTGTCCATAGCAGATTATGTAAGAGAAGTAATTGCATCAGTTTCCAAATTCCAATCCATCCTGATTGATATTTAATCTAAGGCAGGTCTGTTCCATAAGGTGCAGTTGCCAGACATCTCCCGTGCTCACAATTTCCATCCTCCCCGCTCCACCCCGGTCCATAAAATATCCTCCTATAACATCTGGCGTGTTTTCTTTCTGCTTTCTGAACATGCTCTGACCCATTCCATTCTAATGAAAGCCGGACGCATCCATTCACTCAGGGAATTTCTGGTGTGGAACAGGCCAAATTCATTCCTCACCTGCACTTCTCTCTCTGGGCCCTGCTCTAATCTGGCTGCTCTTCTCCACATTGCGCTCAATAGCATGTCTACACATTACGTCTTGCTTCTTTACATTAAAATGGGCCAAGGGTTTCATTATGTAGAACCTACACAGACTTGGTCTCCTTTCACCTGATAACGGCTAAATTAGGGTGCCCTTCCCCCCGTGGGTTTTTGTGGGGCCTGCTCCCGCAGTCTTATCTGCAGTAAATTGTTAAAGAAGCATCTCCCACATATGGACCCCTTGCTTTAATATGATATGTAGAAAGGGTTTTGCAACATAATAATTTAAGAAGTAAATACAGTTAGGTCCATAAATCTTTGGACAGAGACAACTATTTATTAATTTTGGTTCTGTACATGACCACAATGAATTTTAAATGAAACCACTCAGATGCAGTTGAACTGTAGACTTTCAGCTTTAATTCAGTGGGTTGAACAAAAAGATTGCAGAAAAAATGTGAGGAACTAAAGCCTTTTTTTAACACAATCACTTCATTTCAGGGGCTCAAAAGTAATTGGACAATTGACTCAAAGGCTATTTCATGGGCAGGTGGGGGCAATTCCTTCGTTATATCGTTATCAATGAAGCGGATAAAAGCCCTGGAGTAGATTTGAGGGGGGGGGGTGATTGTATGTGGAAGATTTTGCTGTGAACAGACAAAGGAGCTCTGGAAAAACATTATTTGGACAGATGAAACCAAGATGAACCTCTATCAGAACGATGGCAAGAAAAAAGTATGGAGAAGGTGTGGAAGAGCTGATGATCCAAAGCATAGCACATGATGTATAAAACATTTGGGAGGCAGTGTGATGGTTGGGCTGCATGGCTGCCAGTGGCACTGGGACACTAGTGTTTATCCATCATGTGACACAGGACAGAAGCACAAAAATGAATTGTGAGCTCTTCAGAGACACTGTCTGCTCAAATCCAGCTAAATGCAGTCACATTGATTGGGAAGCGTTTCATAATAACCCAAAACATAGAGCCAAAGCAACCCAGGAGTTTATTAAAGCAAAGAAGTGGAATATCATCGAATGGCCAAGTCAGTCACCTGATCTGAACCCAATTGAGCTGCATTTCACTTGTTGAAGACTAAACTTGGGACAGAAAGTCCCACAAACAAACAGCAAGTGAAAGAAGCGGCTGCAGTAAAGGCAGAGCATTAAACAGGAGCAAACCCAGAATCTGGTGATGTCCATGAGTTCAACACTTCAGCCTGTCATTGCCAGCAAAGGCTTTTCAACCAAGTATTAGAAATAAACATTTTATTTTCAGTTTTTTAAATTGTCCACTTACTTTTGAGCCCCTGAAATGAAGTGATTGTGTTTAAAAAAAAAAAGGCTTTATTTCCTCTTTTTTTTCAATTTGATGCTGAATGTTGTAGCTTAGACACATGTATGAACTTCCAGTCTTCTTATTTCATAATCCCCTTTATTTATTCTGCTGCTTGACTTTCTTCCAAGGAGACAGCAGTGATGAATCGGAGACATCTGAGGACAGCGATATTGATGGAGCTTCATCGTCCCTCTTTATGCAGGTAAGTTGGTGCTGGTTTGTGTCTCTAATATGTCATTGCTCACACATGGGAGTCTTCTTGGGCAGCAGCAGAAGCCTTATTTTGTTTAATATTTTTTCTTTATATTAGGCCGATGAATTGTGCTTTGTACAGTGGAATACATATGGTGTTATAGAATCTCTCTGTACAGGCTAAGCACAAACTTAGGGGGCTGTTCCTGCTGAATCATGCTAAGTCGGGGAATACCTATTATATAACTTAGGTGGATGTTATTGCTAAACCTGAAGCAGGGCTTCCTGCTAATGCTGTGCCTTAATGGTTGCATTTTCAGCCGGCCACCTATGGCTCTATAGCCGTTTCATCCGCAACAAACACTCTCTTGTTTTCATTCGTTTCAGAAAAAGAAGACCCCGCCCAAGAAGGATAAGAAAGGGGGCTCCAACAGCAGCTCTAGAGGGAACAGCAGACCAGGAACCCCATCTCCAGACACAGGAAACACATCCAGCACCCTGAGAGCTGCAGCAAGTAAACTAGAACAAAGTCAGTGTAGCACATGGTTTTTCTTGTGTTCATTTTGTAGGGCCTGTACAACTTTATATTCTGTGAGGACACAATTCCTTTCCCTTTGGGGGTGGCAAATGGATTCCTGTTCTCTGTGGGAGGGGCTGGTACACATCCGTCCCCTCTGAAAGGAGCTACATGCATCAGTTCTCTCTGGACAGAGTTGGTGCATAAAGATTTCCTCTGGGCAGGTCTTCACCCATTGCCTCTAAAAAGGATGTCTGTGCTGCTTTAGTTGCATAATTTGCCTCTGCTCTGCTGTAGCCGCATCCTTTGCCTCTGTGTTGCTATAGCTGAATCCCTTGCCTCTGCTGTAGCCGCATCCTTTGCCTCTGCTTTAGCCGCATCTTTTGCCTCTGTGCTGCTATAGCCGCATCCTTTGCCTCTGCTTTAGCCGCATCCTTTGCCTCTGCTTTAGCTGCATCCTTTGCCTCTGCTGTAGCCGCATCCTTTGCCTCTGCTGTAGCCGCATCCTTTGCCTCTGCTGTAGCCGCATCCTTTGCCTCTGCTGTAGCCGCATCCTTTGCCTCTGCTTTAGCCGCATCCTTTGCCTCTGCTTTAGCCGCATCTTTTGCCTCTGTGTTGCTATAGCCGCATCCCTTGCCTCTGTGCTGCTGTAGCCGCATCCTTTGCCTCTGCTTTAGCCGCATCCTTTGCCTCTGCTTTAGCCGCATCTTTTGCCTCTGTGTTGCTATAGCCGCATCCTTTGCCTCTGTGCTGCTGTAGCCGCATCCTTTGCCTCTGCTTTAGCCGCATCTTTTGCCTCTGTGTTGCTATAGCCGCATCCTTTGCCTCTGTGCTGCTGTAGCCGCATCCTTTGCCTCTGCTTTAGCCGCATCCTTTGCCTCTGCTTTAGCCGCATCCTTTGCCTCTGCTCTGCAATAGCCGCTTCCTTTGCCTCTGGGGCAGGCCTCTCCTACATTCTTTGACTCTGGGGTGGGATTGATGCTTTGTCTCCATCATCAGCACTCGTGATTATTTCTTCTGTCTCCTCTTTTGCTCCATATATTGTCCCTCCCGCTTCTCAGGCAAACGAGGAACAGTCTCAAACACTCCTGCGGCGAAACGTCTCAAGATGGAAGCTGGGCCGCAGAACACTTCTGGCAAATCCACCCCTCAGCCACAGTCTGGGAAGTCTACCCCCAGCAGCGGGTAAGGCTCAGTGGATATCTAGGCAATGCACTTCAGCTTTATAACCGTGTGACTAATGCAACTTTGTCGCTTGTGCAGGGACATTCAGTTGACGGAGGAAGCTGTTCGCCGGTACTTGACCCGCAAGCCCATGACAACTAAAGACCTTCTGAAGAAATTCCAAACCAAAAAGACAGGTCTGAGCAGTGAGCAGACAGTGAATGTGCTGGCCCAGATCCTAAAGAGACTGAACCCAGACCGGAAGATTGTGCACGACAAGATGCACTTTTACCTTAAGGAGTGACCTGCTTGTGCATCATACACTGCAGGCACCTGTATATTTGTATAGAGTATGTACACACAGCCCCTACAGAGAACTGCGCAGCACATTGTGTGCAACTGTCAGTGCATGAGTGTGGGGCTGTGACAGTTGGGTGCAGCTGGCAGTTGTGGACATTAGTGAATGGGTTTTCTAATGGGTTTAGGACCAAGAGCCACATGTTAAAAGTAAAAATAAAGTTGTTTTTTTTTTTTTTAAGTATGTTCTGTGTTTGGACTTAATTATAGATTAGGGATGCACCGAATTCAGAATTCGGTTCAGGATTCTGCCTTTTTCAACAGGATTCGGATTCGGCCCAATCCTTCTGCCCAGCCGAACTGAATCGGAATATTAGTTTGCATATGCAAATTAGGGGCGGAGAGGGAAATCACGTGACTTTTTAATCACAAAACAAGGAAGTAAAAAATGGTTTCCCCCTCCCACACCTAATTTGCAAATTATGTTTCGGCTTGGCCAGGTAGAATGATTCGGGCCAGAATATCATAAATCTCGAAAATCTAATTAGAATTTATTTAAAAACTCGAATCGAATTTGAACAACTCCCTAGTTGTATTTGACAATTTTGACCATAAAAAAACTAGAAAATCTTTATCAATTTGACCCTTGATAAATCTGTCCCTGATTCTTATTGCTTCTTTTTATTACTCATCTTATTATTCAAACCTCTCCTATTCATATTCCAGTCTCTCATTCAAATAAGTGCATGGTTGCTAGGGTAATTTGGACCTTAGTAACCAGATGGCTTAAATTGCAAACTGGAGAGCTGCTGACTTTTTATCACAAAACAAGAAAGTAAAAAGTTTTCCCCTTCCCACCCCTAATTTGCATATGCAAATTAGGATTCAGTTCGGTTTTTGGCCGAATCTTTTGCGAAGGATTTGGAGGTTCGGCCGAATCCAAAATAGTGGATTTAGTGCATCCCTATTATAGATTATGAATACACTGGCACTGCTACACTCCCTCTACGATTAAATTAAAGTGCTACTCTCTCATCATATCGCGTCTAGACTACTGTAACTCTCTTTTAATTGGCCTCCCCCTCCAGAGACTGTCACCTCTCCAGTCCATAATGAACACTGCTGCGAGGCTCATACACCTCAGCAACCGCTCCTCCTCTGCCTCGCCATTCTGTCAATCCCTGCACTGGCTTCCGTTACCTTTCAGAATCAAATTCAAATTAATGACACTGACTTTCAAAGCACTTCATAACTCTGCCCCACCCTACATCTCTGAACTCATCTCTATATACTCACCCAACCACTTACTACTCCTCTACTGACCTGCTACTCAACTCTTCTCTCATTACCTCCTCACATGCTCCCATTCAAGACTTTGCAAGGGCTGCACCCCTCCTCTGGAACGCTCTCCCACAGTCTGTCCGACTTTCTCCCAACCTTTCTGCTTTCAAGAAATCTCTGAAAACACACTTGTTTCGAGAAGCCTCCCCTCACTCTGCTTAACTACCAAACGCAACACCACATACAGTACCACATTTCTCCCCCACTTAATTCGATCTTGCCCACTCCCACACCTTGTGTATTACTCCGTTCCCTTTAGAGTGTAAGCTCTTTTGCATAGGGCCTTCCTCACCTTTTTGTACCTGTATTGATTGTGATGTTTGTTACTCCATATGTTCTATGTACGTAGTTCATGTGATTTAGTTGTATAATCACATTTACTTTTCAGTGCTATGCAATATGTTGGCGCTATATAAATACATGTTAATAATAATAATAATACCTAGAGGCACGTTTATCAAAGGTTGAATTTCGAATTCATGTGACTTTTTAAAAACTCCCATAAATTTGACTTTTAGTAATAAAATCAAAGTTTTTAAACTCGGATGAATTAAATCGTCACGAAAACTTGAATCAAATTCGATTGGGGAAAAAAAAAAAACCTCGAATGTCAGGAAGGCTGCAGACAACTCCATTGACTTAAACAGCAATTCGGCAGGTTTTAGGTGGCGAATAGTCGAATTCGAGTTCTTAAAGGCCAGAGTATGATAAATCTAATTTGGATTTTTTTTTTAAAAAAAAAATCGAATTTTAATAACCCCTTAGTCGAATTTGACAGTTTTGACCATAAAAAAAAGTATTAAAAATTAAAAATTGATTAAATCTGCCCCCTAAAGTTCAGTGCGATAAAAGTACTTTTCTGACCCGATATCATGGACATGAACAATGGAAGCCTAAAAATGCAGGCTGACCCTTTTGGGGAACATTATCAAGGTTAATTGCACACATTCTGGGTGTTCAGTAGCTTTTTTTTACGATGAACCAAAACTTTTGGATTTGTTTCCCATTCATTGCAATGGCAATCACCAGGAACCACGTGGTGGCCTTGTGGATTAGGCAATTGATGCTCAAAAAAGTGGTCCGCTAGTGCAACATGCAGGTCCAGGCAAGTTAAAGGCATATAAATACCTGCTGATAGCAACATACCTAGTGCGGTTTCCCCTCTGACAAGTGAATGCGTATGAATCAGAGATGGCATATAGTAGAGTCCTGCACGGAACCAATTTGTTAAACCCAACCCGCACTTGAACCCGCATACTTACCCGACCCGCAAGTACCTTATTCGCAACCCGATCCGCTGACCATCAAGAAACAGGAAGTGCTGTCATTGTAAACCGGAAGTGACATCATTAGAAGTAGGCGTGATCAGAAAAAAAGAGTAAACTTAGCTATTGAGAGGACCCGCTACCCCGGAGAACTGCCAAACCACGTCTATACCTGCTTCCAAAACTTCTACGTGCAACCCGCAGGGAACCGCAGGTTTTTACCTGACCCGCTGCAGGACTGTAGCATATAGCTTGACTCAGCTGTCGCATTTCCCATGTATTTAACAGCACTATTAAAGGGATGGTTAAGTTAACTTTTAGTATGCTATAGAATAATCTATTCTGAGCAACTTTTCAGTTGGTCTTCATTATTAATTTGTTATAGTTTTTTTTTAATAATTTGCTTTATTCTTCTGGATCTTTCCAGCTTTCAAATGGGGGTCACTGACCCCATCTTAAAAACAAATGTGCTGTAAAGCTGCTAATGTATTTATTGTTATTGCTACTTTTTATTACTCATTTTTCTATTCAGGCCTCTCCTATTCATATTCCAGTCTTTTATTTGAATCAAAGCATGGTTGCTAACATAGCAAATTGTAGATCTGCTGAATAAAAAGCTAAATAACTAAAAAAACTACAAATAATAAAAAATCAAAACCTATTGTCTCAGAATATCACCCTATACATGATACTAAAGGTAACATCAAAGGTGAACAACCCCTTTAAGTGGTCAGGCATAGACAGCTGAAGGAAAAGGCCACAGAGACGTTATTTTCCCGTTAACCCTCCTGCTATACCTTCCTACCATTTGTTTCTCTTGCCCACCCCCAATATGCTGTAAGGGGAAACTAAACATATACCTCCCCAGCAGTGGAATATATATATGCTCTGCCTGAACCTTTATTATTGTTGTCTGTCTTTCTACCCAATCTCCTTCTTTGCCCTCACTTCTCCACAGTCCCTGTCTCTCCTCTCACTTTCTGTCTGACCCAGGTGCGTCTCTGGCTCCCAGCTTCTCTAATTCCTTTGTCTCCGACATGCTCTGATTTATGGTTTCTCCAGGAATTACAAACGTTCTCTCCACATTGCTGTGATGCTTTTTATCGTCAGAATTACAGTAAACACCTCAATCCGCTTCTACTGCCAAAGCTTTACTTAAGCAAATGTCCTCCTACCCTGGGGTTCAGTTTCTCCTGCTGTTTCATACGTCCTTATCCTATAGCCACTGCTTTTTGTATCTTCTACTGTCTGACCGCTCCCAATTTGTCTGTCTCACTCTTCTGTCCTGTTGTTTGCTTCTGTCTTTTTTACAGAGAGCTTTTGTCCAATAGTTCTCTCCCTTGTACATGTCACCCTACTGTCCAATGGTTTTCCCTTCTTTTTTTGTATATGATACACTACTGTCCATTTAATCTTTCTTGGTTGTGATACCCTACTGTCCAATTGTCTCTTGTCCATCATTTAACTGTACCATATGCCCATGTTGAGGTCACCCTACTGTACCTTATTCTTGTCTGTGCCACCCTACTGCCTGAATGTTCTCTTTTCCGTGTCACCCTATTGTATGACAGATCCTTCTTTTCTGTGGTAACCTCGATTGTCTGATGGTTCTCTTTTCCATGTATACTGTCCAATACGTCCTTCTTGTGTGTAACTCTACTCATGTCCCTTCTGTCCCCCTACTGTCCGATGGTATTCTTGTGTCAATTTACTGTAAAATATTTCATTTTTGTCACCCAACTGTCCAATAGCACCTTCTTGTCTTTCACCATACTGTTCTATAGGTCCTTGTCTGTCACTGTATTGTCTCTTGTCCATCACCCTACTATTCTAGTCTTGTCACCCTAATATATAATGGGTCCTTCTTGTCTGTCACCCTACTGTCTGATATTTCCCTTCTCTCTCTCTCTCTGCCACCCTACTCTAATTTGCTCTTGTCTGTGTCTCCCTACTTTCCAATAAGTCTGTAACCCTACTATCTTATAGGTCTTTTTTTATCTGACACCCTACAGCAGTGATCCCCAACCAGTAGCTCGTGAGTAACATGTTGCTCTCCAACCCCTTGGATGTTGCTCCCAGTGGCCTCAAAGCAGGAGATTATTTTTGAATTTGAGGCTTGGAGGCAAGTTTTGGTTGTATAAAAACCAGGTACACTGCCAAACAGAGCCTCAATGTAGGTTTACAATCCACATGGGGCTACAAATAGCCGATCACAGCACTTATTTGGCACCCCAAAAACATTTTTCATCCTAGTGTTGCTCCTCAACTCCTTTAACTTCTCAATGTTGCTTACGGGTACAAAAGGTTGGGGATCCCTGCCCTACAGTTTGCTGCGCAGGTGCATCATAGCTTCCTTCTGTCTGTGTCAGCCTGCAGTAGGAGGGACACAATTCAAGTAGCCAGACTATAGTCTTGTGTTACAGGATTCCTCAGTGTCTTCAAAAAAATCTTAAACTGCATATTGAACTGTCCCCAAAGGAACTCAACTGTTCCCTGAACAAAATAACTGCCTACAGCCTTGTGCCTTTATATGGTCACAGAACCCCCTCATTGACTTCTAATATCCTTATCATTTATAGTAGGGGGTACATTATCCCTTATAATACATGAATGATACTCAGAGTTCCCTGTATAACTCAGCCTGCAGCCTTGTGCCTTTATATGGTCACAGAACAACCCCTCAGTGACTTCTAATATCCTTATCATTTACAGTAGGGGGTACATTATCCCTTATAATACATGAGTGATACTCAGAGTTCCCTGTATAACTCAGCCTGCAGCCTTGTGTCTTTATATGGTCACAGAACCAGTCAGTGACTTCTAATATCCTTATCATTTACAGTAGGGGGTATAATATCCCTTATAATACACAAGTTATACTCAGTTCCATTATTATGCCTATAGGAGCAGTGATGCTGCCATGATGTGCAGAGAGGCATGTGGTAGCCCATTGTGGCTAGTGGGAACATTATACTAATCCAGGCTGGAGTCTTGCATCTCAGCAATGCAAATGGAGGGAGTCCACATATCAGCCGTCTGATCTTCGACGTCCCTCTCCTGCCCTTCCATTGCTCCCTGTGTTTCCCTCAGACACAGATGCGCTGGGGATGCTGTTTACTGATTTACGGGAATTCCTCTCGCATTCCAAACGTGGCTGGCGAGTTTTCAGCCGGTTTCACTGGTTAGACTGGAATGTGCTGGTTGAGACGGATGCTACCTCCAATTCTCCAGATGCTGCTAAAAATATGATTCGCATAAGGAGGAGAGGGGAGAGCAAAGAGGGTGATGGCCGCTGAGTAAGGGTCACAGATCAATGTTATATAATACATATAACATCAACTGGGGTGCAGAATATTTCCAGTAATTAGCAAATACTCCATGCTAAAGCCATTATGATATCTGATTAAAGGGGTTGTTCACCTTTGAGTTAACTGTTAGTACGATGTAGAGAGGGATATTCTGAGACAATTTGCAATTGGTTTTCATTTTTTATTGTATGAGTTTTTCGAGTTATTTATCTTTTTATTCAGCGGCTCTCCAGTTTGCGATTTCTGCAGTCTGGTTGCTAGGGTCCAAATTACCCTAGCAACCAGCACTCGTGTGAATAAGAAACTGGAGTACGAATAGGAGAGGCCTGAATAGAAAGACGAATAATAAGAAGTAGCAATAACAATACATTTGTAGCTTTACAGAGCATTTGTTTTTTCAGTTGGGGTCAGTGACCACCAGTTTGAAAGCTGGAAAGAGTCAGAAGAAAAAGGCAAATAATTAAAAAACTATAAAAAAAAAAAACGAAGACCAATTGAAAAGTTGCTTAGAAATGGCTTTTCTATAACATACCAGTTAACTGAAAGGTGAACAAACCCCTAGAAAGTTGTCGGCACAACCCTTTAAATCTTTGCGTGGTGCAGGTTCCTCCAATGTCCACTTCCCATTGGTGTATGCACGATCGCTAGAATGGAACAGCACCACTTCTCTTAATAAGAGCAAAAATGCCTTTATTGCTTCATAAGATTTTAGGGTATTACAGCAATGTTTCAGGCCACGGTTGGCCCTTTATCAAGCTCAGCCCTATGCAAGTAGCAATGTACCCAGCTGAACCACATCTAAAGCTGGCCATAGATGTAAAGATCTTTAAAAGATGTGTTCGTTATCGTGAGACCACAGATATCTCAAAACGATTGTTAAAATGTACGATTTGTCCATCAACTAAAAAGACCAATTCAGGTGATATTGCCTGGAAAACTGAGGGTAGCTGCCTGCTTGGCCCTGCAAACATAGACAGACTGCATTGGGGCCGATACATTTTTTTGAACCTGGCCAATAAATTTTCTGACAGATGTTGGACGAAAAATCGTAACTAACATTCCCACTAACTTCACTATAATTTTACGGATTGGTTGGATTTCACTAAAATCAGTCATCACCAAAGAAAAATCTTTGCGTCTATGGGGACCTTTAGTACCTGGGCGTGAAATAACAGAAGGGCCGACTGAAGTGGACAACAGTACAGCCCGCGTCAGGTCATTGTCCTGCTGGAAGACCTATGAGAGCTCTGCAGTGGGTCGGATACCAATGGAATACCCGCAAATAATACTTTATGTCCGGATCGGCTGCAGTGGGGTGGGCTACAGGCGGCCAATCAAATGGTGACAGATGAAGAGCTACACTTTCTATTGTAAAAATTGATTGACGTGTTGTCACTTCTGGTATATGTGACATTACTTCCAGTGGGCACGGCCATCACTGTGGGAGGGTGGAACTTTATGGGGTTGAGAAAACGGGTCCGGTTCAGGCTTAGGATAAGCTGATGTGGGTTAGGGTTTTAGACCCGCACAGATCTCTACCATGATCTGTGATGGAGACCCAAACTACTGACACTGGGTTCAATATTGCACTCCTGATTTCCTTATACAGGGATCTGTCATCCGTAAACCTGTTATCCAGAAAGCTCAGAATTACCAAAAGGCCGTCTCCCATAGACTCCATTTTATCCAAATTTTAAAAAATGATTTAATTTTTCTCTATGAAAATAATAAAACAGTAGCTTGTACTTGATCCCAACTGAGATAAAATTGATCCTTATTGGAAGCAAAACCAGCCTATTGGGTTTATTTCATGTTTACCTGACTTTCTAGTAGACTTAAAGTATGAAGATCCAAATTATGGAAAGACCCGTCATCAGGAAAACCCAAGGACCCGATCATTCTCGTCCTGCCTGTCCGCTATCTCTACCTGGATGTCGCAATTAAACCTCTCTAAAACTGAAATAGTTCTCTTTCCTAACACCAGTATCCATCATAGCTAACAATTCCACTATCACCCCCTCTCCCCAGGCCCGGTGCCTTGGGGTTATCCTAGATTCTGCCCTGTCATTCACTCCTCATATCCAGTCACTTATTAAATCATGTCACTTCCACCTAAGGAACATATCCAAAATACGATCATTTATCACCCAAGATGCTGCCAAAATTCTTATCCACTCTCTCATCATATCACGTCTAGACTACTGTAACTCTCTTTTAATTGGCCTCCCCCTCCAGAGACTGTCACCTCTCCAGTCCATAATGAACACTGCTGCGAGGCTCATACACCTCAGCAACCGCTCCTCCTCTTCCTTGCCATTCTGTCAATCCCTGCACTGGCTTCCGCTACCTTTCAGAATCAAATTCAAATTAATGACCCTGACATTCAAAGCACTTCATAACTCTGCCCACCCTACATCTCTGAACTCATCTCTATATACTCACCCAACAGCTTACTACGCTCCTCTACTGACCTGCTCCTCAACTCTTCTTTCATTACCTCCTCACATGCTCCCATTCAAGACTTTGCAAGGGCTGCACCCCTCCTCTGGAACTCTCTCCCACGGTCTGTCCGACTTTCTCCCAACCTTTCTGCTTTCAAGAAATCTCTTAAAACGCACTTCTTTCAAGAAGCCTCCCCTCACTCTGTTTAACTACCAAACGCAACACCACATACAGTACCACATTTCTCACCCACTTAATTCGATCTTGCCCACTCCCACACCTTTTGTATTACTCCCTTCCCTTTAGAGTGTAAGCTCTTTTGCATAGGGCTGTCCTCACCTTTTGTACTGCTATTGATTTTAATGTATGTAACTGCATATGTTCTATGTATATAATTCATGTGATTTAGTTGTTTAATCATTTACTTTACAGTGCTACGCAATATGTTGGCACTATATAAATACATGTTAATAATAATAATTCTGGATAACAGGTCCCATACCTGTACCAAGCACAGACTCAAGGCACCCAGTTGTAGGGGTAACAAAGAAACACCTACACACCAGTGAAGCTCCTCCATGCTTGACTGTAGGCAGGGCCAGTTTCAAAGAAGGCCGGCCTTGCTGCACTTTCCTGGTAACCCTTCACATAATACAATGCATTAGCCTGCTGAAGCCACCAGTGTTGAAGAAGCCAAAGCCGACTGAACAGAAGAAGCTGGAGCTGCTGTCAGAGAAGGAGACCACCAAGGAAAACGAAGAAGTTGCTGAAGAGGAATAGGACCCCCCCGGTGAACTGTAGGTAAGTTCCACTGAACACCAATATTCTTAAACCCCTGGCCACCAATGTATGCTTAGGTGTCTCCTGACCTTGGCCACCAATGTGTTTTTAGTTGGCTTGTTGGGGGCCTAGCTACCATTTTTTTTATAACTCGTAAGGAACCTGGCCACCAACGTTTTTTTTTATAACTTGTAGGGGACCTGGCCCTTTTTATTTAGCTTGTAGGGGGCCCTGGCCACCAATTTTTTTTTAACTTGTAACTTGTAGGGGGGCCCTTAATGTTTTAGCACTTGTGTCTATGTGTCCTTTGTACTGATGGATGGGGGAGGGATGGCCCAGAAAATGTTATTGTGCGGGGTCCTGTGATTTCTGATGGCAGCCCGGACTGTAGGGATATGCCAGTGTCCATTGGACAAACTCCCAGGAGGATCTGGGCTAGTTCAGGTGTATTATGGTGGATTGGCCTGGAACATAGTATTTGTACCTGGATAGAGAACTGGCTAAAAGATAGACTACAAAGAGTGGTGGTAAATGGAACATTTTCTAATTGGACCAGTGTTGTTAGTGGAGTACCGCAGGGCTCTGTACTAGGTCCCTTGCTTTCCAACTTGTTTATTAATGACCTGGAGGTGGCCATTGAAAGTACTGTTTCTATTTTTGCAGATGATACTAAATTGTGCAGAACTATAGGTTCCATGCAGGATGCTGCCACTTTGCAGAGTGATTTGTCTAAACTGGAAAACTGGGCAGCAAACTGCAAAATGAGGTTCAATGTTGATAAATGCAGGTTATGCACTTTGGCAAAAATAATATAAATGCAAGTTATACACTAAATGGCAGTGTGTTAGGGGATAATTGAGAAGGATCTGGGGATTTGGGGCATGTATAACAAGTGTATTTCTGGGCAGTGTCATTCTGTGGCCACTAAAGCAAATAAAGTTTGTATAAGTCTTGTATAAGTCTTGTATAGTCTTGTATAAAAAAGGGCATTAACTCAAAGGATTAAAAAACATAATTTTGCCTCTTTATGGGTCTCTGGTAAAGCCTCACCTGGAGTATGCAGTGCAGTTATGGGCTCCAGTCCTTTAGAAGGAATTAGTCGAGATGATTGTCTGCACTCTCTCCAGCTAAGAGGAAAGACTGTCAGGGTTATTTTCTCCGAATAAGAGGTACATGTGAGGGAACATTACTACATACACGGACATTAGAGGTCCTTATAGACAGAAAGTGGGGGATTTCCCATAGAAAAGATCAAAGAATCAAAGGGCCCCATTTAGGCTAGAGCAGTGCTGTCCAACTGGTGGCGCACAACATCCCCTTGTGTGGCCCCTCCATATGAAACAGCAAAGGAATTCCAACGGCACACAGGACTATGAGAAATCTTCAAAAATGTATTTTAATGCGGAGTGCGATGCAACGTTTTGGGAGTATAACCCCTTTGTCAAGCATACCATGCCTGACAAAGGGGTTTTACTCCCCGAAACGTTGCCTGCCCTACACTCCCAGTGTGTGCCATACTCTGCCAGCCCTATGCTCCCTGTGTGTGCCATACTCTGCCAGCCCTATGCTCCCTGTGTGTGCCATACTCTGCCTGCTATATACGCCTGTGTGTGTCATATTCTGCCTGTCATATGCTCTGTGTGTGTCATACTCTGCCTGCCCTATGCCTCCTCTGTGTGCCATACTCTGCCTGTCATATGCCTCCTGTGTGTGCCATACTCTGCCTGCTCTATGCTCCCTGTGTGTGTCATATTCTGCCTGTCATATGCTTTGTGTGCCATACTCTGCCTGTCCTATGCTTCCTGTGTGTGCCATACTCTGCCTGTCCTATGCTCCCTGTGTGTGCCATACTCTGCCTGCCCTATGCTCCCTGTGTGTGCCATAGTCTGCCTGCCCTATGCTCCCTGTGTGTGCCATACTCTGCCTTCCCTATGCTCCCTGTGTGTGTCATACTCTGCCTTCCCTATGCTCCCTGTGTGTGCCATACTCTGCCTTCCCTATGCTCCCTGTGTGTGCCATACTCTGCCTGTCCTATGCTCCCTGTGTGTGCCATACTCTGCCTGCCCTATGCTCCCTGTGTGTGCCATACTCTGCCTGTCCTATGCTCCCTGTGTGTGCCATACTCTGCCTGCCCTATGCTCCCTGTGTGTGCCATACTCTGCCTGTCCTATGCTCCCTGTGTGTGCCATACTCTGCCTGCCCTATGCTCCCTGTGTGTGCCATACTCTGCCTGCCCTATGCTCCCTGTGTGTCATACTCTGCCTGCCCTATGCCTCCTCTGTGTGCCATACTCTGCCTGTCATATGCCTCCTGTGTGTGCCATACTCTGCCTGCTCTATGCTCCCTGTGTGTGTCATATTCTGCCTGTCATATGCTTTGTGTGTCATACTCTGCCTGCCCTATGCTCCCTGTGTGTGCCATACTTTGCCTGTCCTATGCTCCCTGTGTGTGCCATACTCTGCCTGTGTGTGCAATGTGTGGAATATAAGCCTGGTATAGGTTTGTTCTGGGGGTTTGTTAGCATTTGAAAATTGTTGTTAGGAGCTCCTAAGGTGTTTAATCATGTGCAGGGGGAGGAGGAGGCGGCAATATGGATTTAAGGGTATGTCTTAAAATGACTTAACTTTAAGTGATATCCCTGCAGTAAGCACCAACCATTTGTTTTGTTGATGTGTTACAAACCATTAATATGGGCATGGTGTTGTGGTAACAAGGGTTTGGTTTAAAAACAGGGAGTGGTTAAAACTAGCTTCTATTATTGGCCATCCACTGTGTAGGTCAGAAAAATTCTGGCCCATGGTACCACAGAAGTTGGACAGCACTGGACTAGAGGAACAGACCTTTCATTTGAAGCAACATAGGTAGTTCTTTATGCTGAGAGCATGTTGGGGAATGCCTGCAGCGCTGTATTTAGGTTCAGTGCCTCTCTAGATACTGGACCTCAGCACGTCCCAATTGTGCAATCGACGTCACAGCTGCGAATGATGTCACACCCATGACATATAACATCATTTTCCTCGTTGATGCTCAATAAATATGATCCTATCCCTTCACCCCTCCAGATAAGCCTCCTGATTTATTCACTTGTCTCCAGCAGCAGCTGGGGAGGTTTTCTATTCCCCCCCCCCAAAAAAAATTTAACTGTTATATAGGCACAGGCCCTCAGATGCCTGTATTTATATAAATACGGCCCGATGCCCTGACCAGTGACGGCATATTCCAATTAGCCTTTAAAGGAGAACTTACCCCCCCCATATAATAAAACCTACTACCCTAGATAGTCCTCCCATCCTGCTCTCACCCGCACAGGTGATAACTCCAGTAATTGCCCCATATCCTGTAATTAACCCTCATTGCAAGTAAGAGCAGTGGAGCTCAATGAACCCATCTTCTTCTCTCCGGTAATCTTCAGAAAGTAATAGATGTGTCACCGCATGCGCAGTTGAAGAAAAAGTGACGGAAATAGCCGAAGATCCAGAAGAAGACCCGAAGATTACAGAAGAGAAGAAGATGGCGCCCTAGAGCTCTGCTGTGCTATGCAACGAGGGGTAATTACAGGATTAGGGGAAATTACTGGAGTTATCACCTGTGTGGGGAGGAGCAGGGAGGGGGGACTATGTAGGGTAGGGGAAAGTGGGTTCTATTACAACGGGGGGGTTTATTGAACAAGCATAAAAGCCAAGGCTATTGGGGGTGTTAAGATCCACTGCATAAGTATGTTTATATATATTTAATGGGGGGTCATTTGGAAGGGTTGAATATGATGGCTACCATAGAGCCCCCTCTCACTGAGCTAGTAGTGGATGGTACCAGTAGAAACTGTTTTACCCTGTGTCTGAAGGTCAGCTGGAAGCTCCTACCGTCTCAATTTGAGTCATCTTCTCTGATCAATATTTCTTGTATCCACATCCAGCGGGACTGGCTACAGTGTCATGGACTTCAAGCTTCTTCATAACATTGGATAATGTGGACAAAGGACCATTGAATTCTCCAGAGATGGACTTGTAGCCTTGAGATTGCCTGTGCCTTGTCTCACCTCCTCAAATGCGTTTTCCTTCCCTCTCTCCATGTTGCGTGTGCTGCACACATACAATTCACACTGGTAGAACATGTGCTTCTTGTACTGCACACACCCGCAGCTCATCATAGGTGAAAGTGTTAGCTAACAAATCTGCGAAACGCGTGTCGGCAATTGACTTTTTGAATAACGGTTCATACCATTTTAGTGTAAACCTTTTTACCCATAAAGTGGATCACCGTACCATCTCCCCTTTAGACTAGAAGAAAAGAACTTTCATTTGAAGCAACGTAGGGGGTTCTTCACAGTCAGGACAGTGAGGTTGTGGAATACACTGCCGGGTGATGTTGTGATGCTGATTCAGTTAATGACTATAAGAGGGACTTGGATGATTTTTTGGACAGACATAATATCAAAGGCTATTGTGATACTAAGCTCTATAGTTAGTCTAGATATGGGTATATAGAATTTAATTAAAAGTAGGGAGGGGTGTGTGTATGGATGCTGGGTTTTCATTTGGAGGGGTTGAACTTGATGGACTTTGTCTTTTTTCAACCCAATTTAACTATGTAACTACTAACCTTGGGGTTTTTTTTACAAAAATCTTTTTGGTGCGTTCTTTTCCATGCCATTGCTTGGGAATCAAACCTCTTATTCTGACATTCTAATTTCTTTCCTAAGAGCACTGGGATTTGTGGTTTTGCAGATAGTTAGCTCTCTTACTATTTGAGGTTAAGGTTAAAACCTGAGACCACAGTCTCAGTGGCCCTGACCTCTCCTCCTTTGTGTGGTCCCTAAGAGAGCAAAATTTACAAGATAGATCTAATGTTATCTACTGTGTATACTGTGCTTGAATGGCTGCCCCCATGGTTTATATAAACTATAGTAGTACTTATCTGTTATATACTGTGTATCCTGTGCTTGAATGGCTGCCCCCATGGCTACGCAGCAGCTTGTTTATATAAACTATAGTAGTACTTATCTGTTATCTACTGTATATCCTGTGCTTGAATGGCTGCCCCCATGACTACACAGCAGCTTGTTTATATAAACTATAGTAGTACTTATCTGTTATCTACTGTGTATCCTGTGCTTGAATGGCTGCCCCCATGGCTACACAGCAGCTTGTTTATATAAACTATAGTAGTACTTATCTGTTATCTACTGTGTATCCTGTGCTTGAATGGCTGCCCCCATGGCTACACAGCAGCTTGTTTATATACACTATAGTAGTACTTATCTGTTATCTACTGTGTATCCTGTGCTTGAATGGTTGCCCCCATGGTTTATATAAACTATAGTAGTACTTATCTGTTATCTACTGTATATCCTGTGCTTTTGAAGTTTAGTATGTCAAATATGGTATTTTTAGCCACATTAATTTTTAGGGTTTTGTTCTCCTTTAATGATTTGCAGTTTCAATCCTAAGTAAAACTCCATTGTTCTTAAAATGCAACTTTACTTATCACTTCCTTTTAGCGTTTTAGAGATCTGTCAGAATATTCAACATTTTGGGCAACAGGGTAAGTTTACCGTAACACCCCAAAGTGCAAGAAGGGGTTCAACTGCTCGAAGCAGTCACATTCTGAGATGAAAGCAATAACGTAAGGATTATCAACAGAAATAACCTTGGGGCCAAATTGAATTATCATCCCTTACCATTTGCACTGATTGGAATCTGAAAAACAATAGCATATCTTATTTAACAGTCTGTCAGATGGATTTAATGCTTGACAAATGAATATTTCAGAAGCGCCATTAATCACGAGAAAAATGTGTAGTCGTTGATGCCGGCCAAAAAAACATGGCATTTCTTGATCAGTCGCCATGTATTTTGCAATTGGGAGTCATCCAGCAGACGCAATCCATCAAGGAAAAAGAGAGAAAAAACGCATCTCACTGTCAATTTTGATTGGTTAGTTAAGATTGGTTATTTAGGTGCTTATTCACCAACACCCATAACCAGCGATGTAGCAGATTTATACAAAAATGACTTATATAGGCCTGGGACATAATTCTCATTCCAAATAGGGGAGGTATCTACATACAGGATCCTATATGGTTCTCACCCAATGGGATTTTCCCTTCTCTCAGTCATTACCGGATCAAGTTCCTCTTAGATATCTGCAAAGTAATTGTAGAGTAACTATAGCTAGGCACCTGCAGGCTCAATATCTCCAATATACAGTACAAAGCTACCTGGGACACACTGATATCACTATTACTTACACTTTTACACAAAAGAACCACTCTGGAATTACTAGAGATAAACCCCCAAACCTAACTGGTCCCACAACCCATCAGTGACTTCTAATATCCTTTTCATTTACAGCAGGGGGTACATTATTCCTTATAATACATGAGTGATACTCAGAGTTCCCTGTATAACTCAGCCTGCAGCCTTGTGTCTTTATATGGTCACAGAACAACCCCTCAGTGACTTCTAATATCCTTATCATTTACAGTAGCGGGTACATTATCCCTTATAATACATGAGTGATATTCAGAGTTCCCTGTATAACTCAGCCTGCAGCCTTGTGCCTTTATATGGTCACAGAACAACCCCTCAGTGACTTCTAATATCCTTATCATTTACAGTAGGGGGTACATTATCCCTTATAATACATGAGTGATACTCAGAGTTCCCTGTATAACTCAGCCTGCAGCCTTGTGCCTTTATATGGTCACAGAACAACCCCTCAGTGACTTCAAACATCCTCATCATTTACAGTAGGGGGTACATTATATCTAATAATACATGAGTGATACTCACCTGTATAACTCAGCCTGCAGCCTTGTGTCTTTATATGGTCACAGAACCCCTCAGTGACTTCTAACATCCTTATCATTTACAGTAGGGGGTACATTATCCCTTATAATACATGAGTGACACTCAGAGTTCCCTGTATAACTCAGCCTGCAGCCTTGTGCCTTTATATGGTCACAGAACCCCTCAGTGAATTCTAATATCCTTATCATTTACAGTAGGGGATACATTATCCCTTATAATACATGAGTGATACTCAGAGTTCCCTGTATAACTCAGCCTGCAGCCTTGTGTCTTTATATGGTCACAGAACAACCCCTCAGTGAATTCTAATATCCTTATCATTTACAGTAGGGGGTACATTATCCCTTATAATACATGAGTGATACTCAGAGTTCCCTGTATAACTCAGCCTGCAGCCTTGTGCCTTTATATGGTCATGGAAATGCTGAACTGAAGAAGCCACTTATTGAGATTAGTGGAGAAATATTTTCAAAATGACTCAGCACATGCATAAGATTCACTGCTAGGTAGTAGTAAGTCAATTTTGAATGTAACCGTTGATCTTTGCTATATTTAGAGGAGTAAAATATAAAATTTGGTGGATGTCAAACTGCCTTGTGTTGGGGGTGAGGTCACCAAATGTCTGTGCTCTCAGTGAAGCTCATGTAGTGGCCTGCAGCCCACCTCTGCTCATTCCCAGACATATGTTAGGTGTAGTGGGTGTGTGAGATAAGGCAAGAGAAGATTTGCAAGTCTGACCTATCTCCCAGACATTTGGGGAGGAGAAAAACTCTTAATTCAGTGGATCTGTATATTTTCCGTGACATTGAAGAACACCTAATCCTAAATGTTTCCCCTCTTAGAAGTATTCAGGCTCTGGGTCTGTCTGTAATCAGAGAAGGAATTCAGTTCCGATCCCCCCAACTCCTACACATAGTTAACCCTTTACAGAGGCCGGCGGTGGAATGCGCTGGGTGTCTGCAGTGCATGTATGTCTGTCTGTGAATGGCGATGGTGATGGTTGGGAGTCTGGAGACCATGAACTTTAGAGTTCAGATGTTCGACTCTGCACTGTACAGATCAGACAGAGGATCCTCTCCTCCCATAGGGTCCTCTAGGCTTCACCCTGTGCCCACCTAGATGCCTACTTTGGTTTAATGTTGCCTTAGTGATTGGAAATTTATCAATGAATTCCTAATGATAATTTATCTCCTCCAAATATGAGAGCTGATGCTCTACTTTCTCATTGAGATTGCTATCTATTTCCCCAACAATGCCGTTGGCACCTGCCCAGAAAGATGACAGTTAGAGATGCATATTCTAAGGCTGGGGGGGGGGTTGCGTTCTGTAGGATTAGGGATATCTTTGCTTTGATAGTCTTCTTCACTCCGCCTTGAGCAACACCCTCCACGTGTTTCACAAGGAAACATTCAGCATGAGGAGAGTTAAGCCGGAGGGTATAAATGTGGTGGACTGGAGAACTCTTGGTCACTTTTGGGAGCAGCTTGGAGCAGATACAGAACACAATGAGATCCAGGGGTCAGTTCTTCCTCCCCCTATTCTTCACGCTGCTTGGAAACGTGGTTTCAATGGCTCTGGAGTACGAGCAGGTGTACAGTGTCAGGCCAAGCCGACTCAACTCCCGTCCAGGTATGTGCTTCATACTAAGGCTCTCGCATTAAACATGGTGCTTTCTGTCTTCAAATAAGTCTTCAATGGCTTCAACGATTCAAAACGGTTTCGGCACAGTGACGAACACTCGAAATATAATCTCCTATAAACTTATTTTTTGTGTTTTAATAACGCAACACAGGCAGATTCATTGTGCATAACCTGGAGGGAACTAGTCATATTGGGATCACTCCCTCCAACCTGTGTGGTTAGAGATGATTAGGTGAAACTTGTGGATGGGCTTCACTTTATGTAATGGGTTTCACTGTATTCCTTCTGAGAATAATATATAATGTAATGTAAAACTATTTCATGATGTCCCCCAATAATACAATTAAAATCATAATCACAAGTATCACTTACTTGTGTGACACAAGCATAAAGTGGCAACACCAATGTGATGGCAATTCTTAAGGGGAACTCTCCCTTAAATGTAATATGTTTCGTCATACTGAAATAGGAAACTTTGTAAATACAATTGATTAAATATTCTGCATTGTTTCTGAAATAGTCACGTTTATGTTCACTGTCCCTCTCTCAGCATCTGTTTCTCTTCATTCTGTCTTCATGAATAAAAATAATTGCCTTTTGCACAAATTCTGCATGTAGAGAGACATGATGTCTGGTGATTTTAATAGAGTGAGCTCTAATACATCTTTTGGGCAAAAGGAGCCCCCCTATAAGATTTATTGGATCATTCATCTGACACCCAACTGCTGCATGAAGACAGAATGAGGAGAAACAGATGCTGAGAGAGGGACAGTGAACATATTGAATGATTATTTCAGAAACAGTACAGAATTTTTAATTGATTAAATTAAAATTTTCATTTTCGTGATAGTTCCTCTTTAAGAAAACCCTGCCATCTCCAGCACGGTTTGCTAAGGTTTAGCTTCAGGAGCAGCTCATCCTTCTTCCCATGCTTACATCTGCCCCGTTACCCAACTTCTTCCATAAGCCATGTGTCTACCAACCTTTTCTGAAGGACAGGCTTCTGCCGTTACACACATACTATATGGGAAACGCTATTGGTTCCTCCAAACTCTGCAGTGATGGCGTATGGCCATGTCTCCTGTAGGAATTCCTCCTAAAACAAAAATATATTAAAATCAAGGAAACCATTACCATTTTGTATTATGGAGCTTAAGCCCATCAGGGCTAGCTCTCTACAACATCCAACTAAAGGAAGGAATTACTGCAGACCAATAAGCTGCATTCATTACAGCTTATCTTCTTCTGTCTCTCCCACTCCTTTATCTAAACATTTACACACTTATGCTGCTGCTATTCCACACTCTTCTGTTGAGGGAACTGCGCTCATGGACATAAAGCAGAATAAGCACCCAGCTGCACCCTGCATGCAATGGATTTAGATCCCTGAAATGTCACAAATGTCAAATGAATAGCCTTCCAGCAGTGGTGAATGACAGAACCCAACAGAACTCTGAGAGCTAAAATTCTACATAATGTAGCAAGGAGCTAAGCAATCGCGAAAATTAAAATGTAATATTAGCTTCATCATACTGAAATAAGAAACTTTCTAAATACAATCAATAAAAAATGTTGTACTGTTTCTTAAATAATCAAGTTTATGTTCGATATTCCTCTCTCAGCATCTGTTTCTCTTCATTCTCTCTTCATGCAGCAGTTGGGTGTCAGATATTCACTGACAGTTAGATCCAATATATCTTATAGGGGGGCTCCTTTTGCCTAGATGATGTATTAGAGCTCACTCTATTAAACTCACCAGACATCATGTCTCTCTACATGCAGAATTCGTGCAAAAGGCAGTTATTTTGTTAGATTTTGTTTGTACTGGAATCAGTTATTTGAATGCGCTCTAATAGATCTGCTAGGAAAGGAAGCCCCCCTATAAGATATATTGGATCTAACTGTCAATGAATATCTGACACCCAACTGCTGCATGAAGACAGAATGAAGAGAAACAGATGCTGAGGGATAGTGAACATAAACCAGATTATTTCAGAAACGAAGCAGAATATTTAATTTATTGTATTTAGAACGTTTCTTATTTCAGTATGATGAAGCATATATTAAATTTTCCCGATAGTTCCCCTTTAAGCACATCTGCCTTTACAGTACATTTACTATATCAGTTGTAAAAAAGCAGCATCATTTTTCATGTTGGCAATGTTTCTGTTTAGGGGCCCTTAAGAGTCCACAGTTTTGGAGCTATACACTGACTCTAGGAATAACTCATGGTAATGACAGTTAGAAGTTAACAGAGAGATGCCACATCTTTAAAGTAATTAAAGATGCAATAAGATCATCTATAACTGATATGATCCATCTTTCGCCCAACAGGTACAGATGAGCCGTCCCTGGAATATGTAGAAGCACCAAGGCTGAGGGTGAGGAGGAGGTTAACGCAGTATGGCCGCCCTCGAGGGGAAGATCGCGAGTGCCGCCTGAAGATGCTGTTGCTTACAGTTGGAGACCTCGGCCTTGGCTATGAGTCAGAGGAGACAGTTCGCTTTAAGTACTGCAGTGGCGGCTGCCCAAGATCTCGTACCAACCACGACCTGACGCTCTCACGTCTGTTGCAGAAGAGCGATATCCCATCCCTGCTGGAGGAAAAGATCTTTGGGGGCCCGTGTTGCCGCCCCACTCACTACGAAGATGTGGTCTTCTTGGACGATAAACACCAGTGGCACACGGTGGAGCAGCTCTCAGCAGCCGCCTGCGCTTGTGTTGGCTGAGTGAAGCCCCAAAACCAAGCCTAGTTATGAACGCTGCATATTTAACAACTGCCATCCCATGCTAGTATAGCATCTGCCCTGTGACTGGGGAAGGTGAAAGGCACTTAGTGTTAGGTAAAAGCTGATTTTTGGAGATGGTTGAGAAAGTCCAGCAACAATGCACTCTACGTTTCTGGGAAATAGGGGGCATGATTAGATAAGTGATGGGAAAGTGAAGTCATGTTCTGCAAATCTCTGAGATAAAAGGGACAAATAGAGCAATGCATGGTGGGAGGATAAATAACATCCACAGCAAGTCTCTGGAAGGGAACAGATTCGGGAAAATTAGACGCCAGGCGACAAATCTCTTCTTCTTGGCGGCGACTAATCTCCCCGATCTGCCTTCCGCTGGCTAAAATGAAAATCGTATGGGGGCAGGCACTCGTGAGTGCTTCATTTTCTGAAGTCGCCCGTAATTGCCTCACGAGGAAACTTCAGGCGACTTCGGAAAATGAAGCCCTCCAAGTGCCTGCCCCTATGCGATTTTTATTTTAGCCGGTGGAAGGCCGATCGGGGAGATTAGTCGCCACGAAGAAAAGGAGATTTGTCGCCTGGCGACGAATCTCCCCCTGAATCTGCCCATGTCGCCAGACCCTAAAGGTGCTTTTAACTGAAAGTCTCTGGAAGTGCAGGGGTTACTAAAAGCAAAGCCCTCTAATGAATGAATGCTTTGTGAGAGTCTTAAAATAGTGCTCTCTTCCCGATATCTGTGACAGGTTAATTAAAGGGGCACTATCGTGAAAGTGAAAATTTTATATAAGCTTCCTCATACTGAAATAAGAAACTTTCTAAATACAATAATATCTAAAAACAATTCTGGACCATTTCTGAAATAATCAAGTTTATCTTCACTATTCATCTATCAGCATCTGTTTCTCTTCATTCTGTCTTTATTCAGGCATTGGGCGTCAGATATTCATTGACAGTTAGAGCCAATATGTCTTATAGGGGGGCTCCTTTTGCCTAGAAGATGTATTAGAGCTCACTCCATTAAAATCACCAGACATCATGTCTCTCTTCATGCAGGATTTGTGCAAAAGGCGAAGGAATAGTGAAGATAAACTTGATTATTTCAAAAACAATGCAGAATATTTAATTCAGTAGGAGTAAGCTTATATTAAATTTTCATTTTTGTGATGGTTCCCCTTTAAGTTATGCAAGGCCCTGGGGTGAATTAATACTCAGCTCTGGGAAGGAAATGATCAGGTTATAAAATGCAGGGCATGAGGAAGGATGGGGTTAAGGAACGCAGCGCTCAGGGAAGGGAAAAAAGGGGTTAAGTAAGGCAAGGGTTAACCAGCAGACAAGGCATGTTTTTCAGATGTTCCCCCCATCACTCAACAGCATTTCCTCTCCTGCTTTTACTATTGCTTTTCTATTCCAGAAAAAAAAACATGGAAAAAAATTATTTATAAACTGATAACTTATTTTATTTATTCGGACGCAAATAAACTGAAGCAAGTATTAACCCTATGTTTTAACCCTATGTTATCTGGAGTCGCTTCATCGGGAAAAAAAATATATTGAGTCAAGTTACTGGGTATTTTACACATGCAGGATACTGTATTGCTATTACACATATATAAGATAAGACATTTTACTGTTAGGGTTCAGGGTTGCTGTGATAACTGGTCATTCATCTGTTCATTTAGAGGAAACAATAACCAGGGTGGTCCTCCCCCACCTCCAAGTTCTGGATCATGCCAGAGGAACATGGAGGTTAAACTTAATTTAATAATTATAGGACAGTATACTGGTTTTTACTTGCTCTTTACAGAGTATTCACTGTAGCACTAGGGGGGAGTGCTTATGCAGTATGCCTTCCTATCAAAAAAAAATAAATATAACAAGTACAGCTTTCAGACTGGGCCCCCTTAGCTCATAACAAGGTTACAGATATATAGAAACATTGGGGTGTCACCCTGCTATAGTTCCAGGGGTACCCAGGGTACAAATAAGCACTCACCCCAAATCTCCCCCTAACTGACCTTCAGACTGGGCCCCCTTAGCTCATAACAAGGTTACAGATATATAGAAACATTGGGGTAACAGTCACCCTGCTATAGTTCCAGGGGTACCCAGGGTACAAATAAGCACTCACCCCAAATCTCCCCCTAACTGGCCTTCAGACTGGGCCCCTTAGCTCATAACAAGGTTACAGTTATATAGAAACATTGGGGTAACAGTCACCCTGCTATAGTTCCAGGGGTACCCAGGGCACAAATAAGCACTCACCCCAAATCTCCCCCTAACTGGCCTTCAGGCTGGGCCCCCTTAGCTCATAACAAGGTTACAGATATATAGAAACATTGGGGTAACAGTCACCCTGCTATAGTTCCAGGAGTACCCAGGGTACAAATAAGCACTCACCCCAAATCTCCCCCTAACTGGCCTTCAGACTGGGCCCCCTTAGCTCATAACAAGGTTACAGATATATAGAAACATTGGGGTAACAGTCACCCTGCTATAGTTCCAGGGGTACCCAGGGTACAAATAAGCACTCACCCCAAATCTCCCCCTAACTGGCCTTCAGACTGGGCCCCTTAGCTCATAACAAGGTTACAGTTATATAGAAACATTGGGGTAACAGTCACCCTGCTATAGTTCCAGGGGTACCCAGGGCACAAATAAGTGATGTGTGAAACGTATGGGTTCGGGCCAGCTGCCGCATTGAGTTTTCAGGTTGCGGATGGGTTCTGGTTTAGCGGTTCCTTCCACTCTCCCCGCCCATGACCGAACACTTCCTGTCCATGACTGTCCAACCCCTTTTGTGACATCACTGCGGGGCAGGGACGGGTTTTTAAATGGACGAGCCAAGCAGGGAGGGGTGCGGGTTGGGTGAGGGTCCAAAAAATCTGGACTCTGCACATCACTAGTGGACACCAACATTCTCTTATCAGGTGATGGCAGTTGTAGTCCTCAGTCAAAAAGCATTGCCTCCCATTGGGCTTCTGATAATCACATGAAAACTGCCCTATGCTGGGGTTTCAGGTGATTTACATCAATAGGAGTCTAAGACAGGCAGGCTGTGGCATTCACGCAACTCTTAACATTTTGCATAAGGGGAAAGAAAAACACTGCATCACCTCTCCTGGGGCTATTGACCTAAAGAGCAGATTTACCCACAGAATATTATACTTGAAAATGACAAACACACAAGACTTAGGAGCGATTGGCAAGTTTTTTGGGTAAAAAACTAGCAATTGCATGAAAAACCAGACATTATTTAAAATAAATGAACTTGTTTATTGCTGTAAACTGTCCGGAATCAAAACAGCGGGGCCCGATCAATAGGCACATGTTGATATTAAAAAAAAAAAAACCCAAAACAAACAGCACTGTAGTGAGAGAATATTACAAAGAGATGTTGAATAGATACAACTCCGTGGCCTGTATCATTGGTACTTCTTAAAGGAGAACTGAAGCCTAAAAATGAATACCTGGTTAAAAATGGCACATTTTATATAGTGCACTTATTGCACGTGAATAAAGTTTCAGCTTGTCAATAGCAGCAATGATCCAGGACTTCAAACTTGTCACAGGGGGTCACCATCTTGGAAAGTGTCTGTGACACTCACATGCTCAGTGGGCTCTGATTGGCTGTTGAGAAGCTAAGCTTAGGGCTCGTCACGAATTATCCAGCAGAAAATGAGCTTCCCTGGCTGTAATATAAGCTGATGCTACAGGTTTGCTGATTATTAAATTCTGATGCTAATTGCACTGGTTTCTGTGCTGCCATGGATTAATTATCTGTATTAATTACTAATCAGCCTTATATTGTGACATTTGTATTCTATGTGTACTGTATATTGTGAGTGGCTCCCTAAGCTCAGTAAGTGACAGCAGCACAGAGCATGTGCAGTGAATCAGCAGAAAAGAAGATGGGGAGCTACTGGGGCATCTTTGGAGACACAGATCTTTACTGCTAAAGGGCTGTGGTTGCCTTGGGCTGGTACAGAAGCACAAAACATAATGTACAGCATTTCTAGCTACTTCTTTAGTTAAGCTTTAGTTCTCCTTTAAGGGCCACTATGCTGAAAATACACTTTGAATCAAAATTGAAAGGCATCTTATATCCATCAGTTGTGAATAAGAATTGTCCTTGGCTGGGGCCCAATGATGTTCTGGCAGGCCAGTCTGACCCTGGAAGCATTTTGCCTCTGGATTTCAGCAACTCTGGTGCAAAACAAAAGAAGCAGAGGATGGTACATTTCAACTTTCCTTAAGTGATACCTCCCCATATTCTCAGCCAACTTGCAAACAGCCTCAAGTCTCAATCCCAAACAGGAATACCCCCACCGCAATTTACTTAGTCTTAATAGACTTGTTGATTCTGCTTCACTCCAATCCCTTGTGTTAAGTCTGGCAGTGGGACAGCAAAGTGTGATGTGTGGCACCGGGACGGCATCAGCTTGCAGGTAGATTCCGGCAGATGACAGAGATGCGACGCTCTCGCTGAATGTGTACCCCATTGAAGAAGGACTCCTCGTCCCGCAGGATTTCGTGAGTAAAGTTATAGCGAATATTTCCACTAATAAACGAGAGAGATTATAGGGTGTGAGAGCAGGGAAGGATTTCCAAGTAGAGCCTACCTAAACGCAAGCATTGTTGTCTGTGGGTTTATCTAGCACTGAAACACGGTGCTCCCATTTGAAGGAAAGTGACTGAACGATGAGACAGCTTCCTTCCAGGTGTAATGTCCATTGCATTATAGAGCTCTCTATAGCCCGCGTTCCTTACAGGCCCAACAATCTCAACTACAAGCATTATGGGCCAAGGAGCTGCTTTTTCTGTGTCCAATAATTGGAAATTTATCTTGAATGTATTCGTATAGAATTACATTTCATATATCTATATCTATATATATATATATATCTATATATATATATCTATATATATATATATATATATATATATATATATATATATATATATATATATCTATATATCTATATATCTATATATCTATATATATATATCTATATCTATCTATATATATATCTATCTATATATATCTATATATCTATATATCTATATCTATATATCTATATCTATATATCTATATATCTATATATCTATATCTATATCTATATATATATATATATATATATATATATATATATATATATATATAAACCCTTGATAATAATTATTCCTTACATAAACTATTGCCTCACACACTAACCGATCATGATATTAGTCTACAAATAACGAAGGCTATATATAACTAAATAAGTGAAGGCAAGATATAACATGTATAGGTAGAACTGCTTGTGCTAATCTATTTCTGGACACAAGAAAATGATTATAAAAAAAGTTATGTGCCCTTTTTTTTCTAAAATGGTTAATTTAAAGGAGTCCTTATCATCCTAGTATTTGTCTATATGCAATTTGTGGCCTCATTGCACCCCCAGTTAATGGTTTTAAAAATGACGTAGTTGGCCTGCTTAAATACATTGCAATATATGGACAAACAATCTCTGTTCTGTTTAAAGAGAAAGGCATTTTTTGTTAGCTTAAGGCACCAAATGTCTTAAAGGGGTGGTTCACCTTCAAACAACTAGTTGTTTTCCCGATAGAATAGATCACCAGAAATAACGACTTTCTCCAATGTCTTTCTATTTTCTGTGTGTGACCGTTTTTCTAATATTGAAGTTTCATTTTTAAAGGGGATGTATTGTCTAAAATTAAAATCCCCCTTTGCCTTTGGTGAACGGATATAAGCCTTTTTCGGATTGCAATCCATTCTTTTTTATCAGCCGGGACATTCAACTTAAAACTTAGATTTTGGAAAAACAGTAAAAACGAAATAATGGAAAGTAATTGAAAAAAAGTCTTTATTTCTGATGAACAATCTAAAAACAACTGAACGGGAAAAAATGGTTTGGAAGGTGAACAACCCCTTTAAATTTATTGATAATGGGTTAAGTACAGAGGACCTCTTGTATTTGTCCTTATCATCCTACACAGGAATCCTAAAGGCTTGGATAACGCCTGTGAAAGCTCTAGGTGTGATTGAATGACGTAGCTGGAAGTTCTGTGATGTTCCTCACATCATGGCTAAAACTGGAGAGATTTAACATTCCACACAATGTACAAGATAGAGAGATGACATTCATTAGAAGGAATGTGTGTATGGTACGTACTCCTTCCAAGTATGTAAAAAAACATTGGATGGACATTGCACACTAAAGTACCCATACACATGCAGATATGAGCTGCCAACAGATTAAGTTGGCAGCTAATTGGGCAGTGTATGGGGCCCTCCAACTGGCTCCCCCGATCAATATCTGGCAGAAAGTCGGGCAGATGTCAATCGGGTGGGTTTAAAAATCCCGTCGGATCAAGGTCCACTTTGGTTAATTGATGCAGTCCTCAATCCGACCTCCAGTTATGATCCGATCGTTGTGCCCTAGGGCCTACGATCAAATCAGCCCAATACTGCCCACTTCAAGGTGCACATTTTCTGCTCGTTTGAGGATGTCGCCAAACGAGCGGATCTCCCCATGTAATGCAACTTTTAAGAAATATAAATTTTTAGGTCAAATATACTCCAACTTGTGTTTTCACATAATTTGGTTGTATTTACTAGTGTTTCATTAATATTTTACTTGTTTTTTTTTCCCTTTCTCTCCATAATCTTCACTTGTTTAAAAGGTCAATTCTGGGAGGTTTAATGAAGTGTATAACACTGGAAAAAGCAAACATTTTAACCTATTTCAAAATATCTTATGCTATTCTGTGACAGGCGCCCACTGTAAACTGTATTTCTCGTTGTTAAATATGCCGCTCTCCCTTTAAAGTGGGCCTGTCATCTACACATAAAAAGTGGTATAATTAAAGTCCTTTGCAAATTAAACATGAAACACAAATTATTTTTTTCATTAAAGCATTCATACCTGTTATAAAAATATTTAAATATCTGAGCTGTCAATCAAATATCATCTAACCCCCCCCTCTATGCCTGAGGCATAGAGGCGGGGAATTTGATTACTTTCACTTTCCATTCAACACTTCCTACATGTCACTGCACTCATTACATTCCCCCTTCCCTCCTCAGGCTCTATAATTCTGTAGGGCACGGAGCATGGGCTTTAGGTCCCCCATTATGGTGCATACACAAGATTTTGGGGGTAATACACAATTTGCCTTAATAACAGTGTCCACAAAATGGCTGTTGCCTGCTTGCTGTGGTTGTGTAATTCCAAGACTGAAGGAAACACAATTGAAATAATAAATATAGTGTGAGTAAAGTTTTATTTTGCTCAGCTAACATGATAGAAAAGAATTTGGAATTATTTAGTAGGGTGACAGGTCTCCTTTAATGTGGTATAAAGGGACCCACAACCTAACAAAAAAAGTCAACAAACATGAACAAGACACAAGTGTTTCTTCTTTTTTCTTCATTATTACTTTAAACACATGTCTGCTGCAGTTTTACACAGGTTATTTAATAAGATTTAAAAGCCACACAGAGATGCCCAGAGAGCCACAGAATCGAATTTAAATGCAAGCAGGGCATAGTTTAATGACTGGCAACATGATAAACAGAAAGCACTTGCACCACTCTTTACCCGTTTGAGGGTAAACATAAAGCACTTGCACCACTCTTTAACCCTTTGAGTTTAACCCTTTGAGTCTGGATTGCAAGTTACCTGGCAATTATTAAACCAGTAGGTGGAAACATAAAATCTACACCACAACAGTCTACAATCTGTGCCTTGTAAGGCATAAAAAGAAAAAAAAGAAAAAGAAATGGTAAAACTGAGCAGTATTGTTTATTAATGAAATAAAAAGGCCACTGATGCCTCTGCATACCATAACGTGTGCCCTCGAATACTGTCATATAAAAAGCAATGATGTTGCATAGAATGCCTTTGACAGAACACGGTCTGCATACTTGGTTTTCAAGCGACCCTAAAGCATGAGTAGAGACTGTAGAAAATGTATAAATGAACACTATATAAAGGATAAGGAAGAAAGGATAAGTTTTGTTTGAAAAGGAAATCACTACTAGCGAACTACATTTTGGACAGCCATACTGTAAGAGCCTATGGGCATTGAACATCTACAGCAAAGTAGTTTGGGCAACTTTATGTTGCAAAATACAGTTTTATAAAGCTGCTCCCAGCTGGTGTAGTGACATTACAATGCCCTTAAAGTGATAAATAGACTATTTATGAACAGAAGAATCAATGCAAAGGAAGGTTCCTTTGTCTCCTCCGCCCTAAGGGCTGGCTCTGCTGCTCACAGCCAGCTATTTTTTCAGGCTGAGAGAAGCAGATCCACTCCCAGGACCATCCCCATTTATTTTAATAAGAACCACTTATGTGCAGTCACAAACAGCAAAGAGAAAGACAGCCCAAATACATGAAAGCAGACATTTCAGACTAAAACATCCGCTATGCTGCGTGTGATGGATGCAAAGTGGAATTGTTTAAAATGAATTGAAATGGGGCACATAGTGAACCCGCTTCTCTCAGCCTGAAAAAAATACACAGGCTGAGAGCAGGGGAGCCCATGCTCAGTGAGCCCATGCTCAGGCCTAAGTATCAATGGGTTGTTTACAAGTCGTTGCAGATTTCCCTTTCTTTCATCTCTGACAACTTAATAAGCTTTCCTTTAAAGGAGAAGAAAAGGTTAAAACTAAGTAAGTCTTACAGAAAGGTCTATATAAATATACCAGTAAACCCCCAAAGTAATGCTGCTCTGAGTCCCCTGTCAAAAGAAACACTGCATTTCTTTCCTTCTATTGTGTACACATGGGCTTCTGTATCAGACTTCCTGCCTTCAGCTTAAACCTCATTGCCCTGGACAAGAGCATGCTCAGTTTGCTCCTCTCCCCCCCCCCCCTTCTCTACTGTAATCTGAGCCCAGAGAAGGGAGAGACTCAGGCAGGAAGTGATGTCACACCATGTTAATAATGCAGCTCCTATCTTAAACAAACAGAGTTTCTAGAGCTTTTTAAAACATTCTACAGAATAAATATAGCATTCTACCTTGCACTATTGCAGCTAATCTATTGGCAATAAAATGCCTCCATAGCTTTCCTTCATCTTTAAAGAGAATAGCAGTAGCTTACTAGAAACAGTTCAACACTAGAATAAAGAAAAAAATTCTGATAAGGGCTGATAAGTTTTTCTGAAGGTAGACAACAGCCTACTTCTTATTAGTTATAAAGTTAATTATTATTATTATTTTGTCAACCCACCTCTTTCCCACTGCTTCATGTCTACTGCTCACTACTTACCTGAGCACATAGAGACACCTCCTGGGAAGCAGTAGGTCTGCTCTTTCTTCTGAATTATTCACAGATACCAAGCGCATGATGCTGCTCGACAGCAGGCAAATCCCAGCAATGGTGCTGCCACAAAACTAAGAGAGAAGCAGGTAAAGTCAAAGTCTGTACAATAAATGTAGTGCTAAGATAATGCTAAAGAGCACATAGTAAACCAACATATGCATAGCCAGAATTTTATAAAGGAGAAAATATATATAGTTGCGCACTACACACTTTCTGCTCCTTAGCGAATTCCTGTTTTGCATCTTTTACTACAGAAGAAGTGTCAGATCCAGGCCCTGATGTCCAGAGAATGACATTATTGGTTTAGTTGAAATCACTGTATTTTCAGAGCAGCTAAAAAATGCAGCTGTATCCCTTTACTGAGCGCTGAAAATTGTGGCATTCCGATTAGAAATAACAGCCAGCAACCCAAATTTTGTGCCCTGTAACACATACAAAATGGAGGTATGCAAGACTATAGGAGAAAAATACAAAGGCTACCCGAAACACACAAAGCACACACGTTTATTATTTCTAGGGATGCACCGAATCCACTATTTGGGATTCGGGCGAATCCCCAAATCCTTCATGAAAGATTCGACCAAATACCAAACCAAATCCGAATTTGCATATGCAAATTAAAGGCGGGAAAGGAAAATGTGGACAAAATATTTTTTTACTTCCTTGTTTTTTGACGAAAGTCACGTGTTTTCCCTGGCCGACCCTAATTTGCATGTGCAAATTAGGATTTGTATTCAGTTTGGCTAGGCACAAGGATTCGGCCGAATCCTACTGAAAAAAGCCAAATTATTTATTGGATCTGTAACATTATGTAGAACCAATTGCAACCAAATGCAGAATAGGAAATTAAAGGAGAGTCAACCTAAAATATATCTATATATGTATTTACTGCTACTAAATTGCTATTGTCTTGGCTGGAGAAGAGCGGAATATTGTTACACTGTTTAAAATGTCAGAGCCCGGAGTAGAGAAAACAATATACACTGCTTTCAGCTTATTACATTTACAGAAAAAACTTTAAAATCAACGATTATACTTAATGTCAATTGTAAGTTGCTCAGAATTTTATTTCATTAGGAAAATTGTTATTTTTGGCTTGACATTCACTTGTAAGGAGTGGTTTGCCGCGAAGTTAACTTTTAGTAGGTTATAGAATGGCTAATTCTAAGCAACTTTTCAATTGGCCTTCATTTTTTATTTGTATAGTTTTTGCATTATTTGCCTTCTCTTTAATGCTTTCCAGCTTTCAAATGGGGGTCGCTGACCCCACCTAAAAAAAACCAAATGCTCTGTAAGGCTAAAAATGTATCGTTATTGCTAATTTTTATTCCTCATCTTTCTATTCAGGCCTCTCCTATTCATATTCCCGTCTGTTATCCAAAGCAATGCATGGTTGCTAGGGTAATTTGGACCCTAGCAACCAGATGGGTGAAATTGCAAACAGGAGAGCTGCTGAATAAAAAGCTAAATAACTCAAAAACCACAAATAATAAAAAAAGAAAACCAAGTGCAAATGGATATCACTCTGTACATTAAATAAAGGTGAAAAGTCAATTTAAAGGATCTGCTCAGTGCACACTTACCTTTACACTATCAACATGTGCTTTGATATATCCTTCTTTCTTGAGATCCAAGACGTGAACGAGTGACAGCTGCTCCTCTCCAGGGGGAAATGCTTTTTCTCTCACCCTCTGCAGCACAGCGGAGTTTTCTGGGGACCAGCTTAATCGTTCCGTCTCACGGAACCCATGGATAGCCTAAAGGCAAAGACACAGAAAAGCCAGGTGAATGCTCATATACAGAGAGATGGGATAAGCTAGAGTTTAAACTTAAAGGAGCCATTCACCTTTAAGTTAACTTTTAGCATGTTATAGAATGGCTTATTCTCAGCAACTTTTCAATTTGTCTTCATTATTTATTTTTTTTATTGTGTTTTAAATATTTGCCTTCTCGTGGCTCATTCCAGCTTTTAAAAGGGCAGGGCTGGATTTACATAGTGGGCGCCCCTAGGCCCACTGCTGTTCGTCGCCCCTGTCCCCTCCCCTTTATTCGTGCAAATTTACATCATCTGAACCGGAGCAATGGGGATCATGGGAAATTTAAAAAATAATTGTATCTCCAGCGCATCCCCAGTGTTTTTGAACCAATGTGGATGTGGTTGGACAGCATGCAGCCCCCCTAAAATCCTGCCGCCCTAGGCCCAGGCCTAAGTGGCCTTTCCACAATTCCAGGGCCTGTAAAAGGCAGTCACTGACCCCCATCTTTGTAAAGATCCATATGTATTGTTATTGCTAATTTTACTCATCGTTCTATTCAGGCCTCTCCTATTCATATTCCAGTCTCTTATTCCAATCAATGCATGGTTGCTAGGGGAATTTGGACCCAAGCAACCAGAAATTGCGAGCTAGAGAATAGCTAAATAACTCAAAAACTAGAAATAATACAAAATGAAAATCAATTGCAACTTGTCTCAGAATATCACTCTCTACGTTATACTAAAAGTGAACTCGAGTGTGAACAACTTCTTTAAAGGAGGTCTGTCATGCTAAAAAAAAAAAAAAAAATTCCAAAACGGGTTTTATCCCATTGATTGAGCAAAACAAACTATTTACACCATATGAAATTATATGAATATAATACACAAAAGCCATTAATATCCTGTAAATTATATCCTTATAAACGGTGAGTAGTGATGTCATCAGTTATAAACGGTGAGTAGTGAAGTCATTTCTGTCACATCACTCACTAAAATTTGTGTATTATAATAAATAAAGTACCCCCAGTTGTAAAATATGAGGATATTAGAAGTTACCTCGGAGTTCCATGACCTGTATAAAAACACTCGGCCTTCGGCCTCGTGTTTTTATATGGTCATGAAACTCCTCGGTAACTAATAATATCCTTATATTTTACAAGAGGGGGTACTTTATTCACTATATACTCTACACTATACTCGTTTGTCATCTACAATTAGAGCGTATAGGCAGGTACCATTTTCAGAGGGGGGGGATAGAATAGATTTTCAGCATGTGTGGAGACTGGGGGGATAACAATGTTTGGGACATCCTGAGGGAAATGACAGATGCCAGGCCTTGTGCACAATTTGTAATGTTCAGTCAACCCCTAGGCATAAAATGTCACCTGACTTAAAGTAAACTTTGAATGGCTGAAGTAAAAATGGTGCGACACTGGAGGCTGTATGTTTGTAGCTTGTAGAAGCCCACACTGCTGCTGGGAGTTGTGGCCCTGCAGAACCTGGATGGACTAAGGTCACATGGGGCCCCAATTCATGTGTAGTTGGTAAAAACAGACGAATTCAAGTTTTGATGTCCCAGAAAATCGTTGGGGGTCTTTGTTAGGCCCCAAACTACTGTCTCTAGTATCTACTCCAGCTCTAACCTCATCCCAGTGACCATTCTCGTAGCGTTTTCTCTTCAGCACCGGCTCCAACTCCCCAAACAGAACAGACTCCTCCGTCTGTGACACAAAGTCATTCACCACAGTAAGGCCGGGGGACAACTGGCTGAGCAACGACGGACAGGAAGCGGAAATCAATGTCTCCGGGGGCAATGACCCGAAACAACGATGATAACCCCATTGCAAGACCCTCGCCGGGAATAAGCCCCAGCAAAGCCGCCTATACCTAGTCCGGGCCAGGAGCCACATGTTTCCAAGGCAACCGGGAACAGCGCTCGCAGCCGCCATCTTGTGTCCTTGCGGTGCATGACGGGAAGCGGTAGTAGTGTTGTGATTGGCTGAGACTTTTACTTCTGACTATACACGTAATAAAGGAGCATGAGGAAATTGTTCTACTGTACTTTCCCTACAAGTGTTCTATAAACTTGTCTCTCATTTTCGCACTGACATTAGTGGGTTTCGACTCTGTACCAGAAAATGACCTTGTGCTTTGTCCAAGTTAAAGGGGAGGTTCACATTTTACGTTCATACCTCCCAACATTTTGGAAGTAAAAAGAGGGACAAATTTTTCCGCATGTAGCGCGGCAATTTTCTGACCACACCCTTTCTGTGGCCACACCCCCTAATTACCATGTTTGTTTTACAAAATTTGGCAGGTTATGAAAGTTTGAAAATATTTCTCCTTATCTAAACTGTGTTTTTGTGTCTCAAAATTGTTACAAAGTATCTTATTTGCACCTGTTAGGTGTTCTGGGCTCTCTGCTAAAAGTCAATTAAGTGAGAAACTTTGTTTCTTTTTCTGGCTGTTCAGTGCAGAGAAAAGAGGGACTTTCCAGTACAAATGAGGGACTGCGGGTTGAGCTGTCAAAAGAGGGACTGTCCCTCCGAAAAAGGGACAGTTGGGAGGTATGCGTTATGTTATAGAATGGCCAGTTCTAAGCAACATTTCAATTGGTTTTCATTATTTATTTTTATAGTTTTTTTAATTACTAGCCTTTTACTTCTGACTCTTTTCAGCTTCCAAATGAGGGGGTCACTGACCCCATCTAAAAACAAATGCTGTGTAAGGCTACATATTTATTGTTATTGCTGCTTTTTATTAATCATCTTTCTATTCAGTCCCTCTCCTATTCATATTCCAGTCTCTTATTTAAATCAGTACATGGTTGCTAGCGTTACTTGGACCCTAGCTACCAGACTGCCAAAATTGCAAACTGGAGAGCTGCTGAATAAAAAGCTAAATAACTGAAAAACTACAAATAATAGCACGAAGCCGAAATGCAGGGGAACGCAGGTAAAAACGCTCGCCTGTAAGAGCCCTTACAGAGCATTTGTTTTTTAGATGGGGTCAGTGACCCCCTTTTGAAACCTGGAAAGAGTCAGAAGAAAAAGGGAAATAATTCAAAAACTATCAAAAATAAATAATGAAGACCAACAGAAAAGTTGCTTAGAATTTGCCATTCTATAACATACTAAATGTTAACTTAAAGGTGAACCACCCCTTTAATTGTCCATAGGTATATTTAATAATGTATTCATAAATTGGTAATAAATACTCATTCATATATATAGATATATATATATATATATACACATCCAAAGAAGATCAGCACTCTCAGGGCTTAAAAATATGAAAAAGGTTTTATTGAAAATAACACAGCTTTCGGCCCAGTCCAGGGCCTTTCTCAAAGTGTGTGTATATATATATATATAATATGCAAAAAGTATACAGTATATATATATTATATTATATATATATTATATATTATTATAATATATATAATATATATATATATATATATATATATATAAAATAATCAGCAAGATTTAAAGCAGATTATGCAGTTGCCCTAAACGAGTGGCAAAAAAACCTCCCAGAAATAACGCTGAAACTAACTGCTATGCTTGCGTAATTAACGCCACGTATCTTGGTAAACATGCGTGCGCCGTTAATTTTGTTGCAGGAATATTTGCAGCAATAATGGGCAATAGGTTATAGACAAATTTTACAAACTTTATTAAACAGACCCCATAGATTCGCAGGAACCATCCTAAGAAAGTAGGGAAAGGAATCATCTTGTCGTGTTTTTGGTAGGGAAAGGGTTACTATGTCTCACCTGAGGCTAGGAAAGCAATTAATTAGTTTATATAGATTCCCAAAGGAAAAAGAGTTGTTTTCATTTAATTAAGGGCTTGGGATGTGAGGCTGGCTGCTTTTGGTGTCAGCGGTTTAGTGCATTTATATTAATAATAGACTATTTGGAAGGGATTTCCATTGCTGCTGAATTAACAGAAAAGTAATTGGTAAGACACCAACAATTATCAGTTATGGAAACTATTATCCCATATATGTGGTACCTGGGGGTTTTCTAGATAAGGGGCCTTTCAGGAATTTGGAGTACTATGTTTAAACCTTTAAATTCCAACTGTTTTATCACCTATACAGGGTCAAGTTAGCTTAGAGATCAAGTACAAAGTACTGTCATTTTACAGCGAGCAAATCGTTAAGAATACATTTTGCTTAAATATGATTGTGTGGACTGGCACTACTGTTTTCAGAGCTTTCAGTATAATAGGTTCCAAAACTATATTTTTATTATGAGCGTTATTTTGCCAAGTTACACAGGTACTTTGCACCATGTACTGGTAGATCAGATGGCCACGAGACCTTTTTAATGCAGGTTCCACAAATCATATGGTCTGGGGTAGGGCTTTTGTTATTTAGAAAGTAGAAGTGCAAAAAGGAATAGATACTGTGAAAAATACAATGGCTTTAGTTTTAATGCAGGAAGATAAATGGGATAAAATGCCTTTTGTGGCTTTCTACAGGAATTCTGAATCGTTGTATAAAATTACCTTTTAATGTATTGGTTGGTGCTGGATTAAGATTCAATCTTTAAAAGAAAATACGTTTACATTATGAAGTTACAAGTCCTTTGATGTTTTGTAATTGTTTAAGGGCTGGGACACACTGGGCGATTTGGGGAGATTTAGTCGCCTGGCGACTAATCGCAGCGACTTTTCTCCCCGAATGCCTCCCCTCGCTCTGCGCCTGGCTAAAATGAAAAATTGCCTGCGCTAATCACACGCGGCGATTCGTTTTCCGAAGTTGCCCACGAGGAAACTTCGGACGACTTCGGAAAACGAATCGCCGCGTGTGATTAGCGCAGGCGATTTTTCATTTTAGCCAGGCGCAGAGCGAGGGGAGGCATTCGGGGTAGATTGGTCGTGGAAAGTCGGGGTGATTAGTCACCAGGCGACTAAATCTCCCCAAATCGCCCAGTGTGTCCCAGCCCTAAATGTAATCGCTACTGATACATTGCAGTATTAATCCCGTGCTGTGTTTTTTTTTTTTTTTTGTTTTTTTTTTTGTTCTGTCAATGCTGGCGCTGACTCTTGAAACAATGTAGTAAAATGCAGCTAATTAACAGAGCCATGAAGACCTGGGTCTTAGCTGGAGGAGAGCTGTTTTCTGCTACATTGTTTTAATGTCAGATTCTGCAGGGTAGACATGGCGAGACAAATATAATTGCTTTATATTGCAATTAGTTTTACAAATAACTTTAAAACTGTTTGCACTTAAAGGGCATGTAAAGGCAAAAAAATAAAATCCAATTTTTACTTTCTTTAATGAAAAAGAAATCTATCTCCAATATACGTAATTAAAAATTGTGTAGCATTTTTATAAGCAACCTGACTGTATGCAGTGAAATTCTCCCTTCATTTACTGCTGTGGATAGGAACTGTCAGACGGTCTCGAACTGCTCTGCAGGGAAACAATCATACTTATGAACAGCAGGGGGAGCCCCCGCCTTACTTCCCAGCCATGCAGAACTCAAGCAGCTTTGTTTGTTTCCCTGTAGAGCAGTCGGCGACTGTGTAGAGATTTGTACTGGATTTTATTTTGACTTTACATCCCCTTTACTGTTTACAACTTCGGCTGCAGGGACAAAGGGGAGCCAGATATAAACAGATAAACTGGGATTCTATTTGGAGGATTATTTTGCTGCAGCCACTGGTTCTGCAGCGTTGGAGAAAGTTTGTATTAAACAATACAAAAACTATAAAATCCACATTTGATTAAATGACAACACAGGAGCCGGTGCAGTCTGTATATTCTGATTAATAATCAGTCTTGCTGTATCGGCTTCTGGCAGATATTTGACTTGTGCTGCTTTGATAATTTATGATGACCCTTAAGCAGCCCAGACCACACTGAGCATGTGCACAGTCTTGGTCTTGCAGAGATGTTTTAACAAAGTTACAAGATGGTGACCCCCCTGTGGCCAACCTTGAAAGCAGAAATCATTTTTGATTAGGCTTTTGGTGCAGTAAGTTTGTTTACAGCACTTCTAGCCTTATTCTATTTAAGACTTTACTTCCCCTTTAATGCATTCAGAAATCAGGACTACACTGCCCCAGTGTGCTAAATGTAATAAGGTATTGTAGCTGGGAGTCTTAACTATAGGTCAGATCCTAATTTATGTCCCTATAATGAAGTGGCCCTTATGACTGCAATAATAGAAAATAGCCAATTTAAGCATCACAAAGTGAGATTCATGACTTGAGTTGGATCTCCTGATAAAATGGTTAAGAAATACTTTGACAAAGCATGGGGGGGGGGATTCAGTTAGTACAGTATTTTTAAATCTTTTTTTGAATGGGATCCACATCAGGAATTTACCCTTGGGACCCCGATAGCTGTTTTAGAAAACGCAATATGCAAAATTTACTGTATTAAAAGCATCATGGGGTGGATCGGATGCTTTTATTCAAATAAGGCACTTTGGGTCGAGATTGTTTTGGTCACAGTCCAGGATAAATCTGTAATGGATCATGACGGCCTTGCTATAGTGCTACAACGGAAATTAAACGGTAATATTTGTTCATTTTTGTCCATCTAGGGTTGGTAAAAAAAAGTCATGCACCGATCTTCTGGGTATAATGACCGACATGTTCGGGAACTTGTGGCTGAGAATTCAGAATATAAGAAGTTCCATGAGCAGATAAAAAGAGAAGTGAAAAATATTCTGTCCCGGCATGAAGGATTACAGAGGGGAGGTTTTGAGGTAACGTTTGTCATTTCATGTAGTAAAAATAATATTCAGGGAAAGTATTGTCCGTGCGTAATGATTCTTTTTGATCATGCTGGGTACCTAAACCAGGAGTTAACCATTATTGAAGGATCACACTGAAAAATGAACTGTCCCTCTCTTTATCTGTCTTATTTTTTGCCGAAGCTGCTCCATACTATACCGTTCATGCAGGTTGGCATTGAAAGGCATCAGCCTGTGTGGAGCTGCATCAGGGGTGTCCAAAAGATAGATCGGGATCTACCAGTAGACTTTAGTTGTTCAGTAGATCTCAAGACACTGTAAAAAAACTGCTTGTCTAAATCACCCTCCTGTTTTATTATTTTCAGATATTTTATTCTAAGGTTACATAAGAAAGTTTTGTAAATACAGTAATATAAATTCTCTTATAAATCCATATAATTAAGTAATATTTTCCATACAACAGTGATATTATGGATGTAGATCATAATGGGACAACGTCTCTAAAGGTAGACCGTTCATTGTTAGTATGAGCACTCCTGAGCTACATGGAGGGGATATCAAAGTGTAAAGGTGAAAATATGCATTTTAGTGGTAATATCTATCTAGTGTAGCTCCGCACAGGCTGACACCATGCCTTTCAATGGAGCTATAGAAAGGAGTGCATGTTGCAGGCAGAGGAAAGTGAAGGATCTGCTTGGCCTTGATTGGAGATATAATAATGTATAATATAGTTTAATTCTTTACCAGCAGGCTCTTCCAGCAGACACGAGGGCATACATTACAATTAAAAGAATGGAGGTTCCAACTTAATATTCAGAAATGGATTTTTACAGTGAGGGTGGTTTAAGTTATGGAATGCAGGCCCTGAATCGGTTGTACTGACGGATAACATTCGATAGCTTCAAAAAGGGGTTGGATGGCTTTTTAGAGAAAATACAGGGTTATGGAAGATAGCTCATAGTACAAGTTGATCCAGGCACTGGTCCAATTGTCATCTTGGTGCCAGGAAGGAATTTTTCCCCCTCTGAGGCAAATTAGAGAGTCTTCCTTTGGATCAACTAGCAGGCAGCTTATATATAGATTTACGGTTGAAATTGAGGTTTTTTGTTTTTTTTAACCTAACTTACTATGTTACTATGTAAATACTGCTTTCAGATGATATCACATTTACAAAAAACTTTAAAAACGAATATGCTTAATTTAAATTTTTTTCTCCTTGGAAAGGCTTCAAATGGGGGTTTTGCCTTCCTCTGGATCAACTAGCAGTTAGGCAGGTTATATATAGACTTAAAAGGTTGAATGGGATGGATATGTACCCCCAATGCATTTTTGAACCTGGAGCCCTGCTTCTACATTCTTCAGTCCATGCAAGTGGAGTTGTCTATTGTGAGGAGCTAATGTTCTTCTGATCCAAATATGGTTCCTGTTTGAAGGCCTTTATCCTCAGTCATTGGGTTACACTTTGGACATCACACAGCACGCCAATGACATATTAGGTTGCATTGTAATTGTGAGACTTTTGCTTGAATACAGTCTGTTTGCTCTATGAAAATGAAACACTTTTTAATGAGGACCATAGCTGAGGAGTCTCGTATGGCCCCCTGGGCAATCTGCTAGTCAATCACTGGGTAAGAAGGTGGCATGGGACGGAGAATGAAATAAATGTTATGTTAAATGGGGAATGGAGCATAGTGGTGCTAGGTATTCCAAAAACCTTCACAGTATGGGATGTAATATCAAGGCACCCTCAAGCCAGAAAGCTCCAAATGCTGGCCATTCCCACCAGTGAATCTTTCACTTTTTGAATCGCCTAGTTATAAGACAGACATTTAACTGTGTTGTTATTGGATTGTTATTCCTCAGGATTCCCTAGGGGCTAGCAAGCGCACTGGGATTGGTCGTGGAAAGTCTTCCCGTGTTGTGGATAGCGGAGTCACCAGCACGCTTAAGAAGCAATGGAGCAGCCTGAAACAGCTTGTGGAATCTCTGGAGGTTCAAGGTGAGACAAGAAAGAAATGCTCAGAATGCTGCTGATTAGTACTATATAGTTGAGAGCCCATATTTACTAGGGATAGCAGTGTCATCATATGGACTTTTCCAAGGACTATTCTTCCGCATAACATAGAAAAAAAGAGTGGGAGGGAAACGTAAAACAGTTTTTATAAATGGTGGGAAAGGTAGTTCAGTATTGATCATATAGCTTACCATAAATGGTCTGCAGGTTGGGTTTCCACTCATGTCTAGGAGGCTAATTGTTTCCTATTCTCTCTGCCTAACTGATATTCAGTCTGGGCCACCCCCATCTGCAGATCTTCAGGCTCGGCCCCCATCAACTCTTCTAGTAATACGGGACCCTAAATTTGAGAACCATCTGTCATAAGAGTGGTTAAAATGTTGTTGTTAGGTGTTGCCAGAGGCACCAGTAAGCGAAGTTTGACTAACTGGGATGTTCTATTGGGTCTCCTCAGCAGCGCAGGCGGATGCAGGTCATGTGATTAGCGTGACGGACCATGAAAAAGAGCTGACAAAGCTCAGAAAGGAAATGGGGGAACTTCAGGAAGAGCTAATGAAGAGCAGAGAGCTAATTGGCTATCAGCAGCAGCTGTTACAGGTATGGAGAGAGTGGTATATGGGAGTCCTGCAGACGGAATTTCTGTATAAAATTCTATATTGGATCGAGCGAATGGGGGAAGCATAGAGCCACATCTAAACAAATGCAAGTGTAGATGTTAGCTGTTCATTGTGAAGGTGATATACATTAAATGGAACCTCTTTTTTGAAAGCCATGCTTTTGGAGTATATCAAGTGGGGCTCCTTTATAAACACCAGGCAAACTTGCACATGAGCAGTAACCCACAGCAACCAATCAGTAACTAGCTTTTTTTCCCGGACAGTTGCAGCTTATAAAATGAAAGCAAATATCTGGTTGGTTGCCATGGGGTTTTTGCTCAGTTGCAAATTTGCCCAACATTTATAAGTAAGGCCTGCTTTGTCAATGTACACTGGAAGAGGTCTGTCACCACTTCCTATGGAAAAGCATGGGATGTTGACTATGGCAGTTACAGTGCAAAGAGGGTGAGCTTGTCCTATTGATTTCATATAGCATAGGGTGATTCTCAAAAGGTACAATGCCTACCGTTCCAAGTATAAAGAGAGTACCCAGAGAGCTCAACACACGTCTTATGGTATCATCATGTTATTTATTTCAGAAATGTCCAGAAATAGACTTTTTTCGGGCCAATATCACCAATATGACTAAGGCTATTGGGCTGAAACATGTACTGCTGGACATTTCTGAAATAAATCGCATGATACCATAAGATGTGTTGTGCTCTTTTCTTTATACCTGGTATGGCCGTTAAGACAGACCTTTTTCTTAAAGGGGAACTATTGCGAAAATGAAAATGTAATACGCTTCATCATACTGAAAAACTTTCTAAATACAGTCCATTAAAAACTGTACCGTTTCTGAAATAATCAAATTTATCTTCACTATTCCTCTATCGGCATCTGTTTCTCTTCACTCTCTCTTCATGCAGCAGTTGGGTGTCAGATATTCATTGACAGTTAGATCCAATATATCTTATAGGGGGGCTTCCTTTCCTAGCAGATGTATTAGAGCTCACTCAAATAACTGATTCCAGTAAAAACAAAATCTAACAAAACTGCCTTTTGCACAAATCCTGCATGTAGAGAGACATGTCTGGTGATTTTAATAGAGTGAGCTCTAATACATCTTCTAGGCAAAAGGGCCCCCCCCTATAAGATATATTGGATCTAATTGTCAATGAATATCTGACACCCAACTGCTGCATGAAGAGAGAATGAAGAGAAACTGGTGCTGAGAGAGGAATAGGGAAGATAAACTTGATTATTTCAGAAATGGTAGTTTTTAATTGACTGTATTTAGAAGGTTTTTCAGTATGATTAAGCATATATTCAATTTTCATTTTCGCGATAGTTCCCCTTTAAATACAGGAGAAAGCATTTCTTGAATGGTCACAATTCCTACTGCTCTGACCCATGGGGCATGGCATACATATATACTATTATAGTTATTAAAATGTTCATAGGGCTAGTTAAATTTCAGCCATTCAAAGAATTCGTAGAACACATCACGTTGCATGAGATACAGAAGAAAAGCAGTGAAGTATTAAAGTTCACCGTTCTCACTTATTTTGGAACCAATAGGAGCAGATGTTGCCCCTGCCTGGGGAGATGGAAGGCTCCCCTCTATGGGATGCCTATTTCTTGGAGGAGCAGCTGAGCTTACAGCAGGACAGGGTGGCATTCGAGGAGCAGAAACGCGCATTTCAAGATGAAAGAGATAAATTCACAGAGGCTGCAATCCGACTTGGGAGGGAGGTAATAACTAGGGGCATCTGTGTTACTGCCTGCTCCTATGTAATGCATATGCTGGGCACAGTGTATACTTGTACAATAAAGATACATGTCCCTTTCCATGTAGCAAATCCATAAATGACCACTAATCTTTGTTGTGCAGCGCCTCCAGTTTAAAGCCGATCAAGCGCTTTTTATGAAGCAGCAGTTCCTGAGTATGACCCCTGGTATAGGAACTCCTCCCTGGAAAAAGACTCCTCCTTGGTCTGCACTCAGTGAGTCTGTTTATGGTTTCCTTGTCAGCCTTTTAACTCATTTAGAGATGTACCAAAACACTATTTAGTTTGGCCAAATAACCAAATGAATCAGAGGCTTAATTTGCTTATGAAAATTTGAGAATTAAAAAAAAAATTTCAACAAAACTGCTGCAATCAACTGTCCAAAGCTTTACATTCCCATGACTTTTGGAGTAACAATGAGTCCATTAAGCATTTCAGAAATGCCTTCAATGACCCATTGAACATTCATGCATGTATCAAATATTTTATTTACAGCTTTTCTTTAAATTCCCTCTATTTTCAGCTACTGACACTCCTCCTGGCACATCTCAGAAGCCCAGACTCAACTTTGCTCCTCATATGCATAGTCCAAGTAACTGGCAAAGCAAAAGGATTGTTCCTGATCCAATGACACCAAGTACAGCAGAATTGTACAGAGTCCTGAGATTAGCACCTCCCAACAGGTATGTCCAACTAATATAATCATTAATTAGTTCATACATACTGCTATGCACTAGTGATCCTAGAGTTCTCGGTAATCTGCATTTCTGTGGCTACTTTCTATCATCCTTTCTATTAGTTATACACAGTGCAGCTCCTCTGGGGAGGGATCCCAGTAATATCTGTGTATTTATACAACTCCTTTCTATTAGTTATACACAGTGCAGCTCCTCTGGGGAGGGATCCAGTAATATCTTTGTATTTATACAGTTCCTTTCTATTACAGTTATACACAGTGCAGCTCCTCTGGGGAGGGATCCAGTAATATCTTTGTATTTATACAGCTCCTTTCTATCACAGTTATACACAGTGCAGCTCCTCTGGGGAGAGATCCAGTAATATCTGTGTATTTATACAGTTCCTTTCTATTACAGTTATACACAGTGCAGCTCCTCTGGGGAGGGATCCAGTAATATCTGTGTATTTATACAACTCCTTTCTATTAGTTATACACAGTGCAGCTCCTCTGGGGAGGGATCCAGTAATATCTTTGTATTTATACAGTTCCTTTCTATTACAGTTATACACAGTGCAGCTCCTCTGGGGAGGGATCTAGTAATATCTTTGTATTTATACAGTTCCTTTCTATTACAGTTATACACAGTGCAGCTCCTCTGGGGAGGGATCCAGTAATATCTGTGTATTTATACATCTCCTTTCTATTACAGTTATACACAGTGCAGCTCATTTGGGGAGGGATCCCAGTAATATCTGTATTTATACAGCTCCTTTCTATTACAGTTATACACAGTGCAGCTCCTCTGGGGAGGGATCCCAATAATATCTCTGTATTTATACAACTCCTTTCTATTACAGTTATACACAGTGCAGCTCCTCTGGGGAGGGATCCAGTAATATCTGTGTATTTATACAGTTCCTTTCTATTAGTTATACACAGTGCAGCTCCTCTGGGGAGGGATCCAGTAATATCTGTGTATTTATAAAACTCCTTTCTATTGCAGTTATACACAGTGCAGCTCCTCTAGGGAGGGATCCAGTAATATCTGTGTATTTATACAGTTCCTTTCTATTAGTTATACACAGTGCAGCTCCTCTGGGGAGGGATCCAGTAATATCTGCGTATTTATACAACTCCTTTCTATTACAGTTATACACAGTGCAGCTCCTCTGGGGAGGGATCCAGTAATATCTGTATTTATACAACTCCTTTCTATTACAGTTATACACAGTGCAGCTCCTCTGGGGAGGGATCCAGTAATATCTGTGTATTTATACAGCTCCTTTCTATTACAGTTATACACAGTGCAGCTCCTCTGGGGAGGGATCCCAGTAATATCTGTGTATTTATACAACTCCTTTCTATTACAGTTATACACAGTGCAGCTCCTCTGGGGAGGGATCCCAGTAATATCTGTATTTATATGGCTCCTTTCTGTTAGTCATACACAGTGCAGCTCCTCTGGGGATTATATATCAATATGCGCTTTATGTGCATTTTTTTTCTTTACCTATAATTACATCAGGTCTGCACTCGCCTCTCAAAGCAAGAAATGCCAAAAAGAGGACTCTGATTCAGAAGAGAGCAAGAGGTGGAATGATAGCTGCTCCCCCTATAGTGAATGTAAGTGCAAATGATTCATCTACCTGAATGAGAACTACGGCCCCTATTAACACCCATCTACTACTCCTGCAGGAGCAACAGTAGGATACCTCCTATGAATACAGTGGATTCTTTAGGCATTGATGTCTGCCATTCTTATAGCTAAAATACCTATTCTTTATACATAACACTTTCTATAAATGTGCCGCCATTATTGATTTGTAGATTTGTTTTTGAAATACGTTTTAAAATTACAATACTGATTCTTAAAATAAATGTATACAACAATTACACCCTATACCCCTAATCATCAATAATAACTTCTCATGCAACTGCCTCTTCCATTCCTCTTTCTAGCGCCTGATCCAGAAGTTTCTATTCACAACGCCTTGCCCGTCAAACTGAGTATGACCCCATACCTGCACCCTAGACCCACCCCGCAGTCATTGCCCCATAACCGATGTGGCCCAAAGACTCCTTGTACTGCAGAACTGTACAGAAAGCTTCAGCTGAGCTCAAATGACAGGTATGTCATACTCTGATTGGGAAGATATGTGTACTTCTAGGGATCAGAGCCAACAATGTAAAGCATATACAAGCAAAATGTCATTTTAGTTTGTCAATTTTAACTTCTGGAACCCCATTTTATTTAGTTGTGTACCTTTAGAGGATATGTATGTCTAAACTGGACCCAAGAGCCCTATATATAATATATTGTGTTGCATAGAACAATGACAGAACTTTATTTCTTAGTTGACCTTTAGCTGTAGGAAGTGCAAGTGAATGACTGTAACCTTGACTGTAACCTTTACTCATTACAGTGCGATGTCTGGGCAGATGAAACGGGACAGGAAAAAGTGGACACCTAACCTGCTGAACTCTTGCAAGCAATATAGAAAGTTTGAGGAAAGCAGCTTAGCATGTTGGCCAGAGAATACTAGTAAGATTGAGGGCACCCCACCATGTTCTCGAGGGAGACCCAGAGCCAGTTATGAGACAGATTCCTCACATTCAGGAGAGAGCAGAAATTCATTTGTGGGAAACAGAGCGTCTCCAGTCAGTGAGAAGAACCCATGCCCTAGAAACTCCTCTGATAGTTTTGAGAGAGACTCTCTTTATAAAGTATCTTGTCTTTACGATTCTGAGACTCCACTATCTGAACATTGTAACCAAGAACCTATGAGGGATTCCTTTTGCAGTAGTGATGGTGTTGGAGATACTCATCCATGTTTACCAGACAAAGACTGGTTTTGTGAAGAAGTCAAGCCTCTGCCTGCATGCAAAAGGCTTTCTGAGGTCTTTCATATGCGGGACAACCGTCAGAACCCATGCAGAGAATCAGTGGGTCGTGCTGATGATTTACTCCTTTCCCAAAAGTACGAGGACACTTGCACCGAAAAACACAAGAGCTGGTCAAAATCAGTCCATGGTGTTAAAGACAGGAACCAGTCAAGGAGGTCTCATCATGGAGACCACTGTATGAATCTTTCTAGAGAAGGTAGTCTTCACATTGACAGTTGCAGGAGGCAGTCACACGAAGGAATTAACTTATATGGCAGCTTGCGAAACCGATCAAGTGTGAACCTTTACCCGGGTGAGGACCGCAGAAGCCATTCCCTGCATAGGTCATCCTCAAAGCGTAGAGACTCCTTGTACACCTCTCGCCCAAAATGTTCTCCTCTACACCACCTCCGCTCTTGTCCCTCAGAAGGGGGCGGTGAGGGTTGGAACTCTTCTACAGCTTCTCATATCTGTGCGGATCTACTAAACCAATTCCTTGACTGCTGCTCATGAGCACAGCTACTTGAAAATATGTTGGTGTTGGGTTCCCGAAAATGTTTTTTTTAAGTGCTTTGTCCAATGTTTTATGAACTTAAATTGTGTCTAGACCCTTAAAGATGTTTTCCTCTGTTTCAGGTCAATAAATAGATAATTGTTCACTTGCTCGTTAAAACTTACTCTACACCAAACCCCATCAGAATTGTCATTGAATGGTTGAATGTAATGCACTTTTAAGTTTAAGCAATTGCTGCACTGTTGTCTTTCATTTTCTGGCACTTATGGGACTTGCATTTTACTTATTGGTATCCTGGATTTGTTCTGACATCACTTTAAATGTTTGAATTTTAATTTTGAATGTTTGGTGTCTCCTAATGCACTTTAGGGGAACACTCATGCAGTGGAGCTCTGCTGGAGCTTGGGGCTCGGTCTATTCCTTCACAAAGATGGTGCCCTAGTTCTCACAGTCCGAGGAATAAGCTTGAAACTTAAACAATGGTTTTGGGTCCTGATTTCTCACAACTTTTGATTTCAGCTACAAAATTGAGCAGAAATTGATAGTTTGTGATGTCGTTTCGTTTTTTTTTTTTAAAGCCCTAACACAGGCTGGTATACGTCCCCCATTTGCCTCAACAGTGGGCAAGAAGGTCTAAGTTTAGGATTGTTTTTATTTTTAATAAGATTAAATATGATTAAACTATTTTATGTAATTTTCAAATATGAATATTAAACAGATAATGTGTAACTTCGATTCAGTTATGTTTTTAGGTTGCCGAGGTAAAGAAACTGATGCTCCAAGTGACTCTTCTTCAGAGCAAACACATTTCATTTCCTTTTGAGGTTTTCCCATTCCCTGTATTAATGACAGAAGAGGTGCAGTTTTAACATGCATGAAAGCAGACTGAATTTAAAGACTGCCCTTTACCACCCTATTATAGATTTAGAAGACAAATTATCTGTGTGGCTTTTTTTAAGATGAAAAAGGGTTGCCCACAGGGCCAGAATTGGGGGTATGCAGGAAAGGCCAGTGCATATGGGGAAGCAATTCCAAAATTTTGACTGCATTGTTCACTAATGCTGACAGTCCAACCCGGCTAAGAGAGTGCAACCTGCAGCTAAGCAACTTTGGGGGACTGTGATGGTGAATGGGGGTGGGCAAAGTCATGTGGTGCATCCTTGGGTCCCATTACCCTTGGTTTGGCTCTGGTAGCCTAAGAATGGAAGATCATATTAGTTGGGAAAAGTTGTAATGAGATTTTAAATTTCCAAACATATGGCAACACCCTCTCATAGGTATGAACATTCAGGGCTGACCTTAGGAATCTTGCCTTTTCTCTTATGCTCCACCCTAATTGTTAGAGGTAACATTTTTGTTCTTTTGAAAGATCCCCTGCCTTCCAAAAGGTGCTACACGGATGTTCAAATGCCAAAAATGCTTCCTTTTTCTGATCAATAATCCAACTATGACACCGCCTGGGCTACTGATGTTCTTCTCTACAGATGGATACTATTGCAAGTTTGAGCCTTCTTTCTTCTCTCTCAATTCATAAATGTGCAATAACTTGGTAGCAAAGTTACCCCCATGACTGATACACCTATGACTAAGCACCGGAGGGTGCGAAACGCATAAGGTGGGCCTGGTGGGGTTTGTAACTGAATGTTAATGCTAATTTAAATAAAGTAACATTTTTTATGGAAAGAAAGCCTTGGGACAGTTATCTTTGGATAAAGGAATCTCTCTTGAGCATCAACTATGACCTAATTGGAGACTCGTAGGACTGCCACACATAACAGAGCAAGCAAAGCTTATTAGCAGCTACTTTTTGCTTTACATGATGCCTGCACTGGTTTTATTACAAGCACAGCAGTGGGTAGAGTATACTGTAAGTCTTAGAAGGTTGTGGATTTGGTCCTAACATGAGTAGGCTTCCACGTCTGTTGGATTGTCAAGAAAACTACAAACCTAGTCCAGGTTTCAAAGGTATAATTGTGCATGGGCCATGAAATACCAGTCATTAGTTGCTTCCATTTTTTCCAATTCATAATCCAGCTCCGACGCCTTCTTAGTCAATGTACTCCAAAAGGTGCTTGTAACAGGCGATCTTCTACAGTTGCAGGGTTTTCCATGGAAAAAAGTTTATTCTCCCTGAACTGGGTTCTATTTCCTTGTGGCATATTCCATGGCTGTGGTGTAGAAAACCTTTACAAGAAGTTTGTTCCAACCTTTCTCATTCTCCTATACCAGGCAAATTAACCCTCTTCTTATTGTTCTTGACCTCATTTGCAAGGGTTGCTAAAAAGCAGTCCATTCAGTATGGGGGTCATCCTACCTTGTTAGGGTTCCCTTGACCCCTATTCATCCTGGAAGCGAAGTTCCACGCATCCATCGTCCGTGTCCTCTGTATTTCTGCACATGTGCAGTTTGCCGGTTTGCGACAACTGTACATGCGCAGAATTACATGGAAATTGCTAATCTCCCAGTCAGCTTACAGAGGACACGGAAGATGGATGCGTGGAAGAATATGCGCCAAGGAGTAAGTATGGGGCATTGCCCTGGGAGGAGGGGGGTCTATGTCGGGGGTATGGGTTTTTTTGTCTACAGGTTGAATTCAGAAACGTATTTTTGTAAAGTATACGTTCTGACCAATCCAATATGGGCAAATGTCTCCAAACTACAACACTTTGCTAAATTAGCATTCTTTGTAAAATTCTGCGACTTGCCTCAAAGCTTGCACTTTACAGCAGCTTCTCTACCAATTGCCATTGGCTACTAAGCACATCCTAAATATGAATACCAAGGCCCACCTGAGCAGCTTGATGAGCAATAAGCATAGCCAATCGGCTTTAGAGACCCTAAAACGAGAATAGTGCATACTAATTGTTATGACTGTTACTTCAGATACTGCATTTAGCGCAGAAAAGGAAGCTGACCCTGGAAAACTGAACATTTATTTTTAAATGAGATGTAGAAAATCCAGATTAGGTAAATAAGTTTTTCTACCCCAAACTGCAAAGCTTTTTCTAAAATTTCTGATTTTTTTTAAAGTCTGCATTTAGCAGCACCGCATATACTACATGAACTTAAGTATAAAACATCCTCAATATAAAGGCTAAATTTATATACACTTGCCAGAATGTGTAATGGTAAATAAGCCTACAAGTATGTTAAGAGTAAGCTGCTGGGGAAATTCGCCATACAAGTAAAGTATTATTATGTATGTATTATGCAGACAGTCATTTTTCCTCTATTTTGTTTACAGTTTTTTTAAGCAATCTCTTGTTTTGAAGCTGTTTCAATTACTCCCACTGTAATACCACAAACGTTAAAGATGAATATTCACTTTAATGCCTCCCTGATACAATTCTAGATACAGGATTCTGGTTTGACATATTCTCTACCACCAGGAGGCAGCAGTGGGATCTAGTCCTTCTCAGATTGGCACGTCGTATGTAGGCCCAAATAGAACAATAATCGCACTTATTTGACCCTGCTCCGAATTTAAACTGTTTTCAAAGTCACAATCTTTTGGGCGATTTCCTGAAATTAAAAGGGACAGGCTACTGCAAATTTAACCCCCCTGGCTCCAGGACTAGATGTGACACATTGCATAGGGCATTGCCCTTCCATACAAGTATAAATGAAAACAGACTATAGGCTGGTTCCCTTTCCGCTAGGGCTCAGATGGGGGTGTCTGGTTTTCCTTCTTTCTGACCAGTTCTGGTTCATCCTCACCATCTTGAGGGGGGTGCACCAATACCTTGTCCAAAATCCCAAATTCCTGGGCTTCTGTAGGGCTCATGTATCGATCCCTCTCCATTACTGACTCTGTGAAGAAGAACAAAAAGTTATCCGCTAGAAAATGGATTGAAAAGATTCCCATGGGTGCAACTATCTTCTCTGTGCACCAGCATCCCCTGCAAAAATACTGCATCCCTCATGCGTGGCACCTCCCTTGGATTTTAGAGGTTAAAGGAAAACACTTACCAATAACAGAGAGCGGCTGACGGGTGTGTTTTGCATAAATTTCATTAATCTGCTTCTTTAGCTTCAGGATTTCTTCTGCTTGGATAGCAATGTCTGTGGCCTGACCCTATAAAATACAATATTGGGGTTATCACCTTGATCATCAGACAATTCTGCACTAATTCAATGTTCTCTTGCAGGTGATCTCCTGGGATGTTTGTATGACCCCTCTATGTTCTTTATATACCTGGTGTCACACAGGGCCAGACATCTTTGTTCTTACCCTGGCTCCCCCAGAGGGTTGGTGGATCATGATCCTGGAGTTTGGTAGAGAGTGTCTCATCCCGCTGGATCCAGCAGCCAGAAGTAAGGACCCCATGCTTGCTGCTTGTCCCACACACCATGTACAAATGGGATTCAGAATGTACTGCATTGTGTCATAAATAGCTAAGCCGGCTGTAACAGAGCCCCCTGTCAATGGAGAAAAGTACATAAAATCAGGGATAAATACATGTGATTTATAGGGTGGGAGAAATGTGTTTAGCCAATCAGCAACAACTGGATTCTGTGTAGTGATTGACAATGCCTTAGGCCCCCGGCACACAAAGCATTTGCTCCATTGGTCTATTTTCACAATGTAGAAACCCATGTCACTGTTCAGGGCGTAGGATCCCTGCAGGAGTATGCAATAAACCTGTATTCCTTTTGATCGGAGTGCCGTCCAATTCTTTGGTGTTGACATGACACTGTTCAGTCTTCCTGTCACCGAAGAGAATGCCATCTATCATGAGATGTGACAGACGGCTCCCTTTTTCTTTTTTTTTAATCAGTTAATAGTGCTGCTCCGCCAAAATCCTGCACTGAAATCCGTTTCTCAAAAGAGCAAACAGATGTTTTTATATTTAATTTTGAAATCTGAAATGGGGCTAGACATATTGTCCGTTTCCCAGCTGCCCCCAGTCATGTGACTTGTGCTCTGATAAACTTCAGTCACGCTTTACTGCTGTACTGCAAGTTGGAGTGTTATCACCCTGCCCTTCCCCCCAGCAGCCTAACAACAGAACAATGGGAAGGTAACCAGATAGCAGCTCCCTAACACAAGATAAAAGCTCTATTAACAAGAGGAATAGGGCAAACATAAGGAAAAGAAGCGACATCCGTGGAAATGAAACTGACAGTTGGTAGCTAAGCTTGTGTTACCATACACTGTATCAGTTAGGGACTGGGACACTGGCAGCAGTGACAAATACCAGAATTATTGTACAAGGCCAATGTCATTTCTCCTTATCTTTTTATTTGGTTACAATAAAAAAAAGCAGGGTCAGGCAGAGAAGAGAGACACTGCAGTAAGAATAGTAGGCATGTGTAAGAATTACCTCTATACTAGAATGCTTGGAGTAACAGTTAGGAAAATACAACCAGTAGGACTTGTGCAGCATTAAAGCAAAAGTAACGTAAAACAATTTAAATTGTTTTAAAGTAAATAAGCTGCTGTGTAGCAATGGGGGCAGTCATTGAAAGGAGAAAAGGCTTAGGTTACACAGCAGATAAGCTCTGTAGAACATAATGGTGTTATCTGTTATTAGTTAACCTGTGCCATATAGACTTTATTCAATTTCCACCATTGCTACACAGCAGCTTGTTTATATGAACTATAGTAGTGTTCCTGAAGCAAACTGATCAGTTTTAACAGAGCAGGGCAACAGTACATATTATTATTATCATTACTTTAAAATGCTTTCATTTTTTAATGTTACTGTTCCTTTAACTACAGAACTGCAGGCTAAGACAAGCATATCTGCTCATTGATTCGAATTCGGCTTCAGCTCCTCTGTGTGTGATCGCACACAGGCTGACCAGATTCAAATCAATGGAGCAGGAGCACTGAGCCAATCTGCTTCTCTCAGCCTGCAAAGATTTGGCTAACAACAGCCTGTGTGCCCATAGCCTAAGGCTAGGGCCAGACAGGGCTGAAATCAGCCTTCTGAAATCCACAGAGATTTTTTATAAAACACAACGTTAAAAACATGTCTGTCCTTATATTTCAATGGGGTTTAATATACCTGGGCTATTGATGTACATGTGTATAGGTTTCTTGTTACTCTCTGACTGCAGGAACAGGAGCTGTGCAACCACCACACTGGAAAGGGAGTCGTCAATCTGAAAAGGAATATTCCAGAAGCCGGTGAAATAATCAGGGAGTGAAGTAACAGTAGAGTGCAGGAAAGGTCAGGCCACAAGGTAAGGGCAAAGATATAAAACTGAGAAACTGAGACAACACAAACAAGACAACCACAATCAGGGACAAATACATGGAACTCACAGGCCCCATTACGCAGATGATTCGCTCTCGCAGTAGCCTGGAGTATATATCATATGCTCTCTCACCGCGGCCCTGGAAAATAGGAGACACTTTTATTAGGAAAACCACTTTCATTTATTATATTGCAAGATTAAGTTTGTACTATTAATTCAACTTGCAACTTTACAACTGTTATACACTTCAAAAGGATGATATTATGCCAACTACATATTCTACATATAGAAATAACAAGAATCTCAGCTGCCATAAAGCAGGGCAGGACTGTTGCTTACAATGGGGATCAGATAGGATCTGTGCAGCCACTGGGACAGAATGCTCTGTTATACAGATAGCTAGAATCTCAGCTGCCATAAAGCAGGACAGGACTGCTGCTTACAATGGGGATCAGATAGGATCTGTGCAGTCACTGGGACAGAATGCTCTGTTATACAGATAGCTAGAATCTCAGCTGCCATAAAGCAGGACAGGACTGCTGCTTACAATGGGGATCAGATAGGATCTGTGCAGCCACTAGGACTGAATGCTCTGTTATACAGATAGCTAGAATCTCAGCTGCCATAAAGCAGGACAGGACTGCTGCTTACAATAGGGATCAAATAGGATCTGTGCAGCCACTGGGACAGAATGCTCTGTTATACAGATAGCTAGAATCTCAGCTGCCATAAAGCAGGACAGGACTGCTGCTTACAATAGGGATCAAATAGGATCTGTGCAGCCACTGGGACAGAATGCTCTGTTATACAGATAGCTAGAATCTCAGCTGCCATAAAGCAGGACAGGACTGCTGCTTACAATAGGGATCAAATAGGATCTGTGCAGCCACTGGGACAGAATGCTCTATATACAGATAGCTAGAATCTCAGCTGCCATAAAGCAGGACAGGACTGCTGCTTACAATAGGGATCAGATAGGATCTGTGCAGCCACTGGGACAGAATGTTCTGTTATACAGATAGTTAGAATCTCAGCTGCCATAAAGCAGGGCAGGACTGCTGCTTACAAAGGGTTTTTGAAAGGATTACACATCACTGTGATGCTTTGTATCAGAAGGGATGATCCACTCATATACAAAACACACTTACCGTTTGCTCCACAACAATAGGGATGAGAGGAGAAAGTATTGCAGGGCTACAATGTACATTCCTGAGCTGTGTCAATGCACGGATTCCTTTCAGCAACGGTCTCTGCGTTGGACAAAAATACTGTCACTGCTCATGGTACAAATCAGTCTCATTGTGCAATGTTATAATAAATTACTAACTGGCCACTCAGTCCGACTATACTGAGGAACTGACTTTTACTACATCGCTTCAAGAGCCGGAACCAGAAAACAGAATGCAATTGCAATTACATTAACACATAACCTTTAAAACTACTGAACAAAAAAGTAACATATATTGGAAATGTCACTAGAATTACATTTTCTTTCAATATGCAAAAAAATTTTTTTATTTAAAATAAAACTTAATCAATGACTACAGAGTAAAATGACTGCAGTTTGTGACATGACACATATAATGAGATGTGAGGTAGATACAGAATGAAATTACACCCATTAAAGGGTTTGTTCACCTTTAAAGGAGAACTAAACCCTAGAAGTGAAAAGGGCTAAAAATGGCATATTTTATATAGTGAACTTGTTGCACGAGGCTAAAGTTTCAGCTTGTCAATAGCAGCAATGATCCAGGACTTCAAACTTGTCACAGGGGGTCACCATCTTGGAAAGTGTCTGTGACACTCACATGCTCAGTGGGCTCTGATTGGCTGTTGAGAAGCTAAGCTTATGGCTCGTCACTAATTATCCAGCAGAAAATGAGCTTCCCCTGTAATATAAGCTGATGCTACAGGTTTGCTGATTATTAAATTCTGATGCTAATTGCACTGGTTTCTGTGCTGCCATGTAGTAATTATCTGTATTAATTACTAATCAGCCTTATTTTGTGACATTTCTATTCTATATGTACTAGTGATGTGCGGGTCAGGGTTTCCCTGACCTGCCCCCGACCCTAACCCGTCCTGCTAATACCGGCGCCCACCCGCTTCCGGTGGTCCTTTTATAGACCTGCGCCGCCCAGCCGACATCACAATAATATCACAAAAGGGGCGGGGCAAGCAGACGCGATACTATAAAACCGGAACCTGGAAGTCGGATGCTGGCATTTGAAGGTGGCGGGCGGGGAGAGCAGGAGAAGAGCTCAACCCGCACCCGCCACGAGGAACACTGCGAGGTCGACCCGAACCCCCAGGTATCGGGTCGGCCTGCACATCACTAATGTGTACTGTATATTGTGAGTGGGTCCCTAAGCTCAGTAAGTGACAGCAGCACAGAGCATGTGCAGTTAATCAGCAGAAAAGAATATGGGGAGCTACTGGGGCATCTTTGGAGACACAGACACTGGGACATCTTTGGATACTGCTAAAGGGTTGTGGTTTCCTTGGGCTGGTACAGAAGCACAAAACATCATGTACAACATTTCTAGCTACTTCTTCAGTTAGGCTTTAGTTCTCCTTTAAACTGGTTTTGCAATTGTTTTTTATTTATTTATTATTTGTGGTTTATATATATAAAAAAATAGCTTTTTATCCAGCAGCTTGTGGTTTCAGCAGTCTGGTTGCTAGAGTCCAAATTCCCCTAGCAACCATGCATTGGTTTGAATAAGAGACTGGAATACGAATAGGAGAGGCCTGAATACAAAGAGGATTAATACAAAGTAGCAATAATATTAAATGTGGAGACTTGTTGAGCATTAGTTTTTTAGATGGGGTCAGTGTCCCCCCATTTGAAAGCTGAATCAGAAGAAGAAGGCAAATAATTGAAAAATAGATAACAAATAAATAATGAAGACAAAGTAAATAACTGAAAAATATAAGAAAAAAATGAAGGGCAATGTTGCAAAAAGTAGCTGAGAATGAGTCAGTTCTATAACATAGTAAAGGGTAACTTGAAGGTGAAACAGCCCTTTCAAAAGACAAACTGCGCATTATTATAAAACATGCGGCTGTTGTAACTACAGCTCCCATCATCCCTGACTGACAAGGAACTGACAGTTGGCGGAGGGAATTAAAGTAAAACTAAAGAGAAAATGTCACAAGTTGCCGATCTGAGGATATACATTCTTATTATAGCAACATCGCTGTGTCCTGAGCCTGACACACACACACACATAAACACATATCCCCATCTCAGTGACCTTTAATATCCCCCCGCTCACTCACTGTGCCCCTCACGAATAACTCCATGCTGCTCAGTTCCGCTGTCCCGGAAGTGGCGTCAGGAAGTTCCCCCTGGGCGCCGCCATGACAGTCGCTAGCCATGTGCCGTCACGTGACCTAGCGCCATGGCAACGAGGCCTGGTCTAAACTTGTAATGGCTTGTGATGCTATTTCATATGGTATATTATATTTATTGGCAATTTTTATTGGAAAGATGGGACAGCAACTGCCATGTCTGGAGTGGTTGGCTGCCAGTGTTACTCCTGATATAATTATAGGGCAATTTATTATATATTAATACTATAATAAATGTAATGGACGGCAGCGAATTACATACCTCCCAACTGTCCCTTTTTCAGAGGGACAGTCCCTCTTTTGACAGCTCAGCCCGCAGTCCCTTATTTGTACTGGAAAGTCCCTCTTTTCTCTGCACTGAACAGCCAGAAAAAGAAACAAAGTTTCTCACTTAATTGGCTTTTAGCAGAGAGACCAGAACAGCTAACAGGTGCAAATAAGATACTTTGTAACAATTTTGAGACACAAAAACACAGTTTAGATAAGGAGAAATATTTTCAAACTTTCATAACCTGCCAAATTTTGTAAAACAAACATGGTAATTAGGGGGTGTGGCAACAGAAAGAGGTGTGGTCAAAAAAATTGTGCGGAAAAATAGGGAAAAAAAATTTTGTCCCTCTTTTTACTTCCAAAATGTTTGGAGGAATGCGAATATACCAGATTAGAGCATCATCTTCAGATAAAGCTACACCATTTTCCATCCTGCCATTTTGAATTTTAGGGTACAAAAGCAGATAGACAATAAAAATTAGTTAAAATGCAATTTTATCTGGAATAGGGTTGTGACCTTTTCTGGAAAAAAATACCGGCTTTCCTCTCTATTAATAACATTGGGATAAACCATCATTTTTACCGGCCAGGCCAGTAAAATACCGGCCAGGTGGCAACCCTAACCAGGAATAAAAAGTTAAAGTATGTTTTAGTATTACAGCAGTCATATGAGAAAGTTTGGGAACCCCTCTTGATTCCTCGGAGATTTGTTTATCATTGAGCTTTCAAATTAGCAACTTCCTTTTAATATATAAGATGTCTTATGGAAACAGTAGTATTTCAGCAGTGACAAAGTTTATTGGATTAACAGAAAATATGCAATATGCATCATAACAAAATTAGACAGGTGTATAAATTTGGGCACCACAACAGAGATATTACATCAATACTTAGTTGAGCTCCTTTTGCAAATGTAACAGCCTCTAGACACGTCCTATAGCCTTTGATGAGTGTCTGGATGGCAGTATTTTTGTCCATACAAAATCTCTCTAGTTCAGTTAAATTTGATGGCTGCCGAGCATGGAGAGCCTGCTTCAAATCATCCCATAGATTTTCCATGATATTCGAGTCAAGGGACTGTGACATTCCAGAATATTGTACGGGTTAGATAAATGTATTTGTTGATTTCCAAGTGTGTTTAAGGTCATTGTCTTGTTGGAATATCCAACCCCTGCAGCGTAACTTCAACTTTGTGACTGATGCTTGAACATTATCCTGAAGAATTTGTTGATACTGGATTTAATTCATCCGACCCTCGACTTTAACAAGGGCCCCAGTAGTCCCTGAACTAGCCACACAGCCCCACAGCATGATGGGACCTCCACCAAATGTGACAGTAGGTAGTAGATGTTTTTCTTGGAATGCGGTGTTCTTCTTCCGCCATGCAAAGCGCTTTTTTGTTATGACCAAATAACTACATTTTCGCCTCATCAGTCCAAAGCACTTTGTTTCAAAATGACTGGCTTGTCCAAATGAGCTTTTGCATACAACAAGCGACTCTGTTTGTGGTGTGAGTGTGGAAAGGGCTTCTATCTCATCACCCTGCAATATAGATGTTCTTTGTGCAAATTGCGCTGATGTACAGATACACCATCTGCAGCAAGATGTTCTTGCAGGTCTTTGGTGATCTTTGGGTTGTCTGTAACCATTTTCACAATCCTCCGCTATTTGTTTTGGCCTGCCAGACCCGGGTTTTACAGCAAAACTGTGCCTGTGGCCTTCCATTTCCTGATTACATTCCTTACAGTTGAAACTAACAGTTTAAACCTCTGAGATAGCTTTTTGTAGCCTTCCCCTAAACTTTCTGGAAGAAGGATGAAAGCATTGGTTTTTAGACATTTCTATAAGACCCCTTTTACATCCAACATCATGTTAGGTCCCCTAAGGATTGGGCCACACAGGGCCAAAATCAGCCTGCTGGTTGCAGGCCGATTTCAACCCCTACCGCAGGCAGTAGCCTACTTTTTCTTTCACATCCGGAACCCTTCTCTTGGTCCATTGCAAACACATTTGCCGGATTTTATCATGAAATGCAAAGCCGCGCCAAAATCTGCCCAGTGTGTTCATGCTGGGGCCAAAACAGTGGTTCCAGATACAAAAAGAAGAGGGAGGCTACTGTCCACAGTACATAGGTCATAGATATATTAAATATCATCGATTGGTAGGTCTGAGAAATTAATCAGATGATGGAGTGGAGGGGAGTGGGGAAGTTCCTCTTTAAATCTTGCTGTTCTGATCATTCAGGCTGTCGGCCCAAACAAATGGAACAATAGAATGGTGTCCATGCTGTTATTGGCCCAACTTATGGTATCCATTTATTCATTGGATACTCTAAGAATTGGTCACCATCATCCATGATAATTCTTCCACACTAACACTCTAATACCCATGAGGTATAGACACAGCAATAGGTATATGAATGCCCACAATGCACTTGAGTACACTTGTTCTTAAGGTTGCATTGGTACTAGTCGTGTTTTACCTGCACTGGTGATGTATCTTGTATGATTGCATGTAGTCCATTTAACATCCATTGTCTGAATTGTACATTGCACTCGGCTTCTTTTTGACAGGATTTCTCAAACTGTGAATCCAGGGATCCAGCGTGAGACTTACATGGAAACCTGGTGTGGCTCGAGCAGACTTCATACATTTTGGTAACTGCTGCTACATCTACATTCTGAATGTGCCGAAACATTGCTTTCCAATTGTAAAACCCTGAAATACACATGCAGATTGTAGGCTGTGCATAGTCAAAGACCTGTGTATACACCTCTGGTGCCACTTTCACAATTGTCAAGAATGCAATAAAAATCCATGGAAAATCTTGTGCCTAAATACCTCAAATCAAAATGTCCTCTAATAACATATTTTCGATCCAGAACAGCAGGTGTAAAAAGCACCCCTAGTAGTAGTAGTAGATACCATTATCAGTCAAACAGAGCTAAGGGGGAATGAAGCCCGTTTAGGACGGAATATGGTTAGGCAAGGCCCCCTTCCCCATAAGGTGCAGCATTTTTAGCCTCCCCACCCCTTCCCAGCTAGCCCACAGGTAGGAACTAAGGAAGGGGGCTAGCAACGGCGGGAAAAAAGTGGGCGGGTTGGGGAGGAAACAGAGGAGGAGCGTGGAGCAGGGCAGGGTTTTTAAGGGGACCAGAGCTAATGTAAAAAATCACAGACATGTTTTTAAGACATTGGCAACACGGGAGCCTTTTTTCTATTGATAAAGCAGTTGTAGCCTAGGGGATAGGAGTTTTTATTGATAGCCCCAAAGCAGAAACACAAATAAAATATCCATAGACTCTAATGTTGAGAGTGTTGCTCCATTAAATAATGGTACCAGTATGGTTGTAACAGATACAGAAAAGGCAAATGTGCTGAGTTAGTTCTTATCTTCGGTGTATACAATAGAGGAGTCTGAGTTCCCAGGCTCACTTTATAGCTGCACTAATGGCTCAGCTCAATCTAGTCAGTGGCTGACTCAGGATATGATTCATAAAGCTTTAATAAAAATTAATGTAAACAAGGCTCCAGGGCCTGATGGCATACACCCCCGGATTCTAAGAGAGCTTAGTTCAATTTTCAGCCCCTATTTATGATTTTCTCAGATTCACTTTCATCTGGTATGGTGCCTATGGATTGGAAAAAAGATGACGTTATTCCAATATTTAAAAAGCGATTACAATCTCAGCCTGACAATTATAGGCCAGTAAGCTTGACATCTGTGGTGGGCAAATTATTTGAAGGCTTGTTAAGGGATTACATTCAAAATTTTGTCCTAGTGAATGACATTATGAGCAGCAATCAGCATGGCTTTATGAAGGATAGGTCATGTCAGACGAATTTGATTGCTTTTTATGATGAAGTAAGTAAGATGCTGTACAGTGGGTGGACAGTAGATGTGATCTATTTGGATTTTGCCAAAGCGTTTGATACTGTGCCCCACAAACGACTGCTTTCTAAACTAAGGTCTGTTGGGCTTAATGAAATCGTTTGCACATGGATAGGAAACTGGCTACAGGATCGGGTACAGAGGGTGGTTGTTAATGGGACATTCTCTACTTGGAGTAAGGTTCTTAGTGGGGTCCCCCAGGGCTCAGTATTGGGTCCACTTTTATTTAACTTGTTCATTAATGACTTAGGGGAGGGTGTTGTAAGTCATGTATCAGTGTTTGCAGATGACACAAAACTATCAGCCCAATTAATTCCATCCAGGATGTGGCACTTGCAACAGGATCTTGACAAACTGGCAATCTGGGCAGCTAAGTGGCAAATGAGATTCAATGTTGATAAATGTAAAGTCCTGCACCTGGGATGTAAAAATATCCACTTATACCCTTAATGGGACTGCACTAGGCAAATCCATTATGGAAAAGGACCATGGAGTCCTTGTAGATGATAAACTTGGCTGTATTAAAAGGAGCATAGAGTCACGGGAGGAGGGGGTCATTCCACTGTACAGAGCACTGGTAAGGCCCCATCTAGAATATGCCGTACAGTTTTGGTCTCCATCACTCAAACAGGACATTATTGTATTAGAGAGGGTACAGAGAAGGGCAACTAAGCTGGTAAAAGTTATTGAAAATCTTAGCTATGAGGAAAGACTGGCCAAATTGGGGATGTTCACGCTGGAGAAGAGGAGCTTAAGGGGTGATATGATAACTATGTATAAATATATAAGGGGATTATATAAAAATCTCGCTAATGCTTTATTTACCAGTAGGTCTTTCCAGCTGACACAAGGTCACCCATTCCGATTAGAAGAAAAGAGGTTCCAGCTAAATATTGGGAAGGGGTTTGTTACAGTGAGAGCTGTGAAGATGTGGAATTGTCTCCCTGAATCAGTGGTACAGGCTGATACATTAGATAGGTATAAGAAGGGGTTGGATGGTGTTTAGCAAGGGGAATACAGGGTTATGGAAGATAGCTCATAGTACAAGTTGATCCAAGGAACTAGTCTGATTGCCATTTTGGAGTCAGGAAGGAATTTTTTACCCCTCTGAGGCAAATTGGAGAGGCTTCAGATGGGTTTTTTTGCCTGCCTTCAACTAGCAGTTAGGCAGATTGAAAAAAAAAACGAAAAGGTTGAACTTGATGGACATGTGTCTTTTTTCAACCTTACTTACTATGTTACTAATGTAGTTTACTACAAAAAAAAAAAAGACACTCAACGGGAAAAAAAAATTGTTGCACAACAAAAAAAAGTTTACCAGAATTTTTTCCGTTTTACTAATTTTTTGGCAGTTTTGCAAATTTTTTGCATGACTACAGTACACTAACATTACACATAGGGTTGCCACCTTTTATAGGTGGATGTTCTGGACTTGGGAGGTGGAGCAGGTGATGTTAGGGGCCAGGGGGATCAGGGGATATGTGCTCTGGCACACACCCATAATAATATAATAGTGATAAGGCTGCAGCAGCATTTGCAATAACAATAATACAACAACTCCATTATTTTTATTGCAGAGAAAATAGTGGACTCATTTTTGAAATCATAATTACTTGCTTACAATGAACTCTACGAAGATGGCCTTGCTTTAATTCTAAATTCTGAGCTTTCTGGATAATGGTTTTCCAGATAAGAGATCCTATACCTGTATACCATATCCCAAAAATTTTTTTCAAAATGAATCAGTTAATAGTGCTGTTCCAGCAGAATTCTGCACTGAAATCCATTTCTCAAAAGAGCAAAGAGATTTTTTTTATATTCAATTTTGAAATCTGACATGGGTCTAAACATGTTTTTCCTTCTCAATGTAACTCAATGTGTCTCAGTGAGACATGGGTTTTTACTATTGAGTGTTGTTCTTAGATCTACCAGGCAGCTGTTATCTTGTGTTAGGGAGCTGTTATCTGGTTACCTTCCCATTGTTCTTTTGTTTGGCTGCTGGGGGGGGGGAAGGGAGGGGGTTGATATCACTCCAACTTGCAGTACAGCAGTAAAGAGTGATTGAAGTTTATCAGAGCATAAGTCACATGACTTGGGGCAGCTGGGAAATTGACAATATGTCTAGCCCCATGTCAGATTTCAAAATTGAATATAAAAAAATCTGTTTGCTCTTTTGAGAAATGGATTTCAGTGCAGAATTCAGCTGAAGCAGCACTATTAACTGATTCATTTTGAAAAAAAATTTTTTCCCATGACAGTATCCCTTTAAGATGAAACCTCCTTTTTTCTATTGGAAAGAGATATTCGCATATCCTTTGTAAAGACAGGCTTTAACTAGGTGAATCTGTATGATTCCCCTAGTTATAGGTGAATCATACATACTGATGTAACAATTCTGAGCCGGGGCCCCCTGCAAAAAATACTTGTAGGGCCCCTGCTGCGTCCTCTCCCTGCTAAGAGAAGAAAGCGGCTGGGAAGGGGGGCTTTTTAAGACTAGAGTAAGCAGACCCTGAGATCTGGGCCCCTCTGTCCTCCAGGTCCCCGTGCAACTGCCGGGTCTGCTTCCTATATAGTTACACCACTGGTTTATCTTATGTAATTAGGGACAGTATCGTTGTAGCCAATATTTGCAATGGGTTTTTACAGATTACTACCCCAGTGGGGCTGTTGCCTTTCAGCTTTTGAGCTGCTTACCTTAATGTTAATGGGCCTTACACCAAATTTGATTTAGGGCCTCAAAAAATTGTCAAGTTGACTTATTCTACTGGTATATATTGAGATTATTTCACTGGGCCCCCTAGACTTCTGGGCCCACAGCCAGGTTTGCTTCCACTGTAGTTACGCCCCTGCCTCTGAATACACTTTGTTTTGACGTCAGTCAGTGTTGGTTTATTTTCGTTGTTTTTAAGGAGGATCCTTGCGTGCAAATTCAGTCTGTTCCCTTAAATGCAGTTAAAAGGGGTTATAAAGGAGAGAATTTTACAGGTGGCACAGAGCGGAAAATGTCTCAGGTGAGAACTATGAATAGTCAGCTTGTTTCCTCTCGCTGTCAGACATGGGAAACTGCTGTGAAAAGGAAAGTGCGAGGCGAGCAAATGGAAAGTTTAAAGGGGAAGTGTAGTATTTTTTACAGTCTCCCTCATTATAAATAATACATGATGCCTGATTTAAATTTGAGCTAAAAATAATCTCTATAGATCCTCTCCAGTCCCTGTCTGCAATACAAATGAGCAGTGGGCGTGTGTTAATCGCCATTTCCCAGGTAGCCAATGAGAGCTTTGTTTGCCTTGACACTGGCAAATATATACTGCAGTTCCCTGTCAGGACATATAGGAACATATTTGTTAAGTGTGACACTAAAGTTCTCAAAAGTTTCATATTGCTTTTATTTCTTTGCTCCGTCCTTTTGCAGCAAGAACATTTTTCTATTCGGCCATTGAAGCCTTATGGCACCGTCAAGGGATTCTGTCATGATTTTTATGGTGTAGTTTTTATTTCTAAATGACACTGTTTACACTGCAAATAATTCACTCTACAATGTGAAATTTCATTCCTGAACCAGCAAGTGTATTTTTTTTTAGTTGTAATATTGGTGTGTAGGTGCAGCTCAGGTTATTTTGCCTGGTCATGTGATTTCAGAAAGAGCCAGCACTTTAGGATGGAACTGCTTTCTGGCAGGCTGCTGTTTTTCCTTCTCAATGTAACTGAATGTGTCTCATTGGGACCTGGATTTTACTATTGAGTGCTATTCTTAGATCTACCAGGCAGCTGTTATCTTGTGTTAGGGAGCTATCTGGTTACTTTCCCATTGTTCTGTTGTTAGGCTGCTGGGGGGGAGGGGGGTTATATAAGTCCAACTTGCAGTACAGCAGTAAAGAGTGACTGAAGTTTATCAGAGCACAAGTCTCATGACTGGGGGCAGCTGTGAAACTGACAACATGTCTAGCTCTATTTCAGATTTCAAAATTAAGAATTAAAAAATCTGTTTGCTCTTTCAGTGCAGAATTCTACTGGAGCAGCACTATTAACTGATGCGTTTTGAAATTCCGCAGCTCTCAATTAATTTCTATGGGATTTTTAAAGGCGTATTTATCAATGGGTGAAAGTGAAAGTTCACCCTTTGATAAATACGCCTATAAAAATCCTATAGAAATTAATGGAGAGTGGCAGAATTTCATTCTAGTGGCGGAACTTCACTATTAACTTTATTCTTTGATAAATATACCCCATAGAGTCCTTTTGGGCTGTGCCTCCAGGCCGTGGATTTGGTGCCCTGGGGGAAACTTTGGAGGAACCCGAGCTATAAAGGGACTCTCCCTAGCCGTGAGGCGAAGGAGAGTGTGAAGACCCTTGCCCCCTGCCTGTGCCTATTGTGCTGGGGGTGGGGTCGGGCACGAAGGGGCTCAGCCTAGCTTTGGCGAAGGTGAGTCCACAGACTTTGGACACCTTTAGTGCCTTTTGGTCTGGGGCTCTAGAGTATTCTGGAGCTCATGCCTTCATGTAGGACTCATTGGTGGCACTCGCACTTTGGGTGCAATCGAAACACAACCTCGGGCTTTCAATAAAAAAACTAAAGTTCTGTATAGTTCACCAGAGGGAATTTTAACTTTTAAACAGTTGTATATAAGACCAGCTTCAGCCTGAGTGTCAATCATGTACTTGCTGCTGGCTTATGTTTTAAACCTGCCCTTTACTGCTCCATTCCTATCCTAATTACCCTGAATCTTTGTATCCCGTTGCAGAAAGCCGACATAAAAGTGGATGATACAGAGCCAAAAAAGACCCATGGAGAAAATTGCTGTAAAGTCAAATATTTTCTATATTATCATAAGACAGAAATTGTCGGCTGGTGTATTACAAGGCAAGTATACCAGACTGATTGAGACAAGACAAGCTGTTATCTTGTGATTAGTTTAATCCCCTAAAAGTAGTTTGGGCTATTAAGCCTTCTGCATTCTAATTGCAAAACTACTTCCACGTGGCAAGTCGCCCGCACATGGAGCGAATGACCGAAATCCCTGGCCGACCCTACTTATCATAAATGAGATGTGACATCCTCTCTGATGTTATGCCAGCTTAACTGGTTCTGGGTCAGTCTTTTAGTCTGATAGTCTGTATTTAGAACTGTGTATAGCCACCCTAAGTGAGTCACACTTTGTGGTGTCTTCTGTGTTAGTGAGGGTTTAACAGGGGCCAAATATTGTGATTGTGCCCCACAGCTCTGCCGAACACCAGCATTCATGTTTTCTTGTGGGAGTGCAGGACTTGGATGCAATTTGTGTTTTACCTTTTTCAGGGGACCAGATAGAATGGTCTGACATCCAGGAAAATGTAAAATGAGGGAAATGTATTATGCATAATATATACGTTGTACCACAAAGCAACAATGTAAAACGAGGGAAAATCAGGGGATGTAAAATTGAGTTTTCACTGTAGTTGGTTTTATCTCCACTTTACTGTTTTTAGTCCTGCATTTATTCACCCCTAGCTATATATCATGTTATAGTTCCAGGGGTACCCAGGGCACAAAAAATAACTCATACAAAATCTCCCCCTAACTGACCTTCAGACTGGGTCCCCTTAGCTCATAACAAGGTTACAGATATATAGAAACATTGGGGTAACAGTCACCCTGCTATAGTTCCAGGGGTACCCAGGGTACAAATAAACACTCACCCCAAATCTACCCCTAACTGGCTTCAGACTGGGCCCCCTTAGCTCATAACAAGGTTACAGATATATAGAAACATTGGGGTGTCACCCTGCTATAGTTCCAGGGGTACCCAGGGCACAAATAAGCACTCACCCCAAATCTCCCCCTAACTGACCTTCAGACTGGGCCCCCTTAGCTCATAACAAGGTTACAGATATATAAAAACATTTGGGTAACAGTCACCCTGCTATAGTTCCAGGGGTACCCAGGGTACAAATAAGCACTCACCCCAAATCTCCCCCTAACTGACCTTCAGACTGGGCCCCCTTAGCTCATAACAAGGTTACCGATATATAGAAACATTGGGGTAACAGTCACCCTGCTATAGTTCCAGGGGTACCCAGGACACAAATAAGCACTCACCCCAAATCACCCCCTAACTGACCTTCAGGCTGGGCCCCCTTAGCTCATAACAAGGTTACAGATATATAGAAACATTGGGGTAACAGTCACCCTGCTATAGTTCCAGGGGTACCCAGGGTACAAATAAACACTCACCCCAATTCTCCCCCTAACTGACCTTCAGACTGGGCCCCTGTAAATAAAACAAGGCTAATGTAACATAGAAACTTGGGTGTAATTTCACCCTAACTGACGAGACTGTGCCAGGCAGGGAGCCAAGGAAGCATGATACATACAACCCAACTCCCTTAGCAAGTAAATGACAGAGGTAGGTAGGTATTTATGCAGTAGGTGAGTGTATATTAATGGTCATCACAATCAGCAGTTTCATTAAAAAAAACTCCATTGGCAGCCTGACAGCCTAGGCCTGTAACACACATTGTCGGTGATACAATTTACTCAGTATCTTATCTCCTTCCTGCACCCCACCCAGTCATTTAGTACACACTGTGTGGTTTCTATGTTAAATACAGTGTTTTCCATTGATACACACAGCCTCTCTGCACCCTCCTTCCCTTGTAGTATATCTGCTGCACCTTTTCCTATCACCTTCTCATTGCCACATAGTTCTGGTTTTGTTAAAGCCTGAGTCATTCACCCCTCCCAAAATATCAAAGGGCAGAACAATGCAATGCTATTTGTCTCCCACACGTTACTGCACTCTATTATATGTACATTCTTTACTTGCAACTGCAAACACTCTGTCACACTCAAGATGGGTGAATATTATTGGTGGCAGTGATGTGGGTTTACCTGAGAAATGGCTCTAATTGGCTCTGGGTATCTGGTCCTGGCTTGGTCTGGAGCCTAACAAGACGCTTGGCTTCAGGAACCCCAACATTTGAGCATTGTTTCTGGATATCCTTATCTCTAATGCAGGGGTCCCCAACCTTCTTTAACCGTGAGCAACATTCAGATGTAAAAAGAGTCGATGAGTAGCGATGAGCGAATCTGTGAATTTGTGAAACTACGAAAACATTTGTGAAATGGCGAAGTTTCACAAAACGAATTGAAGTCGATGGGCGTTTTCACATGCGACAAATATTTACGCGCGCAACATTTTTTCTTATGGTGACTTTTTTTCTCCCAATGCATTAGTCATTTTTTCGTGGCAAATTGTCGTGGGAAAAATCATTTTTTTCTAAATGAATCAGTTAATAGTGCTGCTCCAGCAGAATTCTGCACTGAAATCCATTTCTCAAAAGAGCAAACAGATTTTTTTTTATTCAATTTTGAAATCTGACATGGGGGCTAGACATATTGTCAATTTCCCAGCTGCCCCCAGTCATGTGACTTGTGCTCTGATAAACTTCAATCACTCTTTACTGCTGTACTGCAAGTTGGAGTGATATCACCCCCTCCCTTTACCCCCCCCAGCAGCCAAACAAAAGAACAATGGGAAGGTAACCAGATAACAGCTCCCTAACACAAGCTAACAGCTGCCTGGTAGATCTAAGAACAACATTCAATAGTAAAAACCCATGTCTCACTGAGACACATTCAGTTACATTGAGTAGGAAAAATAACAGCAGCCTGCCAGAAAGCATTTCTCTCCTAAAGTGCAGGCACGAGTCACATGACCGGGGGCAGCTGGGAAATTGTCAATATGTCTAGCCCCATGTCAGATTTCAAAATTGAATATAAAAAAATCAGTTTGCTCTTTCGAGAAATGGATTTCAGTGCAGAATTCTGCTGGAACAGCACTATTAACTGATTCATTTTGAATTTTTTTTTTTTCCCATGACAGTATCCCTTTAACGAAAAATTTTGCACATGGCGAATTTCACCACTAATCCATGGCTGCTGATTAAATTTCACTCCACTATTGAGGAGCCACACAAGCATGAAAAATGTTCCTGGGTGGTGCCCCGTTTAAATGCAGCCATTGGATGGTTTATACGCAGTTTATTTAGAGATGTTCTACATCACTGCCATTCTGTACAGTCTGCAGCATGCACCTAAATGAATTACAAATGTGGATTTCATGCATCTAGTTTTAAATAGTCACTGGGTTACTGTACCACATTCTCCCAAGTCACACTTATTCTTTTATTTCTACTGCAGGTGGACTCTGTTCATACTGGAACTGATGCTTTCCTTTCTGTCTGGGTTTTTGTTTGTGTGTTTTGGTAATTATCTGGCTGGCTCACCCAAATAGACTTTTATTGTGAAACCAACTCTAATTCAAGCTGTTGTTGAAGAGTCTATACTATCTAACTGTACAGAATACGAGCTGTTCCTGCTGAATTGTGCTTAGTACAGGGGAATACCTATGCTGCCATAGTTTTATGGGATCTCTCTGTACAGACTATGAGCAAACTTAGGGGGCTGTTCCTGCTGAATTGTACTTAGTACAGGGGAATACCTATGCTGCCATAGTTTTATGGGATCTCTCTGTACAGACTATGAGCAAACTTAGGGGGCTGTTCCTGCTGAATTGTGCTTAGTACATGGGAATACCTATGCTGCCATAGTTTTATGGGATCTCTCTGTACAGACTATGAGCAAATTTAAGGGCTGTTCCTGCTGAATTGTGCTTAGTACAGGGGAATACCTATGCTGCTATAGTTTTATGGTATTTCTCTGTACAGATTATGAGCAAATTTAGGGGACTGTTTATGCTGAATTGTGCTTAGTACAGGGGAATACCTATGCTGCCATAGTTTTATGAGATCTCTCTGTACAGACTATGAGCAAATTTAGGGGCTGTTCCTGCTGAATTGTGCTTAGTACAGGGGAATACCTATGCTGCCATAGTTTTATGGGATCTCTCTGTACAGACTATGAGCAAACTTATGGACTGTTCCTGCAGAATTGTGCTAAGTACAGGGAATACCTATGCTGCCATAGTTTTATGGGATCTCTCTGTACAGACTATGAGCAAACATATGGACTGTTCCTGCTGAATTGTGCTTAGTACAGGGAATACCTATGCTGCCATAGTTTTATGGGATCTCTCTGTACAGACTATGAGCAAACTTAGGGGCTGTTCCTGCTGAATTGTGCTTAGTACAGGGAATACCTATGCTGCCATAGTTTTATGGGATCTCTCTGTACAGACTATGAGCAAACTTAGGGGCTGTTCCTGCTGAATTGTGCTTAGTACAGGGAATACCTATGCTGCCATAGTTTTATGGGATCTCTCTGTACAGACTATGAGCAAACGTATGGACTGTTCCTGCTGAATTGTGCTTAGTACAGGGAATACCTATGCTGCCATAGTTTTATGAGATCTCTTTGTACAGACTATGAGCAAACTTAGGGGCTGTTCCTGCTGAATTGTGCTTAGTACAGGGAATACCTATGCTGCCATAGTTTTATGGGATCTCTCTGTACAGACTATGAGCAAACTTAGGGGTTGTTCCTGCTGAATTGTGCTTAGTACAGGGAATACCTATGCTGCCATAGTTTTATGAGATCTCTTTGTACAGACTATGAGCAAACTTAGGGGCTGTTCCTGCTGAATTGTGCTTAGTACAGAGTAATACCTGCCATAGTTTTAGGGCAAAGCCAGATGTGGCATTTTTATGTTGCGTTTTTAAAAAAAGCTCAGTCGGGTGTAAATAGGCATAAACTGCACTACCACTGAAACGAATGGAAAACGCACTATGGCAATTCTCACAGGGCACTTGCAAGCTGAACTCTGCCATGGGACTCAAGTATTGGCGTTTTTTAGCAGAAAGCCAAAACGTCAAGAAACTACCAAATCAATAAACTATATGGGATCTGCAAGTTTGAAACCACACTTTACGTAAATATGCAGCATATTTTAAATATGGCGTCCAAATTCTCGCAAGATAAATGACGCCTATATGCTTTTAAGGCCGGTGACGTAATTCTGTTGAGTATTGACGATCATTCCTGCTCATAGTTTTTCTATTTCTAAAAAGTTTTACTATTTTTTATTTCCAGCCAGCGGAATTATGTGGAACGAGAACAACGAGAAGTGCATGTTGGGAAAAGAAACCTACATGCTGAAAAACGCATGTGGTTTCAGTGGCGTATTTACGCCCAACGGAGCTTTTTTAAAAACGCATCATAAAAACGCCATGTCTGTCCTTGCCCTTATGGTGTGTTTTTGTGCAGGTTATGAGCAAGTGTTCCTATGGCAAGTATCCCTGTATTATTACATTTCTGGCTATTTACAGCTAGTAGTGCTCAGTTACATAAGACCACACACCATGACCTAAATATCATGCCTCCTGCTACTTGATTGTAACAGAATAATGAAGGCATAGGATAGTGGCTGTGCGAGTTGATACAGAAGGCTACAAGCAGCCAGGCAGGGCTGAATAGGGCAATACTGCAACTGAACACTTTTATAGAGCACAAGGAAAGCAGAGCAAGAGGTCCATAATGATATAGTGACTAAAGTACTTCTTGTAAAATCAGGGCCGGCCGTAGGCCTATTGGACCAATTGGGCCCCGCACCTCTGGGGGCCCCGCACCACAGGGCAGCACAGATAATATTTCCCTCAACACATGATGCTGCCTGGTCTGCCCCCAACTTTGAGAGTCCAGCCCATCCCCAAATCCATAGGTCCAGCCCACCCTCAACTCTGATAGGCCAGCCTATCCCCCAACTCCATAGGTCTAGCCTGCCCCCAACTCTCATAGGCCCAGCTTTCCTCCAACCTTGATAGGCCCTGCCTGCCCCCAATCCAACCAAGCCTGCTCCCAAGCTGAATCGGCCCAGCCTGCCCCAAACTAATTGGCCCAGTCCACTCTCCTATTTCCTCCCTCTCTCTCTTACCCTGTGTGCCCCTATTATGTGCCCCTATTATGTGCCCCTATTTCATCCCTTACCTTGTCTGCCCCTTTCCTTTCTATTTTGTGCCTGTATGCCCTTATTTTCCTAAATACTTGCTGTGTCAGTAGCCAGCAACACTTTGTCTAGGGGCCCCGCCAACATGGTCCCAATTGGGCCCCACATTTGATAGGACCAGCCCTGTGTAAAATATAATATACAGTACAGGTCATGGAAATCTGAGGTTACTTCTAATATCCTCATATTTTACAACTGGGGAACTTTATTTATTATAATACACAAGTTTCAGTGAGTCATGTGACAGAAAGGACATCACTAAGCTCCGATTATAACCGATAAGCATCGTTTATATAATGGATAATGTACCCCCTACTGTAATTTATAAAGATATTATAAGTCACCGAGGAGTTATGTTACCATATAAAAGCATGAGGCCACAGGCCGAGTGCTTTTATACAGTTCACATAACTCCTCGGTGACTTCTGATATCTTTATAAATTTCTACTAGGGGGTACATTATGCATTATAATCTAAATTTTGTGGGGGGGTCGGCGACGAAATTTTGGTTGCCAGAGTCAAATTTTGGTTGCCTGCGTCCGTTTTGGGCACGCCGGCGTCCGTTTCGGACGCACGGCGTCAAATTCTGATGCACTGCTTCAAAATTCGTCGGCCTGGGGGCCCCTGTTATAAACGGCACATTCTGACGTCAGAACGCGCCTTTTATAAGGATATAATTTACAGTCCGGTCCCATAAGGAAATGACCAGACTGCAGATTATAAGGATATAATACCCAAAACCATGAATATCTTGTAAATTATATCCTTATAAACGGTGAGTTCTGATGTCATTTCTGTCACATGACTCACTGAACTTGTGTATTATAATAAATAAAGTACCCCCTGTTGCAAAATATGAGGATATTAGAAGTTACCTCGGAGTTCCATGACCTGTATAAAAACACTCAGCCTTCAGCCTCGTACTTTTATATGGTCATGAAACTTCTCGGTAACTTATAATATCCTTATATTTTACAAGAGGGGGTACTTTATTCACTATATAATTCACAGGATATTCATGGTTCTTGTGTATTATATATTATTCCATAAGCAGAAAGTCACAACGATGAGAGGTAATACAGCCTGTTTGCATTCCTTAGACAGAATAGACAATAATGTTACATAAAGGGAGCTGTAATGTCAGATATGTGATAATGTCAGATGTTGTGCTGCAGCCAGACAGTCTATTTACCTGCGCGCTGGTGAACGAGTCAGACGGGCAGATTTGTGTCGGCAAAACTGTATCTTGTTCCCTTTGTTGTGACTATTTGTGGTTTGCTGAAATGACAGTGGATGTTATATATATAATAGTATTCTGTTTATGTTCAGCTGTTTATTTTGAAACTGTATATGCTTATTATATAGGGAGGGTAGTCTTGTAAAGCTGTCGGCTGGTTACTTGTATAAGGTGGAATGTGTATTACATATTATTGGTAGTGTATACAACCAGGACTTTCCTGATTCTATACACTTTCCAAATGGAATTTACAGAGCAGCTGCTCCCCTCCATAACTGCTTTACTTAAGAGAAAAAAAGAAACATTTGCACCTCGGTAGACTCATTATGCAGAAAAGAGGACTATACAGTATAGCAGGGTTGGACAAGTGGGTGCAGTGCCCACCGGGGCTGCCACCCCAGGGACCCCCTGCAGCACCCAAGGGGCCCCCGCTGTACCCCACACCCCCCTACTGGCACCAATGCCGCCTGCCCTCCCCGAGCGTGCGTAAATTAAACTACCTTAAGAGCGTCAGGGGAGGGAGATCAGTGGCCCTGGGGTAAAGTCCTGCAGCGAGTCGGGTACCTGCAGGTTACCCGCATAAAAAGTGGGCACCCTGCGGAACGAAAGGATTTTCAGGTGCGGGTATACCCATGGGTCTGCGGGTATCATCTAAATTTCTTATCTTATGTAATATTGTCTAAATTTTACTCCTCTTAAAGTTTTACAAAAGTTGTTTCTGTCCCCGCCCACTTTTGATGACATCACTTCCTGTTTGATGGTGGTCGGCGGGTTGAGGATAAGGCAGTTGCGGCTCAGGGTCGGGTAGTGGATCAAAGAGGGTAAAAATGCGGGTAGCGGTTCGGGTTGCGGGCGGTGGGTTGCGGCTTCGGGTCTGGTCCGGGTCTTAGAAATTGGTTCCACACAGGACTCTAGCCTGGGGGAGCACCGGCGGGGTTCAGGTCCCACTGGGTTTTTTCCTGGTGTCCCACCGGCCCAGTCAGACCCTGCAGTACAGCTGTGGCTGTGCTTGTTTGTAACTGCTTTGCCTGGCAGTGTACATGCAGCTGAAGTTGTATTAGACAGTATGTTTTGGTGAGGTTCTGGCATATAATGCACATTGCATAAAAAGCCGCAGACAGGCCTGGACTGGCAATCTGTGGGTTCTGGCAAATGCTATAACTAGATGTTTCTGGAACCCACAGCAAATTAATTTTAGGGCCCCCCAACATATCAAAATGATGTCCTGTTTTACCAACTTATGCTGAAATTGCTCATTAATTTGGGACTATATCTCCCCCCCCCGCAGCTGGAGTTACACCCCTGATAGACAATCACAATTTATGGGACTGGTAGGGGCTGTTTGGGCCTCTATGTACCTGAAATTCCAGGACCTATCTTGATTCTTAGTCCAGACCTGGCTGCAGAACACAGAAAGCTTCAGCTTTGACCCGTTGGGTAGAACTACACGAGCGATCATACCTGCGATAGCATCCATTCCGACGCGCTGAGATGAATCTCAGGTGTCACGTCGAATGCGCCGAATCTAAGGTAAGTAATAGGACTGTCCGATCGCAGGTGTCACATCGAATGCGCCGAATCTAAGGTAAGTAATAGGACTGTCGGATCGCAGGTGTCACGTTGAATGCACCGAATCTAAGGTAAGTAATAGGACTGTCCGATCGCAGGTGTCACGTCGAATTCGCCGAATCTAAGGTAAGTACTTTCGGATGAAGATTCAACATGCAACGTTTGCAGCTGACAATCCTATTATCTTAGATTCAGCGCATGCAACGTGATGCCTGCGATTCATCTCAGCGCATCGGAACGGATGCTATCGCAGGTAAAAGCGCTCGTGTAGTTCTACCCTTTTCCTTTTCTTTCTCCTGTAACTAAATTGTACAGGCCCCTATCAGAACCGCTCTGTAAGTCACAGTAAGCCCAAATGTGTTCCAGGTGGAGACGGGCCGGTCACATAATAATATGAAACTTTTCCCATGGTTTATCTGTCAGTTGAAACCAAATTAAGGCTATTTATACACCTGTGCAGATATGATTCCAGCACCGGCCCACCTGTGTCCACACGTCTGTTTTCACTGCCAGGCAGTAACTGCTACAGACAAGGGCAGGGTGGAGGCCGTTGTGTATGTGAGTAATAAGTATACACATAATGCCTCCACCTGTTCTATATATACCTGAATGTGTATATAGGCTTTAGCAGTTATGTGACATCATTCTCAAGGCACCTATTCCCTTTCCACCCATGTATCATTCTGGCTGGATCAGTTTCTCTATATCTGTCATTGTATAATTTCTCTCTAAAGTTTTATATGGGTGAAGGGTTACAGCAGAGCAGGAGTTATTTAATCACTTGCCAGGTAATAGTCCTGGAATTAACCTGCATGGGCCCCCATCATGGCAGCCATGGGGGAGAGCGGATACAGTTATAGGGGGGCCCTGTCATTTACAGCCTGAAATCGGTGTACTTTTTATTCCTAAATTACACTGTTTACACTGCAAATAATTCACTCTACCATATAAAATTTCATTCCTGAACCAACAAGTGTATTTTTTAGTTGTAATATTGGTGTGTAGGTGCATCTCAGGTCATTTTGTCTGGTCATGTGATTTCAGAAAGAGCCAGCACTTTAGGATGGAACTGCTTTCTGGCAGGCTGTTGTTTCTCCTACTCAATGTAATTGAAGGAGTCGCAGCGGGACTTGGATTTTTACTACTGAGTGCTGTTCTTATATCTACCAGAAAGTTGTTATCTGGTTACCTTCCCATTGTTCTGCTGATGGGCTGCTGGGGAGAGGAAAGGGTAAAATCACTCAAATTTGCAGTACAGCAGTAATGAGTGACTGAAGTTTATCAGAGCACAAGTCACATGGCTGGGGGCACCTGGGAAACTGACAATATGTCTAGCCCCATGTCAGATTTCAAAATGAAATATTATATAAATTGAGAGAGCAGCACTATTAACTGATGCCTTTTGAAAAAAACATGTTTTCCCATGACAGTATCCCTTTAATATAACTGGTTACCTTGTATGGGACCACAGTGGAAAATTGGGTTCTATGGGGGATACTATTATTTTTGATACTGATATAAAGTATTACTGATTACAGTCTCCGTCTTGCCCAGCTGTACCTATTATCCCCTCAATCCTGCTTGCCTACAATTGCTTCTCTGCAGACTTACTTTCCCAAAGAGAGTTCTGCCAGTTAGGGCAATGCCAGTGGTTTGATTTTGGGGTTTTTAGCAAGAAAAAAACCCTCATATCAATCAGATGGCCAAAATAGCCCCCATTGTAGAGTCCTGCAGCGGGTCGGGTACCCGCGAGTTACCCGCAAAAACCTGCGGTACCCTGCGGGTTGCGTTAAGAAGTTCCAGGTGTGGGTATACCCGCGGTTCTGCGGTTTTGCGGGTTGCGGGTCGGGCCGCGGGTCTTCTCAATATTGATATTCACTCCTTTCTTCTGGTCACGTCTACTTCCGATGATGTCACTTCCGGTTTACAATGGCAGCACTTCCTGTTTTACTCCTTTTTTCCCTGATCACGTCTACTTCCGATGATGTCACTTCCGGTTAACAATGACAGCACTTCCTGATTCTTGATGGTCAGCGGGTCGCGGATAAGGTACTTGTGGGCAGGGTCGGGTTGCGGGTCCAAGCGGGTAAGGATGCGGGTTGCAGGTCCGGGTTGCAGGTTGCTGGTACGGGTCAGGTTCGGGTCCCAAAAAAGGACTCTACCCCATTGCTCCCTCCTAGGGGTGTAACAACAGAGGAAGCAGACCCTGTGGCTGCAGGGGGGTAGGAGGTATAAGGAACTCCACGATGCCCTAATTAATAAGCCATTTCAATATATATTGGTGAAACAGGACAACCCCTGGATATTTGGGGGGGGGGCTAAAATTAATTTGCTGTGGGACCTAATAACATCTATTAATGGCACTGCTCCCTCTCAAGCAAAACACATTTCTATCCTGATAGCACCTAAATTGCCTTGTGTGCTACCGCCCATAGCACAGTTCTCTAGAGCCGTCAGGGTGGAGACAGTCTTACTGACAGGAGATTAGAGGCCGATTACACAGCTCTTAGCTTAATGCAGGTAATATATAAATCCAGCTTAACACGCTCCATGCCAGGCAGTACTCCACCCTCATCCTGTAATTGCCCTCTGCTTATTACTTCCTGATTACAAGGCTTCTCACCTGTATCCCTATAATCCCCCTCCCACACCTTCAACACTACTGCCTTTGGCACAAAACAGCATTTCAAGTGAGTTTGGGAAAAGACACACATCTGCAAAGGTCAACCTCTTGATCACTTAATTATTACCTAGCATATATCTTATCCTGGGGAATGGAACAAACTAAGTTTTAAAGGAGAACTAAAGCTTAACTAAAGTAGTAGCTAGAAATGTTGTACATGATGTTTTGTACTTCTGTACCAGACCAAGGCAACCACAGCCCTTTAGCAGTAAAGATCTGTGTCTCCAAAGATGCCCCAGTAGCTCCCCATCTTCTTTTCTGCTGAGTCACTGCACATGCTCTGTGCTGCTGTCACTTACTGAGCTTAGGGACCCACTCACAATATACAGTACAAACCTGTAGCATCAGCTTATATTAGAGGGGAAGCTCATTTTCTGCTGGATAATTAGTGACGAGCCCTAAGCTTAGCTTCTCAACAGCCAATCAGAGCCCACTGAGCATGTGAGTGTCACAGACACTTTCCAAGATGGTGACCCCCTGTGACAAGTTTGAAGTCCTGGATCATTGCTGCTATTGACAAGCTGAAACTTTAGCCTTGTGCAATAAGTTCACTATATAAAATATGGCATTTTTAGCCACATTCATTTTTAGGGTTTAGTTCTCCTTTAAAGAGTAACATACAATACAAAAAAATCATGAATTTGTCAGATAATATTTTAATTGACCTATTGTACCTAATGCTGCTTCATTAAAGGCTGTTCTTCAAGGCTGCTCGATTAAAGGCCTGGCCCCCATTAATTGCCTTGTACTCATCCCCACCCTGTCCCAAATCAGCGTGCCGCAATCCCTTATATATTAGTGACCGATCTGCCCATGTCTGATGTTATAGGGGCTGGAATAACATATGAAGGCTGTGCAAAATAAAAAATGTATCTAATATAGTTAGTTAGCCAAAAATGTAATGTATAAAGGCTGGAGTGACTGGATGTGTAACATAATAGCCAGAACACTACTTCCTGCTTTTCAGCTCTCTAACTCTGAGTTAGTCAGTGACTATAAGGGGGGCCACATGGGACATAACTGTTCAGTGAGTTTACAATTGATCTTCAGCATTCAGCTCAGATTCAAAAGCAACAGTTATGTCTCATGCCCCCCCCCCCAAGTCACTGATTGGTTACTGCCTTGTAACCAATCAGTGGAAAGCAGGAAGTAGTGCTCTGGCTATTATGTTACACATCCAGTCACTCCAGCCTTTATACATTACATTTTTGGCTAACTAACTATATTAGATACATTTTTTATTTTGCACAGCCTATTTACCCAGTTTTTAATTTTTACACTGAACAATTCCTGCATGGCTAATTAGCAATTAATTTAGATGCATGGCTGCACATACATTAGTTCAGTCTGCAGCATGCATCTAAATGAATTGCTAATTAGCCATGCTGGTGAGGTGGCAACACTAAAACCAGGGCCTACTGGGATTTTTCCCAGTATCCATGTGGACCAGTCCAGCACTGCTAATGCCCTTACCTACCACAAACCATTAACCGTGGTTCACCTTTAAGTTAAGTTTTAGTATGTTATGGAGTGACTTATTCCAAGCAAAGTTCTTCATTATTTATTTTTGTAGTCGTTTTTAATTATTTGCAGCTTTCAAATGGGGGTCACTAATCCCATCTAAAAACAAATGCTCTGTAAGGCTACAAATGTATTCTTATTGCTACTTTTTATTGCTCATCTTTTTATTCAGGCCTCTCCTATTCATATTCCAGTCTCTTATTCAAATCAGTGCATGGTTGCTAGGGGAATTTGAAGCCTACCAACCAGATTGCTGAAATTGATATTGCTGAATAAAAAGCTAAATAATAAAAATAATAAAAAATGAAAACCAATTGCTAATTGTCTCAGAATATCCCTCTCTACATCATACTAACAGTTAACTCAAAAGGGAACAACCCCTTTAAAGGCTCATCAAACTGCTATGAGTCTGGATCTGATTACCCTATAGGTCCCACATAACCAGTAAAATCTGTCATTATCTGCACTATAGTGATCATAAATCTTTATAGATGAATGTCCTTACATCACACATACCTTCAGTCAGCAGGCAGACACACTGCAAGATATTCATTCTTCCTTTGAATAATTTATTACAAATTAGCTTTATTATAGATTACAAAAAGTTTTGATTGGCAGATTAGATACTGATAATGTAGTGCAGCAGGTGGAGCCAGGTGCCCAAAGTGTGCCTCGATGATGTCATGTAATGATGTCATATGCAGCAGAGATAACAGACAAACAGGAAGAAAGGGGCAGTGTCATGTTTAAAGTCTACAGGGATAGTAGGATTCCAGACAAAACAAGATATTCAGTGCAGCTGTAGCTTAGGTCCTTTCTACTGCTCATCCCGAGGGGTGGGGTTGCCAGATTCCCAGCTTTGGATGAGAAGGCTGCGTTGTCTACGAAGTCGAGGACTTTCTTTGACCTGTGGGGAGAGATGTCTATTTAATACTAATTTCTAAACTCTACATACACAGCCTACTTCTTCTGAACTATGTATTATATACACAGTACACAATATAAGAAGAGGCAGTAGCAGTGTGGGTTCCAGTATGTGCCCATTACCTCCTCGGATGCTACACCATTCATGGACTCCTCTCGGTTTGGGGGCCAGTTAACTTCCAGTTTTCTCCAGCTTGTCCGTTCTATGGAGAATAAAGACATATAAGAATAAAACAATGAGCAACTTATCTCATACCTTAATACATACCCCTTTATAACTCAGCCTGCAGCCTTGTGCCTTTATATGGTCACAGAACAACCCCTCAGTGACTTCTAATATCCTTATCATTTACAGTAGGGGGTACATTATTCCTTATAATACATGAGTGATACTCAGAGTTCCCTGTATAACTCAGCCTGCAGCCTTGTGCCTTTATATGGTCACAGAACCCCTCAGTGACTTCTAATATCCTTATCATTTACAGTAGGGGGTACATTATCCCTTATAATACATGAGTGATACTCAGAGTTCCCTGTATAACTCAGCCTGCAGCCTTGTGCCTTTATATGGTCACAGAACAACCCCTCAGTGACTTCTAATATCCTTATCATTTACAGTAGGGGGTACATTATCCCTTATAATACATGAGTGATACTCAGAGTTCCCTGTATAACTCAGCCTGCAGCCTTGTGCCTTTATATGGTCACAGAACAACCCCTCAGTGACTTCTAATATCCTTATCATTTACAGTAGGGGGTACATTATCCCTTATAATACATGAGTGATACTCAGAGTTCCCTGTATAACTCAGCCTGCAGCCTTGTGCCTTTATATGGTCACAGAACAACCCCTCAGTGACTTCTAATATCCTTATCATTTACAGTAGGGGGTACATGATCCCTTATAATACATGAGTGATACTCAGAGTTCCCTGTATAACTCAGCCTGCAGCCTTGTGTCTTTATATGGTCACAGAACAACCCCTCAGTGACTTCTAATATCCTTATCATTTACAGTAGGGGGTACATTATCCCTTATAATACATGAGTGATACTCAGAGTTCCCTGTATAACTCAGCCTGCAGCCTTGTGCCTTTAGGAGCATAGTGCAGGCAGAGTGTGGCAAAAATGCAACAATTCTGCCAATTTTCAGAATGAATTGTTCACTACCACAATTTCTAGTTTCATAGTTACTAATGGTATGACATTTTCTATTCAAGGACGGCAATTTCAAGGCTTCTCTACCAGCATGTACCATTGGCTGCAACAATGGACCAGTTGTGCCATACTGTATAATAAAAGTCCTTTTCAAATTAAACATGAAATCCAATTTCTATTTTTTATTAAAGCATTCATAGCTGTTGTAAGCTCATTTAAAAATCTCAGCTGTCAATCAAATATTGCCTGCTCCTCCTCTATGCCTAGGAATAGAGACGGGGCAGACAATTACTTTCACTTTCCATTCAGCACTTCCTAGAGGTCACTGCTCTCCCCACATTCCCCCGTTCTCTTAACCATTTAATTGTGTAGCCAGGACATGGGGATGGACATCAGGTCCCCCATTCTGGTGCACAAACAAGATTCTAAGATGATACAAGTCTTGTCTTAATAACAGTGTCCCACAAAATGGCTCCTGCCTGCTTGTTATAATTATGAATTCCCAGACTGAAGGGCACAAGATTCAAATATTTTATATTGTGTAAGTAAAGTTTATTTTGCTTGACTAATGTGATAAAATAGGATTTTGAATATTTTTTTTTAGGTGACGGGTCCCCTTTAATAAATAAGCAGTCATCACAGCCAGATTTTCATGGGTTGCGGGCCAGCCGTTGGACAACACTGGTATCTTATAAGTAACATTTCAATAGACCAGGCTGAGCCATTACAGCCGCTTTAGTCAAGGTATTCCATTACTTTACTAATGAAATAACCCTCTTCATTGCTGGTGCTCTTATCTCTCTTCTCCCATTTGCCTAATTTCCTGCGTAGGTGTTGCAAAATATTTTTTCGTGATATACTTGGCATCAAAACACGGCAAATTTAAGAAATCACATGTAAATAAGACTGCGGGAAGATTAATGTCGTCCATTTGATGCTTTGTTAATTGTTATTTTAAGTTTTGTTTGATGTTTCTCCGTAACGTTGGATCTTGTTTACTGTTTTAAACCCAATACAATTTCCATTTGCCTGGCATGGTCCCAGGTCATGTCTGGTGATAAGGAATACTAACGGAAACGCCCTATAATGAACTTGCAGATATATGAACAACGTACCTTGTGTAACAAGTGATATGTTTCTTAATTAGCAAACCCACTCATCAAGGTCAGCCCGAGCAAAAGATTCCCAAAATAATATCCTCGTCTCCTGCATCAATTTGATTAGCCTTGTACAGCCACTGCCTGGCACTGAGCACTATTGCTTTACTGTCCTAGTTCTTACTTCTAATTCTGCTTAAACAGCTCTTATATTTGACTCCCAATAATATAACCTTTCTCCAATGACTTTTTTTGAATCCTATCCAATAATGGTATTTGTGGGGCACCGGGTGGTATCTGATATTGTAATTATGCAGCTCTATGGTACACTATATGCCCAGAAAGAATTGTGTCCCTCTGCACACTAATGTTATTTCATTATCACATACTCAGAGCTACTGCTTTTATTGTCGCTATTAAACAGCTCCCCTCCCATTTTATTACCCCATACAAAGCCACTGTTATTATTATTATCATCATCATCATGTACAATGCCCGTTCCTTTAAGCATCACACAATATACTTCTGCTATTTTATCACACACACACTGGTTTAATGTGCCATGAACTATTATATCACACCTGAGATATCGCTATTTTGACTAATAAGCCTTTTTTTAAGATAGTGGGCCAACTTCTCCTTGAGGGCTATGGCACACAGGGCCTATTGTTATCATTGTCGACTCCCATTCACTTGAGTAGGCAAAATGCAACAATCCAGCCAATTTTCAGAATGCCATTGTTCACTACCACAATTTCTAGTTTCATAGTTACAAATGGTATCACATTTTATATTCAAGGGAGGCAATTTCAAGGCTTCTCTACCAGCATGGGCCAGTTGTGCCATACTTATTTGATGAGCACTCTTTTCCCCCTACCTTAGTCTATGTGCTTAAGGCATCACAGAGTTCTTCAGTAAAATCTGTTGGCTCATAACTGGACACATAGGTATCATATATGGTATGATCTTTAATGCGTGACAAACAGCAGTGATGATAACGGTGAACTGTGCCTAGTGCCTGCTTAGTGGAGATGGGCGTACTAGTTATTCATGTTAATTAGATGGTGCGTTTTATTTTAGGAAGCAATATTTCTGTTTTGAACAAGATAATTAAACAAACAATAGATCTGGTAACCTTATTAAATAACAGCAGCATGGAAGCAGTAAAAAACGTTACCGCTGTATCGAAAGTACCGCTGTGCATCGTTAGTTTTTTAATTGTAACATAAACTTAGATACAAAGAACATACAACAACACTTCACTGTCAGTTCAATTTCTGACAAAGGTATTAACTAATCTAAGCTGCCCTGGGTTTAAGGGACAGGTTTGCTTTAGGGATAGAATTCCTGCATTTGCCACAATATTTAATGGTGACCTAAAGGCCAGCCTCTCTCTTTTTTTTTTTAAAAAAAAAGGGTTTTATTTTGTATTTTATAACAATATACAAACAAGTAATAAACCATGCATGGTTCCGTTATTATTGTAGTCATCACAGTACAGCATATGCATTTAAAGGAAAACTTTACCCCCAAAGTGAATACTTAAGCAACAGATAGTTCATATCATATTAAGTGACATATTAAAGAATCTTACCAAACTGGAATATATATTTAAGTAAATATTGCCCTTTTACATCTCTTGCCTTGAACCCCACTTCATGATGGTCTGTGTGTTGCCTCAGAGATCACCTGACCAGAAATACTGCAGCTCTAACTGTAACAGGAAGAGATCACCTGACCAGAAATACTGCAGCTCTAACTGTAACAGGAAGAGATCACCTGACCAGAAATACTGCAGCTCTAACTGTAACAGGAAGAGATCACCTGACCAGAAATACTACAGCTCTAACTGTAACAGGAAGAGATCACCTGACCAGAAATACTGCAGCTCTAACTGTAACAGGAAGAAGTGTGGAAGCAAAAGACACAACTCTGTTAATTGGCTCATGTGACCTTACATTAATAGTTTGTTTAGTATGTTTGTATGCACAGTGAATCGTACAATCTCAGTGGACGGCCCTTATTTTTTAAAATGTGAATTTTCTTTTTTATGATTACTCAATGGCACATACTATTTAAAAAGTGTATAATTATGAAAATGGTTTATTTACATGAAGCAGGGTTTTACATATGAGCTGTTTTATGCAATATCTTTTTATAGAGACCTACATTGTTCAGGGGGTATAGTTTTCCTTTAACATTTTTGAATCCTGTTCATTCGTATACATTTTGGTTCAGTTATAGTTCTGTATCCGTTACCCCTAGACAGCTTGACCAGTGTGTAAGTATAGCTATACCCCTGTCATCTCTGACATTAAGGGGCATGTTTACTAACATTGGAGATAAATATCTGGAGAGATTTCTGGAGATGTTGCCCATAGCAACCAATCAGATCTTTGCTTTTGTTTTCTAACTTGGCTGTGGCTGTTTAAATCTAATTGCTGATTGGTTGCTATGGGCAACATCTCCAGAAATCTCTCCAGATATTTATCTCCAATGTTAGTAAACATGCCCCCAAGTCTCCTCTGTGGCTTCCAGCCAGTCTCACCACACCAGGTCATATTTCTGGGGACAACCTCTCGCAATGTAAGTGCATTGTATAAGGAGGAGTGTTGCTTTTAGCAAGCTCAGACAGCCATTGAATGTGGGGGATTAGGGGGACATCCAATTTAGGAGGATACATTTCCTGGCATAGAATAATAATGTACGGAAAATTATTCTCATAGCCGCCCTTGGGGTGACCTCATCTATTACACCAAGAAGACATACCTTAGGGGTTATTGGTTTAGGTCTGTTTTGTCCAGAATATAGTTTAGAACTTGAGACCAGAAGGCTTGGATTCGGGGGCGTGACCAGATTAGGTGTAGGTAAGGTGCCTCTGGGGCACTACACTTGGGACAGCCTAGTTTGAGTTAAGTGGAGTCTATGTAGTATTTTGAAATGGATCAGTCTATCTCTGGTTGAGACTAGATAGTCGTAGGCCCTGTCAGTTGCTTTTTCCCAGTCATTATCCTCCAACTCTGGGATGTCTCTGCTCCATGCTGTACCCACTGCTTTAAATGGAGGTTTAATGGTAGCTAGGAGAAGTGCGTATAATCTGGTGACAAGTTTTCTGGTGGTGGTGGTGGCTCCAAGTACTGATTCTATCTTAGAAGTTGTAAGGTTCATACTGCATAGTGCTCCCTTGAAATTGGGTATTGGTGGCCTGCCTCAGCTGGAAGTAGGAGAAGAATGAGTATGTTCAAAATAAGTGGGGCCAAAATGTGGTATTAGTCCTATCATGGTATGGTCTACTCCTGAGCTAATGGCATTTGGTGGAAATTTTGGGCAAGATGCTGGGGTGTCGTAACATGAACATCAATGAGGCTAAAGGGATAATGTATTATGAGCAGGGTACATTGTTTAACAGACAAAATCTGAGGACCTTATTGACTCTTCACATCCAGTGTCAGACTGGGATGCCAGTGGCCCACCAGAAACCCTTGATCATAGACCCACCCTCCTCATGTTTTCATCTTCTCCTTACTCCTCTCCTAGTCTTTCCTTTTTACCTACTATCATCTAGCCTTCTCTTCATTTCTTCTCCTAGCTCTCACACAGAAAAATGAATGACAAAGCTTTAAGCCTACAAATCAAAATGGTTGGATGCGCAAACAATTGTGCATGATTATTTCTGACACACCGAGGCTTTGGTCTCACCTGGTTGATATATTCCAGACTGTATGTCTTCTCGATTCTCTTGTTCTTTGACAGAGATCTCCAGGGCCTCCTTCCCATAGATGCTACACCTTTGCCTTCGCAGTTCTTTCTCCCTCTGCTTCACCTCCTCGATTTCTCTCTCCAGCAGAGAGCCAGAGCTGGGGGAGTTGATCATAAGGTATGGGCTCCCTGCTGCTGGGATTGGAGATTCTGCCCGGACAGAAGATGGAGGTGTTGGAACCACAGGAGGTGAGTCTAAGGGACTGATAGATGCAGGTCGACGGAGCAGGGAACTGTGCTCTATGAGGATAATATTGCTTCCATTAGCCTCGGCAAAGGAAAGTCCCTTTTTAACCTCCAAATTGGAAGCTTCTGGTGGAGTTCCCAGGACCACAAATTCAGCAAACTCAGGCTCCAGGAATTCTTGAGACCCACTTTGTCTTTTCTTGAGGGGAGAGTCTGATGACTCTGTAAGAACAGTAGGTGTAAATTACATTCACATTCCTATAAGAACTCAAACCTTCACTCACAGACATATTTGCCAATACCAGTCAACAGCATGGGTGTCCACTGAAAATATTTTGGGGGGGGTAATTAAGCTAATATAACAAAGGGTAACATCCCACTGAAGATGAACCTGTTAATGACAATGCAGAAGATAACCTGCATTGGGGTGGGAAGCATAAAAAAATGTTTTGTGTTCTTGGGAATTACATTTACAAACAATTTATTGGAACTAGCTGGAGAAGTCAGGGTGGGGCAACAGTTCAGTGGGGTGCTTTCTTTTGGTTGGCCTATGCGTTTTTTTTCTGCACTTGTGATAGATTTCTATGTATGTTGTTAGTATGTGGGCTTACTGAATATGTTAGACAACCTTAGTACAATGGAACTAAAACAAGGGTTATCAGTAAAATGTTTTAATGTGGGTGGGTTGCATGACCTCCAATCTGGAGCCATTTGATACAATAGCAGATAGTTCAATTAGATACACTAAATTGTAATGCCAATTTAGCTTATAATTTACAATGTAATTGTAAGCAGCAGTCCTGCCCGGCATTATGGCAGCTGAGATTCTAACTATCTGTATAACAGAGCATTCTGTCCCAGTGGCTGCACAGATCCTATCTGATCCCCATTGTAAGCAGCAGTCCTGGCCTGCTTTATGGCAGATGAGATTCCAGCTATCTGTATAACAGAGCATTCTGTCCCAGTGGCTGCACAGATCCTATCTGATCCCCATTGTAAGCAGCAGTCCTGGCCTGCTTTATGGCAGCTGAGATTCCAGCTATCTGTATAACAGAGCATTCTGTCCCAGTGGCTGCACAGATCCTATCTGATCCCCATTGTAAGCAGCAGTCCTGGCCTGCTTTATGGCAGATGAGATTCCAGCTATCTGTATAACAGAGCATTCTGTCCCAGTGGCTGCACAGATCCTATCTGATCCCCATTGTAAGCAGCAGTCCTGGCCTGCTTTATGGCAGCTGAGATTCTAGCTATCTGTATAACAGAGCATTCTGTCCCAGTGGCTGTACAGATCCTATCTGATCCCCATTGTAAGCAGCAGTCCTGGCCTGCTTTATGGCAGATGAGATTCCAGCTATCTCTATAACAGAGCATTCTGTCCCAGTGGCTGCACAGATCCCATCTGATCCCCATTGTAAGCAGCAGTCCTGTCCTGCTTTATGGCAACTGAGATTCTAGCTATCTGTATAACACAGCATTATGTCAGTGGTCTGACATCCTAGGGCAGAGTGCTGGGACAAAATAAATCCCATTCATAAAAGTACTTGTGCTTCTTTATGCTCCTCTGTAGTTGCACAGAGTCCTGCTTAGTAAATACAATTCAGTGCTAGTTAATATAATTGCATTATAGGTAAAAATTAGGGTGAATAGCACCTTTAGCCCAGTCTAAAGTGCCATATTTTGGTCACTTAGAGGGCTGCTTTTAGAATGTCATGTACAACATAAATAGTCCAACTGTATATGGGGGGAGCAACAGGTTGAGCAGGAGGTGTGAGCCATTTACAGGTGTTTAGAGGAGGAAACAGTTCAGGTAATTGACAAGTAGACAACTGTTTTTTCTTAGGTATTAGCAGGGAGAGTGTTAGGTTACAGGCAAGGAAGCACTTGGGGTGAATAGAATAGCAGCACAGCTCCAGATCTGTATAGCAACAGAACAAAGCACAGATCTGTAGATAAGGAGAGAGGTAGGGAAAGCAGAACAAGTATGGAAACTGGCATTGCCTCTGGGGGGCATATTAGAGTAACAGCCTGGGGAGATAAACGAGGAGTGTGTGTGGGTTAAGGGCTGGGTTGACATGAGAATAAATTGAGCAGAGAATTGAGGCGGCAGCAGCAGCTGGGAAATACAATAGGGTTATAAGCAGAGAGCCGCTCCCTATGGAACTAATATTCCTAAGTGATATTGCTGGCTGACGTCACGGGTTAGTTTGCCTTTACATGACACTGGACTGTAACAGATTTGGCATTCCAGGGATTGAATGCGAGAGTAGTAATAATGCAACTTCCAGTGCAAAAAAAGTAGTCAATTAGACAAATTCTTCCAATCCCCATTGGGTGGGGGCATGCACAATACTGGACTGGCCGTGTGCCCAACTTTATTCAGCAACCTATTGCCCCCCCCCCCTTAGCTTGTGAAATGAGTACAGATATAGGAAAATTCATTCATTTATTCATATATTTAGGAATGTTTTGGTGAGAAAATGCATATTCACCCCAAATTTTTACCCTTCAAGCTCAATTCCCCCTGCCACTTCTACAAGCCTCCCGCAAAGGGGGACACCCCCACAGTTTGGGAGCCCTAGTTGCAGCCATCTGGATCTAGGAAGAATAATGGCTGTATTTAAAGGAGGACTAAACTCTAAAAAATGAATGTGGCTAAAAATGCCATATTTTATATAATGAACTTATTGCACGAGGCTAAAGTTTCAGCTTGTCAATAGCAGCAATGATCCAGGACTTCAAACTTGTCACAGGGGGTCACCATCTTGGAAAGTGTCTGTGACACTCACATGCTCAGTGGGCTCTGATTGGCTGTTGAGAAGCTAAGCTTAGGGCTCGTCACTAATTATAGGGCTGTATTAGAGGGTTGTGGTTGCGTTGGGCTGGTACAGAAGCACAAAACATCATGTACAACATTTCTAGCTACTTCTTTAGTTAGGCTTTAGTTCTCCTTTAATAATGATTTTTGCAAACAAGAGGAGCACATGATAAGTTTTGTCAAGATTTGGGGAGACTGGTGTGACCAGGACCCTTTGGATAGCTAACTTATGCTCTTACACCTGATGCAACCTGCTTTATACCACTAACTACACTCACATACATACTGACAATTGTAAACTTAAGTGATTGTATACTCCTGTCTGTATATGCCTGCACTTGACCTGACACTAATCCAATGACACTCTACCAGACACTGTACTGTATTTGTTGTTTGTGTTGTTAAAACAATAAAATTTACCTTTAAAAATAATAATAATGATGTTTGCACAATAAGTTATCATCAAATTCTATGGTGTCAACCCAGTTGAAGTAAGAAGGGAAATCCAACTTAAGGGTGCGCGTTCCTACATTAAGCAATCTGGCACCCATTGTGAGTGGTCAGATCCAGCAGAGATCCTCAGTTTTGGCAACCTCACAAAACAAGTGGTGGGTAGATGGAATGGAATCTGGGAGGGTGAGGTAGAAACCTGAGCAATAAAGGAATTTATGTAGAAAATGGAAGGATTGCCTCAGGATTAAATATATGCAAGAGCTGTAGATCAAGGATGGGCATGTTGCTAAACTGCAATGTCTGGTTATATGTCAAGCTGGACTTTGGCAACACACGACAGGTTCCCAGTTACCCAGGGCTAATGTACATGTTTTGTTTTCCCTTTGTATCTGAGTAACAGTTGAAGCAAAATAGGGAAACAGGTCCTGGTTTGCTGTAGGGACTGCGAATATATGTGTTGTTGAGAGAAGTGTCCCAAAGAGATGGATGTGTTGCTGGTATAAAAGTGCACTTTATGTAAGGGAGGGAGATGTTACTAGGAGAGGGGTCGGGGGGGGGGAGAGAGAGAGAGTCACACGCAGAGGGGTGCTGTAGGGGTTGCTGGTATTAAAGAGTAGTTCATATGACGGAGAGAGAGAAGGAACAAGCAGGGAGATGATGTTGGGGTTTCTGGTATAAAAGAGCAGTTTATATGACACAGAGAGAGAAGGAACAAGCAGGGAGATGATGTAGGAGTTGTTGGTATTAAAGAGTAGTTTATATGATAGAGAGAGAGAGTTTACTAGCAGGGAGATGCTGTAGGGGTTGCTGCTATAAAAGAGCCGTTTATATAACAAAGGCAAGAGAGACAGGTGAGAAGGGGAGAATGGAGTAGGTGACAGTTGCAGGGGAAAGTGACAAGGCAGAGATCAGGTATCAGAGCAACGTGACAGACAGAAGGACTCTCACCTATAACCATGCTCTCAAACATCATCTTCTTCTCCAGCACCTCCTGCTGTTGCCCCCGATCGTAGGCCCCCATCACCTTCCCCTGGTCCACCAGGTCTTGTTCTCTGCGAGTCTCCTGCTGGATGTCCCTTAGCATCTGTGCCCCAGCCAACTGTCGTTCCTTGCCCACTCCTGCCAGCTGCTCCCCCACTGTCACTTTCCTCCGCACTTCCACCAGCTCCGGCTGCCCCACTGGGGCACTGATGCCCCTCTCCTGGCGTAGCATCTGCTCTCTCTCCATAGCCAACCGGATCTCCCTTTCTATGGGGGTTTCGAAGATATTGGCATCCCCCTCTGTCTGGATCTCCCTCTCCTTCATTACTGCTGTCCTCTCAGTGACTGTCCCAGTCTGAGTGTCTCCCTGCTCAGTTGGGTCTGTCTTCACCTCTCTCCCGGTACACTCCCTCTCCCAGCAGGCTGCAGGGCACTCTGGCTCTACTGTCCCCTCCCAACAAGGGCCGGCACAGGGATTAGGTGTCACCTCTTTCTCAGCTTCCTCACTTGAGTCACTCGCCTTTCCATCTGTTCCTTTCTCCCCTGTCACCTGTGGGGTGTGCACTGCTCCCTCTGCCTCAGGACCCTCTGTATGTAGCTGTATAAGCAGCTCAGGTACCCCAGGCCCTTCCTCCCCTGTTACCTGTGGAGTGTGCACTAACTCCTCTTCCTCAGATTCCTCTGTTTGTATTTGTATAAGCAGCTCAGGTACCCCAGGCCTTTCCTCCCCTGTCACCAGTGGGATGTGCACTAACTCCTCTGCCTCAGGACCCTCGAGCTGTATAAGCAACTCAGGTACCCCAGCCTGCAGGTTTATGAGCTGTACAGGTGGCCCTGCTTCCCCATCTCTCACCATAAAATCATTTGTTCCCTGCACCCATGTGTCCCCCGCCTCCTGTTTCAGCTGTATCATCTCACCTGTGCCCCCTTCTGCCATGTGCCCATTTGTACCCCTTCCATCACCCCTCCCTTCTGTGTCTGCCCCTTCTCCAGCCACTTGTACAACTGAACCTGCCCCCTGTCCTGTTGCCCCCACGTGTCCCTCTGCAGGTGTATCTTGTTCTTTCACTCCCCCAGGCCCCACTGCTTTCTCCTGCTCTGTAACTGGAGCTGACGGTGACACTGGCGCCCCCGTGTGTTCAGTCAGTAAAAGACACTGGGAGGATTGCTCTTGAGTCACACCTGAGATCTCTATGAGAGGAGAGCTTGCAGCAGTTCCCAGGTCATGAGGCTGATTATCTATTAGGGCTGGGCCGCTATCTAAAGATACTAATTGCTCTGATGCCATGAGGGGTGCTGATAAAACGATCTGTAGGGGCAAATCACAAATACAAGTGTTACATATATTTATATATCAGAACACAATATGTTGATGTTATTATTAATGCCTATTTCTAAAGCACCGACATATTCCGCAGTGTTGTACAATATAAGTCTGTGTACACCAGTCATACAGAAGGCAAATAGATGTCTGCTATATGGAGTTTATAGTATCTTAAAGGGAAACGCCACCCAAAATAACGCATAATGAAATATTCTCTATTAATATAAATTAGTTTTCTGCATAATATAATTCTAAGTAATTTCCTCATATGCATTCATCACACATGGTCACTGGTTTTCTAATTTGTAAATATAGCTGTTACTGTCTGGCTCTTTATATTCTCTGCACTGCTGGTTCTGACTCCTGAAACAATGTAGCAGAAGCCAGCTGTTTAACTGACCTGAAAGAGAACTGAATGTGCCATGTTGTTTCAAGAGTTAGAGCCAGGGAACAGAAAGGCATAAACAAAAACTGCTTTAAAAAGCAATTTCATTTACTTGAAAATGTTTAAGTCTGCAGGACAGCATTCCTTTTTGCCAATGATTCCCTTTTCTTGCATTGTATCTGGGTCCTTCTGTATATTAGAATGTGAGCTCTGCAGGATGATTCCCTTTCCACAATGGTTCCCTATCCCTGTATTGTATCTGTGTCACTGTGTATATTAGATTGTAAGCTCTGCAGGACAGTATTGCTTTCTGCCAATGGTTCCCTGTCCCTGTATTGTATCTGTGTCCCTCAGTATATTTGATTATAAGCTCTGCAGTACAGGATTTATTTCTCCCAATGGTTCCCTATCCCTTAATTGTCTCTGTCTCCTCTGTATATTAGAGTGTAAGCTCTGCAGCACAGAATTTACTTAACCCAATGGTTCCCTCTACCTGGATTGTATCTGTCCCTCTGTATGTTAGAGTGCAATGGTTCCTTCTACCTGCATTTTATGTGTGTCCCTCTGTATATTAGAGTGTACGCTCTGCAGGGCAGGATTCCCTTCTCCCAATACAGAGGGACGTTGTAACAATACAGCGAGGAGGAACCACTGGGAGAAGGGAATCCTGCCCTGCAGAGCTCACACTCTATTATAAAGAGGGACACAGATAGAATAGAGGGAGAGGGAACCATTGGGTTAAGGGAATACTGCCCTGTATTGTATCTGTGTCGCTCTGTATAATAGAGTGTAAGCTTTGATGTGGGAATCCTGGTTGAGTTCCTTATGACCCAGGGAAAATGACATCCCTCTGTAGTTGGGGCACTGATCATGGCTTTGCTCATTACTGTAAAGCACCTTGAGTCCCATGGGAGAAAAGCTTTATATTATAAAGTATTCCCATTCCTTCCCTCCTACTTATGCAATTATATTTGAAGGGTATAAGTTGCCTGTAGCTCCCTCTGTTGATGCCTCTCAAAACTGCATGTGAGAGCTGGACACACAGCAGGGAATGACCTAGAGGCCAGATCCATTGGTGAACAAGGGGCCTGACCAGCACATTAACCCTTTCCTTCCCAGAGTACAGCTGCAGCAGTATCAAAACATACAATCAAACATCTTAGGCCAGCCATGGGAAAACTACTACCACTCTCGTGTTCAACGACAACTCCCAGCAGCTGCTGATTGTGAGCGCTGAACTGCAAGACTTGCACAGCCAGGGATATATAAGGATCGGGGAGGAAGCAGGTAGGTTTGGAATTGAGGGAGATGCAAAACACTTACCTGATCTTGTATTGGAATTGACCTTATGTATGAGCTGCGGAGAAGAGAATACAAATTAGCGTCAGACTATACAATATACGCTCAGTATGTACTACCCCTCCCCACACACGTCCCCAATGCATGTGCCAGTGTGTATATCAATATCCTATTCACACAACTAGCACTGCTGCTACGACTGCCAGAAAGAAATACCTGCTGCCTCCCTGTATGTTAATAAGATTGGAAACAAGCTCAGTGTAGCTGCAAATTAACAGGCAATAGTCCACGCTACATTTACAAGACACAATACTTACCCTGGAGCACGACCCAGTGTCCCAGTGTGAGTTCCGGGAGAGTATTTATTAACCAGCACACACGACTCATGCACAAGTCTCTGCACTTCAACGTATGTCCCTGTTTGTCCTCTGAGTCCCACACGTAAATAATTATTAGCACAGAACCCTAAACATGACTGGTACATACACCAAATATTTATACCTACAACAGAGCCGGCAGGGTGCTCCCCCCACACCCTGGAACTTGGTACATCCAAACCTGCCCCAGAATCTGCATTTCCCTTTAAATTGATGTTTTCACATTTTCCCTTTAAAGGATATTTCCATGCTCGGTGGTGGGGAGTTCTGTGTTAATAAATGGGAGGTATGCACTGAATCCAGGACTCGGTTCGGTATTCGGCCATTTTCAGCAGGATTCCTTGTGCCTGACCGGATCCAAATCCTTAAAATCATGTGACTTTTCGTCACAAAACAAGGAAGTAAAATATATTTTTCCCTCCCCCTCACTGATTTGTATATGCAAATTAGGGTTCAGTATTCGGCCGAATCTTTATGGGGGGTTTGGTTGAATCCAAAAAAGTGGATTCGGTGCATCCTAATAAATGGACCTCATTATTGTGTTACAGCTGACGTTAAAGGAATTGTTCAGTGTAAAAATAAAAACTGGGTAAATAGGCTGTGCAAAATAAAACATGTTTTTAATATAGTTAGTTAGGCAAAAATGTAATTTATAAATGCTGGAGTGACTGGATGTGTAACATAATAGCCAGAACACTACTTCCTGCTTTGCAGCTCTCTTGATTTCCACTGATTGGTTACCAGGCAGTAACCAATCAGTGACTTGAGGGGGGGGCCACATGGGTCATGTCTGTTGCTTTTGAATCTGAGCTGAATGCTGAGGATCAATTGCAAACTCACTGAATAGTTATGTCCCATGTGGCCCTCCTTAGGGCTCTTACTTGTTGTAGCTGCGCTCCCCTGCGTTCCGTTTTTCTGCATTCAGCCGCAGGGGAGCGCAGGAATAGATACATTAAGTTTTTTCCAATGGGGCTGTACTCACACAGGCGCGTGTAGGCGCCGAACGCAGGAAAAATGCAGCATGTTGCGTCTCAACCTGCGTTCGGCGCCTACACGCGCCTGTGTGAGTACAGCCCCATTGGAAAAAACGTAATGCGTCTATTCAACTGCTCGTCAGTAAGAGCCCTTACAGTCACTGACTAACTCAGAGTTAGAGAGCTGAAAAGCAGGAAGTAGTGTTCTGGCTATTATGTTACACATCCAGTCACTCCAGCCTTTATACATTACATTTTTGCCTAACTAACTATATTAGAAACATTTTTTATTTTGCACAGCCTATTTATTTACCTAGTTTTTATTTTTATACTGAAAAATTCCTTTCTATAGAAATTGCTAGTTCTAAGCAACTTTTCAATTGACCATTTTTTTTTTTATAGTTTTTAAATGATTGTCTCATTCCAGCTTTTAGATGGGGGTCACTGACCCCAATTAAAAAAAACAGATGCTCTGTAAGGCTAAGGCCACACTAGGCGATAGCGCCGCGATTTGACTTGCAGCGACTTTTCGCCGTGACTTTTAAGCCGCAATCGCTGGGGAAACTTTTGCGCTGGCGTCTATGGGGAATCGCGAAAAATCGCCAGCGTAAAAACACACGCGGCGATCTTTTTTCTACTGTCGCTCGAAATTGCCTCGCTAGGCGATTTCGAGCGACAATAGAAAAAAGATCGCCGCGTGTGTTTTTACGCTGGCGATTCCCCATAGACGCCAGCGCAAAAGTTTCCCCAGCAATTGCGGCGAAAAGTCGCTGCGAGTCAAATCGCGGCGCTATCGCCTAGTGTGGCCTTAGCCTAAGGCTACACATTTATTGTTATTGCTGCGTTTTATTACGCATCTTTCTATTCAGGCCTCTCCTATTCATATTCCAGTCTCTTATTCAAATCAATGCGTGGTTGCTAGGGGAATTTGGACCCTAGCAACTAGATTGCCAAATTTGCAAACTGGAGAGCCACTGAATTAAAAGCTAAATAACTCAAAAACCACAAATAATAAAAATTAAAAACAATTGCAAATTGTCTCAGAATATCGCTCTCTACATCATACTAAAAGTTAATTCAAAGGTGAATCGTAATTTTTTATTATTTGTGTTATTTACTTTTTATTCAGCCCCTCTTAAGTTTGCAATTTCAGCAGTTTGGTTCCTAGGGTTCAAATTACCCTAGCAACCATGCATTGATTTGAATTAGAGACTGGAAAATGAATAGGAGAGGCCTGAATAGAAAGATGAGTAATTAAAAGTAGCAATGACGAAACATTTGTCGCTTTACAGAGTATATGTTTTTTAGATGGGGTCAGTGACCCCCATTTGAAAGCTGCAAAGATTCAGTAGGAAAAGGCAAATAACTAAAAAAAACTAGAAAAATATATAATGAAGACCAATTGAAAAGTTTCTTAGAATTGGCCATTCTATAACATACAAAACATTAACTTAAAGGTGAACCACCCCTTTAAAGGAGAACTAAACCCTAAAAATAAATATGGTTAAAAATTGCATATTTTATATACTGAACTTATTGCACGAGGCTAAAGTTTCAGCTTGTCAATAGCAGCAATGATCCAGGACTTCAAACTTGTCACAGGGGGTCACCATCTTGGAAAGTGTCTGTGACACTCACATGCTCAGTGGGCTCTGATTGGCTGTTGAGAAGTTAAGCAGAAAATTACCTTCCCCTGTAATATAAGCTGATGCTACAGGTTTGCTGATTATTAAAATCTGATGCTAATTGCACTGGTTTCTGTGCTGCCATGTAGTAATTATCTGTATTAATTACTAATCAGCCTTATATTGTGACATTTCTATTCTATGTGTACTGTATATTGTGAGTGGCTCCCTAAGCTCAGTAAGTGACAGCAGCACAGAGCATGTGCAGTGAATCAGCAGAAAAGAAGATGGGGAGCTACTGGGGCATCTTTGGAGACACAGATCTTTACTGCTAAAGGGTTGTGGTTGCCTTGGGTTGGTACAGAAGCACAAAACATCATGTACAACATTTCTATCTACTTTTTTAGTTAGGCTTTAGCTTTAGTTCTCTTTTAAAACGATGCTGAACACAGGAATGTGCAAATTTGTGCCAGTTTATTTTATGTTCTATAACTTACTCCATCCCTCCCAGCAACCTCCCCCTGAGTCACTCGGTAGCCATCCGTTCATCTCAAGGTAAATAAATGGAAAATCTGAAAATCTTCAGTGCAACTGCATCTGACAAAGTGCAAGTGTGAATGCCCTGGAGGCATTATGGGAAAAATAACACTGTCCAAAATTGCAGTATTTTTACTTAGTGTCATATCAGTTCTTGCAACTGATTCTCTAGCAGACTAATCCTTCATACATATTCCTCACCACCACCCAATGCTATTCACTCACACTGCACCCCCAATACTCTATTCACTCACACTGCACCCCCAATACACTATTCACTCTCATTGCACCCCCAATACACTATTCACTCACACTGCACCCCCAATACACTATTCACTAGGGATGCACCGAATCCAGGATTCGGTTCGGGATTCGGCCAGGATTCGGCCTTTTTCAGCAGGATTCGGATTCGGCCGAATCCTTCTGCCCAGCCGAACCGAATCCGAATCCTAATTTGCATATGCAAATTAGGGGCGGGAGGGAAATTTCATGACTTTTTGTCAGAAAACAAGGAAGTAAAAAATGTTTTCCCCTTCCCGCCCCTAATTTGCATATGCAAATTAGGGTTCGGATTCGGTTCGGTATTCGGCCGAATCTTTCACGAAGGATTCGGGGGTTCGGCCGAATCCAAAAAAGTAGATTCGGTGCATCCCTACTATTCACTCACACTGCACCCTCAATACACTATTCACTCAAACTGCACCCCCAATACACTATTCACTCACACTGCACCCCCAATACACTATTCATTCACACTGCACCCCCAATACACTATTCACTCACACTGCACCCCCAATACACTATTCACTCACACTGCACCCCCAATACACTATTCACTCTCATTGCACCCCCAATACACTATTCACTCTCATTGCACCCCCAATACACTATTCACTCACACTGCACCCCCAATACACTATTCACTCACACTGCACCCCCTAATACACTATTCACTCACACTGCACCCCCAATACACTATTCACTCACACTGCACCCCCAATACACTATTCACTCACACTGCACCCCCAATACACTATTCACTCACACTGCACCCCCAATACACTATTCACTCACACTGCACCCCCAATACACTATTCATTCACACTGCACCCCAATACACTATTCACTCACACTGCACCCCCAATACACTATTCACTCACACTGCACCCCCAATACACTATTCACTCACACTGCACCCCCAATACACTATTCACTCACACTGCACCCCCAATACACTATTCATTCACACTGCACCCCCAATACACTATTCACTCACACTGCACCCCCAATACACTATTCATTCACACTGCACCCCAATACACTATTCATTCACACTGCACCCCAATACACTATTCACTCACACTGCACCCCCTAATACACTATTCACTCATACTGCACCCCCAATACACTATTCACTCACACTGCACCCCCAATACACTATTCACTCACACTTCACCCCCTAATACACTATTCACTCACACTGCACCCCCAATACACTATTCACTCATACTGCACCCACAATACACTATTCACTCACACTGCACCCCCAATACACTATTCACTCACACTGCACCCCCAATACACTATTCACTCACACTGCACCCCCAATACACTATTCATTCACACTGCACCCCAATACACTATTCACTCACACTTCACCCCCTAATACACTATTCACTCACACTGCACCCCCAATACACTATTCACTCATACTGCACCCCCAATACACTATTCACTCATACTGCACCCACAATACACTATTCACTCACACTGCACCCCCAATACACTATTCACTCACACTGCACCCCCAATACACTATTCACTCACACTGCACCCCCAATACACTATTCATTCACACTGCACCCCAATACACTATTCACTCACACTGCACCCCCTAATACACTATTCACTCATACTGCACCCCCTACTCACACTGTTTCCCAGAAGGTTTGTCTCTCAGTCCCCCTGATTCAGACAACTGCCAGTAACATGGCTGAGAGTGTGGGTGAGCAGGTGTAGCAGCACTTACCTTGCTGTGTCCCTCTCGTCTCTCTCGCTGTCACCTTGAGAATGTCCCGTAGGTGCTGTTGGCACAATGAGCTGATTGTATCACTTAAGGACTGGCTGAGACTGCCTGGTACTGAGGACACACAAGGGCAGTGCAGGAATTCTCACTCAACAGCCTAATACCACCAGCAGCACAGAAATTCACTTACCTTTACCTGCAAAGATTTTCTCTACTGACTCCTACCTGTACAATCACTTGCATTATATTGACTTTATCTCACCTGTATAATACTTTACACAGACTTCTGTCATCTTACCCACTACCTTTAGAATCACCTGTATAACAGTATATTTACTTAACCCTTTCTAGTGCAATCACCTGTATGCCACTGCATGTATCTACCTAAATTATCTTTGCTTCCGCCTACTTGAATAATCACGTGTAGTGAAGTCTCTTTACCTAACCCCTCCTTGTATGATTACTTATGGACAATTATCTCATTTTACCCCTTACCTGTATAGTCACCTGTAAAAGTGTATTTACCTAACCCCGACCTGTATAATTATCTGTGTATTAGTTGTTACCCCTTACCTGTATAATCCATGGGATTTTTTTAACCCCCTAAATGCATAATCAACTGTATACAGTTATATGTTTTTACCATACCGTACTTACCTTACAAGTACCCTTATTAGAGTATCTTTACTTACCCTCTATAGTATAATCTATTATATACAGTTATCCGTATTTCCCACCTCTCTTTATAAATACATGCAATATCTTTACTTGCCCCCATAATTGTATATTTATCTGTACTTAAGTATATTACCCCCAGATGGTAACACTGTTACTATAGGCACTATCTCTCCCTACTATACCTGCTATCCCACAGTCACACTCCCTTCCCAGAGACTATTATCCCACTGTTACTATAGGCACTATCTCTCCCTACTATACCTGCTATCCTACAGTCACACTCCCTTCCCAGAGACTATTATCCACTGTTACTATAGGCACCATCTCTCCCTACTATACCTGCTATCCCACAGTCACACTCCCTTCCCAGAGACTATTATCCCACTGTTACTATAGGCACCACCTCTCCCTACTATACCTGCTATCCCACAGTCACACTCCCTTCCCAGAGACTATTATCCCACTGTTACTATAGGCACCATCTCTCCCTACTATACCTGCTATCCCACAGTCACACTCCCTTCCCAGAGACTATTATCCACTGTTACTATAAACACCATCTCTCCCTACTATACCTGCTATCCCACAGTCACACTCCCTTCCCAGAGACTATTATCCCACTGTTACTATAGACACCATCTCTTCCTACTATACCTGCTATCCCACAGTTACACTCCCTTCCCAGAGACTATTATCCCACTATTACTATAGACACCATCTCTCCCTACTATACCTGCTATCCCACAGTCACACTCCCTTCCCAGAGACTATTATCCACTGTTACTATAGGCACCATCTCTCCCTACTATACCTGCTATCCCACAGTCACACTCCCTTCCCAGAGACTATTATCCCACTGTTACTATAGGCACCATCTCTCCTACTATACCTGCTAGCCCACAGTCACACTCCCTTCCCAGAGACTATTATCCACTGTTACTATAGACACCATCTCTCCCTACTTGTCACGATCGCCGCCCGGAGCAGGACCAGGAGCTCCGGGCGGCGCAGCTATCACTTCCGACGCCGCTCCCAAGATGGCGGCGCCCATGGCTGCCACGTGGGTAGCGGCGCCGGCGCAAAGACGCGCAGGCGCGAAGACGTCATAACGGCGCGACGGACGCAGGCGCAGCGCGTCGGTCGCAGACGTGCTGACGCCGACGCAAGGGCGCCAAAAAACCCCTTTAAAAGGACGCCTGAGGCGCTAAGATTGCGCCCGATAATAGGATCTCGTTCCTAAGAAGATTCCTGGGTTTTCTGCTTCTTTTCCTGTTTTCCCTGAAGATATTCCTGATTGATCTCTTGTTATTGACCCCCTGCCTGGACTTTGGACTCTGTTTGTATTCTGCCTGCCTTGTGACTTGTTGCCTGGACTCCATTACCCTTTCTGCCGAATCCCTGGATACCGCGAGCCTGATCCCCCCATGAGGGTCTTCCTCCTAGATCCGGACAACTCCCCCAGAGGGAACTCCCGGTTCCCTGACATTATTATCGGGCCATGGATCCTACTGAGGAAGCTCAGCCAGATTTCGGCAGGGCCTTTCGGGGCCTGCATTCCCGCATGGAGGCGTATGAAGCCCGGCAGAATTACGTGGGACACACGCTGGAGGCGATCCTGGAAAAGCTCTCCTTATTGACACCAGCGACCCCCCTGCCGGCACCTCCTCCGCAAGCGGCTGCTGCCATGGCTACCCAGTCCTCCACCTCTGGTCCACATATTCCTGCTCCGCCTCTCTACGATGGCGATCCTCAAGCCTGTCGAGGATTCGTGAATCAGTGCCAGATTCGCTTTGCCCTACACCCCACTGAATTTGACTCTGAACGTGCCAAGGTGGGGTTCGTGATTACTCGTCTGGCAGGGAAAGCTCTCGAGTGGGCATCTCCACACTGGGAGAAGCAGTCCCCACTGATGAATGACGCAGAAGCTTTTCTCAAAGAATTCCGGATCGTCTTCGATGCTCCCGGCCGGATGACATCCGCTGCTTCCCGTCTGTTCCAAATCCGCCAAGGGAGTCGCAGTGTAGCGGAGTATGCTATCGAATTCCGTACACTTGCTGCTGAGACTCGTTGGAACAACGACGCATACCATACTGCATTTTATAATGGTCTCTCCCTCCCTCATCAAAGATGACCTGGTCTCCCGGGAGTTACCCACGCAAGTTGAGGACCTCATCGCCTTGGCGGTCAAGGTGGACACTCTTCTGAGAGAGCATCAAACCCTGAGAGATCGTGTCAGGAGGTTTCAACCCATGTTGGCACCCCGCTTCCAGAGGCCTCTCCTGCAGGCTCCTGTCACCCCGCCTGCCCAAGCATCCATTTCTCTCCAGGAGGAACCCATGCAAGTGGGTAGAACTCGCCTCACTGAACAAGAAAGACTCCGCAGACGGATGTCAGGCCTGTGTCTGTATTGTGGCGGACATTCCCACTTCGCCAATGCCTGTCCTGCAAAGGCTAAGAGTTTTGTACCCCGAGGTATGTCTATGGTAACTCATGTAGGGGGCACTACTCAAAAGTCTCGAGATAAGTCTCAGGAGAAGACCCAAGAAAACTCACACAGGTTCCTCCTTCCCTTCCAGGTTCGTCTGACTGATAAGACTATCTTCGGGGATGCTTTCATCGATTCCGGAGCCGGGGGTAACTTCATGGACGCTCTCTTTGCTAAGTACATGGGAATTCCCTTATTTCCTTTGCCTTCTCCCATGCGGATCGTCGCCATAGATGATAAACCCCTGGAGTCTGTACTCACGAACTACCTGTGCAGGTTGGGACCCTGCATAAAGAGAGACTTTCGTTTCTTATTATCTCCTGTCCCGCTGTTCCAGTTGTTTTGGGTCTCCCCTGGCTGCGCCTGCACAATCCCACCATAGACTGGTCCACAGGGCAGGTTTCTCGTTGGAGCCCATTCTGCCAACAGCATTGCCTTTCTGCTAAACCCCTCAAGAAGGTAACTATCTCCTCAACCGAGTTAAAGTCTCTTCCCTCCTGTTATAAAGAATTCTCCGATGTGTTCTGTAAGAAGTCTGCAGAATTCCTTCCTCCACATCGCTCCTACGACTGTCCTGTCGAACTCCTGCCAGGAGCCATGCCCCCCAGAGGCCGCACTTACCCTCTCTCTCCTGCAGAGACTACCGCAATGAAGGAATACATCCAAGAAAATCTCCAGTGGGGGTTTATCCGCCCTTCTACCTCTCCAGCAGGGGCTGGGTTCTTCTTCGTGGAGAAGAAGGACGGAGGCCTTCGGCCATGTATAGACTACCGGGGCCTGAATAAAATCACTGTAAAAAACAGATACCCTCTGCCCTTGATTGCAGAGCTCTTTGACCAGCTGAAGGGGGCGAAGATATTCTCTAAGTTGGATCTCCGGGGGGCGTACAACCTCATTCGCATCCGTGAGGGTGACGAATGGAAGACGGCTTTCAACACTCGTGACGGGCACTATGAATATCTCGTTATGCCCTTCGGCCTTTGCAATGCCCCTGCCGTCTTCCAGGAGTTTGTTAACGATGTGTTCCGGGATCTCCTAGGAAGGTTCGTAGTCGTGTACCTGGACGACATCCTGATCTTTTCTAAAGACCTTGAAAGCCATCGCTCCCAGGTGAAGGAGGTACTCTCTCGTCTGAGGAAGAACTCTCTCTTCGCCAAGTTGGAGAAGTGCGTCTTCGAGGTGTCCAAGATCCCCTTCCTAGGATACATTATCTCTCCTGAGGGATTTGAGATGGACCCCGTGAAAGTGTCTGCCATCCAGGAGTGGCCTCTCCCGCTGAGTACCAAGGCAATCCAGAGATTTATCGGATTTGCTAACTACTATCGGCAGTTCATCCGGGGGTTCTCTTCCCGCATTGCACCTATCCTGGCCCTCATCCGGAAAGGGGGTAAACCCAGCTTGTGGCCTCCATCTGCCATTGAAGCTTTTCGGTCCTTGAAAGAGGCCTTCACGTCCGCTTCTGTCCTCCGACACCCCAATCCTGAACTACCCTTCTGCATCGAAGTTGATGCTTCTGAAGTCGGAGCCGGAGCCATCCTGTCTCAGAGACACCCCGCTGATGGGAAGTTGCACCCCTGTGCTTATTTCTCCAAGAAGTTCTCGTCCGCAGAGCAGAACTACGATGTCGGGAACCGAGAACTCTTGGCTGTTAAACTTGCTCTTGAAGAGTGGTGTCACCTCCTGGAGGGTTCTCTGATTCCGGTTCAGATTTACACTGATCATAAGAATCTCGAGTTCATCCAGTCCCTCAAGAGGCTAAACCCCAGACAAGCAAGGTGGGCTCTCTTCTTCTCTCGATTTAATTTTATCTTGACTTATCGCCCAGGCTCCAAGAATCGGAAGGCCGATGCCTTGTCTCGTAGCTTCACTCCGGTGGACCGCTCTCCTGAGAGACAAGAGCCAATCATCCCACCAGTCAAGATTATTGCCTCCCTGTATCCACAGTTTGCTGACCAAATCCTGGCTGGTCAGTCTTCTGCTCCTTCAGATACTCCCATTCGAATGGCATTTGTTCCTCCTGAGCTGCGTCTGCCTATCCTGCAACAGACCCATTGCTCCAGGCAAGCCGGACACCCTGGCCCAGCTAAGACTCTTGAACTCTTACGACGCCTGGTCTGGTGGCCTGATATCCGCAAAGATGTGAAGGACTTTGTTGCTGCTTGTAATGTTTGTGCCACATCTAAGACAAACCACTCCCGCCCCAGTGGGTTACTACAGCCCTTGCCGGTTCCTTCCCGTCCCTGGACCCACCTGTCCATGGACTTCATTGTCGAACTTCCTCCCTCCTGTGGGAACACTGTGATCTGGGTTGTCATTGATCGTTTTTCCAAAATGGCCCATTTCATCCCTCTGAAGAAGTTGCCCTCTGCGGTGGAGTTGTCCCAGCTATTTATCCAGTACATCTTCCGCCTGCATGGTTTCCCGGTGGAGATCGTCTCCGATAGAGGCACCCAGTTTACTGCCAAGTTCTGGCGTTCCCTATGCAAAGATCTGGGAATTGTTCTTCAGTTTTCATCTGCATATCACCCGCAGACGAATGGGGCAGCTGAACGTGTCAATCAAGCCCTGGAACAGTTCCTGAGGAACCACGTATCCCTCTGCCAGGATGACTGGTCTGATCTCCTTCCATGGGCGGAATTCGCTCATAATAATGCTTGTCATTCCTCTACAGGAAGGTCTCCGTTCATGTCGGTGTATGGTCAGCATCCTCAAGCTTTTCCCCAAGACTTTGTGCTATCTGACGTCCCGGCTGCTGACGATTCCGCAGCCCATATGTCTGCTATTTGGGCTGCTACCAAGTTGAACCTAGAGAAGAGCGCTCTTGTTCATAAGACTTTCGCGGATCGTCGTCGAAGATCCTCTCCTCCCTACAATGTGGGTGATAATGTCTGGCTCTCTTCCAGGAATATCCGGTTGAAGATACCATCTCCCAAGTTGGGTCCAAAATTCGTGGGTCCATTTCCCATCTTGGAGATAATCAACCCTGTGGCTGTCAGACTCCAGCTTCCACCAGAGATGAGAATCCCCAACGTGTTCCACGTGTCTCTGGTGAAACCCGCCATCACCAACCGGTTCTCTGGCGGTCAGTCTCCTCCTCCGGCCATCTCTGTGGAGGGTCAACTCGAGTACGAGGTGGAGAAAATCCTAGACTCCAGAATCTCCAGAGGGTCCCTTCAGTACCTCATTCAGTGGAGGGGCTTTGGCCCTGAAGAATGCTCCTGGGAAGGACACCGTGATGTTCACGCTCCTCGTCTGTGAGGGATTTTCATGCCAAGTTTCCCCAGAAGCCTTGTCCCGGTGGTCCTGAGGCCCCCCGTGAGGGGGGGGTACTGTCACGATTGCCGCCCGGAGCAGGACCAGGAGCGCAAGTGCGCAGGCGCGAAGAAGTCATAACGGTGCGACGGACGCAGGCGCAGCGCGTCGGTCGCAGACGTGCTGACGCCGACGCAAGGGCGCCAAAAAACCCCTTTAAAAGGACGCCTGAGGCGCTAAGATGGCGCCCGATAATAGGATCTCGTTCCTAAGAAGATTCCTGGGTTTTCTGCTTCTTTTCCTGTTTTCCCTGAAGATATTCCTGATTGATCTCTTGTTATTGACCCCCTGCCTGGACTTTGGACTCTGTTTGTATTCTGCCTGCCTTGTGACTTGTTGCCTGGACTCCATTACCCTTTCTGCCGAATCCCTGGATACCGCGAGCCTGATCCCTCCTGAGGGGCTTCCTCCTAGATCCGGACAACTCCCCCAGAGGGAACTCCCGGTTCCCTGACACTACTATACCTGCTATCCCTCAGTCACACTCCCTTCCCAGAGACTATTATCCCACTGTTACTATAGGCACCATCTCTCCCTACTATACCTACTATCCCACAGTCACACTCCCTTCCCAGAGACTATTATCCACTGTTACTATAGGCACCATCTCTCCCTACTATACCTGCTATCCCACAGTCACACTCCCTTCCCAGAGACTATTATCCACTGTTACTATAGGCACCGTCTCTCCCTACTATACCTGCTATCCCACAGTCACACTCCCTTCCCAGAGACTATTATCCACTGTTACTATAGGCACCGTCTCTCCCTACTATACCTGCTATCCCACAGTCACACTCCCTTCCCAGAGACTATTATCCACTGTTACTATAGGCACCGTCTCTCCCTACTATACCTGCTATCCCACAGTCACACTCCTTTCCCAGAGACTATTATCCACTGTTACTATAAACACCATCTCTCCCTACTATACCTGCTATCCCACAGTCACACTCCCTTCCCAGAGACTATTATCCACTGTTACTATAAACACCATCTCTCCCTACTATACCTGCTATCCCACAGTTACACTCCCTTCCCAGAGACTATTATCCCACTGTTACTATAGACACCATCTCTCCCTACTATACCTGCTATCTAGAGATGGCGCGAACTGTTCGCCGGCGAACTTGTTCGCGCGAACATCGGGTGTTCACGCTCGCCGGAAGTTCGCGAACGTCGCGCGACGTTCGCCATTTTGGGTTCGCCATTGTTGGCGCTTTTTTTTGCCCTCTCACCCCAGACCAGCAGGTACATGGCAGCCAATCAGGAAGCTCTCCCCTGGACCACTCCCCTTCCCTATAAAAACCGAAGCCCTGCAGCGTTTTTTCACTCTGCCTGTGTGTGCTGAAGAGATAGTGTAGGGAGAGAGCTGCTGCCTGTTAGTGATTTCAGGGACAGTTGAAAGTTTGCTGGCTAGTAATCGTTTTGATACTGCTCTGTTATTGGAGGGACAGAAGTCTGCAGGGGTTTGAGGGACATTTAAGCTTAGGTAGCTTTGCTGGCTAGTAATCTACCTTCTACTGCAGTGCTCTGTATGTAGCTGCAGTGGGCAGCTGTCCTGCTTCTGATCTCATCTGCTGACTGCTGCAATAACAGTAGTCCTTGTAAGGACTGCTTTTATTTATTTTTTTGTTGTTTTACTACTACTACTACTATAAGAGCCCAGTGCTATTAGTCTAGCAGTGTTGGGGAGTGGGACTGGTGTGCTAATCTGCTGCTCCTAGTAGTTCAGCAGCACCAACTTTAATTTTTTTTTTTTTAATATTCATTTTTTTTTTATTTTACTTTTTTTTATTTTACTACCGCTGTAGTAGTGTATAAGTTGACCTTTTAGGCATTATTTGCCCTGTAGGCATTTTTTGCCCAGTGTGTTATTCAACCAACTGCCATCTAGCATCACTAACAGCTCTCCCCCTACACTATCTCTTCCAAGCACACACAGGCAGATTTTTCAGATACATTTTTGCCCTTGATCCCCCTCTGGCATGCCACTGTCCAGGTCGTTGCACCCTTTAAACAACTTTAAAATCATTGTTCTGGCCAGAAATGTCTTTTTTAGATGTTAAAGTTCGCCTTCCCATTGAAGTCTATGGGGTTCGCGAACCGTTCGCATTTTTGCGCAAGTTCGCGAATATGTTCGCAAACTTTTTTTCCGACGTTCGCTACATCCCTACTGCTATCCCACAGTCACACTCCCTTCCCAGAGACTATTATCCCACTGTTACTATAGGCACCATCTCTCCTACTATACCTGCTATCCCACAGTCACACTCCCTTCCCAGAGACTATTATCCACTGTTACTATAGGCACCATCTCTCCCTACTATACCTGCTATCCCACAGTCACACTCCCTTCCCAGAGACTATTATCCCACTGTTACTATAGGCACTATCTCTCTCTACTATACCTGCTATCCCACAGTCACACTCCCTTCCCAGAGACTATTATCCCACTGTTACTATAGACACCATCTCTCCCTACTATACTTGCTATCCCACAGTCACACTCCCTTCCCAGAGACTATTATCCACTGTTACTATAGGCACCATCTCTCCCTACTATACCTGCTATCCCACAGTCACACTCCCTTCCCAGAGACTATTATCCCACTGTTACTATAGGCACCATCTCTCCCTACTATACCTGCTATCCCTCAGTCACACTCCCTTCCCAGAGACTATTATCCCACTGTTACTATAGGCACCATCTCTCCCTACTATACCTGCTATCCCACAGTCACACTCCCTTCCCAGAGACTATTATCCACTGTTACTATAGGCACCATCTCTCCCTACTATACCTGCTATCCCACAGTCACACTCCCTTCCCAGAGACTATTATCCCACTGTTACTATAGGCACCATCTCTCCCTACTATACCTGCTATCCCACAGTCACACTCCCTTCCCAGAGACTATTATCCACTGTTACTATAGACACCATCTCTCCCTACTATACCTGCTATTCCACAATGAAGAGTTAAATATTTGCACATTCCTACATATTGCGTGCCTGAGCAAAGTTTCTCCAGAGCACAATGTCACAAAACAGTAGAATTCTAAGTATTGATCTACAGTAACATTCCTAAAACAACAGAGTGCAGCAGAATTGACAGTACAGGTAACTGTGACTTCATTCACATAGGAATGTGTTAACCGAAGGAGAACTTGAATTCAGGGAACCTGTGATTGCACATGACCCCATGAAAGAAATTCCCTATCTAAGGACACGTTGATATCAGTCATTAATTTACATCAGAACCCTAATATGGCCATTATAGCCACACTTTCCACAGGATTTTGTTAGCCACACATTACAATAATATCCTTTTGTGAGTAGGGTTGTCACCGTGCCGGTATTTTACTGACCTGACCCGTAAAAATGATGGTTGATCCCAATGTTATTAATAGAGAAAAAAGAAAAATATATAGGAAGGCCGGTATATTTTTCCGGAAAAGGTGCCAACCCTATTTGTGAGAATCACCTTTCACTTGGTTTCAATCAACTGAAATAACATATAAAAGGTGAATATTGGCAAATAGTTGGCACTAGTCACTTTAACAAACACAGGGGTAAAGAGGAATAACACACACACACAGAATTATGGGTAAGTGGGAGGGGCTTTTAACAAATAGTTCATATAAGATGTTTCTCATATCTAGGAGGGTTTTACCTCACAGATACACTTACACCATGTGACACACACACACAGAATGATGGGTAAGTAGGAGGGGCCTGTAACAAGTAGTTTATATAAGATGTTCCTCATATCTAGGTGGGTTTTACCTCACAGATACACTTATACCATGTGACACACACACAGAATGATGGGTAAGTGGGAGGGGCCTGTAACAAGTCGTTTATATGAGATGTTCCTCATATGTAGGTGGGTTTCACCTCACAGATACACTTACACCATGTGACACACACACACAGAATGATGGGTAAGTGGGAGGGGCCTGTAACAAGTAGTTTATATAAGATGTTCCTCATATCTAGGTGGGTTTTACCTCACAGATACACTTATACCATGTGACACACACACACAGAATGATGGGTAAGTGGGAGGGGCCTGTAACAAGTCGTTTATATGAGATGTTCCTCATATCTAGGTGGGTTTCACCTCACAGATACACTTATACCATGTGACACACACAGAATGATGGGTAAGTGGGAGGGGCTGTAACAAGTAGTTTATATGAGATGTTCCTCATATCTAGGTGGGTTTCACCTCACAGATACACTTATACCATGTGACACACACACACAGAATGATGGGTAAGTGGGAGGGGCCTGTAACAAGTAGTTTATATGAGATGTTCCTCATATCTAGGTGGGTCTCACAGATACACTTATACCATGTGACACACACACAGAATGATGGGTAAGTGGGAGGGGCCTGTAACAAGTAGTTTATATAAGATGTTCCTCATATCTAGGTGGGTTTCACCTCACAGATACACTTATACCATGTGACACACACATTAATGCAGGTTGACATTGGGCAGTGAAGGTATCTCTCCAGCTAAACCCCCAGATTGCTTTTTCCAGCAAATATCTATGGGATAATGACATAAGCAAAATGAATATATTGTTTAGCAAATTGTATTTTCAGTAGAGGCTCTGGGAATGGCTGTCACCTGTAGGGGGAGTCCTCGGCATAGAAATGTCACTTCCATAGAAACAAATGAGAATTATGTAGCATTTCAGCCCAGCAGTATACACATCCGTACTGACTGGAGAGAATATAGTCCGTGTGACTATTGCTGTAGTTGAACACAGTACCCAGGCTGTAAATGATGCTAGTGAGGTACCATAAACCTAATTCATTCAATAAATGCAAGTCTGTTATGGTCTTGTTAGCATTGTAGGGGCCATAATTAGCAACAATACACAAATAGGGTTGCCACCTGGCTGGTATTTTACAGGCCTGGCCAGTGAAAATAATGGTTGATCCAATGTTATTTATAGGGAAAAAAGATAAATATATAGGGCAGAATTTTTTTCCTGAAAAGGTGTCAACCTATACACAAAATGGTCATGTATATTCCCTTTGATTACCTAGTATGTGTTTGACAAATAGACTTTGTGTTGGTTAGTGGTATCAGTGGCCTTACAGCAGAATTCTGGGTGAACGTGGATATTAGAAGCAAATTATTGTATCTGCAGTTCCTTAATGTTAGGGAAGGGTAGAGGTAGGTGTCTCTGGTATCTCTGTATCAGGGGTGGCAAGAGGTAAGTGCCCTTAATGGCTATGTATTGTGGGGAGGAAAGATGTAGTTGTCCTTGATATCTGTCTAGGTAGGTCATTCTCCTGTGTTGTGTCGGTAGCTGTTCTGGGTGGGGGGTGTAAGGGGAATAAAAACACATATACATATATAAAGAGGAGCAGAGGAATGTGAGGCTCTGATTTTGCCTTTTGAGCACTGGAGACAAAAACTGCATGGCCTAGTCTAGGTGTAGCCTTACCAGTGCTTTGTAAAGGGGAAGACTGACCCTCACATCCCCTAAATCTATACCCTTTGCAACTGCTGACTGGCATTGCTTGTTACAACCAAAAGAACTCCCCAAGTCCTTCTCTATTATGGATATGCCTAACGCAGTCCCATTAAGGATATATGTGTATCCAAGGTGTATGTCTCTTCATTTATCACTATTAAATCTCATCTGCCACTTAGCCACCCAGATTGACACGTTTTCCATATCCTGCTGCAAGGATGCCATACTATGACTCGGATTTGGCCGAATCCTTGTGCCTGGTCGAACCGAATCCAAATCCTAATTTGCATATGCAAATTAGGCGCAGAAAGGGAAATCAACTTTTTGTCACAAAACAAGGAAGTAAAAAAAGTTTCCCCCACTTTTTCCCTTCCTGTCCCTAATTTGCATATGCAAATTGTGATTCTGTTAGGTATTCGTCCGAATCTTTCATGAAGGATTCAGGGATTCCCAAAAAGGGTATTTGGTGCATCCCTATTATATATATATATATGTAGATCAGGGCCAGGGACAGTGAAAGAGAATCAAGTGCTTCCTTGTTTGAGTGACAAAAAGTCACGTTATTTAAAGGATTGAGTTTGGACAGGCACTTGGATTCGGTCAAAACCAAATCCTGCTGAAAAAGGCTGAATCCTGGCCAAACACTGACACATTACTTACAATTCCCTCCCCAAGACATTAATGAACCAATAAAATTAGGTCCAACACAGAACCCTACAGCACCTCTAAAAACCTTACCCAAGTAGTGAACGTACCACCCCAGAGCCAACCCCTGTACACAATCTATAACCAATTTCCTATCCATGTACAAACTGTATCAAACCCAACAACCCTTAGTTTTGAAAGAAGATATTAATGTGGCACTTGTATTAATTGACTTGGCAAGATCTCAGGTGATTAAATCTACTCCACCCCCATCTGTCATTGGTACTTTGTTTTTAGTGATCCAACCAGTGCAGAACAGGTGTACCTGCATGAGTATAAGGTTAATGCCAGCCCAGTGCCGGGGGCGGTGGTACAGATAGAGTTGCCTGTTTTGTCCTGCTGGAAGGTTTCTGTCTGCGGTAACCAGATGCCAGCATGACACCAGCTGAATTACTAGGGGGCCCCACCTTATCAGGAGACAACGCCTCTCAGGGGATGCTGGGAGTTGTACCTTAATACTTGGAGGCTATTGGTTGGCACTCTGAAAAAGGTTGCCATCTCACCCATGTTAGTGCAAATGGTTTTAACTCCATATCGCCAACATATTCTGCAGCACTTTACAGCTATCAGCATCACATTGACACACTCTAGGATTCATTTTATCAGCAGCCAATTAGCCTGCCTATATGTTTTTGGAGTGTGGGAGGAAAACAGAGCACCCAGAGGAAACAAACACCTTTGCACATTGTTCCCTGACTGGAACGGAACCTAGGACCCAGCAACTCCATTCCAGAATACTAGCCAGTTCAATTTTAGTTTAGATCTTCCTTGCATGACTTTACAGAATTCACTGCAGTCTGCCGCATGTAACTTTCAGCAGCCCTAAACCTGAAATAGGACTTTACCATCTATGCACTGCGTTTAAACTATCCCCGTTGCACAGTGCAATGTTAAGCAGCACTAATGTTAATAATTTCCCATAATGAGCTGGTTTAATATTCCATGGAGTTGGCAGGAATGTACCAGCTCAGTCTGGTCTGTTCTGTCCCCAGAGACTGGCACCAGCCTGACTTTTCTTGTGGCTTTCAGGCACAAAACACCACCATTGTGTGAGAGTCTTATCCTGCCCAATGCCCCTGGGCCACTCTCAGTCCCCGGGTGCTGCAAAGTCAAGAGGAGGCTGGGGTGGGGGATCAATAGCCGAGAAGAGATGAATAATGCAGAGCAACTTAATACAGCTCTGTCTATTCCCCCGGCCTCTCACCTCCTCCTTCCTTCCTTCCTAGCACACACCACTCTTTCTCTCTCTCATCCTCTCTCACACTCTTCCTCTTTCTGTCGTTCTTTTCCCTATACCTCCTTCTTTATTTGCTTCTTTACTCAGAACTCTCTGCCTGTGCCCTATCATCTTTATGCAACCTTGGGGTTTTTTTTGCCCCGGCTGTGATTTATTTACTAAAGTACCAGGGAACTGTAGTCTGTCTTGGTTAATGTTAACATGTGACCCAGGGGCCAAAGAGTGTAAAGGGGCGGCTCTCTACGACTTCTGATTGACACATCACACCAATATATGTCTGCATCAGAAATCACAGGCCACGTACAACAAAATTTTCTGGGCCCCCTGGTCCCAAGCCCCACCACAGATCCCACCCACCCCACAGTAAAAAGGCCACAAAGACAGCGCTAAAAACAGTAACTCCGCACACAAGTTATAAAAATCCATTGGTGTTCAGGACCCAATTATAAGTTTAAAAAAACAGTTTTTAAAAAAACATTGGCAGCCAGGGTCCCCATACAATTTATAAAAAAAAAATCATTGGAGGTCAGGGCCGCCTATAAGTTAAACGAAAAAAATTGGCTGGTCAGGGCCCCCCCATAAAAGTTTTCAAAAAAACATTGATGATTAAAAAAAAAAAACACTTTGGTGTTCAGTGGAACTTACCTGAGGCTCCTTTTGTAGTTTTGGGTCTTTTCACGGCTTCAGGACATCAACTGCGGGTCTTTTCGTGCCTTCGGATATTTTCTCGGCTTTGGCTCTGAATGGCGTCTTCTGGTCTTTGGCACTTCAGGTCTTCGCCATTTTGGGACTTTGGGTCTTTAGCTCTTCAGCATTTCGGGACTTTGGGTCTGTGGTTCTTCGGGACTTCGGGTCTTTGGCACTTCGGGTCTTCTGGACTTTGAATCTTTGGCACTTTGGGACTTAGGCTCTACGGGACTTTGGATCTTTGGGACTTTGGCTCTTCGGAACTTCGGATCTTTGGGACTTCAGCTCTTCTGGACTTCGGCTCTTCGGAACTTCGGATCTTTGGGACTTTGGCTCTGCTCTTTGGGACTTTGGATCTTTGGGACTTCGGATCTTCAGGACTTCAGATCTTCGGGACTTCGGATCTTCAGAATTTTGGATTTTTTGGACTTTGGAACTTCAGTGTTTATGCGCTGTCAAGGGGGGCCCGGATCATTTGAAAAGTGCAGCAGAGCCAGACCCCCCTGTTTAGGCCCTGGCCTGGTACAAATGTACCCACTGTGCCCCCCTGATGGAGGCCCTTTATGTCTGTGAAAAAGATAAGGCTAGTGCCACAAATGGGCCTGCTGAAAATCAGCCTCTATGTGAGCATTCGCCCCCCTCTCAACTTGGGTGCAGCTTGTGTCAGCTTGGGTGCAGGCACACGTGCTTGATTTTGCAGAATAAATGCAAGACTATGCATTCTTGTGCCAAAATCAGCCTCCTGTGCCTGCACCCCAGCTGACACAATAGTTCTGGGTGCAGACAGGGGAGGAGGCTAATGCACATGTAGGGGCTAGTTTTCAGCCTGTCTGCGTATTTCAGCAGACTGATTTCAGCCCCCAGAGCTGCACTAGCCTCAATGTCCTAAAAAGTTGGGACTCTGGAAAAGATTTGCTTTGGGACCTGGAAACCTCTTTTCTTACATAAGTTAAACATAAGGCACATGCAGTGAGCGTGGTTGGGGGTATTGGAGGCCAACATGTAGGGTGCAAGTAGTTCTTGGCCCAGTCACGGTCATGATTTGGGGTCCCATGGTTCCACTGTCTCATACTGAGCTGCATTTAGGGGTTCCCAGAGAGGGGTAACTGCCCCCTGTAGAATAGTTGTAGGTAGGAAGAAGGAAGATCATTAGTTACAAAGCACTGCGGAACTTGTTGGCGATATATACTGTATATATATATATATCTATCAATAAATGATGACGGTGAGTTACAGTAGCACACGGTGGTGACAGTGGGACAATATGGTGACAGTAGGGCAAGTTTGTGGTATTAGGTCAAGATGGAGACAATGCAACAAGATGGCAACAGTAGGGCAAGATGGTCTTAGTAACTCTTTGCATCAACGTTGTCCTACCTGAGGCCCATTGTTGATGAGGGTAAGCAATGTTTCATTGCACTTCTTACTTGTGGTCTACCACAGACTTGTGATTAGGATGCAAGTTGTGCAAAAGGAGTATGGTTGCCTCAGATCTGCTAAAAAAACTACAAATCAGATATGTGATTGGTTGCTATGGGATATTCCAGAGGTGTTAGTGCAAGAAGAACACTGGGGCTTATTTACTAACCCAGGGCAGTAACCCATAGAAACCAATCAGAGATTTACATTTGTTAGTTTACCTGCAGCAGACAGATAAAAGCTAATTATATACTGTTTGCTATCAGTCACACCCTGGTACATATCTGCCCATTGCGATGAACAGTACAACTTGTTTTATACTTGAAGGCATGACAATCCCCTGTAATGAGAACTACAGTTCCCAGCATCCTTCGCTGGTCGGTTGAAAATTCTAGGAATTGTAGTTTTCATCAGCCGGCAAGCCAAAATTTGACATCATTGCTGTATTATCTTAGCACCCATGCAGAATTTATGGGCCTTAATTATTCGGGCCCCCTCCCTGTTCTTCCCTCTGCAAAACCGGTGAGGCAAGCTCAGGTATCACCTCCTCCCCCCCCTCCACCTTTGACTCCCCGCCCTGTGACTCCCCCTCCCCTTTTCTCTCTCTCTCTTGCACTAACACACTCACATACACACAAACACAGCCTGGTCCTGCACACTGTGTGTATGTGACACAACAGGGAGGGTGAGAGAGTGACAAGGCAAGGGGGGCTGACCTACTGCTGTCACCGACTCCAGAGGAACAGGGGGAGACCCTTGTCACCTGACTAAGGTGAGATAAATTGGGGTGGATTCCTTAAATGAAGACATTTTGGGGGTTAAATTGGAAGGGGGGGAGTGCACAGTGACATTAGGCTCAGCAGAGGGGAGGTTAAGAAGGATGTTGTGGTGCAAAAGGATGGGAGGGGACAGTTGTGCTTCAAAAATAGGTAAAGTGGGTGATGGGTAATTAAGGGAGAAAGAGATAGGGTATGTACAGAAATATGTAATTTGGGGAAGAACATAGAGGAGAGGTGAGGGGGCAAAGGCTTAGAAACAAACGACTGTTTAGAACTTTCCCTGGTTTTTGCTATAGGGCAGGTGCAGGGCAGTTAGGGGGAAAAGCTGGGTGGCCAAATAAAGGCAACATATACAGTATTGTTTGTAAACATGATCATAGACAGATAATATTTGTGTTACACCCATCCATCAGTTGCCTGCTTCTCTGCACCCAGTATTGGAGCGCGGCTGAGAAGTACAGTATCACATTTACAGTGTTACAGTTAGTACTGATTATAATTATGGTAGCACAGTTATTTGTGCCGAGAAGTACTGTAACACAGTAATGATTAGAATACAGCATAACAGTTATGCCTGCTGAGAGGTATTGTATCACAGCTAGTATTCATAGAAGTACAGTAACACAGCTATGGACTGTATCACAGCTTGGACTGAAAAGTACTCTATCACAGATAGTGCTGATTAGAAGTACAGTAACACAGTTACACCTGCTGAGAATTACTGTAACACAATACTCATTAGAAATACAGTAACAGCCTGGTGAGTACTGTATCACAGCTAGTACTGTTTAGAACAGTAACAGCCTTATGAGAAGTACTGTGTCATAGCTAGTACTGATTAGAAATACAGTATCAGCCTGATGAAAATTACTGTATCACAGCTAGTACTGATTAGAAATACAGTATCGGCCTAATGAGAAGTACTGTATCACAGCCAGTACTGATTAGAAATACAGTATCGGTCTGATGAGAAGTACTGTATCACAGCTAGTACTGATTAGAAATACAGTATCGGCCTGATGAGAAGTACTGTATCACAGCTAGTACTGATTAGACGTAGTACTGATTAGAAGTACAGTAACATTGTTATTCCTGCTGAGTAGTACTGTATCACAGTTAGGAATAATTAGAAGTACAGTATTGCTGAGAAGTACCGTATAACAGATAGTCCTAATTAAAGGGGTTGCTCACTTTCCAAACACTTTTTTCAGTTCAGTTCAATTACTTATTTTGCAACATTTAGTTGATACATTTCTCAGCAGCATCTCTGGAGTATTAGCGACTATTGTATCAATTCTGACAGCTGTCTGTAATGAAACCCAGGGATAATGCTCAGCAGGGACAAAGATGAGAAATGTATCAACTAAATGTATCAATTTAGAACAGTTTGGGGGGTCGGCGACCCCCCTCCCAGAGCTGCTTTAGAAGTTGTAAAATGACTCTTTATGCTTCAATATTAGAAAAACGGTCACAAATAGAAAATAGAAAGTAATTGGAAAAAGTTGTTATTTCTGGTGATCTATCTGAAACCAACTTATTTATTTGAAGGTGAACAACCCCTTTAATTGTACAGTAACACTGTTATTCCTGCTGAAAAGTACTGTATCACAGTTAGTACTAATTAGAAGTATAGTAGCACAGTTAGATTCAAAGTACAGTAACACTGAGAAGTACTGTATCATAGATAGTACTAATTAAGAGGACAGTAACACTGTCATGCCTGTTGAGAAGTACTGAATTACTGCTTGTACTGATTAGAAGTATAGTAGTACAGTTCCTGCTGGGAAATACTGTATCACTGCTTGTACTGATTAGTACAGTAACACAGTTATGCCTGCTGAGAAGTACAGTATCACATATGAGGTACAGTACTGTATAATGGCATAATGTTGCATTTCATTCCAGTGTTAGCTCCTTGTGGCCTTGGCCAAACAGACTGTAAGCTCTCCTAGTCACATAGTCAGCAGGTTCATTACAATACTAGTGAACATATTGTACTAAACCTCAAGTCAAAATGCCTTGTGTCCCCCTACGTAGGGGAGAGACATATTAATAATCAGTATTTCTTTATCATATTTATGCAACTGTATTAATGGCAGACATCTCAGGCCTGTATCAGCATGACAATAGTAGTCACGCTATTGATGCCATCATTATCAGAGGTATTGTTGGTATGTGGGGTATTTACAAGATGTTCTGTTTCTAAGGTCAAAGATAAAATTCCTACCCCTTCTGTCTGTGTGTTTCCGTCACAGCCCCCCCCTACATACACACACCCCCTAACCCCTTTGCTCCCAATCTGCTTCTCTCCCCTCCTCCTCTCAGGAATGTTGTTACTACAAGAATTCATAGAAAAGTGATTTGTTGTGGGCACATCTGTGCAGAATTCAGTGTGTGCGTGTCTGTGTGTTTATATGTGTTTATATAGTGAATAAAGTACCCCCTCTTATACATAAGGAAATTATAAGTTAACGAGGAGTTTCGGCCTCGTGTTTTTATACAGGTCATGGAACTGGGGGTACTTTATTTATTATAATACACAAGTTTCAGTGAGTCATGTGACAGAAATGACAGCAGAACTCACTGTTTATAAGGATATTCATGGCTCTTGTATATTATATGTACATAAACACACGCTGCAACTACTTTAACTATAAATATATATCCTGTGCACAAATTGATTGTATCTTACGTTTATTATTATTCAATTAATAGGATATATACAATAAATTATAATATATACTTAAATAGTGATAAAATATTTTGCTATTTTAGTATAACATAGGGCTGAAGTACAGTTTCCTACAGCCAGCAGCCCTATCTCCTCCCTGCCCTGTGAAATCTCCACTTACCTGCTGAGTGGACCTTGTAAAGAGCAATGGAGGTACTCAGCCATAATACTAATAAATCAGTCCTATGTTTAGCTGAGCACTGAACATTTCTTTGAATCAGACACATCAAACCTACAGTTATACAGATGTCTCATCTCCCCAATGTCTTAGTACCAGGACCAGTAACATCAATTTTAAAAAAAAAAAAGTGTTAGTATACTAACGAAAGAATAAAACACCAAGACAAATTAAACTTTAAAATCGCAAAGCCTTTATTAAGCCTCCGCTCCTCTTCAGAAAAGGTGACAGGGCGAGGATCCAGCGTGCGGTGCTCGATGTCTCCTCCCTGGCTATCTCCTATAAGGACAGGGTCGGACTGGGGGGCCCGGGGCCCACCGGGACTTCTGGTCCAGGGCCCCCTCCGACCCCCCTCTGGCCCCCTACTGTGACACGCTGAGCTTGGTGTGACTGTGTGAATAAGCCGCTCAGCGCACATGCGCGGAAGGCACTGCGTATCGCCGAAAACATTTTTCCCCCAAACTTTAAATATCGGAAGAGGGGGCCTGGCATGGCGGGGGCCCACCGTGGTTTTTCCCGGTGTCCCGCCGGGCCAGTCCGACACTGTCTAAGGAAGACAGGGAGGAGAAATCGAGCGAGTAACTTATGATGGATCGCCCAGTTGCCTTTTCTGAAGAGGAGCGGAGGCTGAGTTTTGGTAACTTATTTCTTAATAAAGGCTTTGCGATTTTAAAGTTTAATTTGTCTTGTTTTTTTTTTTCTTTACTATACCAACGATTTTTATTTATTTATTTTTTTAAATTTATGTCACTGGTCATTTAAATGTGCCAGGACTAGACCATAATCTCTGGGCTCACATGGAGCTTGCTGACTCGCTGCATCATGTAAAAGTGAACTGCCATATTGTTTATCTCAGACGAGACATTGCCTTTGTAGAAAAAAATTTTATTCTGTTCTTTGTACCAGTGACGCTACTTGGTGTATTTAAATATATGTATTTTTCACATATGAGTAATATCACTGCAGTGAGCACCAACCATTTGGTTTTGGTAACTTGGGTGTGGTTTAACGTGGATGTAGGGAGTGGTCAACACCGGATTCCATTATCAGCCCTCCACCACGTTGGCCAGAAATAACTCAATCCCTCTGTACCACCGAAGTTGGTCAGCCCTGTTCTAAGTGAAGCTGTAGATAATATTTATTTATATTGCTTGGGTGAAAGTTAGTGAAAGCAAATATATGCACGCCTAGTGGTGTCACTTAAGCTGAGTACATATGGGCAGATAAATCTGGGATTATGTTCTACAGAAATGGCTACAAACTGTCAAAATATTTAGGCCTAAAAGAGCCTATTTCTAGTTGGGATCTGCTTGTAATCATTTGCAAATATTGGCACAGGTAGAAAACTGGCAATATAACTTTACAAAAGTTTACCAGGGCAAAAAAAGAGACAAAACCTGACGCATTTCATGCCTAAACCTTAAATGTAGGCATATAACACATCCTGCTGTGTATGCTGCTGGTCTCTTAGCACATTCCTCACACCGGGAGAGACACAACAAGCACGCAATCAGCAAAGGTCATGATAGGGAAAGCAAGGGTGTTGAATATAATATGGTGCTTATTGACTCAAAAGTCACATGACAGATTTAGAACCACTAGCACTAACTCACAGACACCTGACGGGAACTTGCTTTGCCTTCGGCAGTCCATATCAGAAGCCAGATCTTGCATTCTTCAGACTCTAATTGGAAACGTCCATGAGGAGCCTACACTCCTTTTATCTCTTCTCTTGTGGGTTCAATGCGTGCATGGGCTTATAGGCATTCAACAGTTCCACAAAAAGTAAAATAAAAAAAAGTCTTTATTTAAATTTACATGAAAAGATAAACATCTCCATTTTCCCTACGTGTCCACGTAATCATGAAGCCCAGGGCAAATAGAGATCCTTATCTTTTAATGTAGCCTTAAATAAAGACTTTTTTCTTTTTGTGGCCCTTGTAAATCCTTTGAGTGCCTATAAGCCCATTTTGTTGCTATTTACACAATACCGCTCCCTAAGATGAAGGGCTGGAGCACTTTTTCTACATGGTTAGTGTCTCTACATTTGTTTTTTTTTACTTTATACAATTACTTTGAGTTTTCTCTATTTTTGAACAACAAAAATTGTGTAGAAGCCAATCTCAGTCCTTACTGTAAAGAAGGGAACTAAGTCGTATCTCTATATACTGCTCCTGCTTGATCTCCAGTTCTGTTTATTATTTGCTGGCCTCCTTTATTGCCTTTCTCCATTCTGCACCTAAAATGAAGGCTGCAATCAATCTTAAATGGTAACTGTTGTTTATTTTTTTCTTATTTTGGGGGATATTTATTTTGTTTTTACTTTTCTGCTGCAAACAGCTCATTCATATTGCTAGTCCCAGTTTGGAATATGCTGACAGGATGATAAATTATTGTCTGTATACTGAAAATAGAGGATATGTGCCAGAATCAGATAGGATTGGGCAATGCTGGGACATGCCTGGATAGACTTGCAAAGTTAGGAAGAAATTGTTAGAACTTACAATGAGTTGCTATGAAGATGTTGAAGTAGCAAGTTATATGGGTCAATAGGCACAATGGGGAACAAAATGAGGTTCTGGAAGACAATTGACAGTAGGCAGGGTCATTTGAGGTTTGCACTGCCCGCGGAGTGTCTTTCCCAAATATACTGTATAGATAGGGGGTTATTTATAAATACTGGGCAAATTTGCACCCAGGGCAACCAATCAGATGATTGCTTTCAGTGTTCAACCTGCAGCTGACTGATGAAAGTTAATCACTGATTGGTTGTTAGGGGTTACTGCTTAGGTGCAAGTTTGCCCTTTGTTTATAAATGAGCCCCACAGAGGGTCTCAACAGGGGCAACTTGAGCCAACACACCAGTTATAGGTAGTAAGGAGCAGGGAGTTAGCAAAGATATAGTAGGGTCAGATATTGATTGAGCAAAATGATGGCAGTAGGAAAAGATGACCCTGCCCTTCAGTTGCTCTGGTTGTTTCTTCTAAGTCTACTGGTAACCCTAATGGGGTCCTCAACAGGAATTTCTTGCATGATCTCATTCTATCTTGGACAGGGATTTTTAGGAAACCTGTAAACCTTGCTATTGCTTTGCAGCTGATAACCTTGCAAGCACTCTGTTCCACTTGCAGCCATTCAAACTGTTGCTTGTAGGCCACACACTCTTTGTGATGTCTGACCATTCATGTTGGCATGTGACAAGCGCCAGTTGTTCCAGGTGCAGAATCCATGTAATGTAGGGAAAGCTCATATGATTAGTACTTGTCCTGATCAGTACTTGCCCTGCTGTGTTACCAAGTCCTTGAGGGTTGGCACCAGCTCCTATGGTTTCTGTGAAAGCAAAATCATTTTTAACTGAATATAAGATTTCTTCCCAGCAAAGGTCAGAAGGCTAAAGCGGACAAGTTTGGAGAAAAGAATAGGACTAGAATGAGTATGCAGAGATCTGATGATGATCTTTGTGGTCTATATGTTTAGGTTTAGACATCAGAGGTTTGTGAGAATTTGGCACGCGAGACGTGGAGACAACAAGATCATAGACAAAAGGAGGAACAGGTGGGGGAGAAAGAGGGAGAGCATCAACACTGAAGTGATGCTGAAACACAGAGGAGGTTATCAGTTTACCAGAACAGAATATGCAGACTGAAAATAGTAACTAGCCAAGATCGAACCCTTAGGCTGGCATCATGCGATACTAACGAGGAAGTGGTCATGTAATCAGGAAGGAAGGTGGATATATGAGGAAGGCATGGACTGGGCATTAGGCATGATTTTATGGTAATAGAACACTGTTTATTATATGCATATATAGAAACCCTTGATGCATTAGCTTTGAAGTGTAAGCAAGTGCCAGATGGTGTGATCAATAAAAATTCTGCAATCAATATTCCCTGTGAGGTCAGGCACAGGACAGAGCGTTAGATGAACATATGTGCCAGTAATTTCCCAGCAACACTTGCTCATCACTAGGCAAATAAAATGCAATATCTCCCAGTACATCTAAAGGGGCCAATGTGCATTTTTACCCACAATAGTTGAGGCATATGGGTAGAGGAAGTATTTGATAGTGATCAGAGTGTGCATGGAAGTTGAATTGTACAGCTACCGCAGACATCTTCAGTCCTTTTATAGCAATCCTCCCGTGCTCCTGTCGATACACACTAAGGGGCCAATTCACCAAGCTCGAGTGAAGGATTCGAAGTAAAAAAACTTTGAATTTCAAAGTGTTTTTTGGGCTACTTCGACCATCGAATGGGCTACTTCGACCTTCGACTACGACTTTGAATTGAATGATTCGAACTAAAAATCGTTTGACTATTCGACTATTCGATAGTCAAAGTACTGTCTCTTTAAGAAAAAACTTCGACCCCCTAGTTCGCAATCTAAAACCTACCAAACTCAATGTTAGCCTATGGGGACGGTCCCCATAGGCTTGCCTAAGTTTTTTTGGTCGAAGGATAATCCTTCGATCGTTGGATTAAAATCCTTCGAATCGATCGATTCGAAGGATTTAATCGTTAGATCAAAGGATTATTCCTTCGATCGTACGATTGAACTATTTGCGCTAAAATCATTCGACTTCGATATTTGAAGTCGAAGGATTTTAATTCCCAGTCGAATATCGAGGGTTTATTAACCCTCGATATTCGACCCATGATGAATTTGCCCCTAACTGTTCAGCAAGATAAAAATAAAATTGGAGGAAGCAGAGGGGCAGAACTATGCTGCACCAACACTACATGTTTCGGGCCAGCATGCCCTTTGTCAAGTGGCAAATAAGATACTATTTGGGTCCTTTTGACTGCCTGTGTATGGCCACCTTAACTTAAGTTAAGATTGTCTCTTTTTGCGAGGTTGCCAAACGAGTGGATCTTTCCTCAGTATGCTCACCAAAGGCAGTGTGATATCTGCCCTAGGGCCAAACGATTGGATAACAGTGATGGGAATAGACGCAGATGGGGTGAGGGCCACATCAACTAGCTGAAGTGGTCCTCGATCGCAAGGAAATTCAAACCTGCCTGATCGATATCTGCCCAATTTTTTGGCCAGATATCAGTCTGGAAGGCCTATTGGAGGGCCCCATACACTGGCAAATAAGATGCTAATTCTGGTCTATTTGACTGGCCGTGTATGGCTTCCTTAAGTTAAGTGCCATACATCCGCTCCGCTCATTTTGAGAGGTTGCCAAACAAGTGAATCTTTCTCTAATATGCCCACCAAAGGCAGGGTCAGTGTCGGACTGGCCCACCGGGAAACCAGGAAAACTCCCGGTGGGCCCAGGTGTCAGTGGGTCTAGGTGTCAGTGGGTCTCCTGCTTTTAAACATTTGGCCTATTTCATGGTAATTATTTCTATGAGAACAAAGAGGCTAAATAGATGCAATAATAGATTATAGTATATAAAGAAAAGAGACTAGAAGAATAGAGGTTGAGTGAGGATAAAATAGTGCTGAGAGTGGCCTCTGGTAAACGTTTTTTGGTGGGCCCCTGGTGTCCCAGTCTGACACTGGGCAGGGTGATATTGGGCTAATCCGTTCTTTCGGCCCTAGGGCCAAACAATCAGATTACAGTGATGGGAAAAAGCGCAGATGGAATAAGGACCACATCAACTAGTCAATGTGGTCCTCAATCACAGGGGAAAATCAAACCTGCCTGATCGATATCACAAGGCCTGTCACAACACCCCATACACGGGCAGATAAGATGACAAATTGGTCTAAAGGACCTAAATCAGCATCTTAAATCTGCCGGTGTATGGCCACCTTTAGACGAGCATACTAATAAACTAAATAGAAAAATCTAAATGGGAAAGTAGGTGAATAAGTAGCAGTTACAGTGCTACTTACTGTTTGTTAATCTCACTTTAAGGGGTTTGAGTTGTAATAGCAGAGAATGATTAAGTTGTCTCCCAGATAGAAAATACTAACGCGTCTGTCAGCACAATCATTAGGAAAGCAAAGTATAAAAGAATTTCCAGCTCTCTGGACAAGTAATAGCTTGCATCAAAGGCTCATTTTTCATGATGACATTTGTGGCTGAGCTACCTGAAATTGCCTAAATTGCCTTCTAAGGTGTAAACCTTGTGTGGGTACAACATGAAATGGACAACTCTTTGTGTGTTTCACACTAGGTGAGAACTAGGAACCCCACCCGACCCAACTGAAACAGTGAGTTCACTTCTCCAACTACAGTTAAAATGGTCATATAATTGGCAATAATAGCTGCTTCTAGAAAGTCAGCAACTTTTTACGCCTATGTAATGTGCCTTTTCAATTGCCTGCCCACAGATATCTGGCTAAAGATGGGGCAGATACCTAATGAGCAAGTTAGAAAATGCTATCTGACCAGGACAGCATTTACATGTTGGTCCTCTCCCAATAGGTTCCCATTATGATCCAATTAATGAAACAGGGTCAAAACAATTAGATCTTCCAGATTTGGGTCATCACATTGATTCAGGATAAAATCCATTAATGTGGCAACCTCATCAAACAAGAAGATATTACAGATTATGGACAGATGTAGTCAACCCAAAGAGAAAAACTGTGGTGCTTAGTGCATGTACGAGGAATCGGTAGATCTGGGAGGTGAGAAGATGCAATTCACCTTCATCAGAGTTGGACAAGGCCCCAGAGAAACTGATATCAATGACCCACTCTTGCAAAAAACAGAATTCGCACATGCTAAATGACATTGGTCTTTTTAAAGGTGGCCCTAGACGTAACCATTATGATACATGGTTCGTTTCACATGTAGAGCAGAATGGTCAGATATACAGAGATAAATAATAGAATTGACCTGTATCTGATGATTCAGCACTAACAATGGCCTATGTTCGGGTGCCTTCAAAGGAGCCTGATCAATGTTTTCCACCTGGCTCGATCAAAGAGCTAACCAATAGCCAAGTCTTCTGGTGATAACAACCGGCTCTTCTCCTGCCATACACGCACCGAATATCGTACGAAAATTAGTTTTTCATAGATAATATCAGTGTGTGTATGGCCACCTTTAGACCCATGGTGAAAGCCCACTGGGAGATTCTCTGTTGCTCTGGTAAGCTGATTTAAACCTGCCCCTCGTTCAGCTCTGCACTATTAGGCCTGAGATCAGCTCAATATTCTACCATTCAACTGTAAAGCTGGCCATAATCTTTTATTTGATGTGGCCACCACCACACCAAGCCAAATTGTCATGATCTGATTGCTGGACAGTGGTAGAGTGACGTGGTCCTGTCAAACCTGCCGAACTGATTGTTGCCGGTTTTCAAATAGATTAAATAAGCCAATACCTCATGAGCATCCCATACATGGACTGATAACTTGCCAACTTGGTCTGCAGGGAACAAGTCATCAAGTTTTATATGTCTTTGTATGGCCATAAACAAGGCGCTTTATATCTGCATTAATACAACAGCAATATATTTCAGCTAGAATAGTGTAGAGTAGACAATAGAGAAGGTTCCAGCCACTGGCTATGTTTATCCTGACCCATTAAGCTTATACAGTATATTTATGTCCCAAGGGGGAGGCACTGAGGAACTCTTTTTAACCTTTTGGCCTCCTGTCTTTGCCTTTTAAGAACCGACCTGACCCTCTAAAGTCAGTTCTGGCGTATGGTCTCTGCATCCAATGGATGGACTACAAATGTTGGAATAGCTTTCAGAAGACCAGAGTCACTCCTGGTGCATTGTAAACACAGCTAGGGATATCATCATGGAATGACTGGTCATTTTATCTATTCTATAGATATGTCACGTATAACTTGTACACTATATCCTTATTAATGTTGCTTTGTGATGTCACTACTTATGATTGGTTCTTAATGCTGTCATTAAAGGGGAACTGTCAAGACAATGAAACTTTAATATAAGCTTCATCATACTGAAACTTTCTAAATATAATCAATTAAATATTCTGCATCATTTCTGAAATAATCAAGTTTATATTCACTATCCCTCTCTCAGCATCAGTTTCTCTTCATTCTCTCTTCATGCAGCAGTTGGGTGTCAGATAGTGATTAACAAAAAAGCCAACTGCCACAATCGTATTTACGCTGCCATCAGCTTTTCTAAAAACTGCTTCGCAAACCACAGTGAAGATTTGCATGTGTGTCCATGCCTTTAGATCCAATATATCTTATAGGGTGTTCTAGCAGATGTATTAGAGCTCACTCAAATAATTGATTCCAGTACAAACAAAATCTAGCAAAAAAACTACCTTTTGCACAAATCCTGCATGTAGAGAGACATGATGTCTGGTGATTTTAATAGAGTGAGCTCTAATACATCTTCTAGGCAAAAGGAGCCCCCCTATAAGATATATTGGATCTAACTGTCAATGAATATCTGACACCCAACTGCTGCATGAAGACAGAATGAAGAGAAACAGATGCTGAGAGAGGGATAGTGAAGATAAACTTGATTATTTCAGAAACAGTATATTTAATTGATTGTATTTAGAAAGTTTCTTATTTCAGTATGCAGATGCTAATATTACATTTTCACGATAGTTCCCCTTTAATGTGAACCTTAAGGGGCAGATTTACTTAGGGTCGAATACTGAGGGTTAATTAACCCTCGATATTCAACTGCCGAATTGAAATCCTTCGACTTCGAATATTGAAGTCGAAGGATTTACCGCAATTCGTTTGATCGAACGATTGAACGTTTTTTCTTCGACCTAAAAATTGTTCAAAAGCCTATGGGTACCTTCCCCATAGGCTAACATTGACTTCGGTAGCTTTTAGGTGGCGAACTAGGGGGTCGAAGTTTTTTTTTTTAAAGAGACAGTACTTTGACTATCAAATGGTCGAACGATTTTTAGTTTGAATCGTTCGATTTGAAGTCGTAGTCGAAGGTCGAAGTAACCCATTCGATGGTCAAAGTAGCCAAAAAAATCATTCGAAATTCAAAGTTTTTTTTATTCTATTCCTTCACTCGAGCTAAGTAAATGGGCCCCCAAGTATTGTAGCAAATAATGTAGCTTGTGGGGAACAGAGGGACAGACGAATGAACTAGGATGTAGCATGCCCGGACTGGCAATCTGTGGGTTCTGGCAAATGCCAGAGGGGCTGCTGTAAAAGGCCATAGACAGTCACTATTTATTGGGCTGGTGGACCTCTATTTGGGCTGTTTGGGCCTAATTTCATTCTCAGTCCAGACCTGGGCTGGAGTTTAGTCCTGCTGTCTCTCTCCTCCCGTATCCCTCATCTCCTGTATAGGTGATTGTCCCTTTATCACCACTTTGTGCCCAAGGACCGTCAGCGGCCAGTATTTGTCCCCACTCTACACCCTGTAGCCATACGCCTGAAAGAAAAGAACAGAAACAAATGCAACATAATCAGTGGAATGAGTAAACAGCATGCAGACAGAAAGTGTTAGGTGTCAGATTGCTGTTGATATGGGCATGAGAAGTAATTAGCTTGTGCAGATATTTATCTTCAAGGCTACTGTCACCCACGGGATTCCCCATGGCTACTCTATTGTCAGGCTTGAGAAACTGTGCCTTTTCCTATAGTGGAAAATTGGAATTATTATTATTTATTCTACATTGGGTAATCAATGGCAATGCCTGATCCAAGCCTAGGGAGGACAAGCAGAGCATAAGGACAGTCAACATTTTTAAGGGTGTCGGGCCCAGGGGCGTCATGAAATTTACAGTGACTCCTTAACAGCTGTGCTGAATGGGGGAATCCCTGTACAGGTATGGGATCCATTATCCAGAAACCCGTCATCCAGAAAGATCCGAATTAAGGAAAGTCCGTCTCCCATAGACTCCATTTTATCCAAATAATCAAAATTTTTAAAAATATGCCTTTTTTTCGGTAATAATAAAACAGTAGCTTGTACTTGATCCCAACGAAGATATAATTAATCCTTATTGGAAGCAAAACAATCTTATTGGGTTTATTTCATGTTTGCATGATTTTCTAGTAGACTTAAAGGAAAACTATACTCCCAAAATGAACACTTAAGCAACAGATAGTTTATATCAAATTGAATGACATATTAAAGAATCTTACCAAACTGGAATATATATTTAAGTAAATATTGCTCTTTTACATCTCTTGCCTTGAGCCACCATTTCATGATGGTCTGTGTGCTGCCTCAGAGATCACCTGACCAGAAATACTGCAGCTCTAACTGTAACAGGAAGAAGTGAGGAAGCAAAAGACACAACTCTGTCTGTTAATTGGCTCATGTGACCTAACATGTATAGTTTGTTGGTATGTTTGTGAGTACAGTGAATCCTACGATCCCAGGGGGCGGGCTTTATTTTTTAAAATGGCAATTTTCTATTTATGATTACCCAATGGCACATACTACTAGAAAAGTATATTATTATGAAAATGGTTTATTTACATGAAGCAGGATTTTACATATGAGCTGTTTTATGTAATATCTTTTTATAGAAACCTACATTGTTTGGGGGGTATAGTTTTCCTTTAAGGTATGAAGATCCAAGTTATGGAAAGATCCATTATCCGCAAAGCCCCAGGTCCCGAGCATTCTGGATACTAGGTCCCTGTACTGGCACAGCCCCCAGTAAACTAGCATAGGGAACTGGGTGGTGGTCTGGGGTGGCCGTACTTTTAGGAATCAGAGTTTTGATTTTTCCACAGTTTATTTTTACATAAAACTTGGGAGACTGTGAGTCTCATTCCTTAGTCAACTTGATTGATGTAAGTGTGTGTTAGGGTCAGAGTTCCTTGTAGAACAGAGAAAAGGATGTTATTATAATGTGAATAGCTATCACTGGAATCTTTGGTTACTGTATATAGACTATCTATTTATATTGACAGCAAGGACAAACACGGACATATTCACTTTATTATTACCGGTGAATATGCACCATTCTCTTATTAAAGGGTAAGAATAGATTTATGTCCATACTTACATACATACATACGTACGTACATACATACTCCAATATCTGCAAATCCATCTATATCCTTGTGTACAAAATACAAAATGTCAATCATAGTGCAATTATAGATATCCATGTTCTTCCATTAATCACATACAGAACTGTGTGAACCTTTTGTGAGTGGTATCTGATCAGAGAGCAAATAGCAGGGTCATTATGATCTAATGAAGGTCCTGCCTGGGAAGTTACAGCTCTCTGTTTATTAAAGGAGAACTAAAGCTTAACTAAAGAAGTAGGACAGAAATGTTGTACATTATGTTTTGTGCTTCTGTACCAGCCCAAGGCAACCACAGCCCTTTAGCAGTAAAGATTTGTGTCTCCAAAGATGCCCCAGTAGCTCCCCATCTTCTTTTCTGCTGATTCACTGCACATGCTCTGTGCTGCTATCACTAACTGAGCTTAGGGACCAATAGAAAGGTGACCATTCACATGTACAGTATCATACCTCCCATCTATAAGTAGACTTTAAAATAAGTAATGTAAAATTGATGAGGTTGCAATTCTAAGCACTTTTGCAATGTACATTCATTATTTATTTATTTTTAATTCCAGGATATGAAAGGATACATGTACTGTTAATATGAATGAATTTTGTTACAACAGCACCACCTGCTGGTCATTTTCCCACCAGTCTGACCACCAAGTAGTCAAGGAAGTTGTCAGGAGAAAGAAAGAGGCTGCTCTGATGTTCTTCTGCTTAGGAAAAAAATAGAAACTCTCAAATCTTTCCTAAGCAGAAGAACATAAGAGCAGCCTCTTTTTTTTTCTCCTGACAATTTCCTTGAATACTTGGTGGTCAGACTGGTGGGAAAATGACCAGCAGGTGGCGCTGTTGTAACAAAATGAATTTATATGAACAGTACATGTATCCCTTGTAATATTGGAATTAAAAAGAAAATAAATAATGAATGTACATTGCAAATGTTTTTAGAATAGTGCCCTCATCAATTTAACATTCCCTTTTTTTAAAGGATTACTTATCCTTTAAGCTGCAAGCCTCAGTTCTCCCAAGAGACCTGCTTATCTTAAATAGTTACAAATGCCGCCCTTGGAGTGTTGTGGGCTCTCTTCAAAAAGCTTCTTATTTAATTAAGTTTTTCTGGTGTCAGTGCAGGAGATCAAAGAGAAACTCGGGACATTTCAGTGAAAACGTGACAGTTGGGAGGTATGTGAATGGAACAATGGAAATATGGTATATATTTTTGTCAACTTTTCGGTCCTTCTAAGAGGATGTCTTGAGAAAGTTCCTCTTAGCAGGACCGAAATGTTGACAAATGGTTTTTTTCACTCATTCATAAGTCCTGTGAATGATCCAATTTTTCCTGTGAATATATATATATATATATGACACATACCAAGCTAAAAATACAATATAAAAGGTATAGGGGGCCCTATAAATTGACCAACTGCATAGAAAAATTACTATATGTCCATACGATCAGAATGGAGTTCCTCAGTCTCGATTCTGACAGCTCAGCCCACAGTCCCGGATTGTTACTGAAATGTCCCGACTTTCTCTTTGATCTCCTGCATTGAACAGCCAGAAAAGATACAACGTTTCTAAATCTTAATTGGCTTTTGGCAGAGAGCCCAGAATACATGGCAGGTGCACTTAGATACTTTTGTAACAATTTAAAATAAGCAAAGAAGAAACTGTAACAATTTAAGATAAGCAGGTCTCTTGGGGAAACTGTGCATCTTAAAGGGCACCAATCATGACCAAAATCATTTGCTAAGTAAATACACTATGTGAAAGTTCAAGAAATCCGATTTTTAAAACAGTTAGAATTGTTTGTATAATGTAAATCATCAGCTCACTATTCCTTCTGCAAAATCTCCCCTATCTCCACTGCAGTTCTAGCTGAGGCAGGCATCTTGGATTTCAGATTTTTAGTGTGTGCCCTTCATTTGCATAATGACTTTACCAGCAGGGGACAAGAGGGAAATATCCTGATACTTCTAGTGGAGGAGTTTACTTAAACAAGGCATTCTGGGTAGAATACTCAAAGCAGTGTTACAATCTGAGCATGCTCCTGAAATTTGCATATTATAGTCTCTGTTATAGTCACAGTATGGCCTCCCTCAGTGAAAGAACCCATTTGACAAAGTAAGGGATTTTTTTAAAACCTGCAGTTTTTTCAAAAAACTATATATGTAGTTTGATTAAACGTGTTTAGCTTGTACTGGTCAGATTGTTAATATGTGTTTGATTTTGGCTGTGATAGGTGCCCTTTAAAGGGCAATTCACCTTCATTAGCAAAACAACACATAAAAACCACAGAAATGTCTTCAAACTTTCATAACCTGCCAAATTTTGTAAAATTAACATGGTAATTGGGGGGGTGTGGCCACAGAAATGGGCGTGGTCAAAATTCTGCTGCATCAGCAAACCTATTTGGTCCTCAATCCGACGAGATTTTGAAACTCGCCTGATTAACATCTGCCAGATATCGATAAGGGAAAGTCGACTTAATCTGTCTGCAGTTTATATCTGCCCATCCCATCATTACTGTGCACAGACAGGGCGCCCGTCATTTTCCCAGTGATTATGGGGGCGTAAGGAAGAGCATCTGCATTTTCTCCTGGCATAGACACACCAGCAGACAGGGTTGGACAGTGGGTGCAGGGCCCATCGGGGCCGCCATCCCAGGGGCCCCTGCAACCCCCATGGGCCCCTGCTGTGCCGCCCAAACTCCCATGGGCCCCCCAATGTGCCATCCACAATTCCATGGGGCCCCCTGCACACCCCCCTACAGGGCCGCTGCCACCCACCCTACCCTCTCCCCTGAGCGAGCGTAAATTTAATGTATCAAGGGGAGGGAGATCAACGGCCTGGGGGAGCGCTGGCAAGGATCGGGTCTGGGCCGGGGCCCACCAGTTATTTTCCCGGTGTCCCGCCGGCCCAGTCCAAACCTACCTTTGTACCCTAAGGTACAAAGACTGTTTCAATAGTTTTTATTGGATTTTTCAAAGATAATTTTTAAACATTTCAAAAAGAAAGGTGTATTATAGCGAAATTAGTAATATTTTTTACATAAAACTTAGAATTATATTAATAAGTTACAGCAACAGTAGCAAATAATGTTGCTAAGGTACAAAGACACCAGCGTGGGAGCAGTTCAGATATCAGATATATCATGTACAGTAGCCACAGCTCAGCAAATGACAGGGGATACACTAGCACAATGGAAAATACCTGGAGATTACAGTTTGGCTTCCCGAAAATAGAGAAAGTCCTGTCTTTCTAACAACTGCAACATTTGGTAGTTTGCCTTCATTGCGAACCAGCCCAAATTCCAATCTCTGTACAAATGAACTGCATTCACCTGCGCTATTTGTTTTGGTTGGATTTCTCTTTTTTGACTTAATTGTTCAACACTAACTCCCAATGAGCCTCTGACATGTAGTGATGACAGTCAGGCATTGGTCTGTTTGCTGAGTAAATACCTCACCCAGTACGAAGATGATTTGGAGCAAGCATTTGTGTATACGCCTTTCCCTGGGGAACAATATGCTAAATGGAAGCGCTTTCCTAGTGCAAATATATTTTGAAACCACGTACTGTATGTATTAACTGAGAGGATCCCGCCCCAATATATCATTCCACTTGTGAGTAGAAGTGTCCGTAATCAGGCAGATTTAATCTGACAATTCTTTCGGCGGTTTATCGGCCTGTGCCAAAAATCAGACAGATGTCAATTGGGCAGGTTTGATATTCCCATCGGATCAGGGACCACATCATCATCATCTCTCCAACGGCTCATATACCGGCCTTTGTAATCCAATCGTTTGGACGAAGGGTCAACGAACGTGTTAAAGCCTGATATTGTCCACTTTAGGTGGGTATATTGGGGAAAGATCCACTTGTTTAGCAACAAACAAAACGATCTTATGGTGTATGGCCACAGGAAGAATGATCTACTGTAAATGATAAGGATATTAGAAGTCACTGGGGAGTTCTGTGACCATATAAAGGCACAAGGCTGCAGGCTGAGTTATACAGGGAACTCCGAGTATCACTCATGTATTATAAGGGATAATGTACCCCCTACTGTAAATGATAAGGATATTAGAAGTCACTGAAGGGTTCTGTGACCATATAAAGGCACAAGGCTGCAGGCTGAGTTATACAGGGAACTCCGAGTATCACTCATGTATTATAAGAGATAATGTACCCCCTACTATAAATGATAAGGATATTAGAAGTCACTGAGGGGTTGTTCTGTGACCATATAAAGGCACAAGGCTGCAGGCTGAGTTATACAGGGAACTCTGAGTATCACTCATGTATTATAAGGGATAATGTACCCCCTACTGTAAATGATAAGGATATTAGAAGTCACTGAGGGGTTGTTCTGTGACCATATAAAGGCACAAGGCTGCAGCCTGAGTTATACAGGGAACTCTGAGTATCACTCATGTATTATAAGGGATAATGTACCCCCTACTGTAAATGATAAGGATATTAGAAGTCACTGAGGGGTTGTTCTGTGACCATATAAAGGCACAAGGCTGCAGGCTGAGTTATACAGGGAACTTTGAGTATCACTCATGTATTATAAGAGATAATGTCCCCCTACTATAAACTATAAGGCAATTGGAAGTCATTGAGGAGTTCATTTATGTGGCTTTCTTTCTCCTATAAAATCATGCAAATAGTACTGGTGACAGTGGTCCTTCCCAGCTATCAGGCTTACAGAGGATGGCAGTGGAATGTTCACATATGCTGATGTAGGAGCTGCTTCCAAAGTCCATACTTATATTATAAAATCTTAGGCATCTAGAGTCCTCCCTTTAGTTTCAGTAACATATGACTTTATTGTGACTGTAACATCCTGTGTGGTTTGTAGCACAGAGTAACATCCACTGCTACCGGTATATCCTCATTTAACCGTTACTTCTCTTACTACCCAAACCCTCTATTTGTTTGACATGATTTATCCCACACAGAACTCTAAGCCCCATCAAGTGTGAGGCTATACATGATGCACTGATCATAGTGTGTGTGGGACTGTAAGCTTTTGCACACACTATACAGATATATATTAATAATAAAATAAATATGAGTCAATGCTTGGGCCAATAAGCTGTCTACTCAGTCTGGAAGGACCAAGTCTGCAGCTTTTATTGGTTCGTCATACCTCCCAACTGTCCCGTTTCCCAATTTTGACAGCTCAGTCCGCAGTCCCGGGTTTCTTACTGAAATGTCCCAATTATCTCCTGCACTGACACCGGAAAAAATACAAAGTTTCTGGAACAATTAAAATAAGATACTTTTTGGCAGAGAGCCCGGAACACTGAGCGGCTGCACTTGGATACATTTGTAACAATTTAAGATCAGCAAAGATACCATTGTCACGATTCAAGACAAGCAGGTCTCTTGGGAGAACTAAGACTCACAGCTTAAAGGGCAATTCACTTTCATTAGCAAAACTGTTTAAAACATTGTACTTAAACTGCCAGAAATGTGTTCAAACTTTCATAACCTGAAACGTTTTCCAAAAAACGGATATGGTAATTAGGGGGTGTGACTAAAAAATGGGCGTGGTTAGCTTTTTGTCCCTCTTTCTATTTTTTGAATGTTGGGAGGTATGGTCCATGTATTTAACTGGTCTCATTGTACTGGCACATTGTAACTCAGCGTACTTTGTTGCCCTTAAAAATTTCAAGCCCAATCGGCAGATAACAAAAGACTCACATGGGTTGTTGCCAGGCCAGGGTGAATACGTTGGCCTATAAAGATAACATGCCATTCTAGTGTGAGGGCTATTAGGGCTAATAAGGTAGATGAAACCCAATATGTGGGGAAAACAATCAGGAAAGTGGGTACACGTATTTTGGAACATGTCTCATCTCTTAGAAGGAAGGGTTTTAGATCAGCTATAGTGAAGCATGTGCAGGATAAACACGAGGGGGTCATGAGGATACAGTTCCAGATTATTGATGAACTGAAGTCTGACATAAGGAAAGGTGATCAAGACCGAAAACTATTGATGAAAGAAGCTTATTGGATTTATCATTTGAAAACTAAGAACATTTATGGGGGTATGAATAGGGAATGGCTTTTTTTTTAACCTACCATCAGAGTAGTCAGGTGATTGATGTGGGTGACTAGATTTCCCTGCTTATACATCATTTTCCTTCCCATTTTTCTTTTCTTTATTTGGATTTTTCATTTATTAAGGTGGCCATACACGAGCGGGCCGATAAAAGCTGCAGACAGAGCGAGTCGGCAGCTTATGGACTTCCCTGATTGATATCTGACTAAAAATCCCGTCGGATCGTGGATCGCATCTGTTTGTTGATGTGGTCCTCCCTCAATCCGACCGCCCGTTTACCCAACGTTATGATCCGATCATTGGGCCCTAGGACCCACGATCGGATCAGCCCGATATCGCCCACCTCAAGGTGGGAATATCGGGGAGAGATCCGCTCGTTTGGCGACATCACCTAATAAGCGGATTTCTCTGTGTATGGCCACCTTTAGGGGCCCATTTACTTAGCTCGAGTGACGGAATAGAGGAAAATAGAGGAAAAATAGTTCTAATTTTGAGTTTTTTTTGGCTACTTCGACCATCGAATTGGCTACTACGACCTTCAACTTCGAATCGAACGATTCAAACTAAAAATCGTTCGGCTATTCGATAGTCGAAGTACTGTCTCTTTAAAAAAAACTTTGACCCCCTAGTTCGCCACCTAAAACCTACCAAGGCCAATGTTAGCCTATGGGGAAGGTCCCCATATGCTTTACAAGGTTTTTCAGATTGAAGGATAATCCTTAGATCGATTCGTTCGATTCGAAGGATTTAATCATTCGATCGAATGATTATTCGTTCGATCGTTCGATCGAACGAATTGCGCTAAATCCTTCGACTTCGAAGTCGAAGGATTTCAATTCGGCAGTCGAATATCGAGGGTTAATTAACCCTCGATATTCGACCCTAGGTAAATGTGCCCCTTAGTGTCTGTTCCTTTTTAGGGTTTCATATTTCATATTTAATTCGGATACATGCTACATCTGAAAGTATCTTAGGATTAGGGCGGTTTGCTACTAATGTGTCAAATGTAAGTCATCGTTTGTTGCTTATTCACACAATGTAGCATGCTCTACTTTGTATTGGGAATGGTTAAGGATCCCTCGTATAGGGTTAATAATGGTTTTATGGGGGAGGATGTTCTTTTTCCCTTTATTTAAAGGAGAAGTCAACCCTTTAAGAAGAATACCTGTACCCCCCACCACAGAGACCCCCCCCACCCTCCAGCCTAACTGCCCCCTCCCCCCTAGGGAAATGCCCCATACTTTATACGCAGATTCTGGCAGCATAGCTCCAAGCAGCCATCTTCCAGGTCTTCAGCAAGCTAAGTGGGAGATTGCCGGTTTGCGACATTTGCGCGATCGGCGAAACTCACAAAAATTGCAGAAGCGCCGGAAGAAGTAGGGATGCATCAAATCCAGGATTCGGTTTGGGATTCGGCCAGGATTCGGCCTTTTTCAGCAGGGTTCGGGTTCGGCCGAATCCTTCTGTCCTGCCGAATCGAATCCGAATCGTAATGTGCATATGCAAATTAGGGGCGGAGAGGGAAATCGCATCACATTTTGTCACAAAACAAGGAAGTAAAAAGGTTTTTCCCTTCCCACCCCTAATTTGCATATGCAAATTAGTATTCAGATTTGGTTTGGTATTCAGCCAAATCCTACGTGAAGTTTTTTTCCTGGTGTCCCTCCGGGCCAGTCTGACACTGCTCTGTGTGTTGGGGGGTACGGGTTTTTTTCTTAAACGGTTGACTTCTCCTTTAAGGAGGATGGGTGATGGCTGTCGGTAGCCTCTGATGAAGTGGCGGGAAGCCACGAAACACGTAGCGAGGGCAGCCCATAATATGTCTGTGGAATGCTGTTTTGGATTTTAACTATGCTCAATAAATTTCAATCCTTTTAACGAATAGATGCTTCCTTGATGCTCCGTGCTTTCATGATTTTGTTGATAAAACCTGCTGAGCCTGATTGGTCAGTATGAGAAAGCGCTGAGCCTGCACATGTGTGTGTCTGTGTGTGTGTATGTGTGTGTGTGTATATATGTGTGTGTGTATGTGTGTGTGTGTGTGTGTGTATATATGTGTGTGTGTGTGTGTGTGTATATGTGTGTGTGTGTGTGTGTGTGTGTGTGTATATGTGTGTGTGTGTGTGTGTGTGTGTGTGTGTGTATATATATATCAGGCCTTGTGCTCCAAGGTCAAATAAGCAGTGTGTGTCAAATGCCTCAGGTGTATTGGCTGTGCAGGATCACCTGACCTCTAACTGCAACACACCATTAACCCTTTATTCTGCTATACAAACAAAAGGCACATAATACTGGCACTGAGACAGTCTGAATGGTGTGACCTTCCAGAAAGGAATTCTGCCTTCTGAATCTGAACTGGTTGTCACTTGTGATTTCCAGCAGCAGGTTTTGCCTGGTTAACTGCATTACTTGTTCTGTCTGTTCTGACTCTGTACAGATTGCTACGGGCTCTTCCAGACGAGCGTTTGAAGCTGCGCTCCCCTGCGTTCCGTTTTTATGCGTTCAGCGGCAGGGGAGCGCAGGAGTAGACGCATTCAGTTTTTTTCTATGGGGCTGTACTCACACAGGCGCATGTAGGCCAGCTGGAGTTCAGCTATATATTATATACTGTGAGCTCAGCTATATATTGTATACTGTCAGTTCAGCTATATACTGTATACTGTGAGCTCAGCTGTATACTTTATACTGTCAGTTCAGCTATATACTGTATACTGTCAGCTCAGCTATATACTGTATACTGTCAGTTCAGCTATATACTGTATACTGTGAGCTCAGCTGTATACTTTATACTGTCAGTTCAGCTATATACTGTATACTGTCAGCTCAGCTATGAATTATATACTGTATACTGTCAGCTCAGCTATATACTATAAACTGTCAGCTCAGCTATATACTATATACTGTTAGCTCAGTTATATACTATATACTATGAGCTCAGCTATATACTGTATACTGTCAGTTCAGCTATATACTGTATACTGTGAGCTCAGCTGTATACTTTATACTGTCAGTTCAGCTATATACTGTATACTGTCAGTTCAGCTATATACTGTATACTGTCAGCTCAGCTATAAATTATATACTGTATACTGTCAGCTCAGCTATATACTATAAACTGTCAGCTCAGCTATATACTGTATACTGTTAGCTCAGTTATATACTATATACTATGAGCTCCGCTATACTCTATATGGTTGCTTTATAGCAGAACAGAGATGTCCTTAGCCCCCATTAGTTCATAACAAGGTTACAGCAATTATACAAGGGTGGCCGACCCAAAGTTTGGGAACCCCTCCCTTAAGCCAAGCCAATTGAATGAACTGGTCTGTGACTTTCCTGAAGCTAAATACTGGCATTACTATGTGCTACAATATGTACAGTGGGGTTTATAGTGCAGCATATTGTGGCTCTGTCTCCTAAACCGCAAATATTTTGTCTTTCCAGTGTCAGCATGGGGGAGAGTCAGACATTCAGCAGGCGCCTTCATGAAATCACAGTATGTATACAAAATAGGGGGGGGAGAGCTTACAATCTAATATACAGAGCGACACGGATACAATACAGGGAGAGGGAACAATTGGGAGAAGTGGATCCTTTCCTGCAGAGTTTACACTCTAATATACAGAGGGACACAGATACAATACAGGGAGAAATGAATCCTGTCCTGCAGAGCTTACACTCTGATATACAGAGGGACACAGATACAATACAGGGAGAGGGAACCATTGGAAGAAGGGAATCCTACCCTGCAGAGCGTACATTCTAATATACAGAAGGACATAGATACAATACAGGGAGAGGTAGCCATTGGGAGAAGGGAATCCTGCCCTGCAGAGCTTACACTCTAATATACAGAGAGACACAGATACAATACCGGAGAGGGAACCATTGGGAGAAGGGAATCCTGCCCTGCAGAGCTTGCACTCTAATATACAGAAGGACACAGGTACAATACAGGGAGAGGGAACTGTTGGGAGAAGGAAATCTCTGAAGGGACTTATGCTGCTGTTTCTCGGTTAGGAAAGGCGCAATATTCTGTCGGAGGTGGAGCGAATTCAGAGGGAGCTGGAACAGAAGAGGATGAGCCTACAGCAACTAAAGGTAACAATGCTGGCATCCCGCGCATCTTCTCTCAGCTGGTTTCAGTAGTCAGAACCTTCAGTTCACCAGTGAAGAATTGCTGCTTGCATGTGTGTGTGTGTGCACTGACATGTATGGAATATGCACACACAGAGCAGATTTTAGTGTGGAATTGGTGAAATATACAAAATCCACTCGAGTCGTTATGTGTACTAACAGACTGACCCGTGTGCTGTGTGTTATACTTGAATTTGCTCTCAAAGGAAGATCAATCATTCTTTCCTAGAAACAAGTGGGAATTCTGCTGTTTACAAAATAACAGTGCAGAACACATCGTTACCCCTCCCATTTACTGGCTGGGCATTTTTTAAGGCAGTGCAGAGAGGGAATTTGCCTTGGGCCCTTATTAGAAAAGGGCCAGAGTTTGATGGTATCTCTTTATACAAATTATGAAAGATAGCTATAAGGGCTGTTCCTGCTGAATTGTGCTCAGTACAGGGAATACCTATGCTGCCATAGTTTTATGGGATCTCTCTGTACAGACTATGAGCAAACTTAGGGGACTGTTCCTGCTGAATTGTGCTTAGTACAGAGGAATACCTATGCTGCCATAGTTTTATGGGATCTCTCTGTACAGACTATGAGCAAACTTAGGGGACTGTTCCTGCTGAATTGTGCTTAGTACAGGGAATACCTATGCTGCCATAGTTTTATGGGATCTCTCTGTACAGACTATGAGCAAACTTAGGGGACTGTTCCTGCTGAATTGTGCTTAGTACAGAGGAATACCTATGCTGCCATAGTTTTATGGGATCTCTCTGTACAGACTATGAGCAAACTTAGGGACTGTTCCTGCTGAATTGTGCTTAGTACAGGGGAATACCTATGCTGCCATAGTTTTATGGGATCTCTCTGTACAGACTATGAGCAAACTTAGGGGCTGTTCCTGTTGAATTGTGCTTAGTACAGGGGAATACCTATGCTGCTATAGTTTTATAGGATCTCTCTGTACAGACTATGAGCAAACTTAGGGGCTGTTCCTGCTGAATTGTGCTTAGTACAGTGGAATACCTATGCTGCCATAGTTTTATGGGATCTCTCTGTACAGACTATGAGCAAACTTAGGGGCTGTTCCTGCTGAATTGTGCTTAGTACAGTGGAATACCTATGCTGTCATAGTTTTATGGGATCTCTCTGTACAGACTATGAGCAAATTTAGGGACTGTTCCTACTGAATTGTGCTTAGTACAGGGGACATTTTTTTCTTTATTAAAGTCTTGCATCCTGATACAAAAAAACTAATATAATAGCATTCCAAATAAATTTCATATATACATTTTCAATAAAAACATATTAACAGAATAAAGCTAATTACATTATACAGTTGTATTCTGTATATAAATAGTCACATTGCAGTTCAACTTCAAGCAAAGCAAGTGGCACAGTCTGACTGCCACTCTAATCATAACAAACAAACACACTGATTCCAGGAAGGCAAAAGATTGGGCTACTCACCTAAAACTGTATGAGCCCTTTCAAAATGAAAATGGCAAAAATCTACGGGGGTGAAAAGGATTAGCCCAACACCAAAGAGACCTTGCTAGATTTCTGCAACACTAAAGAGACCTCACCTCACCTCAAGGACCTCACCTACAGCCCCAGACGGATAGTGAAACCTCTGGTTTGAGGCTTTTATTCCAAAGACTTTGCTTATCGCTAAAGCAATTGTTAACAAGTCGGTTGCACACACAGACTCTGACCATTGCGTTTCGGGCCCATTGTTTCCAGCAGGAGCCTCAGATAAGCTTCAGGCCTGCACCCTACACAGTGAAAGTGGTTTTGACATTCTCAGGCGTGAGCATAGGGCAGTCTCACTTTTATTACTGGGGTAAATATAGACTAGTGCTAGCGGGGTACTGAAATACACAGGCCAAAAATCTGTCCCTACAAGGTCATTAGCAGGCGAATCACTGGCCGAAGTTGCCCAAAGTTTCCTTGTGAGACATCCTGGGACTATATAATCTATGGCATTGCACTGTGCTATTGAGACTGACACCAAAGATGCTACATTGATAATTAAAGCATAAATAAACCTTAAAAATAAGTGAATGTAAAATTGGTGAGGGGGTTATTCTAAGCACTTTTGCAATGTACATTCATTATTTTGTAATTCCAAGATATTAAGGGATACATGTACTTTTAATATGGATGAATTTTGTTACAACAGCGACACCTGCTGGTCAGTTTCCCACCAGTCTGACCACCAAGTAGTCAAGGAAGTTGTCAGGAGAAAGAAAGAGGCTGCTCTGATGTTCTTCTGCTTAGGAAATAAAATTAGAAACCTTTTTCACATTTTTGCTAAGCAGAAGAACATCAGAGCAGCCTCTTTCTTTCTCCTGACAACTTCCTTGACTACTTGTTGGTCAGACTGGTGGGAAAATGACCAGCAGGTGGCGCTGTTGTAACAAAATTCATTTATTAACAGTACATGTATCCCTTAATATCTTGGAATTAATAAATAATACCTGTAAATTATAAAAGTGCTTAGAATAGCACCCTCATCAATTTTACATCCACTGGCTTTAAAGGTTTACTTATCCTTTCAATAGTTAAGTAATCTTAAAGGGGTCATTCACCTTCCAAACACTTTTTTCAGTTCAGATGTTTTCATATCGATCCCCAGAAAGAAAGACTTACTTCAATTGCTTTCCATTTTTTGTTTGTGTAAAGTTTAAAGGATAAGTAAACCTTTAAAATAAGTAAATGTAAAATGGCTATGCTAAGAAAGTTTGCATTGTACATTCATTATTTATTATTTTTAATTCCAACCCCCCACCCTCCCAGAGCTGCTTTAGAAAGACATAGGAAGGTGAAAAATGAAAAATAGGTCACAAACAGAAAATGGAAACTCATTGGGAAAAAAGTCTTTATTTCTGATGGAAAAATAACTGAATTGAAAGGTGAACAATCCCTTTCATTTTTACAAACCACCAATTTTAATTCTCTCTGCATTATCATTATTTGGCTCCTTGGGCCAATCAGGTGGAGAGTGTACCTGGTCAGCTCATCTTAGACAATAGTTCTAATGACTGCACCACTGGGCTTAATTATGTTACTCAAATCATTATTTTTTGGGTTCACGTTCCCTTTAAAGTCAATTGGAAGCAGCACTGGTACCTTCCGTTTAGCCCTGATGATAATCTGGTTTCTACTCCTTCCCCAGAGGAAATCCCTGCGAGAGCGATGGCTGATGGATGGAGTGGTTCCTTCTCCCGGGGCTGAAATAGACAGTCCTCTCTTCCAGACAGAAAGTAAAATACAGCAGCTGGAGAAGGAACTGGAGAGGTGAGTACTGGGTGTATGTGTTTAGGGGCACTTGGGTGTTTGAGACTCTGCTTCACAGTGTTTATGGGATATCTTTTCATTTTATGCCTTGTGTACATTACAGAAGAAAGAAAACTACTGAGGCTACAGTTTGTTGAGGATAGCAGCTGCCATATTAGCTTGCCGTGACATCACTTCCTGCCCGAGTCTCTCCATGCTCACTCAGCTTACTCTTACTCAGTACTCTTACTCAGATCTGGGCTCAGATTACAGCAGGGAGGGGAGGAGGGAGGGAGAAAAGGGAGGGGAGAGAGGAACAAACTGAGCATGCTCAAGCCTGTGCCCTGGAGGTTTAAGCTGAAAACAGGAAGTCTGATACAGCAGCCCATAAGTACACAATAGAAGGAAAGAAATGTGCTGTTTCTTTTGACAGTGGACTCAGAGCAGCATTACTTTGAGGGTTTACTGGTGTATTTATATAGACCTTTCTGATAAAGCTTACTTACGTTTTAACCTTTCCTTTTTCTATAAAGGGGTTGCTCACCTTTAAATAAACTTTTAGTATAATGCAGAGAGGCATATTCTGAGACAATTTGCAATTGGTTTTCATTTTTTTATTATTGGTGGGTTTGGAGTAATTTAGCTTTTTATTCAGCAGCTCCACCATTTGTAATTTCAGCAATCTGGTTGCTAGGGAACAAATTCCCCTAGCAACCACACATTGATTTAAATAAGAGACTGGAATATGGATAGGAGAGGCCTAAATAGAAAGAGGAGTAATAAAAAGTAGCAATAACAATAAATGTGTAGCCTTACAGAGCATTTTTTTTTTGATGGGGTCAGTGACCCCTATTTGAAAGCTGGATACATTCAGAAGATGAAGGCAAATAATGGAAAAATTATAAAAAAAAAAAAAATGAAGATCAATTAAAAAGTTGCTTAGATATGGGCATTCTATGACAAGTTAACATAAAGGTGAATCGCACATTTTCACTGGTCTCACACAATACAAATTCCTCCCTGACGCATTTCTCTTCCCTCCTCAGTCTCCAGATGCAGCAGCTGCGCTTAGAGAACCCTGCAGCAGTGCAACCTGAGCCAAAAGCAATTCAGGTAACAAGTTATCTGTTAATATTTCTTCTGCCTTAGATATATGTATATGTGTGTGTGTGTGTGTGTGTATATATATATATATATATATATATATATATATATATATATATATATATATATATATGCATAGAATGGACCAGCACACCGTTTTCTTCAATCAAACGTGTTTATTCAATACACACTGTGCATCCAACGTTTCGGCCCGCATCCGGGCCTTTATCCTTGATAAAGGCCCGGATGCGGGCCGAAACGTTGGATGCACAGTGTGTATTGAATAAACACGTTTGATTGAAGAAAACGGTGTGCTGGTCCATTCTATGCATATATAAAGACTTTGACCGAGCACCCGGCCTGGAGAAAAAAGTGGACAGAGTGCAGGTGTTTGTACTATAATATATATATATATATATATATATATATATATATATATATATATATATATATATATATATACTGTTTATACATATGAGATAGGGGCTGTAGCTTTGTTCTTAAATTGTATGTAAGTTGGAGCAAGTACATTTATCTATTAAATCCAGATGTTTGTCTTAAAATAGTATTTATTTTTACATTTCTGTGCTCCACAGTAGCCAACACACACCAGAGGGGGCTGGGGCGGGTGGTTTATTAAAGCTCAATGCTAATAAAGGCCAAGCAGACCACAGTACATTACTGTAATAACCTCCATTTGTAAGTGTGAGTTGTATGTAATTCACATGTTTGTAACCCTGTGTGTGTGTGTATATATATATATATATATATATATATATATATATATAGATATATATATATATATATATATATATATATATATATATATATATATATATATATATATATATATATATATATATACAGGTATATCCAGAATGTTCGAGACCTGGGGTTTTCCGGATAAGGGATCTTTACATACTTTGGATCTTCATACCTTAAGTCTTAGGCTGGTTTAGCTTCCAATAAGGATTAAAGTAGAACTAACGCCTAACTAAAGAAGTAGGTAGAAATGTTGTACATGAAGTTTTGTGCTTCTGTACCAGCCCAAGGCAACCACAGCCCTTTAGCAGTAAAGATCTGTGTCTCCAAAGATGCCCCAGTAGCTCCCCATCTTCTTTTCTGCTGATTCACTGCACCTGCTCTGTGCTGCTGTCACTTACTGAGCTTAGGGACCCACTCACAATATACAGTACACATAGAATAGAAATGTCACAATATAAGACTGATTAGTAATTAATACAGATAATTACTACATGGCAGCACAGAAACCAGTGCAATTAGCATCAGAATTGAATAATCAGCAAACCTGTAGCATCAGCTTATATTACAGCCAGGGAAGCTCATTTTCTGCTGGATAATTAGTGACGAGCCCTAAGCTTAGCTTCTCAACAGCCAATCAGAGCCCACTGAGCATGTGAGTGTCACAGACACTTTCCAAGATGGTGACCCCCTGTGACAAGTTTGAAGTCCTGGATCATTGCTGCTATTGACAAGCTCAAACTTTAGGCTGGTGATCTACTTATGCTAAGACTTCATTGGGACATTTGTTGAAGGAATATTGATACATACACTGGACAGGCTGAACATACAGCCTTCCTTTTTCTATGAAGGATATCTAGTACAGTATATAGAATATGCCATTTTTATCCATAAGCATGTTTAAGGTTTAGTTCTCCTTAAAATAGTTACAAATGTATCTTTGTTTATCTTAAATTGATACAAATGTATCTAAGTGCAGCTGCTGAGTGTTCTGGGCTCTCTGCCACAAGCCTCATATTGAATTAAGTTTTAGAAACATTGTATCTTTTTCTGGCAGTTCAGTGCAGAAGATCAAAGAGAAAGTCATTTCAGTAACAATTCGGTACTGTGGGTTGAGCTGTCAAAATCAGGACTGTCCCGCGAAAAACAGGAGGTATGAAATTGCTGGCCGCATCTAAACTGAGAACTGGGCAGGAGATTTCACAATTGTTTGAATCTCCCATCTGCCCAGGAACGGGGTGTGTTAATGGGTTGTGGGCGGGTCAGGAACAGGGGTTGAGCGGGTTGGGGGAAGGGGCAATTAGGGCGGGGGGAGAGGGCAGCCTAGCAGCAGGTCGGATACCTGCAAAAAAAGCGGGAACCCTGCGGAATGAGGAGAGGACTTTCAGGTGCGAGTATAGATTCAGGTCTGTGGGTCTCATCTTCATTTCTTATCTTATGTGCTACTGTCTATATTTTACTCCCTTTAAAGTTTTACAAAACTTGTTCCGGTCCAGCCCACTTTTGATGATGTCACTTCCAGTTTGCCACAACACCACTTCCTGTTTGATGGCGGTTGCCGGGTTGTGGGTTGGGTAGCGGATCAAAGTGGGTAAATATGCGGGTTGCAGTTCGGGCTGCGTGTTTGGGTCGGGTCCGGGTCTTAGAAATTGGTTCCGCACAGGACTCTAGCCTAGGGTAGGTGCCACCTTTTACAGAAAAAAATACCGGCCTTCCGATATATTTAGCATTTTTCCCTATTAATAACATTGGAATCAACCATCATTTTTACTGGGCAGGTGGCAACCCTAGTCTAGGGGCGCACCATTTTCAATCCGGCCCTACTGAGAGTCTTGGGGCCTGAGGGCCAGTTAGGGACATATTTGGGAGGAGGTGCATGTCTGTTTTCTCCTCCTGGATAGTCATGAAGTGGCAGTCAAAAGACAGCAATGTTTTCATATATTTACAGCCTTGTTATAAACTAAAGACGAATACCGGGCATCCAAGCAGGTCTTAGGTCTGACCAACACTGGACTAGGGGCTTCAATTCATGCAACTGCCAACTTGTGCGGATACATTAAGAGGAGCCTGTGCTACTGTATATTATTATTATTGTCCTTTAAAGCGAATACTGTCATGGGGGAAAAAATGGGGCTAGACATATTGTCAGTTTCCCAGCTGCCCCCAGTCATGTGGCTTGTGCCTGCACTTTAGGATGGAACTGCTTTCTGGCAGGCTGTTATTTATCCTACTTAAAGGAGAATGAAAGCTTACCCCATAATCTTTGCAGGAATAAAAGTCCACAACATATTGTACTGAATCGCTAAGTTAATTCTGTGTTACAGGCATTTGCAGAGTTAAAATCTACACTTCTAAATATCTCAGTTCCATTTATCGTAAGGCTGACACCAGGGTAACCTGTTGCACAGAGCAGCATATAGAGGGAAGGAAAACACTGATAGGAGAAGCAGTAAGTTCTGGCAAAACTTCATGAAGATGCAGTTAAAATACATTACACTTCATTTCAACCTTTCCTTGTCCTTTAATGTAACTGAATCAGTCTCAGTGGGACATGGATTTTACTATTGAGTGCTGTTCTTAGATCTTCCATGCAGCTGTTATCTTGTGTTAGGGAGCTGCTATCTGGTTACCTTCCCATTGTTCTGTTGTTAGGCTGCTGGGGGGAAAAAGGGAGGGGGGTGATATCACTCCAACTTGCAGTACAGCAGTAAAGAGTGACTGAAGTTTATCAGAGCACAAGTCACATGACTGGGGGCAGCTGGGAAACTGACAATATGTCTATCCCCATGTCAGATTAAATATAAAAAAATCTGTTAACTCTTTTGAAAAATGGATTTAAGTGCAGCATTCTGCTGGAGCAGCACTATTAACTGGTTTATATTGATAAAAACATGTTTTCCCATGACAGTATCCCTTTAATGATTCAGTGATCAGAGCAGGGCCAGTGCCAGGCAAGTAGGGAGCAGAACAGTCAATAAATCACAATCACAAAGACTACATGGGGCACAACACAAAGACATTCCTGTGGCCGGGGCAATCCTCGTGCTCTTGAGTAACGGATGGAGGATCACAAAGATGTTACAACTTGTACTCAATGTTTCTCTGCCGCCCACAAGCTTTATGTCCCAAATCACTTCATCTAATCAGTAACAGTCGCACATTTCCAATGAGATGAGTCACTCAGGGAATCTTGTGATTACATTTCAGCCCCCTTAGAATAAAAGATAAAATATAAGTTGAACTCTTCTTATTCTGCCCATATTTATTTTAGACTCTAGTTCACATCCCAGCGTTTGTGTTATTTTATAGTTTTATTTTCCCAGGGATTGTTGGGTTATTTGGGTGGGAGGGATTGTGTTGACTTTATGTATTTGCTTGTTTCCTTTAATTCGAATATTTTTCTTTGGTTGGGGATTGTGCATTTTTCTGGAATTCCCTGGCACTACACAAGCCCAGACAACACAATCCCCCTTCCTTCTGAAGCTCAGCATACCATAAATTCCAGATTCCTTTTTTGATTGTAAGCTCTTGTCATCGGGGCCCTCCAATCCTCTTTTTTTTTTTTCTTTTATTCTTAAATTTATTGTGAACCCCTTTTATTTTCATGTTACTCTGAAGCCGTGCATAATTCACTGGCTCTATATATAAATATATATAAATAAATATATATATATATATATATATATATATATATATATATACAGTGAAACCTCAATTTTACATCCCCTGATTTTAAGTTTCCCCTCATTTTACATTGCTGTTTTTTGTTCCCACCTATATATTATGCATAATACATTTCCCTGATTTTACATTTTCCTGGATTTTACACCATTTTATTCTGGTCCTCTGAAAAATGTAAAATGGGGGTTCTACTGTATATAAATCACGGTGACATGGCCTGGTGAGGGGGTTTGTACCCCACGTATTTAATGCCAGCTCCATGCAAATTCCCCATTTTACGTGCTATAGTTTAATCTAGTAGAAACTTTAGAATAATTGGGGGGTGCCAAGTTGTTAGCACCCCTCCCATTGATTGTAATTGCTTATTTGCTACCCCTCGTCTTCAAAAAATCCACTGACCCAGGGTTCTTTTCTTATGATGTTCCTGTGTCCCAGTCATTCCCAGCATTGCTATGGCCAATATACAGAACTCCAGTTTGTTGTGCTGTGATTCCCAAAAGTTTTGCCTAATTCATAAAAAAAGTCAGCCAGGTTTTTACTCCAGTTGCGGTTTCACTTTACTGCACAATTGTAATATTGGCAACTTGTTTAGGAGTGGGTAAAAAGGGTTTCCTGTAAATGGGATGTGTATCTGGGAATAACTAGGTCCCTGTGCAAAATAACCTGGAAATAGTCTAATCTTATAGCAAAAAAGGGGAAAGTTGTGCTACCGTTAGGTGGGGGTGCAATGAGACTGTGGCCAGTGTTGAACTGGATGGTCGGAGGCCCACCCGGGCTTCCAACACAGTGGCCCCCACCCCCCTCCGGGCCCCCAGCCACAACCACCCTTCAGTTTCTCCCACTCTGCCGCAACCCCCCTGTGGGCCCCCCTCCACACTTCATGTGTTTGCAAACCTTATCCTGGACTGAAGATCTAAACATTCTCAGTAGAAATAAAAACATATGCATGTGCATTGTATGGATAAATATAAGTATTGCAGATTGTTTCTTATCACAATTTATTGACAATTATTATTACCTTTTATGTTCCAGACGCCATTTCTGAATGGTGAAAAAATCCAGCAGGGAGGAGGTCAAGCAGGAGATGCTAAAGAAGTGACTGCAGGTCAAGCAAATAACGCTCATGGGATCATCCATGAAGAAAAGCCAACAAAGGAAGATCAAGACATGGGAACAGTTCTACCCATACCAGCCCCAAGAGGAAAAACAGTTCCAAAAGAAGATGAAAACCAAGCAAATCCAGAGCTGAAGGTGGAAAACCAGGACACGGAACACCAGAAGGTTGAATTAGTTGACCTTATCCAGGAACATGAACGCATGGAATTTCCAGTCCAAAACCAAACTGTAGAACATGTTGAAAAGAATAAGCCACATCTGGACCAAGAACATACTGAGAAGAATCAGGATGGACAACATGGCATCCTAGAATTTCTAACTCAAGGTCAACAGCTTGGAAACCCAAATCTGCAACACCTGGATAGATACTTGATAACCGAAGTGACTGTTAAACATGTTGAAAAGAACCAGGCACATCCGGGCCAAGAAAAGAACCAGGATGAACAACATGGCATCCTAGAATATCTAACTCAAGACAAGCAGAATGAGAATCCAAATCTGGGACATCTGGATCAATACCTGATAACAGAAATAACACTTCAAAGTAAGCCCTTGGAAAATATCTCAGTCCACGACCAAAGCCAGAGTACATCTGATCAGAACATGGAGACAAAACTGCCAACTGACATTCCCCAGCAGAAGGAGAGTCAAAGTGAGGGAAAAATACAAACCAAAGACCAAGGTCCAGAGTTTGAGTTACTCTACAAAGATCACAGTCATGAGAAAGTAACCACTGACCAAACACAACACCAAAAACTCTTACCTTCATCAAGTGAACCAAAGGAAGAAAATCCCAAGGCCCAAGATGAAAAACTTGACCACCACAATGATTCTGTATCAACAGTCCATGAGCAGAAGGAGGTCCATGATATGGACCCCAGGCAACTGTCAACTCATCAAAAGTCCTTAAGTATATCAGAAGACCAAAATCAAGGCTCTGTGTCATTATCTGATCCACAAAACCAAGACCAAAGTTTAGCGCCGCCAGAAAAAGGACTTGAAGAAACTCCACAACTAAATCTGTCATGCCGTGAAGTTCAATGTGAGGAGCCATCTTTGATGGAACAGATATCCATCTCTCTGCTGCAGTCTATGGAACAGAACCAAGAAGGTGCTGATCAGACACCAAAGTCTGTAGCCTTGGAGGAGTTATCAGAACTGCTGTCCAGCGATATGATAAAGCAGTCAGTACTTCTGTCTAAGAATCTGGAAGAGAGTCTATCAACGGCATCTACAGAAGAGACCCAGGAGACGTTGTGCCAGGCTGTGATCATCCCTGACCTGAAGAAAGAAAATTCGGATCCAGAAGTCGTGCAGGAATCCTCCTCCCATGAGCCAATGTCCAGCACCATTGCACAGTCAAGCAGTGCAGAAGGAAACTCCTCCCCTGAATCCCGACCCCTTCTTCAGAAGTCACAAGGGACTGATAGCCAACAGGGAGGCAACACAGCAACGCAACAGGAGGAAAAAAGAAAGAAGAAGACATGCCAGTGCTGTGTAGTCATGTGAGCTTGCTCTTCAGTATTATACAAAAGAATCAGATTGATATCACAGCCAATCGAGGGCGACGCTGAGTTCCTGACTCAATCTGGCAGTTTGTCTGGTTTTTATGTGCCGGCGATTTTATTGTAAGGACTGTTCCATAAAGATGGGCACAACTGCTGACAATCACACAAAACAAACAACATAACAAATATGCAATAGTAACAGAGGCAATAACCACCAGTGTAAGAGTAAGAATAAAAAGTTACTATATTTTATGTTAAATAGTGTTTATTCATTATGAATGCAAAGGGGCATTCCGACATGACCGACATTCCGGGTTTTTTTATTCCAAGAATCCCAAAAACATTTTTGCATGATCAGTGCATCAAAAACTGGATTCGCTGAATTTAAAGGGGTGGTTTACCTTTTATGTTAAGTTTTAGTATGTTGTAGAATGGCACATTCTAAGCAACTTTTCAATTGGTCTTCATTACTTTTTTTTTATAGTTTTGGAATTATTTGTCCTGACTCTTTCCAGCTTTCAAATGGGGGGTCATTGACCCCATTCAAAAACAAATGTTCCATAAAGCTACGCATTTATTGTTATTGCTTCTTTTGATTCCTCATCTATCTGTTCAGTCCTCCCCTGTTCATGTTCCAGTCTTTTATTTAAATCAATGCATGGTTGCTAGGGTAATTTGGACCCCAGCAACCAGATTGCTGAAATTGCAAACTGGAGAGCTGCTGAATAAAAAGCTAAATAACTCAAAAACCACAAATAATAAACAATGAAAACCAATTGCAAATTGTCTCAGAATATCACTCTCTACATCATACAAAAAAGTAACTCAAACGTGAACAACCCATTTAAAGTAGGGATGCACCGAATCCAGGATTCAGTTTGAGATTCGGCCTTTTTCAGCAGGATTCAGATTCAGCCGAATCCTTCTACCCGGGCCGAATACTAATTTGCGTATGCAAATTAGGGGTGGGGAGGGAAATCGTGTGACTTTGGTCACAAAACAAGGAAGTAAAAAAATGTTCCCCTACCCACCCCTAATTTGCATATGCAAATTAGGATTTGGATTCGGTTCGGTATTCGGCAAATCTTTTGCAAAGCATTCAGGGGTTTGACCGAATCCAAAATAGTGGATTCCATGCATCCCTGATTTAATGAAATTGTTCAGTATTAATATATAATTAGGCAAAAATGTAATGTTTAAAGGCTGGAGTGACTGGATGTGTAACATAATAGCCAGAACACTACTTCCTGCTTTTCAGCTCTCTTGCTTTCCACTGATTGGTTACCAGGCAGTAACCAATCAGTGACTTGAGGGGGGGGCACATGGGTCATAACTGTTGCTTTTAAATCTGAGCTGAATGCTGAGGATCAATTGCAAACTCACTGAACAGTTATGTCCCATGTGGCCCCCCTTATAGTCACTGACTAACCCAGAGTTAGAGAGCTGAAAAGCAGGAACTATATTCAGGGCCGCCACCAGAAATCACGGGGCCCTGTACGGCAAAATTTTCTGGGCCCCCTGGTCCTCGCCCACCCCAGATCCTGCCCCCAAGCCCCACCCCCCAAAAAAAACATTTGTGGTCAGGGACCCCCCTATAAGTTAAAAAAAAAATCATTAGTGGTCAGGGACCCCCTATAAGTTAAAAAAATCATTAGTGGTCAGGGCCCCCCTATAATTTAAAAAAATCATTAGTGATCAGGCCCCCCATAAGTTAAAAAAAATCATTAGTGGTCAGGGCCCCCCCATAAGTTAAAAAAATCGTTGGTGGTCAGGCCCCCCCCAATAAATTTAAAAAAACTGATGACAGAGCCCCCATACAAGTTTTACCAAAACATTGATGGTCAGGGGCCCCGTAGAATATAATAAAAAAATCATTGGTGGCCAGGGGTTCAATAAACTAAAAAAAACAAAAACATTAAGTCCCGCCCCCCGCTTTCAGTGAGCTGCAGAATCGGGTAGGGAGGGCGGAGCTATAGTGCTTCGTAGTCCCGGTAGATCTACACAGGGATAGGCTTATCCAATCACCATGCGGCTCTAGGGAAACTACCAATAGTTTAGAAGCTGGGGAGGGGAAAGACGTGTAGAAGGAGCTCTGCCCTCCCCACATGATTCTGCAGCTTCCTGACAGCAGTGGGGGCCCGGCTACAGCGTCCTGGCCCCCCTAAGACCCAAAAATCACAGGGCCCGGGACAACTGTCCCCCTAGTCCCCCCCTTATGACGGCCCTGACTATATTAGATACATTTTTTATTTTGCACAGCTTATTTATTTACCCAGTTTTTATTTTTATACTGAACTGTTCCTTTAAGATGAAATAAGCCATAAAATACTCAACGCTGACACCCGTTGTCACATAATAAGGAGCGTCTCTAAATGATGTGACCCTATTCCCCACTGGCGTCTCCTGCCCCACTCAGCGGCTGCTGCTTTGCTGATGTCACAAGAGTGTCTGGTTTTATCCTCAACCCCCCGTGTAACTAATGATCCTCCTTTGCATAATGATTAGGAAAATGAAATACAGAGAGAAGTGAGTCTGCGCCAGTGATTCTTACAAAATGGATTTTATTATGACTCGGTACAAACATCATATAGAGAATATACAGAGTCTCGCTGAGGTTTATTCAGGCTCAAAGCTTTGCCTTATTCTCCTATAAAGTCAATATATTCCAATCGGCACAAGCAACCTGAGTATTCCTGTCTCTCCAGTCCTGAGTTACATGGTGTTCCAATGCTCCCCTATAAATAGCACCACTCGTTTTATTTAGCAAAATCCTACATCCGCATCATTTAGGACCAGTAACATCAAAAAACGTATTTTTTTTAAATCATTAGTATAGATCAGAAAAAAAAAAACCACCAAGACAAATTAAACTTTAAACTTGCAAAGCCTTTATTAAGAATTAACTTACAGAAACTCTGCTTCCTCTTTAGAAAAGGCGATTCGGCGATCCATCGTGCGCTGCTCGATTTCTCCTCCCTGGCTATCTACTATAAGGAAGGCAGGGAGGAGAAATCCAGCACCGCACTATGGATCGCCCAATCACCTTTTCTGAAGAGGAGCAGAAGAGGAGTTTCCATAAGTTATTTCTTAATAAAGACTTTGCGATTTATATTGATATAGACTAACGAATTTTTTTAAAACCGTTTTGATGTTACTGGTCCTTTAAGTCCACAGACATAGCGGGTGACCTGCAGTGAGTTGCGTCTGAAAACACTTTCATTAAAGGTACAAAATTAGGGATGCAGTGAATCCAGGATTCGGTTCAACCAAGATTCCTCCTTTTTTAGCAGGGTTCGGACGAATCCAAGTGCCTGGAAGAACCAAATCCGAATCCAAAAAAATCACGTGACTTTTCATCACACAAACAAGGAAGTCACTTTTTTTTTTCTAACCGCGCCCTTGTTTCCCTATTTTACATTAAAAATTAGTAAATTAGGGTTCAGAATTAGCCAAATCTTTCACAAAGGGTTCAGAATTGAGCCAAATCCTAAAATAGTGGATTTGGCGCATCCCTAGTCAACACAAACTTTTCCGTATACAGTAAAACCCCTGCCCTTAAGTTTTACCCTCATTTTACATTGTTGTTTGTGGTCCCTGATTTTAAATTTTCCTGGATTTTACACAATTTTTTTCTGCTCCCCTGAAAATCGTAAGATGGGGGGTTTAACTGTTGTTGCGCTGATCAGTCCTTCCCACTAGAGGCGGAAAAATGCTGTTCCTGGTAACGTTAAAGGAGAACTAAACCCTCTGAGATGCAACAGCCCCCTCTTCAACATCCTGATTCATGAGAAAGGACCAAGTTCTACTACAGAGTTTTGTTGGTTTCCTGAGGATTCTGGGATTTGCAGTTCACCTGGAAGTTAAGAACTGGAAGTCACATCAAAATGTGTTATTGTCATGACCCAAACCCCATTGCAATGACCCCAGTAAGTGCCAGTGATTGTCGTGCCCTGAAGTCTGGGAAGGCTGGAGCCAATCAAATCTCTCACAGGGCTAAATCGAGAACAAGTGGAAAGTTCCAGCCGATATATTGTTTCCACACAAGGGGATTGGCTGCCATTATGGCTTTCAGCCTGGACAGATCAGCTACGGCAGGACTATCAAGCCAAAAAGCATTGAAGTGCATAGGATTACCCATAATTCCCAGAGAATCCATTGTATTTCTTGAGGTAGGATCATTTTATCCGATAAAACCAACTGTACTTCACCTCCTCCCCCAAAGAACCCCCAATAGCTTTGCAGGGATCTAGGTCCATCAAGTCCAGACCATTCTTCTGCAACTGTCACTTGGCCAGGTCTCCAGGTCTCTGAAAATCTTCAGAATAGGAAGAATCAGTCCCCCTGGTTACCGGAGACCCATCACCTCTTCTGGGGTGGGGAGAAAGTGTTTCTCGTATCCAGATGTGATGATCTTCTCCGGGGGTTTTGGCGCTTGCAATGGGGGCTCAATCTCCTCCACAATGGTGATGGGGGTGTTGGGGTCCTCCTGCTGGAAAGATACACATTATTTGCTGGGAAATACAACAGGCACCAATCAGGAGGCAGCATTTACTGGTCCCGTGTTTGGTCACTGCCCACGGGCAAACTTTGTACAGGTATAAAGAAACCCGTTATCCAGAAAGCTCAGAATTACGGAAAGGCCGTCTCCCATAGACTCCATTTTATTCAAGTAATCCAAATTTTAAAAGATTATTTCCTATTTCTGTGTAATAATAAAACAGTGGCTTGTACTTGATCCCAACTAAGACATAATTAATCCTTATTGGATGCAGAACCAGCCTATTGGGTTTATTTAATGTTTACATGATTTTCTAGTAGACTTAAGGTATGAAGATCCAAATTACGGAAAGATCCATTATCCAGAAAACCCCAGGTCCTGAGCATTCTGGATAACAGGTCCCATACCTGTTATCCAGAATGCTCAGGGGGTTCCAAGGGGTAGGGAATCCCTGTACTTACTGCCTGTTTGTGCCAAATGCTGAGTAGTCAACCGTGCAACTTGCTTTAATGGCCACAACGGGGCAGAGAGAGTGTTGCTCCCCATAGAGTGATTTCTCTGATCCTAATTACTGTAGTGCCCTGAAAGGATAAGTAAACCTTAAAAATAAGTGAATATAAAATTGATAAGGGGGCTATTCTGAGCACTTTTGCAATGTACATTCATTATTTATTATTTTTTAATTTCAAGTTATTAAAGGATACATGTACTGTTAATATGAATGAATTTTGTTACAACAGCTCCACCTGCTGGTCATTTTCCCACCAGTCTGACCACCAAGTAGTCAAGGAAGTTGTCAGGAGAAAGAAAGAGGCTGCTCTGATGTTCTTCTGCTTAGGAAAGAATTGAGAAAGGTTTCTAATTATTTTCCTAAACAGAAGAACATCAGAGCAGCCTCTTTCTTTCTCCTGACAACTTCCTTGACTACTTGGTGGTCAGACATAAAATGAGCAGCAGGTGGCGCTGTTGTTTCAAAATTCATTGATGTTAACAGCACATGTATCCATTAATAACTTGAAATTAAAAAATAATAAATAATGAATGTACATTGCAAAAGTGCTTAGAATAGCCCCCTCATCACTTTTATATTCACTTATTTTTAAGGTTTACTTATCCTTTCAGGGCACTACAGTAATTAGGATCAGAGAAATCACTCTATGGGGAGCAACACTCTCTCTGCCACATGGAGGCAGAGGGGAGGTGCAGTGTTGCTCTCCATTGAGTGATCCTGATTACTGTAGTGCCCTGTACATGCCTGTGCCTCGTGCTTAGAGGGACAATGAATGGGAGGAGTCAGCTGCTGATTTACAGCAATGGGGGAGGGGATGTGCTGGAGAGGACACAATGCTGCGTCAGCTGATGTTGCAAAACTCCATTGTACCTAAAGTCTGGGCATTTCATGAAAGGTATTTCAATAGATTCAGCTTGTTCATTTGCCGGCACGCTGCCAGTCCAACAATTAACCCCCGATAATGTGTTTTATGATAGTCTTCAATGTAAGACCACGTCTGATTGAATTACTCCTAATTGCACTGCGGCACAATACATCTATAATTCGGCTGGTTTTACACTGAGAATGAGCAGCTCTGCAATCTCACCTTAGTTCTGTGCAAGGCAGTGCCGCAATTAACATCAGTAATGAGCACCGTGACATGGTTTATGATCCTGCTTGACCTAATTATAGGGTCTGAGTACGAGTTACTCCTAAGCCTCGTGCATATCTGTATTGTACCTGCAGCAGCAGATCATCCCATATAAAGTGCTTGCAGGGCAAATACATCCATAGAGCCCCTCCCCCCCATAAAAATTATTTGTCAGTATGTCTTTAAAGGGGTGGTTCACCTTTCAGTTAACTTTTAGTATTCGAATTCTAAGCAACAATTGGTTTTTAAATTTTTTTATAGTTTTTGAATTGTTTGACTTTTCTTCTAAATCTCCATCTAAAAACAAATGCTCCGTAAGGCTAGAAATTTATTGCTGCTTTTTTTACTCATCTTTCTATTCAGGCCTCTCCTATTCATATTCCAGTCTCTTATTCAAATCAATGCATGGTTGCTACGGGAATTTGGACCCTAGCAACCAGATGGCTGTAATAGCAAACTGGAGAGCTGCTGAATAAAAAGCTAAATAAGTCAAAAACCACAAATAATAAAAAACGAAAACCAATTGCAAATTGTCTTAGAATATCACTCTCTACATCATACTAACAGTTCATTTAACGGTGAACAACCCCTTTAAGGGGAGGGGATACTGTACCTGTTCCAGGCCCCAGTTAAAGTTATTCTGGATCCTGCTCATTTCCTGATTGGTCTCTATGTTGGGGATTCTGGGCCAGATCCATCTCCGCACAACCCAAATGGTGCAGAGGGAGAGTGGAATTGTTATCAGCATGAAGATCACTCCAATGACGACCAACTGATAAGTGATGTGACCTGTGGGCACATAAAAAGTGGATTGTAGTGGGGGGTGACTAGTAGCAAAATTGGGTACCCTTCCCCGGAGATTTGCAACTTGCAGCCTCTCCCAGCACCCCCCAAGAACCTAAGTTCAACCACTAGGGTTCTGTAACAACATGAGCAAAGTTAGCCCCCTGATCCTGTAACCAGTAGCAACCACTTAGCAATTTCCTACCCTACCTGTTCGAAACTTCCTGGCGCATCCTGGGGGTCCTTCCCCTGCACCCGTCCAAGCCGTCATCCACACGGTGTACGCAGTGTTGGGCAATAAGCCTGAGATGCAATTATTCCTGCCAAGAACTATAACACAGGTCACATGACCCTCATGTCCAGACACAGACCTGGACTACAGAGCTAACAATCAAACAGGCACAATAAAAGAGAAAGAGATGATAGCAGACTTTAGCTACATTAACCCATAGCAACCAATCAACAGGTAGCATTTACTGTATGACAGCAGACATCTGATTGGTTGCTACGGGTTACTAGACCATGTGCTTGTCACTGCTTTGCTCCACCGCTGGTTTGTACCTGATTGTTGCAGAGAATGTTCCGTACTGTTCAAGTAAATGGTGTAACTGGTAATGTTTCCTCTTCTGTGCGGGAGCGGGAGCTCATCCCAGGATAAATGCGCTTCATTGGCAGAGATCAAGTGAATGGAAACATTGGGGCCAGCAGAGGGCGCTGTTTTACAAGGGACAATGGGAAAAGGAGAGAGATGGACTGAGGAAGAGTAAGAAATGCCTAGTATAAGACATTACCCACAGGTTGAAAAATCTACTGACACACCCCTGTTATAAGGCCACCATGACCCCTGATCTGCCCCAACTGCCACATTGTGTATCTGGTGATATCAATTGCCCCCCCAGCCCAGTTCCCCCTCTCTTACCTCCCTCCTGGCTGTACAAAACAGAAGATGCGACTCCTGCACAACGGTTATTGTAAAGGACAAACACAGTGACCTCGTAGGGAACATAAGGAGCAAAGTCACCTGGGGAGAGAGTCAATTGGGGTTAGGGAGAAAAAAAAGGATTCAACCAATAGCAGCCCTACTGATGAACTGACACTTGGGTTAACCAACCAACTGTATAATGGCTTGGACGGACCGCAGTTCCAGAGCAAGATGCTGATTGGCTGTATAACATACAGGGGTGAGCAGTGATTGGTTACTCACCTGACAGTGTAAGGTTCTGATTGGTTGTCGGGAACCTGGTCCAGTTCAGGAATGTGTTCCCAGCTTCTATGAGCTCCTTACACTCAACCAGATAAGTGTGAGGATCCTCGGGGGCGGGCAACATCTCTCTGACTGATACTTCAATACCACCTGACCTGTCGACCCAAACTTTAATACCTGAGGCAGGGGTCAGATCTGCAAGGAGATCATCATTCTCATTAGAAGCTAGATTAATTAGCACACACTAACAAGGGAGCAATATCAGGTTGGAGGGGGCAGGTTACCTGAGCAGGAGGGTGGGGTACAACTGACATAGCCAAGTCCATGCTGGTTTTTGGGGCTGACGCAGATATTTGTGGCCTCGGACGGCAGTTGAATGTGACAGCTCTGTACCTCCGTAGTATTAGTCTGGCCTCCATGAACATAGGTCACATTGTAGCCCAAGATTTTATCCCTCTCAGTGCGATTACTCAATGGCTGATCAGTAGAGAAACAGAGAGTTATCAGAAAGAATATAGACCTGCCCCACAATAACAGAATCTCATTGATCCCCCCAGATTTCCACTGGGCAATGACACCACCCTACCCATAAGCATTCATGGCAGGGAATTGTGCCGGAGAACAGTCACCACCACCCTCCCGAGCCTCCTACACAGGCTGAGCAATGGCGTCTGTACCTTCCATTGGACACGCAGAGTTGGTCCCTCCACGGAACTTCTCCAGACGTCTAGAAGACCACAGGGCACTAGGGCAACACAAGGAGATGAGTCACATGGTATAGAGACACAGGTGAGGGGGCAACACATGGAGTCACATGGTATAGAGACACAGGTGAGGGGGCAACACAAGGAGATGAGTCACATGGTATAGAGACACAGGTGAGGGGGCAACACAAGGAGATGAGTCACATGGTATAGAGACACAGGTGAGGGGCAACACAAGAAGTCACATGGTATAGAGACACAGGTGAGGGGCAACACAAGAAGTCACATGGTATAGAGACACAGGTGAGGGGCAATCGATCTGGTACAGAAGGAACGTTGGCACAGCTCACCTTCACCCGGAGTGCAGAATGTTAGTGTCTTGCTCCATCTGCTGCCCTTCTCATTACTGGATCTTTTAGGCAAATAACGGATCTGGACCTCATACTCTACATAGAGGTCCAGGTTAGTCAGGTCATATGAGTTGGGTTCCAGTAGGTCATTATGAACCTGCGCCAGAGTAATAATTACTACATGTCACATTGGTGGATGATTGGCAGCTGACATTGTTTCTTCCCTACACTAGTTAGTGCATTTAGTGACACTCTCCTCCCCAGTACTACTCACAGTGACACTCTCCTCCCCAGTACTACTCACAGTGACACTCTCCTCCCCAGTACTACTCACAGTGGCACTCTCCTTCCCGGTACTACTCACAGTGACACTCTCCTCCCAAGTACTACTCACAGGGACACTCTCCTCCCCAGTACTACTCACAGGGACACTCTCCTCCCCAGTACTACTCACAGTGACACTCTCCTCCCCAGTACTACTCACAGGGACACTCTCCTCCCCGGTACTACTCACAGTGACACTCTCCTCCCCGGTACTACTCACAGTGACACTCTCCTCCCCGGTACTACTCACAGAGACACTCTCCTCCCCAGTACTACTCACAGTGACACTCTCCTCCCCAGTACTACTCACAGTGATACTCTCCTCCCCAGTACTACTCACAGGGACACTCTCCTCCCCAGTACTACTCACAGTGATACTCTCCTCCCCAGTACTACTCACAGGGACACTCTCCTCCCCAGTAATACTCACAGGGACACTCTCCTCCCCAGTAATACTCACAGGGACACTCTCCTCCCCAGTAATACTCACAGGGACACTCTCCTCCCCAGTACTACTCACAGTGACACTCTCCCCCCCGGTACTACTCACAGTGGCGCATGTTCCTGCTCATCTCTATGTAACTCCTATGTGTATTACTCTCTTTAAAAGATAAGTAAACCTATAAAATAAGTGAATGTAAAATTGGTGAGGGAGTTATTCTAAGAACGTTTGCAATGTACATTTGTTATTTATTATTTTTTAATTCCAAGATATTAAGGGATACATGTACTGTTAATATGAATGAATTTTGTTACAACAGCACCACCTGCTGGTCATGTTCCCACCAGTCTGACCACCAAGTAGTCAAGGAAGTTGTCAGGAGAAAGAAAGAGGCTGCTGACCAGCAGGTAGCACTGTTTATTCATATTAACAGCACATGTATCCCTTAATATCTTGGAATTAAAAAATAATAAATAATGAATGTACATTGCAAACATTCTTAGAATAGCACTCTCGTCAATTTTACATTCACTTATTTTAAAGGTTTACTTATCTTTAAATAAACACGTTCTCTGGTTACTTAGCAAGAACCACTGGCACCCAATTATTGTGCACTGCCCCTATTTACAGTTGTACTACACCCTGCCTCCACACCACTGCAAGGACTCAACCCCTGGGAATTAGGGTCTCATACGGAGCAAAGTATTGGTGTAAAGCTCATAGTTAGAGAACGGTGCTACTCAGTTTATTATAGCGTTACAGGTGCAAGGGCTTAAGTATAAAATTGCCCCTTGCCAGGTTCTAACTCCCTCCCATACAGACATATGGAAGACCTTCACCTTTAAATTAACGGTTAGTATGATGTAGAGAGTGATATTCTCAGACAATTTGCAATTGGTTTTCAATGATTAATATTTGTGATTTATTGTATTTAATTTGTATATTTTTAAGTTATTTGGTTTTTATTCGGCAGCTTCACCACTCTGGTTACTAGGGTCCAAATTACCCTAGCAACCATGCATTAATTTTTAATAAGAGACTGGAATATGAATAGGAGAGGGGCTCAATAGAAAGATGAGGAATACAAAGTAGCAATAACAATAAATGTGTAGCCTTACAGAGTATTTATTTCTTAGATGGAGTCAGCGACCCCACATTTGAAAGATGGAAAGAGTCAGAAGAAGAAGGCAAATAATTCAAAAACGATGCAAAATTAAATAATGAAGACCAATTGAAAAGTTACTTCGAATTGGCAATTCTATAACATACTAAAAGATAACTTAAAGGTGAACCACCCCTTTAAGAACAGTCACACCGGTACAAACCCACCTCAGTCCAGTTGGCAGCTCCCACCTTCCGGTACCGAAGTGCCTGTTCCTGCTCTGCAGACACCTGCTCCTGGTGTTCCCACTTTACCACCACAATGTTGTGATCTTCATACTCAACAGGAGTGAGTATCGGCGGCTGGAGGAGAACTAGAAAATGAAGGTTACTAGGTGGCTTTGTATAGCCTGCAGCATTCATCTACTATGATCATAAATTGTCCCTGTTACACATGGGCCCCATACGGTGGTGCCACAATAACAGGGGTAGGTTACCTTTAAATTAACTCTTTATTTATTGTAATTATTGTAATCATTTTCCTTTTGGTTGAGCTGCTCTCCATGTTGGGATTTCAACAGCTTTTTGGTTGCTAGGGTCCGGTTTGCCCTAGCAACCAAGCAGGGGTATGAATGAGAGACTGTAAAATGATTAGGAAATATAAGTAAGAATGACAATAATAGTGTAGCCTCGCGGAGCAATCATTTGGTTGCCAGGGTCAGTGACCCCCATTTGAAAGCTGGAAAGAGACAGAAGAGGAAGGCAACATACAAAAAGTTGGGCTGATGTGACAGAAATACAAAGAGTAATATTAGGGTACCACAAGGAAGGAAGGGCCCCAGAATCAAAGATGGAAAACCTCGCCCATAATAATGAATTCTTTAAATGCCTGTTGCTGGATTGGCTCACTTCGGCCTCACTCGTTGACATTTCAGGCAATTAGACCTGCCTGCTGATAAACTGCAACTCCCACACAGGATACCTAGAGATGCAAAGACTTATAGTTCAGCAAAACCTACAGAGCCGATGCTCCATACCGTTTTCTCCGTTTGTCTGGAACGTGATGTTCAGCTGCACTTCTTTGCCCCCAGCCCCCAGCCGCAGGTGATAAGGATCAAACATAACCAGATATTCCCGGTGTATCAGCAGCCAGTTCTGCCCTAGGGGGGCTGTAAAGTTCAGAACAGACAGGTCGCTGTGGGGGGAAAAGGGTAAGAAGGTCAGGGCAAAAACCTTTTATAAATCAAAAGGTGGTACATTTTAGGGCATGCCCCTTGATCTACCTGCAACCCTTAATCATGTCTGGTAAGTCTGACCCAAATCAGCTAGAGCACAAGATTTCAGACTTTTGGACAGGGGGCCTTTAATAGATATTGTCTCAACTCTGTTATATAACGGGGAGAGTCTCACTGTCAGACCATTTTTCCCTCTGAACAAATATGTACAGACAACCTAACCACAGCTATAACCCCCCAAGAAGGTTCCGTCCCCACAGACTGAGGATGTCTAAGCGACTGGTAATACAGGAAGCGCCTCTCAGTTTGTGTGATCTCAGAGCTTCTTCTCGTGCATCACATTCAGGATGTGGTCTCTCCTCTACGCCCTGTAGCCACTCACATTTTCATACTTATATATCTAGGGCTAATTTAGTGCATGGGATCCATTTTCTGCAGTGATCTTACTGGTATGTCTGGGGTTAGCGTAGAGCTCTGAAATCATTTTCTGCAGTGATCTTACTGCCATGGTTAATACATTATTTATTATCCATTATTTGCAGTGATCTTACTGGCATGTCTTGGGCTAATGCAGTGTTCATCATTCATTTTTTTGCAGTGATCCTACTGGCATGTATGGGGTTAATGTAGCGCTGAAAATCGACTATTTTTTGAAGTGACCTTACTGGCAGGCAAAGGGTTAATGCACTGCTCATTACCCCTTTTCTGGCATCTCTGGGTTAAAGTAGAGCTCTGAAATCACTTTCTGCAGTGATCTTACTGGCATGGTTAATACAGTGTTTATTATCCATTTTCTGTAGTGATCTTCATGCCATATCTTAGATTAAAATGGAACTCTGAAACCATTTTCTGCAGCGATTTTACTGGCAGGTCTTGGTTTAATGCAGTGCTTAAAATCCACTTTCTACAGTGAACTTACTGACATATATGGGGTTAATGTAGTGCTGAAAATCGACTGTTTTCTGCAGTGATACTACTGGCATGTCTGGGCCATTATGGCCAGAGGGAGTTCCAAAGGGCATGTGGTAAAAAGAACTGTGCTGCTTGTGGGACATCCCACAGTTTTACATTTGCCTTAGGCCTTATATTTTGTTGAGATGGCCCCAGTCTTGTGGATCCCTATAAAACATAGTGTAGGGACCTATAGGATATCCTATTCCTATAGAGTTAATCCCCTACCTTTTGTATGTAGTTCTATTTTCCCCTGTTATTGGGCCAAGCCCTTGTAACTGGCAAAGTGTAACACCCACACCTATTGGACAAAGAGTGTAATGACACTCCCCTGCCACACTACTATATAGTGCTGTGCAGGGAGTGTCCTCTTCCTCTTTGGCTCCTGGTGCTGCTGCTAGGTGAATCTCCATTGTGCCTGGGATCACCATAGGCCCCAGTAAGCCTTTACCCTAAAGGGACCTGACACCTTTAGTGCTAAGTCGGGGACCAGGTAACCCGTGAACGAGGACCAGCTAGCATAGTAAGATACTGTTATAGTCTCTCTAGGAGAGAAAGACAGAGAGGTGTAGCAGAAAGAGCAGCTGTCGCTCCAACAAGGATTGTAGGAGGAAGTAGCTTCCCACAAGGCCTGTTTGCCTTTAGAGCAGGGACCTCAGTTGATAGGGCAGTAGGTGAGCAAAGGACTACCTGAACCCTACCTGATAGATCCCGATCCCCTCACTGTGCAACGTCGGTTGAACTGGGATTTGATGTACACCTATCTGCAATATCCTTTGGGAGTCGCATCTGTTTGACTGTGAACCTTTACTGTCCAAAGTGATTCCACCTGCTGTGTCCTCAGAACTATTGTAAGTAAACCTGTGGTCATTTGCCTTTGGCATAATAAATCTGCTCCTGTTTTACCTTTTTAAAGAACCTCCTGGCGTCCATTATTCTATTTTTGTACTTATATGCCTGTGAGTTGTAGTTCAACTACAGTTTAAAGGGGAAGCTTCCATTTGGCGAAGGCTCTGCCCTGGGTGAGGATTCGCAATGTAACCCATGCTCACTACCTAGCTGGTCACCCTTAACTCCTAATTGGCAGAATAGGCCAAGAAAGCGTTACAATAGTGTAACTGGGAATTGGGCTGAGTTGAGTTTAGGGAAGATCAGCCTGAACAAAAAAGGGTACAGTAAGGGGGCATATATGAGTATAATGGGTTATAATAAAGGGAGTGTCTGACCATAACAGAGTATAGTAAGGGGGAGTGTTTGACCATAACAGGGTGTAGTAAAGGGGTGTGTCTAACCACAACAGGTGATAGTAAGGGGCATGTCTGACAAGAACAGGGTAAAGTAAGGGGGTGGGTCTGAGTGGAACAGGGTATAGTAAGGGGACGTGTCTGAGCAGAACAGGGTATTGTAAGGGGGCGTGTCTGAGCATAACAGAGTATAGTAAGGGGGCGTATATGAGCGCGTCAGGGTATAGTAAGGGGGAGTGTCTGAGCATAACGGGGTATAGTAAGGGGGGGTGCCTGAGTGGAACAGGGTATAGTAAGGGGGCGTGAATGAGCGGAACATGGTATAGTAAGGTGGAGTGTCTGAGCATAACGGGGTATAATAAGGGGGAGTGTCTGAGCATAACAGGGTATAGTAAGGGGGCGTGTATGAGTGGAACAGGGTATAGTAAGGGGGAGTGTCTGAGTATAACAGGGTATAATACGGGGGGTGTATGAGTGGAACAGGGTATAGTAAGGGGGCGTGTATGAGTGGAATGAGGTATAGTAAGGGGGAGTGTCTGAGCATAACGGGGTATAGTAAGGGGGAGTGTCTGAGTATAACAGGGTATAGTAAGGGGGCGTGTATGAGCAAAACAGAGAATAGTAAATAAAAAATAAGTCTAGAGGAATAGAATTGTAATATAGACAAAGGCAGAAAACTCGAGGCCTGGCTGCCTTCCAGTATAACATTCCCCGGATATAAATATTATTGTCTGTGGCACCGGCTGTGAATAATATTGTGCCACACAACACACACACTACAATGTATAATATTTGCACTGGGATCATGAGACTTTATGATGTTGCTTGTGTCTCGTCGGTCATTGTGTGAGTGTCGGTGACACTTTGTCTCCTGTTTGTTCTCTGCTTTTCTCATTCACTTTCCCCATTTATCTGTCGGCAACATCAACCTGCCTGTCCTCACCCCCACTCACTGGAAGCACCGTAAGTGGCCCTCGTCATGTGATTGGTGCAACTGATGAGTGAGTGCACGGGAAGCCAATAGTTAACTCCACCTCCAAACTACTATATACTATATGTTGGGAAATATGCTGGCGCTATATAAATAAATGATAATAATATTAATAACTAGAGAGGTACATTTCCTGAAGAAAATGTGAGTGGTGCTTGCCGTGGCAAAACTCAGGCCCCCCATATATGTTGGGTGTCTTGCCCAGTCGCCCCTGGTGCCTAGAGAGTACACAAAGTCGGTAGAATCCGGATTAAACCGGTGAAATTTAAAGCCAACCAAATTTTACCATTGAAATCAATCCAAACAAACTGGCTATTTTTGGCTCCGCCCACTTTTAAAAATTTGCAACCCAGTCACCAAATGGACCAAGTTTGAGCACTCTTACATTAACAGTGTAAGAATGACAGGAATTTAAATATTCCCATTGAATAGCGTTAGGTAAAATTTGATTGGCTGTCTTAAGCTCCGCCCATTTTTCTGAATTTTAACCCCAGTTACCTAGTCATGGTCAGTGCCAAGTTTGGGGCCTCTGGTTTTAAAACTGTGAGAACAGCGGTAATTTTACATTATATAAAGACAAATAATACACAAAATATTATAGAAATATTAATATAGAAACATAGTACAATAATATAAGCACAATAGTGAACAGTGTTAATGTAATACACATTGTGATGTTCAAGGTCCCTGACATCAATACTGAGAGAATGGCGGCCTTCTTAATTTTTCCCATTAAAACCAATCAAAGAAATCTGATTGGTTGGTTTTGGCTCCACCCACTTTTCTTAATTTTAATCCCAGTCCCCCAGTGACCAACTGTGCCAACTTTGAGGACCCTGCCATTAACGTCTAAGAGCGGCAGCAGTTAAAAAAATTCCTATTTAATTGAATGGCTGAAATTTGATTGGCTGTTGTAGACTCCACCCACTTTTTGTAAATTTTAGCCGCAGTCACCCAGTGACCCATGGTGCCAAGTTTGGGAGCTCTGGCTTTGATACTGTGAGAACAGCAGTAATCAAAAATTTTACATAAACTGATTGGCTGTTTTTGGCTCCACCCACTTTTCCTAAATTTTGACCGTAGTCACCCAGTGAGTAATTGAGCCAAGTTTGGTACGCCTAGCAGGGCCGCCATTAGAAATCACGGGGCCCCGTACAACAAAATTTTTGGGGCCCCCTGGGCCCCGCCCACACTGACGACCAAGCTCCACCCCATTTCCCGCCCACTCCACATCGCAGTTAAAAGACCACACAGACATCAGCGCTAAAAAAGTAACCCCCACGACACAAGTTGTAAAAAGCTATTGATGGTCAGGGCCCCCTTATAAAAAATTGGGGCCCCAAAAAAAAAAAAAATTAAAAATTTTTTTTTTTTTAAAAAAACATTGGTGGCAGGGGCCCCCTTATAAGTTAAAAAAAAACTTGGGGCACCAACAAAAAAAAATGTAAAAAAAACTAAAAAATAAACAAACATTGGTGGCAGGGGCCCCCTTACAAGTTAAAAACAAATTGGGGCCCCAAAAAAAAATTTAAAAAAAAAAAAAAATTTTTTGAAAAAAAAAAAACATTGGTGGCAGGGGCCCCCTTATAAGTTAAAAACAAATTGGGGCCCCAAAAAAAAATTTAAAAAAAAAAAAAATTTTTTTTGAAAAAAAAAAAAACATTGGCGGCAGGGGCCCCCTTATAAGTTAAAAACAAATTGGGGCCCCAAAAAAAAATTAAAAAAAAAAAAAAATTTTTTTGAAAAAAAAAAAAAAAAAACATTGGCGTCAGGGGCCCCCTTATATGTTAAAAACAAATTGGGGCCCCAAAAAAAAATTTAAAAAAAAAAAAAAATTTTTTTGAAAAAAAAAAAAAACATTGGCCGCAGGGGCCCCCTTATAAGTTAAAAACAAATTGGGGCCCCGAAAAAAAATTTGAAAAAAAAAAAAAATTTTTTTGAAAAAAAAAAAAAACATTGGCGGCAGGGGCCTATAGAATATTAAAATAATACATTGGTGGCCAGGAGATTAAAAAAAAAAAAAAAAAATACACAAACTGGTGTTCAGTAGAATTGAACTCACGGCTTCAGTACTTCAACTTCACCTCCTTTCGTGACTTCGGGTCTTTTCACTGCTTCAGGACTTCGGCTTCGGCTGTTTTCGTGACTTCGGGTCTTTGCGCTGCTTCAGGACTTCGGCTTCGGCTGTTTTCGTGACTTCGGCTTTTTCCGTGACTTCGGGTCTTTTCGGCGCATCGGCTTCGGCTTTTCGGCACTTCCGCATTCGGCAGCACAGAGGCAAGACGTACGGCTCGGGCGCTCGTAAGGGGGGCCCGGATCTTCAAAAAATGCAGCGCTGCCGGGCCCCCCTTCATGCCCGGGCCCGGTACGCTTGTCCCCCCTGTCCCCCCCTGATGGCGGCCCTGACGCCTAGCATTTAAACTGTGATAATAGCAGCAGTTTATCATTTTTCATTAAGGTCAAAGGCTGAAATCTGATTGGCTGTTGTTGCCCCGCCCCTTTTTTTCCTAATTGTGAACCACAGTCACTCAGTGACTAACATTCCAAAGTTTGGGAATGCTGTCATTTAATGTGTAAAAATGGCAGCATTTCTATTTTTTTCTATTGAAAATCAATGAATGAAATTTGATTGGTTGTTGGTGGATCCGCCCACTTTTTCTAAACTTGAAGTGGAAACCCCCAGCGACCACATTTGTGATATTCAAGGTCCCTGACATCAATACTGAGAGAATGGCAGCCTTCTTGATTTTTCCCATTAAAACCAATCAAAGAAATCTGATTGGTTGGTTTTGGCTCCACCCACTTTTCTTAATTTTAATCCCAGTCCCCCAGTGACCAACTGTGCCAAGTTTGAGGACCCTGCCATTAACGTCTAAGAGCGGCAGCAGTTTAACATTTTCCTATTTAATTGAATGGCTGAAATTTGATTGGCTGTTGTAGACTCCACCCACTTTTTGTAAATTTTGGCTGCAGTCACCCAGTGACCCACGGTGCCAAGTTTGGGAGCTCTGGCTTTATTACTGTGAGAATTACAGCTGTTTACATTTTCTCATTGAAGTCAATAGGGAAAATCTGATTGGTTGTTTGCGGCTCCGCTCACTTTTTTGGGTCCCCAAAATAGGACAGAAAAGTCACAACACCCCATTCCCGAATAAGCTGAACGGTTTGACACCTCATTCATGGGTCTGCGACAAACTAATTATTCGATAAATTCCCCATTATAAGTCAATGGGGCAAATTTGGGGACCTCTCCTGCCCCGGGGGTAAAACTTATACCCTCGTGTGGGGTATCATCTGACACAGGTCGCAAACCCCTTCAAATGTGGTAAATTTAACGTTTCTACAAGATTCCCTCTCTGCGCTAGAATCCGTCAAAAGTTGGCCTCAATGTTAATCTATGGGACTTTTTGGGGTGGTTAATTGCCCCCGCAAGGGGCAATTAACCACCCACCCCTTAGAAAAGTCATACCACCCCATTCCCGATTAAGCCGCACGATTTGACACCTCATTCATGGGTCTAGGACAAACGGTGCGGGACTAGTTACGCGCCAAACTTTCATACGGAAGAAGAATAAAAATAAGTTTGCAAGATAACAGTAGTGATGCTTTGCTTCGCAAGCACCACTAATTAGAACACAACTCTGAGGTTGCACCCATGAGTGCTGCCTCCTTCCTTCCTCTGCGGCAGCTATTATTTTATTAGAAGTATTTAGAGGCGCCTATAAATAAAGGAGGTGCCCTGAGGGTGAAATAAGCCTGAGTGTGGTTGGCAGACAGCAGAAGGGCGGGCACCGTGATTGGCCGGTTCTGTATAATAACAGCTATTCTGTCTAATACTATTGGCACAGGATTTGCATCTATTTTGTAAATAGAAAGCGGGACAAAAAGATTTGAATTGTTGGACCATGCCCATTTTTGTGACCACACCCCCTAATTACCATGTCCATTTTACAAAATTTGGCAGGTTATGAAAGTTTGAACACACGTCTGTGGTTTTTTTTGTGTTATTACAGTTTTGCTAATGAAGGTGAATTGGCCTTTCAGCTGCCAGTCAGTTTCCCCATGAGGCCTGTTAAATTGTTACAATTGTTTCTTTGCTTATCTTTAAATTGTTACATAAGTATCTAAGTGCACCTGCCACGTATTTTGGGCTCTCTACCAAAAGCCAAATCAGTTTAAGGAACTTTTTATCTTTTTCTGGCTGTTCAGTGCAGGAGATCAAAGAGAAAGTCGGGACATTTCAGTAACAATCCGGGACTGCGGACTAGGGATGCACCGAATCCAGGATTCAGTTCGGGATTCGGCCAAGATTCGGCCTTTTACAGCAGGATTCGGATTCGGCCGCATCCTTCTGCCCGGCCGAACCGAATCCAAATCCTAATTTGCATATGCAAATTAGGGGCAGGGAGAGAAATTGTGTGACTTTTTGTCAGAAAACAAGGAAGTAAAAAATGTTTTCCCCTTCCCACCCCTAATTTGCATATGCAAATTATGATTCGGATTCGGTTCGGTATTCGGCCAAATCCTTTGTGAAGGATTCGGGGGTTCGGCCGAATCCAAAAAAGTGGGTTCGGTGCATCCCTACTGCGGACTGAGCTGTCAAAATTGGGACTGTCCAGCGAAAAACAAGACAGTAGGGAAGTATTGCTCTAGACCAGGGGTCCCCAACCTTTTTTACCCGTGAGCCACATTCAAATGTAAATAGATTTGGGGAGCAACACAAGCATGAAAAAGTCCCTTGGGGTAACAAATAAGGGCTGTGATTGGCTATTTGGTAGCTCCTATGTGGACTGGCAGCCTACAAGAGGCTCTACTTGGCACTATACTTAGTTTTTATGCAATTAAAACTAGGGATGCACCGAATCCAGGATTCGGTTCGGGATTCGGCCAGGATTCGGCCTTTTTCAGCAGGATTCGGATTCGGCCGAATCCTTTTGCCCGGCCGAACCAAATCCGAATCCTAATTTGCATATGCAAATTAGGGGTGGGGAGGGAAATCCCGTGACTTTTCGTCACAAAACAAGGAAGTAAAATAATTTTTCCCTTCCCACCCCTAATTTGCATATTCAAATTAGGGTTCGGATTCGGTTCGGTATTCGGCCGAATCTTTCACAAAGGATTCGGGGGTTCGGCCGAATCCAAAATAGTGGATTTGGTGCATCCCTAATTAAAACTCGCTTCGAAGCCTGGAATTCAAAAATAAGCGCCTGCTTTGAGGACCCTGAGAGCAACATCCAAGAGGTTGGAGAGCAACATGTTACTCATGAGCTACTGGTTGGGGATCAATACTCTAGACCATGGTTGTCCCACTAGAGGCAGAATGTGGCTCTCCAAAGGATTTTTATGGCCCCCCAGTCTGCTCACATGCTCCATAGACTTCACTGTATGACATCATCATTTTAATTCAGTCCGGCCCTCCAACATGTTCTATGACATATAATGGGCCCATTATATGTAATAACTTGGACACCACTGCTCTAGACCAGCAGGAGTGTAGGCAGCCATTGCTCTGATGAGGTAACCTCAATGCTGCCATCTATGGGATACAGGTGCTACTGCGCTGGAGAAATGAGAACCAATATTCACTTCTCTTTACTAGGACACAGGGCCCCCAAAATGTTGCTGTTATATGGGGCCCCCGGAGAATTGGGGCCTTTGTCAACCATGTTCAGTATCCAATGGCCACTTCTTCTTGATTTACCAGTGAGTGACATATTTCCACGGGATCTTTCTAAACTTATTTAGGTCAGTACAACAGCCGGCAGATACTTGTTACCCCTAAACTCGTGTACAATGAAGATCAGTAAAGCCTGCGACTGCAAATCATGAGCATAAAGCAGCGCCCCCCGGTGGGTAGAATGAAGAATATAAATTGTATCAAATTTTATAAAAAAAACTCTAGTTTCATCTCCAGGTGTTTCATGTGTTCTCTCCTTGTTCTTTTTTTATTATTTCTCTTAAGTTTTTTTTAATCATCTTAAAGGGAACCCAAAAAAAATTATTCAAAATCCTATTTTATCACATTAGTGAAGAAAAATGAACTTTAATTACGCTATATAAATTATTTGAATCTTGTTTCCTTCAGTCTGTGAACGAATGATAACAAGCAGGCAGGAGCCATTTTGTGGACACTGTTATTAAGACAAGACTTGTATCATCTCAGAATCTTGTTTGTGCACCAGAATGGGGGACCTGATGTCCATCCCCATGTCCTAAGGCATAGAGGAGGGGCAGGCAATATTTGATTGACAGCTGAGATTTTTAAATGAGCTTACAACAGCTATGAATGCTTTAATAAAAAATAAAAATTGGATTTCATGTTTAATTTGAAAAGGAATTTAATTATACAGATTTTTGTGTCTGGGTGACAGGTCCACTTTAAAGGGCCACTTAACCCTAATGAGTGTGCTGTTGCTGAACTGGGCTTTGGTCAAGTCAGAGTGAGACGGCTGAATTGCCCAGAACAATGCAAACTCCTGACGTATCTGTAACATGGAACAGCTAGAAACTCAGAAAATCCACTGAGCCACATACAGGGTCAGACTTGGCTGCTGGGTTCTGTAAAAGAAGTTCCAGGGGGACCCCACATAGCATACCTCCCAACATTTTGGAAATAAAAAGAGGGACAAAAAAGTTGCCGCGCATAGTGTGGTGATTTTTTTGTCCACGCCCATTTTTGTGGCCACATCCCCTAATTACCATTTTCATTTTGCAGGTTATAAAAGTTTGAACATATTTCTGTGTTTTTTCCCCCCAGTTATTACAGTTTTGCTAATGAAGGTTAATTGCCCTTTAAGCTGTGAGTCTGACTTTTCCAGAGACCTGTTATCTTAAACTGTTACAATTACTTATTTGCTTATCTAGATACATTTGAATTGTTACAAATGTATCTTAATTTCTGTTGCGGCTGTTCTGGGCTCTCTGCCAAAAGCCAATTTATTTAGAAACTTTGTTTCTTTTTCTGGCTGTTCAGTGTAGAGAAAATCAGGACTTTCCAGTACAAATGAGGGACTGCAGATGGAGCTGTCAAAAGAGGGACTGTCCCTCTGAAAATGGGACAATTGGGAAGTATGATAAAGGCACTTGTACCTGTCCAGGTTTAGTCTTCTTATATGGACAATCCAGAAGGCTGGGTATTAAAAGGGGCTGGGCTAGTGGAAGTGGGTGGAGTTGAGGACAAATCTGGGCATTATTTGGATAGATATTTGCACATAACCGATCATACAACCATGGAAGTGGCAACCAATCAGTATATAGCTTTTACTGGTCTAGTGCATTTACTATAATGAAAGGATGCACAGGATTGGTTACTGTAGATTTCTGAACAGAAGCAAATTTGCTCCCCTGCTATTCATTTGGTTGCACTAGATCACCGCTATGATAATGTAGGTCATCATCTCCTGACTAATGATCTTGCAGCGTTGCAACTAATAGCTGGAAACCACAGGAGGAAGCCCCTCTACAAGCTACACAGCAAAGACAAGCTCAGCAAAGACTTGGGTTTGTGTTAAAGTCCAAATAAAAGAAAAAGCACTTATATTATCAGCAACTTGTTCTCATACAGAGGATTCATTCCCTCGCATTCTGTGGCTGCTTCGGTTTAAGTTAAATACTTGGCTTCGGTGCAGTTTAAGTTGTGACCATTCTAATGTTCTGATTGGCTACTGGTTGGTGTAACCCTGTGCTTCGATTGGCTACTGGTTGGTGTAACCCTGTGCTTCGATTGGCTACAGATAAGGAAAAATGGCCCAACCTCCCTGGCTGGCAACACAACACAACACACGAATGTTGTCACGAAACTGCGTAGAAGCCCCACCCTGTGCTTCCAACAAATAGAAGCTCCACCTCTGCAATTCCAACATTTAAAAGCTTCGCCCCTGCCATTTTAAAAGTAGAAGCCCCACCCGTGCCCTTTCAACAAATAGAAGCCCCACCCCTGCCCTTCCAACAAGTAGAAGCCCCACCCCTGCCCTTCCAACAAGTAGAAGCCCCACCCCTGCCCTTTCAACAAGTAGAAGCCCCACCCCTGCCCTTTCAACAAATAGAAGCCCCACCCCTGCCCTTCCAACAAGTAGAAGCCCCACCCCTGCCCTTCCAACAAGTAGAAGCCCCACCCCTGCCCTTTCAACAAGTAGAAGCCCCACCCCTGCCCTTCCAACAAGTAGAAGCTCAACCCCGGCACTTTCACTAATTAGAGGCCCCATTGCTGGTCAGGTCAGAAGTCCTGCAATAATAAATGAAATAGTTGCAGGTGGTCTCACCAATGTTTTTTCTGTTCCCAACAACCAAGAAGACTTGTTCTATCTGCATGTGTCCATCACTAGCCCTATAAATATACAATGTTTGGGGATATATTAAATATTCCACACTTACTTTTTCAGGTGCTGCAGGTACAAGGTGTGCTCTGTATCAGACAAACTATTCCAGCTGCAGTTTAAACTGTGATCTTGTCCCTGGATGTGGCAGCAGAGCCGGCAAATGTCATCAATCCCTGAAAAATAGAAGCAAAGCCTGTGTAGTCTTCCACCTCCAGGGAACGTTCCCTTCTTCCAGAATCCTCATGCCCCTCCTCAGCAATGGACTCATGTTGGGAATACCAGCGCTGGGATGGGGGGTACTGAAAGCTTTGGCTGAATACTCACCTCTAGACACTGAGGAAAACAGAACCATAAGGGTGAAGAATTCATAGATAAAGATCTTAACTGGATGCCAGAAGAACATCTCACCATAACCCTGTAATCAACACACACAATGGGTTAGACGTAAATTAGACTGCAAATTAGGGATGCACCAAATCCACTATTTTGGATTCGACCACACCCCCGAATCCTACGTGAAAGATTCAGCCAAATACAGAGCCAAATCTGAATCCTAATTTGCATATGCAAATTAGGGGTGGGAAGGGGAAAACATGTTTTACTTACTTGTTTTGTGACAAAAAGTCATGTGATTTCCCTCCCCACCCCTAATTTGCATATGCAAATTCGGATTCAGTTTGGCCGGGCAGAAGGATTCGGCCGAATCCAAATCCTGCTGAAAAAGGCCAAATCCCGAACCAAATCCTGGATTTGGTGCATCCCTATTGCAAATGCAAGGAGTCTGAATGGTAAAATGGGAGAGCTGGAGGTGCTGGTAGGAAAATATGATGTGATTGGTGTGGCCAAAACATGGCTGAATGAGCCGCATGACTGACCAGTAAATATCAGCGGAGGGACAGAGGCAATAGAAAAGGAGGAGGGGTATGTCTGTATGTTAGGCAGGATTTAAAAGCAAATATAAAGGAGGAGGTTATGTTAGAAAATGAGGGGGTGGAAGTCTGGTGGGTGGAGTTCTTCACCAATTGTAAAGAGTCCAGCAAATTAAAGGAACAGTAACATCAAAAAATAAAAGAGTTTTAAAGTAATAAAAATTATAATGTACTGTTGCCCTGCACTGGTAAAACTGGTGTGTTTGCTTCAGAAACACTACTATAATTTATCTAAACAAGCTGCTGTTCAGTCATGGGGCAGTCATTCAAGCACAGGATACACAGTAGATAACATAAGTACTACTATAGTCTATATAAACAAGCTGCTGTGTAGCCATGTGGGCAGCCATTCAAGCACAGGATACACAGTAGATAACAGATAAGTACTACTATAGTTTATATAAACAAGCTGCTGTGTAGCCATGGGGGCAGCCATTCAAGCACAGAATACACAGTAGATAACAGATAAGTACTACTATAGTTTATAAACAAGCTGCTGTGTAGCCATGGGGGCAGCCATTGAAGCACAGGATACACAGTAGATAACAGATAAGTACTACTATAGTTTATATATACAAGCTGCTGTGTAGCCATGGGGGCAGCCATTCAAGCACAGGATACACAGTAGATAACAGATAAGTACTAATATAGTTTATATAAACAAGCTGCTGTGTAGTCATGGGGACAGACATTCAAGCACAGGATACACAGTAGATAACAGATAAGTACTACTATAGTTTATATAAACAAGCTGCTGTGTAGCCATGACTATTGACTATTTTCGATTTCCGCCATTGCTACACAGCAACTTGTTTATATGAACTATAGCATTCCTCCCAACTGTCCCATTTTGAGCGGGCCAGTCCTGCTTTTGACAGCTCAACCAGTTGATATTACTTATATTTCCAGAGTTTCTCTTTGATCTGCTGCACTGAACAGCCACAAAAAGCTACAAAGTTTCTAACTGAATTGGCCCAGAACACATACTTAAGATACTTTTGTAACAGTTTTAGATAAGATAAGAACAAAGACTCACAGCTTAAAGGGCAATTCAACTTCATTAGCAAAACTGTAATAACATATAAAAACTACAGAAATGTGTTCAATCTTTCATAACCTACCAAATTTTGTAAAATGGACATGGTAACTAGGGGGTGTGGCCACAAATGTATAGCAAATGTGCAAGTCATTGAACCCCTGGGTAATAGCGACCATAATGTTATATCATTTAAAAGGCATGTAAAGGCAAAAAAATAAAATCCCATTTTTACTTTCTTCAGTGAAAAAGAAACCTATATCTAATATACTTTAATTAAAAAATATGTACTATTTTTTATAAGAAACCTGATTGTATGCAGTGAAATTCTCCCTTCATTTACTACTGTGGATAGGAATTGTCAGACGGTCCCTAACTGCTCTGCAGGGAAACAATCATACTTATGAACAGCAGGGGGAGCCCCCGCTTTACTTCCCAGCCATGCAGAACTCAAGCAGCTTTGTTTGTTTCCCTGTAGAGCAGTTGGTGACTATGTAGAGATTTGTATTGGATTTTATTTTTGCCTTTACATCCCTTTTACTGTTCCCAACTCCAGCTGCAGGGACAAAGATCATGGAGCCAGATTTAAACAGATAAACTGGGATTCTATTTGGAGGATTATTTTGCTGCAGCCACTGGTTCTGCAGAGTTGGAGAAAGTTTGTATTAAACAATACAAAAACTATAAAATCCACATTAGATTACATGACAACACAGGAGCCAGTGCACTCATGTATTATAAGAGATAATGTACCCCCTACTGTAAATGATAAGGATATTAGAAGTCACTGAGGGGTTGTTCTGTGACCATATAAAGGCACAAGGCTGCAGGCTGAGTTATACAGGGAACTCTGAATATCACTCATGTATTATAAGGGATAATGTACCCCCTACTGTAAATGATAAGGATATTAGAAGTCACTGAGGGGTTGTTCTGTGACCATATAAAGGCACAAGGCTGCAGGCTGAGTTATACAGGGAACTCTGAGTATCACTCATGTATTATAAGGGATAATGTACCCCCTACTGTAAATGATAAGGATATTAGAAGTCACTGAGGGGTTGTTCTGTGACCATATAAAGGCACAAGGCTGCAGGCTGAGTTATACAGGGAACTCTGAGTATTACTCATGTATTATAAGGGATAATGTACCCCCTACTGTAAATGATAAGGATATTAGAAGTCACTGAGGGGTTGTTCTGTGACCATAAAAAGACACAAGGCTGCGTGACAGTATCCCTTTAAATATTCCCTGCATTTACCCTGTCACCGTGTATGTGTTCTGGCGGTTAATCTGTTGATTTTTTTGCTTTATTTCCCCTAATAAGTTCTTGATATTATATATCTGGCTTCGTATTCTGCCCTTTGTTTTGTAGGACATATGTATCATGTTGGTTTTGCATTTTTTTCTGCATTGGGATATTTAAAACAAAATAAAAACAATTTTAGAAGGATACTGTCATCCTCTGTTCTTTCATTTTATAGATAGCCTCCCCAATAGCCTCCCCAAACACACAATCCACCCCCTGCCTATGAGGCTGCACTCGTTCCATAGGGAATAATAAATGTTCCTGATGGCAAAGCACAAAGTAGCTTTTTTTTTGATCTCTACAATACATTCTCAAGTAGCTCTTCCTCCTCCTCTTGCCAGTCAGGCGTTTTTTGTAAATGAAAGTCAAAGGAGAAGTTCACCTTCTGTCCAAATTTTACAAACAAGTAATCAGTGCCATTGTAGGGCAATAACCATTTTCAACAATTTTGTTTTTTGGCAATATTTCTCTACAATTCTGATTTCCCCTCTAAGGATATGTCTAACGGATCAATATTTATTTTACCTCTCCTTTACTCAGTGTCGGACTGGCCCACTGGGATACCAGGAAAACTCCCGGTGGGCCCAGGTGTCAGTGAGCCTCTTGCTTCTAACCTATTAGCCTATTTCATGGGCATTCCCTGTTCCTTTATGGGAAAAATGCTTAATAATGTAAGACTATAGTAAGTAGATATAAAAGACTAGGAGATAAAGTGAGGAGAGGAAGAATAATAGTTTGGAAAATGGGCCCACGGTCTAAGGCCTATTGCCTCCCCTAGGCCTCCTGTTATATTATAATTCCAATGTGATAAATCAGAGGGGGTGCAGCATAGCAGTAAAGGGACGTGCCATGGCCTGACTTGGGTTGTACTGATTAAGAAGAAGAGAAAAAAGAACCTTAAGACCCTACAAATGGGGTGCCCCTTACATTGAGGTGATCAAGACACAAAAATGCCCTTCCTTAAGTGATCACTGTGGTTCTGGCCCGAATGGGCTCTAAATGGAACTCTCCATAGCAGGAATAATTTCCTTGTTTTCTTTTATCTTGTGAAGGAACCCATAGGGATAAAATGTCCCTATTGCATATGCACATAATATGTCACATATAACCCATGCTCCTATCACTAGCTGGACATTAACCCCTTTTTGGTCTGCCTAGCCAAATTAGTGTTACACTTATATAGATAGATGATCTAATCTATGGCAGCATAGATATTCCCCTGTACTGAGCACAATTCAGTAGGAACAGCCCCCTAAGTTTGCTCATAGTCTGTACAGAGAGATCCCATAAAACTATGGCACATGTAAGAGCTCCCATAAGAGCCTGTGCTGCACCCTATCCTTGTGGCTGCCACTCTCACTCACAGTAGAACTAGACTGGGGGTCCAGTGCATTGTGGGATATACGTCTTACCTGCATGTGAGGCCAGTGTGGGTCCTGCGGAGACTGATTGCCTCCGTTACTTGTCTCTCTCTTTCTCTCCCGCCCCCTCTCTCTCACACAACTTCCTCTTCCGTATGTTCTCTCTCACTGTCTTGCACTTCTCTCTCTGATGTTTCCCTTTCTTATCTATTCACTTTCATGATCCACTCCCCCTACTCTGTATTCACATGTTTCTTGCTGCCTCAGTGTATCTGTACAGCAAAACAAGTCAATACAAATCCGCAGTGCCCCACCTTGCTCTGTGTATAGTACATTCCCAGCAGAGACCGTCTGTTCCTCCTCTGCTCTCTTCCTGAGGATCTCTCCCATTTCCACTCCCTCATTCCATGACTTAATTCCTGATACACTCCCTAAATATTGCACAATAACAGTATTGTTGGGTTCCGTCACTGAGTAGCACAAAAAACCCTCATCCCCCAGAGACTATTATCCCACTGTTACTATAGGCACCATCTCTCCCTACTCTACCTGCTATCCCACAGTCACACTCCCTTCCCAGAGACTATTATCCCACTGTAACTATAGGCACCATCTCTCCCTACTATACCTGCTATCCCACAGTCACACTCCCTTCCCAGAGACTATTATCCACTGTTACTATAGACACCATCTCTCCCTACTATACCTGCTATCCCACAGTCACACTCCCTTCCCAGAGACTATTATCCACTGTTACTATAGACACCATCTCTCCCTACTATACCTGCTATCCCACAGTCACACTCCCTTCCCAGAGACTATTATCCACTGTTACTATAGACACCATCTCTCCCTACTATACCTGCTATCCCACAGCCACACTCCCTTCCCAGAGACTATTATCCCACTGTTACTATAGGCACCATCTCTCCCTACTATACCTGCTATCCCACAGCCACACTCCCTTCCCAGAGACTATTATCCACTGTTACTATAGACACCATCTCTCCCTACTATACCTGCTATCCCACAGCCACACTCCCTTCCCAGAGACTATTATCCCACTGTTACTATAGGCACCATCTCTCCCTACTATACCTGCTAACCCACAGTCACACTCCCTTCCCAGAGACTATTATCCACTGTTACTATAGGCACCATCTCTCCCTACTATACCTGCTATCCCACAGTCACACTCCCTTCCCAGAGACTATTATCCCACTGTTACTATAGGCACCATCTCTCCCTACTATACCTGCTATCCCACAGCCACACTCCCTTCCCAGAGACTATTATCCCACTGTTACTATAGGCACCATCTCTCCCTACTATACCTGCTATCCCACAGTCACACTCCCTTCCCAGAGACTATTATCCCACTGTTACTATAGGCACCATCTTTCCCTACTTTACCTGCTATCCCACAGTCACACTCCCTTCCCAGAGACTATTATCCACTGTTACTATAGACACCATCTCTCCCTACTATACCTGCTATCCCACAGTCACACTCCCTTCCCAGAGACTATTATCCACTGTTACTATAGGCACCATCTCTCCCTACTATACCTGCTATCCCACAGTCACACTCCCTTCCCAGAGACTATTATCCACTGTTACTATAGACACCATCTCTCCCTACTATACCTGCTATCCCACAGCCACACTCCCTTCCCAGAGACTATTATCCCACTGTTACTATAGGCACCATCTCTCCCTACTATACCTGTTATCCCACAGTCACACTCCCTTCCCAGAGACGATTATCCCACTGTTACTATAGGCACCATCTCTCCCTACTTTACCTGCTATCCCACAGTCACACTCCCTTCCCAGACTATTATCCACTGTTACTATAGACACCATCTCTCCCTACTATACCTGCTATCCCACAGTCACACTCCCTTCCCAGAGACTATTATCCCACTGTTACTATAGGCACCATCTCTCCCTACTTTACCTGCTATCCCACAGTCACACTCCCTTCCCAGAGACTATTATCCACTGTTACTATAGACACCATCTCTCCCTACTATACCTGCTATCCCACAGTCACACTCCCTTCCCAGACTATTATCCACTGTTACTATAGACACCATCTCTCCCTACTATACCTGCTATCTCACAGTCACACTCCCTTCCCAGAGACTATTATCCACTGTTACTATAGACACCATCTCTCCCTACTATACCTGCTATCCCACAGTCACACTCCTTTCCCAGAGACTATTATCCACTGTTACTATAGACACCATCTCTCCCTACTATACCTGCTATCCCACAGTCACACTCCCTTCCCAGAGACTATTATCCACTGTTACTATAGGCACCATCTCTCCCTACTATACGTGCTATCCCACAGCCACACTCCCTTCCCAGAGACTATTATCTCTCCCTACTATATCTTTACTGCTAAAGGGCTGTGGTTGCCTTGGGCTGCTATAGAAGCACAAAACATAATGTACAACATTTCTACCTACTTCTTTAGTTAAGCTCTAGTTCTCCTTTAAAGTATATATGATAGGAAAACCAGCCAAATGCCTGTCCTAATCTTTCTCTCAGTGACCATGTTGCACAGAGATAAGGGCAGGGCTCCTCTAATAAAGTCAGATCCAGTTATAAAATGCTAATGCCTTGCCCTCACCATATTTTTTCATTTTAAACATTTAATATACTGCACCCCGTGTAACACCCCTATCACAGCAGCACCTGTATCTGAGTATCTGCTTCATGGGAAAGTTTCACTTTAGTGTTTCTCTGTAATAATAAAACATTAGCTTGTACTTGATCCCAACTAAGATATAATTAATCCTTATTGGAGGCAAAACCAGCCTATTGGGTTTATTTAATGGTTACATGATTTTCTAGTAGACTTAAGGTATAAAGATCCAAATTGCAGAAAACCCTTTTATCCAGAAAACCCTGAGAATTCTGGATAACAGGCCAGCACAGAATCCTGATTCTGCTGAACTAGGAACCAACCATAAACCTGATTCAGAGATATTTGAATAAAATATCTCATGTGGTTGTTTATACATAAGTTAAAACTCCCAAACATGGTTTGTAGCTCCCACTGTCCCCAGCCATAGTCAGGTGATCCCACTGGTGGCCAATAAAAGGGCAGCCAAGTTTGGGAGTTTTAACCTTGAAAGCAGTAAGTAAGTTGCAGGTAAAACTTAGTCCCTGTGTAAAATGTATAATGAAGCAATAGAATTCTTAATGAATCAGATGAAAGTTGAGTTTAGGACTGACCAGAGCAGGAATGACATTGACGTAGTTGGTCAACTTAAATATATTGCATTATATAGACAAACAATCCCTGTTTTGTTTAAAGGGTAAGGCATTTTTTGTTAGCTTAAGGCACAAAATGTCTCAATTCTGTCATGATTTTTATGGTGTCGTTTTTATTTCTAAATTACACTGTTTACACTGTAAATAATTCACTCAACAATATACAATTTCATTCCTGAACCAACAAGTGTATTTTTTAGTTATAATATTGGTGTGTAGGTGGATTTCAGGTCATTTTGCCTGGTCATGTGCTTTCAGAAAGAGCCAGCACTTTAGGATGGAACTGCTTTCTGGCAGGCTGTTGTTTCTCCTTCTCAATGTAACTGAATGTGTCTCAGTGGGACCTGGATTTTACTATTGAGTGTTGTTCTTAGATCTACCAGGCAGCTGTTATCTTGTGTTAGGGAGCTGCTATCTGGTTACCTTCCCATTGTTCTCTTGTTAGACTGCAGGGAGAGGGTGATATTACTGTAACTTGCAGTACAGCGGTAAAGAGTGACTGAAGTTTATCAGAGCACAAGTCACATGACCAGGGGCAGCTGGGAAACTGACAATATGTCTAGTCCCATTTCAGATTTCAAAATGAAATATAAAAAAATCTGTTTGCTCTTTTGAAAAATGGATTTCAGTGCAGAATTCTGTTGGAGCAGCACTATTAACTGTGTGTTGTGAAAAAAACATGTTTTCCCATGACAGTATCCCTTTAATCAGTAACATAACTACCCTGTTTAGTGCCTGGGTGCAGAATGTGCACCATCCCCCCTCCCGCATTGTCCAGTGGGCCCTGGTGCAATCGCACCCCCTGCTCCCCCCGGTAGTTACAACACTATCCTTAATATATTGATAATGTGTTGAGTGCAGAGGATCTCTTGTATTTGTCTGCAGATGACAGAAGGCCTAACTGTCAGTCAGAAGCATGAGAATGGAGTTATTATGCCGCACACAATGTAAGCGCTTATATTCTGTTTCCTGGGTTGAGAGGAGTGTGTGCAGCTGCTTTGGGAGGCCTGTTAGAATGGGGTTATTGTGCCGCACATAATATTACCGATTATTTGTTATTCAACTGGAGTGGGTGCTAAGAGGAAGGCTGGGGGGCCACTTCCTGCTGATCCTTCTCTGGCCAAACTGTCGCCTCTCCCGCATCATCAACAATTCATTTCCCTAAATTAACAACTGTCCCTTGCACTTATACTGCAGAGCAAAACGACTGTCACTTCTCCTCTTCCTCTCTCCTTTTTATTATCTGCTCAGACACATTCATTGGTCTCAAAGCCAATGTTATTTAAGGGTGGTTCATCTTTAAATCAAAGGAATTGTTCGGTATAAAATAAAAACTGTGTAAATAGAAAAAAAAATAAAAAATGTATCTAATATATTTAGTTAGGCAAAAATGTAATGTATAAAGGCTGGAGTGACTGGATGTGTAACATAATAGCCAGAACACTACTTAATGCTTTGCAGCTCTCTTGGTTTCCACTGATTGGTTACCAGGCAGTAACCAATCAGTGACTTCAGGGGGGTCACATGGGTCATAGCTGTTGCTTTTGAATCTGAGCTGAATGCTGAGAATCAATTACAAACTCACTGAACAATTATGTCCCATGTAGCCCCCCTTATAGTCACTGACTAACTCAGAGTTAGAGAGCTGAAAAGCAGGAAGTAGTGTTCTGGCTATTATGTTACACATCCAGTCACTCCAGCCTTTATACATTACATTTTTGCCTAACTAACTATATTAGATACATTTTTTATTTTGCACAGCCTATCTATTTACCCAGTTTTTATTTTTATACTGAACAATTCCTTTAACTTTTAGTATATAATAGAATGACTAGTTCTAAGCAAATTACAATTGGTTATTAAAGTTAATTTAAAGGTGAACAACCCCTTCAATAATTGGGGCCCCCCTGGGAGGGTTGGACCCTGCTACCTTAGTAGTATTTCATGATGGCCGTCCTACACAAGAAACAAAGGGACATTGCAAGAATACAGACCCCCTGACACAACTCTCAGTCTCAGCCTATGCCTCAACCACTGTGATCGGCAGTACTTCTGGACTTATTTAGATTGTTAGCTCTACGGGCCAGGGACCTCCTTCCTTTAGTGTCTCTTAACGCTTGGTACCTAACATCAAGCAGAGTTGAAATGGGGTCAATGAAAGCCAGAAAGAGAAGGCAAATAATTCAAAAACTATAAAAAATAAATAAAGACCAATTGAAAAGCTGCTTAGAATTAGCCATTCTATAACATACTAAAAGTTAACTTACAAGAGGACCACCTAGTTAACTAGACTGTGACTGCACTCTGTTTGCATTGAAGTCGATATTTATTGGCATTAGCAGGAGAATAACAATAAAAGTTGTGGAACACATTCGGCCACTAGGTGGTTCATGAAGTCAAACCAACAGCAAAAGTTCCTGCTTAAAATCTTTGGAAGGCTCCAGGTACGACAGAGAGCAGCCTTTTCTGCATTTGAACCATTCCCCTCTACAATATCTCGGAGCAGTCAAACTTTGACCTGTAGGAGTCTATGGCAGAAGACACACATGAGGGTGAGCTGCCCTTGGTATATTTAGAGATGTGGCTCGCGCTCGGCTCTTGCAGTTGGTGGTGGTGGGGCCCTATAGATGCAAATGGGGCCTTCTGTAGACTGTACCCACCCCTGAAGCCCACTCAGCAGCACAATATCCTCTCCCAGAATGAAATAAACTTCCCATTATACATTAGTGAAAAAAAGAAGCAGAATACAGGATTGAAAATGTATTGTATATATACATATTGATAATACACAAGTTGCCCCAGATCCCCCAAGCTGCACTCCTGTGCATAACCTCTACTCTACTCACACACTGATAATAATAATAACAATAATAGTAAATCCTGTTCTGCACATGTACATGACCCCTCCTCCCCAGCACCCCTGAGCGTTGCTTAATTACAGACTATGACCCAGTCACCCCCTGACTCTCTCCCAGTCACCCTGCTCCCTCTCAACACAAGGAGCTAATTTGACTCTTGCTGCACCCCCATTTACAACAAGTATTTGATAATCCCAATGCGGCTTCCCTCCCTCTTCTTTCCACCCCCCTCAGGGCATCTTCTGCTGCCCCCATTCCATGCCGTCCCCCCGCAGTGTCTCTCCAGCTCTGCACGTTCCCGTAGTCAATGTCACTGTTGTGGGGACGCAGGCTGCTCGCCCATTCGCTCAGCACCTCTTCCTCCTCCGAATTCACATCGGCAGAGACCAAATTTCCAAAGACTTCAGCAGGTTCCCCTACAAGAGAAGCTGGGGGTGCAAAAGAGATGCCCCACCCCCACATTTATTTATTAGTGCACAGACTATAGGCAAAAGCATCAGGATATACACAATAGGGGCAACATGTTGATTGAAAGGAAATATATATCTTTATAATACACAAAAGACATGAATATCCTGTAAATGATATCCTTATAAACGGTGAGTTCTGATGTCATCAGTTATAAACGGTGAGTTTTGATGTCATTTCTGTCACATGACTCACTGAAACTTGTGTATTATAATAAATAAAGTACCCCCAGTTGCAAAATATGAGGGTATTAGAAGTTACCTCAGAGTTCCATGACCTGTATAAAAACACTCGGCCTTCGGCCTCTGACTTTTATATGGTGATGAAACTCCTTGGTAACTTATAATATCCTTATAATTTACAAGAGGGGGTACTTTATTCACTATATAATATGTGGGGTTCTAATATCATCATCATTTATTTATATATTGCTGTCAAGATACGCAGTGCTTTAAATATTCACAGAACAACCCATCAGTGACTTCTAATATCCTTATCATTTACAGCAGGGGGTACATTATCCCTTATAATACATGAGTGATACTCAGAGTTCCCTGTATAACTCAGGCTGCAGCCTTGTGCCTTTATATGGTCACAGAACAACCCCTCAGTGACTTCTAATATCCTTATCATTTACAGTAGGGGGTACATTATCCCTTATAATACATGAGTGATACTCAGAGTTCCCTGTATAACTCAGCCTGCAGCCTTGTGCCTTTATATGGTCACAGAACAACCCCTCAGTGACTTCTAATATCCTTATCATTTAAAGTAGGGGGTACATTTTCCCTTATAATACATGAGTGATACTCAGAGTTCCCTGTATAACTCAGCCTGCAGCCTTGTGTCTTTATATGGTCACAGAACCCCTCAGTGACTTCTAATATCCTTATCATTTAAAGTAGGGGGTACATTTTCCCTTATAATACATAGGGGATGATGTTCCCTGTATAACTGATGCACCAGCTACCCACTGATAACCCACACAGGGCAGGTCCAGATTGAGAATTAAAATAGGCCCTGGCATTTCAGGTACACAGAGGCCCAAACAGACCCCACCAGCCCACTAAATACTGACTTTCTATGGCACCTTATAGCAGACCGACTGGCATCTGCCAGAACCCACAGATTGCCAGTCCGGGCCTGAAACAGGGTATGTAATGCATTTGAATGAAAGGTAAAAGAATGAGCCCATCCTGGGAGAACAGGGACACAATAACATGGCAGTAATGTCATATATTTATGGCAAGGATTATTATCCTTTGTATAAGAAGAGCTCAGATTTTCCATTGTTTATATGTGCAGTACTGAGGGTGCTGCCCACACACAGCGGGTGCCCATACAGACACATGTTCTTCTCACACCGGCACCAAGTTTATAGTTTTATCCTATAAAATACAGGTATGGGACCTGTTATCCAGAATGCTCGGGAATCATGTAAACATTAAATAAACCCAATAGGCTGGTTTTGCTTCCAATAACGATTAATTTTTAGTTTGATTAAGTACAAGTTACTTACACTTGAAGAAAGGAAATCATAGGGCAGAACGCATGTGAAATGCAACATGCTGCGTCTCAACCTGCATTTAGCGCTTACATGCGTCTGTGTGAGTACAGCCCATTCACAATAATCGAGTGCGTCTACTCCTGCGCTCCCCTGCGGCTGAACGGAAGAAAGCGCAACACAGGGGAGCGCAGGAAAAAACGCCCGTGTGTAAGAGCCCTTAAAAGGGTGGTTCACCTTTGAGTTAACTTTTAGTATGTTATAGATTGGCCAATTCTAAGTAACATTTCAGTTGGTCTTCATTATTTATTTTTGATAGCGTTTGAATTTATGTACCTTCTTTTTCTGACGCTTTCCAGCTTTCAAATGGGGGTCACTGACCCCATTTAAAGAACAAATGCTCCGTAAGGCTACAAATTTATTATTATTGCTACTTTTTATTGTTCATTTTTCTATTCAGGCCTCTAAGGATGGGAATTTGACCCGTTTCGTTTCACCAAAAATTTGCCAGTGGCGAAATGTTGCCATAGACTTTAATGGGCGTCAACAAATTTTTGTCGCGCGTCTTTTTTTGTTTTTGACGCACAATGCCATACAAGTCTATGGGCGGCATTTCCGCGGTGAAACAAGGCGAAAACATTCGCCCTTCCCTAAAGGCCTCTCCTTTTCACGTTCCAGTCTTTTATTCATAAATGCATAGTTGCTAGGGTAATTTGGACCCTAGCAACCAGATTGCTGAAATGGCAATCTTGAGAGCTGCTGAATAAAAAACTAAATAAGTCAAAAACCACAAATAATTAAAAAAAAAATTAAAACCAACTGCAAATTGTCTCAGAATATCACTCTCTACATCATAGTAACAGTTATCTCTAAAGGTTAACGACCTCTTTATAAATTTGGATTATGTGGATAAAATTGAGTCTATGGGAAAAAGCCTTTCCGTAATTCAGAGCTTTCTGGTAATGGGTTTCCCGATAATGGATCCCATACCTGTACTGAAAAGGTGGAAACGCTACTCCAACACACAAAGAGAAATCCACATGGTGCCCCAAAAGGTAACCACTTGCACCCCTTTACTCCCAGCTGGCGTCCCTTGTTCAGACCACGTCAATCAGTATTTTATGGGCACATTTAGAATAAGCACCAGCTTTATAGACTGATCAATGAAATAGACAAAGTGCTAAGTGCAACACACAATCACAAACCAACAGCTGGACACATTGTTATCTGCCAGACCCACCCCGAGCCCCCGATACTGATCTCACCATTAAACACACACACAAAGGCACAGACACACAATAGCTCTTAATTGTCACTATCACATGTCACTAACGTGAGCCCATTTAACTGGGAGCAACACTAGGGAATTGCTTGGGTGCATAATGATAAGCACTGAGCATGCTGGGAGTTGCCCATCATTAGTTGCAGGAGAAGGCGATGACCTGCACAGCTCCATATGGAATATGCCAAACGTAGGGGTCAAAACAGGCTCAATTATCAAGCAACGGGATAATACAAAGAGTTGGGAGCACTACATTCTCTGAAGCAGACAGGACAGGCTATTGCCCCAGGCACCAATGCTTTAATTAGCTCTATGTTGCCTTTGTATGACTTTGGGATTTACTACCTACCACTGTATCGCAGCCCTCCCTATCTACAAGACATCCAGTGGTTTCACTCTTAGGGGCAGATTTATCAAGGGTCGAAGTGAATTCGAGGGAATTTTCAAAGTAAAAAAATAGCAATTTTTTGGATACTTCGACCATCGAATAGGATACTACGACTTCGAATTTGATTCAAAGTAAAATAGTTTGAATATTCGATAATCAAAGTACTGTCTCTTTAAAAAAACTTCAACTTCAATAGTTCGCCAAATTAAACCTGCCGAAGTGCTACTATGTTAGCCTATGGGGACCTTCCAATGCATTTTTCTAAGTCTTTACACATCGAAGTAAAATCGTTCGATCACGCGCTAAAATCGTTCGAACCGTTCAATCGAACGATTTTACTTCGATCGTTCGATGCCCAAATTCGGTGAAAAATCCTTCGGCTTCAATGTTCGAAGTCGAAGTATTTTAATTCGATTGTCGAATTTCGAAGTTTTTTTTACTTCGAAATTCGACCCTTGATAAAGCTGCCCCTTAAAGGGGTTGTTCACCTCTGAGTTAACTTTTAGGGGCAGATTTATCAAGGGTCGAAGTGAAAATTTTAATTTTCGAGTTTGTTTTTCATGACCAAAACTGTGAAATTCGACTAAGGAATTATTAAAATTCGATTCGAGTTTTTAAAAAAAATTCTAGTACGATTTTCGAGATTTATCATACACTGAGCCTTTAAGAACTCAAATTCCACTATTCGCCACCTTAAACGTGCCGAATTGCTGCTTTAGCCCATGGAGGACGTCCTGGGATCAATTTGGAGTTGTTTGCAGCCTTCCTGACATTCGAGTTTTTTTCAGTGAAAAAACTCTAATCAAATTCGATTTGAAATCGATTCAATTTGAGTTTGCAGGTTGATCCTATTCACCCGAGTTTCAAAAATTCAATTTTTTTTTTCTTAATAGATTGCAATTGATTGAATTTCGAGTTTATGGGCATTTTAAATAACTCCCATGAACTCAAAATTTGACCCTTGATAAATCTGCCCCTTAGTATGATGTAGAGAGTGATATTCTGAGACAATTTGCAATTGGTTTTCATTTTAGTATTATTTGTGGTTTTTGAGTTATTTAGCTTTTTATTCTGCAGCTCTCCAGTTTGCAGTTTTGGCACTGATTTGAATAAGAGACTGGAATATGAATAGGAGAGACAGGAATAGAAATACAAGTAATGGCAATATATTTGTGGCCTTACAGATCATTTGTTTTTTTGTTTTTTTTGATGGGGTCAGTGACCCCCATTTGACAGTCAGAGGAAGAAGGGAAATCATTTAAAAACTATAGAAAATACAAAATAAAGACCAATAGAAAAGTTGCTTGAATTAGCCATTCTATAACATTCTAAAAGTTAACTTAAAAGTGAACCCCCATTTAACTGGCAAAACAGTTCCTACGTTTATGCTGTACATATGAAATTGACTTGCGGTACCTGCTTTAACCCTTTAAGTGCTGCTGCCTTTTGATCTTGCCATGCTTTGTGTTGCTTTTAAACACAAAGGACATCATATATATATATATATATATATATATATATATATATACAGACACACACACACATATATATATATATATATATATATAAAATAAAACCAGGGTGCATAGAATCCATGGTGTCAGTCAGCACTGCTGGCCCTGTAGTTTCTACATTTGCTGGCACTTAAAGGGTTAAAGGGCAAGTACCGCTATATACGAAATGGAGCGGCGAAGAAAGGTAAAGGTGTCTTTGGGCTGTGTCCGTCTAACCATTCACTACATTGGTGTCCTTTCCTCTAAGGCAGCCGCAACCCCAATTAGCAGCGCTTTAACCCTTACGAAACAATGAAATCGACATTTATGATTATATGGTAGTGGATGTTTAAAGGGGAACCAAATAAAAGAAAATATCATTCTGAGCAGCTTCCCGATACAATGAAATGTAAATGCAATTGCCGTTGAAAGCAGTATGGCTGTTTTCATTCTCTGCACTGCTGGTTCTGACTCCTGACACAAAACACCTGGAGGCGGATATACTTCTGCTCTATTGCTTGAAGAGAAAGGGATACACAAATACATGTCTAGGAGTGTGACCATTACTGTTATCGGATACTAGGTACATTACCGCCCGCACCCGTGTGAAATTAGCAGCACGAGCCCTTTAACCCTAAACGATGAAACAGACATTATGATTGGATGGTAGTGAAAGTTTAAAGGGAACCAAATAAAAGAAAATATCATTCTGAGCATCTCCCCAAAACACATTGTAAGGGTTAGTTCACGCAAGGAGATTCGGGGAGTTTTTGTCGCCTGGCAACTAATCGCCTCGTCTTCTGAGCGGCAATCTCCCCGACAACGCGGTGAGGCGTTTTCCATAGCGGCGAAGCGTTTTCCATAGTCGCCCGAAGTTGCCTGGCAATTTCAGGCGACTATGGAAAACACATCGCCCCGTGTGCATTAGCACGGGCGACTTTTCATTGTAGCCTATGGGAAAACGCGCTGAGGCAGTTCGGGGAGATTGTCGCTCAGAAGACGAGACGATTAGTCGCCAGGCGACAAAATCTCCCAGAATCTCCTTGTGTGAACTAACCCTTTGTGTAAATGTGATTGCGTTTAAATCAGCATGGCTGATTGCATTCTCTGCACTGCTGGTTGTGACTCCTGAAGCAACCTACCTGGAGGAAAATTTACTGGCTACATTGTTTGGAGAGAAAGGGCTAAATAAATACTGTAAACATGTCTGTGCTCTGGACTGTATCTGATACTGGGTACAATACCCCTGTGCCCCTTTAGGAAGTTTGTGGGAGACACCTACCTGCTTGCAGGACCTCATTTCTTCTCCACCGGGAACCGCCACATGTGAAGATAACGGCACGTATGAATTCTCTGCCGCACAGCTTCACCCCAAATGTGGGGACTCTGTTGGTGGCATGGGTTCCGCTGTGCCAGGCTAATAGCCACAGGACCACCAGGAGAGCAGGAGCCACACGCTGCATGATGCTAGCTTCTTACTGGGCAAGGAATGTGACTCTCAGTGGCTACTGACCGGCCACTTATAAGCTGAACATGGGGGCCTGAGTTTTGAGATAAGGACCTTGCTCGGTGGCCCCCCCCTCCCTAGAACAGCCTCTGAGAGGAGAGATAACCTTTCCACAGTATAATTAGCCAACAATTATTCCAAGCTCGTCACTGGGTGCCATCACCCTGACACATTCAGTGCACCATCACTTCCCAGCAAACGACTCCCCAACAACAGCGCCGGCAACTAAAGGGGAGCCATTGTCCCACTGTGGGTAAAGAAAGTGGTGAATGTGTTAAGGCTTCTCTCAATTGCTCAGCAAGGCAAGCGAGTATTCTACCACTTCTACTGACAGTTTGTCCACTAGGGGCACTGTAATGTCAGAATTGTATTTGAGAGGATCTTAAAGGAAAACTATACTCCCCAAACAACGTAGGTATCTATAAAAATATATTGCATAAAAACCCTGCTTCATGTAAATAAACCATTTTCATAATAATATACTTTTTAGTAGTACAGTAGAATAGCCATTTTACATCCTATGATTTTACGTTTTCCCTCATATTACATTGTTGTTTCGTAGTCCCACCTATATATCATTAGGGTTGCCCTTCCGGTTTTGACGCAGACAGCTCGGTATTTCGAAGGGCTGCCCGGGTCAAAACTTCCTGCCCGGCTTTCCAAATAAGGAAAACTGGGCAGGATTCCCTTGATTGACACAGCAATCGGCCAATCGACGATTGCTGTGTCATAGCCACGCCCCCTGATGGCATAGCCACTCCTGTCTATGTCATGGCTCCACCCCCTGACTTCACTACCCCACCCCCTGCGCGGTCTACAACATATGGAACGGTGGCAACCCTAAATATTATGCATAATACATTTCCCTGATTTTACATTTTCCTGGATTTTACACCATTTTTTTCTGGTCCCCTGGAAAACATAAAATGGGAGTTCTACTGTATGTGCCTTTGGGTAATCATAAATAGTAAATTGCCATTTCCAAAAATAAAGGGCTGCCTCCTGGGATTGTAGGATTCACGGTGCACACAAACAAACCAAACATGTTAGGTCACATGATCCAATTAACAGACAGAGTTGTGTCTTTTGCTTCCACACTTCTTCCTTTTACAGTTAGAGCTGCAGTATTTCTGGTCAGGTGATCTCTTCCTGTTCCAGTAAGAGCTGCAGTATTTCTGGTCAGGTGATCTCTTCCTGTTACAGTTAGAGCTGCAGTATTTCTGGTCAGGTGATCTCTTCCTGTTACAGTTAGAGCTGCAGTATTTCTGGTCAGGTGATCTCTAAGGCAGCACACAGACCATCACGAAATGGTGGTTCAAGGCAAGAGATGTAAAAGGGCAATATTTACTTAAATCTATATTCCAGTTTGGTAAGATTCTTTAAAATGACACTTAATTTGATATAAACTGTCTGTTGCTTAAATATCATTTTGCGGAAAAAGTTTTCCTTTAACAACCCCAGTGGTGGGTGGGCCCTTGAGTCAGGTACCCAGTGGGCCCCGGGTGCCCCAGTCTGACTCAGCCTTGCAGAGTTGACGTCAGTATTGGACTGGCCCACAGGGATACCAGGAAAACTCCCGGTGGGCCCAGGGGCCTCTTGCTTCTAATCATTTGGCCTATCTCATGGTCATTCCCTATTTCTTTATGAGAAAATATGTTTAACAATGGAAGAATACATAAAAGACTAAGAGAATAGTGAGGAGAGGAGGAATAAAAGTTCAGAAACTGGGCCCTCAGTCTAAGGTTTTCTTGCAAGCCCCTGAAATCCTAGTCCGACACTGGCTGGGGTCATATGTTTGATTCTAGCCATGGTACTATGTGCAAGGAGTCTGTATGACTAATACTTTGCGTTTGTTACAGGATATATTATGTACAGGTATGGGATCCATTATCTAGAAACCCGTTATTCAGAAAGCATCCGAAAGCTCCAGAAAAGGCCATCTCCCACAGACTCCATTTTATCCAAATAATTTAAATTTTTAAAAACGATTTCCTAATAATAAAAACAGTAGCTTGTACTTAATCCCAACTAAGATATAATTAATCCTTATTGGAAGCAAAACCAGCCTATTAGGTTTATTTATAGGGATGGGCGAATTTGACCCGTTTTGTTTCGCCAAAAATTCGCCGCTGGAGTAATGTCGCCGATGCCCATAAAAGTCTATGGGCGTCAAAAAAAATGTTGTCGCGTGGCGAAATTTTTTTGACACAATGCCATAGAAATCTATGGGCGTCATTTCCGCGGCGAAACAAGGCGAAAAAGTTTGCCCATCCCTATTTATTTAATGTTTACATGATTTTCTAGTAGACTTAAGGTATGAAGATCCAAATTACAGAAAGATCTGTTAACTGGAAAACCAGGTCCTCAGCATTCTGGATAACAGGTCCCAAACCTGTACAATGATCGTAGTGCAGTGATCCCCAACCAGTGGCTCGTGAGCAACATGTTACTCTCCAACCTCTTGGATGTTGCTCCCAGTTGAAATACGGGTGAGCTGACAAAAGTGGGTGTCCCCTCTGACGCTGGGTGCTACTTTACTCTGGCCTAGAACCAGCTCTGTCGCCAATGGCTGTAAAAAGTCTTCTTGGTTTAAAGGGGAAGTTCACTTCAAAATAACTATTTACGCTGCAAGTGGAATCCAAGCAACTTTGTCACAGCTTCAGCCCCTGGAACTGTTTCTATGTCCCCCCACATGTCTCCCTCATACCTTAGGCCTATATACAGAGAATTACTCTTTCTATAGTATTTCATTCTCCCTGAGAAGTATCTACTACATGGAGGCACGTGCTGCTAAGTCCCAGCGTCTCCTCCACAAACACTGCAGAGGCTTCCCAGGTAGGTGCCCTGTGTATGTAGAAGGGTGGCCTTTTGGAAATCAGAAACTGCAGAGCAGAGGATATTCGCAGATAAAGTGGAGCCCCTGTTTTCTAGGTAGGGTTGCCACCTTTGCTGATGGCTAAACCCAAACACGGGGGCGGGGCAGATAGCATTGGGGGTGGGGCAGTGATGCAGGAACAGACATGATGACATCAGAGGTGGGCACAATGATGTCAGTGATGCCAGGGTGAGGCTATTGCATCACTTAGATGAAACTGGCTGGATTCTATCCAGTTATCACAATGTGTTAAAGTGTTGATGCCCAGTTCAAAACCACACAGGTGGCAACCCTATCTCTCGCTATATTCTGCTTGATGAGTAAGCCCAATCCTTTAATTACAGGAATGAGATCTATTATACTGAAGTTATCCAGAAAGCTCTGAAATACAGCAATGCTAATTTAGAAAAAAAAAAATCTTATTTTGCAATAAGAAATGAACTGAACTCGACAGTGATTTGCTTTTTTTTTGTAATAATAAGAAATGAACTGTAACTAAGCCACGTATATCTTAGTATCTTAGTATTTAAATGTTTCTCATGTATTGGCCAGATTATTGTTCAGGTTTCAAAAGGCTGAAAGTTCAGACCCGAACAGGCCTTACAAAAACTGAACTGTTCTGGTCCAAACGGAAGCCTATTTCTAGGGGACCAATAAAACGGCATAAAATTCAGTACGACTGCAAAATTCATGTCTGGGAAAACATAAAAGAAGGGTTGCACTGTACTAGGGATGCAGCGAATCCAGGATTCGGTTCGGGATTCGGCCAGTTTCAGCAGGATTCTGGTTTTGGCCGAATCCTTCTGCCTGGCCGAACTGAATCCAAATCCTAAAATGCATATGCAAATTAGGGGCGTAGGAAGTAAAAAAATGATTTCCCCTTCCCACCCATAATTTGCATATGCAAATTAGGATTCGGATTCGGTATTCAGCCGAATCTTTCACAAAGGATTCGGGGGTTCGGCCAGATCCAACATAGTGGATTCGGTGCATCACTACTGACTGTACTGTGAATTGAAGTGGGGCCCCAGAACCCCAAGACAACTCTCAATCACTTGTATAAGTCTAATTCCAAAGCTGAGATAATTTTTCACCATACTAGTCAAGGCAAGGGGAGGTAGGTGTGAATCTGATGCCTGGGCACCAAGCAGCATCAGACTGGGCACCCTGGGACTGCTGGCTATCTGTGGTAACCCTACCTATAAAGCCCCCTTGCCCCAGCCACAATCCTCCGGCCACCCCCTGTGCATACCTCTTTCTTTCTTACAGCAGCACCCGGGCGCAGGGAAGGAGATCGGGGCAGCGGAAATGGTTTGAGGCAGGGAATGGGTTTGGGCACACTGGGGCTCAGTCCGACCCTTACCCCGGCCTTGGGCACAAACAGAACTTGGTCCAGCACTGAATAATACTGTATATAGAGCATATATATAGGCTTATGGCTGAAATAAGAAAGGACTAATGAGAATTTTCCCAGGCTGAGGCCCACCAGGAGATCACCTTGTATTCTAATAGGACAGTTTGACCCTAACTGGTTTGGCCACCTTTACTAGCTGCAGTGTCCCTCTGTAGGAATCATCTTCTTATCATAAGAGCAAAGGCTACTTGTATTATACTAATCTGGGACGATTTGCAATTGGTTTTCATTTTTTTATTATTTGTGGTTTTTGAGTTATTTAGCTTTTGATTCAGCAGCTCTCCAGTTTGTAATGGCAGCATTCTGGTTGCTAGGGGACAAATTACCCTAGCAACCTTGCACTGATATGAATAAGAGACGTGAGCAGGAGAGGCCTGAATAGAAAGAGGAGTAGTAAAAATTATCAATAACAATAAGAGGCAGATTTATTAAGGTTCCAATTTGAGTTTTCGAGTTGTATTTTTTGGTCAAAACTCACATTTTCAGGTTAAACAAAAAAATGTGAATATTCGAGATTACTGGGCAGATTTATCAAGGGTTGAAGTGAATTAGAGGGAATTTTCTAAGTAAAAAAATTCGAAGTAATTTTTTGGATACTTCAACCATCGAATAGGATTCCACGACTTCGAATTTACTTCGTTTTCGATTCAAAGTAAAAATCGTTTGAATATTCGACCATTCGATAATTGAAGTACTGTCTCTTTAAAAAAACTTTGACTTCAATACTTCGCCAAATTAAACCTGCCGAAGTGCTATGTTAGCCTATGGGGACCTTCTACAACATTTTTCTAAGTCTGTACACATTGAATAAAAATTCTTCGATCGTACGCTGAAATCGTTCGATCAAACGATTTTTATTCGACCGCAGGATTGCCAGATTTGCTGAATAAACTTCAAATTCGATATTCGAAGTTTTTTAATTCGATGGTCGAATTTCGAAGTTTTTTGTACTTCGAAATTCGACCCTTGATAAATCTGTCCCTTATTGTGCCCCAACCCTGGAAATAGCTTCAATCCAAACATACACCACCTAAAACCTGTTGAGGTCTTGTAGAAATCAATGTCAAAGGTCCCTTGAACCATTTGAAAAAAACTTGAATGATTCGAAAATTTGAATTTGAGGTTTCGGGACTCAGATTCGCAGCATTGGGTTTTTGCTATTCGAGTTTTTTCTTAAATAAGATACCATTCGGGTTTCGAATTCATTCCAGGTAAAAAAAAAAACACTTGACCTTTGATAAATAACAACCTAAATGTGTAACCTTACAAAGTATTTGTTTTTAGATGGGGTGAAAGAGTCAGAAGGCAAATAATTAAAAAAAAAAAAAACAATGAAAAAGAAAAAATGAAGATCAATTGAAGAGTTGCTTAGAATTAGCCATTGTAGAACATCCTAAAAGTTAACTTTAAGTTGAACCAGCCCTTTTTGTTGTGCCCTTTATGCCCAGTGATGGTGATTAAAGATCCTAGATGCTCTTTGGGAATGTATATGCCTTTCCGTAATTTGGGTAATTGTTACAGCAGCAGTGCTCATTAGAATTACAGAATCCTTATACAAATGCACAAATCTATTTGCATGGTGATAGGCTGAACTTTCCTAATCTGGATTTCATTAGCTCGCCTCGCTGCAACACGGGCTCCCTTTGTCTGGTATAATGTCACCTGCTGAGTGATACCATCGAACAGCCTCAGATAGTGCAGTGTACCCTGCTCCTCGCTGCCCTAACATTTCAATGACAAAGGAATCCATCTGTCACCTCTGGGTTCATATCTCTGACGTGGCCGCACGGGGACATTTAAACCAAAGTAAAGCCGAAGGCCCCTGAGATCCGAAAAAAACAAAGACTCCTGAAAATTCTAATGAGCCGGAGTCGACGTCACAGTGGATTTATGTAGAGGAGACAATACAATGGGTGAAAGTGTCAGGATACAATGTCAAGTCATAAAACAGGCTGTTGTGTTGATGTGTATATATATTATTGTACAACGTCACGCTCTTATACCATAAACCTACTCTGCACTAGGACCCTGTGTCTCCCAAAATTACATACAAATAATATTCAGTGATTTTAAAGTTTTAAGTGTAATTGCCATTGAAAGTAGTGTCGGCCCCTTGCAATGCTCTGCGCTCACTGCTGGTTCTGATATTTGAAACGGTGAAGCCAAATCACCACCAGCCAAGACTCCAATTCCCAAAATGCCTTACAGGCACCTTCATAGGTTTGTTAATAAGCTAGCTTCTGCGATAGTCATAATAAGGATGGCAACACTACTTATAAATCCTTCAGTTCCCTGACTCTCTCTGCTACCGATTACCCTTATAAGCAGGGGGCCCACCTTTGCCCGACCCATTTCCCCACCACTTGCCATTTCTCCAACCTGTTACATCACTGCCCCACCCCCAAGAGATATCATTGCCCAAAGCTGGTAATGTTAGCCGAGGTAGTCTGGGTAAAACACTGTTGGCACCGGCTGGCAAGTCTGGTCTTCCATTTTAGTAAATACAGTCATCTGTGTTTTTTTTCCTCTGTTTGAAGGTAAGTCCTATCAGACATTTATTGGAGCAGTTGTGGGGGCCCACCAATGAAATGTTTGCCCTGGGGCCACTGGTACCTTAAAGCAGCCTTGGTGGGTGAGCATTTAAGGAATAGTGATCATAACATGGGATTATGTTGCAGAGATATTAAGGCATTCAAGTTAGCTGGGACTTTCATTGGGTACAAGGAGGCCAATAAAGCAGCAAAAAAGCTATAGGACAAGCTAAAATAGAGATGAAAGAGGTACTGCAGTGAGGAGTAAAATGAATCCATAGTATTGAGACTGGTGAATTGCTAATGTGGTGCCGCTATTTAAAAAGGGATCCTGTTCTCTACCTCAGAACCATAGGCTTATTGGTCTGCCAGTGGTAGGAAAGCTTTTGGAAGGAGTAATAAAGGATAAGATACCCGAATACAAAGCTACATCATGTCCCACTACGTCATGTCCCGCCCTGTTACATCATGGCCCCGCCTCCAGCTACTGTATGTCATGGTCCCGCTTTTCCTCCCTAAGTTAAGGTGGCCATACACAAGCTGATAAACGCTGCCCACAGACCGAGTTGGCATCTTATTGCGTATGGAGCCCTTTGACGGGCTTCCTCAATCAATATCTAGCCGAGAGTTGGCCAGATGTCAATCGGGCAGGGGTAAAGATTCTGTTGGATCGTGGACCACATCTGTTCGTTGACCCCTTTCATTATGATCCGATCATTGGGCCCTAGGGGGAGAGATCCGCTCGTTTAGCGACATTGCCAAACGAGTGGATCTCTCTGTGTATGGCCACTTGTAGTCGAGAGGCAAGGTGGCAACCCTAGACAGACGGGATGTTTGTTTATGAAGGTAAATACAGTTATTTGCCTTCTTGGCCTCTGTCTGGAAATAGAACTGTAATGCCCTAGGGCTGAAAATAGCAGTATTTCAGGATCTCAAGCAAACACAAGGCAGAAGTTGGCTGTTTTAGAGATGGAAGGTTTAGGTCTAAATCCAAGAGACTGACAATTAAGCTGGCCATAGACGCAAAGATCTGATCGTACGAATCGAGGATTCGTACGATTTTCGGAACGTGTGTGGAGAGTCCCGACATTTTTCGTGCGGCGGAGATCGGTCGTTTGGTCGATCGGACAGGTTAGAGAATTTCTGTCGGCTGCCGATAATATCTCTGCGTGTATTGCCAATCGTACGATTTTCAGTGGGAGACTGTCACCAGCTTTGGTTGGACATAGATATCGTACGATTGCTGTCAGGGGCAGAACATTGCTGATCTGTTCTTTAACTAATCTGACTGGTAAGACTTTGATCTGAATGGTTAGTGGCGGGTCGGGAGATAGGAAAGTCAGATCGTACGATGATTCGTACGATCGGATCTTTGCATATATGGCCAGCTTTATAGGGATGCACCGAATCCACTTTTTTGGATTCGGCTAACCCCCGAATCCTTCACGAAAGATTCGGCCGAATACCGAACCGAATCCTAATTTGCATATGCAAATTAGGGGTGGGAAGGGGAAAACATTTTTTATTTCCTTGTTTTCTGACAAAAAGTCACGCAATTTCCCTCCCGCCCATAATTTGCATATGCAAATTAGGATTCGGATTCGGTTAGGCCAGGCAGAAGGATTCGGCCGAATCTGAATCCTGCTGAAAAAGGCCGAATCCTGGCCGAATCCCGAACCGAATCCTGGATTCGGTGCATCCCTACTGACAATAAAGAAGGTGAATAAGCCTCATTTGTGCAGTCAGAGTGAAGGCACACAGGCTGGGCCCTGGTTATGTCTGTGAAACTGAAGTCTCTGTTCCCCAGCAAAGAGACCAGAGAACCATATATATATATAAATAGCAAGCCCACCCAGCCATATCGCTACATAGGCTTTCCTGCACCAGCACATTCACTTTGAACAAAAAAAGGTGTGAAATACTTACGGAAATTACTAGAAGTAGTTCACAGTTTTGCTAACTTAAAAAGTCATTATCTAACTCGCTTTAAAGGGTGGTACACCTTTAAAATAACATTTAACATTTGTTGTTAATGCTACTAGTTATTCCTCATCTTTCTATTCAGGCCTCTCCTATTCATATGTCAGTCTCGGAATTCCTTGGCGTTCCATGACCTGTGTAAAAACAGCCTCATGCCTCATGCTTTTATATGGTCATGGAACTCCTCTGTGACTTATAATATCCTTATAATACACAAAAGCCATGAATATCTTGTAAAATATATCCTTATAAATGGTGACTAGTGACATCATCAGTTATAAGCGGTGAGTAGTGATGTCATTTCTGTCACATGACTCACTAAAACTTGTGTATTATAATAAATAAAGTTCCCCTTGTTAGAAAATATGAGGATATTAGAAGAACCGTATATACCTGAGTATAAGCCGAGTTTTTCAGCATCCAAAATGTGCTGAAAAAGTCTACCTCGGCTTATACTGATTGCAGTCACTTTTAATCATTCCTATACCAACAGTTCACTTGGGGAGAGACTGCAATATCCCACAATGCCCTCTGTTGGTTATATGAAAGAATAACAGTGCGCCCTCTGTTGGTTATATGAAAGAATAACAGTGACTGCAATATCACACAGCGCCCTCTGTTGGTTATATGAAAGAATAACAGTGACTGCAATATCACACAGTGCCATCTGTTGGTTATATGAAAGAATAACAGTGCGCCCTCTGTTGGTTATATGAAAGAATAACAGTGACTGCAATATCACACAGCGCCCTCTGTTGGTTATATGAAAGAATAACAGTGACTGCAATATCACACAGCGCCATCTGTTGGTTATATGAAAGAATAACAGTGCGCCCTCTGTTGGTTATATGAAAGAATAACAGTGCGCCCTCTGTTGGTTATATGAAAGAATAACAGTGACTGCAATATCACACAGCGCCCTCTGTTGGTTATACGAAAGATTAACAGTGATGGCAATATCAAACAGCACCCTCTGCACATGGTAGTGGGACAGTGGGACAATGCACACAGTAATCCGTTTGGCAATTCTCTGTCACCATCAACTTTGCAAAGAAGTCCGGTTGATCGCTGGGGGGGGGTCGCTTTGGCAGAATGTGCGCTACTGGGAGACAGGGCTGTAGTTGTGTCTAGGCTTATACTAGAGTCAATAAGTTTTCCCAGTTTTCGTAGGTAAAATCAGATACCTCGGCTTATACTCGGGTCGGCTTATACTCGAGTATATACGGTAACCTTCGGCCTCGTGTTTTTATATTGTCATACTCCTTTGTGACTTATAAAATCCTTATACAGGTATGGGACCTGTTATCCAGAATGCTCGAGACCTGGGGCTTTCCGGATAATGGATCTTTCTGTAATTTGGATCTTACCTTAAGTCTACTAGAAAATCACGTAAACATTAAATAGACTTTTTTTGCTTCCAATAAGGATTAATTATATCTTAGTTGGGATCAAGTACAAGCTACTGTTTTATTATTACACTGAAAAAGGAAATCATTTTTAAAAATTTGGATTATTTGATTATAATGGAGTCTATGGTAGACGGCCTTTCCGTAATTTGGAACTTTCTGGATAAAGGGTTTCCGGATAATGGATCCCATACCTGTATTTTACAATAGGGGGTACTTTATTCACTATATATTAAACAAGTTTCAGTGAGTCTTGTGCCAGAAATTACATCACTAAGCACGGATTATAGGAGCCTTTAATATAGTGAATACAGTACCCCCTATTGTCAAATATAAGGATATTATAAGTTACTGAGGAGTTTCATGACCATATAAAAACACAAGGTCGAGTGTTTTTATACAGTTCATGGAACTCCGAGGTAACTTCTAATATCCTCATATTTTCCAACAAGGGGAACTTTATTTATTATAAATACACAAGTTTCAGTGAGTCATGTGACAAAAATGACATCACTACTCACCGTTTACAAGGATATAATTTACAGGATCATCATGGCTTTTCTGTATTATACAGTGAATAAAGTACCCCGTCTTGTAAATTATAAAGATATTATAAGTTACCTAGGAGTTTCATGACCGTATAAAAACACGAGGCCGTTTTTATACAGGTCATGGAACTCCGACGTAACTTCTAATATCCTCATATTTTGCAACTGGGGGAACTTTATTTATTATAATACACAAATTTCAGTGAGTCATGTGACAGAAATGACATCAGAACTCACCGTTTATAACTGATGACATCAGAACTCACCGTTTATAAGGATATCATTCACAAGATATTCATGGCTTTTGTCTCTTATAAGGATATCATTTACAGGATATTCATGGCTATATAAAGATTTACATACATATTAACTGTACCCAGTTTGTGTTTATGCTTTGTTATGCACTGTGTAACATTATCAGCTCATTTATGGCTACTTTTACTGTTGAATAGTATCCCATAAATTGCCATTTAGCCCTAATCAGTCAACCACAACACTGTTGCTATGGGTTACAAATACAGACGGTTTTGCATGGGGCACAGTGCCCCATATATTAAGTAATGCTGCCAGCTCATTAGAGAATTAAAGAATGAATCGTTTATTTTAAACCCATTCCATAACTTATAAAATGAGGAGATTCTTAAAGACATGATCCCTGCAGAAATGGACAATGAGAATTAAGTAAGACCATTGCAAACAGTGGATGAGCATATCAACCCCAGACATGCTGGCAAGATGACTGCAAAGGACAATGAGCACTCCATTAACCCCAGAAAGAAATAAAAGGTAGACAGAGCTACTGGAAATGAGCAACACGGAAAGTGGCAGCTCCCACAGGAAGAATGAATGATTGTGAGAGCAGCATGGAAAGGAGGGTATATTAAGATGTTGAGGCAGATAGTAAAGAGTTTATGTCAGCAAAGAGGGATTAGGAAGTGGGCAGGTACATATAGAGTCTGTGGGGGTATCAGCTACTAACAAGGAGGCCCACTTCACTGTGTGCAGACCGAAACACCCACCGACATGGACAAAGTCGTTAACTAGTCAGATGGATTGCAGGGGGGGTCTCCACAACACGCAAATTATACCCTGGGTTTTCTCCAGGTATCCAGGTGGGCCAGTCCAACCCTACGTATTATCATTATTATATATAGAAACAGATGTCAACCATCTGTCGTATATTTCTGGCCAGTTCTTGGCTACACGCAATGCCATCTTGGTTGAGCTGGAGGAGCGGAGATCATCATCATCATCATTTATTTATATAGCGCTGTCAAGATACGCAGTGCTTTACTGCAGTTATAGCAAACAGGGAATAAATGGTGGATAACAGACAAGGATTACAGAGTACAATAGGGTTTACAAACTAAAAGGTTAGGGTACAATTGAGACATTAGGATTGTACAATTTAATAAGAAAGGAGCTCACCACATAATTAGATCAGACCTGTCCACGGGTATCCTGTGTCCGATCACCCAATCAATATGCAAAACTGTAGTGTGGGTGTGGAACAGATCCAAAATGGCAGTCAAACTGCAAAAAATCCGTTTATTGGGGAGTGTACAACATGTTTCGGGACAAGCCCTTTATCAAGTGTGATAAAGGGCTTGTCCCGAAACATGTTGTACACTCCCCAATAAACGGATTTTTTGCAGTTTGACTGCCATTTTGGATCTGTTCCACACCCACACTACAGTTTTGACATTAGGATTGTATAAACACTTTGTCATTTTTGATACAGCAATGATTAATTAAGGTACATCGAATAGGCCTCTTTAAACAGATGGGTCTTTAAGGAGCGCTTGAAAGTTTGGAAGGAAGGAGAAAGTCTGACAGCTTGTGGCAGAGAGTTCCAGAGAAAAGCAGGAGCCAGAGAGAAGTCTTGTAGATGAGAATGGGCAGAAGTGATGAGAGGAGAAGTGAGGCGAAGATCAGAAGCAGAGCGTAGGTTTCGTGAAGGAGAGTATTTGGAGATTAGAGATGAAATATAGGGAGGGGTTTCATTATTAAGGGCCTTGAATGTGAGTGTAAGTAATTTGAATTTGATTCTAGAAGAGATTGGGAGCCAGTGAAGGGACATACATATGGGACCAGCTGTTGTTGACCGGTGAGATAGATGAATGAGTCTAGCGGCCGCATTTAGAACAGATTGGAGTTGTGAAAGGTGACTTGTTGGAATACCTGTGAGGAGTAAGTTGCAGTAATCAAGGCGGGAGTTGATGAGAGACTGAATCAGTGTTTTAGTTGATTCTGAACTGAGATAGGGTCGTATTCGAGCAATGTTGCGCAGTTGAATACGGCAAGATTTTGCAAGTGTTTGAATGTGTGGTGAAAAAGACAGATGAGAGTCTAAGATGACTCCTAGGCAGCCTGTGTGGTGGAATGAAAGGTGGTGTTGTTTACGGTGAGTGATATCTGAGGGACAGGGGAAGATCTTGGAGGAAATATGAGGAGTTCTGTTTTAGAAAGGTTCAGTTTCAGGTGGCGCTGTGACATCCAGGAGGAGACAGCAGAGAGACAGTCTGTGACTTGGGAAAGGACAGAATTAGAAAGATCAGGAGTAGACAAGTAGAGTTGGGTGTCATCAGCATAAAGGTGATACTGAAGTCCAAATGACTGAATGAGTTTTCCTAGTGAAGTTGTATAGAGCAAGAACAGCAGGGGGCCAAGAACAGAGCCTTGAGGAACTCCAACAGAGAGTGGGAAAGTAGTAGAAGTAGAGTTAGAGAAGGAAACTTTAAAGGAACGGTCAGACAGATAAGATGTAAACCATGAAAGAGCAGTGTCCCGAATGAGTCAGATGAGTGTAGAATGTCAAGGAGGAGTGTTTGGTCAACTGTATCAAAGGCTGCAGAGAGATCTAGAAGGATTAGAATGGAGATAACTGAAACAACTAAGGGTTTTGGACACGAATGGGACAGAGCAGTAAAAGGGGTTTCTCTGCCGAGAATATTGCTTGGGTGAGATCTTTCTTAAAGGAGAACTAAAGCCTAAAGAAGTAGCAAGAAATGTTGCACATGATGTTTTGTGCTTCTGTAGCAGCCCAAGGCAACCACAGCCCTTTAGCAGTAAAGATCTGTGTCTCCAAAGATGCCCCAGTAGCTCCCCATCTTCTTTTCTGCTGATTCACTGCACATGCTCTGTGCTGCTGTCACTTACTGAGCATAGGGACCCACTCACAATATACAGTACACATAGGGGCAGATTTACAAAGGGTCGAATATCGAGGGTTAATTAACCCTCAATATTCAACTGTCGAATGTAAATCCTTCGAATATCAAAGTTGAAGGATTTAGCGCTATTCCTACGATTGAACGATCGAAGGAATAATCGTTCGATCGAACGATTAAATCCTTCGAATCGAATGATTCGAAGGATTTGAACCCATCGATCGAAGGATTTTCCTTCGCTCACAAAATTGTTAGGAAGCCTATGGGGACTCGAGCTAAGTAAATGGGCCCCATAGAATAGAAATGTCACAATATAAGGCTGATTAGTAATTAATACAGATAATTACTACATGGCAGCACAGAAACCAGTGCAATTAGCATCAGAATTTAATAATCAGCAAACCTGTAGCATCAGCTTATATTACAGCCAGGGAAGCTCATTTTCTGCTGGATAATTAGTGACGAGCCCTAAGCTTAGCTTCTCAACAGCCAATCAGAGCCCACTGAGCATGTGAGTGTCACAGACACTTTCCAAGATGGTGACCCCCTGTGACAAGTTTGAAGTCCTGGATCATTGCTGCTATTGACAAGCTGAAACTTTAGCCTCGTGCAATAAGTTCACTATATAAAATATATTTTTAGCCATATTCATTTTTAGGGGTTAGTTCTCCTTTAAGGCAGTTGAGTGACTATTAAAAGGTTGTGTGATGCACTATAAGCTTTTTTAAAGAAATATAATAATCTCGCTACTTCACTATATATGGAGAAGTAAAGACAATCAGTACCAGAACAAGTGTCAATCCCCGTCAGACTATACAAGGTTCTTGTGGTTGTACAGAAAATTCACATTTTTTAAAACGATTTCCTTTTTCTTTGTAATAATAAAACAGTAGCTTGTACTTGATCCCAAACAAGATTTAGTTAATCCTTATTGAAGGCAAAAACAGCCTATTGGGTTTAATAAAATTTTCGGATCAGGCTTCTTGATGGTAAAAATCTGGAAAAGTAGCGGGGAAAAAAAAGCACAACTTTTAGGAGGTTTATTATGTGACAAAACGGTGACTAATCTGAAAAAACTCCCGCTCAAACCTGCTGAAAATATTTAGAATTCAATGGCCGATGTCTCTTTTACAACTGGAAGATCTTTTTTTTCGATTTGTGGTTTTAGAGGTTTTTGGGTGTTTTTGACTTTTGTGCCGCAGTATGAAAAAATCATAGTTATTGAGCAACAATCCAATCCGCATTTTCACTGTTTTTTCTGTTCATGCTTTTTCAGTTGTGATCTTTTGATAAATTGCATTTGTAGAAATTAGTTTATTCATGGTTTCAAAAAACTCTAAAACCGCTAAAATTCAACCTTTAATAAATAGGCCTCCACGTGGACGATTTACTAAAAAGCAAATTTTTCGGGTCTTGCTTTTTGGTGCCAAAAACAAAAAAAAAAATTGTGGGAAATGTTTTTTTTTTTGGAGATTTATTACACAACTGCTTAAAAGTGAAAACCTGTTGAAAATATTTAAAAGTCAATGGCAGTTGTCCCTTTTACAACTGGAAGATCGTTTTGTGTTTTTTGAGGTTTTCTTGAAGTTAGCTTTTGTGCAATAATACGAAAAAGTCGTAGTTATTGTGCGTCAAGTTGAAAAAGTTGTAGTATTTATGACTTTTCTGCGACTGTTCCCATGTGTGCTTTTTCCAGATCTTTTGAGAAGTAACAGACCGTTGTGGAAATGAGTTTATTTGTGGTTTCAAAAACCTCTAAAAACCATACCTCCCGACATTTGAAGAACAGAAAGAGGAACAAAAAGATCTGCAGTGTGTAGTGTGGAGAACATTTTTTGGCCACAAACCCTAAATATCATGACCATTTTACAAAATTTGGCAGGTTATGGAAAGTTTGAACACATTTCTGTGGGGTTTTAGAGCCATGGTTTATGTGTTGTTACAGTTTTGCTAATGAAGGTGTATTGCCCTTTAGGCTGAAGACCTGCTTCTCTTAAATAGTTAAAACTGTATCTTTGCTTAACTTAAATTGTTACAAATGTATCTAAATGCAGGCATTGAGTGTTCTGGGCTCTCTGCCAAGACACCCCTTATTTATGCTTAGTTCTCAATCAATTTAACACCAACATACAGCTAATGGTGAAGCACTTTAATCATTTTAATTATTTGTATAATAACACAACCGATTGAAATACCATTCACTGTATGTTGGTGCTACATTGATTGAGAACTAAGCATATGATTATAATAGCACTAAGCACTTATATAATTAGATCTCAATTAATTTTAGTAAGGTAGCGTGGGTTTTACTGCTTTTTCTTGGTTTTTGAATCCCTATTCTGGTTTATATACCTCTACACGGCCTGAAATTGGGTAATACAAGTGAGTGAACATTAATTACAAGTGAGCTATATTTTTGTTTGTGATCAGGGTTTAGAAGTCGGGAGGGGGCCCCAGTGACTGCCAGGGGGGGCCCTTTGTGTTGCAGCTCCAGTGGGCCCCCAATACTCCAGGCCAGGGCCAGAACTAGGGGAAGGCAGAGTAGGCACGTGCCTAGGGTGCAAAGCTGGAGGGGCACCAGGCACGCACCTTCTCCGCCTCTGCTATCCCCTAGTCCGGTCCCTGCTCTGCCGGCGTGCGCGTTTGCACGTGCGCGAAAAATACTAGTGCGCTTGTGTCTTTTCGCACATGCGCACTTGCGTATTGGGCACTTTGCGTTGGCCCGGCACTGCTCCAGTCTGACCCTGGAAGTAGGGTTGCCACCTGGCCGGTAAAAATGATGGTTGATCCCAATGTTATTAATAGGAAAAAAAAGAAAAATATATAGGAAGGCCGGTATTTTTTTCCAGAAAAGGTGGCAACCCTACCTGGGAGTTGACAGTTAAGGGCAGATCAAGGCAGGCGTGGCTGTTTCACTGGGGCTTAGTAGTACATAGTAGTGATGTGCAGGTCTGACTTTTCCCGACTCAAACCCGCCTGAGCCTGACTTCAGGGTTCCATTTATAGAACTGCGCAGGCCCGGACTGGCAATCTGTGGGTTGTGGCAAATGCTGCTATAAGGTCCCATAGTAAGTCAGTATTTAGTGGGCTGGTGGGCCTCTATGTGGGCTGATTGGGCCTATGTGTACCTGAAATACCGAGAGTAGGGTTGCCACCTTTCAAAAAGATTTCCACCGGCCATGGTGGGGGCGGGAATAAAGGGGGTGTGCCGTGACATCAAAGGGGCGGAGCCACAACACGCGATTGGACAGACGCAGGAAAAAAAAGATGAGTTTTCAGCAGATTTGGGGCAGGCCAAGGGCTTTTGATAGGGGTATTACAGATTCACCGGCAGCTACATTGCCTGTAAATTTGTAATACCGGCCCCAGCAGGTGTTTTACCGGCCGGGTGGCAACCCTAGGCGAGGGGCACGTGTCTATAAAAGTTCAACCCGTAAATGGGAAGCCGGCATATGAAAGGTCGCAGATGGGGAGAGCAGTCAGAAGAGATATTTCCACCCGGAAAGGAGGGTGCGAGGCCGACCCAAACCTGCGGCTCCCATGCCGACCGGTATTTTACGGGCCTGGCCTGTGAAAATGATGGTTGATCCCAATGTTATTAATAGGGAAAGAAGGTAATTTTTTGCAGAAAAGGTGGTAACCCTAAGGGCTGCACATCACTAGTATATTGGAGAGGTATAATCCGGGCCTGGGCTGTAGAAGTGAAGCTTGATATTATTAATAGAGCAGAAACATAAGCATTCAGGCAGTGTATATGGGACCCATGAATACTGATGGTGGTTCTGGATCCATTAAACCGAATTCCTCTCATATAATCCACAAGTCACATAAAAGCTGCTCAATTCCTGTCACAATCAAACTCATGACAAGGAAACTGAAGGATAAAACTTACAGTTCTTATAACCAGTAAATAATTCCATACGTTTGCCCAGTGTGCCATTTAGAGGGCGACTAATGTAACATTTATTAAAATAGTTTGGCCTTCGCACGCACTTTCATGTAATTCTAGAAGCTTTTCCGGTTACTATGGTTCCTACATGTCCCAGCTTCCCGTGCGCATGCGTACTGCCCCACATGAGACGCCCTCGTGTAACTGACAGGTCCTCCTAACTAATGGGGATCGGACGCAATGCGAGCAAGCCAATCACCCGTTTAGAGGCGGCAGTGGTTTCCATGGTATCAGAAGGTCCGTTACAACTTGGCCATGCAACCAATGGTTAACAATTTCCCCGTAGAATGACATACATCCTCTCCTACAGGCAACGGCCGAGCCCCGAGTAGGACCGCCCACACACGTGACAGACGTTTCTGCCATCAAATTGGAACTTAGATTCATTTTGACTGACGCAAAAAGCAACCAATTGCTTAACATTTACTCAGACCGTCGCTGACGACTTCAGTGAAGGGGGAGGGTCGGTAGCAACAGTTGCCCGGGTGAGGGACGGAGCGGCCATAGCCACGGTAGTCGTGGCGACAAGAACCCCGGCAACAGGAATCAACAACAACAACGACCTCTGCAACTCGGGACCCCCACGGTCCACCCCCAATTAACGGACTCCTGGTCCCGTTATTATTGTCTGTGTACAAGTCACTTCCTTGCTGAACGTGCACTACCCAGGGTCTGACGTTAAAGTGAAGCCGTGTGGTTTGGTAAGTGAGCAGCTGTTCCTCAAGTAAGTGGACGACGAGGGCGTGGATTTCACTGTCGGGTTTATGACGGTGGGGGAAACGGGTGACCCTCGGTCGTTATGACTACGTCAAACGGTCTTTCCACCCTCCGCCCCCTTTTCAAAATGGCGGCGTCTGCTGTGAGCGGGAGAGCGAGGCGCGGGTTGCGCGTCGCTATGGAAATAGAGGGGGAGGGAGTAGAGCGGTCGCTATGGTTATGAAGGAATTCGATGGCGGTTGGGTGAAACCCATAGATGGGCGTGGCACATTGAGTGTACCAAGTGTAGCAACGTGGGGGGCATGCTTGTCGGGTTTCCAGCCAGATTGGACTACTAATTTAAAGCCCAGGCGCGGTTTTAAAGGACAAACTAGCCAAAGTAAGGATTTGGGCTACTTTTTGGGCCTTTGGCTGGTTTCTAAAGTACAAACCAGCCCAAGTTTTTTTCTTGCCCTAATGTGCCAAGCCTAAAGTGCCAAGCTTGCTTTTCCCAATGCATTTTGGGTAATGTCGTTTTTGTTTAATCATTTGCTGACTGCCGAGTTGAATGTAAGACTACAATACCCAGCATGCAATGGGGCTGACTTGTGTAGAAGTCGGGAGTTACCAGATTTTGGCCTCTGTTTCCCAGTCTCCTGTCACACTTAACAATTCTCACATTTTCTTGTGACAAAAATCTGCCGGCCACCAAAATGTCTAGTGGTTGAGCTGTTTTACCAATATTTATTGAAATTGTATATTTATTAGGGCCTTATGGGGCCCCTATACCTAGAGTTGCCACCCGGCCGGTATTTTAACGGCCTAGCCGGTAAAACACCTGCCTGGGCCGGTAGTACAAATTTACCAGCAATGCAGTTACTGGTAATTTGTAATACCCTTTCAAAAAAGCCCCTGACCTGCCCCCAATTCGCACAGAACTTACATTTTTTCCAGTGCTGTGGACATCTCTGCTCAGCCCCTTTATCGGCACACCATGTAGTTCCGCCCCTTTTTGCATCACAGACCGCCCCCTTTTGTTGCCCAACCCCCACTGGCTGGTAATATTTTTTAGTAAAGGTAACCCTACCTATACCTCCTGGGCCCCCCTCTGTAACTACACCTCTAGTGACGGGCGAATCTGTCCCATTTTGAAAAATTAAAGTGAAAAATTGAAAAAGTTGTATTTTCACACACACACACACACATATATATATATATATATATATATATATATATATATATATATATATATATATATATAATCCAAAAAAAGAAGGAAGCACTCACGGCATGTTTTTCTTGAAAAAACTTTTTACTGGATCATGCAAACATCAACGTGTTTCGGTACCTCAAGGGACCGTCATCCTGATGACGGTCCCTTGAGGTACCGAAACGCGTTGATGTTTGCATGATCCAGTAAAAAGTTTTTTCAAGAAAAACATGCCGTGAGTGCTTCCTTCATTTTTTGGATTGTATGCTTTACCTGGCTAGCACCCGGCCTCAGTGACTATTGGTGAAGGTGAGTGCCGGCTTCTCATGCTTTTATATATATATATATTATTTTTTTTTCACTGCACATATTGGACTATTTTTGGGATGCCTTTGAAGTGCCTCTTGGCTAGTTTTGGGCTGATTTTGAAAATTATACTTGGCAATCCTGGTCGGGGGGAGATGGAGTAAAATAAACAGTCACGTGTTGGCTCAGTGTTGGTTGCTGTATTTCTATTAGTTGAACTTGTTTAATAGTTAATATAATTTATTTAATACACAAAAGCCATAAATATCTTGTAAATTATATTCTTATAAATGGTGAGTTCTGATGTCATCAGTTATAAACAATGAGTTCTGATGTCATTTCTGTCACATGACTCACTAAAATTTGTGTATTATAATAAAGTACCCCCAGTTGCAAAATATGAGGATATTAGAAGTCACCTTGGAATTCCATGACCTGTATAAAAACACATAAAAAAACATAGATAATGACAGGGAAGGCAAGGCAGATGTTAGTATTTGCCCTGGGCCCCAGTATTTCTTACTTGACCTCTCAGGAATTTCCAACCTGCTGCCCTAATGTGTTTCTACACAGTCACCAGCATTGGGATCATCGTGGGGGTTTTAAACAGGTCTGGACTGAGAGTCAATATAGGCCCTGGGATTTCAAGTACACAGAGGCCCAAACAGCCCCCCACAGGCCCAATAAATAATGACTGTCTATGGCATCTTACAGCAGCCCCTCTGGCAGTTGCCAGAACCCACAGCCAGTCCTGGGCCCAAGTTACTTTTCTCCTTTAGTTCAGGGAACCACTCTTCTCATCTCTGTCCTAAGCTCTTTGACCCCTGCATATCTCCCAACTGTCCTGTTTTCTGCGGGACAGTCACGATTTTGACAGCTCAGCCCACAGTCCCAGATTGTTAGCGAAATGTCCCGTCTTTCTCTTCGACCCCCCACACTGATGCCAGAAAAAGATACATTTCTAAAACTTAATTAAAATGAAAAGCTTTTTGGCAGAGGCCAGAACACTCAGCAGCTGCATTTAGATATATTTGTAACAATTTAAGGTAAACAAAGATACAGTGGTAACAATTTAAGATAAGAAAGTCTGAGATTAGCACCTTAAAGAGCAATTCACGTTCATTAGCAAAACTATTATAACACATAAAACACGGCACTAAACCTCCCAGAAATGTGTTCAAGCGTTTTGTTAAATGGACATGGTAATTAGGAGGTGTGGCCATAAAATGGGCGTGGTCAAAAATGTCATCACGCGGGGCCTCTGTGTAGTTCATGTTTAACAGCCTCGTTCTCATATAAGTGAATTTACACGCACAACCTTTAGCCTGAAGGCTTGGAGTCAGATAGCCGCACCTTTATTTTCCCGAGCCAATACACCGGCCCTTGCTTATTCTTGTAATAAAAAAGGATTGTTGTCGGCATCAAATGTGTGTAACATTGTGTTGTTTTGGGAAGACAATTCTACTGAATTCATTTTCTGTTACTCGCGTTCCAATTTCTGTACTCTTTCTGCCAGATCTCAGCAGTTCTGACTTGCTTTACGGCAGTAATCCTTCCAGATCTACTCTGTTACAGCCTGCAGACATATATATGACATTATCATATTACAGTGAAACTTACATTTTTCATCCCCTAATTTTACATTTTCCCTCATTTTACATTGTTGTTTTGTGGTCCCAACTATATATTATGCAAATAATACATTTCCCTCATTTTACATTTTCCTGTATTTTACTCTATTATTTTCTGGTCCCCTGGAAAACGTAAAATGGGGGTTCTACTGTATTATTATTATTATTATTATTATTATGATTATTATTATTTCTTGCCCCCCATAAACGTGTATAATGGTGAATAGCTAGCTGACTCTATGGGGCAGTGTTGTTGTAGATACTCTCACAGTTACTCGCGCTGTCTGATGAGGCAGGGTCAGTTGCCCTTTGTATGGAGGCAGATCTGTCGCCTCAATCTGTCGCCTTTTCGGATAACAGATTGGGGTATATCTATCAAAGAGTGAAGTTAAAGGGATTGTTCACCTTCCAACACTTTTTCCAGTTCAGTTGGTTTCAGACAGTTCATCAGAAATAAAGACGTTTTCCAATTACTTTCTATTTTTTTTACTGTTTTTTCAAAATCTAAGTTTAAAGTTGAATGTCCCTGTTTCTGGTGTTTGAGTCTGGCAGCTCAGTAATTCAGGCGCAGACTCTGAACTGTTACAATTTTGCAACATTTAGTTGATCCATTTCTCAGCAGCATCTCTGGAGTATCAGCAACGACTGTATCAATTCTAACAGCTACTTTTAAAGGATAACTAAAGCCTAACTAAAGAAGTAGCAAGAAATGTTGTACATTATGTTTTGTGTTTCTGTACCAGCCCAAGGCAACCACAGCCCTTTAGCAGTAAAGATCTGTGTCTCCAAAGATGCCCCAGTAGCTCCCCATCTTCTTTTCTGCTGATTCACTGCACATGCTCTGTGCTGCTGTCACTTACTGAGCTTAGGGAGCCACTCACAATATACAGTACACATAGAATAGAAATGTCACAATATAAGGCTGATTAGTAATTAATACACATAATTACTACATGGCAGCACAGAAACCAGTGCAATTAGCATCAGAATTTAATAATCAGCAAACCTGTAGCATCAGCTTATATTACAGGGGAAGCTCATTTTCTGCTGGATAATTAGTGACGAGCCCTAAGCTTAGCTTCTCAACAGCCAATCAGAGCCCACTGAGCATGTGAGTGTCACAGACACTTTCCAAGATGGTGACCCCCTGTGACAAGTTTGAAGTCCTGGATCATTGCTGCTATTGACAAGCTCAAACTTTAGGATGGTCCAATAAGTTCAATATATAAAATGTGGCATTTGTAGCCATATTAATTTTTAGGGTTTAGTTCTCCTTTAACTAATGAAAACCACTATGATGCAGAGTCAGTGCAGCGGAGCTCAAAGGCGCCATCTTTACCTCTTCTGGTCCCTTCTGCAATTTCTGTGTGTGTCGGTGCATGAGCAGTTGTTCAGGACTGGAAAATTACTACAACTGTGCATACACCGATACGCCACTTACTTACTGAAGACTCCCGAAGCGGTGAAGATGGTGCCTGTGAGCTCCGCTGTGCTGACTCTGCATCGAGGAGTAATTAAAAAATTAGGGGCATTTACAGGTATTAACACCTGTGCGGGGGGGGGGGACTATGGAGGGTAAGGTTGGAGGTTTAGTTCTCCTTTAATAAAACTCAGGGATTCTGCTCAGCAGGGACAAAGATAAGAAATGTATCAACCAAATGTATCAAATTAGAACAGTTTACAGGGTCGGTGACCCCCCCTCCCAGAGCTGCTTTAGAAGGTGAGAAATTACACTTTACACTTCAATATTAGAAAAACTGTCACATAGAGAAAACAGAAAGTAATTGGAAAAAGTCTTTTTATTTCTGGTGAACCATCTGAAACCAACTGAACTGAAAAAAGTGTTGGAAGGCGAACAGCCCCTTTAAAGATCACCCCAGTCCTCTAGAGTGAAATTCCAACTCTCTCCATTCATTTCTATGGGATTTTGAAAGGCGTATTTACCAAAGGAGGAACTTTCACTTTCCCCCATTGGTAAATACTCTTTTAAAAATCCCATAGAGATGAATGGAGTGTGTCGGAATGTCACTGTAGAGGACTGTGGCGACCTCTAACGTCACTTTCTGATAAATATACCCCATTGATGGAAGTGATCATTTCAAACCTGACCCCTTTTGTGATCCTTTTCAGCTGCACCTGGGTAGCACCCGTAATGGCCACGCAGGCCTATGTGACAGAGCTCCAGGCAGCTCCACCCGCTCCCACTCAGGGCACCTCACAGCAGTATGTGGCGGAGCTGCAGGTCACACAGCAGACGACCCCTGGCAGCTCCCAGTCGGCAGGATCCCAGACTCCCACTGCTCAGCAGTACATTGTAGTTACTGTCTCGGGTGAGTATCCAGAGTAACTGCAACAGAATAACCACAAACAGGAAGTCCCTTTGCTCAAGGTCCTTGCAAGCTCAAGAGTGCAGAGCAGGAAGAATGATGTTCCGCGTGGGCGGGCTTTTGTAGATGTGGGAGAGTTCTCAGTCCTAGTTATTGTGTGCAAACATGGCAGACGGTGAGTTGCAGCACAACAATTTATGAAGTGCTGTTAAAGGGGTGGTTCACCTTTAAAGGGATACTGTCATGGGAAAAAAAAAATTTTTCCAAAATATTTCAGTTAATAGTGCTGCTCCAGCAGAATTCTGCACTGAAATCCATTTCTCAAAAGAGCAAACTGATTTTTTTATATTCAATTTTGAAATCTGACATGGGGCTAGACATTTTGTCAATTTCCCAGCTGCCCCTGGTCATGTGACTTGTGCCTGCACTTCAGGAGAGAAATGCTTTCTGGGAGGCTGCTGTTTTTCCTTCTCAATGTAACTGAATGTGTCTCAGTGGAACATGGGTTTTTACTATTGAGTGTTGTTCTTAGATCTACCAGGCAGCTGTTATCTTGTGTTAGGGAGCTGCTATCTGGTTACCTTCCCATTGTTCTTTTAGCTGCTGGGGGGGAGGGAGGGGTGATATCACTCCAACTTGCAATACAGCAGTAAAGAGTGATTGAAGTTTATCAGAGCACAAGTCACATGACTTGGGGCAGCTGGGAAATTGACAATATGTCTAGCCCCATGTCAGATTTCAAAACTGAATATAAAAAAAATCTGTTTGCTCTTTTGAGAAATGGATTCAGTGCAGAATTCTGCTTTAGTAGCACTATTAACTGATTCATTTTGGAAAAAAATGTTTTCCCATGACAGTATCCCTTTAAGTTAACTTTTAGTATGTTATAAAATTGCCAATTCTAAGAAACCTTTCAACTGGTCTTCATTATTTATTTTTTATAGTTTTTAAATTGTTTGTCTTTTTCTTCTGACGTGTTCCAGCTTTCAAATGGGGGGGGGGGGCACTGACCCCATCTAAACAACAAATGCTCTGTAAAGCTACACATTTATGGGCAGATTCATCAAGGGTCGAATTGAAAATTCAAATTTTCAAGTTTTTTTTTAATGGCCAAAATTGGCAAATTCGACTAGGGAATTCTTAAAATTCAATTTGAGTTTTTATGAGATTTATCATACTCTGGCCCTTTAAGAAATCAAATTCGACTTTTTGCCACCTAAACCCTGCCAAATTGCTGTCAATGGGGGATGTCCTGGGATCAATTTGGAGTTATTTGCTGCCTTATTTTCGGAGAAAAAACTCAAATCGAATTTGATTCGAAATTTTCAGGGTTGATTCTATTCACCAGAGATTTGAAAATTCAATTTTTTAAATAAATTTCAATTGGTCGAATTTCAAGTTCATGGGAGTTTTAAAAACTCCCATGAATTCGAAATTTGACCCTTAATAAATCTGCTCCTTTTTATTACTCATCTTTCTATTTAAGCCTCTCCTATTCAAATCAATGCATGGTTGCTAGGGGAATTTGGACCCTAGCAATCAAGTTTTAAAACTTGAATCTAATTTGATTTGAATTTTCAGGTCTATCCTATTCACCCGAGTTTTGAAAATTTCTTTTTTTTTAAATACATTTTGATTGGTTGAATGTCAAGTTCATGGGAGTTTTGAAAGTCTCCCATGGATTCGAAATTCGACCCTTGATAAATCTGCCCCTTATTGTTATTGCTACTTTTTATTACTCATCTTTCTATTCAGGCCTCTCCTAGTCATATTCCAGTCTCTTATTCAAATCAGTGCATGGTTGCTAGGGGAATTTGGACCCTAGCAGCCAAATTGCTGAAATTGCAAACTGGGCTGCTGAATAAAAAGCTAAATAACTCAAAAACCACCAATAACAGAAAATGAAAACCAATTGCAAATTGTCTCAGAATATCACTCTCTACATCATACTAACAGTTAATTTAAAGGCGAACAACCCCTTTAACCGATATGGGTTATAAAATAAGGCAGCAGAAAATTCTGTGATTGGCTACTGAGTGCACTACCAGAGCTGTGGAGTCGGAGTTGCCAAAAATGTTCCAACACTGAAAATAATCAAATTTAAAATGTAAGAGCTTCTATAAAGGAGGATATGGCAGAAGCAATTCTGTTTCTAAGAACAACAGTACATTATATTTTAATTACTGTGATACACTTTCAGTTTTTGGTGTTACTGTTCCTTTAAAAACAGAGGCAGAGGAGTGGAAGGATTTATGTACCGACCTTTGTGGGGGGACAGCTGGGGTCATTGAGAAGCATGGAGGATTCAGAGCCCTGTTATAAGTTTTACTCATAATATCAGCCCAACATTCTGTCTTTCTTATCCCCACGCAGAAGGGTCAGTGAGAGGCAGTGATGGAGAGCTCAGCCCAGAGGGAACCCCGACACCCACAGCCGCAGTCGCCACACAGGTGGTACAACAAGTGCAGGCAGCACAGCAGGTACAATGTGTATTATATATTACACAGTCATCATCAGACAAGCTGGGGTCAACCTTGCTCCATAATACTGACAAGCTCTGAAGCTTTATGTGCTCTCATGTCTGTTAGTTACTCTTGTATCTGCTGCAGTGTCTCCCCCGTTGTTAGCCGTCTCCCCTATTGTATCTTTAGCTGTCTCTGTGCTCTGTCACCTCTGCAGTCTCTACAAAAAACACACCCTGTTCCCCTGCATTGCATTCAGCTCTCCAGATGTTGCCATATTGGGATTTGTAGAGGGGTATTTAGCTCTGTTACAGTGTCATCCATTACTTACCCTCACACCACCCACAGTTTGCTCCCAACACCTGTTGTTCTGCCTACCAGCAAAGTCCACTGTTCTGTCATTCCCTCATATTTTCTTGCCTCTCTACATTGTCTTTCTCCCTGTTTTTTTTCTGCCTCCCTATGGCTTGCAGTAACTTTTATTCCTCCCTCCATCTGCAACTTCTATATTCTTTTAAAAGAGAACTAAAGCCTAACTAAAGAAGTAGCTAGAAATGTACATGAGGTTTTGTGCTTCTGTACCAGCCCAAGGCAACCACAGCCCTTTAGCAGTAAAGATCTGTGTCTCCAAAGATGCCCCAGTAGCTCCCCATCTTCTTTTCTGCTGATTCACTGCACATGCTCTGTGCTGCTGTCACTTACTGAGCTTAGGGACCCACTCACAATATACAGTACACATAGAATAGAAATGTCACAATATAAGGCTGATTAGTAATTAATACACATAATTACTACATGGCAGCACAGAAACCAGTGCAATTAGCATCAGAATTTAATAATCAGCAAACCTGTAGCATCAGCTTATATTACAGCCAGGGAAGCTCATTTTCTGCTGGATAATTAGTGACGAGCCCTAAGCTTAGCTTCTCAACAGCCAATCAGAGCCCACTGAGCATGTGAGTGTCACAGACACTTTCCAAGATGGTGACCCCCTGTGACAAGTTTGAAGTCCTGGATCATTGCTGCTATTGACAAGCTGAAACTTTAGCCTCGTGCAATAAGTTCACTATATAAAATATGGCATTATAAGTCGTATTCATTAGTTCTCCTTTAATGTGTTTGGCTGATGTGCCCCCCTAGTGGTGTCTCCTGCAAGTTGCGCTACGTTCAATGCTTTACTGAGCATCATTGTCTGTCTCTCGTCAATCTGTCCTGTGGGCTGCTTGCTGTGCCCTCCTCTAACTCTCAATCTGTGTCTTCACACACACAGAGGCTGCTGGTAGAAGCAAGGGTGCAGCCCAAAATCACTGCAGTCTCCCCGCTGCAGCTGGCTGGATCATCGCTACCCCAGCAAGTATGTTCCCTTGCAACTGCCAATCACATCCCACAAACAACTGTCACCGTGCTTCCCATTCAACCTGGAAGGGCCTGCAGTGCTTTGCATGAAGCATTTTAATCTCATTGTTGTACATTTGTAAAGAAATAATGTCTGTCAGTATATCCCACATTCTGGAGTTAGTTCAAATTCTAGAGATCTTTTCTATGGCACTGTAGTTATGCTCTGCATTGCACACCTCCCCCGTGACTGCCCAGTGAAACTGTCCCATGCTGTATATCTGCACAAGGGTCTCGCTCTCCTCTAACTTCAAATTCTCCTTCTGTTCTGTGTCAGCGGCTGGTGGTGCAGAGCTCTCCTCAGGGAACTAAAGCAGCACAAGTCTCACTAACAGTACACACCGTACAGCAGCCAGCACTCTCCCCATCTGATGTGAGTATTATCTACCCTCGTAGCATTCATTCCTCTTTATCAACAGGGCTATTATTTGGGGATATAGAGCTCATTGGAACCCCTGTCTTGGAAATGAGTGCCTATTGGCAATTACCAGAGTGGCATAACATTTACTAGCTCAGTTTTTCTGTATCGTGTGGTGCATGTTTAATTGTTAAAGCTCTTGGGAAATGTGAGCATTTTTTGGGGTGCATTAGGATGTGAAGACTCTTTGGGGCATATTTGTCAAAGAGTGAAGTTAGAGATCTCCACAGTCTGCTAAAGTGAAATGGGTGAAAGTAAATGATAAATATACCTTTCAAAATGCCATAGAAATGAATGGAGAATGGCGGAAATTCACTCTAGCGGACTGTGGAGATCTCTAACTTCACTATTTGATAAATATATATTTGCGTTTCAGGGGGACAGCCCATCTCTGAAGGCAGGACAAGCCCAACCATTGCAGCTGCATGGAACACAACAAGAGGTGAGCAACCAACCAACCGTATTTTATCAGCCATTATCATAGCCCACCCTGCTCCTGTGAAATGAGTGTAAGCCTCCTGACTCCATCCCTATTGCTGGTTGCAAGTTGCCTTTTTTCTTTTCAAGTTAAGGTGGCCATACACGGATAGATCCGCTCGTTTGGCGATGTCGCCAAACGAGCGGATCTCCCTCCGATATGCCCACCTTGAAGGTGGGCACTATCGGGCAGATCCGATCGTGGGCCCTAGGGCCCAACGATCGGATCCTAGCTCTCACAAACGGGCGGTCGGATTGCGGGACCGCATCTACGAACAGATGCAGCCGCGATCCGACGGGATTTTTAACCCCATCCGACTTTCGGCCAGATCTCGATCGGGGAAGCCCATTGGGGGCCCCCATACACGGGCCAATAAGCTGCCGACACGGTCTGTCGGCAGCTTTTATCGGCCCGTGTATGGCCACCTTTAGAGCCACCTCAGCGGAAATGCTGGGCATTTTACTAAATCACATTAGGAGCGTTGGCAGGTGGGCCTCCACCATTTAACCCTCTACCAGCCCATGCAAATCAGTTTAGAATAGCTGAGGCAAAAACATATTAGCTGTGTAAAACTGCTAATGTCTTAATAAATGCTGCCGCTTGTTAGAGCATTTTAAGCACAAGTCAAGGCTAAAGGTGGCCAAACACAGGCAGATAAAAGCTGCCAACAGACCAATGTATGGGGCCCACCAAAGGGCTTCCCTGATCGATATCCAGATTTAGATCAGCAGGGTTAAAAATCCCATCGGATCACGGACCGTATTTGTTCATTGATGCGGACCCACGATCCGACCGCCGTAGTCCTGCATTATGATTTGATTGCCCGAGGGCCCATGATTAGATCAGTCCAATATCGGGGGACATATTGGGGAGAGCTCCAGCCCCCTTTAGACTGAGATGTCCTAAAGCTTTTATGTGAAGGTGTAATTTGGTTGGTTGGTTAGTTTAATGTCTGGCCACCTATTAGTACTGTGCAGTCTTTAGTGTTCTTATTTCGCTTTCCTCTGCTTCCCTCTCAGCGATCAGTCGTACAGGCGAATCCTCAGAAATCCTCCCCCGTTCATCAGCTGACAGTTCAGGCTCTACAGCATGTCCAGGGGACCCCAGAGGTACTTACTGGGACTGCACGAGACCACGGGAGTTCATGTGTGTGGGAAGTCAGAACCGTGTTTGTTGCCAGGGAATTGGTAGCGAGATGCAAAGGGAACCTCAGAGAGTCAGATGGACTATATTGAGTATGGGATGTTCTCAATGTATAAGTAGACTAGATATGTGATTAGTAGAGACCCCATTTTCAGGCCTTTGTCGGTTAGTATCAACCTTATTACGTATATAAGAAACAGACTTTACTTGGTTTTCGGTGACTGTGCAGTGAATGGGTAGAAAGATGCATAAATACAACCATTACCGTGGCCACTTATCCAGTCAGAATCCACACACTCTGGCTCTGAGGGGGCGAGATCTCATTCTGTGGGCTCTACCAGTAGTGTGCAATGGTTTTCTGATGGGTAGGCTGTCTCTTTAGCTAAACCGGAAATGGCAGTTAGACAGTCTGCCTTCTCTTTGTGTCTCTCAGGGATGACAGTTTGTAATGCGTGTTCTCTCTCCCACTCTACGGTCCAGCAGCTGCAGCAAGTTCCAGTGCAACATGTATATCCCAGCCAGGTGCAATATGTGGAGGGAACTGACACCACATATACTGGAGGCACCATGTAAGTGTGACACACACACACTGCGTATATACACTGAAGCATGTCATATGTGTTACCATTTGGTTGAAACCCTAAATACCAACCCTAACATTAGACATCCCTAAATATCAACCCTAAAATCATTCTGTATGACCATGGATACCAACCCCAATACCATTTGGGAAAATCCTTACTGCCAAGTCTTAAACAATTGGGGAAAGCCCTGATTACCAGCCGTAGAACTGTTTGAGTGGAACCCCAAATGCCAACCTCTATACCCTTTGGCTAATGGCACACCAAGCCTTTGGGGGAATTAGTTAAAGAGGCCTTTTCACCTTGAAATTAACTTTTAGTATGTTATAGAATGGCCAATTCTAAGCAACTTTTCAATTGGTCTTCGTGATTTATTTTGCATAGTTTTTAAATGATTTGCCTTCTTCTTCTGACTCTTTACAGCTTTCAAATGAGGGTCACCGACCCAATATAAAAACAGATGCTCTGTACGGCTGCACGTTTATTGTTATTGCTCCTTTTTTTAAATGTGTCTTTCTATCCAGGCCTCTCCTATTCATATTCCAATCTCTAATTCAACCCAGTGCATGGTTGCTAGAGTAATCTGGACCCTAGCGACCAGATTGCTGAAACTGCAAACTGGAGAGCTGCTGAATAAAAAGCTAAATAACTAAAAAAAAAAAAAAACACAAATAATAAAAAATTAAAACCAATTGCAAATTGTCTCAGAATATCACTCTCTACGTTATACTAAAAGGTATATTCAAAGGTGAACAACCCCTTTAAATGCTAATAGAACTGGCATGCTATGTTGTTATGTAGGATGGATGCCACTGGTTGGCATGATTGCTATATTGGTGTCATACTCCTAATACACAAAACCAGGACATTGATGAGCAAATGATTAACACTATGTGAATTGGTGTCAAGTAAGCAGTGTGTGTAGTTGCTCCCATGCAAAGAACTGATTGGTGTATTTTTTTTGTTCCTGCAGCCGATCAGGGTCCTACTCCTACACTGAGACTCCTCTGTACAACCAGGCTACGGGATCTACTTACTACGAGTCCCAGGGAGCCACAGGGCAGGTCAGCTCTCCCACCTCCTCCCCAGCTTTGGCCAGCAGCCCGTCGTTGCCCATGTATGTGTCTGGGGGGCAGATTCTCACCAACACCACCCAGTCCGCGGCCTCAGGTGGAACTGGAGCAGGTGCTAGTGGATCAGGAACCTACGTTATCCAGGGTGGATTTATCATGGGCAGCTCTACTCAGTCCTACTCTCATACCACACGGGCCTCGCCAGCCACGGTGAGACCCCTCTCACTCGTCTGTGTGCCCCTTTTTTTTCATCGTTTGTGCCTCCCATTCCCTACAATAGAAGTGTGGATATTGCTTCCAGAGAGAGAGTTTGGTACAGCTGTTCATCCCCCTGTTAGTGTGATGATTCTCTTGCAACGTCAGTCTCCCATTCCATTGTTCACTACATTGTTTTATGCAGTCGTACTACCCTGTCCCTAAAGTCTCTTGCCTCGTCCAACAGGTGCAATGGCTGCTGGATAACTATGAGACGGCCGAGGGGGTGAGTCTACCCCGCAGCACCCTTTACTGCCACTACTTACTGCACTGTCAGGAGCAGAAACTGGAGCCTGTAAATGCCGCCTCTTTTGGGAAGCTGATCCGCTCAGTCTTCATGGGCTTGCGAACCCGCCGACTGGGCACAAGGTGAGTGCTTGAAAAGGGTGCCCTGGGCACACGGGCTCAGTGTGCTCATGTAGTGGTCGATAAAGCTCTGCCATACTGAGTGAAAAGCGTGTCAGGCGCAATCTATTTTAGATCATATAGGCAGGGCGTAATAATTGGGACAACTATTAGATGGGAGGGCATCCTATGGGTGGTGGAAGGTAGCGGAGGAGCGATCAGTACTAACCTAAGTGGTTAGACATGGGTAGCTACTATCCATCAGCACTGGTTAATACTGTTACAACTGGTAATTAATTGCCGGCAAGGAGGGTGCTGGGCGAGTGGTGGGGGTTGCTTTCAAAACCAATTTAGGTGGTGAAAGTCTGAGTAACTCCAGATTTACACCGCTATCCACCGACACAAATGTCTCCCTGCCGCACAGTCAATAGTACAGTAAAGACTGGCTGCCGGGATATTGTTCTGATCACATGAGCGTGCATCTAGCGCTTACTAAACTTAGTGCACAACTTAGCTAACTCCCACCAACACTGTTAATTCCTGAGGTGATAGCCTTATTAACAGCGGACCTGGGAGTCCCTATGAAATGGTTCCCAGTACGCCTCTGCCTATAATTATTTTAAACTCCATTTTCTAGACATACTACATTTTATTTGTTCCTAATGAAAGTTAAGTCTTAACATCATTCAATAGAGAAAGAGGGATGATCAGGGTGGGATGGTGCAATATAAATGGGTCATTCTTTCTCTTTCCACTTACTCATATAGAGTAAGTGCCCTGTGCTGTTCATATAGAGGTGCCCTGTTCTGCTTATATAAAGGTGCCTTGTGCTGTTTATATAAAGGTGCCTTGTGCTGTTTATATAGAGGTGCCTTGTGCTGTTCATATAGAGGTGCCCTGTGCTGCTCATATAGAGGTGTCCTGTGCTGTTTATATAGAGGTGCCTTGTGCTGCTCATATAGAGGTGCCCTGTGCTGTTTATATAGAGGTGCCCTGTGCTGTTCATATAGAGGTGCCCTGTGCTGTTCATATAGAGGTGCCCTGTGCTGCTCATATAGAGGTGCCCTGTGCTGCTCATATAGAGGTGCCCTGTGCTGTTCATATAGAGGTGCCCTGTGCTGTTCATATAGAGGTGACCTGTTGGGAACAGTTTTTGATAAGTGAGCATGACCTGAGTGATAACTGGTATATATGATTATCATGTAGAGAAGGAATTACTGGCTATTTATGGAGCAATGGATACTCTGCATTGATCACATAATCCTCATTCAAGCAGGAGTTGTGTTTATGTATATGCCCTATCACTGCCTTCTGTTGTGTGTAAAGTGTTCACTTGGGGACTTTATGTATTTTACCATAGGAAAAAACAGCAGGCATTCACAGATTCCACAAACAGGCTTGTAAAAAGAACTGAAAACTTTTATTTTAGGGCAAAAATCAATGCATAGCCAAACGCGTTTTTTACATAGACTATGAATAAGTGCTGGATGGCACGATACCCATAAGGCTATGTATTGATTTTTGCCCTAAAATAAAGTTTTCAGTTCTTTTTACAAGCCTGTTTTTGGGATCTGTTTGTGCCGTTTTTTTCCTTTTGTTGGATATATCAACTTTGAGCTGTAGATCTGAGGCACGAGCACCCAGACCCCACGTACTACTGGTGAGATACAAAAAAACTCTTTGGCTTTACATTGGGACTTCTTTCTTCAAATATTTTATAGCAGGAGTGCCCATACTTTACTAATGTGAGGTCTACTGATAGGGGCATATTTATCAAGGGTTGAATTTCGATTCAAAAAACGTCGAAATTCAAATTCAAAAAGACCAATGGAATTTAAGTCAAAGTTTTTTTTTGGTAGAATAGGTCTGTTTTCGATGAAATAGGTCTGTATTCAGCCGAATTTGAATCAAAGTAATATCACATTGAATCAAATTCGGTTTTAAAGTTTTCCCAAAAAAAAAAAAAAAACATTGATTTCTCATAGTCAGCTTGGGGGACACAGGGACCTTGGGTTTTCAAAGTCCACCAATTGACTCCAAATAGGTTCTATGAGGTCAACCATAGGCTAAAACAGCAATTCGGGAGGTTTTAGATGGCGAATGTTGAAGTCGAATTCCTAAAGAGACAGTACATAATAAATCATAATATTCGAACTTTCGATTTTTTTTCAAATTCGAATCAAATTTGAACTATTCCCTAGTCGAAGTACACAAAAAATAGCTTGAAATTAGAATTTTTTTCATTTGAAAATTCACCTTAACCTTTGATAAATCTGCCCCTTAATGATGTTGTCCCATTATGATCTACATCCATAAAAGCATTGTTAGCTTTCTGTTCCATGGAGAATATTACTTACATATTATATTGATTTATGGGAAAATTTATATTGCTATATTTAACAAACAACTATTTCTTATGTAACCTTAGCATAATAAATATCTGAATTGAAATCGTGAAACAGGAGGGTGATATAGACGAGCTGTTTGTTGAGTGTCTTCTGATCTACTGATCATCAGCTAAAGGTCTACTGGTAGATCCCGATCTACCTTTTGGGCACCCCTGTTTTATAGGGATGCATCTAATCCAGGAATCGGTACAGTATTCAGCCTAATCCAAAATCGTGTATTCAGTGCATCCCAAATATTTTATTCTATTTGTATCCTACAGGGGGAACTCCAAGTACCACTATTATGGCCTGAGAATCAAAGCCAGCTCCTCACTAATGCGCCTGATGGAGGATCAGCAGCACCTTGCTATGCGGCAGCAGCCCTTCTCCCAGAAGCAGAGGTTCTTGTGCCTATTTTACTTTCCCCCACTCAATTCTATGTCATTGGTCTGTGCTTGAAGGTTGTGCCCAGTCACCCTTCACTGAGCCACCTTTTGTGAGGCTATATGTAGAATGATGGCCTTTTCTGTGTTAAAGAGCAAGTCAACCCCAAAATAAAAATTTGCCTAATAAAAAAAAAAATATATATTCTAAGCAATTATGCAATGTACATTCATTACAGATTTTCTATGGTTTTACATTTATTTGTATATATATTGCTATTGAAAGCAGTGTTTGTCCCTTTCTAGCCTCTGCCTTGATGGCTAAGACTGTTGATACAATGTACCACAAGCAGCTCATTAAACAGACCTGGGGAACCAAGACTTTTGCAACATTGTTTAAAAAGTAACAAGCAGGCGTTAACAGGGTTGTTCACCTTTAAATTAACTGTTAGTATGATGTAGAGCAGTGATCCCCAACCAGTAGCTCGTGAGCAACATGTTGCTCTCCAACCCCTTGGATGTTGCTCCCAGTGGTCTCAAAGCAGGTGATTATTTTTAAATTCCAGGCTTGGAGGCAAGTTTTGGTTGCATAAAAAACAGGTGCACTGACAAACAAAGCCTCAATGTAGGATGACAATCCACATAGGGGCTACCAAATGGCCAATCACAGCACTTATTTGGCACCACAAGAACATTTTTCATGCTTGTGTTGCTCCCCAACTCCTTTTACTTCTAAATGTTGCTCACAGGTTCAAAAGGTTGGGGATCCCTGATGTAGAGCGTGATCTTCTGAGACAACTTGCAATTGGTTTTAATTTTTTATTACTTGTAGTTTATTTAGCTTTTTATTCAGAAGCTCTCCAGTTTGCATTTACTTCAATCTGGTTGCTATGATCCAAATGACTGTAGCAACCATGCACTGATTTGAATAAGAGACTGGAATATGAATAGGAGAGGCCTGAATAGAAAGATGAGTAATAACAAGTAGCAATAACAATAAATGTGTAGCCTTGCAGAGCATTTGTTTTTTTTTAGATGGGGTCAGTAACCCCCTATTTGAAAGCTGGAAATAGTTTTAAGAAGAATGCAAATAATTTAAAAACTATACAAAAAATAAATAATGATTACCAATTTAAAAGTTGCTTAGAGTAAGCCACTCTACAGCATACTAAAAGTTAATTTAAAGGTGAACCAACCCTTTAAGCAAATGCTTCTTTTAATAGCAAACATTTTTATAAATAACTTTAAAAGCATTGAACATTTTTAATAAATGTATATTGGAAATTAGAATTATGTTTTCTTTTATTAGGCACATTTTTATTTTGGGGTCGCCCTGCCCTTTAAGTAGTACAGTTTATTCGTTACCACTAGGGGTGCTGTCCTGTGGCTGATCTGTAGCCACCACCAAAATAAATGTCAACAAATTGGAAACCTCTTTCTTTACCAGACTTAAAGCTGTCCAGAAAATGGAAGGAATGAGTAACGGGGTCGGGGGCTCCCAGCAGCAGACTCCTGGTCTGTCCGACATCAGTTCTCAGGTGCAGCAGTACCAGCAGTTTTTAGGTACGTTGCCAAACACCCATTATAAGTCGATACACAGCTTTATTTGCTCTGTCTATTCTTAACTCTCTTTTTTTCTTCATTTTCATGACTTTGCAGATGGCTCAAAGACACTTCCGGAATTTGCAGAGATCGATTTGCAGGGGAAGCCCCTCCCTGATGATATTACCCTGGCCAATGTAAAAGCTTTCCAGCTGCTGTACAGAGAGCACTGCGAGGTAACCACCATTATACACAGACCCAAGCCCTCTTTTCGAATTAAAAAATTTCAAAGTATTTTTTGGGTACTTAGACCATCGAATAGGCCAAATTCCACTTCGATTCAAATTGAAAATACTTTGAATATTCGACCATTCGAAAATCGATGTACTGTCTCTTTAAAAACGTTGACACTTCGCCACCTTAAACCTGCCGAATTGCTATGTTAGCCTATGGGGACCTCCTAGAACCTATAGCCAAAATTTGGCTAAGTTTTAAAAAGTCAAAGTATTATTTTTGAAAATCGTTCGTTCGCTCGATCAAACGATTTTAATTTGACCGAAAATGGGCAAAAAAATTAAAAAAGAAAAGTTTGACTATCGAATTTGGCCAATTCGATGGTCTAATTACGAAGTTTTTTAACTTCGAAATTCGACCCTTGATAAATGTGCCCCTTGATGTCATCAGTTATAAACGGTGATTTCTGATGTGACTAAAACTTGTGTATTATAATAAATAAAGTTCCCCTTGTTGCAAAATATGAGGATATTAGAAGTCACCTTAGAGTTCCATGTTCATGAAACCCCTCTGTAACTTATAATATCCTTATAATCTATAAGAGGGGGTACTTTATTCACTATATATATATATATATATATATATATATATATATATATATATATATATATATATATATATATATATATACATACATACATACATACATACATACATACATACATACATACATACATACATATATATATATATATATATATATATATATATATATACATACATACAATATGTGTGTATATATATATATATAATACACAAAAGCCATGAATATCTTGTAAATTATATCCTTATAAACGGTGCGTAGTGATGTCATCAGTTATAAACTGTGAGTAGTGATGTAATTTCTGTCACATGACTCACTAAAATTTGTGTATTATAATTAATAAAGTACCCCAGTTGTGAAATATGAGGATATTATAAGTTACCTCGTGTTTTTATATGGTCATGAAACTCCTCGGTAACTTATAATATCCTTATATTTTACAAGAGGGGGTACTTTATTCACTATATATATATATATATATATATATATATATATATATATATATATATATATATATATATATATATTTTATTCAGTTACCAATGACCATTTTATTTTACAGGCTATAGTGGACGTGGTTGTGAATTTGCAGTTCACCCTGGTAGAGACCCTGTGGAAAACCTTTTGGAGGTTCAACCAAGCGCAGCACAGTGATAACGCAATGTAAGTCTTTTATGGAAGATAACTCATAGTACAAGTTGATCCAGGGACTGGTCCCATTGTCATTTTGGAGTCCGGAAGGAATTTTTCCCCCTCGAATTGAAGAGGCTTCAGATAGGGTTTTTCGCCTTCAACTGGCCATTAGGCAGGTTACAATGGATTTAAAGGAAAACTATACCCCCAAAATGAATACTTAAGCAACAGATAGTTTATATCATATTAAGTGGCATATTAAATAATCTTACCAAACTGGAATATATATTTACATAAATATTGCCCTTTTACATCTCTTGCCTTGAGCCACCATTTAGTGATGGTCTGTGTGCTGCCTCAGAGATCACCTGACCAGAAATACTGCAGCTCTAACTGTAACTAAGAATTGTGGAAGCAAAAGACACAACTCTGTCTGTTAATTGGCTCATGTGACCTAACATGTATAGTTTGTTTGTGTGCACTGTGAATCATACAATCCCAGGGGGCGGCCCTTATTTTTTTAAAATGGCAGTTTTCTATTTATGATTACCCAATGGCACATACTACTAAAAAATAATATTATTATGAAAATGGTTTATTTACATCAAGCAGAGTTTTACATATGAGCTGTTTTATGCAATATCTTTTTATTGAGACCTACATTTTGTTTGGGGGGTAAAGTTTTCCTTTAAAGGGGTTGTTCACCTTCCAAAACATTTTGCAATTCAGTTGTTTTCAGATTGTTCCCCAGAAATAAAGACTTTTTTTCAATTACTTTCCACTGTTTATTTTTTACTAAAAAATCTAAGTTTAAAGTTGAATGTCCCTGTCTCTGGTGTTCCAGTCAGTAATTCAGGTGCTGATTCTGAGCTGTTACAATTTTGTAACATTTAGTTGATCCATTTCTCAGCAGCATCTCTGGAGTATTAGCAACTATTGTATCAATTCTAACAGTTGCCTTTAATGAAACCCAGGGAGTCTGCTCAGCAGGGACACAGATAAGAAATGTATCAACTAAATGTATCAATTTAGAACAGTTTACAGGGTCAGCGACCCCCCTCCCATTTCTTCAGGAGGTGAAAAATTACACTTTACACTTGAATATTAGAAAAACGGTCACACGTAGAAAATAGAAAGTCATTGGAACAAGTTATTTCTGGTGAACAGTAGCGATCCTAGAGGGGGGCGGGCCCTGGTGCGTGACGCGTAGCCGGGCCCCGCCCCCCTCCGTACTGCCGCATTTGACCGCATTTGTATGTGGCGCAGGGACTGCCCTGGCCTGCTCCCCTGGTAGTTCCGCCACTGCTGGTAAACAATATGAAAACAACTAGTTGTTTCAAGGTGAACAACCCCTTTAAAAGGTTGAACTTGATGGGTGTGTGTCTCTTTTCAACCAAAATTACTACAGTAGAACCCCCATTTTCCGTTTTTTCAGAGGACCAGGGAAAAATTATGTAAAATCAGGGAAATGTATTAAAGTAACTTTTTCTTCAAGTACTGAAAGGATATAAGAACAAGAGTCTTTTACTTTGAGATACAATATTTAGTGTGTTAATAACAAGGGTTAAACATTGCAGGGTTAATGTTACACTATGGGGGGCAAGTGCAAGACTCTCTGTCGGTCACATACACATTAAAGCAATAAGTGATTGGTGCAGGACTGTATAAGGGGCATACTCATTGCAATTAACCATTTACAGGCAGAACCAGGGCACAATATACATCTGGTTACTATTTAACCCTCTTTATTTCTTTATTTTCAGTTTTTGGGAACATCAGGACAAAATTTTGATGTAAAATCCGGGAAAGCATTACTTAAAATCAGGGAAATGCTCCCATTGAAATGCATTGTAAATTGGTGGGACCACAAATAAAAAATGTAAAATGCAGGAAAAATTCAAATCAGGGAACTTAAAGGAGAATTCAACCGGTAATTTAAAAAAACCCTACCCTGGGCAGACCCCCCCCCGGGCAAATGCCCCTAATTTTTTACTCACTCCTCTGTGCAGATTCTGGCCCCGGAGTTCACGGCAGCCAACTTCTTTCTTCTGTCTTTTTCGGAAGTAATCCGAGGCCAGAATCTGCACAGAGGAGTGAGTAAAAAATTAGGGGCATTTGCCTGGGGCAGGTAGGCCTGGGGGGGAGGAGCGAGGGCGGTCTATCCAGGGTAGGGGGGAGGGTTTTTTTTTTTTTTATTAAGGGTTGAATTCTCCTTTAAAATAGAGGTTTCTAAGTAACAATCTGAGATATACAGTGGGCAACAACATTTGTGCCCATTACTCTCTCTAGAGATGATGAAGCTGAGAAGCGTCTGCCTAAGGACTGCCTGGTGCTGCTCTCGAAATATGAGCCTTTGCTTAAATGGAGCAGAGACTGTGATCATCTCCTGTATCAGGTTCTGGTGGAGACACTCATACCAGATGTTCTGCGCCCCATACCAAGTAAGTGCAACCCCCTCCCCCCAAAGTTATACACACACACATCACTGGGGCTCATTTCTAAACACTGGGCAATTTACACCTGGGCAGTAACCCATAGCAACCAATCAGTTGCTTGGTTTTTTCAAGCAGCTGCAGGTTGAACAATGAAAGCAAACCTTTGGTTGCCATGGGTTACGGCCCAGGTGCTAATTTGCCCAGTGTTTATTAATGAGCCCCACTGGGTTCCTTTTTCACATGAGCTCTATAACTGGAGCTGCAAACTAGGACCAACCGTACGACACTCACACAGAGACTCCATATTTCTTAGGTGCCCTGACACAAGCTATTCGCAACTTTGCAAAGAGTCTGGAAAGCTGGCTAACCAGTGCAATGATGAACATACCTGAAGAGATGGTGCGGATTAAGGTAGGGGGCTATTATTGAACCTATAAGTTATAGGTCAGCACATTTATGGAACAGATTCAGCGACTTTCATCAGGAGCACAGAGTACAGGTATAGGACCTGTTATCCAGAATGCTCAGTACTTGGGCTTTTCCCGATAAAGGGTTCTTCTGTAAGTCTACTAGAAAAGCATTTAAACATTAAAGGAACAGTAACACCAAAATATGCAAGTGTTTTAAAGTAATGAAAATATCATGTACTGTTGCCCTGCGCTGGTACAACTGATGTGTTTGTGTAACAACCACATTATCAGGAATCTTATTCAGCGACTGTACCTTGGGGACGCACAGGTGTTCACCGACGCCCTTTTGGGGCCCCAGGCTTTCTGCTGTGGAAGTCACCAAGGAAGTGAGTAACAAGACCGTAAGCGAGGTACCGGCAGGGCTGTAGAGAAAGTCGAAGTCAGACGAAGAGTTCAAGGCAGGCGGCAGAAATCGTAGTCAAGGGTCGGGCAGAAGTCGAAAACCAGGAATCCAAAATCACAAACAAACATGCTTTGGCAGGAACAGTAAAACTGGAACCAGCTTGGGCATTCACAAAATGGTGGACTGGCCTTTTAAAGCTGTCTTTGGTGCGAAAAGCGTCACTGGGCCGGAAGTGCACTCCTGGGAGAGACGCGGTGGGAGGTAAGAGGCTGCAGCAATCTCCCCGGCACATCTTACAGTTTGCTTCAGAAACACTACTATAGTTTATATAAACACGCTGCTGTGTAGCAATGGTGGAAATTGAAAAAAGTCTATATGGTACAGGTTAAATAGTGGATAACAGATAACACCATTATGTTCTACAGAGCTTATCTGCTGCGTAACTTGAGCCTTTTCTCCTTTGAATGGCTGCCCCCACTGTTATACAGAAGCTTATTTATATAAACTATAGTAGTGTTTTTGCAGTAAACACATCAGTTTACCAGTGCAGGGCAACACTGCATTATATTTTTATTACCTCAAATACTTTCATTTAAATAAGCCCAATAGGCTGGTTTTGCTTCCAATAAGGATTAATTATATCTTCTCACACACAAGGGACCGCTCCACACTCACTGCCCCAAAACTGGTCACTTGTGACCGGAACGCATAAGGCCATGTACACCTGCAGGATCCTGCAATAAACTTGCCATTTTTCACCAGAGTGCCGTCCTTTGTTAGATTTGCTTAATTATATCTTAGTTGGGATCAAGTACAAGCCACTGTTTTATTATTACACAGAAAAAGGAAATCATTTAAAAAAATATTGATTATTTAGAAAAAATGGAGTCTATGGAAGAAGCCTCTCTGTAATTTGGAGCTTTCTGGATAACAGGTTCGGGATAACAGGTACCTGTATATGCTAGGCTATTGAATAGGCACATTACATTTTTTAAAACCTGACTACAAGCTTTTGGCACCCATCTGTCACCCCATACCCACACCGGCTTTTCATTGGGCTGCTGCAGAACATAAACATTCACCTATTGCTTTGTCTTGTCTGTGTTCTCCTGTGTGCCGGGCTGAGCTGTGAAGCACCATTCAGGAGTCGTGCTCAGCAGTGGGCCCTTCTCTCAGCAGTTGCTCATTTGTTTTTCATTATGGAGCACAACCTACAGGCAGTGCATGAGAGAAGCCCCCCGGCGGGTGTTTGAGGTTGAGCTAAGTTGCTAGAGCTCAGTTAAGGTCTGCCCAATGGAAGTATTTAAAGGAGAATTAAAGGCTAAAATTAAGTAAGCTTTATCAGAAAGGTCTATATTAATACACCAGTAAACCCTCAAAGTAATGCTGCTCTGAGTCCTCTGTCAAAAGAAACACCACATGTCTTTCCTTCTATTGTGTACTCATGGGCTTCTGTATCAGACTTCCTGTTTGCAGTTTAAACCTCCAGGGCTAGGGCTTGAGCATGCTCAGTTTGCTCCTTTTCCCCTCCCCTTTTCCTCCTCCCCTCCATGCTGTAATCTGAGCACAGAGCTATGATCAAGCAGGGAGAGACTCAGGCAAGAGGTGATGTCACACCAAGCTAATATGGCAGTTGCTATCCTAAACAAACGGAGAGCATCTAGAGCTGGTTGCTCAGGTATGGTAAAGCATTCTGCAGAATAAATATAGTGTTATAGCTTGTACTATTGTGGCTAATCTATTTGCAATAAACTGCCTCGGTAGCTTTCCTTCATCCTTAACCCTTTGTTATCCTGATCACTTTTACATCCACTCGCCTATTACACCCATTAGGCTGGCGCTGCAAGTGCCTTTGCCCAGACGCTGCGTCGATACACGTCTCTGAATCACCTGGCGCAAGCTGCTCGTGCCGTGCTGCAGAACACTGCTCAGATCAACCAAATGCTCAGCGACCTCAACCGAGTCGATTTCACCAATGTGCAGGTAACCAAAACGCCTGTCCTCACACTTGTGACTTAAAGGAGAACTAAAGCCTAACTAAAGAAATGTTGTACATGATGTTTTGTGCTTCTGTACCAGCCCAAGGCAACCACAGCCATTTAGCAGTAAAGATCTGTGTCTCCAAAGATGCCCCAGTAGCTCCCCGTCTTCTTTTCTGCTGATTCACTGCACATGCTCTGTGCTGCTGTCACTTACTGAGCTTAGGGAGCCACTCACAATATACAGTACATATAGAATAGAAATGTCACAATATAAGGCTGATTAGTCATTAATACAGATAATTACTACATGGCAGCACAGAAACCAGTGCAATTAGCATCAGAATTGAATAATCAGCAAACCTGTAGCATCACCTTATATTACAGGGGAAGCTCATTTTCTGCTGGATAATTAGTGACGAGCCCTAAGCTTAGCTTCTCAACAGCCAATCAGAGCCCACTGAGCATGTGAGTGTCACAGACACTTTCCAAGATGGTGACCCCCTGTGACAAGTTTGAAGTCCTGGATCATTGCTGCTATTGACAAGCTCAAACTTTAGCCTCGTGCAATAAGTTCACTATATAAAATATGGCATTTTTAGCCATATTAAATTTCAGGGTCTAGTTCTCCTTTAACTCTTTCTTCTCCAGTATACCCTTGTAACAACTGGGCTCTCTCACTCTCTACTCCTCCTCGTGCCTCTTCCTTAGGAACAAGCCTCCTGGGTGTGTCGCTGTGCAGACCGGGTGGTACAGAGGCTGGAGCAGGATTTCAAGCTGACACTTCAGCAGCAGAGTTCCCTCGAGCAGTGGGCCGAGTGGTTGGATAGTGTTGTCTCTCAGGTGCTGAAACCTTACCAGGGGAGCCCAGGATTTCCCAAAGCGGCGAAACTCTTCCTGCTGAAGTGGTCCTTCTACAGGTGAGACACTGTGTATGGAGGGGTGCACAACCTGTTTCATTACATGTAAAGAAATCTTTAATCACAGCTGTCAGGGGGGTGCAAGGTGAATAAAGTACAAATAAAGGACAGAACTGAGCTTATGTCAACTTGCATGCATGTTAAAGGGGAACTATTATGAAAATGTAATATAAGCTTCCTCATACTGAAATAAGAAACTTTGTAAATACAATCAATTAAACATTCTGTACGGTTTCTGAAATAATCAAGTTTAACTTCACTATTCCTCTCTCAGCATCTGTTTCTCTTCATTCTCTCTTCATGCAGCAGTTGGGTGTCAGATATTCATTGACAGTTAGATCCAATATATCTTATAGGGGGGCTCCTTTTGCCCAGAAGATGTATTACAGCTCACTCTATTAAAATCACCAGACATCATGTCTCTCTACATGCAGGATTTGTGCAAAAGGCAGTTATTTTGTTTGCACTGGAATCAGTTATTTGAGTGAGCTCTAATACATCTGCTAGGAAAGGAGCCCCCCTATAAGATATATTGGATCTAACTGTCAATGAATATCTGACACCCAACTGCTGAATGAAGAGAGAATAAAGAGAAACAGCCGAAGACAAAGGAATAGTGATTATAAACTTGATTATTTTGGAAACAATGTAGAATTTTTAATTGATTATATTTAGACAGTTTCTTATTTCAGTATGAGGAAGCTTATATTAATTTTTCATTTTTGCTATAGTTGCCCTTTAAACCTCAGAGGAAAAGGTTCTGCACATAGTCAGGCACTATAGGGCATTTATGTATTTCTTTCCCCCTCTAACCCCCAGCTCAATGGTTATAAGGGATCTGACCCTCCGCAGCGCTGCCAGTTTTGGATCTTTCCACCTGATTCGTCTGTTGTACGATGAGTACATGTACTACCTGATAGAGCACCGCGTGGCACAGGCTCGTGGGGAGACTCCTATCGCTGTCATGGGAGAGGTGAGTTAAAGGGATTCTTTCATGATGTAGTTTTATTTCTAAATTACACTGTTTACATTGCAAATAATTCAGTCTACAATATAAAATGTCATTCCTGAACCAACAAGTGTATTTTTTAGTTATAATATTGGTGTGTAGGTGCATCTCAGGTCATTTTGCCTGGTCATGTGATTTCAGAAAGAGCCAGCACTTTAGGATGGAACTGCTTTCTGGCAGGCTGTTGTTTCTCCTACTCAATGTAACTGAATGTGTCTCAGTGGGACCTGGATTTTACTATTGAGTGTTGTTCTTAGATCTACCAGGCAGCTGTTATCTTGTGTTAGGGAGCTGCTATCTGGTTACCTTCCCATTGTTCTGTTGTTAGGCTACTGGGGGGGAGGGGTGATATCACTCCAACTTGCAGTAAAGAGTGACTGAAGTTTATCAGAGCACGAGTCACATGACTGGGGGCAGCTGGGAAACTGACAATATGTCTAGCCCCATGTCAGATTTCAAAATTAAATATAAAAAAATCTGTTGCTCTATTGAGAAACGTATTTCAGTGCAGAATTCTGCTGGAGCAGCACTATTAACTGATGTGTTTGAAAAAAAAAAACATATTTTCCCATGACAGTATCCCTTTAAAGGTCTCAGGGCTGGAAGGGAGCAACTGCACAGAGTCTATGGAGTCAGAACCCACAGACAGCAGTGAGCCGGGTTCTCTAGAGTTTCTTGAGTTGTGTAGGTTGCTGATTCCATAGGTATCTGAGCAGTGAGTAAATGTGGAAGGGACTCTCAAGTAATGGAATCCGCCTCTATTTATTCTGCAGTTTGCGACCCCAGGAAACGCATTGCGCACCCTCGACCAAGAGAAAGGTAATGACATCACTTTCATGTGCGTGTTTTGTAGCGTGGGCTGTTGTTCTTTTGTGGTGTGTGTGTGTGTGTAGGTGCTGTATACGCAGCTTTGCTTTCCTGTGCTCATGTGCTATATACTGTATATGCTCCACTTCTGCTTGTGACTGGCCAATGATGGCTGTCAGGGCAACAGTAACACCATTAGTATGACATTTCATTGCATTAAAGGGCTTCTTCACCTTCCAAACACTTTTTTTCAGTTTAATTGTTTTCAGATTGTTCCCCAGAAATAAAGACTTTTTTCATTTACTTTCCATTGCTATTTTTTTTTACAGTTTTTTCAAAATCTAAGTTTAAAATTTAAAGGGCTTGTTCAACTAGTTGCTTTCAGACAGATCACCAGAAAGAATGACTTTTTTTCCACTGACTTTCTATTTTCTATGTGTGGCTGTTTTTCTAATATTGAAGTGTAAAGTGTCATTTTTCACCTTCTAAAGCAGCTCTGAGAGGGGGGTCGCCGACCCTGTAAACTGTTCTAAATCGATACATTTAGTTGATCCATTTCTTATGTTTGTCCCTGCTGAGCAGAATCTCTGGGTTTCATTACAGGCAGCTGTTAGACTTGATACAATAGACCAGAGACAGGGACATTCAACTTTAAACTTAGATTTTGGAAAAACAGTAAAAAATAAATAATGGAAAGTAATTGAATAAAAGTCTTTATTTCTGGGGAACAACCTAAAAACTACTGAATTGAAAAAAAGTATTTGGAAGGTGAACAACCTCTTTAATGCCCCTATCTGAGTGTTTGAGTCTGACAGCTCAGTAATTCAGGTGCAGATTCTGAGCTGTTACAGTTCTGCAACATTGAGTTGATCCATTTCTCAGCAGCATCTCTGGAGTATTAGTAACTATTGTATCAAGTCTAACAGCTGCCTGTAATGAAACCCAGAGATTCTGCTCAGCAGGGACAAAGATAAGAAATGGATCAACTAAATGTATCAGTTTTGAACAGTTTAGAGGGTCGGCGACCCCCCCCGAGCTGCTTTAGAAGGTAAAACCTGACACTTTACACTACTTACATATTAGAAAAACGATCACACATAGAAAATTTAAAGTAGCTGAAAAAAAGTCTTTATTTCGGGTGATCTGAAACCAACTAGGGGGCACATTTACTATGGGTCGAATATCAAGGGTTAATTAACCCTCGATATTCGACCATCAAACTAAAATCCTTCGACTTCGAATATCGAAGTCAAGGCTTTTACCGCATTTCATTCGATCAAAGGAAAAATCGTTCAGTCGTATCGAACGATTTTCCTTCGATCAGAAATTACTTAGAAAGCCTATGGGGAAGGTCCCCATAGGCTAACATTGGTGCTCGGTAGGTTTTAGGTGGCGAAGTAGGCGGTTGAAGTTTTTTTTAAAGAGACAGTACTTCGACTATCGAATGGTCGAATAGTTGAACGATTTTTAGTTCGAATCGTTGGATTTGAAGGTCGAAGTAGCCAATTCGATGGTCGAAGTAGCCAAAAAAAGCTTCAAAATTCAAAGTATTTTTAATTCTAATCCTTCACTCGAGCTAAGTAAATGTGCCCCTAGGTGTTTAAAGGTGAACAACCCCTTTAATAGCAAAACATCCCCGGTTTGTGTTAAGTTTGGTTTAGCTTCCCCTTTATATACTGGCCTGCCTCAACAGTCATTTCCTTAGACATATTTTATATGAATAAAATGTAACAGACATTCTGAGCACCTAGTCATTTGTGATAGAGACCTGCAGCGGCTTGGGTACCCGTGGAATACTGGTATATTTATATAGACCTTTCTGATCAAACTTACTTCATTTTAGTCTTTCCTTCTCCTTTAAAAGAGCTGTTCACCTTCCAAACACTTTTTTTTTTAGTTTAGTTGTTTTCAGATTGTTCCCCAGAAATAAGACTTTTTTTCAATTACTCTCCATTATTTTAATTTTTTTTTTACAGTTTTTTCAAAATCTAAGTTTAGAATTTAGTGTTCCTGTCTCTGGTGTTCAAATAACTGATTCCAGTGCAAACAAAATGTAACAAAATAACTGCCTTTTGCACAAATTCTGCATGTAGAGAGACATGGGTGCAAATTCACTAAGATGCGAAGCACCGAACGCTAGCGTTAATTCGCTAGCGTGTCATTTTCGCTACTGCGCAAATTCACTAACGAACGCTGGCGTAGTTTTGCTAGTGTTATTTCGCACCCTTACGCCAGGCGAATTTTCGCTAGCGACGAAACTACGCAAATTCACTAACTTGCGCAGTGTACTGAACGCTACCTTTTACGCTAGACTTCCTTCGCCACCTCAGACCTGGCGAAGCGCAATAGAGTAGATAGGGATTGTTTCAAAATAAGTCAATTTTTTTTCTAAGTCCCAAAAAACGCTGGCGTGTTTTCTACATGATGGGCGATAGGCTGAAAAAGATCGAAATTTTTTTGGGGCTCCCCTTCCTCCCCCCTACATTTCCTGACTCATGGCAACTTACCTAGACAGTGGGCACATGTGTAGGCCAAAATAACATTTATATTTGCTGATTTGAAGGTTTTCTTGGCATTTGTAGTGCAGATACGTGTTCCTCCATTGAAATTTGAATTTGGCGCCGTATGCAAATTAGCCTTCGCTAGCGTAACTTCGCTTTATATAGCGAATCAACGCTAGCGAAACTTCGCACCCTTACGCTACCCCCGTGCGCATCTTCGGATTTTAGTGAATTTGCGGAGCGCTGGCGAAACTACACATCTTAGTGAATTTGCCCCTAGATGTCTGGTGATTTAATAGAGTGAGCTCTAATACATCTTCTAGGCAAAAGGAGCCCCCCCTATAAGATATATTGGATCATTCATCTGACACCCAACTCCTGAATGAAGACAGAATGAAGAGAAACAGATGCTGAGAGTGAACTAAAATAAACTTGATTATTTCAGAAACAATACAGATTGCTTAATTGATTGTATTTAGAAAGTGTCTTATTTCAGTGTGAGGAAGTTAATATTACATTTTCATTTTTGCAATAGTTCCCCTTTAAGGCTTCATAAATGGGTGTGCTTGCCCTTTAACACCAGTAATTAAACAGAAGACCGAGGCCAAGCTGTGCAATCGCTGTACATAGAAATGGCCCCTGCCCATCCTGTACTCATATTGTGTTACCTTTAAACAGAGGAAGAAGAGGAAGAGGATGATGAGAGTGATGAAGATCTGGCTCATGAGTTGCCCCTGACCATGAATGACCCCTCCAACACTTTGGGCTGTGACTCGCTAGAGCCTCCTGCTAAGCTCGCAAGGAGCGACTCCCAAGGGATCTTTGTGCAGGTGCCTCCAACCTCCTAATCAGCCAACTGCCAGCCAACCTCCAGCCAACTGCCAGCCCAAAACTGCAGCAAAGCCTTGTGGCTCTGGGGTGGAAGTGAGAGCCTATCATCCTGCTGAGACGTTTCACTGGCTGTAAAGCAGAGCTTGCTTCTTTCATCTCTCTCACACACACACACACACACAAGGGCTGTTAGTGTCCCGGCTTGGGTTGTGTCCCAACAATACACACGTAACACAAAGCCCAAGCCTGGCTCTCTCTTAAAGAAACAAAGCACCATTTCTTGTCATGCCTGTGTAGTCACACGTCTGTGCCAATCAATGTCATTGTGTGTGTTTGTGTAAATACATAACTATATATATATAAATATAAACACACACACACACTTTGTACTACCATGCTGGCACAGACCTATGGATTGTGTAAATATTTTAATGCCTCGCTCTCCATGTCTATGAATTATATATATATATGTGTGTGTATATACAGAAATCTATATTGAAATGTGTGTGATTTTAGCACACAATCAATCTCTGCGCCACATCTACTGGGTTGGCCGAATGTGCCCATGTCACCAGCATTATGGCCGCACCGTTGCCCAGTCCAAACATCGGCCTGATTGAACCGCTGCCAAATCTCAACTTGCTCCATCAGCACCGCTGGGCTTGATCCGATCCTGCGCGGCAACTCTACATCAGTCTTGTCCAATGCCTTAACCAGACTCCGATCCCGATGTGTTGCCGCCAGACAACGTTCTCCTGATGATTTATTTCCCTTCGGAGGAAACCGTTCATATATTGGCTTATTTTTGATGTTGCCATGGAAACGGCTGTGACTGAGCTCCCGCATTATGGCCTTACCTGTCTGTGTCCGGCCTGTCCTATAATCATCTGTACGGAATGGAAGAATCCTCCCGTATTTTGTATAAATGATACATCTATAAAGCTTCGTTTTGTGTCGGCACGAGAGAGAGAGAGGGAAGGTGAGAGGAGGACAGACGGGCGGACGCCGGAGCTAAAGCTTTTCTAACCTTTTGTAGTTATTTGCTAAATACACAATAAATTTTGCTGTGTTATGTACAACACTGACTGGTGGCCTCATTTCTGTCCGGTTATTGGAAGAGGATTTTAAAATCTTGTGGGTGGGGTACAGTATTTTCATCTCCTTCATATAAAACATGACGAGTGATAGTACCATCCCCAGCATGTTATACAGTGAGAGCCACGGGTAAGGACTAGGGATGCACCAAATCTACTTTTTTGGATTCGCCGAAACCCCGAATCCTTCGTGAAAGATTCAGCTGAGAACCGAATCCGAACCCTCATTTGCATATGCAAATAAGTGAGGGAAAAATATTTTACTTCCTTGTTGTGTGACAAAAAGTCACATGATTTTTCAGATTCAGTTCGGCCAGGCATAAGGATTCGGTGAATCCAAATCCTGCTGAAAATGGCCGAATCCTGCTCAAATACCGAACCGAATCCTGGATTCGGTGCATCCCTAGTAAGGACTCAAAGTGAATTGAGCAGTGGCCATTTTATTACTCATCTTTCTATTCAGGCCTCTCCTATTCATATTCCAGTCTCTTATTTAAATCAGCGCATGGTTGCTAGGGTAATTTGGACCCTAGCAACCCGATAGCTGAAACTGCAAACTGGAGAGCTCCTGAATAAAAAGTTAAATAACAGAAAAAAAAATACAAATTGTCTCTATGTCATACTAAGAGTTCACTTTAAGTTGAAGAACCCCTTTAATAACCATTTTTACTTTGTTACTATTAAAAATTATAATAGGCAATTTCATTGAATCAAAGGGGGCTCTATCTTTACAGCACCCAGCAAGCTTTACACCACGATATAGGGTGAAGAGTCGGGAACGCCTCCATAAGCCATGGTTGAAAGCACCATAAATTATGGAAGGTTTACAAAGTTTTGGTGTGACCCATTAAAGGATAAGTAAACCTTTAAAATAAGTGAATGTAAAATGGATGAGGGGCTATTCTAAGCACTTTTGCAATGTACATTCATTATTTATTTGCTTTTTAATCCAAGATATTAAAGGATTCATGTACTGTTAAAATGAATGAATTTTGTTACAACAGCGCCACCTGCTGGTCATTTCCCCACCAGTCTGACCACCAAGTAGTCAAGGAAGTTGTCAGGAGAAAGAAAGAGGCTGCTCTGATGTTCTTCTGCTTAGGAAAACAATTAGAAACCTCTCTCACATCTTTCCTAAGCAGAAGAACATCAGAGCAGCCTCTTTCTTTCTCCTGACAACTTCCTTGACTACTTGGTGGTCAGACTGGTGGGAAACTGACCAGCAGGTGGTGATGTTGTAACAAAATTCATTCATATTAACAGTACATGTATCCCTTAATATCTTGTAATTATAAAATAATAAATAATGAATGTAAATCACAAAAGTTCTTAGAATAGCCCCCTCATCAATTTTACATTCACTTATTTTAAAGGTTTACTTATCCTTTAAAAATCCAATTTAATCATCTCTATAGAGTAATAGATATTTGAGGGTACTCTAATATGAGGGATAACGTTCTCAAAGCCTGAGTCTCGGCATACTTTCTTGCTGTTTGGTTGCTATGAGCAACATCACCGGGGATGTTTGTCGCCAATGTTAAAAAACACCCCCAGGGGAAGATGTCTACCTCTTGCTATTGAGGTTGGGTCTGTCCATTTCAAGGTTCCTTTGTTTGATTAACGGAGGGGCTCATGGTAAAGCTAATGTTTTACACTGGATTCTACAAAAAGGACTGGTTTCAGCTCTATACAATCTCCTATAACTTCCCTCGGGCAGGTGTAAGACGATTGTATTAGGGTCTACCTCTTCAAGTTCCACACTTCTTTCACTTGTTACCAAATCAAGGGAATGGGGCCACACACAGGTGCCATCAACTGAATAGGTTTATATGTAAATTGCTGGACTGCTGGGATGTACCAGTCACCAGCTCAGGATTTACAAGACAACCAAGCCTTGAGGTGCCTGACTATGAAAGAACATGGTGGGCTCTCAGACTAAGGTGGACTCAGAAATGAAAGATCTCTGTCAAAATAGTTTAAATAGAGTTTGAAAGCTCAGAAAAAAATCAAGTCATACTTGGAACATACTTGAATTGAGCCATTCAACTGCTTTTATGTCTATGTTCAGTAATATGGATCTATGGAACAGCCCCCATATATCTAAGCTCAATAACATGGATCTCTCCAACTGCCCCCATATATCTAACCTCAATATCCAACAGCCCCCACCATAAGCTCAATAGCATGGTTCCATCCAACAGCCCCCCAAACAATTAAGCTCAATAACATGGAGCCATCCAATAGCCCCCATACATCTAACATGGTTTCATCCAACTGCCCCCATGTAGCTAACGTGGTTCCATTCATCTGCCCCCATACATCTTACATGGGTCCATCCAACTGCCCCCATATAGCTAACATGGTTCCATCCAACTGCCCCCTATATATCTAAGCTCAATAACATGGAACCATCAAGCAGGTACCCATATATTTAAAGGAAAACTATACCCCCAAAATGAATACTTAAGCACTAGATAGTTTATATCAAATTAAGGGGCATATTAATGAATCTCACCAAACTAGAATATATATTTAAATAAATCTTGCCCTTTTACATCTCTTGCCTTGAGCCACCATTTTGTGATGGTCTGTGTGCTGCCTCAGAGATCACCTGACCAGAAATACTGCAGCTCTAACTGTAACAGGAAGAGATCACCTGACCAGAAATACTGCAGCTCTAACTGTAACAGGAAGAGATCACCTGACCAGAAATACTGCAGCTCTAACTGTAACAGGAAGAGATCACCTGACCAGAAATACTGCAGCTCTAACTGTAACAGGAAGAGATCACCTGACCAGAAATACTGCAGCTCTAACTGTAACAGGAAGAGATCAGCTGACCAGAAATACTGCAGCTCTAACTGTAACAGGAAGAGATCAGCTGACCAGAAATACTGCAGCTCTAACTGTAACAGGAAGAGATCAGCTGACCAGAAATACTGCAGCTCTAACTGTAACAGGAAGAGATCACCTGACCAGGAATACTGCAGCTCTAACTGTAACAGGAAGAGATCACCTGACCAGGAATACTGCAGCTCTGACTGTAACAGGAAGAGATCACCTGACCAGAAATACTGCAGCTCTAACTGTAACAGGAAGAGATCACCTGACCAGAAATACTGCAGCTCTAACTGTAACAGGAAGAGATCCCCTGACCAGAAATACTGCAGCTCTAACTGTAACAGGAAGAGATCACCTGACCAGAAATACTGCAGCTCTAACTGTAACAGGAAGAGATCACCTGACCAGAAATACTTCAACTCTAACTGTAACAGGAAGAAGTGAGGAAGCAAAAGACACAACTCTGTCTGTAATTGGCTCATGTGACCTAACATGTATAGTTTGTTTGTGTGCACTGTGAATCCTACAATCTCAGGGGGCGGCCCTTATTTTTTTTAAAATGGCAGTTTTCTATTTATCATTACCCAATGGCACATACTACTAAATAAGTATATTATTATGAAAATGTTTTATTAACATGAAGCAGGATTTTACATATGAGCTGTTTTATGTAATATCTTTTTATAGAGACCTACATTGGGGGTGTAGTTTTCCTTTAAGCTCAGTATCTTGGATCCATACAACGGCTGTCCGTACACCCAAGCTCAATGACATGGAGTTCTGAAGTCTTTGAGAAATGCCTATGAGGAGCTCGCGGTCTGATAGATTTAACCTAAGCAGCCGCAGCAGCAGAATGAGTGCGAAACACACATGTGCCCTGAGCTTTGTGTGCCCTGAGCTTTGTGTGCCCTGAGCTTTGTGTGCCCTGAGCATTGTGTGCCCTGAGCTTTGTGTGCCCTGAGCTTTGTGTGCCCTGAGCATTGTGTGCCCTGAGCTTTGTGTGGCCAGAGCTTTGTGTGGCCTGAGCTTTGTGTGGCCTGAGCTTTGTGTGGCCTGAGCTTTGTGTGCCCTGAGCTTTGTGTGCCCTGAGCTTTGTGTGGCCAGAGCTTTGTGTGCCCTGAGCTTTGTGTGCCCTGAGCATTGTGTGCCCTGAGCTTTGTGTGCCCTGAGCTTTGTGTGCCCTGAGCTTTGTGTGCCCAGAGGTTTGTGTGGCCAGAGCTTTGTGTGCCCTGAGCTTTGTGTGCCCTGAGCTTTGTGTGCCCTGAGCTTTGTGTGCCCAGAGGTTTGTGTGGCCAGAGGTTTGTGTGGCCAGAGGTTTGTGTGGCCAGAGGTTTGTGTGCCCTGAGCTTTGTGTGCCCTGAGCTTTGTGTGCCCAGAGGTTTGTGTGCCCAGAGGTTTGTGTGGCCAGAGGTTTGTGTGCCCTGAGCTTTGTGTGCCCTGAGCTTTGTGTGCCCAGAGGTTTGTGTGCCCAGAGGTTTGTGTGGCCAGAGGTTTGTGTGGCCAGAGCTTTGTGTGCCCTGAGCTTTGTGTGGCCAGAGGTTTGTGTGGCCAGAGGTTTGTGTGCCCTGAGCTTTGTGTGCCTGAGCTTTGTGTGGCCAGAGGTTTGTGTGCCAGAGGTTTGTGTGCCAGAGGTTTGTGTGGCCTGAGCTTTGTGTGCCTTGATGTTTAGCATTGTCCAAAGCTTTCATTCAAATAAAGGGATTTTGTACTTACGGAAACTTGTTGTAACACTTATGTTTTACTGTGTGAATCAATAAAAATTGGAATTTTGATTGTGCCAAACAATAAATCATTGGAACATTTACTGTGCAGTTATTGAAACTGTGAGAAGACGTGTTGTGCCACCGCGGCCTGGAACACTTTGCTGCCAAACACGCCGAAGTTGAAGCAAAAACGTGTCATTTATAAAAGTGTTGGGAGAAGCCCAAGTGGCTGCCCTGCATATCTGTTCATGTGTAGCCAACTTGTGTGAACCCCATGAACTGGAAACTCCTAGACCTTTGTAAGTTGTCGAGTAAGATACTGTATCAGTAGAGAGTCTGATCTCCGCAATGCTGCAGTGCTTTTTAGGTACGTCCCAACGTCTCGTTTGTGCAGCTGTAACTTCTAATCATTAGCTGGATGGTAAGACTAACTCCTGATTGATATGAAATTCTGGAGACAAGCATTGGAAATAACCCTGGTACCATTCTGAGGACGACTTTATCTGATGCATAACCAGCCATGGTTCCTTGCAAGAGAGCGCTGCCATTCCTGATACCCTCTCAGCACATGTTATGGTCACCATCAGGGACAACAAACTCCTATGATGGAGACCCTAGAGATCAAAGATGAGTCAGTGATGGTTTCTAAAGCAGATCAAGTGCTAGGAGTACACAAGAAAAAAAACAATATTTTCCCATAGTTAAAGCAATTACTCAAACTATAGAAACTGAATTGTAACAACCAGATCGCCGCTCGGCTTTGACCAATTGATTTTACAACACCTACTCCATTCCAGAAAAACAGGGTACGATGTGAGATAAAAGCCCTAAAGTTAATTCTGAAGTTGCAGCCTATCTGAACAAACTGTTTTTAAGGATCCCATGGACAAAAATGAGCCCTTGAAAGAGCTTAAGCACAATCAGCAGCAATCCTACACCCAGCAACCGCGTACGGCAAAACACTGGGCCCAAGAACTGACAGATCAACCACCTTCATCAGCACAACAATTAGCTGCAGAGGTAGATAAACGTCATACTACCTTGGCTTTTCCTAGCGGACTCAGCATTAGACATTCAATCCTCATCTTTCCAAAGAACCAATTCAGACCAAGGGTCATGGAGAAACAGACCACAATGGCAGCAATATTGGTTTGGCAAAAGCATTTGATTGGTCTGTGTCTGAATCACTATTTGAATCGGATTCCTGGTGGTCCGACGGCTGCAGGTCAGAAACATTCCGTAGACGAACCTCCTAAATAGGCTTCAGGTTCAGAGGAGTCTGCAAAGATCTCCGGTGCCCTATGCTTTCTGGAAGGTGGTGTATGCCGAGTGGGGGCTTGAAAAGAGGATTTTATCCATTCTAAAAAATCTCCTAATAGTAGGGATGCACCGAATCCACTTTTTTGGATTCGGCCGAACCCCCGAATCCTTCGTGAAAGATTCGGCCGAATACCGAACCGAACCCTAATTTGCATATGCAAATTAGGGGTGAGAAGGGGAAAAAATTTTTACTTCCTTGTTTTCTGACAAAAAGTCACACAATGTCCCTCCCCACCCCTAATTTGCATATGCAAATTAGGATTTGGATCGGTTCGGCCGCGCAGAAGGAATCGGCCGAATCCTGCTGAAAAAGGCCGAATCCCGAACCGAATCCTGGATTCGGTGCATCCCTACCTAATAGTGGAGGTAATTGAGGTGTAGACGGTTGTTCCTGTAGTATTGGAATCAGCCGTTCATTTATCACCGTGGGGGAGCTGGCAGCACTTAGGTGTTGCATCTCCTCATTATGGGTAATTTCTCTGAGGAGAGAGTTACTCTCTGGAGTAGTAGAGACCTGTGGTCACAACAAGAATTGGGTTCAGACTTCCTTAAAGGGCATGCAAAGGCAAAAAAAATAAAATCCCATTTTTACTTTCTTTAATAAAAAAAGAAACCTATCTCCAATATACTTTAATTAAAAAATGTGTACTGTTTTTATAAGAAACCTGACTGTATGCAGTGAAATTCTCCCTTCATTTACTGCTGTGGATAGGAATTGTCAGACGGTCCCTAAATGCTCTGCAGGGAAACAATCATACTTATGAACAGCAGGGGGAGCCCCCACCTTACTTCCCAGCCATGCAGAACTCAAGCAGCTTTGTTTGTTTCCCTGTAGAGCAGTCGGCGACTTTTTTGTATTGGATTTTATTTTTGCCTTTACATCTCCTTTACTGTTCCTAACTCCAGCTGCAGGGACAAAGATGTGAGGAAAGTGTAATACATTGTAATAATGGCCGCCCATAAGAGTTTTATTCTTCTGTCCTGCCTCCAGAGATGAGAAGAAATTAACCCCCATGAGGGCCGACTAGAGAAATTGTCTATATGAGAAAGTAATAGCGGGACTGTTTTGGCTTCACTCCAATTACCAACTCCTTTATACTTTGATCTCCATATAAACAAGCCCCTTTGTTGCCTGTCTCATGTTTATTCATGAGAGGAAATTTACATCGAACAAAAGCAAAAGTTGGGAGAGACTTACAGTTGCTTGAAACAGACGTGTTTCGTGCCAAGAGTGGGGACTTACTCACAGGCTGTCTATGACTAACTGCTCCCCCCTTGTCATGAAACGAGTCAGGCTTAATTATGTCCTAAATAAAGATTTTCTACATCACCTGGGCTCCTCTGTTTCGAGCAACAGTAAAGGTGGCCATACACGGGCCGATAAAAGCTGCCTACAGTCCGTGTATGGGGCCCCCCCGACGGGCTTTACCGATCGAGATATGGCCGAAAGTCGGCCAGATCTTGATCGGATGGGACAAAAAATCCCATCGGATCGCGGCCGCATCTATTCGTTGATGCGGTCCCGCAATCCGACCGCCCATTAGGCATCGTTAGGATCCGATCATTGGGCCCTAGGGCCCACGATCGGATCAGCCCGATATTGCCCACCTCAAGGTGGGCATAACGGAGGGAGATCCGCTCGTTTGGCGACATTGCCAAACGAGCGGATCTCTCAGTGTATGGGCACCTCAAGTCTCTCCCAACTATAAAACGTCCAACCCAAACTCTATAAAGGCACCTGCCTCTGATCACCAGGAGTTGAATAAAGGGTTAGGGCTGGATGTAAATTCTGTCTTGGTACTTCTTACTGCCCCTTTAATCCCCGGTTATAGATTCATTCTTGGTACTTACTGCCCCTTTAATCCCCGGTTATAGATTCATTCTTGGTACTTACTGCCCCTTTAATCTCCCTGTTATAGATTCATTCTTGGTACTTACTACCCCTTTAATCCCCCTGTTATAGATTCAGTCTTGGTACTTACTACCCCTTTAATTCCCGTTATAGATTCAGTCTTGGTACTTACTGCCCCTTTAATTCCCGTTATAGATTCAGTCTTGGTACTTACTGCCCCTTTAATCTCCCTGTTATAGATTCATTCTTGGTACTTACTGCCCCTTTAATTCCCGTTATAGATTCAGTCTTGGTACTTACTGCCCCTTTAATTCCCGTTATAGATTCAGTCTTGGTACTTACTGCCCCTTTAATTCCCGTTATAGATTCAGTCTTGGTACTTACTGCCCCTTTAATCCCCGTTATAGATTCAGTCTTGGTACTTACTGCCCCTTTAATCCCCCTGTTATAGATTCATTCTTGGTACTTATGCCCCTTTAATTCCCGTTATAAACGCAAACGCAGGAGCCTGTGGTTCAGACGCTTCTCTGAAACGACAAGTTTTTATTCCCACAAAGAAGAAGCGACAGTTGCACAACACAAGGACAGACGAGGGCTGGAGATACACAATATTTACACACATGCTGTTAAAAATAACTTTTGCTTTGTTCTAGTCGGACAAAAATAAAAAGAAGCTGCAACATATCGGGCCCCGCAGCAGGAAATGGCTTAAAGGGATGGTTAACTTTCAGTACGTTATAGAATGGCCATGTCTAAGCAACTTTTCAATTGGTCTTTATTTATTTTTATTATAGGTTTTTTTTTAACTATTTGCAGTCTTCTTCTGACTTTTTGCAGCTTTCAAATAGGGGGTCACTGTTATTGCTACTTTTTATTACTCATCTTTCTATTCAGTCCCTCTCCTATTCATATTCCAGTCTCTTATTCAAATCAATGCACGGTTGCTAGGGAAATTTGGATCCTAGCAACCAGATGGCTGAAATTACAAACCGGAGAGCTGCTGAATAAAAAGCTAAATAAGTCAAAAACAAATTGCAAATTGTCTCAGAATATCACCCTCTTTATCATACGAACAGTTAACTCAAAGGTGAACAACCCCTTTAAATGAACCTCGCAGGAAACGTCGCAGGCCCCACCCACCCCCACGCTTTAACCCTTTCCCGGTCCAGTTACAGGGGGTGCAAATTAGTTTTGAAAGCAGCTTCCCATCCCTCATTGTAAAGTACAGTCTATGTATGGCAGCTTCACGGGGGAGGGGCTAGTGACCTGCTGCTGCCGCTGGATCCCTAATGAGAGGCACCAGGAGAGGTAGTGTTTGGCCACCCGCATGCACCGGCAGGTTACAGAACAATCCAAGTGTATCGTAAACTGTCAGCCAGCACCTTGAGGGAGCAGCCTAGGGACAGAGGGAGATTGTGTCACATGATATGCATTCCAGCTTCATCCCAACCCCCCACATTGCCTCCTCAGAAGCTCCACCCACCTTTATGAAGAGCCTCGTTTGTCATTCGGTTCACATATCGTACACTGTTCTCCGGGACCAACCATTTCATAACGGTGTCCACACAGCTCTTCCGATAGGAGCTCCACACGCTGCCGCTGGTGGGGGAGGGGGGACAGTGTGAGACCATGACATACACCGCGGGGTCAGCCACCCAATATCTGCCTTTTACATTAAATTTCACTTCCATAGATACCGTATATAGTAATCGTCTCTACTGTCTGACTCCAGCCAGCGAGCAAACCTGGAGAACACACTTGTGCTACATTGTGTCAGGAGTCGGAACAAGAGAAGTGAAAGGGATAACGGATTCGTCCAACCGCAATATCTCAAAATAATGTTTATAAACTAGGGACACGCTGAATGCATAAGCAAATTCGGGTGACTTTTTGTCACAAAAGAAGTAAATGTTTTCCCCTCCCTGTTTCTAATTTACATATGCAAATTAGGATTCAGCCTTTTTCAGCAACGTTCGGATTCGGCCAAATCCTTCTGCAAGGCTGAACCGAATCTGAATTTGCATATGCTGGGCGGGAAATCATATGACTTTTTGTCATAAAAAAAGGAAGTAAAAAATATTTTCCCCTCCCCGTCCCTAATTTACATATCAAATTAGGATTCAGATTGGCATTCAGCCTTTTTCAGCAGAATTCAACGGAACCCAGATTCTAATTTTCATATGCAAATTAGGGTAAAATGTTCGCCCCTATTTACATATTCAAATTAGGATTCGGTTCGGTATTCTGCCTTTTTCAGCCGAACCGAATCCAGATTCTAATTTCCATATGCAAATTAGGGGCAGGGAGGGAAATCATGTGACTTTTTGTCACAAAATAAGGAAGTAAAAAAGGTTTTCTCCTTACCCCCTAATTTACATATGGAAATTAGGATTCGTCAAATGTTTCGCAAAGGATTCGGGGGTTTGGCGGAATCCAAAATAGTGTATCCGGTCACATGACAATCACATGACCAGGGCGCAGGTTTATTCACCTTGTCTGACCTTTGACTTCCGTTAGTTCCCCCACGCTGAGAGTAATGAATATCCCTGTGTGCAAATCCCACGCCACCTTCAGGCTTGTGTGATGAGCCTTGGGCCTGCGGAGAGACAATGGGACAACCAATCAGATGGAACAATACCAGCTCCGGAAATACAAGTATTAATCAGCTTTACTGAAAATATGCACATGTAAAAGTCTTAAACGCATCAAACAATTAAATATGAATCCAAGTGGAATCTGCATTTATAGAAGATGCGTTATCTGGAAACCCATTATACAGAAAGTGCTGAATTACGGAAAGGCCATCTCCCTCGAAGTCTATTTTAAAGGAGACATTTTGTGTAAAAAATAAGAATGTACCCAGTGCATTATACTCATTTAGATATAGAAGAATTGCGCTTTAAAAATTAGTATTTTAGGCTGATTTATTGAATATTTCTATAAAAACCCTAATAATCCCTTCCACTTCCTGCTCCCAGAATTCCCAGGCTGTGGAGGGGAGCCGCGGCTCTCAGCTCACTGCACTGTAGGACAGGAACCAATCAGCAGCTAGCAGGAACTGATAGGGAACTGAAGCCTGTGTGATTACAATGCTGTGATTGGCTGCCCCCTTCCTACTGTGCTTCTGGCAGGGACACGCCCACCCCTCATTTGAAACACAGACAGGGACCAGTGAACATCTATAGGGAGCTCCAATAAAGGGGCAATTTTTAAAGATAATATAAATTTTTAGCAACATGTAAAAGCAACACCATATATTACCTAGAATTGCCTACAGAATTAGGGTTTTTCATTTATCAAATATGTCTCCTTTAATCAAATAATCTTAATTTTTATAAATAATCTTTTTTTCTGTAATAATAAAACAGTCGCTTGTACTTGATCCCAACTAAGATATAATTAATCCTTATTGGAAGCAAAACCAGCCTATTGGGTTTATTTAATGTTTACATGATTTTCTAGTAGACTTAAGGTATGAAGATCCAAATTACAGAAAGATCTCTTATTCGGGAGACCCCAGGTCCAGAGCATTCTGGATAACAGGTCCCATACCTGTGCAATTGTTTGCACTTCTTTGCAGATTTTCTTTGTTAACATTTAACTAAACATAGCCTAATCTCCTACCTATTATGTTATGAAAAACCTCAATAAAAAATACCTTTAAAAAAAAAAAAAAAACCCATGGCCTAATCTGTCACAATAGTTAGACAAAAATAGCAGACAATGAAACAGCTCCCTAAGTTTGCTCATAGTCTGTACAGAGACATACCATAAAACTATAGCAGCATAGGTATTCCCTGTACTAAGCACAATTCAGCAGGAACAGCCCCTAAATGTGCTCATAGTCTGTACAGAGAGATCCCATAAAACTATGGCAGCATAGGTATTCCCTGTACTAAGCACAATTCAGCAGGAACAGTCCCTAAATTTGCTCATAGTCTGTACAGAGAGATCTCATAAAACTATGGCAGCATAGGTATTCCCCTGTACTAAGCACAATTCAGCAGGAACAGCCCCTAAGTTTGCTCATAGTCTCTACAGAGAGATCCCATAAAACTATAGCAGCATAGGTATTCCTCTGTACTAAGCACAATTCAGCAGGAACAGCCCCTAAGTTTGCTCATAGTCTGTACAGAGAGATCCCATAAAATTATGGCAGCATAGGTATTCCCCTGTACTAAGCACAATTCAGCAGGAACAGTCCCTAAGTTTGCTCATAGTCTGTACAGAGAGATCCCATAAAACTATGGCAGCATAGGCATTCCCTGTACTAAGCACAATTCAGCAGGAACAGCCCCTAAGTTTGCTCATAGTCTGTACAGAGAGATCCCATAAAACTATGGCAGTATAGGTATTCCCCTGTACTAAGCACAATTCAGCAGGAACAGTCCCCTAAGTTTGCTCATAGTCTGTAAAGATGAATGCCATTACACTTTGCCAGTAGAACTCATAAGAATTATTACAGATACCAGTGTAAATGGTGTTCAGACAAAACCAATGATTTCTTACTGACCTGAGTTGTCCCTCTTCTTGCGGGGCTGGGAAGGCCAGTAGGAGGAGGCCAATATTTATTATGACTTTGTTGGTCTCAGGACACATCTGAGGGAGAATAAATGATTAAATAAAAAGGACTAAGTGCAAGTTTTATGCTTTGTGCTGCACATACAGACTCCTCACCTCCAGTATAACAATATCGTAGTCACTAAAGGAGCAGAACTGTTGGGACCAGGAGGCGTCGTGTCTTATAACTTCATTGATGACGTATTCGAAATCCAGAGTCAGCTGCTCCACGCTCAGATGCTGCCCCTGTGATTGGGGGAAAAAATAAATGACTGGAGAACAGAGAGCAGAAACCAACGGAGGGAGGAGAGCCCGGTGTTACCTGGAAGGAGGATTTCTCATTCAGGGGCTTCAAGTGATTTCCCTTTAGATCAGTCACCAGGAAAGGCAGCGAAATCTTGTCGTCCTCATACTCTGCAAAAATCCAGCGTTAGTCACCCCCTCACACACCCACCACTCCACAGGTCCCTCCTATATCCAGAACTTCCACCCTCCCTAAAAACCTATTTACCGTATATACTCGAGTATAAGCCGTCCCGAGTATAAGCCAAGGTACCTAATTTTACCTCCAAAAACTGGGAAAGCTTATTGACTCGGGTATAAGCCAAGGGTGAGAAATGCAGCAGCTTCTGGTAAGTTCCAATCTCGTTTTTGGATGACTATTCTTAGGCGCCGGCTACTATTCTAAGCGCCGGCGAATATTCTTAGGCGCCGGCGACAGTTTTTGCGCTTGACCCGAGTATAAGCCGAGGTAGAGTTTTTCAGCATATTTTGGGAGCTTATACTCGAGTATATACGGTATATACTAGTTAATGGGATTTAAAGGATAAGTCAAACCCCAAAAATAATTTCTTGCCTTATAAAATTCTAAGCAACTTTCCTGTATACATTCATTACACATTTTCTATGTTTTTTAAGTAATTTGTATATGTATTGTTATTGAAAGCTCTGTTTGTCCCTGCCTGTTCTCTGCACTGGTGGTTCTGACTGTTGATAGCATGTAAGACAAGGCAGCTGATTAACAGACTTGTCTTTAGTGAGGGACTGATTGTTGCAACGTTGTAGGAGGACAGAGAATAGGCAGGGACAGACAAACACAGCTGTCAATAGCAATACATATTCAAATAACTTAAAGGGGTTGTTCACCTTTAAATGAACTATTAGTATGATGTGGAGACTGATATTCTGAGACAATTTGCAATTGGTTTTCATTTTTTATTATTTGTGGTTTTTGACTTATTTAGCTTTTTATTCAGCAGCTCTACCAGTTTGCAATTTCAGCCATCTTGTTGCTAGGATCCAAATTCCCCTAGCAACCATGCACTGATCTAAATAAGAGACTGGAGTATGACTAGGAGAGGCCTGAATAGAAAGATGAGTAATAAAAAGTAGCTATAACAATAAATGTGTAGCCTTACAGAACTTTTGTTTTTCAGATGGGGTCAGTGACCCCCATTTGAAAGCTGGAAAGAGTCAGAGGAAGAAGGTAAATAATTAAAAAACAAAAAAAAAAGTAAATAAATGACCAATTGACAAGTTGCTTAGAAGTAGCCATTCTAGAACAAGCTAAAAGTTAAATTAAAGATGAACCACCCCCTTTAAAAATTATAGAAACTTTTTTAATGAATATATATGGGAAAGATGCTTAGAATTGTGTTTTCTTTTATTAGGCATAAAATTGTTTTTAGGGTTGACTTATCCTTTAACGGTACAACACACCCCACCCCTCCTTTACCAATAAGGTCAATTCTTCTTAAAGCTTTGCGAAGATTCTCATTCATCCAGGTCATGGTATATCTGTAGAAATAAGTCAAATCAACTGGACTTGCTGTGTGTTTTTGTTTTTTTTTTTATTGGAAGACGTTTCACCAATCACCCAACTGGCTTTCATCGGATTCTGAATTGAGAAACCAGTTGGATGACTGGTGAAATGTCTTCAAAAAAATAAATAAATAAAAAAGTCCAGTTTATTTGAATTATTTCTACATATTTCTCCTTAAAGGAAAATGATAACCCCCGAACAATGTAGGTCTCAATAAAAAGATATTACATAAAACAGCTCAAATGTAAAACCCTGCTTCATGGAAATAAACCATTTTCATAATAATATACTTTTTTAGTAGTATGTGCCATATATGTGGTCACCATCTTGTAACTTTGTTAAACATCTTTGCAAGACCAAGACTGTGCACATGCTCAGTGTGGTCTGGGCTGCTTAGGGATTGTCATAAATGATCAAAACAGCACAAGTCAAATAATATCTGCCAGAAGCCGATACAGCAAGACTGATTAATAATCAGAATATACAGACTGCACTGGCTCCTGTGTTGTCATGTAATCTAATGTGGATTTATAGTTTTTGTATTGTTTAATACAAACTTTCTCCAACTCAGCAGAACCAGTGGCTGCAGCAAAATAATCCTCCAAATAGAATCCCAGTTTATCTGTTTAAATCTGGCTCCATGATCTTTGTCCCTGCAGCTGGAGTTGGAAACAGTAAAGGGGATGTAAAGGCAAAAATAAAATCCAATACAAATCTCTACACAGTCGCCGACTGCTCTACAGGGAAACAAACAAAGCTGCTTGAGTTCTGCATGGCTGGGAAGTAAGGCGGGGGCTCCCCCTGCTGTTCATAAGTATGATTGTTTCCCTGCAGAGCAGTTAGGGACCGTCTGACAATTCCTATCCACAGCAGTAAATGAAGGGAGAATTTCACTAAATACAGTCAGGTTTCTTATAAAAACAGTACATATTTTTTAATTAAAGTATATTGGAAATTCTGGTTTCTTTCTCATTAAAGATGAAAAAGATATTTTTACCATTACATGCCCTTTAAATATTCATTTTGGGGGTAAAGTTTTCCTTTAAATCTTCTCTCTGGGGGGCAAAAGGAATATCCTCACTGCTCAGCACCCAGGTCTTTGCTATCCAACCAACCCATGACAAAAGTCTCACCACTATCATGTTCAGATTCAGTTGCCTCCCCCAGGATATAACGAAATCTCGTGTAATTCACGTAGCTCGGCTCTTCGGAGTGGTGGGATGAGCGTGCTGACCCCTCAATGGAGGGACGATGACATACAGGGGAGTCTGGGAAGGAAACCCGGGGTGGAGTCTCTCTGCTCGTGCCAGGACTCTCTCCTTTATCCTGTATCTCAACTCCAGAAGCTTCTCTTGCACGCCGAAAGATACCGGCCACAAACTCTCGGGCTCGAGTCACAGCAGGGGGTGTTCCAGGAGGGGGAGGGGAGGGAAGAGGAGAGTGGGTGCTGGGGGATGGGGTGCTAGGGCTGGAAGGGAAGGAACAGCTGGGGTCTCTGTGCTGTGGGCTCTGCTTGCTGTAGAGTATCTGGTTGGGTTCCGCCTCTCCTAAAATATCAACGTTTGGAAATAATGAGTGAGACGGGGGCAGTGGGGTTGTACACGTTGTGTTTCTCTAATCATATTGTAACCCCTTTTGCCTTGGTCTAGCAACCAATCAGTGATGAGCTTTAACATAGTGCTATAATAATGAAAACAATGGGCTACTGGACTAGGAAACAACTCGACAAAGCACCACCAGGCCTGACTGGCAATTTGTGTGTTGTGGCAAATGCCAGAGGGGCTGCTGTAAAATGCCATAGACACTAACTATTTAACGGGCTGGTGGGGGGCTGTTTGGGCCTCTGTGTACTTAAAAGAGTTGTTCACCTTCCAAATACTTTTTTCAGTTCAGTTGTTTTAAGATTGTTCACCATAAACAAAGACTTTTTTCAATTGCTTTCCATCTTTTATTTTTTTACCGTTTTCCCAAAACCAACAGTTAGGCAGGATAAAAAATAAAAAAAAAAACGTCAAAAGGTTGAACTTGATGGGCATGCGTCTTTTTTCAACCTAATTTACTATGTTACTATCGAAGTTTAAAGTTGTTCCTGTCTCTGATGTTTCAGTCTGGCAGCTCAGTGATCCAGAAGTATTAGAAACTGTTACAATTCTACATTTAGTGGATCCATTTCTCAGCAGCATCTCTGGAGTATTAGCAACTATTGTATCAAGTCTAACAGCTGCCTGTAATGAAACTCAGAGATTCTGCTCAGCAGGGACAAAGATAAGAAATGTATCGACTAAATGTATCAATTTGGAACAGTTAAAGCGTCGGCGACCCCCCCTCCCAGAGCTGCTTTAGAAGGTGAAGCAGGAAACTTTACACTTCAACATTAGATAAATGGTCACGCATATAGAAAGTCATTGGAAAAAGTTTTTATTTCTGGTGAACTATCTGAAACCAACTGAACAGAAAAAAAAGTGTTGGAAGGTGAAAAACCCCTTTAAAGGAGAAGGAAAGTTGTTTACTAATTGGGGGTGCCAAATGTTAGGCACCCCCAATGTTTGTATCGACTTACCTGAAACCCTGGGCCGGTGCTACTATCGGCAGAAAACTGCACCGGCCCTGCGGGCACCAAGGATCGATTCTCTTCCGGCTTCTTCTTTCTTCAAATTTCCCGGGGCAGACGCATGCACAGTAGAATGAAAAAGCAGACTTTTTAGTTTGTTTGGCTTTTCACTGTAATGCACATGCGTCTGCCCTGGGAAATTTGAAGAAGCCGGAAGAGAAGCGATCCGTGGTGCCCGCAGGGCCGGTGCAGTTTTCTGCTGATAGTAGCACCGGCCCAGGGTTTCAGGTAAGTAAATAATTTCCCTTCTCCTGTCAGGGCCTAGTTTGAATCAAAGTCCAGACCTGAGCACAAACCAACATGCAGGGTTGACTCACAGTAGGAAGACTTTTAGCCAATGACAAGGTGCCAGTTGGGCCAGTTTACCTGCTGAGCGCACAGATACAGCACAGGCCACAAGAGAGAAGCTGGTATTCAGAAGAACAACATTATCCTTTTTCAGCTGGAAGGCAGGCTGGAAGGTGGGGAAGGGGTAGACAACTTGGTACTTGGTGTGGAGCATAAAGCTGTGGGACAGACATGACCCTGCAGAGGAACAGAGACATTAGTCAGACACCAACGTAAAGCACTTGCTGTTGTAATGTCCAACCTTTGGGCCACTGTCGGATGCTTAAAGTGCATCAGGCAAATACTTTTATGGCAAAATCCTAAATCGCATTCAAAGACAATGTTAAGATAGATAATAAAAAAAGGTTATTTTCTGATGTTAATATCTCTTTACCTATAAATGGCTGCCAGGTTGGAGTGGATAAGAAGGATCGGGTAGTACACGTACCTATGTGAGATTCTTTGCAGTCTGTGCAGGGGGAGGTAGGTGGGGCAGACACGGTGCTGATATAAATATCACGGTGATTCTCATCACTCATCATGTTCATTAGCATCCCGTTCCCGGAGGTGCTGAGATGGGGGAAACACAGAGTTAACCTGACAAGTTCAAGTGGGTGGGGCACCAGGCAGCTTGGAGGCGTGGCCAGACTATGACAAACAAATCAAACTCACTTGAAGCCAAATACTATAACCTTGGAGCTGTCACTGGGCCACTCGCACACGTGCAGAAAAAGGTCACTGTAAATCTCCTCATCCTGGAACAGACGCACCTGTCGTACCTGCGAGAGAAGCACCGCACTCCATTTAACTCTTCACATGCCATAGGGAATGTCACTGACAATGCCAGCACCACAGAGTTTACAACTTCTATTTGTTTCCCGGCAGCAGTTGTGGCCAAATAGCTACCCCCGAATAGTTACTTTTATACAAATATCTGTGATTCCTGCTCCAGGGATGATGTCTTTCTCATGTTTAGGCAGAAGGTGGATCCTCACTACATTCATCTTTATGAGCTCTTGGCCACAACCTACTTCACTGCAGTGGGTGAGCCCTTATTTGTAAGCCCCGCCCATAGACTACTAACCAATGGAGAGCAGCCCAAAAGCGTGAAGCAGTTCCGTATGCTGGGGATCCCACTAGCTGTGTGGAGGAGGTGGGCTGTGAGGGAATTGGGGTTGTCAGGAGAGCTTGTAACTCACCAGGCGCAGTTTGCTGTGCACATGGAACTGCCACCAGTACAGATGATATGAGAACGAGGAGAAATAGTCGTCTTGGAAATCACTAGTGTAAGACAGCACAAAGCGGCCGCACTTGGAGAAGCCCAGGAAGATGTGACTGGAGGTAAAAAAACACGAGAATGAACAGGAGCAGGAGACAGAGCAGCTTTATATGAAATCTCTTTTTCTCAAAGTGGTGAATGATCACACCTCTTATAAATATACAGGGATTAAGCCTCTGCCACATGCAAACACTTACCCCTTCTGCAGGAATTCCTCGTCCACGATGTTCCGCAAAGATACGCAGAGTCGGGGAGGAAGCTTCCGGAAGAGACGCGGGGACAGCTGACCTGTGATCTGGAGAGAGAGGGAAGAGTCAGTGTCTAAGATGGACCCACTCATTCCTGTTGGGTCTTGGTCATGCGCAGAGCTGCGCTCTGTCTCTTTAAAGCAAAATTATTGTAGAATCCCCTAGTGTCCAACAATAAATCCACACAGCACCCGAGTCTTTCTGCAAAAAACACTGACGCCCAGGGGTGCAACCAACTGTAAAGTTACTGAGAGTAGTAGTGGCCGTAGTAAAGAGAGCGAGAGTTAAACCAGGAACTACAATAAACACAAGCAAGGGTGCTCCACGTGGGAACCACCATACATACCAGTTCCCTTCCTTTTCTCTTGATGCCACAGTAATCCAGTGTAGCCCAGTAATTAATAGTATCGAGTATAAAGGATTAAAAAAAAAAAAGTCTCTTTCTATCAATGTGCCAGAAAAAACCCTGGAAATGGACCTACAAGGAAGATTCTCAGTGCAGACTGATATTTATTGGTGTATTTGGGAGTTGCCATTCTATTATTATCTTTTTAATATTTACAAGTTATATATGACTGTGCCTTGTAGAAGCCAATGATATGCTGCCCCCCAGTGGCTGAATTAACATGAGCAATCATAGAATGACCACTCCAAATAATGACCTTGTATTATTATTATTATTAACGTGTTTTTATATAGAGCCAACATATTGCGTAGCACTGTAAAGTAAATGTGATTAAACAACTAAAGCACATTAAATTAAATACATAGAACATATGGAGTTACATACATCACAACCAATACTGGTACAAAAGTCGAGGAAGGCCCTATGCAGAAAGAGCTTACAATCTAAAGGAAAGGGAGTAATACACAAGGTGTGGGAGTGGGCAAGATCAAATTAAGTGGGGGAGAAATGTGGTACTGTATGTGGTGTTGCGTTTGGTAGTTAAGCAGAGTGAGGGGAGGCTTCTCGAAAGAAGTGCGTTTTCAGAGATTTCTTGAAAGCAGAAAGGTTGGGAGAAAGTCGGACAGAGCGTGGGAGAGAGTTCCAGAGGAGGGGTGCAGCCCTTGCAAAGTCTTGAATGCGAGCATGTGAGGAGGTAATGAGAGAAGAGTTGAGTAGCAGGTCAGTAGAGGAGTAGTAAGCTGTTGGGTGAGTATATAGAGATGAGTTCAGAGATGTAGGGTGGAGCAGAGTTATGAAGTGTTTTGAATGTCAGTGTCATTAATATGAATTTGATTCTGAAAGGTAGCGGAAGCCAGTGCAGGGATTGACAGAATGGCGAGGCAGAGGAGGAGCGGTTGCTGAGGTGTATGAGCCTCGCAGCAGTGTTCATTATGGACTGGAGAGCTGACAGTCTCTGGAGGGGGAGGCCAATTAAAAGAGAGTTACAGTAGTCTAGATGTGATATGATGAGAGAGTGGATAAGAATTTTGGCAGCGTCTTGGGTGATAAAAGATCGTATTTTTGAAATGTTGCTTTTGCAGCCCTCTGGCAGTTATAAAACTACAACTTCTGGTATCCCCCAACAGTTGGAAAGCCCTGATATCAAGAACTGCACAAACCATGTGTATCTCCCATAAGAGCCATGATACACAGTCTCTAGAGCAGTGATCCTCAAGCAACGGCTCCTGAGCAACATGTTCCTCACCAACCACTCGGATGTTGCTCCCAATGGCCTTAAAGCAGGTGCTTATTTTTAGGGATCCAGGATTCGGCCGAATCCTTCTGCCTGGCTGAACAGATTCCTAATTTGCTTATGCAAATTAGGGACGGGGAGGGAAACTGCGTGACTTTTTGTCACAAAACAAGGAAGTAAAAAATGTTTTCCCAATTCTTTGCATAAGCAAATTCGGTTCAGTATTCGGCCGAATCTTTTGTGAAGGGTTCGGGGTTTAGGCTAAATCCAAAATAGCGGTGCATCCCTACTTTCATTTTTAAATTCCAGGCAAGCAGTGTTGTAACTAGAACTTACAGGGCCCCATTGCAAATTATTTTCCAGGCCCCCAAAATAGCTAGAGATTGAGCTGTTTTATCAATATTTATTGAAATTGTATATGAGTTAGGGTCCTGCTTCCTCTGTAGTTAAGTGTTAGTTTCATAAAACTAGAGGCTCCTGTACATTGCCAGACCACATAGGGGCGACCAGTAGCCAATCACAGCCCTTATTTAGCACCCAAGGAACTTTTTGTATTCTGATGTCGCTCTTCATGGTTTCTATATATGAATGTGGCTGACCGCTTACAAAGACTCACAGGCCACAAAGTGCAACTCCCTGTATCCTTCGTGAACAGCCAAAGGTTTGTTGAGCTCCCCTGATTAATGGATTACCCCAGCATTAAATTACCCCCCCCCGACGATGTGCATTTCTGGGGGCCCCACTTCTCTACGTCCAGCCCTGCAGTCGGGGGTTGCTGGGAGTTGCAGCAGGAGGAACATCTGTGATTTATTAATTTCCCATGATCCTCAGCGGGATCCACTGAAGTCCTGCACTGGAGGGGCCTCACCGCTCGCCCTGGAAGTCCTGAATAAATCAAACCCAACATCCTCGAGTAGCCTACACTGGCCTTCCCTCAGCAGAACTACAACAATAACAACAGCCACTTCTGCCCCAGGAGTCTCGCTACTCCCCTCACAGCAACTTAGACACTTCGGGTACCTTAACGCGATCCAGTTGCCTTATTACATGGTCCCGTGGGCCCCATTTCCGTTTCCCGCCCCGCTCTGATTTCGAGCTCGGCGCCATCTCCCCCGCCGGTACCTTCGCTTCCGGCAACAAACCACACCCCCTCTTCCGGTCAGGCTACGACTCCTCCTACGTCACTCTCTGGTTCGCCGAGCCAACTCGCCCTCTAACTTCCCCTCGCTATTGGATGAACTAGTAGCCAATGAGAATGCGCAGAGGCCCAGGTGAAAAGCAGTTACCATGGAGACCAATCCTAATAAACACGCGGTGACAAGACTGTATGTCAGGCATGTTTGGGTGCCTGTGGTGCTCCAGCTGCACTTTAGTGTCACCCCCCAGGGACGGGTTATGGAATCAGTATTCATAATGGTCAGAGTCTGAGACCCCTGAGACTTTAATAAGTCCCTTTCCCCCATATGTAATAAAAGGCCCAGGAGTTTGCCCATGAGCAGTAGTCCATCCAATAAGCAACCAATAAGAGGTTTGCTTTTAAACAGGTGACCAGTAAATCCTACTTGCTGATTGGTTGTTATGGGCTACTGCTCCTTGGAAATCTTAGTGCCTTTTATTTCATAACCCCTTTGAGAGTTAAGCTGTAAAGAGGTTGTTCACCTTTAAAATAACTATAGTATTATTAACATGTATTCTTAGAGCACCAACTTATTGTGCAGCGCTGTAAAATTACTGTTTTTAAACAAAGAAATCACATGAATTACATACATAGAACATACAGCGTTACATACATAACAACCGGTACAAAAGGTGAGGAAGGCCGTGTGCAAAAGAGCTTACAATCTAAAGGGGAAGGGAATAAGACACAGGGTGTGGGAGTGGGCAAGATAAAAAATAAACAGGTGAGAGATTTAGCACATGGAATTGCATTTGGTTGCTAAACAGAGGGTAGGCTTCTCTAAATAAGTTCGTTATACACCTTTTGAGAGCAGAAAGGTTGGGAGAAAGTGGGACAGAGCGTGGGAGAGAGTTCCAGAGGAGGGGTGCAGCCCTTGCAAAGTCTTGAATGGGAGCATGTGAGGAGGTAATGAGAGAAGAGTTGAGGAGCAGGTCAGTAGAGGAGCGTAGTAAGCGGTTGGGTGAGTATATAGAGATGAGTTCAGAGATGTAGGGTGAGGCAGAGTTATGAAGTGCTTTGAATGTCATTAATTTGAATTTGATTCTGAAAGGTAGCGGAAGCCAGTGCAGGGATTGACAGAATGGCGAGGCAGAGGAGGAGCGGTTGCTGAGGTGTATGAGCCTTGCAGCAGTGTTCATTATGGACTGGAGAGGTGACAGTCTCTGGAGGGGGAGGCCAATTAAAAGAGAGTTACAGTAGTCTAGACGTGATATGACGAGAGAGTGAATAAGAATTTTGGCGACATCTTGGGTGATAAATGATCATATTTTGGATATGTTCCTCAGGTGAAAGTAATGTAATTTTTCTGCTGCACACCTGTAATTCACCAATACTGCAATGGTGGTGCCGGTCCTCCGTTGGCCCGGCTGGGTCCCTTAGCAACAACAAACGTTTGGAAACAGATCCGCACACACTCGAGATTATGCAGTCGGGGAGTAGACCCCTTTTATTATGCCACCAACGTTTCGGGGGGGGAGTGGGACACCCACCAGGTCTGGTCCATGTAGAATTGCCACAAAGTAGTTGGATTTGGAGAAAAAAGGCCCTGATTTCCAAACTCCGAGTAATGTCCATGAGTACCCTGCATGGGGTGTTGGGTGGGGTGTAGTAATTAAAAATTGTGTTTTTATTTCCATGCCAGATTCCAGGAGTGGAGTCCTCACGGGATGGAGGGACAGATGGCAGGAAAACCTCCAGAAGGTCAGACGACAGATTTAGGTTGATAAAATACCAGTGTACCCATCACGCCCAAATCTGTGGGTTCTGGCAAATGCCAGAGGGGCTGCTGTAAGATGCCATAGACACTCGCTATTTATTGGGCCAATTGGGGGCTGTTTGGGTCTCTGTGTACTTAACATGCCAGGGCCTATTTTGAATCCCAGTCCAGGCTTGCTGCCCACTCCCAGGACTTTGCCCTCCACCCATGTTCCCTCTCTTAAACCTGATAAAAGTCTTTATAGTCCTGGGCCTTTCTAAGGAAAATACCATAGTGTGCCATCTTGCTGCCGGCTGATTCATCATGCGACTGGCATAGAGTCTTTGGCCTGCTCTCCTTCTTTGACTAAACAAATACTAAAAGTAATCACCTTTATAAACACAAATTTCCAACACGCGATATTCAGGAATTCTATATTGTATTTATATATTATAATTAGCCATATATAAATATATTCCTAGTCTGCTACTGCTATACAATTATACATGACTAATTACACTGTCCATTCTATAGACATTTCCCTTCTGTTGGGGGTGGAGGGCCAGCATGTGAGACGAGCTGCTAGATGCCGGGGAACTACAGTTATCAGAAGGGATTCTGGGAGTTGTAGTACAAAAACCACTGCGTAGTGATTACACATACATGTCTGAGGTAGTATATTTTCTATATCCCAAGCATAGTCCAAAATTAAGGTAGGCCACTAAGTTGTGCTCTTTACTGGGTGTTAAAGGGGAAGTGCGCTTACCGTAAATCTTTTATTTTGATACTGTGATGTTTCATATTGACGGCCAATATGATAATGAATTACATTTTTCAAAGAAAAATACTTAAGGCCTGTGAGTGCGGTTTCTATCCGATGGACTATTACTTTGATTTTTGATAATGCACCCAGGCATGTTATTTCTATTTTCGAGAGTGCCAACTTTTGGATGGATATATATATATATATATTTATATATGTAACGACCCCCATTATGAGCCTGCCGGATCCCATCTTTCCAATGCTCCACTTTACAGACATACACTGGGAGAAGCACATTTAGTTAGTGATGTTAAATGACAGACAGGCACATAGAATATACAAGGAAATGTATATTTATATATATATATGTACCTTAACGGACAGTTACACACAAGCATGGACATTTACATGACTACGGGATCTATTTAAAGGTCTTTATTCTCAGTCTCTAACAACCAAATCCCTTTTGTCTCCCAAACCGAAATGTTCCAAGCCGTATCACACTCGCTCTCACACAAACCCTCCGTGGTGCACAAAGAAGCAGTTATGGTGATTGTGTTACGGCTCGGGATGGAAAGACAACACACACACACAGAGCAAGCGAGAGGAGGGGAGCTTGCACTCACAACTAAGCGATCACACAGGCCTACGTGCAATGTACACACTTGCTCATAATGCTGGTTTCTTTGGTAGTGTTCTGACAGGTCATTCATAAAGTTCCGCACTGGTTCTGATTGTCCCGACGCTCCGTACATGACGGCAACAAAGAGGGCGAAGGCATGAGAGGCAGCAGCAAGTATGGTGGAGTCATTCAATGTAGAAGCAATAAGGCACCAGAATCATTATCCATTGTCACTCCAATCGGAATATCCTTCATTGATTAAATTTCTGCAGCTGGAACCAAAATAAAGAGAAAAAAAAATTACATGCACTTCCTACTGCTGGTGATTTCTTAAGGGGCAGATTGATTAGGGGCTTTTTTTTGGTCAAAACTCTCAAATTTGAATTGTCCAACCTCGATTCGAGTTTTAATTCAAATTCGAATTTCGAGATTTATCATACTCTGGCCCTTTAGGAACTCAAATTAGACGATTCACCACCTTAAAGGAATTGTTCAGTACAAAAATAAAAACTGGGTAAATAGATAGGCTGTGCAAAATAAAAAAATGTATCTAATATAGTTAACTGTTCAGTGAGTTTGCAATTGATCCTCAGTATTCAGCTCAGATTAAAAACAGTTATGGACCAAGTGGCCCCCCTTAAATCACCGATTGGTTATTGCTTGGTCACCAGGGTAACCAGTCAGTGGAAACCACTGTTCTGTTATGTTATACATGCAGTCACTCCAGAACAATTCCTTTAATAATGTTCTTATAGGCTACAGGTTGCTATAGTTTCATGACATTTTCAAATATATGCCCACCCATATATGAAATTGCTCTACTAAGTAAATTTATATTGTGTATGCCAGAAGCTTTACTGATGCAGGAAACATCTCCTGACCCTACTCTGCTTAGCACCATACCTCCCAACTGTCCCTTTTTCGGAGGGACAGTCCCTCTTTTGACAGCTCAACCCGCAGTCCCTCATTTGTACTAGAAAGTCCCTCTTTTCTCTACACTGAACAGCCAGAAAAACAAAGTTTCTCACTTAATTGGCTTTTAAGAGAGCCCAGAACAGCTAACAGGTGCAAATAAGATACTTTGTAACAATTTTGAGACTCAAAAAACACAGTTTAGATAAGGAGAAATATTTTCAAACTTTCATAACCTGCCAAATTTTGTAAAACAAACATGGTATTTAGGGGGTGTGGCCACAGAAAGGGGTGTGGTCAAAAATTGCTGCGCTATGTGCAGGAAAAAATTTTTTGTCCTTCTTTTTACTTCCAAAATGTTATGGTATGCTTAGCACTATCGCTCCTGTTACATTCAGCAACAGAACTGAGCAGAGAAGCAGCAGAAGACACTTCCTGCATCAGTAACTAAAGCTTCTGGCACACATAACAGCAGGGGGTTACATATTCAAAATATCAGCAGTGTAAAAGTAAAATAGTGAAATCTAAAATAGTAAAAAACTAATAGGTTAAAGGAAAACTATACCCCCCAAACAATGTAGGTCTCTATAAAAAGTTATTGCATAAAACAGCTCATATGTAAAACCCTGCTTCATATAAATAAACCATTTTCATAATAATATACTTTTCTACTAGTATGTGCCATTGGGTAATCATGAATAGAAAATTGCCATCTTAAAAAATAAGGGCCGCCCCCTGGGATACTACAATTCACGGTGCACACAAAAAACCAAACAAAGTCCTTTTCAAATTAAACATGAAATCCAATTTCTATTTTTTATTAAAGCATTCATAGCTGTTATAAGCTCACTATCAGCTGTCAGTCAAATATTGCCTGCCTCTCCTCTATGCCTAGGCATAGAGGAGGGGCAGACAATTACTTTCACTTTCCATTCAGCACTTCCTACATGTCACTGCTCTCCCCACATTCCCCCTGTTCTCTTCACTGTTTAATTGTGTAGCCAGGACATGGGGATGGACATTGGGTCTCCCATTCTGGTGCACAAACAAGTAGGGATGCACCGAATTCACTTTTTTGGATTCGGCCGAACCTCCGAATCCTTGGCGAAAGATTCGGCCGAATACCGAACCCGAACCCTAATTTGCATATGCAAATTAGGGACAGAAGGGGAAAACATTTTTTACTTCCTTGTTTTCTGACAAAAAGTCACGCAATTTCCCTCCCCGCCCCTAATTTGCATATGCAAATTCGGTTCGGCCGGGTAGAAGGATTCGGCCAAATCTGAATCCTGCTGAAAAAGGCCGAATCCTGGCCGAATCCCGAACCGAATCCTGGATTCGGTGCATCCCTACAAACAAGATTCTGAGATGATACAAGGCTTGTCTTAATAACAGTGTCCACAAAATGGCTCCTGCCTGCTTGTTATAATTATAAATTCCCAGACTGAAGGAAACAAGATTCAAATAATTTATACAGTGTAATTAAAGTTAATTTTGCTTGACTAATGTGATAAAATTAAAGGTGACAGTAATATGCCACTTAATTTGATATAAAATAATCTGTTGCTTAAGTATTCATTTTGAGGGTATAGTTTTTCTTAAATTGCAAAAGTGCTCAGAAGAGCACTGTGCAATTCTAAATGAAGCTATATGGGTAGTGCTCTGAACTTTTCAAACTAATGACTAGTCTAAGAATGTTCTGATTGGCCAGAGGTGGGTCTAGATCTGTTTCCATTCTAATAATACTCTGATTTGTTATATTCATCTACATGTTCATGCTACTCACCTCATTGCTCTGATTTGTTATAGTCATCTACATGTTCATGCTACTCACCTCATATCTCTGATTTGTTATATTCATCTACATGTTCATGCTACTCGTCCCATTGCTCTGATTTGTTATATTCATCTACATGTTCATGCTACTCGTCCCATTGCTCTGATTTGTTATATTCATCTACATGTTCATGCTACTCGCCTCATTGCTCTGATTTGCTATATTCATCTACATGTTCATGCTACTCGCCTCATTGCTCTGATTTGTTATCAGTGGCGTAACTACCAGGGGTGCAGAGGGTGCGATGGCACCTGGGCCCGCACCCTCTTGGGGCCCACCGGAGCCACGATAATGGATATCGTGGATGGTTGGGCAGGGGGAGATTTTACAGCGCACGCAATTCATAGGGGGGAGGGCCCGACAGGGGGGCCCAGGTGCTCATCCTATACCAGGGCCTGCCAGTGAGTAGATACCCTCTGCACCCCTGGTAGTTACGCCACTGATAACAAATCAGAGCAATGAGGCGAGTAGCATGAACATGTAGATGAATATAGCAAATCAGAGCAATGAGGCGAGTAGCATGAACATGTAGATGAATATAACAAATCAGAGTTACGCCACTGTTTGTTATATTCATCTACATGTTCATGCTACTCACCTCATTGCTCTGATTTGCTATATTCATCTACATGTTCATGCTACTCACGTCATTGCTCTGATTTGCTATATTCATCTACATGTTCATGCTACTCACCTCATTGCTCTGATTTGTTATATTCATCTACATGTTCAGGCTACTCACCTCATTGCTTACTAGAGTCCTCTTGTATAGTGCATCTTTGGCTGCCTCCTAAGAAGAAAGAATGTTCAGAACGAGACACATGGAATGTGGGTTGATAAAGGGAAAATATATTCTTGAGTTAGTTATCCAGAAACTACATTGTGATACATTTCTAAACAAAGGATTGGTTGGAACAATGATCCCATCACTCACCCTATTGCCCTCCTGTCCGAGGCGCCGTGCAGACTCTCCATAAAACTGAAGGTAGCGTTCCAGCTGGCGCACATATTCTGAGAGGGGGAGAGAGAGACAAAAACAGGCAGCTATAACAGACGGATACACAAGGTGGGAAGGAAAAGGTAATGGCTGCAAGAAAAATCTGTGATAAATGATGGAGAGATGGACAAAAAATAGGAAGACGGAGATGTGAAGGTACTGGGAAGAGACAGCAGAAGCTACAAGAGAACTGGGGACTAAAGGTGGCCATACACAAACAGATTTAAGCTTTTGTACATTCAGACCCAGTCATTTGCCCCTGTATGAGGCCCTCCAATGGGCCCGTCCCACCGATATCTCACTCAAAAATCAGGCAGGTTAAAAATTCCCATTGGCTCTTTGATTTGGTCCTCACACTGACAGCCTGTATTCTTGTCATTATGATCCAATCGTTTGGCCCTAAGGTTAAAATTGTGGGCCTATCTGGTGAAGGATCCATTCATATGGCGATACTGCCAAACAAGCAGACTTTCCATGAATGGCCTGCTTAAAGGAACAGTTCAGTGTAAATAAAAACTGGGTAAATAGACAGGCTGTGCAACAAAAGAAATGTTTCTAATATAGTTAGTTAGCCAAAAATGTAACGTATAAAGTTTGGAGTGACTGGATGTGTAACATAATAGCCAGAACGCTTCTTCCTACTTTTCAGTTCTCTAACTCTGAGTTAGTGACTATAAGGGGGGCCACATGGGACATAACTGTTCAGTGAGTTTGTAATTGATCCTCAGCATTCAGCTCAGATTCAAAACAGTTATGACCCATGTGCCCCCCCCCTCAAGTGACTGATTGGTTACTGCCTGGTAAGCAATCAGTGGAAACCAAGGAAGCTTCAAAGCAGTGTTCTGGCTATTATGTTAGACATCCAGTCACTCCAGCCTTTATACATTACATTTTTGCCTAACTAATTATATTAGATACATTTTTTTTATTTTACACAGCCTATTTACCCAGTTTTTATTTTTACACTGAAAAATTCCTTATGACCTGAAACATGAAAGATTGTGAATGGAAATGAAAATGGGAGATGAGGAAATTGTTTGCAGTAATTAGAGGAAGTGACTGCATGGGAACAGGGAGGGGTCAGGAATGCTGGTACAATCAATGAATAAAGTCTCCTCTCACCAGCTCGAACAGAAGGTCCTCCTTGCCTCAGAAGCTGTATTTGCTGCTGGCTGCGCCGTGTGATATCATCAATCTGGGCAATGAGGTCATCAGGGACTGCACGGTGCTGCTGCTTGTATGAAAGGATCTAGTCCAGGAGACAGAAAGATGGACTGAGTGGAAAAGATGGGTGTTAGATAAAGATGTTTATGGTTCCAGGTCTGGCACAGAAACACTGACCTTTTTCTCCAGTTTATCCTTGTCATACGCTAGAACAGTCAGACTATGAAGAGTCTGTGTGCTGAAACACGGGAGAGGGAAGTGAGACAGAAGTCATGGAGTGAGCATGTGCATATATATGTGTGTATGTATATATATATATATACTTTTTCTGGAGTGCCCGCACCTCTGACAATGGTTGGTTCGAGGTGCTTGATCAATGTTTAACGAATAAGTAATAGAGGATCCACACTCTCATTTTCATTTCAAAATGATAGCTACACATTAAAGGGGAACTATCATGAACATTTAATATAAGCTTCATCATAATGAAATAAGAAACTTTCTAAATACAATCAATTAAAAATTCTGTACTGTTTCTGAAATAATCAAGTTCATCTTCACTATTCCTCTCTCAGCATCTGTTTCTCTTCATTCTGTCTTCATGCAGCAGTTGGGTGTCAGATATTCATTGACAGTTAGATCCAATATATCTTTTGCCTAGAAGATGTATTAGAGCTCACTCTATTAAAATCACCAGACATCATGTCTCTCTACATGCAGGGCTTGTGCAAAAGGCAGTTCTTTTGTTCGATTTTGGCTAGGAAAGGAAGCCCCCCTCCCCATAAGATATATTGGATCTAACTGTCAATGAATATCTGACACCCAACTGCTGCATGAAGAGAGAATGAAGAGAAACAGATGCTGAGAGAGGAATAGTGACGATAAACTTGATTATTTCAGAAACGATGCAGAATTTTTAATTGATTGTATTTACACAGTTTCTTATTTCAGTATGAGGAAGCGTATATTAAATTTTTATTTTTGCAATAGTTCCCCTTTAACATCACTGCACTCACCTGCTGCTTGCAGGTTTTACTGGAGCTGTCTGTTTAGGTTTTGGAGCAGATACCTGTAGCAAAAGGAGAAAATAGGATCAGACACTACTAACAAGGAGGTCAGTATTACGCAGACTGTAAATGAAGACAGGATCATCATTACGTCTGTATTACCGGAGGCAAGGTGATGGGGTCAATAACCAGCCATTTCTCAGTGGTGCTGCTAAGCTGTTGAGATGTGAGAGGCTCCCGGATTCTGACGATCACCTCTAACTTTCCCCCTGTGGTTTTGCGACCATCCATCACCTGAGGAAGAAACACACTGTCACCTTGGAGCAAACAGCAGTGAACAGAGAAAAAAGGGGGTACGGTAATGATGGGGTATGGTAAAGGGAGGTCCAGGGAATAACAGAAAAAAAAAGATGAGTAATAATGAGAAGGAATAAAGGGCGGACAATATTATCAGCAAGAAAGTACCTCCAGTATATCCCGGATTTCACAGCTGCTCTCCAGAGCTTCCAGTTTGAGTTGTGAAGTCCCCAGCAGACGGTCTGACTTAAAAAGACCCCTGGCAACACGTGGTCACAAAGTTATTGAAACACATCAATGCACACACACACACACACACACAATGAACATACACACTCACTATAGCAGCTTGCAGTGTGGATTTCTGACACTAGAAACATTTAGAATAACTACATGATCTCCCCAGCTCATTGATACACAATCATTCAGAAGCGATTGGCACAGTCATGGCATCTATAAAGTTCAATTGTGACAGTGGAGATTGCTCGGCCTAAGTTGTGCCTACAGAAATGATGGAGATCCCTATAGTTCAGCCCCTGCTCATGGAGACAACCTGGAATAGAAGCTATAAGTAAAGCCAGATGATTTCTGCAGCTCAGCTGTGACGATGGTGATAACCTGGAATAGAAGATATGGACACAGCCAGATAATTCCTGTAGCTCAGCCCTGACCATGGGAATGAAGGTATGAACAGAACAACAAAATCCCTTCAGCAAAGCCCTGAACATGGCAAAAGCTTGGAATAAAAGCCACAAACACACACACACATAGTCCACTGTTGGTGATGAATTACCCCTTCTGGATGATCTCGAATTTGATCCCCTTTGCTTGGATGGCTCTCTTAAGACCCCGGTGATTTCGGTTTATGTGTAGCGTGAACCTCTCCTTAAACACTGCGAATAGAGTTACACAACTATTTAAGGCGTTGTTCGCATTTCAGTTAACTTTTACCATGATGTAGAGATGAATATTCTGAGACAATTTGCAATCGGTCTTCATTTTGTATTATTTGTGGTTTTTTAGTTATTTAGCTTTTTACACAGCAGCTCTCCAGTTTGCAATTTCAGCCATCTTGTTGCTAGGGTCCAAATTACCCTAGCAACCAGGCACTGCTTTGAATAAGAGACTGGAATATGAATAGGAGAGGCCCGAATAGAAAGAGGAGTAATAAAAAGTAGCAATAACTACAATTATGTAGCCTTACAGAGCATTTTTTTAGATGGGCTCAGTGAACCCCTTTTGAAAGCTGGAAAGAGTCAGAAGAAAAATATAATTAATTAAAAAACTATTTAAAATGAAGACCATTCGAAAAGTTGCTTAGAATGAGCCATTCTATAACAAACTAAAAGTTAACTTAAAGGTGAACCACCCCTTTAATCTCTGCTCCTGATTGCTTTGCCAATGTTCTTATATCCGTAGCAATCTCACCTGGAGAATTACTGCTCTTTATTACATTTGTTTTGTCCTTCTGGGCTTCCTCCTGTAATAGGAAACACAACAATAATATCCAAGCTTAGGTAACTAAGGTGCAAAACCACCCCGAAGGTGACAACAGAGCAGTAGGGGGAAATACGGGACATGGGAACGCAGCTCAGCATCAGCAATGCATAGTTAAAGGGATACTGTCATGGGAAAACCTGTTTTTTTCAAAACGCATCAGTTAATAGTGCTGCTCCAGCAGAATTCCGCACTGAAATCCATTTTACAAAAGAGCAAACAGATTTTTTTATATTTAATTTTGAAATCTGACATGGGGTTAGACATATTGTCAGTTTCCCTGCTGACCCCAGTCAGGTGACTTGTGCTCTGATAAGCTTTAGTCTCTCTTAACTGCTGTACTGCAAGTTGGAGTGATATCACCCTCTCCCTCCCCCCACCCCCCACCCCAGCAGCCTAACAAAAGAACAATGGGAGGTAACCAGATAGCTCCCAAATGCAAGATAACAGCTCTCTAGTAGAGCTAAAAACAGCAGTCAATAGTAAAAGCCAAGTTCCACTGAGACTGATTCAGTTACATTGAGTAGGAGAAATAACAGCCTGCCAGAAAGTAGTTCCATCCTAAAGTGCAGGCACAAGTCACATGACTGGGGCAGCTGGGAAACTGAGAATATGTCTAGCCCCATGTTAGATTTCAAAATTGAATATAAAAAAATCTGCTTGTTCTTTTGAGAAATGGATTTCAGTGCAGGATTCTGCTGGAGCAGCACTATTAACTGATGCGTTTTGAAAAAAAACACGTTTTCCCATGAAAGCATCCCTTTAATGAATACTCTGGCCGATTTTTAAAACGTAAATGGCAAAAGTGGGCAATCAAAGCAATGGTTTAATAAGCAGATTTGGGAACAAAAAAGGCAAACAAAATAATAATACAGATGTAGCCGTATGATCTAAAGAATTGCGAGACCCATATACCTGATGAACAACAGCACTGTCCCCCAATCAACGGTGAGATTTTGGGAGCAGTATTTCTCCTCTAAAAGAATATCTAGAAGGCCACATGTTGCCCCATCTCCAGCATGTAATAAAGCCAGTACAATTCTTTTTGATTGGTTTATTTAGACACCGTAGCAACTTGGGCAGTCAAAGATGGGATTCATTGAAAATCCTGTCCTCTTAGATCAGTGATCCCCAACCTCGTGAGTAACATGTTGCTCTCCGACCCCTTGGATGTTGCTCTCAGGATTCTCAAAGCAGGGGCTTATTTTTGAATTCCAGGCTTGAAAGCAAGTTTTAATTGCATAAAAACTAAGTATAGTGCCAAGTAAAGCCTTTTGTAGGCTGCCAGTCTACATAGGGGCTCCCAAATAGCCAATCACAACCAGCAGGAACGTTTTGTATGCATGTGTTGCTCCCTAACTCTTTTACATTTGAATGTGGCTCATGGGTAAAAAAAGGTTGGGGACCCCTGTCTTAGATGATATGTAGGATCTCAGAAAGCAGACACAGGAGAAGGCAGTGGGAAATAAATAGCAGTACACAAATTGTTCTAAAAACCCATAGGATGCTCGAGTTGAGATCATTTGTTACTAGAAAATGAAATATCTGGGTTACAGTGTGTGGCTTTTTAGGGCCGTCGGGATGGCACTCTCACAAGGAAACTTCGGGCGACTTCGGAAAACAAAGTGATCCAAGTGGCATTCCGCCGGCGATTTAGATTCTAGCTGGCGGAACTGCTTTTCAGGGAGATTAGTCACCCAAGAAAAGGCGATTAGTCGCTGGGCAACCTAATCTCCCCGAATCTTCGCGCCTGCCCTTAAATGTCATCCTTCAACGAAGCTGTGTTGTATACTAGAACCTATGGAGCAGACTGAAAAATTGCCCCTTTGTTCTTAGAATTTAACCTTTCTTTCTGCACCCCTCTCACGCCTCCCTGAATTTCTGTGATTTCATGGTCAAGTTCAAGCTAGAAACATGACTCCCTAGTGTAGGCCACTCCAGTGGGTGTGGGCTCTAAATGGCAAGATCAGGTTATGATTCTCTCCAGATTGGCTCATCACCAGATTGGTTGGAGAGATTTCAGAGGCTCGTTATGTGACTGGATCAACAGAATGTAAATTTGTGAGCAGCAGGAAAGGGGTGAAGATAAAGACATGAAAGCAGAGATTAGAGCAGCATCAGTCAGAATATGGTGAGGTGAACAGAAGTTCAGAGTGTTTAGGGCAGGACTGTGAGAGTATTAAAGGGATTCTGTCATGATTTTTATTATGTGGTTTTTATTACACTGTTTACACTGAATATAAGTCACTCTATCATATACAATGTCATTCCTGAACCAGCAAGTGTAGTTTTTAGTTATAATATTGGTGTGTAGGTGCATCTCAGGTCATTTTGCCTGGTCATGTGATTTCAGAAAGAGCCAGCACTTTAGGATGGAACTGCTTTCTGGCAGGCTGTTGTTTCTCCTACTCAATGTAACTGAATGTGTCTCAGTGAGACCTGTATGTTACTATTTAGTGCTGTTCTTAGATCTACCAGGCAGCTGTTATCTTGTGTTAGGGAGCTGCTATCTGGTTACCTTCCCATTGTTGTGGGGAAGGGTGATATCACTCCAACTTGCAGTACAGCAGTAAAGAGTGACTGACGTTTATCAGAGCACAAGTCACATGACTGGGGGCAGATGGAAAACTGACAATATGTCTAGCCCCATGTCAGATTTCAAAATTAAATATAAAAAAAACTCTGTTTGCTCTTTTGAGAAATGGATTTCAGTGCAGCATTCTGCTGGAGCAGCGCTATTATGCGATGCCTTTTGAAATTAAATTTTTTCCCATGACAGTATCCCTTTAGGAGCAGGAGGACAACAGTATTAAAAACGGTACCAAAGTATTAAGGACAAACGTGGCAGAATATTAATGGCAGGAGAGCATTAAGGACAGATGTGCCGGTAGAAAGCGTGCTGCAGGTACAGTGCATAGGTAATGTGTGCTGGAGACAAAGCTCTATATTTTATACGACCCCCCCCCCAATCCATTCTGTGCTCTCCTCTCACCAGACTGGGATAGGCAAACTCAAAGCGAACAAAGGTGTCCATATCATGAGGGGATGATCCTGAAAATACAGTGAGGGGCGAGACAGGAATCAGGAAGGAGAGTTTAAAAAAAAAAAATTGTTAGTCAAAAACCAACCCCACCCACTAAAAGAGAGAATCAGTACAAGGCTGGTGAGAGCAGAACCATTGGACTGACTAACCTGATGGTATTGGCAGGTTGACTGCTTTGGCTACAATCAGTACCAGATCCGCACTGCTCAGCTCTGGGAAGATCCTATATACGGACAGAGTAAGGGAGATAAATTCTATCAAGCTGGTAAGGCATAAGTAACAGACAAAACTGATAAACAATGCATATTTAGTCCATAGTGAGGTTTAATAAAGCTAAGGCACCACACCTTGTATATTGGGCAGTTTGTTTTTAAAGTAATAGTCGAGGGGAATCCCACAATCCACCCCAGTCCAAGGGTGTATGTCACATTAAAGAATAAACATGTCTGTTGGGTTTTTCCCAGAAATCCCAAAAGCAAAAGTTATGTTAAAGGGATCCTGTCATCAGAAAACATGTTTTTTTCAAAACACATCAGTTATTAGTGCTACTCCAGCAGAATTCTGCACTGAAATCTATTTCTCAAAAAAGCAAACAGATTTTTTTATATTCAATTTTAAAATCTGACATGGGGCTAGACATATTGTCAGTTTCCCAGCTGCCCCCAGTCATGTTACTTGTGCCTGCACTTTAGGAGAGAAATGCTTTCTGGCAGGCTGCTGTTTTTCCTTCTCAATGTAACTGAATGTGTCTCAGTGAGACATGGGTTTTTACTATTGAGTGTTGTTCTTAGATCTACCAGGCAGCTGTTATCTTGTGTTAGGGAGCTGCTATCTGGTTACCTTTCCATTGTTCTTTTGTTTGACTGCTGGTGGGGAAAAGGGAGGGGGGTCATATCAGTCCAACATGCAGTACAGCAGTACAGAGTGACTGAAGTTTATCAGAGCACAAGTCACATGACTTGGGACAGCTGGGAAATTGACAATATGTCTAGCTTTACGTCAAATTTCAAAATTGAATATAAAAAAATCTGTTTGCTCTTTTGAGAAATGGATTTCAGTGCAGAATTCTGATGGAGTAGCACTATTAACTGACAGTATCCCTTTAAGTATGTATGTGTTTATTGACTATTGAAGAAAACCTCCAACTGCAAATATAAGAATAATGTGGCACAAATGGACTGCTCATACCCCATCAAAACAAGATGGCATTCCAGAGCAGGGAATGTTCACACTCACTTCATGATGTTGATAGTTCTCTCTTCAAAGTGATAGCCAGGGACAGGGAGACCCCTGGAATGAGCCTGCTTCAGCAAATCAATGTACTTCATGCACTCCTCTGCTAACTTCTCATACCTAGGGGTGAGAGAGATCTCAGGAGAAAGGAAATCGCAAACACACAACAGGTCATTCCCAGGGCCGGATTTATATAGCGGGTGCCCCTAGCGGCAGGCCTGGACTGAGAATTAAAATAGGCCCTGGCATTTCACAGAGGCCCAATCAGCCCACACATGGAACAGCCGGCCAGCCAGAGAAACATGGTACAAGAAGGGAAATTCTAACAGTTTCAGATACCAGAACAACTAAAATTTTTCATTAATGGACATGCTTTAATCAGAACCTACTTTGCTGTTTCTGTGATGTTTCCCAAGTGAGTGAATTGCCTGGAATAAGACACACACATCTGTAAGAGGGAGATGGAGAGTCACAGTCAGATACATTGGAATGGCAATAATAAACACATGCAATGATTTTTGTACATGAAAAAAATGACAAGGCCTTAAAGGGGAACTATTGCACAAATGAAAATGTAATATTAGCTTCAGAATACCGGAATACAAAACTTTCTAAATACAATCAATTAAAAATTCTGTATTGCTTCTGAAATAATCAAGTTTATATTCACTATTCCTCTCTCAGCATCGGTTTCTCTTCATTCTCTCTTCATGCAGCAGTTGGGTGTCAGATAATCATTGACAGTTAGATCCAATATATCTTATAGGGGGGCTCCTTTCCCAGCAGATGAATTAGAGCTCACGCAAATAACTGATTCCAGTACAAACAAAATCTAACAAAATAACTGCCTTTTGCACAAATCCTGCATGTAGAGAGACATGATGTCTGGTGATTTTAATAGAGTGAGCTCTAATACATCTTCTAGGCAAAAGGACCCCCCCTATAAGATATATTGGATCTAACTGTCAATGAATATCTGACACCCAACTGCTGCATGAAGAGAGAATGAAGAGAAACATATGCTGAGAGAGGAATAGTGAATATAAACTTGATTATTTCAGAATTTTTAATTGATTGTATTTAGAAAGTTTCTTATTTCGGTACGCTGAAGCTTATATTGACTTTCATGTTAGTGATAGTTCCCTTTAAACTACATTTCCATACAGGTCAGTGCCTATGGAGGTTTTCACAGTTTTGGGTTCAAGTTCCCTTTTAATGAGGTAACAGACCAGATATTGATACACCGGGTTTGCCACTTAACCTTGGAGCTTAACGGGTTAATTTTTTTTTTCTTATTATTTGAAGATTTTATTTTCATAGAAAAAAGAAAAACTCTTACAAGCATAATATTAGCACATGTACGATTGGTTCAGTTACATTATCTTAGATTGGTATAACAAAACTTGCAGGCACTGCTATAGACATATCTTTGTGTTACCAATAAACCTTTGTATTGAGCAAATAAGCGTATAATTGTCTTTATTAGTGCTGTCGTCATGTGCTCAACCTGTAGTAAGTGGTAAGTATTGTTAACGGGCTAATTTATGATGATGGGGCAAGGTGCAAAGTATATAAAAATGCAAAGTGCACCTGTTTTTACACTTCAACCCAATGTTATTCCCTGCTTTTGCTTATATAACCATGCAATGGATTTCTGTGATGTTTCTTAAAGGAGAACGAAAGCCCCAGGGCGCAAAACCCCTCCCCCCCTCCCCTCCGTTGCCCCCCTCCCTCCGTGACATTCGGCGCATGCGCAGTAGAGCCGTACCGGTAACTGTTCCTACTGCGCATGCGCCAGAAAACGCCGGTCAGAGCAGGAAGAAGACGCGAGTGGAAGAAGATGGCGACTGCGAACTCCATGGACAGGACCTGCGCAGAGGGGTGAGTAACAAGTTAGGGGCATTTGCCCAGGGGGAGGGGTAGGCCAGGGGGGAGGAGGGAGGGGGGGCAACGGAGGGGAGGGGGGGAGGGGTTTTGCGCCCTGGGGCTTTCGTTCTCCTTTAAGGCAGCACTGGAGCAGTGTGAGGATATGACATTTGCTTTTATAAACACAGTGACCATTTATTTGAGAAATAATTGTATCAGTACAATCACAAGCATTTACACAAGAGTATGGGCGCCATTAGAGCCCAAGCAGGGAGCACTTGTTGCTATATGATTGGCTGATTAATTGCTTATTACTTTGCTTTTTTTGGTATCACCAAATAACTGAAAAGTCTCAGCTCTCAGAGGTTTACAGATTGTAACCAGCAAAGGGCACAATTCCAAAACAATGATACTGACTAATGCAGGGGTGCCCAGGACGTCGATCGCGGTGTAGGAGGGGAGGAGATGAGCAGCACGGAGGGAGGGGGAGAGGAGCAGACAAGCAGCATGAACGGAGGGACGGAGAAGAGACGAGCAGGAGGGAGGGAGAAGAGCAAAGCAGCAGGGAGGGAGGAAGGTAGAAGAGATAAGCAGGAGGGAGGGAAAAAAAAACGAGCAGCAGGGAGGCAGGAAGGGAGAAGAGCAGGAGGGAGGGAAGGGAGACAAGAATAGCAGCACAGAGGGAGGGCAGGGAAAGGAGAGGAGCAGCATGGAGGGAGAGGTGAAGAGCAGAATGAAGGGAGGGAGAGGAGAAGAACAGAACAAAGGGAGGGCAGTGAGAGAAGAGCAGCACAGGGAGGGAGAGGAGAAGACAAGCAGCCGGGAGGGAGAGGAGAAGAGCAGCACGGAGGGAGGGGGAAAGGAGCAGACAAGCAGCATGAACGGAGGGACGGAGAAGAGACGAGCAGGAGGGAGGGAAAAAAAACGAGCAGCAGGGAGGCAGGAAGGGAGAAGAGACGAGCAGCAGGGAGGGAGGAAGGGAGAAGAGCAGGAGGGAGGGAAGGGAGACAAGAATAGCAGCACAGAGGGAGGGCAGGGAAAGGAGAGGAGCAGCATGGAGGGAGAGGTGAAGAGCAGAATGAAGGGAGGGAGAGGAGAAGAGCAGAACGAAGGGAGGGTAGTGAGAGGAGAAGAGCAGAATAAAGGGAGAGCAGTGAGAGAAGAGCAGCACAGGGAGGGAGAGGAGAAGAGCAGCTGGGGAGGGAGAGGAGAAGAGCAGCACGAAGGGAGGGAGAGGAGAAGAGCAGCACTAAGGGACGGAGGGAGGGAGAGCGGGGCCGTTGGGCTAAGCACAGAGGGCTACTCCGCAGACCCCCCCCCTCATTTCCCCCTATCAAGGTAGATCTCATGATGAGGGCCAGGTGTCGAGAGTAGATCCCAGGGCAACAAAGTCTGGGCACCCCTGGGCTAATGGGAACATTCTGCAAGTGTCTGGTCTCACTTTACCTCATGTTGTTCTTTTAATTTTTCCATCAGTTGTTGGTATTTCTCTGTATTAAGACTTCCTCCCCCTCTCCTCTGCTGGTTCAGGCTGAAATCGGCCTCATTTATGGGTGCAGGCGGTACCTGTGAAAAACAACATATTACTCAGAATTCCGACTGGGTTTGAGGAGACAAAGCTTGTGCAGAGCAGTGAGGTTTGGGTATATTAAGCCCAGTGTTACCTTGGTGATATCTACAGGCAATCCTCCACGTGCAGCTTCTATCATAGGCTCCAGGCCTTTGGATTGGCGAAGGAAATTCTTGGCCCCCTCTAGGTCACGCTGTTGTTTGGAGCGGAGGGCGGCAGCCAGAAGCTGCTTCCTTCGTCCTTCTAGAAAGTCAAGTTGCTGTTGTGCTGCAGGAGAAAGAGGGTGAGAGTGGGAGATGTTTGAGTACTAAATCAAGATGGAATCGAAGATAAATGGCTGAATACTATCTATACATATATTGTTTTAGATATTGGTTTTTGTTATTCATTGCTCTAAACAGTGGTAACTGTGAAATTAGAATAGAAAATGCTTTCATTTTGTTTTTAAATGTTTTAGTTGTTCAGAGAAATTATAGTAAGGGGATAGGCTAGTACCCAAATTACCAGTCCACTGATACCTTCCTGTATAATGATATATCTGAAGCTGGGAAAAGGAGGGGCTTATACAGAGCTTGTTTGCTCCCTTTTTAAACAAATTCTCCAGATTACTTGACCAGTGCTTTAAGATATAAAAATAAAAAGATATGCATGTTATTTATTACAATAATGGGAATACTGCATTGTCAGTGCAAGTGCAAAACAAAGATATAAATAGTAAATGAGAAGAAGGACAAAAGGAGGAGAGACCAGGAAAGTAAGTGGAGAACATAGGTGAATTGCAAGCACACCTTTTCCAGACATTTTGGGACTCTTGGAAGGGGTAACCTTGAGCGCTGCTTGCTGAGGTTGTCCTGCTGGCCTGGGATGTGGAGCAGGCTGAAATAAGACAGAGTTTATGCACCATTTCTACATAAGTCCTACTAAATGAGGTCATATTAAAAAAGGGTGGGGAATTATTTTCCCCTTAAATTCCTCCATATAGGGAATGGAAGACAGTCTAGCTGTGGGTTATATTTTTAAAGGAATTAAAAAAAATTATATATATATATAATATATATATATAATATATATATATCTACATATACATACATACATATATATATATATATATATATATATATATATATCTACATATATACATATATATATGTACATATACATATATCTACATATATACATATATATATAATTTTTTTTTTAATTCCTTTAAAAATATATATCTATATCTCTCTCTCTCTCTATATATATATCTATATATATATATATCTATATATATCTATATATATATATATATATATATATATATATATATATATATATATATATATATATATATATATAGCATAAGAATACTGTCTTCCATTCCCCCTATAAAGTCATGCAAACCTCATCAGCATAAGTAAACTATCTGGACAAGTAAAAAGATTATAAGAAACCTTCTGCGTCTCTGTCGGCTTTTCACCCTCCTCATCACTGTCATCATCACCATCTCCTTCTTTTTGATTGGCCAGCTTCATGGCTGTCTCCAGTACTCCTACAATGTTTTGCTCCTGCGTTGATGGTTCGGATCCCAGGATTGGAGGAAATCCTACCAAATAAAATATAATATCCAGGAATGAGTAAAAGAAGCCCAGTGGCTTCTACCCTAGCATGCTGATTGGCTCAATAAAAACCTCTAATGGTGCTACTGTTAATATGTGTTTTTTGTTAATGATATTTTTGGATATGTACAAGGACTTAGGATAGAGAGAGCAAATAATGCTATAGCAACCAAGCCTGTGAAGTAAATAAAAGTCCATTCCCAAATCTGGCTGCTGACAGAAAAACACTAAACTCACCTGGTGGAACAGGAAGCTCTGCCAGATTCACCGGTTTCCCTGCCTTGTGGCTGCGGATGGCATCCTGGTATTGCTGAGAAGAGACAGACCATTTTCACATATCACATCATCATCAATGAGAATATATTACACATTCATAAATAATTAACATAAGAATGGAACAAAGGGGCAGAAAGATCCCAATCGAGAGTCTTGACTAGTAGAGAGCCTTTATTTTTCTGGAGTATTATTATGTCTTTTGTTATAGTCAGTGAGTTTCCTTTGCTATTTGAAAGAATAACAGCAGGCTGTTGCTAAATTGAAAAGGCCAAAGACATTTTTTGGCTCTGATGCAAGGAAGAACCTGACCATGGTATCTCCAAGCATAAGCAAACACGACTTTATTTTGACACTGCAACTGGAAGTCCAGGAATACAAATATAGAAAGGGAAAGAAATCCTGTGTCCCTGCAAGTCCGTTACCTTCACAATACGTTCATGCATGCGTGCTTTGCGGTCATCTCCATTGCTCTTTGCCTGCTCTGATGCACTGCGGTATCGATCCATCCTCTGCTGCAGAGCTTCTAGGGTGTCTCGTGGGGGTGGAGGGGGATCTGTAATACAGCATAATAAAATACAGAAAGGATCAACCAGTCCAAAATAAAAAAACCTGAACATGGAATAAATAGATTATAACACAACAGAAGGATCATGGTAGGCTAACCAGGAAGTCATAGTAACATAGTAAGTTAGGTTGAAAAAAGACACCCGTCCATCAAGTTCAACCTTAAGTCTATATATAACCTGCCTAACTGCTAGTTGATCCAGGGGAAGGCAAAAAAAACAATTTGAAACCTCTCCAATTTGTTTCAGAGGGAGAAAAATTCCTTCCTGACTCCAAAATGCAATGGGACCAGTCCCTGGATCAACTTGTACTATGAGCTATCTTCTACAACCCTGCATTCCCTCACTTGCTAAACACCATCCAACCCCTTCTTGAAACTATCTTTGGTAATTTTGGAGAAAGGTTATTGGTTTCGATTATATTGTTTAAATGTGCAGGGCTGAGAAAGTTGAAGCACTCACCTGAGGATGGAGGGGGACCTGTATTTACAGGAGTCTGGACAACTACTGGCTTATTTACAGGCAAATTGTCTGTAAGAGAGGTTAGGGAAAAGCATGTAGAAAGAAAATCTGGAGATATATGTCTGAATGGAACAAATTCACCATCATTAGCAGCAATCCAGTGTACAGAACAGAAAAGATTGCTCCTCACTTACCTGAGGATGTAGGGGGCGTTGCATTTTCAGAATTCTGAGCTGCCAATGGTTTAGGCAACTTGTCTGTAAGAGAAGTTACAAAATGTGAAATGCTGATTGGCTAAGATCAGCAAATCCATTTAGTAGGTTTCTGCTTTTGTTACCTGGAGGTGGGGGGAGGCTTTTTGTATCCACTTTCGCACCAGAGTCTAGTGAAGAAAGCATTGGATCCAGGGACTGCAAAAGGCAGTTGAAAAAATGAAGAGATTAGTTTAGAATATTATGATTATGAGGGAACAGACTCGGGGATAGAGAATTTAGAAAGGTCACCTTGGCAATGCGGTAGTACTTGCTTGCCATTTCTGTATCTCCCTGCTGCTTGCTCTGAAGAGCTGCCAGTTTATATTCCCTTTGTCGTTCCAGGACTCGTGCCCTATCTTCATTTGGCACTGTGGTGACAGAAAGCATGATCATCCAGATTAGGGAGAACATAAATATCTTTGACAAATCCGATGTGTAGGTGTGTGGCTAACCAACAGATCTAACCAATCTCCAACCTTCCATAATGAAATCGGTCACTCCAGTGTCATGTACCACCAGTAGGGTTGCCACCTGGCCGGTATTTTCCCGGCCTGGCCGGTAAAAATTATGGTTGATCCCAATGTTATTTATAATGAAAAAAGATAAATATATAGGTAGGCCAGTATTTTTTTCCATAAAAGGTCCTAAATCCTAACCACCACCCTTCTGTAGAAAGTGTCATGGCTGACCTGTGCTTGGGACAGTTGGAGCAGGTGATGGAACTGCTACTGGTGAGCTCAAAGGTTTTGGAAGCATCTGAGGTTTAGCAGGCACCTGGGGAGGAGGCATCTGAGGTTTACCAGGCACCTGGGGAGGAGGCCTGAGGGGTGCAGGTGGCTGAGGGGGTTCCTTAAGCACAGGAATCACTGGCTGAGGCTGTAGGGGTTGCTCTAACAAGGGGGCAGCAGGCAGGGTAACTGGTGCATTCTGGCTTTTTCCAACAGCAACTGGAGGAGGAATGTCATCTGGAGACACAGATTTGCCCTTCTGAACTGAACGGATCATGTCTTCTAATGTCTGTGGGAGACAGAGGAGAGGATGAGTCTGGATACACTCTACACATCACTGGGCATGGAGGGATGTGCTTTCCAGGTAGGGCAAATGCAGCTGAGAGGGAGGGTGCTGACACAGGTGTAGACCAGGGAGAGGATTTTGTAAGAGTGGAACATGGGTTTGTACTTTGCCACTGCTGTGCCACCACCATTATGTTCTCACCTTTACCCCTCTCTCATATCTTCTGGCTTTGCTCGTTTCTCCTCCTTGCTTGGAATTAGCCAGAGCTTCTTTGTACATTGCCAAACGCTCAGTGAGTGTACTCTCCATCCCCCTTTCTGAAGATGGGGCAGCCTGAAGAAGGCATCCGAGCATGGTGGAAAGAACAGCTTATGTAAACATTAAGGGGAATACACGCAAGCCAATGAGCAAAAGACTAAAGCAAGGAAGGGTGGAAGGATCAAAAAAAGGCAAAAGGGATGAGGAACAAGGGAAAGGAAAAAGAACCAAAAACAATGGGCAATGGAACAAGGGCAAGAGACGAGCTATGAGGAGTCTCAAAAAGGAAAAAACAAAACGTAGCAAAGGGAAGGAGGCCATGCATTACATTAAGCATTTGAATGGAAATCTATAACCTGACCTGTGGAGCAGGGGCTGCAACCTTGGGCTCCTCTTCTGCTTCATCTCCCAAGACCTCGTCCAACTCTGCCTGTAGCCGTATCATATTGAGAGATCAATAATCTGATGACAATCCCTCCAGTATAGCAGTTCATCCCTTCCCCAAACACACCCCATGCTCCTGTAAGACAAGTGAATTACTTCTCTCTAGTTCTCTGCCAGTGACGTAACTAGAGGGGGGCAGGCCGTGGCACGGGACGCACTGCCGGGCCCCCGCCCCCCCTCCGTACACCCAGAAACGGCCGGGAATCGTGGCGCATGAGCTGCCGGGGGTGCGGGCCCTGGCCCAAACGCACCCCCTGCTCCCCCGGTAGTTACGCCACTGTTCTCAACTGCAAATGTCACTGGCCAAATGCCAATTCAACACGGTAAACAAAAGAAAAGGCGCTCATATTACTTATCTTCAACTTCTGTGCTCTGTTCATCTTCAGCCTTTGTTTTTCACAATCAATGTTGCTGAACTACAACTCCCGTATTATTAAAGGGGTTGTTCACCTTCCAAACACTTTTTCTCAGTTCAGTTGTTTTTAGATTGTTCCCCAGAAATAAAGACTTTTTTCAATTACTTTCTGTTATTTATTTTTTACTGTTTTTCCAAAATCTAAGTTTAAAGTTGAATGTTCATGTCTCTGGTGTTTGACAGCTCAGTAACTCAGGTGCAGACTCTAAACTGTTACAGTTTTGCAACATTTAGTTGATCCATTTTTCAGCAGCATCCCTGGAGTATTAGCAACTATTGTATCAAGTCTAACAGCTGCCTCTAATGAAACCCAGGGACAAACATAAGAAATGTATCAACTAAATGTAGCAATTTAGAACAGTTTACTGGGTCTGCGACCCCCCCCCCTTCCCTGAGCTGCTTTAGAGGGTGAAAACTGACAGTTTGCACTTCAATATTAGAAAACCGGTGACACATAGAAAATAGAAGGTAATTGGAAAAAGTTGATATTTCTGATGATCTATCTGAAAACAACTAGTTGTTGAAGGTGAACCACCCCTTTAACAAACGGTTAACGCTGGTTTAAATGTTGGGATTTGTAGTCTAATGCAATCTGCTGACCCAAGGTTAAGAAAAAGGGTGCTTAGTAATGCAGGCAGAGGACTGTGTGCGCCCGGTGGAATTTCTAGCCTGCCTAATCAATATTTTATCAGTTATTGATCAGGGATATTCCAAAGACAGGCAAACAGGCTACTAAATTGGTCTGCCAGTTTCTGACTGCACTTACATGCAACTAGCGGCCCATTTATACACAAAGGTAATTTCACAAGGGTTTGAATTCAGTGACTTACCAACAAGTCCTCATCATCATCCAAATCTTCTCCATCATCATCCTCAACGTCTTGCATACACAGAGCTGCCATCTTCTCAATGGCCTCCATGGGCAGAGGGGCTTTAGGAAGTGAAAAGGTCAATGAAACGAGCAGCAAACCAATATAACATTATTGCGCTTATTTATATATATATATATATATAGAAGTTGGAAGGATCAGCACACTCCATTGTAATAATGGAGTGTGCTGATCCTTCCAACTTCTATGTATGATTTATTGATCTTGCACCTCGAGTTCACAAGTTAAGGAGTGCGGACACCACAGCCAATTCTACTATATATATATATATTCTGCACTCACCTTTCCCTTTGGGCTTTTCCTTGCCCTTTGATTGGTGGCCACCAGTCAGAGCCAGAAGTTCTGCTTCCAAACTACCATCGTCCTCTAGATCATCATCTGTAGGGAAGCCTCCCAGCAGGAAAGGGGGCTGCAGGAAAAAAACAAAAAAAGATGCAGTGCATCGGGGGAATGGTTCAGAAGGTTGTGTGTTGGGTATAACCAGTAAGATAAAGTGAAGCTGCTCATACACAGACATTCATTGGCTGCTGACTCTCTATCATTTCCCAATTAGTACCCCAAAGCCTTTCCCCTAGGAGGCTGTTTTGGATGAGTATATTCATTCTGTAGCTGTTTCACCTGCCTAGCCTCCTCACCTGCCAGACCCCCATCACTTTTGTCCAACCCCTTTTATCTTTGCCCTCAAATCTGCAGATCATAAGAGATCCTTCATCTGCCCACTGCCAGTCCATCACCTTAGAAAAACATTTCAGCTAAAAGGGGTTGTTCACATTTAAAATAACATTTAGCATGATATATAGAGTGATATTGAGACTATTTGCAATTAGTTTTCATTTTTTATAATTTGTATTTTTTTTCAGTTATTCAGCCACTCTGCAATTTGCAGTTTCAGCAATCTGGTTGTTACGGTCCAATTGACCCTAGCAACCATGTACTAATTTGAATAAGAGACTGGAATAAGAACAGGAGAGAGCCTTAACAGAATTATTAGTGTATTGAATGATTAGAGTAATACAAAGTAGCAATAAAAATAAATGTGTAGCCTTACATAGCATTTTTTTTTTAGATGGGGGGGGGTCAGTGACCCCCATTTGAAAGCTGCAAAGAGGCAGAAGAAAAGGCAAATAATTAAAAGACTATACAAAATAAATAATGAAGGCCAGTTGAAAAGTTGCTTAGAATTAGCCATTCTATAACATTATAAAAGTTAACTTAATGGGGTGGTTCACCTTTAAGTTTATTTTAAGTATGTTATAGAATGGCCAATACTAAGCAACTTTTCAACTGGTTTACGTTATTTATTATTTTTTATAGTTTTTAATGATTTACCTTCTTCTTCCAGCTCTTTACAGCTTTCAGAAGGGGGTCACTGACCCCATCTAAGAACAAATTCTCTGTAAGGGTGCTGGCAGACATGGCTACTCAGGTAGATTAGTCACCCAGCATCAAATCACCTTTTCTTCGGGCGACTTATCTCCCCTAAATGCCTTCCTGACAAAATCTAGTTGCTAGGGTCCAAATATCAGGCCTCTTCTATGAATAGAAGAGGCCTCAATAGAAAGATGAATAATAAAAGTAGTAATAATAATAAATGTGTAGCCTTAGGGTAGTGGCACACGCTGCTAGTTGGGAAGATAAATCTCCCAGCAACAAATCGCCTCTTCTTCAGCCGACTATTCTCCCCTAAATGAGAGCAAATGCTCTGTAAAGATGGTGGCAGACAAGGCTACTCAGGTAGATTAGTCACCCAGCAACAAATCGCCTTTTCTTCGGGCGACTTATCTCCGTAAATGCCTTCCTGACATCTAGAATGTAAATCGCTGGCAGGATGGCACTCGGAATGCTTTGTTTCCTGAAGTTGCCCGAAGTTGCCTCACGAGAAAACATCTGCAACTTCAGAAAGCCGAAGTGATCCGAGTGCCATCTTGCCAGCGATTTACATTCTAGCTGTCAGGAAGGTATTTACGGAGATAAGTCGCCCGAAGAAAAGGCGATTTGTTGCTGGGTGACTAATCTACCTGAGTAACCATGTCTGCAACCAACAGAGCATTTGCTCTCATTTAGGGGAGAATAGTCGGCCGTAGAAGAGGTGATTTGTTGCTGGGAGACTAATCTCCAGAAGTATCAGCGTGTGCCACTACCCTAAGGCTACACATTATCATTACTACTTTTTATTATTCATCTTTCTATTCAGGCCTCTTCTATTCATATTCCTCTTAATCAAATCAGTAAATGGTTGCTAGGGGAATTTGGACCCTAGCAACCAGATTGCTGAAATTGCAAACTGTAGAGCTGCTGAATAAAAAGTGGCCCTTCCGACACTTACATTTTTTACAATTGCCCTCTGAAATTAAAAACTGAAATTACACTTTTAATATTCTTATTTCTTAAAGGCAGTAACATAACTAGTGGGGGGCGGGCCCTGGTGCGGAACGCGCAGCAGGGCCCCCCCCACCCCCCTCCATCCCCCTCCGTACGTGATTTTCGGCCCAGATTTATATATTTCTTAAAGTTTTTGAATTATTTGCCTTCTTCTGACTCTTTCCAGCTTTTAAATGGGTTGCTGACCCCCATCTAAATATTCTATAAAGCTACAAAGTTATGGTCATTGCTGTTTTTGATTGCTCAACTTCCTATTCCTATTCCAGTCTCTGATTCAAATCGGTGCAGGGTTGCTAGGATAATTTGGACCCTAGCAACCAGGTGGCTGAAATTACAAACAGGAGAGCTGCTGAATAAAAAGCTAAATAACTCAAAACCTTAAAGAATAAAAAATGAAAACCAATTGCAAATGATCTCAGAATATCCCTCTCTACATCATACTAACAGTTAATTTAAAGGTGAACATCCCCTATAAAGGTGAATTATTACCCACAATGCACTATTCTTTCACAGACTTGTAGCATATTTGCTCCCAAGCCAGTGGCTCTTACAGGTCAACTCTATATTCTGTTCTTTTCCCTTTTTGGGCCCGTGTGTGGTAACCCATAGCAACCAGGAAGTACTCGGTCTGACAGGGAAGTGAATTAGTCACAGAACTATAAATGAATACTGTGTATAAATGAAACTGTACAGTCGCATCCCTCCCCCTCCATTATTTATATAGAAATAACTCAGCCATTTCATCCTCACCCTTTTGGGCGCAGCAGGAGCGCCTTTTCCTCCCCCGCGGGCTTCTTTTCGGCCGCTCATTTCTGTTCCGGCACCGAAACAATCCGATTATTCCCGACTGAGGATTTAGCCCAGCTCTGCCTGTAACCATAACACTTCCGCGTCCGCATGTGACGTCGTGTGACAGCCAGGGAACTACAACTCCCGACGTGCAGCGCGCACTTCCGCGTTCTGACAGTTCCGAAATCCTTCGCGGCTTTTGGGCGGGAAAATAGGAAGCTGCTTCGTGCGAATGGTACTTGACTGGAGGGTGATGCAGCGCTTGGTGTAAAAACTAACGCTAAATGCCGTTCTTGCTTTGTAAACAATCTCCATGTTTAGCAGCTTATATTGCCTCTATTTCTTTCTTCATTTATGTCACGAGGTAAAGCTGAACCGAGGCTTTACGACATTTAGCCAGTGCCGTAAATAGAAATAACTGGGCTGGTCTCAGAGGAAAATGATATTTTTCAGTCAAACAAATTGTAGCATCATTTTACCATGTCGGCCTGTGACTCTGTCAAGCCCCTATTGTTTGGGGACCCAATTTTAGGCCTCTCTTCCCAGTCTCACATCATTCTCCAGAATTTTAGGCTTTCTCCCAATTTTTTGGTGCGCGTTTGCTTTAAATTCCTATAGGCAGCTAAAAATCAATGTCTTCAGGGAGCAGTTTGTACAGGCACGTGACCTCACTCTAAAAAGTTCTGCCACCGTGCCGCACTATGACCCTGGGGTATCACACACCTCCCAACATTTTGGAAGTAAAAAGAGGGACAAAAAAAAATTTTCCGCACGTAGCGCAGCAATTTTTTTACCACACCCCTATCTGTGGCCACACCCACTAATTACCATGTTTGTTTTACAAAATTTGGCAGGTTATGAAAGTTTGAAAATATTTCTCCTTATCTAAACTGTGTGTTTGTGTCTCAAAATTGTTACAAAGTATCTTATTTGCACCTGTTAGCTGTTCTGGGCTCTCTGCTAAAAGCCAATTAAGTGAGAAACTTTGTTTCTTTTTCTGGCTGTTCAGTGCCGAGAAAAGAGGGACTTTCCAGTACAAATGAGGGACTGCGGGTTGAGCTGTCAAAAGAGGGAATGTCCCTCCAGTTGGGAGGTATGGTATCAATCTACTGAAGTTGACAGCTCTGGGCCTGTAAACAGTGGCGTAACTAGAGTTAGCCGGGCCCCCTGCAAAAAACTCTTCAGAGGGGCCCAGCGCACTCCGATCCCCATCCTCCTGCCTCCACCCACTTCCCGCCAGACTCCACCCATTTTTACGCCCCGTGCCGACTTGCGCGATTTCCCGCCGCAGGTAAGAGAGCGGCTATGGAGGGTGAGTTTTCATGGTTAGACTAGGGGGTCTGGGGCTGCTGTGCAGGGCCCCCCTCCGTCCAACCCTTCCGCGACCGCCCGGAAAAGGGAGGTTGCGACGGAGTTTTCAGTGGATCTGGGCCTCCAAGAGCCGAGGGCCCACCGGGTTTTTTCCCGGTGTCTCGCCGGCCCTAGGGGTTTCTTGTTAGCTATAGAGGAAGCAAACCCTGCAGTCTAGGCCCCTCTTTTCCCCGGGTCCTCCTTCGACTGCGTGGTCTTCTTTCTCTATAGTTAAGTCACTGCCTGTAAAATACCAGCCAGGTTGCATCCTGGCCCACTAAAACTTCGGGAAAATGAACCCCCATAATGAAGACTGTATATAAACTAGGGATGCACCAAATCAACTATTTTGGGACTTGGCCAAATCATTTGCTAAAGATTTGCCTAATACGGAACCAAAGGACTGGGGTTCAACCAGGCACTTGGATTCGGCCGAATCCTGCTGAAATCCAAACCAATTCCTGGATTCCATGCATCCTTAGTAGAGATGCCCTGAATCCAGGATTCGGCCTTTTTCAGCAGGATTTGGATTCCGCCAAATCCTGCTAGGCCGAACCAAATCCTAATTTGCATATGCAAACTAGGGGCGGGGAGGGAAATCGTGACTTTTTGTCTGAAAACAAGGAAGTAAAAAAACATTTCCCCTTACCACCCCTAATCTGTATATGCAAATTAGGGTTTCGGATATGGTACGGTATTCGGCCGTATCTTTCATGAAGTATTCGGGGGTTCGGCCAAATCCAAAATAGTGGATTCGGTGCAACCCTAATCCTTAGTATAAACTCAACAGTAGAAATGTTGGGATTGGGTGCAAAGACCCAAACCTACAGCCAGAGAAATTGGATTAAACTGATTCACAAGAAATTGAGCAGGCACTCAGAAAAACCCAACATATATGCTATGTGAAATTAAAAAAAAATTAACATTTATTAAGTATGCATGTCCTTAAAAGGCTTACACATTTTGTGCTTAAAGGCACTTAATCATAGGCCTATGCCTGTTCACTTTCTTGGGAAAATGCAAATTGCACATGGGGTGTATTGACTGCCACTGTTCAGTGGAAAACAGCTTTCGCCAAACCAAAACCATACTGAGGTGACCTTTCCGACACTTAAATTTTTTACAATTGCCCTCTGCGCTTTAAGAGCCGAAATTACACTTTTAATATTCTTATTTCTTAAAGGGGTGGTTCACCTTTAAGTTAACTTTTAGTATATTATAGAAAAGCTAATTCTAAATAACTTTTCATTTGGAATTCATTATTTATTTCCTATAGTCTTTGAATTATTTGCCTTCTTCTGACTCCAGCTTTCAAATTGTGTCGCTGATCCCATCTAAATATTCTATAAAGCTTCAAAGTTATTGTTATTGCTATTTTTGATATCTTAACTTTCTATTCCTAGTCCAGTCTCTTATTCAAATCAGTGCATGGTTACTTGGGTAATTCGGACCCTAGCAACCAGATGGCTGAAACTGCCAACTGGAGAGCTGATGAATAAAAAGCTGAATAATTCAAAAACCACAAATAATAAAAAATGAGAATCAAATGCAAATTGTCTCAGAATATCACTCTCTGCATCATACTAAAAGTTAATGTAAAGGGTTTGTTCACCTTAAATATTCAAATTTAATTAAATTAGTCAGAAGAAGAATGCAGGTTATTAAAAACTATAAAAAGTAAAGGCTAATTTGAAAAGTTGCTTAAAATTAGCCATTCTATAACATACTAAAGGTTAATTTAAAGGTGAACAACCCCTTTAAAGTTACCAGAAGCAGGTTTTTGTGGCCCCTGTTAACCTGTGGGATCCTGATACCTGAGGCAAGTTTCTCCACTGTCCTCATGGCAGGAGCAATCCTAATCAATCCTAAAAAAACACACGTAATTTGTAAAATAATTACAGGTTGTGGCTATTTTAACAATATCACTGCCTGCAAAATACAAAATGTTACATAAAGGAGCATAAAAAATGTTAAGGTGTTTTTTCAATTCTTTTTCAGGCCTTAACAGAATGAAGAGGAAAAGAGCACCACGTGAGGAGCCTTCTACTTGTACATCAATGATAATCTGTGTCCCATCCATGCTGGGTCGTTATATTGTTGTGGCTGTGGCCATAGCACACATGACATTTTTATCACAGCTACTGGTGCTAACGATGAAACTGCCAGTACTCGTCTGATTTGCACTGGAAGTGCTTCGTGGCACCTGCTACTGGTGATTTGAAATGCATGCTTGGCCCTACAACAAAATCATTTTAGGAAACCCTGAACAAAAAACTGAAGGGAAAGTCTTAATTTTTAACTGCAGGTATAGGGTCTAGTATTTAGAAAGCTTCATGATACGGAATTGCCATCTCCCTTCAAATTATATTTAAATAATCAATTCTCTCTTCCAGTCTCTTATTTAAAGCAATGCATGGTTGCTAGGGTCATTTGGATCCTACCAACCGGATTGCTGAAATTGCAAACTGCAGATCTGCTGAATAAAAATCTAAATAACTCAAAAATCACAAATAATGAAAAATGAAAGCCAATATAATATCTACATCATACTAAAAGTTAACTCAAAGGTGAACAAGCCCTTTAAGAGAGTGTTCCTTACGCAGGAATTCATTCATAATGTAGATGGAGATTTTACCAGAGGTTGAACTCTCTTTTAGTTAGGTTCAGTTTAAGGTGGCATTGGTTCATCCAGGAGTAGATAGTTAGACCGCAGTTAGAGACCTTGAAAGATAAATTGCTTAGGAAAGCACTGTGAGCAATTTTAAATTGATTTGTTTTGACGGTTTACATTTACTATCAATGCTTTTGGGGTCACCTCAAAGTTAATGTATTAATGTCTACATCATCCCAAAAGTTGAATTTGAGATGAATGTCCGCAGTGATGTCCGCATCCACTTTTCTGGGAAATCAGAAAGTGGATGCGGACATCACTGAAACCAGCTATCTCAGCATTGTGTTTGCTCCCTTCTAGATACATGGCTTTTTTTTCTAGAATTCCTGCATAAAAGTACAGTATTTAGCAAATGATCTTTTGTAACTTTCATACTTTGTTTAATGTAAACCAGCATATATTTTCAATCAAACCTTTTAGGCAAATTAGGATCCATGTTAGCATGAGTTATGGCTGGCACATTTTGCACTTATTCATTTTATGTATCACTTATGGAATACCAGGGTACAGGTATGGGGTCCATTATCCGGAAACCTGTTAAACAGAAAACTCCGAATTACGAAATGACAGTCTCCCGTAGACCCATTTTTATCCAAATAATCCAATTTTTTAAAAATGATTTCCTTTTACTCTGTAGTAATTAAACAGTAGCTTGTATTTGATCCAAAGTAAGATATAATGAATTCTTATTGGAAGCAAAACCAGCCTATTGGGTTTATTTAAAGGAGAAGTAAAGGTTAAAACTAAGTAAGCTTTATCAGAAAGGTCTATATAAATATACCAGTAAACCCTCAAAGTAATGCTGCTCTGAGTCCTCTGTCAAAAGAAACACCACATTTCTTTCCTTCTATTGTGTACTCATGGGCTTCTGTATCAGACTTCCTGTTTTCAGCTTAAACCTCCAGGGCTTGGGCTTGAGCATGCTCAGTTTGCTCCTCGCCCCCTCCCTCCCCCAGCCTTGCTGAGAGGGAGAGACTCAGGCAGGAAGTGATGTCACACCAAGCTAATAGGTATGGTAAAGCAATCCACAATATAAATATGGCATTCTAGCTTTAACTATTGTGGTTAATCTATTAGCAATAAACTGCCTCGGTAGCCTTCCTTCTCCTTTAATGTTTACATGATTTCTAGTAGACTTAATGTACAAATTATGGAAGGATCCATCATCCAGAAACCCCCTGAGCATTCTGGATAATGGATCCTGTACCAGGATTGTATTCATGTAACCATTACTGTTCTGTGACAGGCTCTGGGATTGAGACCAGAAGCAAACAAGGCAACAGAGGGTGGAATCCTCCAAAGCAGCGCTTTTCCAATCCAAGGACTGATCCAAAGCTACAGGATTCTGATGCTGATATTTCAAGTATCTCATGTACAGGCACTTCACTGCAAGCTATACAAATGCCAGACACTTCACAGCCAGATGCTCCTCAGTTCGTCTTGGTGAGCTTTTATGTTTATGTTTCTAACTACAATGAATCCATAAGGAATTTTATTAAATCTGTCTCCTGTAATGAAATTCGATTATTCGGTTAGTTATTAAAAAAATCGAATATGTAAAACGCTGACAAATTTTTTAGGTCTGAAAACTCGAATTCAATTTGAATTAGAAAAAAACTCGAATGTCAGGAAGGCTGCAAACATCTTCAAATTGGTCACTGGATCTCTCCCATTAACTTATACATGAATTCGGCAGGTTTTAGGTGGCGAATAGTGAAATTCAATTTCTTAAAGAATTCGAATAGAGTTTGGATAATTCCCTAGTCGAATTTGACCATTTTGACATAACATTTTTTAAAAATTCTAATTTGAATTTTCAATTCGACCCTTAAAGTTAAAACACAGTTAGTGTATCAGAAAGGACTATATTAATACACCAGTAAACCCTCAAAGTAAGGTCCTCTGTCAAAAAGAAACACCACATTTCTTACCTCCTAATGTGTACACATGGATTTTTGTATCAGACTTCCTGTTTTCAGCTTAAACTTCCAGGGCTAGGGCTTGAGCATGCTCAGTTTGCTCCTCTCTCCCTCACCCCCTCCAGCTAATATGGCAGCTGCTATCCTAAACAGACAGAGAGAGCTTCTACAGCTGTTTACTCAGGTATGGTAAACATTCTATAGAATAAACATAGCATTCTAGCTTGCGCTATTGTGGCTAATCTATTGGCAATAAACTGCCTTGGTAGCTTTCCTTCTCCTTTGATAAATCTGGTGAGTCCCAACTGCCCTATTCTAACACTGGGTACAAGTGATTACTGTTGTTTGTTTTCCACTATTCCCTATGAGTCAATTTGCCAAGGCAGCTGTGATTGATAGCTGCAGCTTTCACCTTTGAACTTTAATTCTCATTATTGAACCTGAAGCTGGCCATACATTGACTGTTACTGTAGGCCTAGCCACTCCAGACTTTACATGTGAGGCACAAAGATCTTACGAATCGAGAATTTGTACGATTTTCGGACCGTGTGTGGAGAGTTCCAACATTTTTCGTCCAGCGGAGATCGTTCGTTTGGTCGATTGGACAGGTTAAAAGATTTTTGTAGGCTGCCGATAATATCTCTACATGTATTGCCGATCGTATGATATTCAGTGGGAGACAGTCACCAGATTTGTCGGACATAACTTTCATACAATTGCTGTCAGGGGCATAACATCGGCTGATCTGTTCTTTTACTACTTTATTTGATCGGAATGGTTAGTGGCAGGTCGGGAGATTGGGAAGTCTGATCGTTCGAGGAGTCTGATCGTTCGGTGTCAGTCCTATTGCCTTGCTTGGCCAGGCTCTGCGTACATGTATAAAACTTCCCTTGAATACAATTTTATTGCTTCACTTGACTTCACTGCCTGCACTTTTAATCATAGAAATCTTTAGTTAAAGGATAACTTCTAAACCTTAAAAATTATGGATGTAAAATAGATAAGGGTGCTATTCTTAGAACTTTTGCAATGTACATTCATTATTTATTTTTTTAATTCCAAGATATTAAAGGATACATGTACTATTAACATCAATGAATTTTGTTATAACAGCACCACCTGCTGGTCATTTCCCCACCATTCTGACCACCAAGTAGTCAAGGAAGTTGTCAGGAGAAACAAAGAGGCTGCTCTGATGTTCTTCTGGTTAGGAAAGATTTCAGAAAGGTTTCTATTTTTTTTCTTGCCAGAAGAACATCAGAGCAGCATCTTTCTCCTGACAACTTCCTTGACTACTTGGTTTTGACTGGTGGGAAACTGACCAGCAGGTGGTGATGTTGTAACAAAGTTCATTGATGCTAACAGTACATGAATCCTTTAATATCTTGGAATTAAAAAATAAATAATGAATGTACATAGCAAAAGTGCTTAGAATAGCACTCTCGTCAATTTTACATTTACTAATTTTACTTATCCTTTAAAACATATAGCCCCATCAAGGCATATCCACTCGTGTATCATGGGAGCACTGGCCTTAGCATCCAGATTTCACTTTGAAGAGAGCCAAAGTAGAATAGACAAATCATTCAGAAGCATTTGAAAAAAAAAGACCAGTTGCAACGTTGCTTCGATTACGTCCATCTGCAGTGTGCCAAAAGTTCATTTAAAGGGAAACATAATTTCACAAGTGTTATTAATAAAATGATAGAAACCTAAATGCATACAGTTGATGATACATTTTGTTCTTATCCTAGGAGCAGGCTTCGTGCACAATGAATGTTTCAGTTCTGGAGCAGCAGCAACTATCTTTTAGCCCACCACTAAGCTCAACCTTCCAAAATTTAGATATACCGGGGACTAATGAGAAAAACAGCACAGAACCACAAGGAAACGTGGAGGAAGACACCAGTCAGCCATCTATTATTACAGAGCTTGATTCTGTTGGGATTAATTCCATTGACACCATGATGCATTCTGCTAAACCCTTATCACCCGGCAGGGAAGAATATACAATTTCAAGATCTCAAGCCACAGATATGTTCTCTTCTAAGATGATAGACATTTTGTTGGTTCCTGTAGATGTGGATGAACAACTGACAGTTTTTCAGAGAAATTCACCTCCTATTAAGGAACACCAATGCAGTCAGAGCCACACAAGTGAGACCTGTGGTATAACTAATGGCTTCTTTGAGGAAAGGGATGCTGTTGGGTTGCATTCTAGAAAACAGGACAGGCCTATGCCCAGCACAGTGCAGGTTCTTTCTGAGCAGTTACAAAATAGTGTGTTTGAGCCATTAGTGAAGCATGAACTTGTAGGCTGTAAAAATGAATCTCAGTGTCAAAGCGACGTTTCACCAAAGCAAAAACAAGATTCCCCATTGAAAATTGACGCAAACCACTTTTATGGCTGCCTTATCCAGGAACAGCATATAACTTGCCGTGAATCAACTTCTGATTTGCAAAGGAGCATGCTCCCAATGCAAGGACTGGATTCCTTCTTGCAGGATCCACAAAAGCAGAATCAGAAATTGTATCTGAAGGATGCTGAGTTACAAGAGCCTGATCCTAAGTTACAAGACAAGGATGCTCAGCAGCCATCTTTATGTGAACAGGGTCCGAAGTTACAAAGGCAGAAATTACAGTGGCAGGAACCCCCGTTAGACATACAGGGTGACAAACCACTTTCTATCGATTACACCGCGCAACAAAATGATCCTGGGGTAATACAATTTGATTCTGCGTTACAAGAAAATTACTCTCGTTTACATAGTGAAGAGCCTGACTTTTGCAATCTGAATCCCTTATTCCAGAATTCTGAATTGCATATAGAGAGTCAGCATTTAGAGTGCCAGGATCCCATGCTACAAAAAGAAGATTCTCAGTTACAGTGTGTGCAGCCTCACTTACTCAAAGAGAATCCCTTATTACAAGGACTCGGTCAGAATTCACTATGGCAATATCCTGAAGTACAAAACCAAAATAACGTGGTAGAAATAAGTGATTCTCAGTTTCCCAAATATGGGTCACAGGAGAAGGATACCCAGTTACAAAAGTTGGATCCACAGATACAAGTCGACAATTCCATCTTTCAGTGCCAGGATCTTTACTGTCAACAGCCTAGTGCCCAGTTACAAGAGCCAGCCCAATCCCCGTCTCTGTGGCAAGATACTAAGTTATGGAATCATATCACCCACGTAGAAGGGCACAATTTAGAGTTAACAGAGGTAGCGTCGCAGTTACATGGGGAAAACTGCCAGTTACAAGAATGTGCTTCACAGTTAGAATGGCAGGATAACCATATACAAGAAAATATACCAAAAGGACATGATTTGCAGATACAAAACAGCAACTCAGAATTACATGAACATGATTCTGCAGTGCTTAAAAACCAGATACCAAAGGAGAACTTCCTGATAAAAGTAGAAAGCTTACAAATGAAGAGCACCAATCCGAAGGCAATAAGCTCAGACTCTGAGCTAAAAAGTGACCATCTAGAGCTAGAAGGTTCTAACTTGGGGTGCATTTCCTCAAGAGAACATGAACTGGCGGACAGTCAGCTTTTGATAGCACTGGATGAAAGTCTGCATGAGCCTGACCAGGTAGTTATTATTATTAACTCTGCCAAAGAGAAACATACCACTATGTCATATAAGCATCCCCAGATGGGCTCATTAAGAACAGGACTGTTTAGGCTAGGGCCAGAATTCAGGCTGCCAAAATCCTCTCAAAATGCAAAGTTTCGCATTTCTTCTGCAAAATCCGCCAAGTCTTCCAAACGCAAGCAGACAAGAAGATTTGGCTATCGATTGGGGGCTGAAATCAGCCTGTGGATTTTGGCAGACTAATTTCTGGCCCTAACCTTAACAGTCTTGTGAACTCAACAAGTGCCACTTATACTCTGATAACAGAGCTTTCCATAACTATAAAGGGGTTGTTCACCTTTAAATTAATATTAACTATGATGTAGAGAGTGTTATTCTGAGAAAATTTGCAATTGGCTTTAATTTTCTATGATTTGTGGTGTTTGAGTTATTTAGCTTTTTATTCAGCATCTCTCCAGTTTGAAATTTCAGCGATCTGGTTGCTAGGTACCAAATTACCCTAGCAACCATGCATTGATTTGAATGAGAGACTGGACTATGAACAGGAGAGGGCTGAATAGAAAGAAGAGTAATAAAAGAAGCAATAAAAGTAAAATTGTAGCCTTACAGAGCATTTGTTTTTTTCTAGAGGAGGGAAAGCTGAAAAGTCAGAAGAAGGAGGCAAATAATTCAAAACCTATAGGAAATAAAAAATAAATGCCAATGGAAAAGTTCTATAACATAATAAAGATTTACTTAAAGGTGAACAACTCCTTTATTATCCAACAAACACTGGTACCTCAGTTCTCCACTTCACAAAACCAAAACAGACTACTTAACCCTTGCACACTCACAATTCTTACATAGTAACATAGTAAGTTAGGTTGAAAAAAGACACACATCCATCAAGTTCAACCTTAAGTCTGTATATAACCTGTCTTTTTTTTTTTTAAACTCAGGTAGTTTATTGAAAAGTTGTCACATCGGAAAAACAAACATATCACTATTCAGCGTGTTGATTGATTACAGAAATCACAGATTGTTTAGTACAAGGGTGTTGAACTGTACATCAAGTATCAATACTATGATTACATAGAGAGCAACATGAGTCGGAGTTATACAAATATATCAAAAAAGAGGAGTGTAGTATATTGCAAATTTGGAAATAACATACTTTCCTGGTCTTTATTGCCCAAGTATCGGGCGCATATGTGGAAGGGGGAATACATCCAACCAAGGGCCTCAAATTTTATGAAATTTAGTAGGGACCCTCGTTTTAATATACACAAGTTGTTCAAGGGTGCATATATCCCGCATGCTTTGTTTCCAGTTAGCAAAGGTAGGAGAGGCAATATTCCTCCAGTTCTGAGTTATAAGCCGCTTGGCCAGTAACAATGCTTCTTGCAAGAGGAGAACTTGATACTGATTTAGCTTGAGGTCCTACAATATAGCCAATATACACACTTTCGGTGACCTATCTATTTTAATTTGCATAATAGCATCCAAAGTATGTAATATAGATCCCCAGTACAAAGTGATCTTGCTGCAACTCCACATCATATGTATAAAAGACCCTTTTTCTAAGGCACATCTGGTACAAAGATCAGGGGTGTCGGCATTAATGAGGTGAAGTCTGGCAGGGGTGTAATATGCTGTATGTATGATATAGGATTGGATAGTATGCAACCTATAGTTGGGGGATAGCAAAAGAGTAGATTCTTAGATATTACCCACATCCGTTTCCCTTTTATGACATAGCTCCTGGAGAGTACTACCGTGGACACTCTGCTGAAGTCTAGCATACAGCATAGTAACTAAACCTTTGGTGTGTCCCCTATTAATGTATGACAGGAATGGGTGGGTGGAGAGGGTGATGTTACGTTGTTTGTGAGCTACTTTAAAGGCACGACTGAGCCTTTAAAAATTTAGCCACTGGTTCTGCGGGAGGTGGTGGCAATCTCGTAACTGCGGAAAGGGAATTGGCTTTCCATCATGCCATACATCCCCAAGAGTAATAATACCACACTGTACCCACTGAGACATAGAGCCTAGTTTGGCGATTGTTGGGTAGTCCTGATTATTCCAAAGTGGCGTGAGTGGGTCTGCAACTGTAGACATTATTGCTTTATTAGACAGCAGCCAAGTCTTTTGCAGTGACTGAAATAAGGTGTCACGCCGGCACCCAATACCAGAACAAGTGCCAAGCACCCTTGTCTCGGCTGTGTGTGTGACCACCGTTGGGCTTCGGGAGGAGCCCTCAGCTTACTTGAGTGCCACCTGGACTTAACGAGGGGTGCAAGGCGAGATGTTCTGGCTGGCAAAGGGGCACGGCTGTTAGCAGAGTCTTTAGGCCAAAGGTCACAGTACAAAAGGACAAGGCAAGCGGATGGTCGAGGCAGGCGGATATCAGAATAGTCAGGCAAGGGTCAAAACCAGGTATCAAACAGACAGATGGGATCAGGCAAGAGAGTGGTCAAAGTTCAGGCTGGGTCAGGATTCAGAGTTCAGAATAGTCAGGATACAGGCAGGGTCAAACATGTACAATCAAAACAGGATACAGATTCAGGGTCAGAAAGCACAAGGCTCAGGAAGCACCAGGATAACAATCCTATCACGGGCAATGACAAACAGTAAGAATACCCCTTTAATACTTTAAATTGCGCGCTGACGTCATCACGCCAGCGCGCATGCGCCTTCAAAACCCGGAAGTGCACAGGGCCTGCCCGCCGCATCACTGGACCACCAGGGTGAGTTATATTCCTTACATAAGGGCAATCTCAGTACCTGATTATGAATATTCAATGGCTTACCTAGGAACCAACTTATTGGGTTTAAATCAAACCCAGTTAATTGCGCCCAAAGAGACTGGAGCGTTTTATGATGAGCACTCTCTACCCAAGTGACTAGATGCCCCAATTGGTCTGCCAGATAATACAGATACATATCTGGTAGGGGTAGACCTGCTTTAGCTATAGCTTAAGCACGCATTCGTTTTTCCAACTTTAGCCTGGGTCTGGAATGGGCCCAAATTAATTGTCTAAAGAGGGCATTTGTTTTAACAAAATAGGATTTGGGTATCCACACAGGGGCCTGTTGAAGCATATACAGTATAAGAGTTTGGGCAAAAAAAGCATTTTTGATAAGCTGGACTCTTCATGAAGGACCAATGGGTCAATTATAACATGATTTCAGCTTGTTCACCATCCATTCAAGGAGTGGGTCTAGATTTAAATGCTGATAGGACCACAGATTAGACATCACTATCACCCCAAGATAAGTGAATTCAGTCACTATTTTAAAGGGAAATCCAGCCGAACGTTCATGCTCCATAATTGGGCCTATCAAAAACACAATAGACTTAGTTTGGTTTAATTTTGTATATAACCTGTCTAACTGCCAGTTGATCCAGAGGAAGTAAAAAAAAAAAACCCATCTGAAGCCTCTCCAATTTGCCTCAGAGATTATTATATGATCCCGTTATATATTCATATCACCCTCTTCTCCGGCATCAAATTTGTCTGACACAACCTATTCCTTCATAAAGCCATGCTGATTGCTGCCCTTAATGCCATACAGTAGGACAACATTTTTAATGTGATCCCTTAACAAGCCTTCAAATAATTTGCCAACACAGATGTCAATCGTAATCCCTTTTTAAATATTGGCGTAGGAGTGTAGGAGATTAGAAATGTAGAAAATAAAGTGTGGCTGCCAAACACCCATTGTTCTAAGGTCCTTATCATGCGCTTGTGTGGAGTTGCTTCATTTCAGAAAAGTGTTTATTACAAGTGGTAATTAGTTCACTTGCAATGTCCATAAGTCTTCTGGTGTATTACAAGTTGGTAATGTGCTTATACAAAAAAAAAAGCTATTGAAGGATAAGTAAACCTTAAAATGTTAGCATTGCTGACAGAGTTGGATCATGGATTTCATTGAAAATAGGGCACCATATGGAGTCTGTTTTCCCTATGTTTGCCTGGGTTTCACACAGTAATTAATTTTCCTCCCACAGTGAGAGGAAGAAGAATAAAACTCCCAAAACAGAGTTGTTAAATGAAGTACCTTATCAGAGGACTTGTGGATACAGCAGCCGTACAGAAAGGGAAATCTTTGCTCCCAACATTGTCCACTATCTTCTTCTGACCCCCTTCTGTCTACTGACAAGCATGTATGTGGCCCGACCCTAACTCCTAGAGCTTGAGGGTACTATTTGGGGAGATGTTCCACCTCAAATGGCTTTAGCACCTCCAATCCTAGAAATTAAAGTGCCTTTTCCCCTTCTATGTATATGGCGGGGGATACTTCTTGCTTGTTGTTTGTAAGGGCAGAGACACCTGGTCAGATTCGGGGTGACTAATTTCCTCGAACTGCCTTCCCGCCGGCTAGAATGCAAATCGCGGACAGGATGGCACTCGGATCACTTTGTTTTCCGAAGTCGCCCGAAGTTTCCTCACGAGGCACCTTCGAACGACTTCGGAAAACGAAGTGCTCCGAGTGCCATCCTGCCGGCAATTTTCACTCTAGCCGGCGGGAAGGCAGTTCAGGGAGATTAGTCGCCCAGAAAAGAGGAGATTTGTCACCGGGGCGACTAATCTCCCCGAATCTGACCGTGTGTCTGTGCACTAAATATGATGCTTCTGTGCATCCTATCTAACCATACAATTGGTACATCTACATAGTGTGGGAAGGGGCAGCAAATGACCTCTCTGAATGCTTTCATTTGCGAAAAGTTGTATCATTTAGTAGTTCTGAAGTTCTGAAATGTATCTGCTGTGGATTTATTGATACATCACCCCCCCTAGGCACATGCTTAAGGGCACAACTAATTCCCTAAAGACATCTGCACCGGCATATAGTAGATTTACACCTAGTCCAGGTTATCTGATGAAGTAATAGCAATTAAGTAATTTAAAAGACAGCGCCAGCAATTCATCAGGGCACATAGCAGTTGTGTAGTGAAGCAAATCATTAGGTATATATCAGACTAGACACCTTGCGGGTGGACCTCTGCAGAGTCAGGTAGGCGGCAGATTGCTTAGTATTTCAAAACTCTGGTGGCACACGTAGCGATTCGGGGAGATTAGTCACCCAGCAACTAATCTCCCCAAATACCTTCCCTCCAGCAAGAATGTGAATCTCCTTAGGGACGGCACTCAGATCGCTACGGTTTCCCAAAGTCGCCCGAAGTTTCCTCGTGAGCAGTGGCGTAACTAGATATTACTGGGCCCCACAGCAAATTATTTTTCAGGCCCTCAAAATGTTTAGAGGTTGACTTGTTTCTCCAATATTTATTGAAATTGTATATGAATTAGGGCCTCATGGGGCCCCTATACCTCCTGGGCCCCCCCTGCAGCCGCAGGGTTTGCTTCCTCTATAGTTACGCCCCTGCTCGTGAGGCAAGACAAAATGTATTCCCTTATGCATCTAGGAAAAATTAGGAAGTGCTCATTATTATTAATATTATTATTATTATTCTGCCATTATTTGCCAGCAATAAAGCATTGCATTTGACTGTTTGTATTGTATTTGTAGAACATAAAGAAAAAGCTTAATTCACTGCCAAGCACTCACTGTAGTCAAGGAAATCATGTGACTGGGTCTCCTCCAATCGTTTGTGTTGTTTTACCAGGGAGTGACACAGGGTGAGTAGTTATTGTACCACACTACAGATAGGGTTGCCACCTGGCTGTTATTTTACCGGCCTGGCCGATAAAAATGATGCTTGGTGCCAATGTTATTAATAGGATAAAACATCAAGAATATAGGAAGGCCGGTATTTTTTTCCTGAAAAGGTGGCAACCCTAGCTACAGATGGCAATAAAGGTATAGGATCTTTCATCAGGAATGCCTGGGACATGAGGTTTTCCAGATCTGGGATCTTTCTGTAATTTGGATCACCAAATAAGTCTGCTAAAAATTATTTAAACGTTTAGTAAACCCAATAGCGTTTTTTTCCCACCAATATAAATTTGTGCTGCTTAGTTAGGATCCAATACAAGGGTCGGTTTTATTATTACAGAAAAAAGGGAAATTATTGCTAAAATTATTCCTTAAATTGAACTCTATGGGAGATGGCCTTCCAGTAATTCAGAGCTTTCTGGGTTTCAGGTTGCCGGATAAGGGATCCCATACCTTTATAGTAATAATGCAAATTGGGCTATGAATACAGTGTTTTTATCCCTTCTGTAATCACCCAAAGCTTAGATGATTGAAATTAAAAGAAAAATAAAACATCAGCAATACAATGAGTTTTATGTGTGTGTAACATCAACACTTATATGTTTATTTGAAACAGAATAAATGGCACCTCATTTGTTGGTGGTATAGGTCTCACTATTTATTTTGTCTATAACAGAGGGGAGGAAGACAGAGAAGAAGATGCTTCACCTGTTGTACATGGACTGATCTTGGAGCTGTCAAATCTCAAGTAAGAAACAGGCTCGGGGGACCTGTATATATGAATGCATACTGAATATACAGGTATGGGACCTGTCACTAAGAATGCTCGGGTCCTGGGGCTTTCTGCATAAGGGGGGTTTCTGTAATTTGGATCTTTATACCTTAAAGGAGAACTAAAACCCTAAAAATGAATGTGGCTAAAAATGCCATATTTTATATAGTGAACTTATTGCACGAGGCTAAAGTTTCAGCTTGTCAATAGAAGCAATTATCCAGGACTTCAAACTTGTCACAGGGGTTCATATTCCTAAATTTGCTTTAGCTCGGTAAAGGTAGCAGGCAGATCAGCCATAAATCTAACACAGGACCCAGTAAATTACCGCTGAGGACATTCCTTCTCCACTCGCAGTACTCACAGAAGTAAATTAAGCTGCAGACATTCCTTTCCTGCTTGCAGCACAGAAGTAAGTCATGCAGAGGTCTGTAAAATCGTCAGTACAGTAGCAAAACTAGCTTCCGGTTCAGCAGTCTAGGCAGAGATGTGGAGCACCGCACCTCGGACTTTGCAGAATCAGCCTTTCGCCATTCTACAGTGACTGAACATCCGGAAGCTTTAATAGAGCATTTACCAGTTGCTCTGCACTGGTAAAACTGCTGTGTTTGCTTCAGAAACACTACTATTGTTTATATACACAAGCTGCTGTGTAGCAATAGGGCAGCCATTCAAATGATAAAAGACTCCGGTTACACAGCAGATAGCAGATAAGCTCTGTAGACCATAATAGTGTTATCTGTTATCCACTATTTAACCTGTGCCATATAGTATTTTTTTTTAATTTCCGCCATTGCAGCAGCTTGTTTATATGAACTATAGTAGTACTTATCTGTTATCTACTGTGTATCCTGTGCTTGAATGGCTGCCCCCATGGCTACACAGCAGCTTGTTTATATGAACTATAGTAGTATTTATCTGTTATCTACTGTGTATCCTGTGCTTGAATGGCTGCCCCCATGGCTACACAGCAGCTTGTTTATATGAACTATAGTAGTACTTATCTGTTATCTACTGTGTATCCTGTGCTTGAATGGCTGCCCCCATGGCTACACAGCAGCTTGTTTATATAAACTATAGTAGTACTTATCTGTTATCTACTGTGTATCCTGTGCTTGAATGGCTGCCCCCATGGCTACACAGCAGCTTGTTTATATGAACTATAGTAGTATTTATCTATCTACTGTGTATCCTGTGCTTGTATCTACTGTGTATCCTGTATCTACTGTGTATCCTGTGCTTGAATGGCTTCCCCGTGGCTACACAGCAGCTTGTTTATATAAACTATAGTAGTACTTATCTGTTATCTACTGTGTATCCTGTGCTTGAATGGCTGCCTCCATGGCTACACAGCAGCTTGTTTATATGAACTATAGTAGTGTTTCTGAAGCAAACAGATCAGTTTTACCAGTGCAGGGAAACACTGCATTATATTTTTATTACTTTAAAACACTTTAATTTTTGTTGGTGTCACTGTTCCTTTAACTGGTGAGATCATATACTTTTGGCTTGGAACCAGGAATATTTTCATTTTTTTTTAGCTTTCCCTTATAAGCGCACTCCTGCCATATTTATTATCCCCAGAGTCACATGCAGACCGAGTCGGCAGCTTATTGGCCCGTGTGTCCGAAGGGCTTCCACGATCTATATGTGGCCAAAAGTCGGCCAGATCTCAATTGGGCAGGTTAAAAAATCCCGTTGGATCTCGGCCGCATCTGTGCAATCCGACCACCCATTTCGGATTAATTATGATCCGATCGTTGGACCCTAAGGCCCACGATCAGATCAGCTCGATATCGGGGAGAGATCCGCTTGTTTGGCGACATCGTTTGATCTCTATATCTATGGCCACCATAACACAGGAACTGTTGTGTCTTGGTGATATCAACTGTCACTTTATCTTTGCACAAGAATCAGTCTGTGAAACTAACACACTGTCTCATTCCTACAGCCGGCTGATCATGACTACACATAGAGACCTGAGGCAGAGGAAAGGGAAACTCACCTTTGGGAAAGCAACTGTTTCAGGTGGAAAAAGACGCAGGGAGATGTAACACCTGAGGCAAAGTCGTGGTATTCCAGCTCATTTGCTCATTTTACATTATGTTCTATTCTGAATTATAATACGTGTATCGTTCATCTGTCAGTTATTCATTGGTCTTCCTCAGTTGGCAAATAGACTATTCATTGTATGTTTTCTTTATTGAATCCTTTTATTATAATGTTCAAAAACAACGTAATAGTTAGGGATGCAGGATTCGGTTCGGGATTCTGCCTTTTTCAGCAGGATTCGGATTCGGCTGAATCCTTGTGTCAGGCCGAATCCGAATCCTAATTTGCATATGTAAATTAGGGGCAGGTAGGGAAATCACGTGACTTTTCGTCACAAAAGAAGATTTTCCTTTCCTACCCATAGTTTCAATATGTAAATTAGGGTTAGGTCCGGTATTCGGACGAATCTTTCATGAAGGATTCAGGGATTCGGCCGAATCCCAAATAGTGGATTCGGTGCATTCCTAGTAAGAGTTAAGAAAAGGGCTAAACATTAGGTAATGAGAATTAGTGGTGTGTTTAACAGGGGAGCAGTGGGCGCAACTGCCATATTAGCACCCACACTGATGAGAATAAATGTTAAACCAGAGATTAACCTTAATATTAGCTTGAGTATAATGTAGAAGGCAGTATTCTAAGAAAATGTACAACTATTAATCAAAGTCTGTGTCTCTTTTATATGACATTAAGGGCTCTTACACACGACCGTTCCGACCTGCGCTCCCCTGCGTTCCGTTTTTTGGCGTTCAGCCGCAGGGGAGCGCAGGAATAGACGCAAGTAATTATTTGAAATGGGGCTGTACTCACTCAGGCGCGTGTAGGCGCCGAACGCAGGTTCAGACGCAACATGCTGCATTTTTCCTGCATTCAGCGCCTACACGCGCCTGAGTGAGTACAGCCCCATTTCAAATAATTACTTGCGTCTATTCCTGCGCTCCCCTGCGGCTGGACGCCAAAAAACGGAACGCAGGGGAGCGCAGGTCGGAACAGCCGTGTGTAAGAGCCCTTAAACTTCTGCCTTAGTAACCTTAAAGGGGTGGTTAACTTTTAGTATGTTATAGAACTGCCATTTCTAAGCAATTTTTCAATTGTTTTTTTTTTATAGTTTATGAATGATTTGCCTTCTTATCCTGACTCTTTCTAGCTTTCTAAAAACAAATGCTCTGCAAAGCTACAAATTTATTGTTATTGCTACTTTTTTATTACTCATCGTTCTGTTCCAACCCTCCCCTATTAATATTCTATATTCTCATTCAAATCAATCCATGGTTACTAGGGTAATTTGAAGCCTAGAAACCAGATTGCTGACACTGCAAACTGGAGAGTTGCTGAATAAAAAGCTAAACAACAAAATTAAAATTGTCTCAGAATATCGCTCCCTACATCATACTAAGGGGCAGATTTATCAAGGGTTGAAGTGAGTTTAAAAATTATTCAAATTACCGAGTTTATTTTAGTGTAATTCGCCTAGGGAATAGTTAAAATTCGATTTGAGTTTTTAAAAACATTTGAATTTCGAAATTTATCATGTACTGGCACTTTAAGAATTCAATAAGACTATTCGCCACTTTAAACCTGCTGAATTGCTGTTTTTTTAACCTGTTTGGAGACATCCTGAAAATCGAGGGTTTTTTGTGAAAAAATTCAAATCGAATTCGAGATTGCAGGTTGATCCCATTCACCTGAATTTGAAAAATTAAATTTTTTTGAAAAATTTCGATTGGTAGTTTTTTTCTCCCCATTTTCAAGTTCATGGGAGTTTATGGGAGTTTTTACAAACCTCCATGAACTCGAAATTCGACTCTTGATAAATCTGCCCCTAAAAGTTGACTCAAAGGTGAACAACCCCTTTAACATGTAGCATGTGACATTAACTTTTAATTAACTTTTTCATATGATATTTACAATTCAATTAACTTTTTCATATGATTTAGAGAGTGATATTCTGAGATAATTTGCAATTGGTTTTCTTTTTTTATTAGTGTTTTTTGAGTTATTTAGCTATTTATTCAGCAGCTCTCCAGTTTGTAATTTTAGAATTCTGGTTGCTAGGGTTTAAAGTACACTGACAACCATGCACTGATTTGGATAAGAGACTGAAATATGAATAGGGAAGGCCTGAATAGAAAGATGAGGAATAAACTAAAAAGTAGCAGTTACAATACATTTGTAACCTTACAGAGCATTTGTTTTTAGATGGGGTCACTGACCCCCATTTAAAAGATGGAGAGAATCAGAAAAAAAAGGCAAATAATGAAAAAATAATAAAGTCCAATTGAAAAGTTGCTTAATGGGACCAGAATGCTCGGGACCTGGGGGCTTTCCATAATTTGGATCTTCATACCTTAAGTCTACTAGAAAGTCATTTAAACATGAAATAAAGCCAATAGGCTGGTTTTGCTTCCAATAAGGATTAATTATATCTTAGTACAAGCTACTGGTTTATTATTACACAGAAATAGGAAATCAATTTGAAAAATCTGGATTATTTGATCATAATGGGGTCTACGGGAGACAGCCTTTCTGTAATTCGGAGCTTTCTGGATAACGGGTTTCCGGATAACGGATCCCATACCTGTAATTCTAGAACATACTAAATGTTAATTTAAAGGTGAACCACCCCTTTAACGTATTATAAGTTATTAAGTAAAACAGTAAAAATCAAGTTGCTAAATTATGGTCTCACAGCTGGATCACCCACAGCCAATGAAATGCACAAAATCACCCCATGTGCAATTAACCTAATAGTTTTTACAGAGTCGCCCGAAGTTCGCTTGCGAGCATTGGACAGGTGGGATATATTATAATATAATTATATATTACAATATAGCCCCAGACACAGTTAAAGAATAACCAAGTGCACAACTACTGAGATTAATTTGACATGCAACTTATCAAAAAACAATTTCTCTCATCAAAGAGCAGATTTATCAACGGTCGAAAGTTAGAGTTTATTACCTCGAATGAACTCAAATGACCTTGAAACTGGAATAGTATGTTATTTAAGAAAAAACTCCCAACGAATATTACCTACCCAAAAGCTCGAAACAAAATCGACATGGACAGAACTCAAATCGTGTTTTTTCTATAAAAAAAACTTGAATGTAACGAAGGCTATTTAACATTTTCAAAAGGGTCATGGGACCTCTGTCATTGACTTCTACATGAACTCGGCAGCTTTTAGGTGGCGAATAGTCGAATTCCAATTGTTTCAAGGGTCAAGGTATGATACATCTCAAATTCGAATTTAAGTTTGGATTATTCCCAATTCGAAATTTGTGAGTTTTGACCAAGAATCCAACTCGAAAATTTGACTTTGAATTTACCATTCCAACCTTAATAAATCTGCTCCTATGGGGCATATTTATCAAGGGTCGAATTAAAAAATGTAATTTTTGAATTCGAATTTCGAGCTTATTTTAGGGGTATATTTGTCAAGGGTCTAATTTCGAATTGAAAAAACTTCAAAATTCGAATTCAAAAAAAGCCAACTAAAATTAAGTTGAAGTTTTTTTTTTTGGTCGAATAGATCAATTTCAGATCGAATAGGTCCGTATTCGGGCCGAATTAGAATCTTGCTAATCAAAGTAATAGCGCATTCGATCGAATTGGATTCAAAGTTTTTCCCAAAAAAAACACCAATTGAATCCAAATAGTTTATAGGAGGTCCCCCATAGGCTAAAACAGCAATTTGGCAGATTTTAGATGGCGACTCGTCGCAGTACATGATGAATTTCGATATTCAAATCAAAAATTCAAATCGAATTTGGACTATTCCCTAGTCAAAGTACACAAAAAAATTCAAATTTTTTTCATTCGAAAATTTACCTCGACCTTTGATAAATGTGGCCCTTAGTGTACTTCAACTAGAGAATAGTTTTGAATTTTGAAAAGAATTAGAATATCGAATTTTATCATGTACAGTATCTTTAAAAATTTCGACTAATCGCCATCAAAAACCTGCAGAATTGTTTTAGCCTATGGGGGGACCTCCTAGAACCTATTTGGAGTCAATTGAAAAACCAAACTTTTTTTTTTTTTTTTTTGGAACATACTTGAAATTGAATTAGATTGAATACGATATTTGAACTAATGCAGCCTATTCACTTGAAGTTAAAAAATTCATTTTATTAAAATACATTTCGGTTGGTCTTTTTTTTTATTCGAATTTCAAGTTGAAGGGAGTTTAAAAAATCTCCCATCACCTTGAAATTCGACCCTTGATTAATCTGCCCCTATGTGTCAGTTACATGCAGTCATTTCTCCACCAGAGAAACCCCCTGATTTTGGATTGAGTTCCTGAATTGATTCAGAAATGTTACTGGCAGCAGGAAAACACTGGATGAGAAACCTCTGCATGTGACACTAGTCCCCAAACTTTTGTTACCCTTAAGCCACATTTAATTCTAAATAAAAGTTGGAGAGCAACACAAGCATGAAAAAAGTTCCTGCAGTGGGTCGAGTACCCACAGATTACCCGCAAAAACCTGCGAGTTCCGGGTGGGGGTATAGACGCGGGTCGGCTGTTCTGCGGGGTCGGGCCAAGGGTCTTCTCAAAAGCGATATTTACTCCTTTTTTATGATCACGTCTACTTCTGATGATGTCACTTCCGGTTTAGAATGACCAGTAACTAGAGGGGGGCGGGCCCTGGTGTGTGACGCACAGTCGGGCCCTGCCCTCCTCAGTACGGCCCGCATTTTCAGTGGCGCACGAGTGCCAGGGGGGCCCTGAGGGGGTGCGGGCCCAGGCCCGCTCGCACCCCCTGCTCTCCCGGTAGTTCCGCCACTGAGAATGACAGCACTTCCTGATTCTTGATGGTCAGCGGGTCGCAGGTGACTTTGGAAATCGAAGTGCCGCGAGTGCACTAGTGCAGGCCATTCTTCATTCAAGCAGACGGAAGGCAGTTCGGGGAGATTGTCGCCCCGCAGAAGAGGCGACTAAATCTCCCCGAATCTGCCCGTCTGCCCCAACCCTTAAGTTAACTTTTAGTATGTTATAGAATGGCAATTTTTCAATTGGTCGTCGTTATTTATTTTTTGTAGTTTTTTTAAACTTATTTGCCCATCTAAAAACAAATGATCTGTAAAGCTACAATTTTAAAGTTATTGCTACTTATTATTACTCATCTTTCTATGTAGTTCCTCTCCTATTTATATTACAGTCTCTTATTCTAATCAAAGTCGAAAAACACAAATGGTAAAAAATGAAAAGCAATTACAAATTGTCTCAGAACATCTCTACATTATACTAAATGTTAACTCAAAGGTGAGACCCGCTTATTTCAGAAAACGACATGGATAATATGTTTGAACTTCAAAGTGAATATTTCTTCAGAGGAGAAGATTAGCACCAGGTATGTTTTCCCACCGGAGATTTATCGTGAGCAAATAATCAAGGATTTACAGGCTCAGATAATGATTGAGGTTTTTTTTTTTCTGCCTGGGGATTATTTGCCTGTCACAGAATGGTGATCATAAATCTATTTGTGATTTATAGCAGAGCTTCTCCAGATATAACATTCAGCCTAGGGGTCTCCCTGAATCTCCCCCTAACTGACCTTCAGGCTGGGCCCCCTTAGCTCATAACAAGGTTACAGATATATAGAAACATTGGGTAACAGTCACCCTGCTATAGTTCCAGGGGTACCCAGGGTACAAATAAGCACTCACCCCAAATCTCCCCCTAACTGACCTTCAGGCTGGGCCCCCTTAGCTCATAACAAGGTTACAGATATATAGAAACATTGGGGTAACAGTCACCCTGCTATAGTTCCAGGGGTACCCAGGGTACAAATAAACACTCACCCCAAATCCCCCCCTAACTGACCTTCAGACTGGGCCCCCTTAGCTCATAACAAGGTTACAGATATAGAAACATTGGGGTAACAGTCACCCTGCTATAGTTCCAGGGGTAACCAGGGTACAAATGAGCTCTCACCCCAAATCTCCCCCTAACTGACCTTCAGACTGGGCCCCCTTAGCTCATAACAAGGTTACAGATATATAGAAACATTGGGGTGTCACCCTGCTATAGTTCCAGGGGTACCCAGGGTACAAATAAGCACTCACCCCAAATCTCCCCCTAACTACATATACCCAGGGCACAATGTAGAAAAGAGAGGTCCCAGAGCAATGTAGAAAAGCTAGGGCTGCGCGAAGACAGAAGTAAATCTCTCCGTGGTGCTCGCTCCTATAACCCGGGGCCGGTGCAGATTTCTCCCGATAGGAGCACCGGCCCTGGGTTTTTGGTAAGTCGCTACAATCACTTGGGGGTGCCTAATGTTTGGCACCCCAAGTGTCTCCAGCCTTTCCTTCTCCTTTAAAGAAACATATCTGCAGTCCTCCAGGAATATCGAGCCCCTAGCAGTTGATAAACTACAACTCCCAGCATGCCATGCCAGCAGCAGTGGAATGTTGAGTGGAAGCCAAGAGCTGTAGTTTATCAATGGCTAGGGACTGGATATTCCTATAAAAAAATACAAGAAACAAGTCTAACAATTTCTATATAACAAGTAATAATCTGCAATCTGTACTCTGACCAAAGGAACAATCTGGGCAAATGTTTTCTACCCTAAACTCAAAAAGTCATTGGTATCAGTATTAGTGTCCTGGCATAACCGAATAATAAAATATAATTTATAGAAGAATGCTAGGAACATAATATTAACCCTTACCTATAATGACAATGGTGCATTTCCCCTTCGGTGTCTGGTGAAGGAGCCACAAAATAATGGATGCTCAACTCTTTTACTCAATAAAAATCAAATAAGAGGAATAGTGCAAAGGTAACTCAGTGCAGCTCAAACAACAATAACCAGAAGTAACAGGAACCATGTTATTCATATAAATAAATGTCTCTCTCAGTGCTCATGTCATACAGGCGACATCGTTCCCCATGGAGTGTATCAGTCCTTTCGGTTGTTCTTCTTACCAGTCACATTGTGCAGAGAGTCCTGGTACACAGAACAGTAGTCCATTTGGGTGAGTGGGCAGAATCGACGGGTGTGAGCGTTATCCCCAGTGGCACCACACTGAGAGCACACATAATTGCGAAGGATGGGACACACCACCCGGCCTTGATTATCCTTCAGGTTGTGTTTGCTGTACATGCGCATGGACTCTCCATTACGTTTGCAGAAACTGCACCCAGGCTTCTCTGGCTCCAGGGATACTGTAACTTGCTCCTGTGCACGTGCTTGGATATATTGTTTTCTCTTTACAAACAGCCTTGTACTGGCCCCTGGGCAGACTCCACTACTTCTTGGCATCTCTTTCTCTGTGCCGCTCCTTTGCACCTCATTCTCTGTGCTGCTCCATGGCACCTCTTTCTCTGTGCCTCTCCTTGGCACCTCTTTCTCTGTGCCACCCAATGGCATCTCTTTCTCTCTGCCACACCATGGCACCTCTTTCTCAATGCCTTTCCCTGGCACCTCTTTCTCTGTGCCACTCCATGGCACCTCTTTCTCTGTGCCACCCAATGGCATCTCTTTCTCTCTGCCACACCATGGCACCTCTTTCTCAATGCCTTTCCCTGGCACCTCTTTCTCTGTGCCACTCCATGGCACCTCTTTCTCTGTGCCACCCAATGGCATCTCTTTCTCTCTGCCACACCATGGCACCTCTTTCTCAATGCCTTTCCCTGGCACCTCTTTCTCAGTGCCTCTCCATGGCACCTCTTTCTCTGTGCCGCTCCATGGCACCTCTTTCTCTGTGCCACCCAATGGCATCTCTTTCTCTCTGCCACACCATGGCACCTCTTTCTCAATGCCTTTCCCTGGCACCTCTTTCTCTGTGCTGCTCCATGGCACCTCTTTCTCTGTTCTTCTCCATGGCATCTTTTTCTCTCTGCCGCTCCATGGCACCTCTTTTTCTGTGCCGCTCCATGGCATCTCTTTCTCTCTGCTGCTCCATGGCATCTCTTTCTCTCTGCCTCTCCATGGCATCTCTTTCTCTGTGCTGCTCCATGTCATCTCTTTCTCCCTGCTGCTCCATGGCATCTCTTTCTCTCTGCTGCTCCATGGCATCTCTTTCTCTCTGACTCTCCATGGCATCTCTTTCTCTCTGACTCTCCATGGCATCTCTTTCTCTCTGACTCTCCATGGCATCTCATGCTCTCTGCCACTCCTTGGCACTTCTTGCTGTCTTTTATGGATTGGCACCTCTTTCTCTGTGCCAGTGCTTGGCATCTCAGGATCAATTGCAGCCCTCTCCTGTGCCATCTGTCTCACAAGAGTATTCAGGCCAAGGTAATCCTTCCACATGTTGAAGTGGTTCATGGTGTCTCCTGCTTTTGGCACAAAGAATCACTAAGCAGAAGTCTTTCTCTGGGGGATCTGCTTCAGTCTAACCCCAGCTTTAGCTCTTTTCTTGTCCCCTCCTCCCATCACCCACATTCACTCCTCCCAGAGGGGTAAAACAATTCACTTTCAGCCAGTCAGAGATTAGGACAGACCTGTCTGGAGGTGAGAGACAGTTGGGGGGGTAGGGTTGGGGGTGAAAGTTACTGAAAACTTTTTAACCTGTCTCTGCCAAGTACAAACTGTGTGTAAGCATCCCCCTAATAGTGGGACAATCCGTGTTTGTGACCCTGATTATTCATGGTTCTCCTGCAAAATAAAATTAAATGATGTCTGAAATAAAGTGCTACTGGTGCCATCTTGTTTCACCATATTGAGCATCTTGTCTGCTTCCCATTCACAACACCTATAGCAGAGATACTCAGCCTACAGCTCCCAGCATCCCCAGCAGCTGACGGGTGAGGTGGGAGAGAACAGGGTAAGATGGGAGACAGCAAGATAAGGAGAGCTGGGTGTACTGTATCAGGAATCCCCAACCTTTAGAACCCATGAACAACATTCAGAAGTAAAAGGAGTTGGGGAGCAACCATGAAAAATGTTCTTCGGGTGCTAAATAAGTGCTGAGATTGGCCATTTAGTAGCCCCTATGTGGATTGTCAACCTACATTGAGGCTCTGTTTGGCAGTACATCTGGTTTTTATACAACCAAGACTTGCCTCCAAGCCTGGAATTCAAAAATAAGCTCCTACTTTGAGGCCACTGGGAGCAACATCCAAGGGGTTGGGTGAACAAAATGTTACTCATGAGCTACTGGTTGGAAATCACTGAACTGGATGATACAGGAGTAGACAGAGAATGACATGATATAAGTATAGTGAGGAAAGGCATGAGGAGCCAATAGGCGGTACTGCTTTAACCCCTGCCCTCACACTAGTCCAGACAATACTAATCCTTAACCCTTTCCTTTTAAGAACATGCAGTACTAATCCCATTCAGACTGAATAGCATTAACCTTTAGCACTTTCCCTATTAACCCCTGTGGACTGCATAAGCCTCTTCATAAACCAGGAAGGTAAAGTTACACTCACTGCCTTCCACTGATTACACTAAAGTTGGCTGTACATAGACATCTTATCAGCACCTGTACTGTGCGCTTGTGTATGGACCGAATTAGTGCATTGGCCACACACTAGTTATAAAAGTACTGACTCAGACCCAGAGCCAGTTAGGGGGGGGGATTTGGGGTTAGTGCTATAGCAGGGTGACTGTTACCCCAATGTTTCTATATATCTGTAACCTTGTTATGAGCTAAGGGGGCCCAGTCTGAAGGCCAGTTAGGGGGAGATTTGGGGTGAGTGTTTATTTGTACCCTGGGTACCCCTGGAACTATAATGGGTGACTGTTACCCCAATGTTTCTATATATCTGTAACTTTGTTATGAGCTAAGGGGGCCCAGTCTGAAGGCCAGTTAAGGGGAGATTTGGGGTGAGTGTTTATTTGTGGCCTGGGTACCCCTGGAACTATAGCAGGGTGACACCCCAATGTTTCTATATATCTGTAACCTTGTTATGAGCTAAGGGGGCCCAGTCTGAAGGCCAGTTAAGGGGAGATTTGGGGTGAGTGCTTATTTGTGCCCTGGGTACCCCTGGAACTATAGCAGGGTGACTGTTACCCCAATGTTTCTATATATCTGTAACCTTGTTATGAGCTAAGGGGGCCCAGTCTGAAGGTCAGTTAGGGGGAGATTTGGGGTGAGTGCTTATTTGTGCCCTGGGTACCCCTGGAACTATAGCAGGGTGACTGTTACCCCAATGTTTCTATATATCTGTAACCTTGTTATGAGCTAAGGGGGCCCAGTCTGAAGGCCAGTTAGGGGGAGATTTGGGGTGAGTGTTTATTTGTACCCTGGGTACCCCTGGAACTATAATGGGTGACTGTTACCCCAATGTTTCTATATATCTGTAACTTTGTTATGAGCTAAGGGGGCCCAGTCTGAAGGCCAGTTAAGGGGAGATTTGGGGTGAGTGTTTATTTGTGGCCTGGGTACCCCTGGAACTATAGCAGGGTGACACCCCAATGTTTCTATATATCTGTAACCTTGTTATGAGCTAAGGGGGCCCAGTCTGAAGGCCAGTTAAGGGGAGATTTGGGGTGAGTGCTTATTTGTGCCCTGGGTACCCCTGGAACTATAGCAGGGTGACTGTTACCCCAATGTTTCTATATATCTGTAACCTTGTTATGAGCTAAGGGGGCCCAGTCTGAAGGTCAGTTAGGGGGAGATTTGGGGTGAGTGCTTATTTGTGCCCTGGGTACCCCTGGAACTATAGCAGGGTGACTGTTACCCCAATGTTTCTATTTTTCTGTAACCTTGTTATGAGCTAAGGCAGTGATCCCTAACCAGTAGCTCGTGAGTAACATGTTGCTCTCCAACCCCTCGGATGTTGCTCCCAGTGGCATCAAAGCAGGTGCTTATTTTTAAATTCCAGGCTTGGAGGCAAGTTCTGGTTGCATGAAATCCAGATGTACTGCCAAACAGAGCCTCAATGTTGGTTGACAATCCACATAGGGGCTGCAAAATGGCCAATCACAGCACTTATTTGGCACCGCAATAATATTTTTCGTGTTAGTATTGCTCCCCAACTCCTTTTTCTTCTGTATGTTGCTCATGGGTTCAAAAGGCTGGGGATCCCTGAGCTAAGGGGGCCCAGTCTGAAGGTCAGTTAGGGGGAGATTTGGGGTGAGTGTTTATTTGTACCCTGGGTACCCCTGGAATTATAGCAGGGTGACTGTTACCCCAATGTTTCTATATATCTGTAACCTTGTTATGAGCTAAGGGGGCCCAGTCTGAAGGACAGTTAGGGGGAGATTTGGGGTGAGTGCTTATTTGTACCCTGGGTACCCCTGGAACTATAGCAGGGTGACTGTTACCCCAATGTTTCTATATATCTGTAACCTTGTTATGAGCTAAGGGGGCCCAGTCTGAAGGACAGTTAGGGGGAGATTTGGGGTGAGTGCTTATTTGTGCCCTGGGTACCCCTGGAACTATAGCAGGGTGACTGTTACCCCAATGTTTCTATATATCTGTAACCTTGTTATGAGCTAAGGGGGCCCAGCCTGAAGGCCAGTTAGGGGGAGATTTGGGGTGAGTGTTTATTTGTACCCTGGGTACCCCTGGAATTATAGCAGGGTGACTGTTACCCCAATGTTTCTATATATCTGTAATCTTGTTATGAACTAAGGGGGCCCAGTCTGAAGGTCAGTTAGGGGGAGATTTGGGGTGAGTGCTTATTTGTGTCCTGGGTACCCCTGGAACTATAGCAGGGTGACTGTTACCCCAATGTTTCTATATATCTGTAACCTTGTTATGAGCTAAGGGGGCCCAGTCTGAAGGTCAGTTAGGGGGAGATTTGGGGTGAGTGTTTATTTGTACCCCTGAAACTATAGCAGGGTGACACCCCAATGTTTCTATATACAGTATCTGTAATCTGTCCCCCTCCAGTCTAACCTCAGTTTCACCTCTGGGTTCTTGCTCCCCCCACCATTACCCATATTTTCTCCTCCCAGACAGGGAGTCAGGGCTAAAGAAATACATTTTCAGCCAGTCACACCCAGAGAAGGTAAATAGTGTGGGGGGGGGGTTATCTTATCTTTGGCAGGTGCATGCTGATATATTCTATATTGTCTATGAGAAGTTCCCGCACAATAGGAATTACAAGGCTGATATCCATGTTGTGAACTTTATGGTTATTCTGCAAATAAATTAACACAGTATATATATACAGTATATATATATATATTTACATAGATACATACCAGTATTTAACACATTGAATACTTGCACATTTGTTACCAATATTTAATTCACAGGGGATAGTGGTAGTGCCGGGGCCCGGGGCCAAGCAGACTTAGCACGACCCCTGTATTTCTTTAAACTAGGTCTGTGCACCTTATGGCTTAATTATAAAGACGGGAGCAGTTAATGTCCGGTAGAGTGAGCCCACATGCAGGGAATCTGCGAGCCGGTGTGTCCAAGAAAACCGATCTGGCCGCGGCATGCAGACAACTCAAAAAATTGGAAACGGACTCCACCGGATAAGATGACAACCACGTGGAAACCAGCGTATTAAAAATGTAAATACTTTATTGAACATCGCTTTAAAATCACAAGCGGGCAGAGGATGTGCACTCGACGCGTTTCGTCACCATTGTGTCACTTCATCAGAAGCACGGGTGCCCTCTACCGGGCTCACACTTTAAAATAGCACATATCATTAAAATCATGGAGGAATTCAAATACACAACATACAAAGTACGACATGTAGTGAAATGCTTGTTGCTGTGCAAAGCAAAGTAAAGTCCGACCATAAAATAAGAATTACAGTAGAAAGAAAAAGGAAAGAGTTACATAGTAGATAAAAAAATTCTGACGTGTATTAGTGACATATTAAAGTGCATGTGCATTGATGTGATAGATTATATATGAATATATATATATGAATATATATGAATATATATATGAATATATATATATGAATATATATATATATATGAATATATATATGAATATATATATATGAATATATATATATATATGAATATATATATATGAATATATATATGAATATATATATATATGAATATATATATATGAATATATATATATATGAATATATATATATATGAATATATATATATATATATATATATATATATATATGAATATATATATATTCATATATATATATTCATAAATATATATATATATATTCATATATATATATGAATATATATATATATATATGTATATATATGAATATATATATATATATATATATATATATATATATATATATATATAACAAACAAGGGAAAAAAAATAGTGGTGAGCACAAGTTTCCCTTGTTTGTTATAGTTCTACAGGAGCAGTGACCAGCTCCATGTTGTAGCTCCCACCCTTCCCAGCTATAGTCAGGTGATCCCACTGGTGTCTAATAAAAGGGCAGCCAAGTTTGGGAGTTTTACTTTGAAAGCTGCAAGTAAGTTGCAGGTAAAACTTAGTCCCTTTGTAAAATGTATAATTAAGCAATTGAATTCTTAATGAATCAGATGAAAATTAAGCGTAGGACTGGCCAGATATGGGATGACTGTGACGTAGTTGTTCAGCTTAAATATATTGCAATATATGGACAAACAATCCCTGTGTTGTTTAAAGGGTAAGGCATTTTTTAGTAGCAGTAGCACAAAATGTCTCTGTCTTAAATATATTGATAATGGGTTGAGTGCAGAGGACCTCTTGTAGTTGACTATATATATATATATATATATATATATATATATATATATGAATATATATATATATATATGAATATATATATATATATGAATATATATATATATATATATATGAATATATATATATATATATATGAATATATATATATATATATATATGAATATATATATATATATATGAATATATATATATATATATGAATATATATATATATATATATATATGAATATATATATATATATATATGAATATATATATATATATATATGAATATATATATATATATATGAATATATATATATATGAATATATATATATATATATGAATATATATATATATATATGAATATATATATATATATGAATATATATATATATATATATATATATATGAATATATATATATATATATATATATGAATATATATATATATATATATATATATGAATATATATATGAATATATATATATATATGAATATATATATATGAATATATATATATATATGAATATATATATATGAATATATATATATATATGAATATATATATATGAATATATATATATATATATGAATATATATATATATATATCTCAGGACTTGACCTGGGATTGCGTCTGGTCCTGCTGCTTTCCTGGGGGCCGATTCACTAAATTCGGGTGAAGGGTTAGAATAAAAAAAACTTCGAATTTCGAAGTTTTTTTGGGCTACTTCGACCATCGAATGGGCTACTTCGACCTTCGAATTCGACCTTCGACTTCCAATCGGACGATTCGAACTAAAAATCGTTCGACTATTCGACCATTCGATAGTCGAAGTACTTTCCCTTTAAAAAAAACTTTGACCCCCTACTTCGGCAGATAAAACCTACCGAAGTCAATGTTAGCCTATGGGGAAGGTCCCCATAGGCTTGCTAAGCTTTTTTTGATCTAAGGATTTTCCTTCGATCGTTGGATTAAAATCCTTCGAATCGTTCGATTCGGAGGATTTAATCGTTCGATCGAAAAATCCTTTGATCGTTCGATCGAATGTTTAGCGCTAAATCCTTCGACTTCGATATTCGAAGTCGAAGGATTTCAATTCGAGGGTCGAATTTCGAAGTATTTTTAACTTCGAAATTCGACCCTTAGTGAATCTGCCCCCTGATTTTAAAAAATCACGTAACTCGCACAAGATAAGGAAATATCGTGTATCCATTAGTTTAAAGGGATACTGTCATGGGAAAAAATTAACCAGTTAATAGTGCTGCTCCAGCAGAATTCTGCACTGAAATCCATTTCTCAAAAGAGCAAACAGATTTTTTTATATTCAATTTTGAAATCTGACATGGGGCTAAACATATTGTCAATTTCCCAGCTTCCAGAAGTATATATATATATATGTAAGACAAAACTGAAAAAAATAAATATCATTTGAATGTTCTTACAATGATGATAGAGTCTATACATATGTAAATCATAAAAAAAGCGGAAAATCATTTGATCATAGAGCCCAATCAAAATAAGTATAATATCACCAATTAACGAAAGAGAGGGAAAGTGAAAGGAAACAGAGGAGGAAATATAAGAGAGAGAAAAGGAAAGAAACAGGGGGCATTTAGAGAAAGGAGCACAAGACAGAGCAAATTAGCTGCAGATAGTCTATTCACATCTCTAACGGTCAATGAAGCAATTTAGCTCCCATTCCCTATTAAGCCCATTTGGAGCAACAGTAACGAGCCTGTATATTCACATGGCTTCTTTCCTAAGAAGTAGTAGATCAATGTTGCCTTATGGCTTTCAGCTGTTATTGTACTACAACTCCCAGCACCCCCCAAACATCCTTTCTAACAGCAACAGATGCAAGGTGCACACATATAAAACTATTGCCTTAAGGTTGCCGTTGGCAAAACCAGACAGAGGGGACAAGACAATGACATCAGGGGGCGGGACTGTGATGTCAGGGGTGGCCAGTGATGTTTGGGGACTGCATCGTAGGGGGCGGGGCTATGATGTCACAGGGACGCAAATGTTGAAACCTACACGAGCTGCTGGTATGTGAGGCCACATTCTATATGGGACCCAGGCTATTTGCCCTTATTTTCACTCCCTACAGACAACCCTGAGGCCAATGACATATTCTGAGCCAGGGTATTTGAGCCAGTGGAGAAACGCTACATACTCCTCTCTACTGTCTGCCATTCATATACATGGGAGCGGCCTGACACCACCAGTAACCAGTGGTTTCTGGCCCCATTTACTGAATGAAAACCACGGTGACTAGCAGTGAAATTATCTTACTGCCACTATCTTACCCTTCTGTTACCACCTTGTCTTGAGCAGCATAATCCCTCAGAGCCCTTTCTTTTATTAAAGGAGAAGCTTAACTAATGAAGTAGCTAGAAATGTTTTACATGATGTTTTATGCTTCTGTACCAGCCCAAGGCAACCACAGCCCTTTAGCAGTAAAGATCTGTGTCTCCAAAGATGCCCCAGTAGCTCCCCATCTTCTTTTCTGCTGATTCACTGCACATGCTCTGTGCTGCTGTCACTTACTGAGCTTAGGGAGCCACTCACAATATACAGTACACATAGAATAGAAATGTCACAATATAAGGCTGATTAGTAATTAATACACATAATTACTACATGGCAGCACAGAAACCAGTGCAATTAGCATCAGAATTGAATAATCAGCAAACCTGTAGCATCAGCTTATATTACAGCCAGGGAAGCTCATTTTCTGCTGGTTAATTAGTGACGAGCCCTAAGCTTAGCTTCTCAACAGCCAATCAGAGCCCACTGAGCATGTGAGTGTCACAGACACTTTCCAAGATGGTGACCCCCTGTGACAAGTTTGAAGTCCTGGATCGGAGGGTAAGTTGGTCAGGTTGGGTAGCAGTTTAGTGGGGGAAATTTTCAGGCCTGGGTCTAACTAAATGGACCCTCCGCAGGCAGGCCCAGACTGGCAATCTGTGGGTTCTGGCAAATGCCAGAGGGGTTGCTATAAGGTGCCATAGAATTAGGGATGCACCGAATCCACGTTTTTGGATTCGGCCGAACCCCCCGAATCCTTTGTGAAAGATTCGGCCGAATACCGAACCGAATCCGAACCCTAATTTGCATATGCAAATTAGGGGTGGGAAGGGAAAACATTTTTTACTTCCTTGTTTTCTGACAAAAAGTCACGTGATTTCCCTCCCCGTCCCTAATTTGCATATGCAAATTAGGATTAGGATTCGGTTCGGCCGAATCCGAATCCTGCTGAAAAAGGCCGAATCCTGGCCGAATCCCGAACCGAATCCTGGATTCGGTGCATCCCTACATAGAATGTCAGTATTTAGTGGGCTGGTGGGGGCTGTTTGGGCCTCTATGGGGGCTGATTGGGCCTCTTTGTATCTGAAATGCCAGGGCTTATTTTAATTCTCAGTCCAGACCTGCCCGCAGGTCTCTAGTACCTGGTTTCAACAACTTTGGCAAAATGGTTCCCATCCTCATCATCCCTTTGTTTTAGAAACTGTGGTCAGCCGGGATCTTTTCTTTATTGGGAGTGCCCAAAAGCTATAAGATTTTGGATATGGGCCCCCTGTAGGGCAAATTTTCTGGGCCCCCTGGTCCCTGCCCACCTTCAAGCTCCACCCCATATCTCGACCACGCCACACAGACATCAGAGCTAAAACATTAAACCCCCCTAAGCAATAAAAAGCCATTGGTGGCCAGCCCCCCCCCAAAAGTTATTAAAATCTGCTGGTGACCAGGACCCCCCCTTCAAGTTAAAAAAAAAAAAACATTGATGGCCAGCCCCCCCCCATCGAGTTATAAAAAGCCATTAGTGGCCTCCTTTAAGTTAAAAAAAACTTGGTGGCCAGGCCCCCCAAAATTTTAAAAAAAATTGATTACTCACTTACTTGATTAGCCGGCCCCCCTGCCTTCAGTATATGACAGCAGCTCTGCACGCAAGATTTTTCTCCTATTCTGATTCTCTGTACCCTCATTGGTTCTAACTTCCCCTATCCAATCCCTGTACAGCTTTACCAGGACTTATCCTTAAAGAACCAATGAGGGACAAACATGTGACCAGAGGGAACAAATACTTGTTCATGTGAGACAAATGTGAAGATTCGGAGAGATTTAGTCGCCCGGCGACATATCGCCTCTTCGTTGTGTGACTAATCTCCCGAATAGCCTTCCCGCCGACTAGAATCTAAATCGCCAGCAGGATGGAACTCAGAGAGATTTGTTTTCCAAAGTCGCCCAACTTCAACAATGAAGCACCCCGAGTGCCATCCCGCCGGCGATTTAGATTCCAGCCAACGGGAAGGCAGTTTGGGGAGATTTGTCACCCGAAGAAGAGGCGATTTGTCACTGGGCGACTAATCTCCCCGTGTCTTCACTTGTGTCTCTGCCCTTAAGGAAATTAATTACTCAAAATTACTCAGCAGCGAAAGAAACAATCGCAAAAGCATGGAAAACTCTTAGGGTCCACACAGGGCGCTTTTTCATTTTAGCGGGCGCATATTCAGGGAAGGCGTTTGGGGAGATTGGCCTCCGCAAAAACGAGGCGATTAGTCACCAGGCGAACAAAACGCTCTGTGTGGCCTGATCGCCATCGTGAGACCACGATTATCTCAAAACGATCGTACGAATTTGTCCATCAACTAATGAGATCATTTGCCAGGAAAACAAAGGGGAGATTCTTTGCCCTGCAAACATAGATACATTGCACTGGGACCGACAAACAGTTTTTAACCTGGCCGATCAATTTTCTGACAGATGTCGGCCGAAAAATCGTAAGATGTACGATCGTTCGCATCCCACTAACCGCACGATAATTTTGAAGGATTGGTAGGGTTTCCCTAAAATCGGTCGTTCTGCAAGAGAAATCTTTGCGTCTATATGGGGAGCTTTACCCTGGACATACAGACAGTCTAGATTACGTTCTTATCTTTCTCTCTCTAGATAATGTTCTTAAACTCACAAGCTGCCGCACAGGGAAACGAAAACAATAAAAACAAGGTCTGGAACCAATGGTTGTCATAGAGAAGCATACACAATAATTACTAACCCATTTAGACTATATTCCTTCTCTATATGTTTCTATGTATCTTAATTAGATCCAACACCAGGGAGATGTAAATAGACAATAATGTGAAAGCATCCTAGAATTTTTAGTTATTTTGTTCATCATTGTTTTGACCTTATAGGGGTTGTTGACCTTTAAATTAACTGTTAGTATGGTGTAGAGAATTATAGTCTGGGACAATTTGCAGTTGGTTTTAATTTGTTATTATTTGAAGTTTTTGAGTTATTTAGCTTTTTATTCAGCAGCTCTCCAGTTTGCAATATCAGCAATCTAGTTACTATGGGCCAAATTACCCTAGCAACCCTGCATTGACTTAAATAAGAGACTGGAATATAAATAGGAGAGGGACTGAATAAGAAGATGAGTAATAAAAAGTAACAATAACAATACATTTGTAGCCTTACAGAGCATTTGTTTTTTAGATGGGGTCAGTGACCCCCATTTGAAAGCTGGAAAGAGTCAGAAGAAGAAGGCAAATAATTCAGAAATGATAGAAAAGTAAAAATAAAGGTCAATAAATAGTGATGGGCAAATATGTCCTGAAAAACGCATTGAAATCGCGCAAAAAATTTTTTATACCAACACCTATTTTGTCCAAATGCAATGGGCGTCCAAATTATTTTGAAGCACGACAATTTTTATGCACGTAACTATTCGACGGCGGTGAAAAGTGGAAATTCGCCTTGAAGTTGCGCCGGGACAATTTATTCGCCCATCCCTACCAATAAAATGTTGCTTATAATTAGTCATTCTATTACTTACTAAAAGCTAACTTACAGATGAACCAGCACCCTGTTAATAATTCTGCTTTGTCATAAGACACAGGAATAAATGGTAAATCAGTAACTTGTCATTGCCCCTGTGGGATGGGAAATGTCCAGCGACTGCATTTTCCTGGTGTGCGCACTGTTGGAAAATGTAAAAAAAGGGTAATTTGGACCCGAGCAACCAGAAGGCTGAAACTGCAAACTGGAGAGCCGCTGAATAAAAAGCTAAATAACCTGAAAATCACAAATAATAAAAAATGAAAACCAATTGCAAATTGTCTCAGAATATCACTCCCTGCATCGTACTAACAGTTAATTTAAAGGCAAACAACCCCTTTAAGGACTGAAGTGCAGAGATACAGCTCCTTATTATAAGTTGCATTATGCCATTAATCACTGGATTATTCAGTAAATGATCTTTATTCTTTATGATCCTCTGCACCAGACAAGTATTGGCTCAGGATGAAATAAAGTCACATGGCCACATATAAGTGATGAACTCTCTATCCATGAGCTGAACTGGAGGCAGGGTTACATTGTAATACTTTATCTACATGAAATTTGTTTCTGTGCCTTCAACAGACTATTTTTTCATCTTCACACACACCAGCCCATGACTAACTCTTCTGACTCATTCCCTGTTAAGAATCCCATGACTTTGAGCAGTTATTTTCCACCATAATTCCCCCCTATCAACTGACAATTTCCACTTCCCTGTGAACAGGAATGATGTGTATCCATATGGCCACCCGTCTCACTTATACTCCTGTATCTCAAACGTAAGTGGAGAAAGAGGGAATTTTGGGGGCATCACACAGCCCCTGTTCTAAATGAAAGGTTTGATTAATTAAAATAAATATTATCTCTTCGGGGAATTTAACTGCCGTTCATAAATGGTCAAGAATTAGTGGAATATTACCCCCAGTCCCCAGGGCACAAATCACCACTTATAGCAAAAAATATTCCCTAGTTCAAAATTCGTATAATACCGTTTTTTTTCTTCAAAAATCCATATTAAAAAATATTCATACTGACCTCATTATGATTTTTTTTTAATCTGGATTATGAATAAAAATGGAATTTTACTAATATTTTTTGATTAAAGGAAAACTATAGCTCCAAAATAAACACTTGAGCAACAGATTCGAATTTTTATCAAATTAAGTGACATATTAAATTTTACCAAACTGGAATATATATTTAAGTAAATATTGGCCTTTTACATCTCTTGCCTTGAACCACCCTTTTGTGATGGTCTGTGTGTTGCCTCAGAGATCACCTGACCAAAAATACTGCAGCTCTAACTGTAACAGGAAGAGATCACCTGACCAGAAATACTGCAGCTCTAACTGTAACTGGAAGAGATCACCTGACCAGAAATACTGCAACTCTAGCTGTATCAGGGAGATCACCTGACCAGAAATACTGCAGCTCTAACTGTAACAGGGAGATCACCTGACCAGAAATACTGCAGCTCTAACTGTAACAGGAAGAGATCACCTGACCAGAAATACTGCAACTCTAGCTGTAACAGGGAGATCACCTGACCAGAAATACTGTAGCTCTAACTGTAACAGGAAGAGATCACTTGACCAGAAATACTGCAGCTCTAACTGTAACAGGAAGAGATCACCTGACCAGAAATACTGCAGCTCTAACTGTAACAGGAAGAGATCCCCTGACCAGAAATACTGCAGCTCTAACTGTAACAGGAAGAGATCACTTGACCAGAAATACTGCAGCTCTAACTGTAACAGGAAGAGATCACCTGACCAGAAATACTACAGCTCTAACTGTAACAGGAATAGATCACCTGACCAGAAATACTGCAGCTCTAACTGTAACAGGAAGAGATCACCTGACCAGAAATACTGCAGCTCTAACTGTAACAGGAAGAGATCACTTGACCAGAAATACTGCAGCTCTAACTGTAACAGGAAGAGATCACCTGACCAGAAATACTGCAACTCTAGCTGTAACAGGGAGATCACCTGACCAGAAATACTGTAGCTCTAACTGTAACAGGAAGAGATCACTTGACCAGAAATACTGCAGCTCTAACTGTAACAGGAAGAGATCACCTGACCAGAAATACTGCAGCTCTAACTGTAACAGGAAGAGATCACCTGACCAGAAATACTGCAGCTCTAACTGTAACAGGAAGAGATCACTTGACCAGAAATACTGCAGCTCTAACTGTAACAGGAAGAGATCACCTGACCAGAAATACTGCAGCTCTAACTGTAACAGGAAGAGATCACTTGACCAGAAATACTGCAGCTCTAACTGTAACAGGAAGAGATCACCTGACCAGAAATACTGCAGCTCTAACTGTAACAGGAAGAGATCACCTGACCAGAAATACTGCAGCTCTAACTGTAACAGGAAGAGATCACCTGACCAGAAATACTGCAGCTCTAACTGTAACAGGAAGAGATCACCTGACCAGAAATACTGCAGCTCTAACTGTAACAGGAAGAGATCACCTGACCAGAAATACTGCAGGTCTAACTGTAACAGGAAGAGATCACCTGACCAGAAATACTGCAGCTCTAACTGTAACAGGAAGAGATCACCTGACCAGAAATACTGCAGCTCTAACTGTAACAGGAAGAGATCACCTGACCAGAAATACTGCAGCTCTAACTGTAACAGGAAGAAATGTGGAAGCAAAGACAGAACTGTCTGTTAATTGGCTCATGTGACCTAACATGTATGGTTTGTGTGCACTGTGAATCATACGATCCCAGGGGGCGGCCCTTATTTTTTAAAAGGGTAATTTACTATTTATGATTACCCAATGGCACATACTACTAAAAAAGTATATTATTATGAAAATGGTTTATTGACATGAAGCAGGGTTTTACATATGAGCTGTTTTATGCAATATCTTTTTATAGAGACCTACATTTTTGAGGGGTATAGTTTTCCTTTAATTAAAAGCTGCAATTTTGCAATGTGGCCACTAGATGGCAATGCAGTGTATTACAGACCAGAATTATTTTCTTGATTCCTGATGAATTGTTTCTGCCTGGGGTCCCAGTACAACAGGAGCTGGAGCTGAAGTTGAGACTCCCAGATGCACATAATGCAGAATACATGACGTTACTGAGAATAACAACGTTATGGGGACCTGAGACTCTTTCTCTTGTCCTGCTTAAGGGACAAAATCCAGGCGGAACCCCCTCCCTGTGCATGAAGGTGAATTGGCCCCTGTAGTGTGAATGTGAGAGAGACTAGAGTGTAAGCTCCACTAGGCCAGGGACTGATGAGAATAAGGCATATTTGGTTTTCCTTTTGTTTCATTATTCGGGTGGAGTTACTGTTTCATTTCACGCCAGGGCGCAAATTCACTAAGCGCTGAAGCGCCGAACGCTAGCGTTTGGCATTTTTCGTTACTGCGCAAACTCACTAACTAACGCTGGCGTAGTTTCGCTAGTGTTACTTCGCACCCTTACGCCAGGCGAATTTTCGCTAGTGACGTAACTACGCAAATTCACTAACTTGCGCAGTGTACTGAACGCTACCTTTTACGCTAGACTTCCTTCGCCACCTCAGACCTGGCGAAGCGCAATAGAGTAGATAGGGATTGTTTCAAAAAAAGTCAAATTTTTCTCTAAGTCCCAAAAAACGCTGGCGTGTTTTCTACATGATGGGTGATAGGCTGAAAAAGATCGAAAATATTTTTGGGGCTCCCCTCCTTCCCCCCTACATTTCCTGACTCATGGCAACTTACCTAGACAGTGGGCACATGTGTAGGGCAAAATAACATTTTTATTTGCTGATTTGAAGGTTTTTTAGGCATTTGTAGTGCAGATACGTGTTCCTCCATTGAAATTTGAATTTCCCGCCGTATGCAAATGAACCATCGCTAGCAAAACTTCGCTTGGTGAATTAACGCTAGCGCAACTTCGAAAACTTACGCTACCCCTGTGCGCAACTTCGGATTTTAGTGAATTTGCGGAGCGCTGGCGAAAATACACCTGGCGAAGTGTGGCGAAGTGCGGCGAAGTTACGACTGGCGCAACTTCGCATCTTGTATTGTGATTCAGCCTTTTTATAAAGGAGTTTCTCGTTCTTCTTTGTTGAAGGATCTCATTCTCTGCACTCATGGGGCCCTTAGGCACCAGACTCCGGTTATGGTGCAACTCCATGAGCTCCACATACTCTTATTGATCCACCTGCACTGCCGTGTCCACCCTCCCTGGTTCCCAATAAAATCTAGTGATGGGCGAATTTCATGGAAATTCATGGATTCCCGACGAATTTCTGCATTTTGCCACCTGCAAACTGTTTCATGAAAAAATTTGCCGGAGAAAAATTTCACTGCAACAAAAAAGTAACTTGTGTAAAAATTGTCGCGCGTCAAAATCGTTTTGACGCCCATTGACTTTAATGCATTTGGACAAAAAAAGTCGCCAAGTAAAAATTGTCGAGTGCATAAAATTGACAAAATCATTTTGACGGCCATTGGCGTTTGGACAAAAAAAGTCGCACAAGTAAAAACTGTCGCTCCTGTAAAAATTGTTATTGTAATTTTTTGGAGTTTTGCAAATTTTCGGGTGAAGCGAAACGGGACAAATTCGCACATCACTACTATGCACCTGTAAGGGGTTCCCCCTTTTTCTATTCAGGTATCATCCTCCCGAAACCACCATAGGCTTGGGCCTTGTAGAGCCATTAAAGAACATAGTAGAAGGCTACAAATGTATTGTTATTACTCATCTTTCTATTCAGTCCCTCTCCTATTCATATTCCAGTCTTTTATTCAAATCAAAGCATGGTTGCCAGGGTAAATTCGAGCCTAGCAACCTGATTACTGAAATTACAAACCGGAAAGCTGCTGAATAAAAAGCCAAATAACTCAAGAACCACAAATAATAAAAAAAAAAAATGAAAGCCAATTGCAAATTGTCTCAGAATATCACCCTCTACATTATACTAGAAGTTAATTTAAAGGATAAGTAAACCTTTAAAATAAGTGAATATAATATTGATGAGGGTGCTTTTCTAAGAACGTTGTTATGAGAAAGAAAGAGGCTGCTCTGATGTTCTTCTGCTTAGGAATAAAATTAGAAAACTTTCTCACATCATTCCTAAGCAGAAGAACATCAGAGCAGCCTCTTTCTTTCTCCTGACAACTTCCTTGACTACTTGCTGGTCAGACTGGTGGGAGAATGACCAGCAGGTGGCGCTGTTGGAACAAAATTCATTCATATTAACAGTACATGTATCCTTTAATATCTTGGAATTAAAAAATAATAAATAATGAATGTACATTGAAAACGTTCTTAGAATAGCTCCCCTTATCAATTTTATATTCACTTATTTTAAATGTTTACTTATCCTTTAAAGGTGAACAACCTCTTTAACTGTCTTCTAATCCCACAGGTGCAAGTGTTGGAGCTCTAAGAGGTACAAAACTGTGCCCTTTACTACCCACTCATGGATTACTTGCACCCGGAGCAGGGAACAGCATTTCAGAAGCTCCAAGAGATGAGCCAAGGGCAAAAAGATTTGGCTTTGCTCTACTTTTGCCTCCTGCCTTACACTTAGTAAATGAGGCCTATGGTATTATTATATGAGAAGAACAATAGGACTCCTGTCATTCCAGGGACTCTGTATTTATCCGCATGGTTGGTTGTCTAGATCAGTTGCCCACAGCATTCCCTAAACATATAACAAAGTGTTAAGCATGCTCTGGCAGTGGCCGGGGAGCTTAAGAACGACTGTCTGTAATGCATATGGCTTCATGGCTGTCTGCCTGTGTGTATTTGTGGGTCTCTTATGTTACTATTTGTCTGCGAGTGAGGTTGGAGGGGGCAGGGTCCCCACCCAAAAAATGACTCACTCCATGCCACATTGCTTAGTTGTGAGTCAGCCCCAAATGTGCCAGTTTTAGCTAAGCACATCCCTCTGCCCAATAAGTGTACAAGGGGGGAGGCATTCCCCATGTGTTGGCACAGCAGAAAGGTGCGGCACTAATCCAACGGGTATGACAGACACTTAACAGAAAAGTGCATAGGTGTGACCTTCCAGAACGCTGCCCGCTAACTACTCTCAGCAGCAGAAGTTGTTCTGAGGAGCACATTGCAGAAAGAAGGAAGTGACTCCTAGATATGGGTGACAGTTTGCAGAAAATGCATGTCTGGGTAGGGTGGGGGGGGGGGGGTCCTGGGGTGGGAAACGATAATCTGTAGTCAGTTACTGACGCTCTTGTGGTCTCCCGTTCGCAACAGCTTCCTGACTTCTCACCACAGTCTGCTGCCGTCACTTAGTAACCAGACATACACTTCAACAACAGCCACTCGAATTGGCTCATCAAGGTGACAGTTGTCTTGTTGTGAAGCCAAGGCTATCTCTATGTATCTATGGAAGTAGAATGTGCACTTATAGCACCTGTTACTGAATTCCTGGCCCCGCTAATCAACCTGTGCTTTCCATATCAGCAAGGATAACTGAACTGCGCCCAGAACATGGCCATATAGATTACGGGAATGGAAGTCCAAAGATCACTCACTCTTCCAAGGACAAAAATAGGTTCATCGGAAGGAATGTGTTCTGTAAGTGTTGGCTCAAAAATACTCCCACAAGACATCCAGCAATGGGATTTATAATGTTGGAGGATGAAATAATAGTAGGGTCTTTAATGGTTGAGCCCAGTCCCTATATCCTAGCTCTGGACTGTTGTAATTGGGGGAAATATAGACGGAATGGATGAAATTGAACTTGGAACAGGCCCTACCCACAAGAAGACAAGTAAAGAGAGTTGGGAAGGTATGAAGCACATCACACCCCTGGAGCCCAAATGGAATCATTGAGGGGCTAGAGGTTATCTAAGGATAGGGGGTTCGTAGGAATACGTTGATGATGAGGATGAAATGAGTATTAAACCTGTATAACAGAAGTCATCACCCTGGTTTGGAGACCAGTTCCTTGTTGTATGAGTAGATGCTTGACTCTGGCAGTGGTCAGTGAAGAAGGTGCAGCTAGTTTGGGTAGTCGTCCTACCCTTTGGTGGTGCTGGACTAGCAAGGAGGAAACAATTTTTCACTCTGCAGAAAAGCACTTCTGTTGGGGTGCAAGGGCTACAGCCATGGTAGCAGGGATAAGAGGTACAACATCAGATTTAGGGAGCTGCAGATGTTCTTGACCAGAAACAATAACCTTTTAAGATAAGACACAGCTTATCAGGGAGTGAAATTAAGGGTTTTTCTTTGTTAGAAGAATGGGACTTCAGGTAAGGAACTTGATATCTACTTAAATGGAAACAGCATAAAGACTAGGGTGGTCTTCTTCTTATGAGTCTCACCATTGGGGCTGGACAAAAAAAGGTTGATCCAGGAATCTTTCATCTTGTTCATCAGTCCACCATTAGTAGAGCAGTTCTGTTGATGTAGAGCACATCAAAGCTTTGTCCCATTATACATGTCACATAGGTGGATTCTATGTGGCCCCCCATACACATCTTCCCTTTAAGCATCCATAAAAGTCTTGGTGCATGTTTGTATCAAACATATAAGATACCCTAGTAGGAACAACAGGAGAACAATGACCAGGAAATATTTCACTTTCCTGGGTGCCTTCCTTTTTGTTCATTCAGAGAAATGTTTCCAGTTGTGAGAAAATACCACCAATTAGCAGCTAGAATCTCAGGAGTGCTTATGGCAGGTAGCGCCTAACCTGTTATTATTTTCCTCTAGATTTAAAAGTCGGGATTAAGACTGACGCCATTCAGAGGTGTTTCCATCTCCACCATTATAAGCGTGGGGTTTGAATTGGTGTGAGTCACTGCATCCTGAGATTCACTGGGTGGATTTTTTTTCCACAGGCTTATTAAGATTTCTAAACACTGTCAATTAGACGGAAACCCAACCTTGATGTGGCTAGAAACCCAACTGTATACTTGAGAAAACAAAGATGCCCAATGACATTGTGACATTGAAGTCAAGTTGCTTGGAGAGCATCTGTGCCTGTGTGGCCTGAGTGAACTTGTATTTGTTAAGTTCTAACTTCACTCAAACTTGGGTTGACTAGAGCAGAGATCCCCAACCAGTGGCTCATGAGAAATATGTGGTTCACCAACCTCCTTGGATGGTGAACACAGTGGCCTCAAAGCAGATACTTATTTTTGAATTTTTAGTTTGGAGGCAAGTTTTGGTTTACATGAAAATCAGATATAGTGCCAAACAGAACCTCCCATAGGCTGCCACATAGTCAATCACAACCCATATTTGGCACCCCCAGGAACATTTCACTTCCTTGTGTTGCTCCCCATCACATATTAATGTGGCTCACAGGTCAAAAGGGTTGGGGACCCCTGGACTAGAGGCTCAAGCTTGGACCCTACATGGTTCCTGGTTTTCTGTGAGTTAGAAAAGCTGTCTTGGTCAGTGTGAGCTTCTTCTGAAAGCTCAAAGAATTTATGAATGACTGCATTGTCAAATATTGGGAGGGTGGCTTTCTTCCGGAGAACAAAAAAAGCTTAAAAAATTAGTCACTAAGTCGGATGCTCGGTATGTAGAGGATAGCTGTTTTGAGTCATGTTGTGGATCGGTGCGTCCAAGTTGAGTGTGGGTCTCCTCAACCAGCTCTGCATTGGGCTTTGCTCCCAAGAAGCATCTCTTACATCAGACTTCTTCTTGCCCCAGAATCCTACCTCTATTCACCCTCCTCCATGAGCAGAGATCAAGATTAAGTAGCCTCCTCCTTTGTACATAACAACTTGGGGAAAAACTCCTGACATCCTTGCACCAATCAGCACTTCCCTGCTGCCAGTAGGACCTGCCTAACCTGCATGTGGACGTACAACATATACTCAAATCCAGAACCAGCCTTAAGCTAAGGATGTAGGCTGGACAATGAGTGACAGAAGGAAACATCAGCTGGGCCCTTAGGCTTGAGCAGGGGCTTGGGATGATGGATGTAGTCGCGCTACAGCTGGAGAGCCACTAATTGAACATCCTTGGTCCCTGAGGCTAATTTGTGGCCATGGGAAACGGATTTGTTTCCCCTGGGAGTGTTGGGGCTGAAAGGCTTATTGCACAAGTGCTTGTGGCACATCTGTACATACTTTGATTATTGCTTAAAATGTATCCACCATAAGAGGCTCCATTCTGGACTCTCGGGATCCCCCATCCCTGCACATTCTACATGAACTTTCCTTTAAGAGCACAAACCTATGAAAGTGACCGCAGTGATGCATTCCTTTTCCAGCAAAATATTTCCTATGTTTTCACTAGTTCTCCAGGCAAGAGCGAGGGGAAAAATAGCAAAGAGACCTTTGGCCAATCAAAGTGCCACACAAGGAGACCAGCGAAGGCACGATGGATTAGGTGACTATATCCACTTCTGGCGGCAGAAAGAGGAAAGAAAACATCCCCCAACTGCCAACATAATCAGGAAAGCCGACATCAAGGCTTCTCTCTATTACTAGGCCAGGGATGTGATTTTGCAGCCGGGAATATGGGGGTGTTGGGTTTGCTGGATTTGCTGGATTATTCAGTGGAATGTGGTCAGGCTGTGACTGGCAATCTGGATATTCTGGCAAATAGCAGAAAGGGGTTGCCTTAACTGTCATAGGCTGACATTTTCATTGGGCTTGTTTTGGCCACGACAGGATGTGGTTCTGTATGTTGAATGCGTTATCATTATTTTTTTTAAGGAGAAGCAAAGGTTATCAGAAAGGTCTATATAAACACATTAGTAAATCCTCAAAGTAATGCTGCTCAGAGTCCTCTGTCAAAAGTAACACCACATTTCTTTCCTTCTATTGTGTACTCATGGGCTTCTGTATCAGACTTCCCCTCCCTCCTCCCCTCCCTGCTGTAATCTGAGTCCAGAGCTATGAGTGAGCAGGGAGAGAGTCAGGCAGGAAGTGATGTCACAGCAAGCTAATATGGCAGCTGCTATCCTAAACAATCAGAGACAGTGTCTAGAGCGGTTTACTCAGTTATGGAAAAGCATTCTAAAGAATAAAAATGGTGTTCTAGCTTGCACTATTGCAGCTAATCTATTGGCAATAAACTGCCTTGGTAGCTTTCCTTCTCCTTTAAGGAGATTCTTTAAATGAATATCAAATCACTGCTACAAACTTCTTAAACTGCTCTTTGCACTTAGTCTTAAGGTTTCCTTATACGGGCCGACCTGTACAGTTACCCTTTGGAAACCATATGAGGGGCCATACATGTTCATAGTCACCTGTGCAGTGTTCTGTTTTTTTCTGGGAGACCAAAGGAAACAGCAAGAAGTGAAGAGGAACCACAAGAGGAACCACAGAGTTATGGCCTCACTTCACTTCCATTTGGCCAACCAACAGACATTTTCAGGACTAATAATCGTGAATCAGATGGTCGGACAGTTTGGCCAATATAACATGAAGTGATTTATTAGAAAGTCTGTCTGCTGTAACTGTTTACCTGTGACTGATTACAAACTCCTGTGTTGTTCACACCTGTGACACCTCTATTGGTCACACCCTAAAACCCTGTACTGTTTACACCTGAGACCCAGACTGAAACTGCCCACATTGTTCACCTGTTCCACCTCATACAAACTGCTGGAGGGACACCAGTACTGTGTCACTGTATGTAGTACATTTTGAGGCCCCCATACATGGGCAGATAAAAGCTGCCGACAGACGAAGTCAGCAGCTTATTGGCCCGTGTGTGGGGCCATTCGACGAGCGTCACCCGATCGATATATAGCCGAAAGTTGGCCAGATGTTGATCAGACAGGGTAAAAAATTCCTTTGGATTGCAGGCACATCTGTTCACTGATGCGATCCCGCGATCTAACCCCCCGTATTACTTTCATTCTGATCGGATAGTTGGGTTCAGAACAATCACTCACCTCAATGTGGGCATATTGAGTGTATGTGTATGGCCACCTTTAGAGTGGTCCTGATAGGTTTTCCTGTCTCCTGCTCAGTTCTGCCTTCCCTATACTCCCTGTGTGTGCCATACTCTGCCTTCCCTATGCTCCCTGTGTGTGCCATACTTTGACTTCCCTATGCTCCCTGTGTGTGCCATACTCTGCCTTCCCTATGCTCCCTGTGTGTGTCATACTCTGCCTGTCCTACGCTCCCTGTGTGTGTCATACTCTGCCTGTCCTATGCTCCCTGTGTGTGCCATACTCTGCCTACCCTATGCTCCCTGTGTGTGCCATACAATGCCTTCCCTATGCTCCCTGTGTGTGCCATACTCTGCCTTCCCTATGCTCCCTGTGTGTGTCATACTCTGCCTGTCCTACGCTCCCTGTGTGTGCCATACTCTGCCTGTCCTATGCTCCCTGTGTGTGCCATACTCTGCCTACCCTATGCTCCCTGTGTGTGCCATACAATGCCTTCCCTATGCTCCCTGTGTGTGCCATACTCTGCCTACCCTATGCTCCCTGTGTGTGCCATACAATGCCTTCCCTATGCTCTCTGTGTGTGCCATACTCTGCCTTCCCTATGCTCCCTTTTTGTGCCATACTCTGCCTTCTCTATGCTCCCTGTGTGTGTGCCATACTCTGCCTTCCCTACGCTCCCTGTGTGTGCCATATTCTGCCTTCCCTATGCTCCTGTGTGTGCCATACTCTGCCTGCCCTATGCTCCCTGTGTGTGTCATACTCTGCCTTCCCTATGCTCCCTGTGTGTGCCATACTCTGCCTTCCCTATGCTCCCTGTGTGTGCCATTCTCTGACTGCTCTATGCTTCCTGTGTGTGCCATACTCTGCCTTCCTTATGCTCCCTGTGTGTGCCATACTCTGCCTTCCCTATGCTCCCTGTGTGTGCCATACTCTGCCTGTCCTATGCTCCCTGTGTGTGCCATACTCTGCCTGCCCTATGCTCCCTGTGTGTGTCATACTCTGCCTTCCCTATGCTCCCTGTGTGTGCCATACTCTGCCTTCCCTATGCTCACTGTGTGTGCCATACTCTGCCTTCCCTATGCTCCCTGTGTGTGCCATACTCTGCCTGCCCTATGCTCCCTGTGTGCCATACTCTGTCTTATCTATTCTCCCTGTGTGTGCCATACTTTGACTTCCCTATGCTCCCTGTGTGTGCCATACTCTGCCTTCCCTACGCTCCCAGTGTGTGTCATACTCTGCCTTCCCTACGCTCCCTGTGTGTGTCATACTCTGCCTTCCCTACGCTCCCTGTGTGTGACATACTCTCCCTGCCCTATGCTCCCTGTGTGTGCCATACTTTGACTTCCCTACGCTCCCTGTGTGTGCCATACTCTGCCTTCCCTATGCTCCCTGTGTGTGCCATACTTTGACTTCCCTATGCTCCCTGTGTGTGCCATACTCTGACTTCCCTATGCTCCCTGTGTGTGCCATACTCTGCCTGCCCTATGCTCCCTGTGTGTGCCATACTCTGTCTTCCCTACGCTCCCTGTGTGTGTCATACTTTGACTTCCCTATGCTCCCTGTGTGCGTCATACTTTGACTTCCCTATGCTCCCTGTGTGTGTCATACTTTGACTTCCCTACGCTCCCTGTGTGTGCCATACTCTGCCTTCCCTATGCTCCCTGTGTGTGCCATACTTTGACTTCCCTATGCTCCCTGTGTGTGCCATACTCTGCCTGCCCTATGCTCCCTGTGTGTGCCATACTCTGCCTTCCCTATGCTCCCTGTGTGTGCCATACTCTGCCTTCCCTATGCTCCCTGTGTGTGCCATACTCTGCCTTCCCTATGCTCCCTGTGTGTGCCATACTTTGACTTCCCTATGCTCCCTGTGTGTGCCATACTCTGCCTGCCCTATGCTCCCTGTGTGTGCCATACTCTGTCTTCCCTATGCTCCCTGTGTGTGTCATACTTTGACTTCCCTATGCTCCCTGTGTGCGTCATACTTTGACTTCCCTATGCTCCCTGTGTGTGTCATACTTTGACTTCCCTATGCTCCCTGTGTGTGCCATACTCTGCCTGCCCTATGCTCCCTGTGTGTGTCATACTCTGCCTTCCCTACGCTCCCTGTGTGTGACATACTCTCCCTGCCCTACGCTCCCTGTGTGTGCCATACTTTGACTTCCCTATGCTAACTTTGGAACATAAGCCTGGTAGGGGTTTGTTAGCATTTGGAAATAGTTGTTATGGGACACTAAGTTGTTTAATCATTTGCTGGGGAGAGGGAGTGCTGTGTTGTCCACAGGGGGAGGCATATGGATTTGAGGTTATATCTTAATTTGACATAATTTTTTTCACGTGTGAGTGACATCCCTGCAGTGAACACGGCGCATTAGTGATGTGTAGGGCCCTTTTGTGAGTTGCAGGCTTCCTGCTACTGATTCTTTTTTATACTCTTGTGATCGCACCGCCCTGTTTGTGACATAATGGTTGGGTCAGGGTGGGTCCATATGTAGAGAGGAGGAGGGGGGTGTGAGCGGGTTTGGGTCGGTAGGGGTTGAGTTTTTCTCGTACCGCACATCACTAACCATGCATACCTCCCAACATTAGAAAGGCAGAAAAAGGGACAAAAACGTCTGCTGCACGTAGCTTGGCAAGAATTGTTATGAATGTTACACCCTGACAAGTTAGATAGTTTGCCAACTGAATCTGAACAACTATGTTACTTGGAATATTACAGCCTGACAGATTAGGGAGTACAGTACTGAACCTGAACAACTGTGTTACTATAAATGTTAAATCATGGGAGGTTAGATAGGCTTTACCAACCGAACCTGAACAACTATGTTACTTGGAATATTACAGCCTGACAGATTAGATAAGCTTTACCATCTGAACACCTATGTTACTATGAATGTTACACCCTGACAGGTTAGGGAGTACAGTACTGAACAACTGTGTTACTATAAATGTTAAATCATGGGAGGTTAGATAGGCTTTACCAACCGAACCTGAACAACTATGTTACTATGAATGCTAACCCAGGTTAGATAGACAGTACTGTACTGAACCTGAACAAATATGTTACTATGACAGTTCTGAAACAAAAAGGGGGTTGTGGGAGCACTCCTAAGGCTAAGTAAAAATGTATTAAAGTATAATGGATGTGCTACTGACTTGGCCAAATGAATCAGTGCAAGTGCATGTGTTGGTAAGCCACCATACCACGTCAAGGTAAACCCCACACGGTGGTCCCTAACTTGTTACTTCTGGTCATAGTATAAAGGATCTAGTGCCTCTCTGCGTAGTAGATTAATAGAAGTAAATGTCTGCTGAACCTTGGTTTCAGTCTGAGGGATAGATCCTCCCCCACCACTAGCTTGCGGCTTTTAAGAGAGAGTGATTGCCCAAACCAATGCCCATTGTAATAATATAAAAATAGTGAAGGCAAAGTAAAATTATATGTATAGGGTAGGGTTGGCACATTTTCTTAAAAAAAAATACCTATATATTTATCTTTTTTCCCTATTAATAACATTGGGATCAACCATCATTTTTTTTTTTAATTTTTATTTTTCAATTTATAAACAAACATACAAAAAACAGAAAGAAGGAAAGGAAATAAAGAAAAATAGCAAGGTATGCACGATGCACATGTATTAGCACTTGTCTAACAAGTTAAGAACATTATGGTACAGAATCACATTACTCTATTTACATTCTCCTCTCCCTGAACCACCCAAGCGCTGTATAGAGTGTAATTCCTTAATCTCCCACCTCCTCAAACATATGAATATCCAGCCAGGGTGACTGCACCTTCTCAAACTTCTCAGGAGAGCCTCGTGCTTCATCATTTTTACTGGCCAGGCTGGTAAAATACCGGCCAGGTGGCAACCCTAGTATAGGTCCACACTTGGAAAGTGTATATATATATATATATATATATATATATATATATATATATATATATATATATATGCAGTGCCGGGCCAAGACGGCCAGGCGCCCCAGGCAACCTGGCCGACTACGTCGCCCTCCCCTGCTGTATTGAAGAGCGCCTGTGCCGATGACGCGTGAATGCGCCGATGACGCGTGAATGCGCATGCGCAGATGACGCTGCTGCGCCGATGACACACGAACGTGCACAGAGGACGAGGAAATGCGCATGCACAGAGGACGCGCACACTCGCAAGTGGAGAAAAACTGCTGCCACAGCTTCTGGAACTAAGGGTAGGCGTCGGAAGAGGTACGGGCCTGGCGCCCCTCCACCTTTGCGCCCTAGGCACGTGCCTCTTCTGCCTACCCCTAGTTCCGGCCCTGTATATATGTGTTAGTATGGGTGTAAGTAGGTAAGAATATAGGTGTGAGCTAAAGTAAGTAAAGGACAAACTAAGTTAGATGTAGTAATAGGTGTAGTGAGTGAGTGTGAAAGTGTTACTTGGTGCAGTGAAAAACATAGGACCACCATTAGTTAAACGGGGTACGTATGGGGAGTGCTACAAACCACATGAAGCTCAGCCATAGCTTCAGGCTACATTTCAAACACAAAAGGGGGTTGTGGGAGCACTCCTAAGGCTAAGTAAAAATGTATTAAAGTATAATGGAAGTGCTACTGACTTGGCCAAATTAATGAGTGCACATTCCCTTTATGATCACAAAGTTGATAAGCCACCACTGAATTACTTAAGATGGCCAAACGAGCGGATCTCTCCCCGATATGCCCACCTTGAGGTGGGCAATATTGGGCTGATCCGATCTCATCCTAACGAATAGTAACGGGCGGTCGGATCGCGGGACCGCATCAACGAACAGATGCGGCCGCGATCCGACAGGATTTCTAGTCCCATCCGATCGAGATCTGGCCGACTTTCGGAGAAACCAGTGGGGGGGCCCCATACACGGGCCGATAAACTGCCGACTCTTTTATCGGCCCATGTATGGCCACCTTTAGACAGGGGCCCAGGGAATGTGCACTGATTAATTTGGCCAAGTCAGTAGCACTTCCATTATACTTTACTACATTTTTACCTAGCCTTAGGAGTGCTCCAGTACTGAACCTGTACAACTACGTTACTATGAATGTTACACCTGGAATGTTAGATAGACTTTACAGTACTGAGTCTAAACAGTTTGTTATTATAAGCAGGTTAGATAGTATTTAGCTACTGCACCTGAACAACTACGTTACTATAAATGTTACACTCCTGCAGATGTTCACTAGTTAAGAGATTAAACTGTTGTAGGCTGATCTCTGTTTATACTTGTGGCCCAGTTATGGTTTGTTTATCCCCCTCTCCCTTGACAGGTCTGTTCCTATCAGTAAAATCTGATCCCCCCCCAGTGTCTGGGTGTAGAAAGGATATAAATAAAGAATGTAGAGAATGTTACTATGCCATAACTTACAGGAAAAAATATGTAATGCACAAAATATTCAATTTCAGAGTATTTCATTGGCAGAGTACACTAGTTTAAGAAACAGTATAATTGTGTCCTTAAGAATGTTGTAAAAATGCTGAAAAACGGGACACTATGTGAGATTTACTAAATGACATGCAACAAGAGGTAAGAATGAAGTCATGGAATTCAGGGAGTGCCAAAAGCAAACTTATCATTAAGGTTCACACTGACGCACAGGCAAAGGCATTTCTAATGATGTCCCAGATAGGCCTGGATGTGATTGGCTGATTTCTAAGCCAGTAGTCACACAGCTAGCCATCTCCCCCTAAAGCAGACTAGAAAGAGGTAGATCTTTGCCTCTTATAAGAAGAAGACCACATCCACAGCCCAATATTGTCATTGCCCAATATTATTATTATTGTGCCCCAATAGTTGAGAAGACCATCTTTTGGCTACATGCATGTGCCCATATGTTGCCAACTTGCTCAAGTCAACAACCACTGGCACGCGTGGGATCTGATACAGCCAGTCTCACAATGTTGTGATATAGTGGAGCCTTGGGCATTGTCCAGTATTATTATTGTTGTGCGCCAATGGTTGAGAAGACTATCGTTTTGGCTACATGCATGGGCCCATAACCTGACAACTCGGTCATGTCAACAACCACTGGCACATTGGCACTCATGGGATCTTATTTAGCCAGTCTCAGCAAGTTGTGATATAGTGGAGCCCTTGGGCATTGTCCAGTATTATTATTATTGTGCCCCAATTGTTGAGAAGGCCGTCGGTTTGGCTTCATGCATAGGCCCATATGCTGCCAACTCGGTCAAGTCAACAACCACTGGCACATTGGCACTAATGGGATCTGATTTAGCCAGTCTCACCAAGTTGTGATATAGGGGAGCTCTTGGGCAGGGAGGGAGCCACAGAAACAGAGGCCACATATGGCCCATTGGCCTCTCTAGTTAAACTCTTGGGAGCACAAGGTCCTAAATTAATTACTATTCCATTACAATTGCTATAATTTAATTTAACAGTGCCAATGATGATGCCAAATATCTAAGAGGTGCCCATCAACTGGTCATATACACTATGGCTGAGCACGTTGGCCAGTCTCCCACTGGACCAAACATATGACTCAAGTGGGAAATCAGCCCTTGTGTGGTCACTTTTAAAGAAGCTGAGGTTTCCTGTTTCTAAAATGTGTCTATATGATGTCATATTCAATGCCCAGGTCTAAACTTAGCAACTCGGGGAAGTAGGTCCTTGTCTCATAGGGTGGGGGCCTCCTCCAGTAGCACTCAGTCAACCACTGTCACTCCAGCCAATCTTCCCTACATGCACAGGGAATTCTAGGCATAAGGAACTGAAATTGGGTGTAACCCTGATATGTGTGTGAACTGGGGTAGGCCAAACCCTCTGTTGGGAGTCTAGGCTATATATATATATATATATATATATAAGAGTTGCAATGAGATGCATGATGCCATTGACTGGCCCAGTGATATAGACACATGTAAATATACAGATAACTGATGTTCCCTGCGCCACGATGGTCGGCAGGTAGGGGTTTCCTTTTCTTGCCCAATTGATATCTAAAAATCAGGCAGGATTGGATGGGTTTGAGATTCCTGTTGATCCGGTCTTCTTTCAGTGGGTCTCCATAAGCCCCCAAGGGGTTTCCTTTTCCAAAATGTGCTCTCAAATGTTGGTCTGGGTCACTACAATTAGGGCTCTTCTTGTAAAGTTTCAATGTAAAATGTTCCACATGGCTCATGGCCAGAATAAATCATTGTGGTGTCTCCTGTTGAACTACGACTTTCTGCTAAAAAGGCATCCGACCCTTTCTTGAATGTGTATAATGAATCTACCCAGGGTCACACAAGCATGCACATGGTGTTTTTGCAGCGATATTGACCGGCGGGGCCCACAAGAGACGGGGGGGGGCACCCAGTCCGAGCCAGTATCTACCAGTTCAGGTTTTGTGCCTTAAGGTGCAAGCCTCTCTCTTCCAGTATCACGGGATTCCCTTGTGTCTGAAACTGTGATAAGGATGTGCCCCTCATGTATTAAAGAAACAGTAACATCAAAAAATAAAAGTGGTTTAAAGTAATAAAAATATAATGCAGTGCTGCCCTGCACTGGTAAAACTGCTGTGTTTGCTTTAGAAACACTACTACAGTTTATATAAACAAGCTGCTGTGTAGCCATGGGGGCAGCCATTCAAGCACAGGATACACAGTAGATAACCGATAAGTACTACTATAGTTTATATAAACAAGCTGCTGTGTAGCCATGGGGGCAGCCATTCAAGCACAGGATAGACAGTAGATAACACATAAGTACTACTATAGTTTATATAAACAAGCTGCTGTGTAGCCATGGGGGCAGCCATTCAAGCACAGGATACACAGTAGATAACAGATAAGTACTACTATAGTTTATATAAACAAGCTGCTGTGTAGCCATGGGGGCAGCCATTCAAGCACAGGATACACAGTAGATAACACATAAGTACTACTATAGTTTATATAAACAAGCTGCTGTGTAGCCATGGGGGCAGCCATTCAAGCACAAGATACACAGTAGATAACAGATAAGTACTACTATAGTTTATATAATAAGCTGCTGTGTAGCCATGGGGGCAGCCATTCAAACACAGGATACACAGTAGATAACAGATAAGTACTACTATAGTTTATATAAACAAGGTGCTGTGTAGCCATGGGGGCAGCCATTCAAGCACAGGATACACAGTAGATAACAGATAAGTACTACTATAGTTTATATAAATAAGCTGCTGTATAGCAGTGGGGGCAGCCATTCAAAGGAGAAAAGGCTCAGGTTACACATCAGATAAGCTCTGTAGAACATAATGGTGTTATCTGTTATTCACTATTTAACCTGTGCCATATAGTTTTTTTTTCAATATCCACCATATAAATATGGCCGGTATTTTTTCCCAGAACGTGGCACCTACCCTAGCGGCACTTAGTGGCCATTCTCTGGGGTTCCGAGGGGTGGAAAAGGCTGCACTTAGTTAGTAAATGAGACCTAAATTATGGCAAATCTTCCCCTTTAACAGTATTGGTATTTTTTAGGAACAGGAGGCCGGCGGTGTGAATGATCAGAGGGAAGCAAAGGGTTAATGATGCAAGTTTTACACAAAATCCGGGGGCGAGATGTAGCTCTACGAGAGAGAGCGAGGGTGGGGCTCAGTATCATTGCTGTTTACTCTCCACTTCCGTTTCACTTTCTCACAATCCCTCAGTTGCCCGGCAACCAAACACTGACACAACAGTGTGAGAACATGTGAGTGTGACTGTGCACCTGTGTGTGTGCGACTCACTAGCCCCTCAGTATTTGCCCAGTCTGGGGCCCTCTAACAACATATCCACACATTACCATTAATCATGGGGCCCCTTACAGGCTTTAAAACAAAACACATACGGAATCCACAGCCTGCATTGTTAATTAGTAATTCATTAGACGCATGCTGCAGACTGAACTGATTTATGTGCAGCCATGTATCTAAATGAATTGCTAATTAGCCATGCAGGCTGTGGATTCTGTATGTGTTCCGTTTTAAAGGGGTGAGGTGACAACCCTAGGCCCTTTACCAGAAAGGCCCCAATTGATTGCCCACTGGTCACCTGGGCACCCTAAGTGTCAGGCCCTGCAAACAACTAAAATTGGTCCAAATGAAAAATAAAAGCCCCTTGCATGCCTAGCCATGCCCTAATCTCCCCTAGCCACGCCCAACTATGATACAACTCCACTTGAACCTTCTACCAACAGGCCTGACCACGGTTGGAGTAAGGTGTGCGGGGCCCACTGGGGCTACTACCCCTGGGGGCCCCACGTGCACCTTATCATTACTTTTGCTGTGATGGGGGAGGGGAGCTGGGAGTAATGGAGGAGGGCAGGCAGGGAATGGGTCTGGATCAGCGGGGCCACAAGGGCAGGGGCCCACCGGGCTTTTTCCGAGAATCCCACCGGCCCAATCTGACCCTGGGACCCACCCTTTTACATCTTTAAATTGAGGGACCCCCGCCACTATGTAACCTCCTAATTGTAGTACCCCCTGTAACCAGGGTCGGACTGGCCAGGCGGGATATCGGGAAAAAACCCGATGGGCCCCGACCCTCATGGGCCCCAGCCGGGCCAGATCGCCTCTCCGATATTGGGTTTCGACAAAAAAAGAAAATGTTGGTGCCGTGCAGTGCCATTCGCAAGTGTGTCACAGTAGGGGGGTGGGGGGGGCCCAGTCTGACCCTGCCAGTAACCCAGTGATAGTGGCCCTGTTTGACTGTCTGTAGCCTTAACCATCTCATTCGACTTCCATCCACCTAATCTGCCCGTACAGGCCACATGGGCTCGTGTATAGGGTAAGGCAAGATCAGGCAAAGGGCTGGAACCTTGCTCTCGTGTGTATAATAAGGCAACGTTAAATCAGGGGTCATTTATAAAGACCGTGCAAATGTGCAGCTGGGCAGTAACCCATGGCAACCAATCAGATGCATGCTTTCATTGTTCTACCTGCAGCCGGCTGATAAAAGCTGATTGCTGATTGGTTGCTATGGGATACTGCCCAGGTGCACATTTGCCTAGTGTTATATAAATGAGGAGAAGTAAGGCAAGTTCAGCTTTATTTCAGGGATAGGGATAGAGTGTAGTGAGGATCTCTGGGAGATCTCTAGACATGAAGCCTGTCTTCAGTTGTGTGGGGAATAATAAGTGCATGTGATTGGCTAAGCACAGCATTGCAACACGCTCATACTTGCCCCCACATACAGTATCCGTATCCACACAGACAATCGAGGGTTAAGCACATCTCCTGCGGATATGAGGGATTCCCGCTCACACCCCTCCTCTTGTGGTTTCCCTGTCTGAGCTTTGTTTTGTTGTTGCCATGGCAAGACCAATTGTGGCGTCACTGGGGCGGGACTGTCCTATGCTACTGTTTGGAGCGTTGTCTGTATACAGTATCACAGACACCGTAATGACTCTAATATACAGGCTGAGCCCAATCGAAAGGGATTACTGCCCCCATACTGTCTTGACACTGGATAGTATCCTGCCCTGCAGAGCTTACACTCTAATATACAGAGGGACACAGATACAATACAGGAAGAGGGAATCATTGGGAGAAGGGAATCCTGTCCTGCAGAGCTTACACTCTAATATACAGATACAATACAGGAAGAGGGAATCATTGGGAGAAGGGAATCCTGTCCTGCAGAGCTTACACTCTAATATACAGCAGGACACAGATACAATACAGGGAGGTAACCATTGGGAGAAGGGAATTCTGTCCTGCAGAGTTTATACTCTAATATACAGTGGGACACAGATACAATACAGGGACAGGAAACCATTGGGAGAAGGGAATCCTGCCCTGCAGCACTTACACTCTAATATAAAGAGGGACACAGATACAATACAGGGACAGGGAACCATTGGGAGATGGGAATCCTGTCCTGCAGAGCTTACACTTTAATATAAAGAGGGACACAGATACAATGCAGGGACAGGGAACCATTGGGAGAAGGGGATCCTGTCCTGCAGAGCTTACACTCTAATATACAGCAGGACACAGATACAATACAGGGAAAGGGTACCATTGGGAGAAGGGAATTCTGTCCTGCAGAGTTTACACTCTAATATACAGCGGGACACAGATACAATACAGGGACAGGAAACCATTGGGAGAAGGGAATTCTGTCCTGCAGAGCTTACACTCTAATATACAGAGGGACACAGATACAATACAAGGACAGGGAACCATTGGGAGAAGAGAATCCTGTCCTGCAGAGCTTGCACTCTAATATACAGAGGGACACAGATACAGTACAGGGAGAATGGAATCTTGCCTTACAGAGCTTACAGTCTAATATACAGAAACACACCTATTACTGTCATAGAGCTGTAAGTGCAGATATTGCTATGGCTGATAGATAATATAAACATGTCAGGCCCCTCCTAAGCCTCGGGCTAAATATTGTTCCCAAACAAGTGCAGGCAAGGCGAGCCCATGGGGAGTGCCCTTCTATTCCAGTGAGTACAGTAAGTGGCCCCTCCTTCTCACAATGACAGTTGGGAGGATGACGTGGGGGCCTGGGTTATAAAGGGATTTCCCCATGTCTGGGCAGTCAGTGGATGGAGCTGCGTCTGTACCTGCTGGGTGGGCACCTACTGCTCCTACACGTGGGACCTACATTGTGTAACTGGGGCCTCTTCCCCCCATTACTGGATTATTTGCTGCCTGTGCTGAATCCTATGTGTCAGGGGTAAGTTCTCTGTCCCTCTGCATTAGCTGCTCCCACTGGCTGGATCATTGTTATGGGTGCAGTGAATCCCAAAGGCAGAACCTGCAGTCCTAGGAATAGCCTGAACCCCCAAACCCACCAATCCCCATAGCTCTTGATGACCGGGGGGGGGGGTCTGTGAGACCTTCTGCTGAGAACATTTCTCTTCTGATCCCCCTGAACATCCTGAGACTTGGGGCACAAGCTTTTTAACCTTATCATGGCGCCTCGTTGGAACTAAAACATATGGACCCCAAACTGTAAAGTCTTTTTAGGGGCGTAGATAAATAGGGGACTTGCGAGTTGACCTGAAGTGCTTTGGGCTGTGAGCACATTGGGCGCCACTTTAATTACAGCTTTGGCACTGGGAGGCTCCTCCTGCAGCCGCTCCCAAGATTTAGGGGATGGGGCCCAGTCGTTTATATTTGGGCAGAACTTGTGTTAATGGCCCAATAACCATTGTTCTGAGATGGGAATGTTGGGGGGTGAGGGAGAAGGGGCTGTGCTGGGCATATCCAGTAATAACCACAGTTGGGGGTGGTTGTGTATAAATAAATAAATGATGATGTGCCAGGGAGGTTCAACTGCCCGCGTGTTCAACGTTTTAATGGCTGCCCTCTGGGTGTCAATATGTTCTATATTGTATTGTAGCCTGTATTCAAGTGTCTTGGGTAGAGCCCGGGGGGGGGGCCTGTAGAACCTACAAGTCTGGTGGGAGATGTAAGGGGATTCTACAGAAGGAGCAGATCATTAGTGGAGCCATGGAGAGATGTGGGGTGGAGCGGTGAATGTCAGGGTGCTAGTGGGTGCCAGTGTAGAGATTGGCATGGAGGTATCATTGATGCACTCACTCACCTTCAGTCTCGTCCCCTCCTGCTTGTGTCGTAACAAAGCTCGATTGTGAGATTCTTCAGAAGCAATTGTAACTATTAAATTAGTAAAAGTAAAAAAAAAACATATTTATTTGGCCATGAGAGACAAAAACCTAACGCATGTCGTGCCTGCCAGGGCACTGAGTCTTATGAGTAGGCACGAAACGCGAGCTTTGTTGTATAATCCAATGCACCTGGACTGGGGTGAACTTTGAGTTCTTCTCTTTTTTCACTTATTTTTGTTGTTGTTTTTTTGTCATTGCACTTTTATATATACTTTGCGTTTTGTACCGTTTCTCTCGATTTTTGCTTGTGTCCCCCACTCTGGGAGCCCCTGTAGAGAGAGAGACAGAGTTGAACCTCTATGGTTGTTTCCAGTCCTCTCTGCAGGGCAGTAAAGAGACGCGTTGATCTGTAGGAAGGGGAAAGGCCCAGGAACTATTCATATTAATTACCTGCGTCTGCATTCCTGCCCTGCCCCAAACACCTGCCCGTCTGTTGGGAAGAAAATAGCAGCATTGTTTGGTCTCAGCCCTGCCCTGCGGGACAGCTGAATACTTTGTGCCACAGCCAGACACACGTATGTAAGTGCAGGGCAAGGATTAGCCAATGGGAGGAGCCTGCAACCTCCTTATTACCCAGAACTCCCTAGGAGAACCCAAGCAGTGGCTGGTGAGGCCCAGACTGAAGGTCGGTTGGGGTGAAGGACATGAAACGAATATACAATGGGTATCTGTGCAGGTTCATGTCGGTTGGAGCAGCCAAGATTGCTCTGATGGGATCATCTCACCCACAAACTCTGTTAGAAGAGTGCCCACTAGTGGCCAGTCGTATAATAAGTGCAGCTGGGCACCTGGAAATACTAAACATCGGGGATAAAAGGGGCAGTTACCCGGTTGCTGGAGAGGAAGGAGCACAGGGGTTTGGCTGGATCTGCCCCCTCGGTGCTCAAGATCCCCCAGTCTGGAGTGATCCCTCTCCCTGGAGTATTTGGGTTGGAAGGGGAGACAACACTGATCCGTATGACACTCTGTGCTTGGGATTGATGTTACACCTGTGTTACATGCTCTCCCCTCACGTCACTCTGTTCCTAGTGAGTCTAAAAGGAATGGCCGATTAGAATGTCAACTTTCCTGCTCTGAAATCTTTTCCTGGTGAATCTGTGGCTTGTTTCCTGCTCCATTTGTATCCGTGGCCTGTTTCCTGCTCCATTTGTATCCGTGGCCTGTTTCCTGCTCCATTTGTATCCGTGGCCTGTTTCCTGCTCCATTTGTATCCATGGCCTGTTTCCTGCTCCTAGTGTGTTTCGGCTTGTCTTCTGCTACTGATTTGCCTGTGGACTTTTCGCTTCAACTTATGTGTTTCAGCCATTTTTCTGCTACTGATGTGTGTGTGTGGCCTGTTCCCTACTTCTGGTATATCTGTGGCCTGTTTTCTGCTTCTTCTAATTTATGTGTGGCCTATTTCTGTTCCTATCATGTGTTTCGTCTGTTTCCTGCTCCCAACATGTCTTTGGCCTAATTTCTGCTTCTGACATGTGTGTGGCCTGTTTCCTGCTCCTGAAGTGGTTTGTTTCTTACATCTCATGTGTCTGTGGCCTGTTTCCTGATTCTGATATAACTTTGGCCTGTTTCTTTCCCCTGAAGTACCTCTGGCCTGTTTCCTGCTTCTGATTGGCCTGTTTATTGCTCCTGAAGTACCTCTGGCCTGTTTCCTGCTTCTGATTGGCCTGTTTATTGCTCCTGAAGTACCTGTGGACTGTTTCCTGCTCCTGGTGTATTTGTGGCCTGTTTTCTGCTTCTGATGTAACTGTGGGTTTCCTACTCCTAGTAAGTCTGCAGACTGTTTCCTACTCCTGGTAAGTCTGTGGACTGTTTCCTACTCCTGTGGTGCCTCTTTGCTGCTCATAGAGGAGCTATGGGCTTCTACCTACTCCTGGTGCTTTTGGGGCCTGTTCCTTGCAGTGTTGTGTCCATGGCCTGGTTAGTGGTGCAGCCGTTTCTATGGCCTGTTCCAGGTTCAGTTGCCAGGGGAAAGGGACAGTAGTCCATGACACATGCCCAGTTGTTGGCAGCAGCATTGTACCCAGTTTTCTCTTTCTGGCGCCCCTGTGTCTGTGATGAATAAACACAAAGCAGCCGTGTAACCTGCCTCTGCCACTTCTCCTGGGTAAATGAGCCCGACCCCTTCCCTCATGTCCACCCTGTGACTTCTCTGGCTCCGCCTCCTGATCTGCATAATGCTCATAATTGTGTGTATTTCCTTAGAAGTGCCATATTCAGTTTGCCTTACTATACACACTGTCCCACCACTGAGGTTTTGTCTCCCCTTTCTTCTTCCTGAACTTTCTCATCCCCACTCTCACCCTGTTCCCCATTTGAACCTGTAGGTCGTGTCCTGCTCTCACCTGCCCAAAAGACCAGCAAACTCCCTGCGACCCTTGGCCCTTCTTGCTGCTGACAGCGGGGGATTCCTGGAGATGGGATTTTATTTTTGCAGCCAATAAATCACATTGCCAGGGATTTCCAACTGTCGGCTGCCCGGTCAGCGGCGCAACTTTCCCCGACTGCCGATCTGCACAGCAGGAGCCAATCAGGAGCCAGAGACCAGCAATGTGATGGTTATTAAGTGGGGTACACGCATAGAATATGTGGGGCTTCTCTATTTGCTTTGGGACACAGGTAGGGTTGCCACCTTTTCTGGAAAAATATACTGTCCTATATTCTTGCCGTTTTTTTCCTATTAATAACATTGGCATAATTTTTACCGGCCAAACCTGTAAAATACTGGCCAGGTGACAACCCTAGACACAGGGCCCATACTTATGTAAAGGGGAAGTGCAACCATTTAGAGTACTGGGAGCACATTGGGTCAATTCTCAGTATCCCACACATACAGCATCTTACCTTACTATACACACAGTCCTACACTTACCCGCCTTAATTACGGGCCCTACAAGGCATAGGGCCCAATAATTCCCATATCCCAGAAGAGCAGCTTCTCCTTACAGGAAAGAAAACAGATTTTAATTTGCCAAGTCCAGATTGCAAATCAGCTTCCCGCATATAAACTGCCAGTGTGTCCGGGAGCCCCGGGGGAGAGGAATAGAGTCATGCATCACAATTACACGGAACTTTCCATAAGGATTTGCATGTGACTCAGTGGAACGACGCTCCGGATCCCAAACTCCTCAGAGACGTGCCTGAGAGGCTCAGGGCTTAGCTGTATTGTGAACACTGTTATTCTCGCTCCTGTTCACAGTGGCTAAGTTCCGCCCCTCTCTGGCGCACCCTTCACTTTGGCCACTCCCACTGGAGTAATAAGCGACTGACTGGCTCCACCTCCCGTATCTACTGGGCTGATAATCAGTGGTTAACTTCCCCTGGCTCAGTTCAGCAGGACAGGAGTTGCAGCCGAACATCTGCCAACCAACAACTAGTGCTGAGGGGCCCCAACCAATTCTTAGTGCTGGGGGGCCCCCGCCAAATGCCCTTATCTATGTCTATATTGTCTGTGAATAAAGGATATAAAATTAAACTTGTTTACTGTGTATTTGTCACATTCCCTGGCAATGACCCAGGTTGTCCCTGATTTAAAGTAGAACTAAACCCTATAAATGCTAAATGGCTAAAAATGCCATATTTTATATAGTGAACTTATTGCATGAGGCTAAAGTTTCAGCTTGTCAATAGCAGCAATGATCCAGGACTTCAAACTTGTCACAGGGGTCACCATCTTGGAAAGTGTCTGTGACACTCACATGCTCAGTGGGCTCTGATTGGCTGTTGAGAAGCTAAGCTTAGGGCTCGTCACTAATTATCCAGCAGAAAATGAGCTTCCCTGGCTGTAATATAAGCTGATGCTACAGGTTTGCTGATTATTCAATTCTGATGCTAATTGCACTGGTTTCTGTGCTGCCATGTAGTAATTATCTGTATTAATTACTAATCAGCCTTATATTGTGACATTTCTATTCTATGTGTACTGTATATTGTGAGTGGCTCCCTAAGCTCAGTAAGTGACAGCAGCATAGAGCATGTGCAGCGAGTCAGCAGAAAAGAAGATGGGGAGCTACTGGGGCATCTTTGGAGACACCGATCTTTACTGCTAAAGGGCTGTGGTTGCCTTGGGCTGGTACAGAAGCACAAAACATCATGTACAACATTTCTAGCTACTTCATTAGTTAAGCGTTCGTTCTCCTTTAAAGGGGAAGTTAAACATAATTTTTTCAGAATGTTATCAGACTTGCCCTTTACAATTTCCCCATCACAACTTCAAATATTCATCTCCAGCGCCCAATGGTTAAATCATGGCGGCTGACTTTGTTATTCCGAATGACTCAGGTCCAGTCTCCCTAAGTCGGAAAGTTCTGATTTCCTGTTTAGATGGTTGATGAGTAATGGAACAGGTCTTGCCAACATCTCTAGCTTGCCACTCAATAATGGGCGCCACACCTCGCTATTTCTGGGACAAGAGGGGTTAGTGTGGCACGAGCCAATGAGTCAACGTTGAGTCCATTAGAGGAGTAGCCGTTGAGTCATTGGTAAGTGGCGGGACCATAGGGAATGGAAAAAAGTGGCAATAGCTGGAGGGGAATGAAGGTGGCGCGGGAAGGGATGAGGAGGAGAAGAGAAGACCTAAGAGGCCAAACATTGTCTCTCTATTGGGCTGGGCAGGTGAGGACTTCATCAATCCATTTACGTGGTTCTTGACCAACCACACTGCACAGTCCCCCCACCTATATCATCCAGCCTAAAGTCCCAAAATTCAACTGGGCCAGGTGTGGTCTGGTCCATGGGTGGCCATATTGAGCAAGATATCCTAGGCCTGTAACAAATTCCCTGCATAAAGGACGTGGCCTGGAGATCCTAAGCCTACAGTCAGCAGAGCTGTATTTAAAGGGGTTCAAATAGGGCCAATGACCTTTGTTCCCCCATTAATAAAGCAACTTTGTTAAGGATGATTCGGGGAGAGTGACTTTATATTAGTGTTGCCCAACCTGCAGCCCATTGGTTGATATAAAAGATGTCATTTCCAGCACCCACCAATCACCAAAGACTGTCAAGGGGACGGGGATTTGTCCTACACCTGCATCACAAGAGGAAGAGGCGGGACAGTTATACAGATATCAGTTCTACTCCAGGAGCTGCAACCTCTAAAACCCATGATGCAACATCTCCCAGAATCAAGGGAACATTAGGGTAACTGGACAGAACTATTATTGCCCTGCAGGGGGCACCATCAATCTCAATGGAGGAAGTACAACATAAACTGCCCATGTGGGTGCACATCCCCCTGGCAACCCTCTCCTATACATCTCTAGAGGTTGAATTAAGGGCTAAAGGGGCCCAGTCTGAAGGTCACTTAGGGGGGAGATTTGGGGTGAGTGCTTATTTGTGCCCTGGGTACCCCTGGAACTATAGCAGGGTGACTGTTACCCCAATGTTTCTATATATCTGTAACCTTGTTATGAGCTAAGGGGGCCCAGCCTGAAGGCCAGTTAGGGGGAGATTTGGGGTGAGTGCTTATTTGTACCCTGGAACTATAGCAGGGTGACACCCCAATGTTTCTATATATCTGTAACCTTGTTATGAGCTAAGGGGGCTCAGCCTGAAGGTCAGTTAGGGGGAGATTTTGGGTGAGTGTTTTTTTTTATACCCTGGGTACCCCTGGAACTATAGCAGGGTGACACCCCAATGTTTCTATATATCTGTAACCTTGTTATGAGCTAAGGGGGCCCAGTCTGAAGGTCAGTTAGGGGGAGATTTGGGGTGAGTGCTTATTTGTTCCCTGGTTACCCCTGGAACTATAGCAGGGTGACTGTTACCCCAATGTTTCTATATCTCTGTAACCTTGTTATGAGCTAAGGGGGCCCAGTCTGAAGGTCAGTTAGGGGGAGATTTGGGGTGAGTGCTTATTTGTACCCTGGGTACCCCTGGAACTATAGCAGGGTGACACCCCAATGTTTCTATATATCTGTAACCTTGTTATGAGCTAAGGGGGCCCAGTCTGAAGGTCAGTTAGGGGGGAGATTTGGGGTGAGTGTTTATTTGTACCCTGGGTACCCCTGGAACTATAGCAGGGTGACACCCCAATGTTTCTATATATCTGTAACCTTGTTATGAGCTAAGGGGGCCCAGTCTGAAGGTCAGTTAGGGGAGAAATTGGGGTGAATATTTATGCTGCTTTGAAATTCACAAGGAGGCGGACACTGGAGCAGGGAAGATTTGGAAGCCCCACCACATTCCCAAGAATGAATAAAACACCAAATTCTCATTAAAATGTTTTTTTTTTCTCCGTTAAGAAACAACTGTGACAGATGGATCAATAAATAAAAACAGGTGACACATATTTATATATCATTGACTCCTCCCCCCACAGCACAGACAATGGTATTTCCTAGCGAGACACATTAATTCGGGATTTCATAACCTTCATTTAATTATGGAAAGACAAGGGGGCGGGGGATTAGTGGATTTGGGGGGGGGGTGTTAAGTTGTGAGAGGAAATAAGGGGGTGGACCATGTAGAATTAATGGGGGAGGGGTGACAAGGTGACACTGAGAGCGGCATCTTCCTGAGTTATAATTTCAGTGTAGACATTGGAACATGATCACAATTATTTGGGGGGGGGGGGGGTGAAGACTGAGGTATAAAGCTGAAAATAAGACCCCCACCCTATCTGGAACACTTCATTTGATGCAGAACCCACCACTGCAGTGGCCCCCCCATCGACCTTCCTTATAGAATTTGCTCTTTTTTTTTTTTTTTTAACTATTTTTCTTCCCTTTTTTGGTAATATACATTTATATATTAAGTATATATTAATATACAATATTTATACACAGCCATCCGGCCACTGACGCGTTTGGTCAGACCGAGTCACAAGCCCACCCCGCCAATTCTTGGTCACGGCGGCCGCCCGCAATACTGCTTGTGGATCCGCGCAGGATTTCGGAACTACACGCGGTCGGCCGGCCGTTTCTGTTTGGAGGGCGGGGCAGCATCCGGGAATGATTTGGGGGCGGCGCCCATTAAATTAGAACCGACTGAAATTAACCATATTAAGAAAGAATACAAAAAAGAATAAGTTAATACAGATTAATCCTTCAGAAATAAATAAGCAGTCCGCACCATGCGGGGCCCATAGCCGTTCCCAAATTCCATCCGACTAATCAGCCCGCCATGGTGCATAAAGAGGATGGTCTGCCCCAGAGGGGAATAAAAAAAAAAATCCATAATAATATAAATAAATAAGTTATTAAAAGCTCCTTGCAGAGACTCTTCAGTACTTCAGTGGCCACCACTATGGCTCCCGTCACCAGCTGGAAGTCCATTAAGTGTCCGATACGTGAGGTGAGGGGGAAGCAACAGATTTTGTTGCCCCTCTGGAAGAGAATCTCATGTATAAGGGGGCAAGTTTTCTATTTCCACCCCCCCTCTCTCCGGCTTCTCTACCCGTGGTTCCTCTGTTGGCATCAGCCAAATCGCTCCCGCACCAACAGCATCAGCTTCTTCTTCCCTTTGTACGTCTGCTTCAAGTTGTCCAAGAACTGAGAGAACTGGCGGTGGCCATCGGGTGCCAGCAGGAAGGTGTCGCGGGCTTTGGCCAGGAACTCAATGAACTCACCGTAGTGCCGCGGGCTGATGTGGGTGAGGCGAGAGTGGGTGGTGCTGATATAAGCCCCGACTGCCGCCTCCAGCAGCTGACAGAGAGGAGGCTTGTCTGCCCGTCCTCCAGAGCCCCTTCCTCTGCCTCCACTAGAAGAGGACAGTGCCTGGGCCAGTCCTGGGGGTGCCAGGCTACACCGGCGTATGATGTCAGAGAGAACAGGGGCACACTGCACACTTTTGATCACTAGAGGTACCACAGTGCTTAACTCTGCTTTGCCCAAAGAGTGTGCCAAGGAGCAGGCCCACAGCACATCACTGACGGCCGGGTGAGTGTCCTGGCTAAAGCCGATGCTGAGGTTGGACAGAGCCAGGGTGGCAAGTGTAAATGCCCGGAGTGGGAGGCCTCGGTGCTCCATGTATCGTGCCACAGTAAAGAGGTGTGAGTGAGCTCCGGGGCCCGAGCTGGCACTGTCCAGTACAATCTGGTAAGCTGCTTCAAAGGAGGTGTGGTCTTTCTCACAGAGGGTGAGGGCAGGTAGGGCGCAGCTCTGGGGGTCTTTCATGGCGCACTGTAAAGCCAGGGCACGGGCGCACGAGCACAGCTCCTCACGTTGCCGAGGGTCCGGACTGAAACGCAAGAGGGTGGCGGGGGATGTGCAGGTGACAGCAACGATGGTCGTAGCCTCGATGGGGGTGAAGAGGGCGTACCAGTTCTGCATGATGCTGATCAGAGCCTGGGCACCTAGGAGGAAAAATAATGTCATTGTGGTGCATCATCTTGGCAACAAACGCCCAAAACTTGCTGCCCCGAGTCACCCAGATAAAGGCAGGACAAATGACAGGCGGCCTGTGTCAGCCACCACCAGGGTTGCCAGGTCTAATTTTCAAAAGTCAGCTACACAACCGGCCCAAAACTAGCCAAGAGGCACGTTACAATCAGCCCCGAACTAGCCAAGAGGCACTTCACAAGTAGTCCAAAAATGGCACAATATGTACAGTGAAGAAAAAAAAAGTCTAAAAAAAAAAAAAATACATGAATATGTGAAAATACACCTTTTTCAAGTGTTTCCATGAAGCAAAGTGGGACAGATTTACCAGTCACCCAGGGCGTAAATATAGGGGAGGTATAGAGGTCCCATAAGGCCCTAATAAATATTCAATTTCAATAAATATTGGTAAAACAGTCCAACCTTTTTTGGTGGCCGGGAGATTTTTGCCCCAAATTGTCTGAAATTGAGGAAAGTCGCCAGAAAATGAGAGAATGCTTAAGAGAGACGGGAGACTGGGATACAGAGCCCAAAATCTGCTAACTCCATTTGCATGCTGGGTATTGCAGTCTTACATTGAACTTGGCAGCTGGCAAATTGGTAAACAAAAACTACATTAACCAACATGCATTGGGAGACGCAGGCTTTTCGCATTGGAGCAAGAAAAAAAAAAAAGTAGCCCAAATCTGTATCTTGGCTAGTTTGTACTTTCAAAATCCGTCTGGGCTTTAAATTAGCAGCAGAACTTGGCTGGAAACCCGCCAACCTGGCTACCACTTGCCTTATCCCACAGCCCCCCCTGTTGGTCCGTGATGTTACTGCAGCCACTTACCAATCTCTGTAGCGCAAGACACGAGCCATCGCACCATCTCCCGGCGTCGCCACGTCAGGGTGGTCAGAGTCATCCTCATCACCTGTTAGATACAAAACAGGATTGGAATTAACGGCAGAATATTGGTAATGAAAGAGAACCTAATGCTTCTGCTGTCTATGCCCGACCCAGAGCTTTCAAACTTTTCAAATTGTTCCCCAGAAATAAAGACTTTTTTTTAAATTACTTTCTAGGTTTTATTTTTTAGCATTTTTTTTTAAAAAAAAAAAGTTGATGTCCCTGTCTCTGGTGTTTGAGTCTGACAGCTCAGTAATTCAGGTGCAGATTCTGAGCTGTTACAATTTTACAACACTGAGTTGATCCATTTCTCAGCAGCATCTCTGGAGTATTAGCGACTATTGTATCAAGTCTAACAGCTGCCTGTAATGAAACCCAGGGAGTCTGCTCAGCAGGGACAAAGATAAGAAATGTATCAACTAAATGTATCAGTTTAGAACAGTTTAGAGGGTCGGTGACCCCCCCCCCCCTCCCAGAGCTGCTTTAGAAGGTGAAAAATGAAACTTTCATTTTTCAAATATAGAAAATAGAAACGAATTGGAAAGTCATTATTTCTGGTGAACAATCTGAAACCAACTGAACTGAAAAGTGTTGTAAGTACTGGAAGGTGAACAGCCGTGTAATGCATGTATAGTACCTATGATTACGTATCCCATAATGCGAAACGCGTTAGGACCGATTGTTTTAGCTACTTGGAATAAAATCAAGTTTTATCGAGACCGGTTGGCTCCTGGAGTGCATGTTCATTGTCATTGGTATTTCTCCCTACGCTACAGATTCAGGGCGCTGCACTTATCGGTGAGCGTGATACAGTTGTTGGCCAATATTTATATACACTGTCAACATGTGGAGTTTGAGCCTGGATGAGACAGACATGGAGTTTTCACACCCAGGTTCATTTTTGCATTGGATGAGCCAGACTTTGAAACTTTAATTTTCACGGCTGGGATTGAGCTGCATTTTTCTTATGTCCATGGTTATAAAAGCCAAGCATCTGGGCCATTGGCTGGGACAGGCTTCTGGGTAATGGGCATTCACCACTAAGAAGCCAGCTTGCCCAACTGATCCAAACATATGGAGTAGGGATGCACCGAATCCAGGATTCGGCCTTTTTCAGCCGAATCCTTGTGCTTGGCCAAACTGAATCCAAACCCTAATTTGCATATGTCAATTTGGGGTGGGTAGGGAAATCACATGACTTTTCGTTACAAAAGAAGATTTTTTTCCCACTTGTTCCTTTCCTGCCCCTAAATTGTATATGCAAATTAGGATTCGGTTCATAATACGGCTGAATCTTTCACAAAGAATTCGGCCGAATCCCAAATAGCAGATTTGGTGCATCCCTGTTATAGAGAATAACACTGGTTCTTACCTGCAGTCCCAGCTCCAGAGAGATATTTAGTAGGGTGGTGTCGGGGGGAGCATTAGGGGGTGTCGCAGTCTTGCAGGCGTCTTGGGCCAACTTAAAAAGCAGCGCGGGGGAGTGAATGTGCTTCTGGATGGAGGCCAGGACGGTGTGGAGCCACTTGGGGTCCCCTGAATATACAAAAGGAAAAGATGAGTTTAATTTGCGTCTCTTACGTCTGCCATAAAGCAAAACTGCTGTCCGTCATCATGCGAGCACCTGTACGTACCCTTGGCGGTGGTCAGCATGGCAGATGCAAGCTCACACTGGCGAGTCTCCAGATGTCCCAGGATGAACCAGCGAGGGAAGCGACTAGTTAACATGGAGTCCAGAGGCAGAATGTCGGAGCCATGGGGTGGGAGGATGGACTCCAGGACAGGGAGCCTGAAAGGAGAGATAAAGGGTAAGTAAGGCACTGGGGCAGTAGAACTCGACTCCAGGCACTTGATCCCCCCACTACTCACCTCATTGCTCTCAGCGCTATCCGATAGGCCAGGTCCGGGTCATGTGGGAGGAGAGTGGTGAAAAGGAAGCGTGCGAAGGTGTGCATGGGAACACTCTCACGGTAGATCACCTCCCCAAAGCCACTGTAGGGACCACCTTGGAAAAAAAGATGCAACACACGATGAGATGGGAGGAAATTGATCATTTCTGAGAACTACAACTCCCAGTATTCCTAATAAAGGTGGAGCCCTCCAATGGCAGGTCCATCTACACCTAGATTTACATTTATATCTATAGTGTTCCCTTCTGTGATAGAAGAAAGATTGATTTTTACCAAGTTTATAATGGTGTTAAGATTTTTACATTTTCGATTGCACTGCGTAATAATTGTAATATTGACTTGTTTATGACAAGGTGTTCATGAAACATTACAATGGGTTGGGTTCCACATGTTACTATACTATTATTGTTTCTACAGGTTACAGGGAGTAGGAAAACGTATGACCACAATAAAAGAGGATTAACCTCTCTGAAAAAGGGGTTGTTCACCTTTAAATGAATGGTTAATATAAAGTAGAGAGGGATATTCTGAGACAATTTGCAATTGGTTTTCATTTTTTATTTGTGGTTTTTGAGTTATTCAGCGGCTCTCCAGTTTGCAATTTCAGCCATCTGGTTGCTAGGGTCCTTATTCCCCTAGCAACCATGCACGGATTTGAAAAAGAGACTGGAATATGAATAGGAGAGGCCCGAACAGAAAGACCAGTAATAAAAAGAAGCAAGAATAATAAATGTGTAGCCTTACAGAGCATTTGCAAATTAGATGGGGGTCACTGACCCCCATTCTAAAGCTGGGAAGAGTCAGAAGAAGAAGGGAAAAACCTTTACAAAACAAATAATGAAGACCAATTGAAAGGTGTCTTAGGATTAGTCATTCTATAACATACTAAAAGTTAACTAAAAAGTGAACCATTGGGTGGGACTACCCTGCTTTTACATTTTGGGACTAGTGGTGTACTGGCACAAACACCTATGATTAAGTACCGGAGGGTACAAAACGCGTAAGTTGGGTCACGTAAGTACGTACTTTTGATCTGTCACTTTGTTAATTGAATAAACTTTTGATTTTTATGAGCTACGGGTTATGGGACATATATTTTGTTTATTGACCCTCCAACAACTGAAGCCAACTATTCCCAGCCAATAGACAGAAGTCATGTGATCAGTGCAGGCTCCTACCTTCCAGCAGAAGAACAGACTGTTTCCTCAGCACTTGGATCAGTCTCTCTGCCATGTCCAACGTGCCCAACAGGCCAATAATCTGCTCCTCGCTCCTCACCAGCTTGTCCTGGGCATAGAGACCCTCGGGCATCGCCCGCTGCTGCCCCAGGGCCATAAGAGCCACTTCCAGTGCCAGACACAAGTAGGACTCTCCGTTGGCAGTGGCAACAGGTAGGGGCACATGCTGATACATCACTTTCCTCTGCTCTCCACCAATATCTGCAAGGGAAAGAATTAGCGTGAGCAAGAACTGGGTTAACTATTAACTCTTTGTACCTAGCGTCCGGCTTCTATAGGAGACTCCAGAATGACAACCAGACCAGTCTCAGTGATGTGATCACAACCAGTAGCTTCAATTGTTAAGAACAGCACCCGACCCTTTCTTGCAACTATCTAATGCAGGGCTGTCCCACTGGAGGCCCATGGGCCGGATGTGGCCCCAGTCTGCTCACAGACTCCATAGACTTCACTGTATGACATCATCACTTTAATTCAGTCTGGCCCTTCAACTTGCCCCATGACATAAAACTGGGCCATTATATGTAAAAGCTTTTGGCACAGCCGGATGTATGTACCTGGGTATAGCGATAGTCCCTCGTCCTCAGGCAGACTGGCTTCTAGGAACGTCCGGCAGAGACATCCAATGGGGTCCAACGGGTGCCCCACCCACCCCTCCAGGTTAGTTAGAGAAGTGATTCCCTTCAGCTGCAGTTCTGCAAAAGGACAGACAAAGGGGTTAATGAAAAGCATCATCACCCCACAGATTCCAGTCCCACTCTCCCCGACCCTGTGCAGCTCCCTAAGCAACTGCCCAACCTGAGTAACTCCTCAACCCGAGCAACTCCTCGACCCTGCGCAACTACCCAAACCAATTCCCCAACCCCCACAAAACTCACAAGCAAGTCCCCGACCAACTCTCCAACCCCGAACCACTCTCCAAGCCAACTGCCCGACCCCGTGCAACGCCCTACGGCTACACATGTCTCCTTCTCACCTTTCCTTTGCTGTTTCACACTCTCAAGCTGGTGCTGGCGTTGCAGTCTCATAGTGTTGACAATACAGACAGACAGTCTGAGCGCTTGTTGTGGGTATCCATGAGACCGCAGGGCATCCACACGGGCACAAGCCACTGGAAAATGATCTCCCAACCACAGGGGGCGGCCTTGGGGGTCGTAGGAGAGCATATCCGTGCTGCTCTTTACTGCACTGCTGGGGGCACCCGTCTCGCCACTCAACACACGCTGAAGGTGCGCGTCTGTCCAGCGAAGCTCCCCGGCTTTCAAGGCCCGAGCGAATACGGTCTGACGTGGCGCAGGAGCTGGGGGGAAAATAGAAAATGTTAATATTTGGGTCTTTGTGTCTGTATCACCTGCAATGGGGGAGGGGTTTGGTCCAAGTCACCCTGTTCTTCATACCTTGATTTGAATTGTAGCCCTGGGGTTGAGTCTGTGTCCCAGGTCCATCCAAGCTATAGTTTCCCTCCTCCAACGGGCAAATATCCAACGCGTTCCACCTCCCAAGCAACTCCAGCCACGATTCCCTTTCTTCCGCCCGGCAGTGAGGGCTGAGCACCACACACACCCACAATGCACCTGTGATGGGCACAACAGACGTCAATCAGTAAAATATAGAATATTAGATATTAATTACATTTCCAGGACTGATAGACGCAAATACCAGTTATCCACTGCCCGATAATGGGGGGGGCATGTGTAGAAAATATTAAAAGGATGAGCTTATGTGGTTTTAAAGAGGTATGGCAACAATACATAGGCCTTTAAAAGGGGTGGGTCACTGACCCCGTCTAAAAACAAATGCTCTGTAAGGCTACAAATGTATTGTTGTTGCTACTTTTTATTCCTCATCTTTCTATTCAGGCCTCTCCTGTTCATATCTTTTATTCAAATCAATGCTGGGTAATTTGGACCCTAGCAACCAGATCAATCTCTACGTCATACTAACAGTTAATTTAAAGGTGAACAACCCATAAGCAAAATCACGTCTCACCGAGTTCGTCCCACAGCTGCCGGCACTTGTCCGTCATCCCCGCCCCCTGCTGCCGCCACAGAGCCAATCGTGGGTCTTCCAGGAACTGCTCGGTCATTAAGATCAGCATTCGGGCCCCATTGGAATCCCTCATGCGCAGCATTTCCCTCACCTGCACGGGAAAGAAGTAGCGCAATGAGCGGAAGGGAAGAGAGCGCAATTGTTATGTCGCCCCCAGTCTAAGCACCTGTAGAATGTGGGGCAGAGTGGGGAACCTACCTTGCTGAACATCGACTGTAACTGTTTGCTGGCGCCGTAGTAACCACCATTAGCCAGAAGTAGCTTCACCTGCTCCTGAATCTGTTCCTCATCAAGGTGCCAGCAGTTTTCATCTTCTCGCCCAGCACCGGCAGTTGGATCTGGAGCCCCTGAGAGTAACAAAGTCAACTTGAGTAAAGCACCTTCCATCATCATCAACATCATATTATCATAATAATCATCAAAAGCCATCACCATTTAAAAACTGCCACCACCCACTCAAAGCTTCCAGTCCTGGGTTGTCCACCCCCCCCACCCAATAAGAACGAGACTAGCCATCTCACCATGCACCCGGTTTATCTCAGAGCCCAGCTGTAAGATCTCGTCGGCCAGCCTCTGAGCAGTGGGGAGCACCTCCGTGTGATGTTCGCTGATCAGGTACTGGACAAACTTCTGCAGTTGGTCTCGGTTCATCTGGGACAGGGTCTCTGAAATCGGGAGCCGTAGCTCCACCCCTCGTGCTCGCCGGATCCGGTGCAAGGACAGAGCCACCACGTGGGCACAGTAGAAGATGTCCCGGTTCTCGCAGCCGCAGCTGACGGAAGTGATCTTGCAGCGGTCGAAGCTGATGGACACTTGGTAGGCCCGCTCTGGGTCTCCGGATTCTGTGACGGATCCGCTGAGGTGGAAGCCTGAATGGTAAGAGACGGGGATGTTAGACGCAGAAATTAATCATATTCTCATCAATGGGGGATCCTATCAGGAATGCACTGGTAATCTGGGTTCTGGTAAATGCCAGAGGGGCTGCCTTAAGAAGCCACAGACACTCACTATTTATTGGGCCTGTGGGGAGCCGTTTGGGCCTCTGTGTACTTGATATACCAGGGTCTATTTTGGATCTCAGTCCATAGTAATAGAGCTACTTCACACGGAGACATGACGGAACATATCACTTCCTTGTCTGTGGTCTGGGCAAGTGCAACAAAAAATCCTTCCCCCAGCCACCTTTAAGGGCAGAGACAGATGCGAAGATTCGGGGAGATGTAGTTGCCCGGTGACTAATCGCAGATTCTTCGTGCGACTAATCTCGCTGAAAAGCCTTCCCACCGGCTAGAATCTAAATCGCTGGCGGGATGGCACTCGGGACACCCGGGAACCCCCCCCTTTCTTACAATACAGAGAGAAAAGGGGGGTAGGGGGATAATAATCCGATGCCTCCCCATCTCGTGTATAATTCGCGCATCTTCGCATTAAAAGATTGGACGGAGGGTATTTGAGAAAAGCTCCATTACCCATCTGTTCAGGCAAACCGACCCCCTCATTCACCGCAAACAAGATGCAGATAAGAAAAGGGAACAGCAGGGGAAGCTCTACTAGAATTTCAGCCCCCCTCCCCCAATTACCCTAAGGACACGGGTCTGGATTATTGGCTCTGCTTGGGACTAGTTCCCACCCCCCCTCTAAGCCTGGGACTTTATGCGGAACACTGGGGCAAAACCAATTGTAGCATTGGCCGGGTGTGAGTGCGTGGGGGGATAACACAATAAAAGTCACATAATAGGGGAGACATTTGGGCTCATGGAATCAGTCAGGCTGAACTAAAAGCCAAAACACAGAGCTTTAGTAGGACACACAGCCATAACCCAAGCCCAGGGAAAATCATACACCATCTGCTGCTGCCACAGGACAGACAAGCAGTGTAGCGCCAAGCGCGTTGTGGCCTTTTACACAAGTACAACACTCGTCATCAGCACCCACCGATAATTCAGGGCGACTGCCTTTACTGGGGCAAAACAAAACTGCCACCTAGATCCTTAAAAATAAAGATTATAAATGACGGCTAGTCACCTCGCATCACATGACCCGCATATTCATTAAACGTGCTTATGGCCAACCAGTAAATGCTGCTAGAAATGAGTGAGTCTCCTTAAAAGGATGATGAACCTTTGAACAACAACAACTCCCAGCATCCTTCATAAACCAATAAAAAGGGAAGTATAACACATAAGTCTAATAAAACCTGCAGAATGTCAAGTGTTCATCTTTGCATGGACAAGGAAACGTCAGCCATGTAATGTTCTATTGTAGTCACTGCCCAATGTAAGGGTTACCAATGCAATGTTCTATTGCAGAGTCACTGCCCAGTGCAACTGTCAGCAATGTAATGTTCTATTGTAGTCACTGCCCAATGTAAGGGTTAGAAATGTAATGTTCTATTGTAGCGTCACTGCCCCCTGTAAGGGTTAGCAATGTAATGTTCTATTGTAGCGTCAGTGCCCCCTGTAACTGATAACACAATGTACAGAGCAGCTATTCAGGCTGAAGAGCCCAGAGCCGGGGCATGTGTGGGATCTGTGACGCATGACAGCCTCGTATTGTCCCAGTCACAAGCCTCGGGCCTCGGCTCCTCAATGGGACTTTTATCTGTCGTGTACAAAACAGAGATGTCAGGGTGGGGGCAGCCCGGGGGTCTGTCCGTGCGGAGAATGGAGAGAGGGTTTAAACAAATCCCTGCGGTTTCATATACTAATAATGAGAAACGGGAAATGGTGATTGGGGGGGGGTGCTTGTGCCAAGGCAGTGCCAGCACTAATTAACTCGGATAATTCTGGTTATTATTCTAATTGAGCTCTAATTACACTTGGAAGAATCCCAAAATCTCATGTGCCGAATCAGCGCACCCCCTACAAACCCTATAGGCCCCCTGGCACCCAGGAGTGCTGGGAGTTGCCCAGTATCAGCCGAGAGAGAGACAGGCCAGGGCAGGCGACTGACTCAGCTCGGGGCAAGGAAGAGAGTCACCCTGATACAAGGAGTGTCACCAACTGTCACCCAGTCAACGTGTTACTGCCTGCACCCAGGGAATGTCCCACTGCCTCGTCACGGGCAAATCCGGACTTGGTAAAGTGTGAGTGCACCTGCCTATACAGGTTACAGCTGAACCGTTTCACCTTGGGACAGGGAGAGTCCAGATGTTCATCTACAACTCCCAGCATCCTTCAAGACAGGTGAAAACACAGGGCAGAACAGAGAAGCATCTGAGCAAAGTCCAGGGCAGCCTCTAGGACAATAAAGCAGCACATTTTTGCAGTTTCCGTTAAACCAGATCTACAAGCCGGGGGCAACTCCAATTCAGATAAGTTGCCTGTGGGCATCCGGCAATGAGGCAGAATCAGCAGCAACAATCCAGAAATGGCAAGTCAAAACACAGCTAAACAGAATTTTCTGCTTTCAGTTGCTGTTGGACTACAACTCCCAGCATCCCCAAGAAAGCTTTTCAGAGAAGGTGACATTAAAAAAGCATAGAAGATCTATGGGCACAGTTATAGCTTTTAGCAAGACACTTACCCACTTGAAGCACCCGCTGTACAGCTCCAGATTGCATCAACTGCAGCCCTCTGTTAAAGGGTACCCGGGAGTCCCTCTCTCCTTCGGGAGGGTGGTAACCGAGAGAAGAGTACATACATATCTCCTTTTCACTACGTGGGAAACTCCAGAATATGATTCGCTTCTGCACAGGTTCCGGAACCCTTGAAAATCGCTCTTCCACCTGAAAGAGACGGAAAGGAACTATAACCACAGCCTCCATTGTAGCGTCACACAAGGTGCATACAGCACTCACCCCGAATCTCACCCTAACAAGCCTTCAGGCTGTGCCCCCTTAGCTCATAACAAGGTTATAGATGTATAGAAACATTGGGGTGTCACCATGCTATAGTTCCAGGGGTACCCAGGGCACAAATAAGCACTCACCCAAAATCTCCCCCTAACTTCCCCCTTAGCAGCCCCCCATTAAGTTCCAATACACTGCAGCGGATTGTTTTTGAGCCATAATATTTAATTGTCAGCTCTGTGGAACAGTGGAACAGAGAAGACCCATTGGTTGTATGAAGTCAATATAATGAGCTATCAGGAGACACGACCAAAACATTTAAATGTTATAAAAGTAAATTTCATGATTTAAATGGACTTCATACAGAATGAAAAGGAACGCAGGTAGTGCACCCAGCAGTGACGTCACAAGAGACAGGTGACACCGGGGCCCCTCCCCTGTCCCCACCTGTAATGATTATGGCCCTTAATGCTGATTGATGGGCAGGGAAAGAGGAAGCGATGATGTTGGAATGATACCACAGTGCGCCAACTGTACCCTCCCTAAATATATATTTATATTATATACACATAGAACTACTCACTGATATTTATAGATCCTTGTGTGTCACCATGTGGGGGTTCTATTGCCCCAGGAGAGTCACCCCATTAACCCTTAGCTACCAGAGTGTTATATATATATATATATATATATATATATATATATATATATATATATATATATATATATATATATATATATATATATATATACACACACACACACACATATACTCTGTAAGCTCCTATGCATCTGGATACTATCATACAGTATATATATATATATATATATATATATATATATATATATATATATATATATATATATATGTGTGTGTATATACTATTATGTAGAATGTATTTATATATACACAGACAGACAGACAGCTGTTGAAGTTGACAAAAAACACCCGTGGATGAGGCACAAATAATTTCCTTCCTCCGTGCAAAGGAAACAAAACCCTCCCCACAAATCCAGGGCAAATGTCACTGAACCATCAATTCCCATTTCCTCTTCAGCCAGAAAACGGATTGCAAGCTCCGCAGACAAGGGACTAATCCAAATGAAAGCAAGTTTCACTTATCCAGACAAGGTCCAGGGTCTGCTCATTCTCTGGAGGGGCCACATCTAAGCTCCCCCTCAGGGGTCCCCCCAGCTGTTATGCAAATGGCCCAACATAAAGGGGATATTATTATTTATGGGCGATCCCAATATGAGGGAGTTGTACAAAGGGGCCAATTGAAATCCCCTCTGTGCTCTGGAGGGACACAATAACCTCCTGGGGGCCACAGTTTGCCCTGCAGCCCTGATCCATTGCAATTCAGTGTTTGCTATACACCCCCCCCCCTTCCCTGGGAGCAAAATGTACAAACACAATGTGAGGCACATTTACATGTCACACACAATCCCCCCACAGCCCTGAGACACATGGTAGCTCCCACTCCCCCAGGGGACATTCATACTCAATGGATTAGCATTAGTATTCATTACACTGATTAGAGACTGATATAGATAGATAGATAGATAGATAGACAGACAGACAGACAGGGCAAGAAAACATAGATAGATAGACAGTTAGATATAGACAGACAGAGACATCTATATATATATATATATATATATATATATATATATATATATATATATGAGACATAAATAAAAAATATATAATATATATATATATAATATAGAGAAAGAGAGAGAGAGATATAAATAGATAGATAGACATAAATAGATAGATATATAGATATAAATAGATAGATATAAAGGACACAGGATGTGGCAGATGTAGAAGCGCAGGTGAGGGCTGCTGGGAGTTGTAGTTCAGCAGGAGGAGGAGTCGATGTCGGTAGAAAAGGCAGAGGGCTAATTACCTGCTCAAAGGCCCAGCACTCGGCCACCTTCTTAGCGCTGAGATCCAGCAGGGAGTCGGGTCGGTATCTGGGGCTCAGGCCCGGGCATCGTCTCTTGGGGGCCGGAGGTTCCATATCGTTGGCCGCCCCGGGGATTCACTCCTAATCCTTCCCCAGTCACAATCGCACGTAAATCCAACACAGGCCCGTCCCTAATCCCCCGGCGCCCCCGCGTTATCCTATGGGCAAGGCCGGAATTCCGCTCTCCCTGCCCGGCCTGTCCGCGGCCCCTTTAAATCACACTAACAATGGGGCTTGGGAGCTTTATCCTGGCATCCCCGGCCCCGCCCACCAACCCGTGTTTCCGAGGGCTCATTGGCCGGTGTCTCTTGTCGCTCAAACGGAGGACCCGCCCTTCGCCTGACCCTGTCTAGGTCAAGCGAGTTAATAGATTGTCATTCATAGGGAGCAGCAGCCGATTGTGGGAGGAGTCAGGGCTCTTTAACTGAACGGATGCGCCTTATTAGGAATGGAAGGGCGGGGCTACTAATCTACTCATTCATGTGTTCGCCTTGGGTCAAACAGTCATGTTTGTGTCTTAATCCAACGCCTCCCTGTTCTTTTATATTTCTACTTCCCTATTCCTTCATTTACACATTGTATATTATCAGCTTCCCATTCCTTTATATACATTTATACTGGAACCCCTCAGTGACTTCTAATATCCTTATCATTTACAGTAGGGGGTACATTATCCCTTATACATGAGTGATACTCAGAGTTCCCTGTAAACTCAGCCTGTAGCCTTGTGCCTTTATATGGTCACAGAACAACCCCTCAGTGACTTCTAATATCCTTATCATTTACAGTAGGGGGTACATTATTCCTTATAATACATGAGTGATACTCAGAGTTCCCTGTATAACTCAGCCTGTAGCCTTGTGCCTTTATATGGTCACAGAACAACCCCTCAGTGACTTCTAATATCCTTATCATTTACAGTAGGGGGTACATTATCCCTTATAATACATGAGTGATACTCAGAGTTCCCTGTATAACTCAGCCTGCAGCCTTGTGCCTTTATATGGTCACAGAACAACCCCTCAGTGACTTCTAATATCCTTATCATTTACAGTAGGGGGTACATTATCCCTTATAATACATGAGTGATACTCAGAGTTCCCAGTATAACTCAGCCTGCAGCCTTGTGCCTTTATATGGTCACAGAACCACTCAGTGACTTCTAATATCCTTATTATTTACAGTAGGGGGTACATTATCCCTTATAATACATTAATGATACTCAGAGTTCCCTGTATAACTCAGCCTGCAGCCTTGTGCCTTTATATGGTCACAGAACAACCCCTCAGCGACTTCTAATATCCTTATCATTTACAGTAGGGGGTACATTATCCCTTATAATAAATGAGTGATATTCAGAGTTCCCTGTATAACTCAGCCTGCAGCCTTGTGTCTTTATATATGACTTCAATATCCTTATATTGAAGCAGTACAGGTTACAACAGGCCCGGACTGCTAATCTGTGGGTTCTGGCAAATGCCAGAGGGGCTGCTGTATTGTTCCATAGAAATTTACCATATAGTGGGCTGGTAGGGGGCTGTTTGGGCCTCTGTGTACTTGGAATAGCAGGGCCTATTGTGACAGTCCAGACACACAGCATTAGATTGCCATTGGCACACAATACAGGGCATTTGGTGGGGTGGCAGGACAAGTGGGCAGCAATAACAACATTGTGAGATGTGAAGATGTTGCAGCTTCTCAGACAGAAAAGGGAGTGCAGAATCCATTGTTTAGATACAATACAGAGCAAGGAGAGAAAAGCCCAAAGGGTCAGGTCGGCTGACTCCCCGTGCCTGCACCCCACTGGCTGGGAACAATACAATGATACAGCACCAAACAGAATGTGAAATTCCCACCCATGGATTGAGAGAAATACAGATGCACCCACATCAGTCACTCTCTCCCTTCACTGCAGCATTTGGCAATCCATGGGCCAGAGAGTGGGGTACAGTAAAATACACGGGACCCTTGTACAGTGGGGTACAGTAATATACACAAGACCCTAGTACACTGGGGTACAGTAACATACAGTGGGGTACAGTAACATACAGTGGGGTACAGTAACATACAGTGGGGTACAGTTACATACAGTGGGGTACAGTAACATACAGTGGGGTACAGTAACATACAGTGGGGTACAGTAACATACAGTGGGGTACAGTAACATACAATGGGGTACAGTAACATACAGTGGGGAGCAGTCTCTCTGGGGGGAGAGAATGGACAGGATTACTATCAGACAGGATATGACTGGGCTTCTCTAAAAGAGATAAAAGGGTCCCAGTGTATTTGCATAAGAAACCTCCCCAGGGAGGGCTGAAAAGTCCCAAACTCATTGTCTGACTCGTTCCTTTGTGCGGCCTAATTAATCACATTATCTGTGAGCAGACATCACACACAATACACATGCTGGTGTGTACACGCACGCGGGGAGGGAGACATGTGCGGGGAAATCTCACACACTCAGGAAACATTCGCAGCCCATTGTGAAGGGGGAGAAATTTATAGGGGTCCATTAGGAGGTCTACATTAACCCCCCTACCCCACCCTTCCCTGAAGACTTTCATCCTTACCTTAAGCTATTGTGGTTGCCATGACAATGCAGCACCTGGCATTTCTCAATGGCAACAATAGGCCCCTATTTGGCTGATTAGCCTATGAAGCGGCAGGGATAAAGCACAAGCTCTGTGTCAATTAAAGCTTTTGTCAGGCTCACTTTAAGCCCCATTCAGCTGTAATGCCCGGGCTAGACGGCCCACAGATAAATGACCATAAACACAGTGACATCTATGGAAAAGATGGCGTTGGGAGCAAGCGGTCGCAGAGGAATCCTCTGGTTTTTCCCTGCCCTGAAGAGCTTACAATCTACTTAGTGGTGAAGCTATATATACATATCATACAAAGGATATTGGCTACAGTCCCTTAATATTAAATGTATAATATGTTAGAGCATGCCAGAGACCTCTAGTGACCAAAACGAGGTAAAGCATAAAACTCTATATCTCTATAATCATGCAATTGCTAAAAAAAAAAAATGGTTTATTATATCATATTAAATGACAAGAATAACCCCACATATAGCCCAACGCGTTTCATGCTTACCCAGCACTTAATCCTAGGTAGTCCCAAACTCGCTGGGTTATTGTTGTAATTGAATATGATATAATAAACCACATAATGCATATGTCTAGGGCAAATATTTTGATGGTTGGTTCTAGTAGGGAGAGCTGGCAGTTGCTGGCCCTGTCCCAAACACTGTGGCCGCTGTCAGGGAGAGACAAGGAGCCATTGCTGGACATTATGTATTTGCATCCCCAGAATTCCAAGGGGCAGGCTAATATCATGTCCCCAGTGGCCCGGCGGGGGCATTATTGGCTCAGAACTAGCTGTAACCAAGCCATAATGGCAACGCCGGGCCATATGTCTCATCTCGGTTTACACAGCCATGAGCCGGCCATGAATACACAAGCAGCTTTGCCACAGGGCAAGTGGGGGGCGGGGAAAAGAATAAGAGCTGCCTGACCCCTCCCGCCCATTCATTTAATGCACATGAAATGCCTATTGTCCAACAGAGACAATGACCTCAATAACTGGCCAAGGGGATGATGGGACTCCAGGGGGATTGTGCTGATCTCAGCCTGAGGCTGCTCATTGCAGGAGACTAAATGCACCCATTGTGCCCAGCACACACACAGGTACAGCCAGCTGCTCAGGGAACAGCGCCACACAGTGGCCAGACAACACTACAGCACACAATTCCTCCACCCCTTTCATTTTGGACTTTCTCACTGTCTTAGTAGAGGATTCTGGAATTTGTAGTTCAGCACTATCCAGAGACCCAACTAACACTTGTGAAATACTTACTCTAAAATATATATCAAGTACCGACCTGAGCAACCAGTCCAGGCCCAGACTGGCAATCTGTGGGTTCTGGCAAATGCCAGAGGGGTTGCTGTAAGTTGCCATAGACAGTCACTATATATTCTGTGTGGCCTGTTTGTGCCTCTGTGTACCTGAAATGCCAGGGCCTATTTTGAATCTTAGTCCAGGTCGTACAACAGGAATACTGAGCTTGACCCTTTCCAGCTGGGGGTAGAACTACAACTCCCACCATCCACTTTTAAAGAAACAGTAACACCAAAAGAATTAAACTGTTATAAAGTGATGGAAATATAATGTATTGTTGCCCCGCACTGGTGTTTGCTTGTTTAGTTAAAATAAACAAGTAGCCATGGGGACAGCTATTCAAGCAATACATTTCCAAGCATAAGGCAGACGTAGTAGAGTCACTCACCAGCCTATAGCCTATGATTAAGTGTCCCAGTGACACAAAACGCGTCAGGCCAGAGATGACTATATAATAAAGCTTAAATTTTTATTTTTCTGGTCTGATCAATACGTGAGTCTGCCAGTGTGCCCGGCCCGACATTTATACTTTTTCTAGACAGCCATTCAAGCACAGGATACACAGTAGATAAGTACTACTATAGTTTATATAAACAAGCTACTTTGTAGCCATGTGGCAACCATTCAAGCACAGGATACACAGTAGATAACAGATAAGTACTACTATAGTTTATATAAACAAGCTGCTGTGTAGCCATGGGGGCAGCCATTCAAGCACAGGATACACAGTAGATAACAGATAAGTACTACTATAGTTTATATAAACAGGCTGTTGTGTAGCCATGGGGGCAGCCATTCAAGCACAGGATACACAGTAGATAACAGATTAGTACTACTATAGTTTATATAAACAGGCTGTTGCGTAGCCATGGGGGCAGCCATTCAAGCACAGGATACACAGTAGATAACAGATAAGTACTACTATAGTTTATATAAACAAGCTGCTGTTTAGCCATGATGGTGGCCATTCAAGCACAGGATACTCAGTAGATAACAGAGAAGTTCTGAAGAATCCCATTGTATAGTACAGAGCTTATCTGTTATCTCCTGTGTTTCCTGTGCCTTTTCTCCTTTTTCAGCTTTGAACGGCTGCCCCCATGGCTACACAGCAGCTTGTTTATAGAAACTATAGTAGAGTTTCTGAAACAAACACACCAGTTGTATCAGAGCAGCACAACAGTACATAGTATTTTCATCACAATTTCATTTTTTGTTGTTACTTTTCCTTTAACAACTGTCTATAACAACAGGATGTGGGGAATTGTCCATCAGCAACAAGTGGAGAGGGACAAAGCCTGCCATTCAGTGTTTATTACGCAGAGCTGGAACATCTCAGGATGGGATGACAGGAATGGCTGCCATAAAGCAAGGTAGAAGTGTTGTTTTCTGCCAGAGAGGAAGTGACGAGTAACAGGAAATACACTCCCCTACACATATTAAGTAGCTATGGAAAACATTAAGCAAATAGGTAAAAATCTTTTACTGGATAATAACCAAAATACATTCCATTACAGGGTCCCGCCCCAGTCCGTATTAAGAGGAGCCCCTCAAGCCTTGCTTCCTCCGGCCACGCCCCCTTTATCCTTCTTGCCCTGGACCGGAGCCTTGAGCAGCGCCAGTTTCTTGGGCATGTTGGAGCTGGCTTTCTGGGTCACGTCATGCTCAATCTTCTTCCGGATCTCTACTTCCAGGTTCTGCCAAACATAAAGAAAACAACATTATTCTGTGGCCCTAACACATGGGGGGCCTTACAGGGGCCAGTGACAAACAATTGCGGGGGACAGTAGTCATATCAGCGCCTGGGGGGGATTGTTCCAATCTGCCCCTTAATGGTTGGATAAAGAATATATGATTAGACACAATTGTTCGTACAGAGCAGGCAGTAACATCACTCACACAAGGAGGGAAACAAGGGGTTAAAGGGCCCCTTTATTATTATAAATCACAATCTAGTGCAGGAAACATTATTGTTTAGTGGGTGTGTCCCGGCTCTCCTATACTGTCACTGACACAGGACAATGCTACACACGGACAACCACAATGTAAGAGGCGATTCTCTTCTTCACAACTTCCCAGCATTCCCCGTCTCTGCATGAAGATACCGACACCTATGGGTGCTCTCATGTCACCTCTCACTGTACCTTCTTTAGCTTCTGTTGGTGGATAAGGCGGGATTTCTTTGGTGCAATAACTCGGCCTGTAGGGGGCAGAGAAGAGCATGAGAGTTCATATGTTCAAGGGACAATGTCATCATACAGCTATGTTTATTTTACAGCAGTACTTCCCTGCTTTATGGCAGCTGAGATTCTAGCTATCTGTATAACAGAGCATTCTGTACCAGTGGCTGCACAGATCCTATCATCTGATCAATGTTATTATAAAGAAGCAGAAATAAAAGTACATGAGGCCAGTTTTTTGTCTAGAAAAGGGGCCTAACAAAACACTTAGAGATCACAATCTGCACCTAAAGACTCCCCAGTTGTTCTTTAGGCACAACTCCCAGCATCCCCTGCAGGAGATCATCGGGGAGAGCAGTGAGAACTATAGGAGACACATAGGCACAGTGTGTAACTACAAACAAGTTCTTCTCACCTCCCTTCCTCATGTGCAGGGGCTTTTTGGCAGGTTTCTTGGGTTTGGCTTTGCCTTTTACAGCCCCCTGTGCCATGGAGAATGAGACCCGGTGAGGAGACTTAGGACACTTAGATATCGAGGAGTGTAACTGTAATTCTCTCCGCCGTATTGAAAGCTGATCACAGTTGCACGGAAGTGACACGTGAGACGGCAGCCATATTGGTAAGGGAAATCAACATCCGCTTGAACTTCCTGTCGAGCACGTCATTTACGGACGCAAATGCGCCATTTTACTGGAGAGGAGCCGATTCCTTTGCTCTCCATCTTGGTGCAGGCGCAAGTACTAAATGAATGGCGTTTAAGCAAATAAGATATCATCCCTGACCCTGTAGCTGTTTGCTGTTCCCAGTATTCACTTCAGGGACAGATGTAACTGTTGGAGCCCTAAATATAAAAGTTCTGCCTGGTACTGATTGAGTACAGCTGCACCACGTGCTCAGTTTTACTAACAGACAGGGAGGGTTCTTCACCAGCCAGTGCTCAGGCTGAGCCTATAACATATAAATACACAAGGCTGCTGGCTGAGTTACACATAGGTACCAATGACAACGTTAGAGGAGGTGGTGAAGTCCTCAAAAATGATTTTAAAAAACGAGGTGCAAAGCTGAGGGCGAGGACTTCCAAGGTACCGTATATACTCGAGTATAAGCCGACCCGAGTATAAGCCGAGGTACCTAATTTTACCTACTAAAACTGGGAAAAAAAATTTGAAAAAAAAAAAAAATTTTTTGAAAAAAAAAAAAAAAACATTGGCGTCAGGGGCCCCCTTATAAGTTAAAAACAAATTGGGGCCCCAAAAAAAAATTTAAAAAAAAAAAAAAATTTTTGAAAAAAAAAAAAAACATTGGCGGCAGGGGCCCCCTTACAAGTTAAAAACAAATTGGGGCCCCAAAAAAAAATTTAAAAAAAAAAAAAAATTTTTTGAAAAAAAAAAAAAACATTGGCGTCAGGGGCCCCTTACGAGTTAAAAAAAAATTGGGGCCCCAAAAAAACATGTTTTAAAAAAAAAGATTGGTTGCAGGGGCCTATAGAATATTAAAATAATACATTGGTGGCCAGGAGATTAAAAAAAAAAAAAAATACACAAACTGGTGTTCAGTAGAATTGAACTCACGGCTTCAGTACTTCAACTTCACCTCCTTTCGTGACTTCGGGTCTTTTCACTGCTTCAGGACTTCGGCTTCGGCTGTTTTCGTGACTTCGGGTCTTTGCGCTGCTTCAGGACTTCGGCTTCGGCTGTTTTCGTGACTTCGGCTTTTTCCGTGACTTCGGGTCTTTTCGGCGCATCGGCTTCGGCTTTTTGGCACTTCCGCATTCGGCAGCACAGAGGCAAGACGTACGGCTCGGGCGCTCGTAAGGGGGGCCCGGATCTTCAAAAAATGCAGCGCTGCCGGGCCCCCCTTCATGCCCGGGCCCGGTACGATTGTCCCCCCTGTCCCCCCCTGATGGCGGCCCTGGTTGATGGTGACAGAGAATTGCCAAACGGATTACTGTGTGCATTGTCCCACTACCATGTGCAGAGGGTGCTGTGTGATATTGCCATCACTGTTAATCTTTCATATAACCAACAGAGGGCGCTGTGTGATATTGCAGTCACTGTTATTCTTTCATATAACCAACAGAGGGCGCACTGTTATTCTTTCATATAACCAACAGATGGCGCTGTGTGATATTGCAGTCACTGTTATTCTTTCATATAACCAACAGAGGGCGCTGTGTGATATTGCAGTCACTGTTAATCTTTCATATAACCAACAGAGGGCATTGTGGGATATTGCAGTCTCTCCCCAAGTGTACTGTTGGTATAGGAATGATTAAAAGTGACTGCAATCTCAGCTTCTCGGGTCGCGTACCGCTAAGCCGAGGTAGACTTTTTCAGCACATTTTGGATGCTAAAAAACTCGGCTTATACTCGGGTATATACGGTAATTTTCTCAGAGATATTACCTGAGCCATGGGCAACACTAAGGAGACAGCGGGAGCTTAGGGAGATTAATGCGTGGCTGAAAGATTGGTGTAGGGAGGAGGGTTTTGGGTTTTTGGAGAACTGGGCTGATTTTTCAGTCGGCTACAGGCTCTTTGCTAGGGATGGGCTGCACCTCAATGATGATGGGGCAGCTTTTTTGGGAGAGAAGATGGCTAGTGTGGGGGGGGAGGGTTCAGTAAAAGATTCAGTGGTAGACAGGTTAGATGAGATAGTGGGCAAAGAAAGGGAAAATGGGGGAGGAGATTTGGCTGGGGATACTGTTAAGGATAGGGAGGACCACATGTCATATGTTCAATATGGTGCTAGTATTAAATGTATGTTTACAAATGCAAGAAGTCTGACTGGTAAAATGGGAGAGCTGGAGCTGCTGGTGATGGAAGGAAAATATGATGTGATTGGTGTGGCCGAAACATGGCTGAATGAGTCGCATGACTGGGCAGTAAATATCAGTGGCTATACTTTGTTTCGGAGGGACAGAGGCAATAGAAAAGGAGGAGGGGTATGTCTGTATGTTAGGCAGGATTTAAAAGCAAATATAAAGGAGGAGGTTATGTTAGAAAACGAGGGGGCAGAAGTTGTATGGGTGGAGTTCTTCACCAATTGTAAAGAATCCAGCAAATTAATTGTAGGCGTCGCTATAGACCCCCTAATGTAAGTGAGGAGGAGGAGACAAAGCTCCTAATGCAAATAGAAAAGGCTACTAGTTTAGGTAAAGTAATGATAATGGGGGATTTTAATTACCCAGATATTGACTGGAGCAATGGTACTGCTAGATCAGTTAATGGGAACAAGTTTATAAACTTATTGCACAACAATTTTTTAGCACAGGTTGTTGAGGAGCCTACCAGAAAAAATGCTATTCTTGATTTAGTGATCTCAAATGAGCCAGAACTTATAGCAAATGTGCAAGTCATTGAACCCCTGGGTAATAGTGACCATAATGTTATATCTTTTAATGTCTGGTGCAAAAAACAAAAATATACTGGGGCAACAAAAAACATGAATTTTGGAAAAGCTAATTTTAGTGCCTTGAGGGCTGCCCTACAGAGTATTGATTGGGGCATTAGGTTTTCAGCTAAAAACACAGAACAGAAATGGTTGTCCTTTAAAATGATATTAAATCATTACTGTTCTCAATTTATTCCCTTAAGGACTAAACGTAGAAGCTCTAAGAATCATCCTGTGTGGCTTAATACAGAAGTAAAGAAGTTAATGGGACAGAAGAGAAAGGCATTTAAAAACTACAAATCTGTAGGGACAGAAGCTGCATTTAATGAATATAAACACTGTAATAAATGTTGTAAATCAGCAATCCGGAAAGCAAAGAAAAGAAATGAAGAGTTAATTGCGGTGGAGGTGAAAACTAACCCTAAAAAGTTTTTTAAATATATTAATAGTAAAAAGATGCAGGTTGAGAGTGTTGCTCCATTAAATAATGGTACCAGTATGGTTGTAACAGATACAGATAAGGCAAATGTGTTAAATCAGTTCTTTTCTTCAGTGTATACAATAGAGGAGTCTGGGTTCACAGGCTCACTTAATAACTGCACGAATGGTTCAGCTCAATCTAGTCAGTGGCTGACTCAGGATATGATTCAAAAAGCTTTAATACAAATTAATGTAAATAAGGCTCCAGGGCCTGATGGCATACACCCCCGGGTTCTAAGAGAGCTTAGTTCAGATTTAGACCAGCCCTTATTTCCTCATCTGGTATGGTGCCTATGGATTGGAGAAAAGCTGATGTATTCCAATATTTAAAAAGGGATTACGATCTCAGCCTGGCAATTATAGGCCAGTAAGTCTGACATCTGTGGTGGGCAAATTATTTGAAGGCTTGTTAAGGGATCACATTCAAAATTTTGTCCTAATGAATGGCATTATGAGCAACAATCAGCATGACTTTATGAAGGATAGGTCATGTCAGACGAATTTGATTGCATTTTATAATGAGGTAAGTAAGATGCTGGACAGTGGGGGGGGGCAGTAGATGTGATCTATTTGGATTTCGCCAAAGCGTTTGATACTGGGCCCCACAAACGACTGCTTTCTAAACTAAGGTCTGTTGGGCTTAATGAAGTCGTTTGCACATGGATAGGAAATTGGCTACAGGATCGGGTACAGAGGGTGGTTGTTAATGGGACATTCTCTACTTGGAGTAAGGTTCTTAATGGGGTCCCCCAGGGCTCAGTATTGGGTCCACTTTTATTTAACTTGTTCCTTAATGACTTAGGGGAGGGTGTTGTAAGTAATGTATCAGTGTTTGCAGATGACACAAATCAGCCCAATTAATTCCATCCAGGATGTGGCACTTGCAACAGGATCTTGACAAACTGGCAATCTGGGCAGCTAAGTGGCAAATGAGATTCAATGTTGATAAATGTAAAGTCATGCACCTGGGATGTAAAATATCCACTTATACCCTTAATGGGACTGCACTAGGCAAATCTATTATGGAAAAGGACCTTGGAGTCCTTGTAGATAATAAACTTGTCTGTAGCAAGCAATGCCAGTCAGCAGCATCAAGGGCAAATAAGGTCTTGAGTTGTATTAAATGGGGCAGAGAGTCACGGGAGGAGGGGGTCCCACTGTATAGAGCACTGGTAAGGCCCCATCTAGAATATGCTGTACAGTTTTGGTCTCCATCACTCAAACAGGACATTATTGTATTAGAGAGGGTACAGAGAAGGGCAACTAAGCTGGTAAAAGGTATTGAAAATCTTAGCTATGAGGAAAGACTGGCCAAATTGGGGATGTTCACTCTGGAGAAGAGGCGCTTAAGGGGTGATATGATAACTATGTATAAATATATAAGGGGATCATATAATAATCTCTCTAATGATTTATTTACCAGCAGGTCTTTCCAGCTGACACAAAGTCACCCATTCCGATTAGAAGAAAAGAGGTTCCAGCTAAATATTGGGAAGGGGTTTGTTACAGTGAGAGGTGTGAAGATGTAGAATTATCTCCCTGAATCAGTGGTACAGGCTGATACATTAGATAGGTATAAGAAGGGGTTGGATGGTGTTTAGCAAGTGAGGGAATACAGGGATATGGGAGATAGCTCATAGTACAAGTTGATCCAGGGACTGGTCCCATTGCCATTTTGGAGTCAGGAAGGAATTTTTTCCCCTCTGAGGCAAATTGGAGAGGCTTCAGATGGGTTTTTTTGCCTTCCTCTGGATTAACTGGAAGATAGGTAGTTAAAAAAAAAAAAGGTTGAACTCGATGGACATGTGTCTTTTTTCAACCTTACTTACTATGTTACTATGTTACATGGAACTCTGAGTATCACTCATGTATTATAAGGGATAATGTACCCCCTACTGTAAATGATAAGGATATTAGAAGTCACTGAAGGGTTGTTCTGTGACCATATAAAGGCACAAGGCTGCAGGCTGAGTTATACAGGGAACTCGGAGTATCACTCATGTATTATAAGGGATAATGTACCCCCTACTGTAAATTATAAGGATATTAGGAGTCACTGAGGGGTTCTGTGATAATTTAAAGGCACAAGGCCAAAACCGAGTGACATGATACAGTACATATTATTTATTATGAAGTAGAACCTGATGCATTTGGATTTTACACGTTTTTTCCAGTCTCATATAGACAAAGGGAGTAATTTTTTTCTTCAAATTTTTTTCTTTCAATTTTTTTTTCTTTTTTTTTTCTTCAAATTTTACGTTTACCTAGAATTTACTCCAATTCGAAACCGTCCCCTGGGAAACTTAAAATCGGGGTTCTACTATAATACACACATTTCAATATGTCACGTAAATGACATCACTAAACACTGATTATAACTGATGACATCACCGTGTAGAAGGTAATCTGTTAGATAATACTCATTGGTTTTGTGTATTCTGCTTGTGAATATTTCCACCTCAAACTCTGACCCCATAGTTAGTAAAGTAGGGAAGAAAAGGGCAATAATGGCCAAAACAGAGGAGCAAATATGTCACTACACGCTCCATTTGTATCTATTAATAAAGAACATAAAGAAACATAAAGGACACAGAACAAAATGTCACCTTCACAGTGGCAGATCGAAATGATTTTATTACAAAACATTGGCCCTTTAAGAGTGACAGAAAAACAGGCAGTTAAGTGCAGGTACAGATTCCCTCTCCTGTTCTTGGTCATTTTGTTGGGTCAGTTCCAGGCTGACTAAACCAACTTGTACCTTCCCCTGATTCTCACTGTCCCTTTGTTAGTCCGTCTTTCAGCTCCTCTGGTTTAAAGACCCCACGCTCTGTTATTATCCCAGTGATCAGCTCATGGGGGGTGACATCAAAAGCAGGATTCCACACATCAATTCCTGCAGGAACAAAAGGAAAGAATAAGGAATGGCAGAGCCAAAATCATTGTCTGCTCAGAAACCTGTAGCCTGTCCTATAACTGTGAAGACAGAATATCTCCATTAAATTGCCTCCCAGGGACACTGTAATGTCACCTGTTCTGGGTTTAATCTCTCATAGAAATTAAATAACACTGACATCATACTCACATGTGATTGACACTGATTGTAATAGGAAGAAATCCAGGACAATTATTGTGCTTTATATTAACCCAGAACTGTCAAATCCTTATACTTTACAGTAGAAGGTACATTATCCCTTTAATACATGAGTGATACTCAGAGTTCCCTGTATAACTCAGCCTGCAGCCTTGTGCCTTTATATGGTCACAGAACAACCCCTCAGTGACTTCTAATATCCTTATCATTTACAGTAGGGGGTACATTATCCCTTATAATACATGAGTGATACTCAGAGTTCCCTGTATAACTCAGCCTGCAGCCTTGTGCCTTTATATGGTCACAGAACAACCCCTCAGTGACTTCTAATATCCTTATCATTTACAGTAGGGGGTACATTATCCCTTATAATACATGAGTGATACTCAGAGTTCCCTGTATAACTCAGCCTTGTGCCTTTATATGGTCACAGAACAACCCCTCAGTGACTTCTGATATCCTTATAATTTACAGTAGGGGGTACATTATCCCTTATAATACATGAGTGATACTCAGAGTTCCCTGTATAACTCAGCCTGTAGCCTTGTGCCTTTATATGGTCACAGAACAACCCTTCAGTGACTTCTAATATCCTTATCATTTACAGTAGGGGGTACATTATCCCTTATAATACATGAGTGATACTCAGAGTTCCCTTTATAACTCAGCCTGCAGCCTTGTGCCTTTATATGGTCACAGAACAACCCCTCAGTGACTTCTAATATCCTTATATTTTTCAAAGAGGGTATATCATTCCCTATCAAAACTGTATTTTATATTTTTATAAAAGTGTGCATAACTTTCCTATGATGTATAAAGGGAGGACATTAGTCTGACATGAGATGCGCTCATTACTTGCTGAGGGTGGTTACATTAAATTCACTGTTTGGGATTTGGCTGAATACTGAATCTGAATTTGCATATGCAAATTAGGGACGGAGAAGGAAATGGTAGGAAAAATGTTTTTTACTTCCTTGTTTTGTGACAAAAAGTCACGTGATTTCCCTTCTCACACCTAATTTACACACGCAAATTAGGATTCGGTTCGGCCATGCACAAGGATGCGGCCGAATCCTGCTGAAACTGGTTGAATTTTGGATTCGGTGCATCCCTAGTTACATTATTCACTCACCTGGTGCCGCTATTCTGATGCCATTGATATCTGTTAGCTCATGGCTGGGCCTCTCCTCTATCACAATGCTGCCTCCTGTTGGCAGGCTGAGGTCACATGAAGTGCTGGGTGCAGCCACATAGAAAGGGATTCCGTGATATTTGGCAATGATGGCCAACTGGTATGTGCCAATTTTATTGGCTGTATCTCCATTTGCAACCACCCGGTCTGCGCCCACCACAACAGCTGAGGATAGAATAAAAACAGGTAGAAGACATAACCATACAATGAGCAGATCAGAATAAGAGGTGGTCGGGATATACATACCAGTAACCTTGCGTTCCCTCATAGTGACAGAGGCCATGCTGTCTGTGATGAGAGTGGCTGGGATCTTCTCATACACCAGTTCATAAGCCGTGAGTCTGGAGCCCTGGTTGTACGGACGGGTCTCTGTACAGAAAACGTGAGAGAGGCGACCAAGTGCATGGAGGGAGCGCACCACACCTACACCAGTGCGGGAGAAACAGGGTAAGAAAGCGAGTTGTCTGCCCGATATAGGAAAGTCAGGTTTAAGAGCGAGAGAAAGGAGCCATGTATAACAGCATAACTTTCCCACGCACTAAATTAGAGGTGTGAAAGATTACTTTTAGTATGTTATAAAAATGGCTAATTATAAACAACTTTTCAATTGGTCTTCATTATTTATTGTTCGTTCTTTTAATTATTTGCCTTTTTCTTCCGACTCTTTCCAGGTTTCAAATGGGGGGGGGGTCACTGACCCCATCTAAAAAAACAAATGCTCTGTAAGGCTACACATTTGGGTGGTTATTTATTAAAGGGGCTGTTCACCTTCCAAACACTTTTTTTTCAGTTCAATTGTTTTCAGATTGTTCCCCAGAAATAAAAATCTTTTAAATTGCTTTCTAATTTTTATTATTTACAGTTTTTTTTAAAAATTTAAGTTTAAAGTTGAATGTCCCTGTCTATGGTGTTTGAGTCTGACAACTCAGTAATTCAGGTGCAGATTCTACAATTTTGCAACATTAAGTTGATCCATTTCTCAGCAGCATCTCTGGAGTATCAGCAACTATTGTATCAAGTCTAACAGCTGCCTGTAATGAAACTCAGAGATTCTGCTCAGCAGGGACAAACATAAGAAAAGTATCAGTTTATAGTGTCAGCGAGCCCACCACATATTAGAAAAACTGTTACACATAGAAAATAGAAAGTCATTGGAAAAAGTCTTTATTTCTGGTTAACTATCTGAAACCAACTGAACTGAAAAAAGTTTTGGCAGGTGAACAGCCCCTTTAAAGTCTGAATGCATTTTTATTACTCATCTTTGTATTCAGGCCTCTCATTCTTATTCCAGTCTCTTATTTAAATCAACGCATGGTTGCTGGGGTAATTTGGACCCTAGCAACCGTATTGCTGAAACTGCAAGCTGCTGAATAAAAAGCTAAATAACTAAAAAACCACAAATAATAAAAAGTGAAAACAAATTGCAAATTGTCTCAGAATATTATGCTCTTCATCATACTAAAACTTAATCTAAAGGTGAACAATCCCTTTTACACACATCCACCAATAAGAATAAGCTTTTACTAGTCCGTTGCAATCTGACTAATGAAATCTACTATCTGATTGGCCATGGCTATAGGTTATTACACTTTGCAATGCAGAGGGAAAAGAAGTCAAGGTTTATAAACGGCCAGCCATACGCTTCAAAACAGATAAACCCTTTGCTTATCGGAGTCTCACCAAGTGCAGTGCCATAGCCTGCAGTGGCCAGTGAGCCAGTATTGCAGTGAGTCAGCATACAGACTTTCTCTGTTGGTCCTGCCTTCTCCAGTATGTGCTTAGCGCCAAAGTCCCCAATCATCTGATTGTCCTCCACGTCCTTCTTCAGGAGAGATTCTGCCCATTGAACCACACTGAGAGACAGAGGGAAAAATGGGATATGTAGGAATTTTAAGAACTACACTGCCCATCCCTGGTGTAGGGCCAATTCCTGACAAACCTTTCAGTCAGTCGTTGGCTAGTGGCTCCTGGTTTGTCAGCCTCCTCAGCCAGGAATGCATGGAGTTCATCCGCTGCCTTCTTCATATTAACGGCCGTGGGGCGGGCACTCACCAAGTGATGTAGAGACTCGCGGACAAATGTGATGAGGCCGGGCACATCCTGGCATGGTTTGGTGGTCAGTTCCACTGCCAAGCTTAGCACCCCAACAATGGCGATAGCTGGAGCCCCACGAACCTAAAGGCAAACAAGAATCAGATATGCCTGAACCATAAGGGTATGGGTGCGCAATTTTATAACTACAGTAAAGCAGTGGGCAGTGATAGTATTCATGGGTGCCAAGCGTAAGGATGTGGGTGCAAGCAGTCACTTGGGGATAAGGACTGAGCGTTCCCTTGCAGTGATAGTATTCATGGGTGCCAAGCAGGGCCGGCCTTAGGCCAATTGGGCCCCGCACCTCTGGGGGCCCCACACTGCCCCTTTCCTTTCTATTTTGTGCCTGTATGCCCTTATTTTCCTAAATACTTGCTGTGTCAGTAGCCAGCAACACTTTGTCTAGGGGCCCCGCCAACTGGTCCCAATTGGGCCCCACATTTGATAGGACCAGCCCTGGTGCCAAGCGTAAGGATTTGGGTGCAAGCAGTCACTTGGGGATAAGGACTGAGCTGATGTTCCCTGGCAGGAGTGTAATTACAGAGAAAGCAGGCCCTGAGGCTGCAGGGGGGCCCAGGAGACAGGCCCGGACTGGCAATCTGTGGGTTCTGGCAAATGCCAGAGGGGCTGCTATAAGGTCCCATAGAAAGTCAGTATTTATTGGGCTGATTGGGCCTCTGTGTACCTGAAATGCCAGGGCCTATTTTAATTCTCAATCCAGACCTGCCAGGAGGCATAGGGGCCCTATATGATACACAATTTCTATAAATAACAGTAAAACAGATGAACCTGTAGACACTTTGTGGGGCCCAGTAAATTCTAGTTACACCACTTTATTGAGGAGTAAGTGGCCCATTCAGGTGAATTTCTGAGAAATACATTCCACCAATACTAATTTATCCTTTCAAAAACAACAGCTCCTTAGTCATCATGCATTGCATCTGCTCGAGCACAAAACCAAGTTCAGCGCAAGAGCCCAATAGTCTCCTCAGAGTGGACTGGAATGCATACCTCCCAACATTTTGGAAGTATAAAGAGGGACAAAATTTTTTTTTCCGCACGTAGCGCAGCAATTTTTTGACCACACCCCTTTCTGTGGCCACACCCCCTAATTACCATGTTTGTTTTACAAAATTTGGCAGGTTATGAAAGTTTGAAAATATTTCTCCTTATCTAAACTGTGTTTTTGTGTCTCAAAATTGGTACAAAGTATCTTATTTGCACCTGTTAGGTGTTCTGGGCTCTCTGCTAAAAGCCAATTAAGTGAGAAACTTTGTTTCTTTTTCTGGCTGTTCAGTGCATAGAAAAGAGGGACTTTCCAGTACAAATGAGGGACTGCGGGTTGAGCTGTCAAAAGAGGGACTGTCCCTCTGAAAAAGGGACAGTTGGGAGGTATGGGAATGTGCTTTAGCTGAGTTCTGTTTATAAAAGACAAAACACTGAGGGTCATATAGTGAGTACATAACAGGCTGTGATGCTGGACCCTTATAAGATAAATCCAGCTCAGAAAAGGAACCACGTCTGTGAGGCAGAAATCTCAACTAAAACACTAACAACTGCCCAGCATGCACCGCGTTCCCGCCCTTTGCCCTCATACAGCGTCAAATAGAAAGCCACGCCCACACGGAATCCTAAACACGCCCATAGTACGCATGCGCACTAGACTAGAGCTGCTGCCCGCTTTTTCCCTTGCCTTCATTGTCCGGATGGCGTCGGCTCCCTGCTGTACCCCCGTGACGGGCTCATACTCGCTCTTGTGCGGGAGAAGCAATTGGTTCAACACCTGCAGGGAGCCGCGGCGATACCGCACCGATTCCAGAGACATGATAGCGACGTCACTACCGGGGGTGGGGTTACAGAGGAAGCCGCTGCAGCTGAAGGGGGAAGGTTGTGTGATAGGGGGGCGGGGAGGGAGACCCGGAAGAACGTGAGGCACGTGGTCGTGGGCCCGGCTGCAGGTTTCTAGTGTTAGTGGTGCTCATTTATAATAAACACTGGACAAATTTGCTCCTGGGCAGTAACCCCTAACAACCAATCAGTGATCAGCTTTTTATTCAACCAGCTACAGGTTGAACACTGAAATCAATCATCTGATTGGTTGTGATGGGTTACTGCCCAGGAGCAAATTTGCCCAGTGTTTATAGATGAGCCCCAGTGTGTTGCTATTGCTTGAGTATAGTAACAATTCCCTCTGCACCTGTTCGGAAGGCGAGCGGGTATGGTTGCTAGGTACATTGAATTTATCCTAGCAACCAGTTGTACTGCAAGACTGTATGTCAGTGAGATCCCTGAATAGAAACCAAGCCTTAGAATAAATGTGTATTTTGCTTCCTAGTATAATATCTAGCTAGCTGGTTACTCTTCAGGCTGCAGAGAGCCAAATCATTTAAAGGAGACATTTTGTGTAAAAAATAAGAATGTACCAGTGCATTATACTCATTTAGGTATAGAAGAATTGTGCTTAATAAAAGTAGTGTTTCAGGCTGATTTATTGAATATTTCTGCAAAAACCTAACAATCCCTCCCTTCCACTTCCACCTCCCTGAATTCCAAGGCTGTGCACTCAGCTCACTGCACTGTAGGACAGGAACCAATCAGCAGCTAGCTGGACCTGATAGGGAACTGAAGCTTGCCTGCTTGTAGACTGCAGGGCTGTGATTGGCTGTCCCCCTCCTACTCTGCTTCTGGCAGGGACGTTTGGACACACCCACCCCTCATTTGAAACACACACAGGGACCAGAGAACATCTATAGGGAGCTCCAATAAAGGGCATATATGATCCCAATGTTATTAATAGGGAATAAAGATAAATATATAGGAAGGTCAGTGATCCAAATGTTATTAATAGGGAATAAAGATAAATATATAGGAAGGCCAGTGATCCCAATGTTATTAATAGGGAATAAAGATAAATATATAGGAAGGTCAGTGATCCCAATGTTATTAATAGGGAATAAAGATAAATATATAGGAAGGTCAGTGATCCCAATGTTATTAATAGGGAATAAAGATAAATATATAGGAAGGTCAGTGATCCCAATGTTATTAATAGGGAATAAAGATAAATATATAGGAAGGCCAGTGATATGATCCCAATGTTATTAATAGGGAATAAAGATAAATATATAGGAAGGTCAGTGATCCCAATGTTATTAATAGGGAATAAAGATAAATATATAGGAAGGCCAGTGATCCCAATGTTATTAATAGGGAATAAAGATAAATATATAGGAAGGTCAGTGATCCCAATGTTATTAATAGGGAATAAAGATAAATATATAAAAAGGCCGTAGTGATGTGCGGGCTAACCCGATACCAGTTTTTATAGACGCAAGCCTCTTGCACTGCGCCGTTTGTGATGTCATCAGCGGCAGTAAGTCAGGCTGGCGCAGATGGTGGGAGACTAGAAGGCCAGTATTTTTTCCCCAGAAAAGGTGGCCTTTGGCTAGTGGCCCACTGGCAGCAGAAGATCACAAAACTAGTCTGGAATCTGCTTCTTAGGGAATCCCAGGTGCATGGATATGTGGGGCAGGTGTAGGATTTATGCTGGAAATGCATCCAGTGGCCTTATCCGTGAGACACAACCTGTATGGCTGCCATTAACAGACTGGAAATTAGAGGACTAGCTGGTAGGAATGAAACGTGTCAGGTAAATGCAGGTAGCACAGCTTGTGTATAATAGACACAAACACACAGGTATTAGTCGTGCTCAGCAGTGCAGAGGGAATTGCCTGCTCTCATGTATGTATGTATGTATGTATGTATGTATGTATGTATGTATGTATGTATGTATGTTTGATAATTAATATGGTCAATGTTTCCCAGAATGCCGCTGACCCAGCTTGCTGCAGTGTTAGTACATATATTACACAGGAGCAGCAGTCATCAAGGGAATGGAAGCCCTCACAACTAATGGATGTACAATTATTCCCCTTGCATTCATTTTAAAGTTCACAATTAAGTTAATGTTTAGTACGTTATAGAATTCTAAGTACATTTTAATTGGTCTTCATTTTTTTTTTTTAGTTATTTCCTTTTGGCTTGTCCTTTTTTCCAGCTTTCAAATGGGGGTCACTGACCCCATCGAAAAAAAACAAATGCTCTGTAAGGCTACAGATGTATTGTTATCGTTACTTTTTATTACTCCTCTTGAAATTCAGGCCTCTCCTATTCATATTCCTGTCTCTTATTCAAATCAATGCATGGTTGCTAGGGTAGTTTGGACCCTAGCAACCAGATCACCGATATTGCAAACTGCAGAGCTACTGAAGAAAAAGCTTAATAAGTAAAATAAAATTGCAAACAATCTCCAAATATCACACTCTACACCATACTTACAGTTTAAAGTTGTTTAAAAGTGAACACCAGCTTTAACTTTGTAATACAATTGCCTATTCTTGGCAACATTTCAATTGGTCTTCATTTAAAAAAAAAAAAAAAGTTTCTGTTTTGCCTCCTTTCACCTCCTTTCAGCTCTCAAATGAGGGCCAGACCTCAGCAGCTCAGTGATGGTACAAATGTATTCTTTTTTTGCTCATCTTTCTATTCTATTCAGTCCCTCCTACTATTTATATTGTCAGTAGAGTGTTGGACTCTGCAGCCACATACATTGGAACCTCATTTCTACATCCCCTCATTTTCATGTAGAAAATGCAGCAGCACTGGAAGTGAATTCTGATTGTACATTGGTTGAAATAAACCCCGCCCCCCAGTTAATGTGGATGGAAAAAAGTTAAAGGGCAACTAGGCCATCTGTGTTTTTGAACATTAAAATATGCAAGGCTTTCCCTGGCAAAGACACAGATTGTAGAAAACCCATGACAGTCACAGGGAACGTTTCCAAGGCTGAGAATAATCAAACACCCTCCCTTGCCCCCCTGTTCATGTTGAAGCAGTGGGAATTCCCAGTCTTAGGATCCATCACTTCCATCTGGTGGGCAAGGTACAGATTCATGGCAAAGTGGAGGGGACCAAGTTCAAAGCTGAAGATCCTTGAGCTTAAAGGATAAGTAAACCTTAAAGATAAGTAAATGTAAAATGGACAAGGGGGCTATTCTAAACATTTTGCAATGTACATTTATTATTTATTTATTTTAATTCCAAGATATTAAGGGATACATGTACTGTTAAAGGGGAACCAAAATTTGATAAATAGGCCACATAACACAGAAACCCCTAATATACCCATCAGTGTTACCCGATTCTATACTGAAATCCAGCTGTGTAACAGTTATTCTCTTTCTGCATCATTTGAAATCCCGGCAGGGAAGGAGGGACTAATTCTATAGACTGGAGAATGCATGATTCCCCCCTAGAGTTTTCCGAAACACACATGGCAAAGTATTCATCACGAGAAACTTTATTAACAGGTATTTATCACAAAAAAAAAAAAAAATTAAATAAAAGGGATTTAAAAAGAGCATAAAAAAAAAAAAAAAATTAAAACCTGGAGAGAAAAGTAACATGGAAGCTGGGAGTTTTCTCATTGGTTTATTGTGAAGTTAAAAACAGGCAATAAAAAGTAAAAACTCAGCGTACAGTTTCCATGTCTCTGAACAGACAAAAAACACATCACGACCCCCCCAGCTGTGGGACGGACCAGCTGACTCCATCACCCCCTCCGAAGCCACTGGGGAGGGAGCTGCAGCCTTCACGGATCTCCAGCCATAGGGGAGGGAGCAGCAGGCAGCATGGGGGGCGATACCAGGGAATGTTCAACTAAAAGCACAGGGACAATGGGAGGTAACCTTTACGTAAAAAAAAAAAACAATATATATATTACTCACAGGCCGGTCCCAGTGAATTAAACCGTGTCTTTGCTGGGGAGAGAAAATTGAGGCAAGAGTTTTGGGGGTTTTTCTCAAGATTAGTCCTAATTGCTACACCTGCTTTTGCACAGAACAGGCCTCCGGGGGAGGGGCTTGTGTATTGTTTTTGGAAGAGGACATCCTGGGTGAAGTGGAGGAGAGGGCGGGTCCTAAAAAAATAAAAAAAAAATAAAAACGACTAGACGACTCTTCAAACGACTTCTCCCCACTGTTAGATGGGCAGCAGCAGAGGGACTCTCTTCATCAGACTGGCAGCGGGTGAGGGGAGAGCGACATTCATTGGGCCTGCAAGAGGAAACCGGATCAGAATGAGGAAACAAGACACAAGCTCAAACTTTCTGCACTGTTGGTTCTGACTACATGCAGCTCACCGGGAAAGTCTGCAGTGTGAGAAGCTTTGCATAACTTGGCGATGTTAATGGCTATGGCACAAACCGCTATTGAGTACCTGCGGCCCCGGCTGTGCGGGTGGGGGCTGTGTGGGAGGAGCTCCTGGTGCCTGTCCGTAATATGCCGCTTGTTGTCGGTAATATTCTGCCCATGCTGCGCTATAATCTGGCTGTGCTGCAGGTGGAGCCGCCGTTGCTGCTGCTGCCGCCACTGTTGGTGCTCCTGGATTGGCTACTGCCTGAGCGACTGCTGTAAATGAGACAAAACGGTAAAGTTCTGCTGCTGAAGCATTAAGAGACTTTCTCCTTATATAAACTCAACATTGCTCTGCCCAGCTGCCACCACCACCCCAAAGCACTGCTCCGCCCAACCACCCCAAAGCATTGCTCCGCCCAGCCACCACCAACCCAAAGCATTGCTCCGTGCAACAGGAATTTGCATGCTCACTATAAGGGCAGATACACACTGTCAGATTCTGGGAGATTAGTCACCCGGCGACAAATCTCTTCTGCAAGGCGGCTAATCTGCCTGAACTGCCTTCCAGCCGGCTAGAATGTAAAATCACCGGCGGGTTGGCACTCTGAGAGCTTAGTTTTCTCAAGTCGCCCACACGATTTTACATTCTAGCCGTCTGGAAGGCAGTTGGGGGAGATTAGTCTCTCTCCCAGGAGAGACCCTATTTAGGTCAGTGAGTTGGAGGCAGCAAGGGTTGCTTTGGGCATTTCTACAACGGGACAATCCGATTGCACCAGACTAGTAAAGAAGAGTAAAGAGAAGACGGCTGATGTCTCTCCGTGTGTTGAAGGACCGATGGATGACAACTGCACCTTCTGCGCTTCTATTTAACTGTGTTATGCTTCTACAGGTTACATCAGTAAAAAGGAAAGATGACAAAATGAAAGCATTTAAACTATATGAAGAGAACCAAGAACAGGTCAGAGACCCCTTGAACCCACAGACCAAGATTCATATTTAAAGGAACAGTTCAGCTTAAAAATAAAAACTGGGTAAATAGACAGGCTGTGCAAAATAAAAAAGTTTCTAATATAGTTAGTTAGCCAAAAATGTTATGTATAAAGGCTGGAGTGACTGGATGTGTAACCGAAGTAGTTAGTAGGGATGCACCAAATCCAGGATTCGGTTCGGGAATCCTTCTGCCCGGCAGAAACAAATCCAATTTTGTGCAAATTAGGGTCGGGGTAAGAGATCACGTGACTGTCACAAAACAAGGAAGTAAAAATGTTTTCCCCTTCCCACTCCTAATTTGCATATGCGGATTCGGTTCGGTATTCAGCTTAATCTTTCGTGAAGGATTAAAGGGTTCAGCTGAATACAAAATTGTGGATTCGGTGCATCCCTACATAATAGCCAGAACACTACTTCCTGCTTTACAGCTCTCTTTGTTTCCACCGATTGGTTACCAGGCATTAACCAATCAGAGACTTGAGGGGGGGGGGCACATGGGTCATAACTGTTGCTTTTGAATCTGAGCTGAATGCTGAGGATCAATTACAAACTCACTGATCAGTTATGTCCCATGTGGCCCCCCTTACATTCACTGACTAACTCAGAGTTAGAGAGCTGAAAAGCAGGAAGTAGTGTTCAGGCTATTATGTTACAAATTCAGTCACTCCAGCCTTTATACATTACATTTTTGCCTAACTAACTATATTAGATACATTTTTTATTTTGCACAGCCTATCTATTTACCCAGTTTTTATTTTTATACTGAACTGTTCCTTTAAAACATTACATTTGTGTAGAACTGTGCATAACAAAGCCCACCCACCCAACAACCCCCTCTGAGCTCACCTTGCTTCTTGTAATATTCCTCCCAGGCTTTTGTGTAGTCTGGCTGTCCCGCTGGCTGTGGAGTTTGCTGACCTATTATAAAAGAGGATACAAGATCAGGGTCTTCTTTGCCGGCCCTCTGAATATTCACATTAGACTGGAAACACAAGGCCTTCAGATATTCGAAATGACTATTAAAGAACCAGCAATAACCTTGAACTGAAAATAGTTTTTATTCTATCGTTATGGAAATCCACAGATGACACCTGCTCCCGTGTGTCTCTGTTTACCTGCTAAATGCTTTGTATTTTACAGAATCTTATCAGCAATATACATATGAGCACTATATTCGAGTTTGTACTAGTAAAGGATAACAATAGATCTAATTTAAATGCATAGAAAATCCTTTCAGTTTTTTAGGATACCATTCCTTAAAGGGGATCTATCGTGAAAATTTAAATTTAATATAAGATTCATCTTGCTGGAATAAGAAACTTTCTAAATACAATCAATTAAATATTCTGTACCATTTATGAAATAATACACTATACACTCTCCCCCTCTGAGCAACCTGATTCATTCGGTCTTCCTTCAGTAGGTGGAGTCAGTTTTTGATTGACAGTTAGGTCTAATACATCCTCTAGGGGGTTAACCCTTAACCTAGGTGCTCTCTCTTAATAACCGGCTCTGATGGAAATCTTGACTGTGTATATACTCTAGTATAAGCCGTCCGGAGTATAAGCCGAGGTACCTAATTTTACCTTCAAAAACTGGGAAAGCTTATTGACTCGAGTATAAGCCGAGGGTGAGAAATGCAGCAGCTTCTGATAAGTTTCAATCAAAAAATTGAGGGTTTCTGCTCCCATTGGAGGTGTCGGCGTCTCGTTTTTGGATGCCGGCGAATATTCTTGGATGCCGGTGACTATTCTTAGGCGTTTTTGCGCTTGACCCGAGTATAAGCCGAGGTAGCGTTTTCCAGCATATTTTGGGGGCTGAAAAACTCGGCTTATACTCGAGTATATACGGTAAGTTTTTCAATTTTGCGAAAGATCCCCTTTAAGAGATATGCAGAAGCATTTCGTATAGCTGCACCTATAAGAAACTCACCCATTTTCTTGTAATATTCTTCCCAGGCCTTTGTGTAGTCAGGCTGGCTGGCCGGCGGGGGCTGTATTGGGGGTTCTCCTTGAGGTGGAGGTACAGGAACAGCAGGGGGCTGCCCTGGGACTGGAGCAGGGGGCTGCTGGTAGTAGTGAGAGTAGTAAGCAGCCCATGCAGCACTGGGATCTGTGGGAGCAGGTGGTTTTGCTGCAAAGGGGAAATCAGAGAAGTACAATGAAAACCTAAGAGAGACAAAGAGCCTATAATAAAGATACAGTCGCACACAGAGAAAACAACACTTACAGGGGTCGTGAGGTGCTGGAGGTTGGCCCCACTGGGGGTATGTGCTTCCCCAGCCTTGAGGAGGGTACTGATGAGGTGGAGGAGGAGGAGGGGGTCCTTGGCTGAAAGATAAGCAATTAAAGTCAGTCTGAGGGTATCAGCAACATGTAGCAGAACTACAGCTTCCAGTATGAGAATCTTCCTACACAGCAGTTTGTAAACTTATACTTACTGTGGAGGGGCTCCTGGAGGTCCAGGCTGGTAGGGGCCGGGGTTATATGGTCCCATGGGACCTGCTGGGCCTGGACCGGGTGGGCCGGGTCCAATTGGACAAAGAGGGCCCTGTAAAGAAATAAAGTTGCCATTTAGTATAGCATCAGTGCACAAATAATGCCCATTATACAGGAATAACGGAAGAGGTCTGCCCTAATAATTCCGCACTAATAATTGACACTGTGCTCTCCCCTTGTCACTTTAAGGGGGGGTTCACCCTGCTCCTTGTCTAGTCTCCTGCACCTGATAAATCACCTCAGACTTTGCAACTTCAGTCACTCTTTACTGCAAATTGGAGTGATATCACCGCACTCCCCCCAGCAGCCTAACAACAGAACAATGGGAAGGTAACCAGATAGCAGCTCCCTAACACAAGATAACAGCTGCCTGGTAGATCTAAGAACAACACTAAATAGTAAAAATCCAGGTCCCACTGAGACACATTCAATTACATTGAGTAGGAGAAACAACAGCCTGCCAGAAAGCAGTTCCATCCTAAAGTGCTGGCTCTTTCTGAAAGCACATGACCAGACAAAATGACCTGAGATGCACCTACACACCAATATTACAACTAAAATACACTTGTTGGTTCAGGAATGAAATTTTATATTGTAGAGTGAATTATATGCAGTGTAAACAGTGTCATTTAAAAATAACAACTAAACCATAAAAATCATGACAGAAACCCTACTCGTGTCCAGTCTCCTGCAGCTGTATGTCTCATCACCTCAGTCTTTGCAAATATACTTGGGCCAGCGAGCTGAGCAAGCTGTTGAAATGGCAAAGATTTATATTGGAACAAACAGAACCTACACCCAAAGCACAATTCGAAACCCATCTTGGAAGGCAAATAAAATGCCGCTGCTCTCATTACCTCAATCTTCTCCTCAATCAGCTGCTTGGCGTGGTCGATCTGCTGGGGGTTGCCTCTAATGGTAAACATCTTGAAATTGGGGTCTCCGTTCGGTGGCGGCTGCCTGGAGATCTCGACAAATGCTCCAGTTTGCTGATTAATTGCCTTCACATTTTCCCCACCTGACATATTTTAACAGTTAAACAGAGGACCCCTTTTTCCGATTTCACAGTTCTTTAAATAGCCAATAAAGAGGGGGGGCTTACCTCTTCCAATCACCAGTCCACACTTGTGAGTGGGTATAGAGAATGTCATTTCACCACCAGGAGGACCCCAAGGACCCTGCCCTCGACCCCTTCCTCTGCCACCTGGAGGCATTCCAGGACCCGGAGGACCAGGGGGACCAGTCTGAAGACAATAAGATACAAGTTTAAAAACCTAGAAGAACTAACGCTGGTCATTCTCGCAAACACAACCATATGAAGTCCTACTGCACTTACCCTTAAACTCTGAAGTAGATCGCCGATAATCCTTGCTGCGTGCTCACACCTGTCTGGGGGGCCCATGATGTGAGCAATTTTGTCAGGACCTGTCCCATCATCTGAAGGTGAGAAAGTTTTAATACAATAATACAATACCCTGCATGAACACATTCGAGTACGGCAACAATCTTAGTTGGGCTAAAATACAGTACAGGTATTGGATTAGTTTTCCGGAAACCTGTTATCCAGAAATTTCCAATCACTTAATTATCCAAATTCTTAAAAATGATTTCCTTTTTCTGTGTAATAATTAAACAGTTGCTTGTACTTGATCCCAACTAAGATATAATTAATCCTTATTGGAAGCAAAAACAGCCTATTGGGTTTATTTAATGTTTACATGATGTTCGGGTAGACAAGGTATGGAGATCTAAATTACTTAAGTATGAGTTATCTGGAACACCCCAGGTCCTGAGCATGCTGGATAACAGGTCCCATATCTGTATAAGAATATCCTAGGGAAACTACTACTCCCGGGCACTACTTCGGGATAAGGGTATTTAGACTCAGTCAAGGGTAAGAGCCCTAAACATTGTATCTGGTTTAGTAAAGAAAAATGTTTAAGGGAGGAGAATATACGTTCGTTTGGGAAGGGGTATCCTTTATAAATTATATTCTACTCAATGGGCTTAAAGGACCAGTAACATTTTTTTTTTAAAAAAATTAGTTTCTTTGTAACAAAAAAAAAAAAAAAAAAAAACGCCAACAGTTTTAACTTTTAAATTGAAAGCTTTTATTAAGAAATTGCATGCGTGCATGCACTCAGAAACGGTGACAATCCATTGTGCGGTGCTAGATTTCTCCTACCTGGCTTCTATATGAGATAGCCAGGGAGGAAAAATTGAGCGCCGCACGATGGATCGTCTCCCTGTCGCATGCAGAGAATCGGTAAGTAATTTCTTAATAAAAGATTTCAATTCAAAAGTTAAAACTGTCTTAGTGTTTTTTTTCCTCCCAGTTCCAAAGAGGTTAACTGATCTACTACTGGGAATGATCTTTAAATTGAACCAGAGGGGCCCCAAGTCGGTGTCAACTATTAAAATATGTTGTACTTATTTTTATATGACTACACTTTTATTTGGACATGGTTAAAAAAGAATTAATTTTGCGCACACAGCCTAGAAGAAACTAGAGGGAAAATTGCTTAGCAGCCAGTCCTGAAAAATAAGCAAATCTATTGGTCAAAGACAGAAGATTTAAAGGGTTTGTTCACCTTTGAGAACTTTTAGTATGATGGAGAGAGTTTGTAATTGGTTTTCAAGTAATTTAGCTTTTTATGCAGCAGCTCTGGAGTTTGTAATTTCAGCAATCTGGTTGCTAGGGTCCAAACTGCCCTAGCAACCATGCATTGATTTGAATAAGAGACTGGAATATGAATAGGAGAGGCCAGAATATAAAGAGGACTAATTAGCAATAACAATAAATTTGTAGCCTTATTATTACTTATTCTTTAGATGGGGTAAGCGACGCCCATTTAAAAGCTGCAAAGAGTCAAAAGAGAAATGCAAATAAGTAAAAAATAATGAAAAATTGAAAAGCTGCCTAGAACTGAATTTTAACATACTAAAAGTTACCTAAAAGGTAAACCATCCTCTTAATGGGGTCTCCCTAATAGATTGTGGAGTCATCAGCATACAGCTCTGAGCTGCCAGATATCAGATCCTTACCTTGTTTGAACTGTATCCTGACACCGGCATCATTCTGAATCTTCTTAATCATATCCCCACTGCGTCCTATAACAACTCCAACCGAGTGTCGGGGGACAGGTACCTGCAGGAACAGGTAACATATGATTTAAAAAAAAAAAGACCACGAAGTCCATAAAATGAATATGGTTTTTCCATTTAAAGTTTATCTCTGTTTAAAGGGGGGTGGTTCAGCTTCCAAACACTTTTTTTTCAGTTCAGTGGTTTTCAGATTGTTCACCAGAAAGACTTTTTTTTCAATTGCCGTACCGTTTATCCTAAAGATACGTCTAAAGGGGAACTCCGGCTTCCAAACTTTCATAAAGAGACCCACATAACACAGAAACCCCTAATAATCCCATCACAGTTAGCCGTTTTCTTCAAAAAGTATGAATAAATACCATTTTCTATGCTGAAATCCAGCTGTGTAACATTTCTTCTCTTTCTGAATCATTGGAAATCCTGGCAGGGAAGGAGGGACTAAACACTGATGTTACAAATTCTAACAACTTCTCCACAGTGTACAGACAGCATGCAGGAACTACATAACCCACAATGCATTGCACTGTCATGTTCCTTTCCTTATTGAAATCACATGTGCAGGGAATTGTGGGGTTTGGAGGATGCAGGCTGAGGACAGATGGCTGTTGATAAAAAGTAACAGTAGTCAGCCAGCTCAGCAAAGTAGTCAGCCAGATAAGAAAGAGCGCATGGGGGCTAAGCTTATGGAACGGTCAGAAACCATTAAAATCATGAAAAGTCTGCATTTTTTTTAAATTAATGTACATTGCAAAGTTGCTTGAAAATTATGTTCACTTTTCAAAACGCTTAAGTTAAGTTTGTGTGAAGTTCCCCTTTAATGTTCCGGTCTGAGGTGTGAGTTTGGCAACTAATTAATACAATTTGCTACATTAGTTGATACATTTCTCAGCGGCCTGTGGGGGGGGGATCATTAATAACTATTGTATCAATTCTAACAGCTGCCTTTAATGAAACTCAGGGATTCTGCTCAGCAGGGACAAAGATAAGAATTGTATCAACTAAATGTATCAATTTAGATCAGTTTACAGTGTTGGCAACCCCCCACCCTCTTCCCAGAGCTGCTTTAGGAAGACAGAAGAAGGTGAAAAATGAAAGTTTAGACTTCAGTATTAGAGGATAGTCACAAAATAGAAAGTTTAAAAATATATATTAGTTATTTATTTCTGGTAGGGATGCACCGATTCCAGTATTGGGTTTCTAGATTCGGCATTTTTCAGCAGGATTCAGCCCGACCGAAACCGCATATGCAAATTAGGGATGAGGAACGAAATTCCGTGTCACAAAACAAGGAAGCAGAAAATGTTTTCCCCTTCCCACCACCAATTTGCATATGCAAATTCAGATTTGGTTAGGTATTTGGCCAAATCTTTTGCAAAGAATTTGGGGGTTCGGCTGAACACAAAATAGTGGATTTGGTGCCTTAATTTCTGGTCAACAATATAAAAACTTGGAGAAAAAAAAAAAAAAAAAAGTGTTTGGAAGGTGAACAACCCCTTTAACCTGGACTTACAAATATACTTGTTGGTGCCAAGGCTTATGTCTCATGTAAGGTTTATATTCTACAGTTCCGTAAAGATCCATGAATATTTTTATACCCCCTCAGTTATCTTCCTGCGTAAGAAGTAAAACCTCTATTTTTGGTGCTAGCGTGGCTTTAATTTTCTAAGAATGAAACATTCAGCCTCCCCTGGCCATTACATAGAGCAAGAAAGTCTTCTACTTACATCAATACCACCTCCACCACCTCCTCCTCCTCCACCTCGTGAACCATACTCATTTCTGTCAAAGTTAGCCTGGTCCCTCTCCTTTAGAAGATCCATCACCATTTCACAGGCTTGCTGTTGTACCAGAAAAAAAAGGAAGGTTAAAATAAGTTAATCAATGTGCCCAGTGCAAGATGTGACAATGGGACAAACCGCTTCTTTCCTTCATGTATAGGATCAATTATGTCTCTGCAGAGACAATTCACTAACAGTACCATATATACGAGTATAAGCCGTCCCGAGTATAAGCCGAGGTACCTAATTTTACCTCCAAAAACTGGGAAAGCTTATTGACTCGAGTATAAGCCTAGGGTGAGAAATGAAGCAGCTTCTGGTAAGTTTCAATCAAAAAATGTAGGGTTTCTACTCCCATTGGAGGAGCCGGCATCTCGTTTTTGGATGCCGGCGACCATTCTTGGACGCTGGCAAATATTCTTGGAGACTATTCTTGGACACTGGCGACTATTCTTGGACGCCGGCGACCATTTTTGCGCTTGACCCGAGTACAAGCAGAGTAGAATTTTTCAGCATATTTTAGGGGCTGAAAAACTCGGCTTATACTCTAGTATATACGGTAACATTACCGTAACTATAAAATGCACGTGATACAGTAATTTTGTTTTGTTGGGGTGGTTCACTTTAAATTAACCTTCAGTATGTTACAGAATGGTTATTTCAAAGCAACTTTTCGATTGGCCTTCATTTTACTTTTTACAGTTTATGAATTTGCCTGAGTAAAAAGAAATTCACATGAATTGGAAATCCGACCTTTGATAAATCTGCTCTTGTTATTACTCATCTTTCTATTTAGGCCTCCCCTATTAATAATTCCAGTCTCTTATTCAAAACAATGCATGGTTGCTAGGGTAATTTGGACCCCAGCAACCAGATGGCTGAAATTGCAAACTGGAGAGCTGCTGAATAAAAAGCTAAACAAAAAAAACACAAATCATTTAAAATTTCACTCTACATTATACTAAGTGTTAATTTAAAGGAATTGTTCAGTGTAAAAATCAAAACTGGGTAAATAGACTGTGCAAAATAAAACATGTTTCTAATAGTTAGCCAGCCAAAAATGTAATGTATAAATGCTGGAGTGACTGGATGTGTAACATAATAGCCAGAACACTACTTCCTGATTTTCAGCTCTCTTGCTTTACACTGATTGGTTACCAGGCATTAACCAATCAGAGCCTTGAGGGGGTGCCACATGGGTCATATCTGTTGCTTTTGAATCTGATCAGAATGCTGTGGATCAATTACAAACTCACTGAACAGTTGTGTCCCATGTGGCCCCCCTTCAAGTCACTGACTAACTCAGAGTTAGAGAGCTGAAAAGCAGGAAGTAGTGTTCTGGCTATTATGTTACACATCCAGTCACTCCAGCCTTTATACATTACATTTTTGGCTAACTAGATTAGATAATTTTTTTTTTTTTATTTTGCACAGCCTATTTACCCGGTTTTTATTTTTACACTGAACTGTTCCTTTAAAGGTGAACAACCCGTTTAAAGGAGACATATGTAACAAAAAAAAAAAAAAAAAAAAAAAAAAAAAAGAAGAATGTGTCGGTGCATTTAACATTTAGATATAGAAGGAATGTTCTTGAAAAAGAGAGTTTCTGGTTACTTTATTGAACATTTTTGCAAAAACCCTACTAGCCCTGCCCATCTGTTCAACTTCCTGCTTCCTCCTTTCTTAGGCTGTGCAGGGGAGTCGCGGCTCTCAGCTTACTGCACTGTAGGACAGGAACCAATCAGCAGCTAGCAGGACCTGATAGGGAACTGAAGCCTGTGTGCTTTTGTGACTGCAGAGCCGTGATTGGCTGTCCCCCTCCTACTGTGCTTCTGGCAGGGACTGTTACAACATGCCCACCCCTAATTTAAAACAGGGACCAGAGAAAACCTAATTACCTGCACTTTGAAAGGTTCTCCCACTATACGAAGTGGCTTATCCATGTTGGTATTTTGTGATCCATCCTGTATCAGAATCATTTTGACGCCAGCTCTTTCCTTTGAAAAAAAAAAAAAAAAAGGCAAAGTATGAAGCCGCCACACCTATTATACATAATTTAGGAAGCACTGTACATTGCACTGGGGATAATACAAACAGTGTGACGATAGAAGCAAACATGAGGTCAGAGGGACCTGCCATCAGAGCTTGCACTCTATTTTGCTGGGCACTTTACTTACATGAATTATTTTCAAGCATATACTAGACTGGGAAGTGCCATGCCACTACTTATTCAACAGTTATATTCCATCTAGACATACCAGTAATAAATAGGGCAGTGCACGCCACAAAGTGAAGTCACAAAGAAGTGAAGGTGATGCAAGAGGGCTTTAGGTTAGGGTTGCCACCTTTTTTTGTTTTCTTGCGAAACCGGCAAGGTTGTTGACATGGGGAGGCGGGGCAGGTGACATCAGAGGCGGGACTGATGACATGGCGATTGGCCGATCGCCATGTCATTCACTTCAATGTCCTGTTCAGATTTCCTTTTCACCATGGCAGCCCTTCCAAAAACCAGGCTGTCTGGGTAAAAACCAGACCGGTGGGCTACTTTAGGTTTTCATGTTAGAATGCTGTTATAATTATATTAATTTTAGAGGAAGCAACACCCAGGGGACGTATAGTGTCTTGCCCTTTCAACTCACCTGTAACTGTTTTATGGTTTCTCCACCTTTCCCAATGATCAGTCCAGCTTTGCCAGCAGGGATCATGATCTCCTGTAAGGAACCATTTTGCCCATTGGAGCTGTCGTGGAATTGGCTAGGAGGACCCCCTCGACCTCTGGCAACAATGTCGTCCAGCAGCATCTTAGCATTCCTAGACATAGAGAACTACTCAGAAAAAGACACTTAAAGGAGAACTAAAGCCTAACTAACTAAAGCTCATTTTCTGCTGGATAATTAGTGACGAGCCCTAAGCTTAGCTTCTCAACAGCCAATCAGAGCCCACTGAGCATGTGCGTGTCACAGACACTTTCCAAGATGGTGACCCCATGTGACAAGTTTGAAGTCCTGGATCATTGCTGCTATTGACAAGCTGAAGCTTTATGCATACACTTGTATTGGCCTAGAGAGATACTCACTGTACAGCATCAGGAGATCCAGTCAAGGAAACGACCCGCTCAGGCATCCCGCCACTGTCTGCAAATCAAAGGCAAGAAGAGGTCAATGTTTTCGCTGCTTTGCAAAGAATCGCCATCACAATCCACTCTTAGGAGGTCGCACCTCCCAAAACACTCTTTTACACCCTGTATTAAACGTGTAGCGTGTTACAGCACAACTCACCTGGAGATATCTGTACTTTGCACCCAGACTCCTGCTGAATCTTGTTGATCTGTTCTCCTCCGCGACCAATAACTGAAAAGAAAGGAAATGTTGACCAAAAATGCCACCTGATCAGCACTCATTGTGAGCAATATGTATTAAGAGTGTACTTACTGAGTCCCACCATGCCATCTGGAACGCGATACTCCTCTGTCATGGAAGACGACCTGGAAAATGGCACGTCCGTGGGATTAAAACAAGTTTATTTGAGGGTGAAACACACAGTGGATATAAAACACGTATTGGGATACTGTCATGTGGAAAAAATATTTTGTTTTTTTTAAAAATTCATCAGTCAATAGTGCTACTCCAACAGAATTCTGCACTGAAACCCATTTCTCTAAAGAGCAAACGGATTTTTTATATATAATTTTGAAATCTGACATAGGGCTAGACATATTGTCAGTTTCCCAGCTGCCCCAGTCATGTGACTTGTGCTCTGATAAACCCGAGTCACTCGTTACTGCAAGTTGGAATGTTATCACCCCTCCCTCTGCCCCCCAGCAGCCTAACAACAGAACAAGGGGAAGGTAAGCAGATAACAGCTCCCCAAAATAACAACTGCCTGGTAGATCTAAAGGCCCCTCATACACGGGCCAATAAAAAGGTGCCGACAGACTGAGTCGGCAGATTATTAGCCCATGTGTGGGGCCATCCGATGGGCTTTTCCGATCTATATCTAACCGAAAGATCTCGAACCGGCAGGCTAAAAAACCCAGTTGGATCGCGGGCGCATCTGTGTGTGTATGCGGTCCCACAATCCGACCACCCATATCGGATGTATTATGATCCAATCATTGGGCCCTAGGGCCCATAATCGGATCAGCCCAATATCGCCCACTTCAAAGTGGCCATACAAGCGAATCTCTATGTCTATGGCCACCTTTAGAACAACACTCAATAGTAAAATCCAGGTCCCACTGTGACACATTCAGTTACATTGAGTAGGAGAAACAACAGCCTGCCAGAAAGCAGTTCCATCCTAAAGTGCTGGCTCTTTCTGAAAACACATGACCAGGCAAAATGACCCGAGATGCACCTACACACCAATATTACAAAAAAAAAAAAAAGAAAAAACACCACACTCGCTGGTTCAGGAATTAAATTTTATATGGTAAAGTGAATTATTTGCAGCGTAATTTAGAACTAAAAATAAAAAAACCATCAAAGAATCCGTTTAAGTACTTACCTTGGAGGGTGAACTGGAGCAAGCTGAGGGGGGTTTGCTATAAAAAGAGGAAATACATAGGTAAGACTTCTCCTATGCTTCAACGCCTTAGTAAACAACATTTATCTTCAATTCAGGTAACAGGTATCTATCCACATGGGAGAGCAAAATATGGCTCACTCTCTAAAACATTAAAATAAAAGTTTAGAGGCTAGAATGCAGCTAGGAAAGCTACACAATTATGTTTCAGGGTTCCTGTAGTAGCCCATGGCCACCACAGCACTTGATCAAGGGGGAAGATCTGTGTTCCTAAAGATGCCCCAGTAGTTGCCCAATAAATGTTCTCCTGTTGATGCACAGCACACGCTTTGGGCTGCTGTCAATTACCAGAGCTAAGGGACAGATATACGCCCATTATTAAAGAGAACGTCAACCCAAACAATTTCTTAATAAAATAAAACACAATTTTTAGCAACTTTGCAATATATGTTCATTACAAACTGGTTTCTAAGTGATTTGTACAAGTATTGCCACTGAAAGCAGCGTTTGATCTATTCTCTGCCCTAGTGGCTCAGACTGATACAATGTAAGACAAGCAGCTGATTAAAGGGATTGTTCACCTTCCAACACTTATTTCAGTTGGGTTGGTTTCAGACAGATCACCAGAAATAAAGACTTTTTTCCAGGTACTTTCTATTTTCTATGTGTGACCCTTTTCCTACCCTATAACTGTTCTAAATAGATATGTGTAGTTGATACATTCCTTATCTTTGTCCCTCTGGAGTATTAGCAACTATTGTATCAAGTCTAACAGCTGCCTGTAATGAAACCCAGAGATTCTGCTCAGCAGGGACAAACATAAGAAATGTATCAACTAAATGTATCTATTTATAACAGTTTACAGGGTCGGCGACCCCCCTCTCAGAGCTGCTTTAGAAGGTGAAAAATGACACTTTACACTTCAATATTAGAAAAACACATAGAAAATAGAAAGAAATTGGAAAAAGTATATTTCTGGTGAACTATTTGAGACCAACTTAACTGAAAAAAAGCGTTGGAAGGTGAACAATCCCTTTAACTAGGGATGCACCGAATCCAGGATTTGGCCGAATCCTTCTGCCTGGCCAATCCGAACCCTAATTTGCATATGCATTTGCATACGCAAATTAGGGATGGGGAGGGAAATCGTGTGACTTTTTGTCACACAACAAGGAAGTACATTTTCCCCTTCCCACCCCTAATTTGCATATGCAAATTAGGGCTTGATTCGGTTCGGTATTCGGCCGAATCTTTCACAAAGGATTCGGGGGTTCGGCCGAATCCAAAATAGTGGATTCGGTGCATCCCTACCTTTAACAGACCTGGAGAACAACGACTTTTGCGACTAATTAAAAAACAGCCAGCAGTTAAAGGGGAAGGAAACCTAGTCGTCGCAAACCCCCCACCCCCCCCTCCCGTTTGTTGCCCACCCTCCCCCTTGGCCTACCCGTCCCGCTGGGCAAATGCCCCTAACTTGTTACTTACCCTTCTGCGCAGGTCCAGTGCAGGGAGTTCACAGACGACATCTTCTTCCACGCGATCTTCTTCCTGCTTTGAACGGCGCATGTGCAGTAGGAGCATTTCGCCGGTACGATCTACTGCGCATGCGCGTTACTTTTGGCGCATGAGCAGTAGATCCGTAACCGGCGAAATTATCATACTGTGCATGCGCCAAAACGCCGTTCACAGCAGGAAGAAGATCGCGTGGAAGAAGATGTCGTCTGTGAACTCCCTGGACTGGACCTGCGCAGAAGGGTAAGTAACAAGTTAGGGGCATTTGCCCAGCGGGTAGGCCAGGGGGGAGAAGGGAGGGTGGGCAACAAACGGGAGGGGGGGTGGGGGGTTTGCGCCGACTAGGTATTTTTGACGGGCCCTGCTGAGCAAAGGTGTATAGTTGCTTGCACACCTTTCTAAACTAACATTTAGTATGATGTAGAGCGTGATATTCGGAGACAATTTGCATTTGGTTTTAATTTTTTACTATTTGTGGTTTTTGAGTTATTTAGCCGTTTATTCAGCGGCTCTCCAGTTTGCAATTTCAGCAATCTGTTTGCTAGGATCCAAATTCCCCTAGCAACCATGCATTGATTTGAACGAGACACTAGAATATGAATAGGACAAGCCTGAATTGAAAGAGGAGTAATAAAAAGTTGCAATAACAATAAATTAGTAGACTTGCAGAGCATTTGTTTTTTTTTAATGAGGTCGGTGACCCCTATTTGAAAGCTGGAAATAGTCAAAAGAAGGCAAATAATGTATAAACTTAAAAAAAAATAAAAGATAACCAAGACCAATTGAAAAGTTGCTTAGAATTGTCCATTCTGTCTAGAGATGCAGAGAATCCAGGATTCAGTTCGGGATTCTGCCTTTTTCAGTAGAATTCCGATTCAGCCGAATCCTTCTGCCTGGCCAATCCAATTCCAATTGTATATGCAAGTTAGGGGCGGGGAGGGAAATGACATGACTGTCGCAAAACAAGGAAGTAAAAAATGTTTTCCCCTTTGCAAATTAGAATTCGGTATTTGGCCTTTTCTTTCGCAAATGGTTTGGGGGTTCAGCCGAATCCAAAATAGTGGATTTAGTGCATCCCTATTTCTATCACATACTAAAAGTTAACTTAAAGGTGAATCACCCCTTTAAGTGCTACTAGCATGTAATAATATCCTAAAAAGCAAGCTTTGGCTACTTACGGTCGGGTTGGGTTGCCAGTTTCTTACACTCTGGCTGGTCTGGAGAAGGAAAACCAAACACATCTAGAATAAATAAGTAATGACTTATAATATGAAGCCGAAGACAAAGACACCTTCATTTACCGATTACAGGGGTGACTGTGCAACAGTGCAGTGACACATTAAAGGGACATCAACAAATAAATGTTTTAAAGCAATATAAATATAATGCAGTGTTGCCCTGCACTGGTAAAACGGTTGTGTTTGCTTCAGAAACACTACTATTGTTTATATATAAAGCTGCTGTGTAGCAATGGGGGCAGCGATTCAAAGGAGAAAAGGATCAGGTTACATAGCAGATAAGCCGTTATCCAATATTTAACCTGTGCCATATAGACTTTTTTAAATTTCAACCATTGCTACACAGTTTATATATAAACTATAGTACTTTCTGAAGCAAACAGATCAGTTTTACCAGTGCAGGACAACACTGCATTATATTTTCATTACTTTAAAACACTTTCATTTTGTGGTGTTACTGTTCCTTTAAGCAGAGCTTGTTTTTTGCAGTGGGCGATGCACATGAGTGAAATGCTGCATTGGTGCACTGCATGGTAAGCCATTGGGGCGCCAGAATAAGGGAATCGCATGTGATCTAGTTGAACCATGGAATGTTATACAGGTATGGGACCCGTTATCCAGAATGTTTGGGACTTGGGGTTGCCGGATAATGGATCTTTCCGTAATTTGGATCTCTATACCATAAGTCTACTAGAAAATGATGTAAACACTAAATAGGCTGGGTTTGCTTTAAATTAAGATCAAATTATAATTTAGTTGGGATTAAGTACAAGCTACTGTTTTATTATTACAGAGAAAAGGGGAATCATGTTTAATTTGGATTATTTGGATAAAATGGAGTCAATGGGAGACAGCCTTCCCGTAATTGAGCTTTCTGGATAACAGATCCCATATATGACTGATGCACATGATCTTGCACAGCTTACCACCATCATCTAACGGTCTTTTCTGCCCTCCGTAGTTGAAATCTGGGGTGTTGTTCACACCACCGGTGGCATCGCCTCCGATCTTTGCGGCAATCTGTAGGGAGACACGAAACGGCGATATCAAATGGCTGTGGATCAGATCTTGCATGAGTGTGGCACAATCACATAAACCCTCCCCAGCCGTTCATAGACAATCACACAACGAGAGCGACGACCCAAGCCACCATTTAAATGAGAAATGAAACCCTAAAAACTACATTTGCCTCATACTGAACTTACTGAAGCAGCCTACAGCCGGCCATAGATGTAAAGATTTTTAAAAGATCCGATCATCATCGTGAAACAACGATTATCTCGAAACGATCATACGAATTGTCCATCAACTAAAAAGACCATTTGCCAGGAAAACAAAGGGTTGGCCCTGCAAACAGATAGATTGCACTGGGACCCATAGATTTTTTTAACCTGGCCGACCAATTTTCTGACAGATGTCGGACGAAAAATCGTAAGGGTAAGGCCACACTAGGTGTTTTGGAGAGATTTGGTCGCCTGGCAAATAATCGCCTTGTCTTTGCGGCGACCAATCTCCCCAAACGCCTTTCCTGACTCTGCGCCGGCTAAAATGAAAAAAAAAAAAAAAAAAAAACGCCGGCGCTAATCACAAACCCTCGTTTTCCAAAGTTGCCTCACAAGGAAACTTCGCAAAATGAACCTCCGTGTGTGATTAGCGCCGGCGGTTTTCCATTTTAGCCATCGCAGAGTCAGGGAAGGCGTTTGGGGAGATTGATCGCCGCAAAGATGAGGCGATTAGTCACCAGGCGACCAAATCTCCCCAAAACACCAAGTGTGGCCTTACCCTTAGATGTACAATAATTCGAATCCCACTAACTTCACTATAATTTTGAAGGATTGTTCGGACTTCGCTAAATGGTCGTTCGGCAAGAAAAATTTTTGCGTCTATGGGGAGCTTAACGCTTGAGCTTCTCTAGAAGAGCAATATTCCAAGCCTTGTGATAGGAGGGCTGTGTTTGGCCAGGGTGGGTACAGAATGCCAAAATATATTCGGCAACATTTCTGCACTAATCCCTTTGTCTAGCTGCCTGCTTTAGTCAATACGGTCCCCAAGGATCGCTGTAAAGTGATAAGATGCAATTAAGAGGGGGGGGGGTTGACTACATCTGTCTGCAATGGAAGTCAATTAGCCCCGGGTGACATTAGCCTAAAAGGGAAACTTGTCTGTTTTATTCTACTGAACATGTTTATGCAGCAGGCCTCCAAGTTGTGTTTTGCACATCATTAGCATTTCTATTCAGCCTCATGGTTGCTATGTGGCTTGACCACAGCAACCAGACAGATGGCCAATGTTATTTACGACCATCTTTCTATACAGGCACCTATTTTCTCTTATAATCCATAAAGCGGTTATCACTATGAACTGTAGAGCTTGATGCAAAGAAAAAGGGCAACAAGACAAGCCTTTATAGGCAGTACACCGATGAGGTGTTCCATTTGTTACCCTTAAAAAAATGTAAAATGGGGGTTCTAGTGTGTGTGTGTGTACATATGTGTATAAATATATAGTTTCAGGGTGTAAATATGAACAATGGACCTAAATGTTTAAAGGAGAGCTATACCCCCATAATGAATACTTAAGCAACAGTTCATACCAAATTAAGTGGCATATTAAAGAATGTCATCAAACTGGAATATATATTTAAGTAAATCTTGCCTTTTTAAATCTCTTGCCTTGAACCCCCATTTCGTAAAGGTCTGTGTGCTGCCTCAGAGATCACCTGACCAGAAATACTGCAGCTCTAACAGGAAGAAGTGTGGGAGCAAAAGACACAACTGTGTGTTAATTGGCTCATGTGACCTTACATGTATGGTTTGTTGGTATGTTTGTGAGTACAGTGAATCTTACGATCTCAGGGGGCGGCCCTTATTTTTTAAAATGGCAATTTTCTATTTATGATTACCCAATGGCACATACTACTAGAAAAGTAAATTATTATGAAAATGGTTTATTTACATGAAGCAGGGTTTTACATATGAGCTGTTTTATGCAATATCTTTTGAGTGGAAATACTCACGCAGGGGCACTTGGAAAGGTGGATTGCCCCTCAGTACACACCAATATACAATAATTAGATAGACCTCTTTAGTGATTATCAGGTACCTCTATCCTGGGATTTACATTAGAGCAAGGCACCATGAGAGCCAGCATAGGGCCTCACACCCTCAATAATATACCAGGACAGAGCAGCAAGAGTCTGCGGACGAATAGTGAGAACATAAAGCAACTATGCAATAAGGAAAATATCAACCAATAGGAGCTCCCGTTGGCAGTTAAAATAGAACTTGCTTAGAATAACTACCAACTGTCTCACCTGTGTTCCAGAACTCTCCCAGGACAGCACTCAATGCAGGTAACCCAAACTGAGCGGCTTTTATTCCGGCCCAATATTTCCGCTCCTGCCCAAGACAATTCCCGAGTGCAAGCGCGTTAGCAGGGGTAATGTATACGGGATATAGCAATGCGGCTAATCCAGGTCTGAAGCAGCACAAAACACAGCCGTGCTCCAGAGATCTACAGGTTGTTGGGCAACTACTTCAGATAAAGGAACATTTACACAACCCCTTCAGAAAGGTTTCATCTCTCAGGCCAGGGAACATGCAGGGATCACTGAGGGGGGCGCTATTGTTCACTTGCTGACCAGCCCTTTAAGGATTAGGGGTTTGCACCAAAACTTTCTTGTAGGTCACCAGAACAAAAACATGACCTACTATGCAGTCCACTGCACTCTTCCATACCAACACCCAACCCCCCCCACTCCATATAAAGCCAAAAGCCCCCATAGCCACACCCCCTACATTGTACACAACCATAGCTTCCCACCCAAGCCCCCCAGAATAAAGGCCATGGGTCCATAGCCGGGCCCCTATAGTAGCCAAGCCGCGGGCCCCTATAGTAGCCAAGCCGCGGGCCCCTATAGTAGCCAAGCCGCGGGCCCCTATAGTAGCCAAGCCGCGGGCCCCTATAGTAGCCAAGCCGCGGGCCCCTATAGTATGTAAACAAAACACAGAAATTAATCGTCAGCGTTCAGTCTAACTCACACTGTGGCGTTGACCAGCTGCCGTAGACAACATTGTCCCAGCACTCGGGACTAACCCACATTCTGGAGTTGACCAACTGCCAAAAACGATAAAAAGCCAATATTTGTACACAAAGAGAAAATTTGCCAGCACTCAATTTGCTCATACAATGAGGGGCCTTGACGCGGCACGTGAGCTTACATATTTTGGCCAAAGTGTGGTACTAACAACTCATTTTTTGTAATTATTTTTTAAAGGCAAATTTTCTCTTTCGGCCCCCAGCCGAGCCCTGGGCCCCTAGAACAGCCGAGCCCTGGGCCCCTAGAACAGCCGAGCCCTGGGCCCCTAGAACAGCCGAGCCCTGGGCCCCTAGAACAGCCGAGCCCTGGGCCCCTAGAACAGCCGAGCCCTGGGCCCCTAGAACAGCCGAGCCCTGGGCCCCTGCAGTACACAAGCCTTGGGCCCAGCCTCCAGTGTACAGGAGAACAGGCCCCTATTAAAAGCCACTGTACACAAAGCCATGGGCCCTCCCGAGCTCCCTGCACTGTAGCGAGACATGAGCCGCTACTAAACACACCAGTATATGATCAGCACTTCCCTACTCTCCAGCTGATACGAAACTACAATTCCCAGCAGCCACCGCTCCCCTGAGTTCCAGACAGTGCCGGCTGAGGAGCAGATAAAGGGCCCCGGGCTGGATACGCGGGATCAATTGCCGGCACCAAACACAAGCCCCACAAGTGCCGGGAACTCAGGCAGGCGCTGCACACACGGGCCGCACTTTTACTGAGGGTACCAGCCGCCCCTTCTGTTTTTTTTTCTTACCTGGCGGGCCCTCTGTACAGCATCGGCAAACGCGTCCTTGCGGTTCCCGGACTGGGCTCCGGGATAGTCTGACATGGCGGCAGCAGCTCCTCCACGGGCTGAAGGCGCGAACAAGGCCGCGGCAAGCAAAGCACCCTGGGAAAAGAAGGAAGAGAACGAAGAGCGCTGAGCGACAATGGTAAAAACCAACCACGGCGCCGAGATGTTTTGCAGCCAGCCAACTGCAGAGCCGGGGCGGTGCTTGGGCAAAACTGACTGACACCCACCGGAGGCCTAGAACAAGAGGAAGCACTGCGTCGTAGGGAACAAAGACAAGTGGGTGGGAAGGCGCTGATTGAGACTCGCAGTAGCCATTCAGTGAAGAACACGGTGGTAATTGACGTGCCGTAAAACCAATCCTTTGTGTGTAAGTGCCAAAAGGCGGAGCTATTATTTGTTTTATTCACTGGATTGGCTGCAAAGAACAAACTGGCACCACAGACCTCCACTCGCAGCTGCGGCCATTACATTGGCGAGGTACCGTAACACAGCGGCATTTGTAGTCGCCTTATAATATCGGGCTTTCGTGTTTAACGGTAATTTAAGCATTTTACCGGATTCAAAGACTATAAAACCGCTTCCTCATTGCTGTCCGTGGGCGGCGTCTCATTGTGCCACGTTACTATGGCAACCAGTATGGCCGATCCAGCAGATAAGAATAAACACGAAATCCTGCTCATCTGGGACCCCTGGGCAGTGAGTGTAGATGGGGCTGCCTCCCAATATTTAAAAAATGGAAAGAAGGACAAAAATATCTGACAACACAGCCTTTTTATGACACCCTTTAAATATGTCAATTTTACTAAATCTGGCAGGTTATGGAAAGTTTGAACTTTCTGGGGGTTTTAGAGACATGTTTTATGTGTTGTTACAGTTTTGCAAATGAAGGCGAAATTGCTTTTAAGCTGCAAGTCACAGTTCTCCCAAGAGAGCTGCTTATCTTGTTACTTACAATTGTATCTTTGCTTATCTTATTAGTTATAATTGTATCTTTACTTATCTTATTAGTTACAATTGTATCTAAGTGCAGGCACTGGGTATTCTGGGCTTTCTGCCAAAAGCCAAATCAGTTTCATAAACTTTGTATCTTTTTCTGGTCTCAGTGCAGGAGACCAAAGAGAAATGCCAGACATTTCAGTATGAGACTGTCAAAATCAGGACTGTCTCACAAAAAAGGACAACTGGGTGGTATGGCCTTGGTAGGGTTGCCAGGTTGGCAGGTTTCCAGCCAAATTTGGCTACTAAATTAAAGCCCAGGTGGGTTTTGAAAGTACAAACTAGCCAAGGTACAGATTTGGGCTACTTTTTGGGCCTTTGGCTGGTTTGTAATTTGGAAACCAGCCAAAGTTTTTTTCCGTGCCCTAATGTGCCAAGCCTGCGTCTCCCAATGCATGTTGGGAAATGTAGTTTTTGTTTAACAATTTGCCAACTGCCACGTTTAATGTAAGACTACAATACCCAGCATGCAATATGTAGAAGTCTGGAGTTATCAGAATTTAGGCTCTGTACCCCTGTCTCCTGTCACTCTTAAGCATTGGTGCGTTTTTTGGTGACTTTCCTCTCCTTTGGGCTGGTTTTGTAGCTGACTTTGCCTGGTTCGAAAATTAATAATGGAGCTGCAAAATGCTCAGGTTGACAAACATGCTTGAAATGACCCTACTCATGTATTTGTGCCCAGGTGAGTACAATGTTGACCTCCCCCGGGCCCCCCGTTATTAGAATGTACATGTGTTCACAAACTGGCCACAGTGGAGGCCGATGGTTATTTAGGTTATGCCATGCTGTAAACCAAATTGTGGGGGACCCAGACCATGGTATTTGCTTCTGCTATAAAAAATATCCAGAAATGGATGAAATGAGCATGCACTCCTGAACCAGTCAGTGAAGATAAAACTTGATTTCATTCCATATTACTAAAACCGCATGTCCTGACGCGTTTCGTATCTACTGATAGGCCTATGATTACATATCAGTAGATATGAAACGCGTCAGGAAATGCGGTTTTAGTAATATGCAGTTTTATCTTCACCGACTGGTTCAGGAGTGCATGCTCATTTCGTCTATTTCTGCATCTCCACCTCAGCTGCATGTTCTGGGTGCAGCACCCGAGCCATCTGCTGATATCACTGTGCCTGGCTCCGCCACTTTTGCACCATAGACCGCCCCCTTTTGTTCCCGCCCCCTCCACCAGCCGGTAACATGTTTTAGAAATGGTGGCAACCATAGGGGAGGGCGGCATGGGGTAGGTAAACCACAGATCTTGGTCTTCCTTTGTGGCTGGCAGTCTCTTGTGCCCAGTAGCATGTGGATTGTGCTTTGCTGCTTGTGGTAACAATGGCAGTAACTTCCAGGCATGCTGGGCTTTTTTTCCTCCTTGTGGGCCTTTCAGTGAATGGGGCCTGTTCCCCTCTTTGTAGTGTATGGTGGATGTTATATTGCTGGATAATGAAGGGGCCCATTGTGACTGGGAAGCTACCTTTTTAAAGGAGAAGGAAAAGTCCAATTTATGGGGGTGTCAAATGTTAGGGCACCCTCAAGGATTGCTATCACTTCCCTGATACCCTGGGTATGCTGCTGTTAGCAGAAAAGTGCACCGGTCTGCGGTACTTGTAAGGGAGCAATCCTCTTCGTCCCTTCTTCAAACATGGCCAACACATTTGCAGTAGAGCGGAAAAGCCGGTTTTGTTAATGTCTGACCGAGGATCGTATATTCTGATAGGCCTATGATTATGTATCAGTAGATATGAAACGCATCAGGACATGCAGTTTTAGGAATATCGAATAAAATCTTCACCGACTGAATCAGGAGTGCGGGCTCATTTAGTCTATTTCTGCATCTCCACCCAGGCCCTGGACTGGCAATCTGTGGGTTCTGGCAAATGCCAGAGGGGCTGCTATAAGGTGCCATAGAAAGTCAGTATTTAGTGGGCTGGTGGGGGCTGTTTGGGCCTCTATGTGGGTTCTTGGTACCTGAAATGCCAGTGCCTATTATAATTCTCAGTCCGGACCTGTCTCCACCCCAAGCTATGGGTTATGGGAGCAGCACCCGAGATTGGGCTTTTCCTTCTCCTCTAAACAAATAATGGTGGGGGGCAATTGCAAAAATTTTCCTTGGGGCCCAAAGGTCCCTAATTATTGGGGCTTGATCAGCTGAGTTCCATTGTTTGGGCCCCTACTGTCACCATCTTGCACTGCTGGGTTGATCTTTCCCTACTATTGTCATCTTGTTTTCTACTTTCTCCATATTGTACTACTACTGGTATCTTGCCATACTGTCTCCATCTTGCCATGGACGGCTGGATGCATAAATACACTTTATGGCATTGGCCCTGTGAAATCATGGGCAACAGCAGACCATTTAATCCTATGGGCTAAATAAACAGGAGTTTGGGCCAGGGATCCACAGCAAACAGTCAAATGGTTGCTTTTAGGGATGCACCAAATCCACTTTTTTTAGGATTTGGCCAAATCCTTTGTAAAAGAATCTGCCAAATACCGAACCAAATCTGGACCCTAATTTGCAAATGTAAATTAGGGAAACAAGGGGGAAAGAGAACAGCACGTGTTAAAAATTTTTGACTTCATTGTTTGTGGGATGCACCGAATCCAGGATTCAGCCTTTTACAGCAGGATTCAGATTCCTTCTGCTTGGCCTAACTGAATCCAAAAAGTCACGTGATTTCCCTCCTGCCCCTAATTTGCATAAGCAAATTAGGATTCAGATTCGGTTCAGCCAAATCTTTTGCGAATGATTCGGGGGTTCAGACGATTCCAAAATATTGGATTTGGTGCATCCATAATGAAAAGTCACGTGATTATTTAGATTTGGCCAGGCACTTGGATCCGGCTGAATACAAATCCTGCTGAAAAAGACCGAATCCCGAAACGAATACTGGATTTGGTGCATCCCTAGTTGCTTATAGCATTCAACAAAACAGCTGTTGATATTCTCATATCTAGGTGGGTTTTACCTAAGGTCAGGGCCGCCATCAGGGGGACAAGTGGCCCAGGCCTGAAGGGGGGCCCGGCAGTGCTGCACTTTTCAAAGAGCCGGCCCCCCTTGACCGCTCCGAAGACGTGCCGCCCGATCAAAGTCCCGAACATCCAAATGCGGAAGTGCCGAGCAGACGAAGTCCTGAAACGGCGAAAAGACCCGAAGTCAGGAAAACAGCTATAATTGAAGTCCTGAAGCCACGAGTTCAATTCTACTGACACCATTGTGGGTTTTTTTATATTTAATCCCATGGCCACCAATTGTTTTATTTTAATACTCTATATTTTTAAAAAAATATATTTTATGGGGCCCCAGTTTTTTTAACTTGTAAGGGGGCCCTGGCACAAATGTTTTTGTAAAAAAAACTTTTATGGGGGACCTGGCGCCAATGTTTTGTTTTAACTTATAGGGGGGCCCTGGTCACCAATTTTTTAAAAAAACTTTTAAGGGGAGCCTTGGCAACACAATTTTTTTTTTACTTATAAGAGAGCCCAGGCCATCAATAGTTTTTTATACCTTGTGTGTGTGGGGGGTTAACTTTTTTTTTTAGCGCTGATGTCTGTGTGGTGTTTTAACTGTTGTGTGGAGTGGGCGGGATCTGGGGTGCGGCCTTGTACGGGGCCCCATGATTTCTAATGGCGGCCCTGCCTAAGGTTGCCACCTTTTCTGGAAAAAATACCAGCCTTCCTATATATTTATCTTTTTTTCCCTATTAATAACATTGGGATCAACCATCATTTTTACTGGCCAGGCAGGTAAAATACTGGCCAGGTGGCAACCTTAGTTTTACCTCACAGATACACTTATACCATGTGACACACATACAGAATGATGGGTAAGTGGGAGGGGCCTGTAACAAGTAGTTTATATGAGATGTTCCTCATATCTAGGTGGGTTTTACCTCACAGATACACTTATACCATGTGACACACACACACAGAATGATGGGTAAGTGGGAGGGGCCTGTAACAAGTATTTATATGAGATGTTCCTCATATCTAGGTGGGTTTACCTCACAGATACACTTATACCATGTGACACACACAGAATGATAGGTAAGTGGGAGGGGCCTGTAACAAGTAGTTTATTTGAGATGTTCCTCAGACAGATGTGCCTTCCCAATCAAGAATATAAAAAAAGAACAGAAAGACGCCTCCATTGAAATGGTGTTTATTCAGTGAACTAACATAAACATCTGAGCCTGCTGAGACCCCCGGCTGCCCCCACACAATAGTGGAAACACAGTACTTTGTGTGGGGCCCTCACCTGTGACAGGCCAAACAGGCTTATCTCTACATTACAGTACTGGATAGTGCAGAGTACTCAGTGTGATTCAGTTCAGATGTACAGATTGTGCCCTTGCCCATGGGCCTGACATTTAGCCTCATGGCTCTGTACCCACGGCTGTGGTCATAGGTACAACAACATGAGATTGAACGGCAATACTTACTCCATGTTACACGGCTGATAGCGCTAGAATCCACCGTAACATGCAGAGCCAGTGGCTGTTCCCTATAGCCGGCTGTCTGATGAACTGCTCAGACTCCATGGTACAGTATTAGTTACTAACAGTCCTCCTGTGGTAACAGGTCTCCAAGCAGCTTTCTATTCTCAGAAACTCATAAAGGGAAATTACGGTCAAGATAAATAAGCTAGTCATAAATAATACAATATTATTTCCCACATGTGCAGTGTTACTAATAGCAGGACGCTTGAAAACGGCATGGTGTTCAGACAGAGTGGGAGTCACGCTGTATCACAGAGGCTTTCTTATGGCTCAGGTGGTGTTTTGACCACTATCGCCTGTCACCATTTCCCAGAGCAAAGTATAAGGGGGAGGGACAGCCCAAGCAATCTGGATATTCTGACAAAAGTAGGGTTGCCTCCTGGCTGGTAGTAGTAGCCCACCCATGTCATTGCTCCGCCCTATCACCATCACCCAGACCTCTATGTCACGGCACGCCCACCCAGCGCATGTTGGCTATTACTTCCCCTTTTAAAATACGGCAGCCTTAGTTGTAAGTTGCCATAGGACGAAGCTTTACTTTGCATATTAAAAAGGGGACAATTATGTCCACTTCCTGATCCCACTCACATTCTATTAGTAGGCACGACAGTTATATGGGCAACTTGGTCTGCCATCGGCAGTGCTCTCCATATTTTGGGAAACAGTGACAGCCAATATATTTTGACTGCACAGCGGCTCTTAAAACATCCCATGCCAAAAACAAAATGGATGTCTCTATTCTACACAAATACAAAGTCAAAAAGTACAGTTCTGCATAACAAACATCACATTCTCAAATGATATGGACATGCTTTCCCTTTACATTTCAAACCGCTACTTGAGACACAAGAAGGTTCTAACCCTTTTCGGAGGTCCATGGGGCAACACACAGGCAGCAAACCAAATTTGTTCAAATGCTACAGTAAAATGAATTCCAGCTTCCGTAGACATGGCAGCACTGGAAATACTGTCAAAATCAACTACAATTCTGTGTGTTTTTGATCTGGACTGGGACCCGGGGCCGGTTTAAGCACAGGCCAAAGAGGACTCTTGATCTGGACTCCCAGTATCACACACGGGCCCCTTTGGAGATGTACATCCCTTAATTCCCGCATTTGCCTCCACTTAGATCAGGGATCCCCAACCTTTAGAACCCGTGAGCAACATTCAGAAGTAAAAGGAGTTGGGGAGCAACGCTAAAATTAAAAATGTTCTTGGGGTGCCAAATAAGTGCTGTGACTGGCCATTTGGTAGCCTCTATGTGGGTTATGAACCTAAATTGAGGTTCTTTTTGGCAGTGCAACTTTTTTTTATGAAATCAAAACTTGCCTCCAAGCCCAGAATTCAAAAATAATGACCTGCTCTGAGGCCACTGGGAGCAACATCCAATGGGTTGGAGAGCAACATGTTGCTCACGAGCTACTGGTTGGGGATCACTGACTTAGATAAAGGCCCCAGTCTTTCAATGACAGGATCCCCCTGTCCCAGCCAAATAATTGGCTAGTCAGTGGCCCAGCTAAACATTCCAATAACGCAACATGTGACCCGTATTGTATTAAAATAAAAGCTCTGTCAGTTAGTCAGTAAGCAGAGCATAGTCGGCACAGGTCAGTGCCGCACACCAGAACTGAACTATAAATAAATACAGTTTGTTCTTCAGCCTCAGCAGTCATTAGTGATCCTCTCTCTCTCAACATCAGAATAAATACATGCACACACTCTCTCTTTTGGACAGCCGGTTCCCCTCCCTTGACGCCATCCCCACTGGTTAAAATGCTGCGCAACTCGTTCTTTGTTCTGTGCATTAAACAGACACCTGAAGAGTACAAAATACAATGGCAGTGCTTTACTAATCGCAGGGTTCCAGGGCCGCCTGTCATAATACGAAGCACTAGTGAACATTTAGTACAATGTCCATGGCAACATTCTGGGACACTTGGCGACTGGTCTTTAGATTAGATTAGATTTAGATTCTACTGTTCCCTAACTTGTGGGTCTGAAATGTTATTGGATGGGTAGGGGGGCTCCTACGTGGTTCCCCTTGCCCCTCTTGGATGGAGTAATGCCCATCGCACTCTATTCTAGGAGCATAGATAGAGGCCTATGACCATTCTGCAACAACCCATAAAAATAATAAATGACCCTACTGTCTTTATAGTCTGCCCCGCTCATAGGTGAATGCTGTGTATTGTAGGGGGTTCACTGACCCCAGCAACCATAATCCAAATTAACTAGTGTAACTGGGACACTAGCAAACCGTTTTAAAACTTGAATGTTGAAAAAAAATCTTCACATCAAGAATATAAAATAAATACCAGCTGCAAAGGCATTAGACCTGCGCTCTCTGCCTCCTAATAAATATGACGTTCAAGTTGCAACGTGCACTGCCCCTTTAAAACTGTAAGATCCAGAATGCAGTGCAGCAGCGGGACAATCCTTTATATTCATAGCACAGAAAGTAATACATTCAGCGGCAAGGGCCTCACATTAAACCCTTTCTAGGATAAAAATGTGAAATATTTATAATCAGTGATTTTCTGCCATTTTTTTAAAAGGGGAACTCTCCCCAAACACAGTTTTTTTTGTACAATAACAGAAAATGTAATTCTAAGCAATATACATTAATTACTCACTTTCACTGTTTTTTTTTTTTTTTTAAAAGTTACGGTATTTGTAAATGCAATTTGTACCTTTCTAGGCCCGGACTGGCAATCTGTAAATTCTGGAAAATGCCAAAGCCTGTATTGGAGTGTTTTGGTTCCGTGTACCTGAAATGCTATCTCAGTCTGGATCTGATTGTCTGCACTGCTGTTCTGACTACTGAAACAATGCAATAGTGGCCAGCTTGAAGCAGGCCTGTGACAAAGGCATTGTGGGAAGTCTTGCTGGCTTCTGCTAATTTGTTTCAAGAGTCAGAGAACTAGAGAACAGCAAGGGATAAGCAAACACGGCTATAAGTGGTAATTATATTTACATCAAGTTGCTTAGAATTATCTTTTCTTTCTATTTACAAAAATGCATGTGAGCATAGCGATGTGTTTTAGGGGCTGCCATACTGCCTCCAACCCGACCCTAGTGGCAATAGATATCTCTCAGAATTGTCTCAGCAGTGCTTTCACTTCAATTGTTCTGTACCCACAATAAGGTTCGCCCCCACACTTAACTATTAATGTAAGGGGAAATAAATGAGAGACAAAACCCTAGTGCATATAAATTCACTCGCCCCAGCGAGACACCATTAGGACCTATTAAATCACATTAAAGTAGTCATGCTAAATCAATGTTTGTGACTGTGCAATGAAGGTGTGTTGTAATATTCACACGCACTAGTCAGAAAACACTATATATATATATATATATATATATATATATATATATATATATATATATATATATATATATATATATATCTATCTATCTATCTATCTATCTATCTATCTATCTATCTATCTATCTATCTATATATATATATATATCTATATATATATATATATATATATATATATATATATATATATATATATATATATATACACACACACAGTAGAACCACCATTTTACGTTTTATCGGGGACCAGAAAAAAATGGTGGAAAATCCAGGAAAAGTTAAAATCAGGGTAATGTATTATGCATAGGGATGCACTGAATCGCCTATTTTGGATTCGGCTGAACCCTCAAATCCTTCTCGAAAAATTCGGGCAAATCCGAATTTGCATATGCAAATTAAGGGTGAGAAGGGGAAAACAGTTTTTACTTCCTTCAAATTGCAAATTAGGATTCGGATTTGGTTTGGCCCCAATCTGAATCCCGCTAAAAAAGGCCTAATCCTGGATTCAGTGCATCCCTAATTATGCATAATATATAGGTGGGACCACAAAACAACAATATAAATGAGGGAATACTTAAAATCATGGGATGTAAAATGAAGGTTCCACTGTATATACAGTATATATATATTGGGATGAATTTACAGGACAGTACAATATAAAGAACAATTTCCCTTCCCAGCGTTTGTACTCACGAGTGGGAGCTGCCATACCATTTCCCCATGTAGAAGCCTTCCCTGTAGATTAAATGGGTTTTACCTTTAAGTTAAGTTTTAGTATGTTATAGAATTGCCAATTCTAAGCATTATAATGTTTGAATTATTTGCCTTCTTCTTCTGACTCTTTACAGCTTTCAAATGGGGGTCACTGACCCTAATCTGAAAAACAAATGCTCTGTAAGGCTTCACATTTATTGTTATTGCTACTTTTTATTACGTATCTATTGCTCAGGCCTCTCCTATTCATATTCCAGTCTCAGTGCAGGGTTGCTAGGGTTATTTGGACCCTAGCAACCAGATTACTGAAACTGCAAAAGAGCTGCTGAATAAAAAGCTAAATAATTAAAAAACACAAACAGTAGAAAATGAAAACCTTTTGTAAATTGTTTACATCATACTACAAGTTAACTACCCATTTTAAATATACAAGCAGCATCATCTATAATGAATTGCAATCAGAGGAGAGACGTTTCAGCACAGACAACCCATATGGCAGCTCCCACTCATGCATAAAACACGTAGGATGATTTCTTCTCCCATTTTGTCCCAGATAAGTTTTTCAGCTCCCATAAAGGGGTTATAACCCCAAACATATCAGTTTGCATGATGAAAGCAAATAGAATTATATGCAACACTACAGTATAAAGTTATCTGTAAAACGAAATGCTATTGAAAGCAGCGTCTGTGTGTCGCTCTCTGCACTGCTGGTTGTGGCTCTTGAAGCAGTTCTCCTCCAGTCAAGACTTCTTTTCCCATGCATGCTTCTCCATGGGTCTGTTACATTTAATTTCAAGAGCCAGAATCAGCAGCGCACAGTATAGCATGGGGTAAGTTCTCTGCATCTGAATGGCTACTGATGGCTGCTGTATTACTCCAACTTCAGTGCACTGTAAAAAATGACTGACGTTTATCAGTCACATGACTTGGGGAACCTGGGAAATGGACATCTTGTCTAGCCCCATGTCAGATTTCAAAATGAGATTGTTGAAAAAAAATATGTGACAGTTTCCCTTTAGGGACGGTAGGGGGGATCCTATGTGACTCCCCCGACCACCTTTCATGAATACAGCACTGCCATACACAGGCAGCACTGTATTCATTTGAGGAACTCCATTTTGGAGCACAGAGACCTGTGGCAATTTTTAAAGATGCAGAGCTGGGTGCAAACTTCAAAAACAGGGCAGATTTCATCTGTTTTTCTTTTTTTTTTTGCACTTTGCACCGTGCCCTGCACACATTTAAATGCTGCTGTCAGCAGTAACGTAACTAGAGGGGGGTGGGCCCTGGTGCGGGACGCCCCCCTTCATACGCGGGCCCTGACCCGCTCGCACTCCCTTCTCCCCCGGTAGTTGTGCCACTGGCTGTCAGAATGCATTACATTTACATATAACTATAATGGGAAGTTTATATTCATTATACAAAATGTTATTTTGGGGTTTACTTCCCTTTTAAGAAGACATTGAATTTTGCCTGTAAATGTAAATTACAACATCATCTCTCATTCAGCAGTGATTTAAAAAAAAAAAAAAAAAAAACAGGTGTCCAATTTGCCAGCCCTCGGCTTTTGCAGGCTGCAACTCCCAGCATCCTTTGCCTATTCCACAAAGGGCCGGAGGGCAGCAAGTTTGGTCCCTGTGCTTTGGATAAACGTAGGAAGCCATGCAAAATATACAATCATTTTCTAGTTTCACATTGCGATCCAATGCGGATGAGGTGGGGGGACTTGGGCAGATAATGTAGCCCCCCCCACTCTCTAATATCAGTGACCTGTGGCATGAGAAAGTCTGTGCAAAGAGCAAAAAACTCCCCCAAACACCCTGAATTAAGGTTTGATCTGCGGCTCAGCCATGAGGAAGGGAATGGTGGAACTGGATTGGTTAATAGTCCCATTTAGGGCTGACTTGCTCTTTTGGAGTGTTCCTGGGAAATTAGGATGATTCAGGGTGCCTGTTACTGGGCACGAGGGATTCAGGGGGTGATTATCCATGAGTGTTGCGGGGGGATCAGTAGGCAGCTTGTTCTCTCACCGACTCGTTACCCCCAACAATCTCTTCATGTTCTCGTAGACCACGTAGCTGATGCTGACGGCGGGTATCACCTTCATGAAATTTGGGGCGATGCCTCGATAAAGGCCCAGGAAGCCCTCCCTTGCCACAATGTGACGGAATAAGGCCACCATGGAGAGCTGCGGGGACCCCTGCACAGAGGCTGGAGCAGAAGAACAAAGGGACAGTCAGCACCCTATGACATAATACATTAAAGGAGAAGGAAACCCCCTGGGCGCAAAACCCCTCCCCTGTGTTGCCCCTCCTCCCCCTGGCCTACCTGTCCCCCCGGGCAAATGCCCCTAACTTTTTACTCAACCCTCTGCGCAGGTCTTGTCCAGGGAGTTCACAGGCGCCATCTTCTCCCACGCGGTCTTCTTCCTGCTTTGACCGGCGTCTTCTGGCGCATGCGCAGTAGGAGCATTTTCAAGTACGGATCTACTGTGCATGCGCCGAATGTCACAAAGTTTTCCGATTTCACTTCGGATGCCGCCTGTGAACTCCGTGGACAGGACCTGCGCAGAGAGTTGAGTAAAAAGTTAGGGGCATTTGCCCGGGGGGACAGGTAGGCCAGGGGGGAGGAGGGAGGGGGGCAACACAGGTGAGGGGGGAGGGGTTTTGCGCCCAGGGGTTTCCTTCTCCTTTAAGATTTATCAAGGGTCGATTTGAAAATTCGAATATAAAATTTTTTTGAAATTAGAGTTTTAAAATTTATCATGTACGGTCAGTTTAAGAATTCGAATTTGACATCTAAAACCTGCTGAATTGGTATTTTAGCCTATGGGGACCTCCTACAATCAATTTGGAGTCATTTGGTGGACTTTTGAAAAAAAAAAAATATGTTTTTTTTTGGGTGAAAACCCTAGAATTTGCAGCTCGATCCAATTCACCTGTTTCTAATAAATTCGATTTTTTAAATACATTTCGATTGGTCGTTTTTGTGTTGAATTTCGAGTTTATGGGAGTTGGTGGGAGTTTTTAGAAACTGGCCAAAACTGTCAAATTCGACTAGGGAATTGATAAGATTCGATTCGAATTTAAAAAAAAAAAAAAAAAAAAAAAAAAAGCAATCAAATTAAATTTTTGAGATTTATCATACACTGGCCCTTTAAGAACTCAAAATTCGACTATTCGCCACCTTAAACCTGCTAAATTGCTGTTTTAGCCTATGGGTGAATTTGGAGTTGTTTGCAGCCTTCCAGTTTTTTGCGCAGGAAAAAACTCGAATAGAGTTTGAAAAACTCAAATCGTGTTCGATTCGAATTTTCGGGTCGATCCTATTCACCCGACCCGAAAAATTAGATTTTTTTAAATTAATTTCAATTGGTCAAATTCCGAGTTCATGGGAGCTGCAGGGACCCCTGCACAAAGGCTGGAGCAGAAGGACAAAGGGACAGTCAGCGCCCTATGACATAATACATTAAGGGGCAGATTTATCAAGGTTTGAAGTAAAAATTTGAATTTTCGAGTTTTTTTATGGGCAAATTCAACTAGGGATTTGTTAAAATTAGGGATGCACCAAATCCAGGATTCAGTTCGGGATTCGGCCTTTTTCAGCAGGATTCGGATTCGACCAAATCCGAATTTGCGTATGCAAATTAGGGGCGGGAGGGAAACTGCGTGACTTTTTGTCAGATAACAAGGAAGTAAAAAATGTTTTCCCCTTCCCACCCCTAATTTGCATATGAAAATTAGGGTTCGGATTCGGTTCGGTATTCGGCCAAATCTTTCACAAATCTTTCATCTTTTTGAGATTTATCATAAACTCGAATTCGACTACCTTAAACCTGCCGAATTTAGCCTATGGAAGACGTCCTGGGATCATTTTTGGAGTTGTTTGCAGTCTTTCTGAATTGAATTGGAAAAACTCAAATCAAATTCGATCGAAATTTGATACGAGTTTTCGATCCTATTCACCCGACTTCAACCGAAAAATTCGATTTTTTAAATAAATTTCAATTGGTCGAATTTCAAGTTCATGGGAGTTTAAAAAAAAAAAAAACAAAAAAAAAAAACTCCCATGAACTTGAAATTCAACCCTTGATAAATCTGCCTCTAATAGTGAAACTGTAGCATCGTGTACTTCTACTTACCCTGTGCCTGCATTCGCGTCCTGACCAGTGCCAGCGGGTAACTTGCAATCTGGCCACACGTGCTGGATATTGTGCCACACGCCAGCAACACTAGGATTCCAGGATCAGCACTGATGCTGGCTCTGTACCTCTGTAACCAGGTGTTCTTCAGTGTCTGGGCAGCGGAGACAAAAGTGCCAATTACTGGCAGTTGGTATGGAGGGGATATTGTTAGAAGAGGAGCAAATGGGCACAACAGTGGGCAGGACAGAAGAGATTGTGGGCATGTTTATGCAGTGTCTGATATGCGAAGACATCAATGGGTAGCTTTATCAAGGGTCAAACTGTCAGATTCTACTAGGGAGTTATTCAAATTCGATTCGAGTTTTTCAAAAGATTCAAAAAACTATTTTCAAGATTTACTGTATCGTACTCTGGCCCTTTAAGAACTGAAATCTGACTGTTTGCCACCTAAAACCTGCCGAATTGCAGTTTAAGTCAATGGGAGATTTCCAGGTATCAATTTGGTGATGTTTGCGGCCTTCCTGACATTCGAGTTTTTTCGGAGAAATAAAGTAGAATCGAGTTTTTAAAATTTGAATCGAATTTGATTCAAATTCGATTAGAGTTTTCGGTTATAAAAATTTGATTTTCATAATAATTCTGAATGAATTTCGAGTTCATGGGAGTTTATGGGAGTTTAAAAAAAAACTCACATGAATTTGAATTATGACCCTTGATGAATGTGCCTCGCCGGGGCAGATTTATAAAGGGTCGAATTGAAAATTCAAATTTTTTTTTATGGTCAAAACTCTCAAATTTAAATTGTGAATTATCCAACTTGATTCGAGTTTTAATTAGAATTCAAATTTTGAGGTTAAACACACTCCGGCCCTTTAAGAACTTGAATTAGACTATTTACCATCTAAAACCTTTAATTCTAATTAAAATTTTGAGATTTAACAGACTCTGTGGCCCTTTAAGAACTCGAATTAGACTATTTACCACCTAAAACCATTAATTCAAATTTCGAGATTTAACACAATCTGGCCCTTTAAGAACTTGAATTTGACTATTTACCACCTAAAACCTTTAATTCCAATTCCGAGATTTAACACACTCTGCCCCTTTAAAGGGATCCTGTCATCGGAAAACATGTTTTTTTAAAAACACTCCAGCAGAATTCTGCACTGAAATCCATTTCTCAAAAGAGCAAACAGATTTTTTTTATATTCAATTTTGAAATCTGACATGGGGCTAGACATATTGTCAATTTCCCAGCTGCCCCCAGTCATGTGACTTGTGCCTGCACTTTAGGAGAGAAATGCTTTTTGGCAGGCTGCTGTTTTTCCTTCTCAATGTAACTGAATGTGTCTCAGTGAGACATGGGTTTTTACTATTGAGTGTTGTTCTTAGATCTACCAGGCAGCTGTTATCTGGTGTTAGGGAGCTGTTATCTGGTTACCTTCCCATTGTTCTTTTGTTTGGCTGCTGGGGGGAAAAGGGAGGGGGGGGTGATATCACTCCAACTTGCAGTACAGCAGTAAAGAGTGATTGAAGTTTATCAGAGCACAAGTCACATGACTTGGGGCAGCTGGGATATTGTCAATATGTCTTGCTCCATGTCAGATTTCAAAATGGAATATAAAAAATCTGTTTGCTCTTTTGAGAAATGGATTTCAGTGCAGAATTCTGCTGGATCAGCACTATTAACTGATTATGAACATTTTTTTTTTCCCATGACAGTATCCCTTTAAGAACTCAAATGCGACTATTTACCACTTTAAAACTGCTGAGTTCATGTATAAGTCAATGGGAGAGGTCCAGGAACCAATTTAGACGTTAGTAACCTTCCTGACATTCAATTTTTTTTTTCGGAGAAAAAACTTGAATTGAGTTTAGTCGAATTTGGTTCAAATTCGGATAGAGTTTTGGAGTCAGTAAAATTAGTCAGAGTTTTAGATATTGTTTTTGTTTTTTTATAAATAACCTCCCAGTCGAATTTCGAGTATATTCAGATTTAACAGAGTTTTACAAAACTCACATGATTTTGAAATTCGACCTTTAAGGGAAAACTATACCCCTCAAACAATGTAGGTCTCTATAAAAAGATATTGCTTAAAACAGCTCATATGTAAAACCCTGATTCATGTAAATAAACCATTTTCATAATAATATACTTTTTTAGTAGTATGTGCCATTGGGTAATGATAAATAGAAAATTGCCATTTTAAAAAATAAGTGCCGCCCCCAGGGATCGTATGCAGGGCCGCCATTAGAATTCACGGGGCCCCGTACAACAAAATTTTTGGGGCCCCCTGGGGCCCGCCCACACTGATGACCAAGCTCCACCCCATATGCCGCCCACTCCGCATCGCAGTTAAAAGACGACAGACATCAGCGCTAAAAAAGTAACCCCCCCCCACACAAGTTATAAAAAGCTATTGATGGTCAGGGCCCCCTTATGAAAAATTGGGGCCCCCAAAAAAAAAAATTAAAAAAAAAAATTGGTGGCAGGGGCCCCCTTATAAGTTGAAAAAAACTTGGGGCCCCAACAAAAAAAAATGTAAAAAAAAAACATGTTTTGTTTCTAAAAAAATGTTTTTTGTTTTTTTTAAAAAAACACATTGGTGGCAGGGGCCCCCTTATAAGTTAAAAACAAATTGGGGCCCCAAAAAAAATTTAAAAAAAAAAAAAGTTTTTTGAAAAAAAAAAAAAGTGGCAGGGGCCCCCTTACAAGTTAAAAAAAATTGGGGCCCCAAAAATTGGTGGCAGTATTTCTGGTCAGGTGATCTCTTCCTGTTACAGTTAGAGCTGCAGTATTTCTGGTCAGGTGATCTCTTCCTGTTACAGTTAGAGCTGCAGTATTTCTGGTCAGGTGATCTCTGAGGCAGCACACAGACCATCACGAAATGGTGGCTCAAGGCAAGAGATGTAAAAGGGCAATATTTACTTAGAGGGAATCAGTGGCCTCACCTCATATACTGCCAGGTCAATGCCCGCATAGGGCACAATGCCCAGCAGATTGGGAATGTAGCCCTTGAAGAATGCTCTGATGCCCTCAGTCTTCAGGATCTGACGGGCGCAGTCTGACATCCCCGTGTATTGGCCGGTCCGCCGAAGAGCCATCCTCGTCTTTAACACCTAAAATGAACAGAGGAACCTATTATCTGCAATCATTAACTTTCCTATTCTGCTTTCTCTTGCGCCCGCAACTGCAAGTGCTGCCTGGTTACCCCTGGCAACCAATAAAAACATAGAAGGAGAGGGTTCCATTTTATGGTTTGTTTTGTTTTATTTGACTTGTCTTTCTTTTCAGACCCTCTTCCGTGCAATTTCTATTCTAACTGCGCAACCGCTGCCAGGTTGTTAGGGTAATGAAGCCCCTAGCGACCAGACAGCAGTTGAAGTTCCTGACAGCACAACAGAAACCAAAAATAATAAAAATCATGAAAATTAAAAAAAAAAAAGAAGACTAAGTGGAAATAGTCTTAGAATACAACTGTCTGTGTCATAGTAAAAGTAAAATTTGAGGGAAGTTCCCCTGTAACCCTGACCCAGTCTCCACCTCTCACCTCCATTGGATAGATTGCAGTCTGAGCAATGGCCCCGGCCAATGAACCAGCGACAAACCTCTCTCTGACTCGCAGATTCTCCTGCTGTCCGCGAATCAGCTTCTTTATCTGAGGGATAGAAGCATGGAGAGTCATGTTGGGGGCGTATTATGTAACATAACGATTCACAAGGTCACCTGACCCCCATTAAAGTTAGTGGAGGGGCAATTCCCAGTGTTTAATTGCCCGTCTGCATCAGAAACCCAGACAGCCAATTAGCAAGTAGCTCTGAGCAGAGGATGAGCCGCCTCTCTCTCTCTTTTACCTGCTCATATGCCATGAATTTAATAGCAGATTCAGGGGCGATCTTCAGCACATTAATCCCATTCCCACGCCAGAGCGAACGCACACCTCCCTCCTCTATCATCACTCGCAGACCCCGAAATATGGATAAACCTTGTGATCTTGAGCCATGAACCTTTGAAGAAGAAGAAGAGAACATATGTCAAATAATGTTTTCATATAGTTTTCATGATATCATTTTTTTGCTCTGTTATACAGATAGCTAGAATCTCAGCTGCCATAAAGCAGGGCAGGACTGCTGCTTACAATGGGGATCAGATAGGATCTGTGCAGCCACTGGGACAGAATGTTCTGTTATACAGATAGCTAGAATCTCAGCTGCCATAAAGCAGGGCAGGACTGCTGCTTACAATAGGGATCAGATAGGATCTGTGCAGCCACTGGGACAGAATGTTCTGTTATACAGATAGCTACAATCTCAGCTGCCATAAAGCAGGGCAGGACTGCTGCTTACAATGGGGATCAGATAGGATCTGTGCAGCCACTGGGACAGAATGTTCTGTTATACAGATAGCTAGAATCTCAGCTGCCATAAAGCAGGACAGGACTGCTGCTTACAATGGGGATCAGATATGATCTGTGCAGCCACTGGGACAGAATGTTCTGTTATACAGATAGTTAGAATCTCAGCTGCCATAAAGCAGGACAGGACTGCTGCTTACAATGGGGATCAGATAGGATCTGTGCAGCCACTGGGACAGATTCTGTTATACAGATAGCTAGAATCTCAGCTGCCATAAAGCAGGACAGGACTGCTTATTTGGAAAGGAAAATACTGGGATTTAACCTTTAGTTACAATTCACTAAACAAGAACAGAAGTGAGTAAAGCCAACATTAATACAGTGACACATAGAATTACAGGTGCTCCCATTCATATAAGACAGTTCATATTAGTCACCTGCATCAGGACTTTAAGCCGGTCCAGGGGTGCTGTCCCCGTTCTTGATACGGCTCCAGCCACCCCACCTGCAAGCAGCTGTTTCCACCACATTCCAGAGCGGATCTCTTTTTGGGAGAATTCATCTGGAACTGCCAGTGATTCCCCGATATCCAGCATCTGTGGGTATAAGATCAACATAGGTTTAGGGCAGAAATGCTGTACAGTATTTTTTTGGGTTCTGCACCAGCCAAGACAACCATAATCCTTAAATTGGGAAGATCTGCGAGTCTGTAGGTGCCCCCAGTAGCTCCCCATATTTTCTTCTGCTGATTCTTAGTCCCTGAGCGTAGGGACCAACCCAAAATGTATACAATATAATATTCACATTTGCAGTCCATTCAGATTCACGTCATATTATATGGCAGCAAAGAAATCAGTGCAGTCTGCATCACAACTGATTAACAATCAACCCTGTTGCATCAGCTTTTATGACAGATAAACCTAGAAACCCACTGCAGCCAATAGAAGAGACTGTTACTGATCTATTGGTGCCAGCAAGTTAGAGAATGTAAGCACAAATCTGATTGGCTGCTATAGCGAACACCACTGGAACCTCCTTGTACAAGGGGTAGGAATACATACAGACGAATGCTTCCAGTAAGTGATAACATCCTCCATGTTGTGCAGGGGGTTGAGCAGGAAGTGATCTCTCCATTCCAGCCAATCGATGGTCAGGGTTCCGTCGCGGTCCATACTGTAAACAAATACGTTTAGAGGGTTGCTAAAAAAAATTATAACTATGATATGTCAGGTCAGGCTGGGCCCCTTAGCTCCTAACAAGGTTACAGATATATAGAAACATTGGGGTAACAGTCACCCTGCTATAGTTCCAGGGGTACCCAGGGCACAAACACTCACCCCAAATCTCCCCCTAACTGACCTTCAGACTGGGCCCCCTTAGCTCATAACAAGGTTACAGATATATAGAAACATTGGGGTAACAGTCACCCTGCTATAGTTCCAGGGGTACCCAGGGTACAAATAAACACTCACCCCAAAACTCCCCCTAACTGACCTTCAGACTGGGCCCCCTTAGCTCATAACAAGGTTACAGATATATAGAAACATTGGGGTGTCACCCTGCTATAGTTCCAGGGGTACCCAGGGTATAAAAAAAACACTCACCCCAAATCTCCCCCTAACTGACCTTCAGGCTGGGCCCCCTTAGCTCATAACAAGGTTACAGACATATAGAAACATTGGGGTGTCACCCTGCTATAGTTCCAGGGGTACCCAGGGCACAAATAAACACTCACCCCAAATCTCCCCCTAACTGGCCTTCAGACTGGGCCCCCTTAGCTCATAACAAGGTTACAGATAAATAGAAACATTGGGGTGTCACCCTGCTATAGTTCCAGGGGTACCCAGGGTACAAATACCCACTCACCCCAAATCTCCCCCTAACTGGCCTTCAGACTGGGCTCCCTTAGCTCATAACAAGGTTACAGATATATAGAAACATTGGGGTAACAGTCACCCTGCTATAGTTCCAGGGGTACCCAGGGTACAAATAAACACTCACCCCAAAACTCCCCCTAACTGACCTTCAGACTGGGCCCCCTTAGCTCATAACAAGGTTACAGATATATAGAAACATTGGGGTGTCACCCTGCTATAGTTCCAGGGGTACCCAGGGTATAAAAAAAACACTCACCCCAAATCTCCCCCTAACTGACCTTCAGGCTGGGCCCCCTTAGCTCATAACAAGGTTACAGACATATAGAAACATTGGGGTGTCACCCTGCTATAGTTCCAGGGGTACCCAGGGCACAAATAAACACTCACCCCAAATCTCCCCCTAACTGGCCTTCAGACTGGGCCCCCTTAGCTCATAACAAGGTTACAGATAAATAGAAACATTGGGGTGTCACCCTGCTATAGTTCCAGGGGTACCCAGGGTACAAATACCCACTCACCCCAAATCTCCCCCTAACTGGCCTTCAGACTGGGCTCCCTTAGCTCATAACAAGGTTACAGATATATAGAAACATTGGGGTAACAGTCACCCTGCTATAGTTCCAGGGGTATCCAGGGCACAAATAAGCACTCACCCCAAATCTCCCCCTAACTGACCTTCAGACTGGGCCCCCTTAGCTCATAACAAGGTTACAGATATATAGAAACATTGGGGTAACAGTCACCCTGCTATAGTTCCAGGGGTACCCAGGGTACAAATAAGCACTCACCCCAAATCTCCCCCTAACTGACCTTCAGGCTGGGCTCCCTTAGCTCATAACAAGGTTACAGATATATAGAAACATTGGGGTAACAGTCACCCTGCTATAGTTCCAGGGGTACCCAGGGTACAAATAAACACTCACCCCAAATCTCCCCCTAATTGACCTTCAGACTGGGCCCCCTTAGCTCATAATAAGGTTACAGATATATAGAAACATTGGGATAACAGTCACATTTTATAATCAAGCACTAAGGGGGGTGCTTTTGCATCTGGGGGTGTCTGTAAATTGCATGCTCCCCTTATTTGCAGTGTATTGGAGCTGCCATAGTGCTTGCACTGGACCAGTACACTACATTAGCTGCACACAATGATATTCTTTCCCACACATGACGTCTCACCTCTGCAGAACCTTCTTGGCCTGTGCCAATGTGATATTGATGCCAAGGCCGTGGAAACATTCCTGGATCTCGGAGATGTCGATGTGACCTGTGTGAGAGAAGGACGGGGCATGAAACCCAACAAACAAAAGGAGCGGTCTTTGTGGCTGAAAAAAATAAAGGGCACAGGAGAAGGCACTACGTCAGTTGGCTACCGGGCATCCTGCCATTGCCTTCTCTATCAACATAAACATTCCCTCGGTTGGCACGTCCAACCCCAATGCTCTCCATTTGTTCTAAACTAACATGCCCAGCATCCTTAGTGGCAGCTGCTACTTGGAGAACTCGACCCTTCATTGACTTTAATGATAATCACTGGGCCCCCCTATACTTTCTGGAGACCCCAGCAGTGGCAGGGTCTGCACCCTCTATACTCATGCAGTGGGTCGAGTACCCGCGGGTTCCCCTCAAAAACCTTCAGTACCCTGCAGTTGCGGGTAGGGTTGCCACCTGGCCGGTATTGTACCGGCCTGGCCAGTAAAAATTATGGTTGATCCCAATGTTATTAATAGGGAAAAAAGCTAAATATTTAGGAAGGCCGGTATTTTTTTCCAGAAAAGGTGGCAACCCTAGTTGCGAGTAGAAGTTCCAGGTGCGGGTTTAGACGCTGGTCGGCAGTTCTATGGGTTTGCGGGTCGCAGGTCTTCTCAGTAGAGATTTTTACTTGGTTTTTCTGATCACGCCTACTTCTGATGATGTCACTTCCAGTTTACAATAACAGCACTTCCTGTTTACTCCTTTTTTCTGATCACGCCTACTTCCAATGATGTCACTTCTGGTTTACGACAACACTTCCTGTTTACTCCTTTTTTCTGATCACGCCTACTTCTGATGAGGTCACTTCCAGCTTACAATGACAGCACTTCCTGTTTACTCCTTTTTTCTGATCACGCCTACTTCTGATGAGGTCACTTCCAGCTTACAATGACAGCACTTCCTGTTTACTCCTTTTTTCCTGATCACGCCTACTTACAATGATGACACTTCCGGTTTACAATGACAGCACTTCCTGTTTACGCCTTTTTTCTGATCACACCTACTTCTTATGAGGGCACTTCCGGTTTACAATGGCAGCACTTCCTGATTCTTGATGGTCAGCGGGTCCGGGTTGCGGATAAGGTACTTGCGGGTTGGGTCTAGTAGCGAGTCCAATCGAGTAAGAATGCAAGTTGCGGGTCCGGGTTGCGGATTGCAGGTTGTGAGTACCAAAACATGGACCTGCGCAGGATTCTAACTCATGCCCCTAATTAAGAGAAAACCCTAGGACCAACCCCTCTTTTAAAACACAACCAGTTCTGTTATGGTTACAATATTTTGGGAATTTACAGTGTCCCTCTTCAAGTCCTGAAGACCTGTCAGACTTGCCAGACCACTCTAGAAAAACAAAACATGATGGAGTAGGTTGTTAGGGATTGGTTCTCCCTACTACCACCTCCACTACCCAAGGCAAAGGCAAACAACTTGCTCATGATGTGAGCCCCAGGCTTGCAGTATGAGCCATTGGTTGCACTAAGTGACAACAACACACACACACACACATATATATATATATATATATATATATATATATATATATATATATATATATATATATACACACACACACATATATACACACACACACACATATATATATATACACACACACACACATATATACACACACACACACATATATATATATATACACACACACACCATCGTTGTTGCGGTCCAGGCTGTTAAACATGATCAGCAGGCGCCTCTCTCTCTCCACCAGATAACGGGTGAACTCCTCGAAATCCAATTGGCCGTCCTGGTCAGTGTCCCCGACGCGCAGGATCTCCTGTATATAGAGACAGACATTGGATCATATGTGTATTTATATATTTATTTAGCAAGAAATGGTTAAGAATGATTGGTAGTCACAAATGTTTAGATTGTAAGCTCTTTGGGTGAGGGAATTCTCACAGTATGTATTGAAGGCACATGTGTGTGTGTGATATACAGATAGAGATATAAATGCAGCGGAGGTGGATTTGCTCCCCAGATTAAGACTTACACCCTCAGGGTCATGCCAGTGTGTGTGATCACTAATGCCCAGCAGCTCGGATGTGATTAACAACTCCCAGCCAATCACACGCAGCTCAGTAAATCCCTCCAACAAATCAGACTCATCTTATCCACAGGCTCAGGTGCTGCCGTGTGGCTACAGTCTATGTGTGTGCCATACTCGTATGCCTTTCTTCCTAACTAAGTCACTATGCACATCTCACATTCACTAAGAGCATTACTCACTAGTACTGTCCCACTCACTAATGCTGTCAAGCCTTGACAAAGGGCCCAGTGGGGTCTGAAACGTTGCCCTTACCTTGTATGTATGTGGGCTAAATAAACAATTTATCACTTATCACACCATAATCAGTGTGCTACTGGATTATTCTCTACATTGTATGCTGGACCTCTTGGGCAGGAAAGGGTCAACCAGATTAAGCACCTGATACCCTGCACAGGGTTTACTTGTAGGGTTGAGCACTCCGAACATTGTAAATACAGCTCACTAATCACTGTCCCACTCAACAATACTGTTCCACTCACTAATGCTTTCCAGCTCACTAGTACTGTCCTACTCACTAATTCTGTCCCACTCACGAATGCTGTCCCGCTCACTAATTCTGTCCAGCTCACTAATTCTGTCCCACTCACTAATTCTGTCCCACTCACTAATTCTGTTCTGCTCATTAATTCTGTCCCGCTCACTAATTCTGTTCTGTTCACTAATTCTGCCCACTCACTAATGCTGTCCAGCTAACGAATTATGTCTATAATACTGTCCCACTCACTAACGCTTTCCAGCTAACGAATTATGTCTATAATACTGTCCCACTCACTAATGCTTTCCAGCTCACTAGTACTGTCCTACTCACTAATTCTGTCCCGCTCACTAATTCTGTCCCGCTCACTAATTATGTCCTGCACACAGGCTCGGATTTTTGAAAAGGCCACAAAGGCCCAGGCCTAGGGCGGCAGAATTTTAGGGAGGCGGCATGCTGCTCAACCACACCTGCATTGGTTCAGAAGCCCTGAGGATTTGCAAGAAATAAAATAGTTTTTAAAATGTCCTGTGCACCAATCCCCAGTACTCCCGACCCGATGCTGAAAATTTGTGCATATGCACAAAGGACGGTGGGTGATGAACTGCAGCGGGGCACCTGCTCTCTAATGCTCTCCAGCTAATTACGTCCCGCTCACTAATTGTGTCCAGCTCACTGGTACTGCACCAGGGTATGATGGATCAGCAGTGTCAGTACATAGATCAGTACCATCAATATGAGTAAATACAACAGCAGGAGAGTAACTACAGGGGAAGCAGACCTTGCAGGTATAGGAGACCCATGAGCGCCAAAATCATATACAGTTTTAATAACAATTAGTAAAACAGGTTAACCCCTAGACATTTTGGGGGCCTGGAAAATAATCTAATGTGGGGCCCAGTAATATCTAGTTACACCACAGTATAACACTATCAGTATATAGAGAGGTATCAGTATATAGAGATGTATCAGTATCAGTATATAGAGATGTATCAGTATATAGAGCAGTATCAGTATATAGAGATGTATCAGTATATAGAGATGTATGAGTATATAGAGCAGTAGTGGGTATGACAGCCCATCAGTATCAGTATATGGGTATTATGGAATAACAGCAGTATCAGTACATATAGAGCAGTAGTGGGTATGACACACAGACATATATAGAGGGAGGGAGAGGCCCCGGGTATATCCGCACCTGCTCAGCATTATGACAGGGAGTGAAGCCCAAGGCTCGGAGTCCGTCTCTCAGCTCGTGGATATCAACTCTCCCGTCCCGGTTGGAGTCCAGTTGGCTGAAGAGCAGCGCGTATCTCTTCTCCCTGTCCGGCTCCAACAGGTCGGGCTGCTGCATGTCTGATATGTGACACCCTGTGGCCCGGGGCCCTCTCTCCGCAGCCTGGTACACGCGCACTGACTAATAGCGCTAATTATGTGTGTGCCGGGCCCTCCTGCGCCGCTTTCACTCGGGAAACACAACCTTCCGCTCTCTGCGCCCGAGATACCCGCAGCTGTCATCTCTACTGACTGTCATCTACACTAACTGTCATCTACACTAACTGACTGTCATCTACACTAACTGTCATGTACACTAACTGACTGTCATCTACACTAACTGTCCTCTCTACTGACTGTCATCTACACTAACTGTCCTCTCTACTGACTGTCATCTACACTAACTGACATCTACACTGTCATCTACACTAACTGACTGTCATCTCTACTGACTGTCATCTACACTAACTGTCATCTACACTAACTGACTGTCATCTCGACTGACTGTCATCTACACTAACTGTCATCTACACTTACTGTCATCTACACTAACTGTCATCTCTACTGACTGTCATCTACACTAACTGTCATCTACACTGACTGTCATCTACACTAACTGTCCTCTGTACTGACTGTCATCTACACTGTCATCTACACTGTCATCTACACTAACTGACCTCTCTATTGACTGTCATCTACACTAACTGTCATCTGTACTGACTGTCATCTACACTAACTGTCATCTACACTGACTGGCATCTACACTGACTGTCATCTGTACTGGCTGTCATCTACACTGACTGTCATCTCTACTGACTGTCATCTCTACTGACTGTCATCTCTACTGACTGTCATCTACACTAACTGGCATCTACACTGACTGTCATCTCTACTGACTGTCATCTACACTAACTGTCATCTACACTGACTGTCACCTTTACTGACTGTCATCTATACGGACTGTCATCTCTACTGACTGTCACCTACACTGACTGTCATCTCTACTGACTGTCATCTCTACTGTCATCTACACTAACTGTCATCTCTACTGACTGTCATCTCTACTGACTGTCATCTCTACTGACTGTCATCTACACTGACTGTTATCTACACTGACTGTTATCTACACTGACTGTCATCTTTACTGACTGTCATCTGTACTGACTGTCATCTACACTAACTGTCATCCACACTAACTGTTATCTACACTGACTGTCATCTACACTAACTGTCATCTCTACTGACTGTCATCTACACTAACTGACATCTGTACTGACTGTCATCTACACAAACTGTCATCTCTACTGACTGTCATCTCTACTGTCTGTCATCTCTACTGACTGTCATCTACACTAACTGTCATTTACACTGACTGTCATCTGTACTGACTGTCATCTGTACTGACTGTCATCTACACTGACTGTCATCTGTACTGACTGTCATCTACACTGACTGTCATCTGTACTGACTGTCATCTACACTGACTGTCATCTACACTAACTGTCAATTACACTAACTGTCATCTACACTAACTGTCATCTACACTGACTGTCATCTACACGGACTGTCATCTGTACTGACTGTCATCTACACTAACTGTCATCTCTACTGACTGTCATCTCTACTGTCTGTCATCTGTACTGACTGTCATCTACACTGACTGTCATCTACACTGACTGTCACCTCTACTGACTGTCATCTATATACGGACTGTCATCTACACTGACTGTCACCTACACTGACTGTCTTCTCTACTGACTGTCTTCTCTACTGACTGTTATCTCTACTGTCATCTACACTAACTGTCATCTCTACTGACTGTCATCTACACTGACTGTCATCTCTATTGACTGTCATCTCTACTGACTGTCATCTCTACTGACTGTCATCTACACTAACTGTCATCTGTACTGACTGTCATCTGTACTGACTGTCATCTACACTAACTGTCATCTACACTGACTGTCATCTACACTGACTGTCACCTACACTGACTGTCTTCTCTACTGACTGTTATCTCTACTGTCATCTACACTGTCATCTCTACTGACTGTCATCTCTACTGACTGTCATCTTTACTGACTGTCATCTGTACTGACTGTCATCTGTACTGACTGTCATCTACACTAACTGTCATCTACACTGACTGTCATCTGTACTGACTGTCATCTACACTAACTGTCATCTCTACTGACTGTCACCCCCACCTGCACTTGCAATATCTCGTTGTCTCACAGTGCGGAACTGCCATTCACTACTACTGTACTGGCTGTCATCTACACTGACTGTCATCTCTACTGACTGTCATCTCTACTGACTGTCATCTACACTAACTGGCATCTACACTGACTGTCATCTGTACTGACTGTCATCTGTACTGGCTGTCATCTACACTGACTGTCATCTCTACTGACTGTCATCTACACTAACTGTCATCTACACTGACTGTCACCTTTACTGACTGTCATCTATACGGACTGTCATCTCTACTGACTGTCACCTACACTGACTGTCATCTCTACTGACTGTCATCTCTACTGTCATCTACACTAACTGTCATCTCTACTGACTGTCATCTCTACTGACTGTCATCTACACTGACTGTTATCTACACTGACTGTTATCTACACTGACTGTCATCTTTACTGACTGTCATCTGTACTGACTGTCATCTACACTAACTGTCATCCACACTAACTGTTATCTACACTGACTGTCATCTACACTAACTGTCATCTCTACTGACTGTCATCTACACTAACTGACATCTGTACTGACTGTCATCTACACAAACTGTCATCTCTACTGACTGTCATCTCTACTGTCTGTCATCTCTACTGACTGTCATCTACACTAACTGTCATTTACACTGACTGTCATCTGTACTGACTGTCATCTACACTGACTGTCATCTGTACTGACTGTCATCTACACTGACTGTCATCTGTACTGACTGTCATCTACACTGACTGTCATCTACACTAACTGTCAATTACACTAACTGTCATCTACACTAACTGTCATCTACACTGACTGTCATCTACACGGACTGTCATCTGTACTGACTGTCATCTACACTAACTGTCATCTCTACTGACTGTCATCTCTACTGTCTGTCATCTGTACTGACTGTCATCTACACTGACTGTCATCTACACTGACTGTCACCTCTACTGACTGTCATCTATATACGGACTGTCATCTACACTGACTGTCACCTACACTGACTGTCTTCTCTACTGACTGTCTTCTCTACTGACTGTTATCTCTACTGTCATCTACACTAACTGTCATCTCTACTGACTGTCATCTACACTGACTGTCATCTCTATTGACTGTCATCTCTACTGACTGTCATCTCTACTGACTGTCATCTACACTAACTGTCATCTGTACTGACTGTCATCTGTACTGACTGTCATCTACACTAACTGTCATCTACACTGACTGTCATCTACACTGACTGTCACCTACACTGACTGTCTTCTCTACTGACTGTTATCTCTACTGTCATCTACACTGTCATCTCTACTGACTGTCATCTCTACTGACTGTCATCTTTACTGACTGTCATCTGTACTGACTGTCATCTGTACTGACTGTCATCTACACTAACTGTCATCTACACTGACTGTCATCTGTACTGACTGTCATCTACACTAACTGTCATCTCTACTGACTGTCACCCCCACCTGCACTTGCAATATCTCGTTGTCTCACAGTGCGGAACTGCCATTCACAGGTACCCACCCATACAACAAGGGCATGTGTTACTCACACTGGATTATTATTGTATATTATTATTGTATAGCACTGGCACAGGTACCCCCACCCACACTCACCCCTAACCAACCCCAGGGGCACACACACTAAGGGGGTTATTTACTAAGCACCGAATAGCTGAAATTCCCCGAAATCCAAAAAATTTGTGATGTGGCCAGACTGGCCAGACTGGCCAGGAGCCCTAGGCAACCTGGCCGGTCGCTGCACAAGCTGGGAGCGCACATGTACGAATTGATGCTCGCATGCACATGCGTAAATTGGCTAGGAGAGAGGGGACCAGACTAGGGGATCGATGGCAGGTAAGTTACGTGCCTGGCGACCCCCCAGCTTTGCACCCTAGGAAGGTACATTTTTTTCGCTAAAAAAGTTTTCGCCACCAGCAAATAAATTTGCTGGTGAAAAATCCGCCACAACAAAGAAAACATTGACGCGCGTCAGAATTGTCACACGTCAAAATTATTCGGATACCCATTGACTGTAATGCTTTAGGACAAAATAGCTGCGTGTATAAAAAATTGTCACTCGCGTCAAAATTATTTTGACGCCCAATGACTTCAATGCGTTTCGCACAGATTTGCCCATCACTAGTTAAGGTGGCTGTACATGGGCAAGTTTGATCTGCTGATTCAGGCCCATTAGATTGATTTGGCAGCTTATCTGCCTGTGTATGGGGACCTCCAATGGGCCCACCTAATAACTGGCTGAAAATTGGGCACATTCATTCGGCAGGTTTAATTTTCCTGACGGATTTGAGGATCACGTTGGCTAGTTGATACTGTCCTAGCTCCAACAGATCCTATTCCCGCCATGTTAATCTCATTGTTTGGCCCTAGGGCCCACGCCTGTATTAAGCCTGACATTGCCCATCTGAGGTTGGCCTATTGGAGGAAAGATCCACCGATCTTATGGTGTATGGCCAGCTTTAAACATGTTAATTAAATATCTGGCCAATCTCTGCCCAGTGTGGTGTTGGCCCAGTACTTGTGCCAGTAGTCTGCCAGCTGCAGTGACCTTGGTGGGAAAGTGTTTGTGCATACTATATATATATATAATGTCCTTAGGATTGTGAGCAGGGCAGGGGCTATGGATAGAAGACAGGGCTATTGTGGCACACAGCACCATGTAAAGGCACGGTGAGCTGAGTGTGTTAGAGCACAGGTGTGTTAGAGCACAGTCGGTGTCAGTGTTATGTGCAGGGAGGGTTAAACACACAGGCAGCTGTAGTGCCACAGGCTTCATTGAGCAGCAGGAGGCAGTAAAGGGCAGTTTAGGCAGGGAGCGGTTATCCTGCCTTTATACTAAGTCTCCCATTACACAAAAAAAACTGTATTGAATAAAATGGACATAAATGGATCAAATGCTAATCATACCCCTCTACAGAATTCTAGTGTCCCCCCCCCCCCATTAAAGATGGGATTGAACAGTCACTGTCGGCAACTAAGGCCAAAAATACTAAATAAATGTTATATAAGATTTATGTCAGCTGTTACTCCACTTGGCATCAGCAGGTGGCACCCTATAGGTATTTATTTCAGAATTATAATGCAGGCACAATATATGTATATGGAGCACTGGATCTCCATCAAGAGTGGGTGAGTATATAGAAGGAAAGAGGGCAAGCTATACACTGTGTTTATTTGAAGAAAGGAGGTTAGTTCATGTGACCAGAATTCCTTACTTACTCTCAATGTTGATGAAGAGGAAGACAAATCCACACTGACAAACAAATCATTATTGGCTTCATGTTAAATGAACTCTTCCTTCTGATGCCAAAACCACCTTTGGGATCAGATTCTCAATCTCTCTCTCTCTCTCTCTATAGTTGTACATATTGCATGTTGTTACATTCAATCTCATTTCCATTCCTTAACTGTTATATCAGCTATTCCCTTGGTTAATTTTGATTGCCATTCTCTGACTTTTTATTCTGTATCTGTCAGAGCAGTGCATTTCAAGTGCACAAAAGCCCAAACAGCCCCCCCAGAGAATAAATAGTGACTGACAAGCCACAGACCTCTTCTACTACTAGCTACAGCCCTTCCATATCTTCCACAAGGAGGGGCACCCCAACTTTTTGGCTCGGCTCTGGAAGGTGGTGCCCAACATGTTTTATAGATACCACTCTAGATTGCAGCACTATCTCCCTATTGGCGTCTGCAAGTTACCCACTCACTCAGGGGTTATTTATTAAAGTCTGAATGCCAAAAACCCGAAAAATCAAATTTTTCGGGATTTATTTACCCAGAGGACGGAAAAAGTCAGAAAATCCAGCATCTCAGACCTGCCAAGGTTGCATATAAGTCAATGGGAAATAATTGCTGATCTTTCTGTTTGGCCCTTTCCTATTCATCCGTTTGTCCTCATACTATGTGCCAGCAACTCAAGAGAGTGTTCATTTAGCCTAAGAGTTCATAACAATGCCCGTGTCCTCTCCTGGATACTCCTGAACTGTGTCTGACTGGGGTATGTGGGCTCACAGGGATAAGGCCTCACCAACCCTGAGGACCCCCTCCCCACCTTTGTGTCTACCTTTCATCTCACTATTGCACCCCAATCTACCTCTGCTCTACCCCCCACACCAATGAGCCAGGTACAAATGGGCCACTGGGAATCTTTCCCTGTGTCTCAGTCAGACCCATTATCTGGTAGGCAAGCTTCATAGCAAAGGAGGGTCAGATTTGGGATTAAAATTTAATCTATCTGCAATATTATTGGGACTATAGCAGGGTGACTGTTACCCCAATGTTTCTATATATCTGTAACCTTGTTATGAGCTAAGGGGGCCCAGCCTGAAGGCCAGTTAGGGGGAGATTTGGGGTGAGTGCTTATTTGTACCCCTGGAACTATAGCAGGGTGACATCCCAATGTTTCTATATATCTGTAACCTTGTTATGAGCTAAGGGGGCCCAGCCTGAAAGCCAGTTAGGGGGAGATTTGGGGTGAGTGTTTATTTGTGCCCTGGGTAACAGTGGAACTATAGCAGGGTGACTGTTACCCCAATGTTTCTATATATCTGTAACCTTGTTATGAGTTAAGGGGGCCCAGTCTGAAGGTCAGTTAGGGGGAGATTTGGGGTGAGTGTTTTTTTTATACCCTGGGTACCCCTGGAACTATAGCAGGGTGACTGTTACCCCAATGTTTCTATATATATCTGTAACCTTGTTATGAGCTAAGGGGGCCCAGTCTGAAGGTCAGTTAGGGGGAGATTTGGGGTGAGTGTTTATTTGTGCCCTGGGTACCCCTGGAACTATAGCAGGGTGACTGTTACCCCAATGTTTCTATATATCTGTAACCTTGTTATGAGTTAAGGGGGCCCAGTCTGAAGGTCAGTTAGGGGGAGATTTGGGGTGAGTGCTTATTTGTACCCTGGGTACCCCTGGAACTATAGCAGGGTGACACCCCAATGTTTCTATATATCTGTAACCTTATGAGCTAAGGGGGCCCAGTCTGAAGGTCAGTTAGGGGGAGATTTGGGGTGAGTGCTTATTTGTACCCTGGGTACCCCTGGAACTATAGCAGGGTGACACCCCAATGTTTCTATATATCTGTAACCTTGTTATGAGCTAAGGGGGCCCAGTCTGAAGGTCAGTTAGGGGGAGATTTGGGGTGAGTGCTTATTTGTACCCTGGGTACCCCTGGAACTATAGCAGGGTGACACCCCAATGTTTCTATATATATGTAACCTTGTTATGAGCTAAGGGGGCCCAGTCTGAAGGCCAGTTAGGGGGAGATTTGGGGTGAGTGCTTATTTGTACCCTGGGTACCCCTGGAACTATAGCAGGGTGACACCCCAATGTTTCTATATATCTGTAACCTTGTTATGAGCTAAGGGGGCCCAGTCTGAAGGCCAGTTAGGGGGAGATTTGGGGTGAGTGCTTATTTGTACCCTGGGTACCCCTGGAACTATAGCAGGATGACACCCCAATGTTTCTATATATATGTGTAATATGATCGGAAGAACTTACATTCTTACAAGTGGGAGAGGAGGGAGACATATGATGGATGTTGCCGTAATATATATATATGTTCTAATGAATACTTTGCCACCCCAGACCCTTTTAAGGTTGTTAGGGGACTCAGCCTCGTTATGTTTGATTTCTAATGTATATTTATGCCCTTAAAATGTAATAAAACATGTTGACAGATGTATAGTAACGTGATTGTGCACACAATAGTATAATGCAGGGGCTACGTGCTCCACACACCAGTAATGTACTCGCTGTCCTTACGTGACCCCTCTATGTGCCAGACACAGGCTATACGATACTTCCATATTTCCTAACTCACCAACTGCCTGCCAGAACATTCTCCCTAACAATGTCTTACCTGTGCATCAGGTCCCTATGTCATTATCTTATCAGCCAGCAGGTTATATCATTATTATCGCCACCTTTTTGAGCATAAATATCTCTATTTTCATCTAATTCTGCCAGAAAATCTATGAAGCAAGCTTTACAATACCATCTTGCCCTCCCACGCCACTTTACACATTACAGCTGAGAGCAGAACAGGAGATTGAGACTACAGGCACTTCCTGGTGAGTGCTGATTGGAGAAGGAGCTTTGTGTCCCCTCCCACAGCTAAATGTGACAATGCCAGACAAGGTATCCAGTATAGCAGGACATCAGCTGCTCTCAGACATGATATATTGCTCTGCTATTAGTGAAAGTGCGTGTGAATCACATCCAGTTGGGGGTCTCTTTAGCCAATTGGTTGTAGGAAAAGGTCTTTAATTTCAAGGGATCAGCTGGCAACATGAATGTAATGAAATTATTAACCTTAAAGGGACATAATAAATACATTTTTATAAAATGCCTTTTTCTTCCTGGTCCATACATACCGGGCAAGGATTTTATCATTTCTCCTCATATTCAGTCCACTGGGGGGCCCTGTTGCATTTTATCGTGTGGGCATCTGAGCAACCCAGTGCTCCTATTCCATACCTCCCAACTGTCCCGTTTTTCGTGGGACATTACCGATTTTGACATCTCAGCCCACAGTCCCGGGTTTGTTACTGAATTGTCCCCACTTTCTCTTTGATCTCCTGCACTGAAAAAAATGACAACGTTTCTAACTTAATTGGCTTTTGGCAGAGAGCCCAGAATAGATACTTTTGTAACAATTTAAGATAAGCAGGTCTCTTGGTAGAACTTAGACTCACGGCTTAAAGGGCAATTCACCCTTCATTAGCAAAACTGTAATACATAAAAAACACAGAAATGTGTTCAAACTTTCCAAATTTTGTAAAATGGACACGGTAATTAGGGGGTGTGGGCAAAAAAAGGACGTGGTCAAAAATCGTTTCGTCCCTCTTTCTATTTCCAAAATGTTGGGAGGTACGCTATTCGTATGAACCAGCCTAAATGCTCAGACAGGTAACTGTGCCAGTCAGGGATGGGCGAATTTGACCCGTTTCATTTCGCCAAAAAATTTGCCGCCTGCGAAATGTCGCAGACGCCCATTAAAGTCTATGGGCGTCAAAAAAAATGTGTCGCGCGGCGAAATTATTTTGTCGCGCGTCTTTTTTTTGACGCACGTCTGCATACAAGTCTATGGGCGTAATTTTTTCGGCGAAACGAGGCGAAAAAATTTGCCCATCCCTAGTGCCAGTGTATTTTAGTGACTATTTCAGAGCGGTCAACTGCCCGATAACACTGATCTAAAATTGAGCAAATAAGGGAAAGATTTTCTCATTTTATTATTATTAACATGTATTTTTAGAGCGCCAATGTAAATGTTTCAGCGGAGACCACAGCCTTTGTCAAAGTGTAATGTCAAGTAAAAAACACCATTTTAAATACAGATTGTGGCGGGAACCCGATGCCACACATTGTGCTACAAACAAAACGTTCCCTCTACCGATAGACAATGTGCACGTATACTATATAGACCGCAGTCCCAGTGAGCTCGTATTGGTTGGTAAAGCTTAAAGGAACAGTAACACCAAAAAATGTAAGCTTGTTAAAGTAATGAAAATATAATGTGCTGTTGCCCTGCACTGGTAAAACTGATGTGTTTGCTTCAGAAACACTACTATAGTATAGTGCATATAAACAAGCTGCTGGGGAGCAATGGCGGCAATTGAAAAACGGCTATATGGCACAGGCTAACTAATGGATAACAGATAACAGACAGACAGAGCTTATTTGTATCTGCTGTGTAACCTGAACCTTTTCTCATTTGAATGGCTGCCCCCATTGCTACACAGCAGCTTATTTATATAAACAATAGTAGTGTTTCTGAAGCAAACACATCAGTTTTACCAGTGCAGGGCAACACTGCATTATATTTTCATTACTTTAAAACACTTTTATTTTTTGACGTTACTGTTGCTTTAAGTTAAGGGACTGCGGTCTCTCTATGACAGTAAGCAGCTGGACCCTCAATCTATTTATGTGTGAAATCCCCTGTGTTTCTTAAATGTATTATTGTTCTTTTTCCTGTCTATTTTACAAAAATGAATGCCGATAGCTTGAATATTATACAACATGTACATTGAACTTTGTTCATTTTTATTTGAATGTCTTGTATATAGTATACGTGTAGAGGGAACATTTTGTTTGTAGCAATTCTAAAGGTTTACACCTGTATATATCCAATTTCTGCCAATATATTGCACATTTTAATGTTTACATACTGTATTTATTGTGTATTTTATTTTTTTTAAGTGCCTTTTTGTGATATGTTCCTGCTGGAGCCACTTCGTCTCGTCTCACTGTGTATTCGCATACTGCTGAGATGACAATAAAATTTACTTTGACTTTTGACTTCACCGATAATACGTCACTCCTTATGATGTGTGGCGTCGAGTTCCCGCCACCATCTGTATTTAAAATGGTCTTCTTTACTTGACATTACACTTTGACAAAGGGTGTGGTGTCAGCCGAAACGTTAGCCACGCCCTCTGTAGCGCTCACAATAAATTTACTTTACTTTACCCGAAGACTTGTGTGAGTGCTTTCTCACCATTAGCTTCTTCTACATCTACATGCTTTATATATATATATATAGTCAACTACAAGAGTCCTCTGCACTCAACCCATTATCAATATATTTAAGACAGAGACATTTTGTGCTACTGCTACTGAAAAATGCCTTACCCTTTAAACAACACAGGGATTGTTTGTCCATATATTGCAATATATTTAAGCTGAACAACTACGTCAAAGTCATCCCATATCTGGCCAGTCCTACGCTCAATTTTATCTGAAATTTGCACACGCTCAAATCGTTGAAAGGGGGAGCAATGCGCAGTTAAGGGGGGGCTTTTTTGGTACAGGGGGTTTAGTTGTCCTTTAAGTTAACATTTTCAATTGATTTTTTTTTATTTCTTATATATTTTTTTAATTATTCCTCGTTTTCTTCTGACTCTTTCCAGCTTCCAAAACAACGGCTCTGTGAGGCTACACTGCTTTTTATAACTTCTCTTTCTATTCAGCCCCTCTCCCATTCATATTCCAGTCTCTAACATCTAACCCACTGGGGCTCATTTATCAACACCGGGCAAATTTGCCCACGGGCAGTTGCCTATAGCAACCAATCCTTGATTAGATTTTTGAAACCAGCTGCAAGTAGAACAATAAATGCAGCAATCCGATTGGTTGCCATGGGTTACTGCCCATGGGCAAATTTGCCCAGTGTTAATAAATGACCCCCCGAGTGGTTGTCAGGGTACTTTGGACCCTAGCAACAGATACTTGCTGAAATTCCTGGAGGTCTTCTGGGCAAAAAGCAAAAGTTTTAAAAAAAAAACAAAAAAAAAAAACAGCAAACAAATAGTGAAGAACAACTGCAAAGAAAGAATCCCTTTAATAAAGTAAGGAAAAGGGTTAAAAACAGAGCAATTCCAGACTAACCCTTCACATTCCAGGGTGCTGTGTGTGTATCCCAGAGGGACTAAAAACAAAGCTTTGCAGTGACATTGCTAATGATTCCGCTGCCGCTCACACTCAATGTTTTATAAACTGGCTCTGCACTGTTTACAATCTCCTGGCTTGGAAGGCAGTGCAGGTACATTCCGGAAGTGATGCTTCAACCCAGCCAGGTGAAACCCGGAACCGCTCAATGTTTTGCCCAGGTAACTCCGGAAGTGATGCAAAGGCTTCGCTGGGTGTGTTCCCGGATGCGTCTCAGGTGTGCGGCAGCGGGTCACATGACCGAAAGTGAGGGCGGGGCCAGTACGTTCCGGACAGGTGAGTGGCAGGCTTATCGTTACAGAGCGGCAGGTTTTTATATCCCCCATTTATTGGCGCAGTGGGGGGCTGGTATGTGAGTGTGAAATTCTCTTCTCTTCATTGGCATATTTTCAGTCAGACATGCGCAGATCCACCAGCCTGTGCCCCTACATTTACCTGTACAGACAGGAAGGAACTCAAGATACTGTTATATTTTATGTGTTATATATTATGTGTTATATTTTATGTGTTATATATTATATATACTGATATAGAGTTGTAAAAGCATGCACTTGGGTGTAATTGTATTTTATATGTTGTCTAGGGTCTATAGGGTGTCCCACAACAAGGCTGAGTTATACAGGGAACTCTGAGTATCACTCATGTATTATAAGGGATAATGTACCCCCTACTGTAAATGATAAGGATATTAGAAGTCACTGAGGGGTTCTGTGACCATATAAAGGCACAAGGCTGCAGGCTGAGTTATACAGGGAACTCTGAGTATCACTCATGTATTATAAGGGATAATGTACCCCCTACTGTAAATGATAAGGATATTAGAAGTCACTGAGGGGTTGTTCTGTGACCATATAAAGGCACAAGGCTGCAGGCTGAGTTAAGTTGGCCATACACGGATAGATCCGCTCGTTTGGCGATGTCGCCAAACGAGCGGATCTCCCTCCGATATGCCCACCTTCAAGGTGGGCAATATCGGGCAGATCTGATCGTGGGCCCTAGGGCCCAACGATCGGATCCTAGCTCTCACAAACGGGCGGTCGGATCGCGGGACCGCATCAACGAACAGATGCGGACGGGATTTTTAACCCCATCCGAGTCGGCCAGATCTCGATCGGGGAAGCCCGTCGGGGGCCCCCATACACGGGCCAATAAGCTGCCGACACGGTCTGTCGGCAGCTTTTATCGGCCCGTGTATGGCCGATATTATACAGGGAACTCTGAGTATCACTCATGTATTATAAGGGATAATGTACCCCCTACTGTAAATGATAAGGATATTAGAAGTCACTGAGGGGTTGTTCTGTGACCATATAAAGGCACAAGGCTGCAGACTGAGTTATACAGGGAACTCTGAGTATCACTCATGTATTATAAGGGATAATGTACCCCCTACTGTAAATGATAAGGATATTAGAAGTCACTGAGGGGTTGTTCTGTGACCATATAAAGGCACAAGGCTGCAGGCTGAGTTATACAGGGAACTCTGAGTATCACTCATGTATTATAAGGGATAATGTACCCCCTACTGTAAACGATAAGGATATTAGAAGTCACTGAGGGGTTGTTCTGTGACCATATAAAGGCACAAGGCTGCAGACTGAGTTATACAGGGAACTCTGAGTATCACTCATGTATTATAAGGGATAATGTACCCCCTACTGTAAATGATAAGGATATTAGAAGTCACTGAGGGGTTGTTCTGTGACCATATAAAGGCACAAGGCTGCAGGCTGAGTTATACAGGGAACTCTGAGTATCACTCATGTATTATAAGGGATAATGTACCCCCTACTGTAAAAGAGAAGGGTACTATATATATATATATATATATATATATATATATATATATATATATATATATATATATATATATATATATATATATATATATATGATAGCATCACTTTGGCATCTGAAAGGAAAGCTGCTGGTTATACAGTAGCTGCAAGACCCCAGGCTGTATATGTTTGGGGTTTGTTTGCTCATTTTTCAACCTCTGTGTATTGATATAGTCATGATGTAAAAGTGACTTGGCTGCTGTTAATCTTTCCCCAGCATCGCTCATTTATTGATTAAGGATAATGATTCTTTGTAAATATGTCTGTACTGTATATCTAGGCCAGTGACCCCCAACCAGTAGCTTGTGAGCAACATGTTACTCACCGACCCCTTGGATGTTGCTCCCAGTGGCCTCAAAGCAGGAGCTTATATTAGTATCCGAGGCTTGGAGGCAAGTTTTGGTTTCATAAATATCATGTGTACTGCCACACAGAGCCTCCTGTCATTATATTATTTATATGCCTGTATATGAAGCAATCATTATCACTTTATTCAAAAGCCAGTATGAAGTCATATAAAGATTAGCCATAACTGTGTATTTATAATTCTCATATTTTGCGTCCTTTTTCATTTCCTGCACAGGCAGAGCTCTGCGTCCCTACCCTGTTACTGTCGACATGCTCGATTATCTACTAACCATGGACGAGTACAAATTTCTTCTGATGTTTATTGCCGTGTCTAACCTGTCATTAGTGAAAGGTAAGTGTCAAAAACACAGGCCTGAATGTATTCTGGAATCATTAACCCTTTATTTCTGCAACAGGGAGCCTCTTATTATCTCTGCAATGTGCCAAGCCACTCAAGCGATGGACGGCATTGATTTGTATACTCACACTCACCATGACATCAGAGAAGAGTCAGGGGCTGGTACAGGCATGGGATCAGTTATCCAGAAAGCTCCAAATTACGGACAGGCCATCTCCCATAGACTCCATTTTATCCAAATAATCCAAATCTTTAAAAATGATTATTTTTTTCTCTTTAATAATAAAACAGCAGCTTGTACTTGATCCCAACTAAAATATAATTAATCCTTATTGGAGGCAAAACCAGCCTATTGGGTTTATTTCATGTTTACATGATTTTTTAGTAGACTTAAGGTATGAAGATCCAAATTATGGATTAATCCATATCCAGAAAGCGTTATAGAAATGAAAAGAAGTAAAACCCCTCTCTATTCAATTGACCACCAATTAAAGAAAATTCAAGTATTAGTGCAGCAGTGTCAGAGTTTATTAACAGTTTCGTTAAAGGTTATTAACCCAGTGTTGATTCAATTATTGGGCAGCCATTGCTGGGTTACCCAATAAAGTGCTATGTGCTAGGTGCTAATAATTCATCAGCAATTAAAAATCATGTAACAGGATTAATTAATATTGTGCTATAAAGTGCTCCTGTTACATGATTTTTAATCACTGCACTAATACTTGAATTTTCTTTAATTGGTGGTCAATTGAATAGAGAGGGGTTTTACTTCTTTTCATTTCTATAACACATTATTTTGGTAATCACACCTCTTTCGTTCGAAAAACGTATTGCTTTTTTAGGAAGGTACACTGAACAATTCTTTCTTTATCCATATCCAGAAAGCCCCAGGTCCCGATTTTTTTGGATAACAGCTCCCATACCTGTAAATAAATCAAAGTGTTGGCTGTGGCTTAGGGTCTGGTGCAGGTCGATTTTTATCATCACTATTATACAGGAATATGCAGTAATACAGACGATTGGTCCTTCAGCAGTAACCCATAGCAACCAGGCATTTAAAGAGGCCAATACCAATCAGTGGTGATTGTTACCGTGCAGGGCCCGGCCCATAAGCCTCAAGTCTTGGGCTTTACCCTCTAGGTCCAGTCTTAAAGGCATATTGTGTAAAAAATAACAATGTACCAGTGCATTATACTCATTTAGATATAGAAGAATTCTGCTTTTTGCTTAAAAATGTTGTATTTTAGGCTGATTTATTGAATATTTCTGCAAAAACCCTAATAATCCCTCCCTTCTCTTCCACTTCCTGCTCCCTGAATTCCCAGGCTGTGCAGGGGAGCCGGCGGCTCTCAGCTCACTGCACTGTAGCACAGGAACCAATCAGCAGCTAGCGGGACCTGATAGGGAACTGAAGCCTGTCTGTGCTTGTGTGACTGCAGGGCTGTGATTGGCTGTCCCCCTCCTACTGTGCTTCTGGCAGGGACCGTTAGGAAACGCCCACCCCTCATTTGAAACACAGACAGGGACCAGAGAACATCTATAGGGAGCTCCAATAAAGGGGCTATTTTTAAAGGAAAAAGGTTTTTTTCATTTATCCTATATGTCTCCTTTAAGGTGGCCATTGACGTTACAATTACGATCTTTCCAGGAAAAAGATGTTTCCAAGAAAGATTGTTGGTTGAAATACACACGTGTAGATACGATTCAGCACTAACAATGGCCGATGTTCAGGCACCCAATCAAAATTTTTCACCTGGGCCAATCAATGAGCCGACCGATATCCAAGTCTTCTACCGGCTCGTCTCCCGACCATACGCGCACCTAATATCATACGAATTTTTTTTTTTTTTGTACGATATTATCGGTTCATCTATGTCATTAGTCTCGGTATGAGTTGCCACGGGTGGAAGGGACATACTCTCCTAACTCCTTTACCAGTTTTGACTGAAAATGTAATCTGCTGATGCAACTTCTCATTCCATGGATGGTACATCAAACCTGACCCCTTACCCCCCCCCCCCCACACTCTATATGCCCTGATAATGGCGTCCTTGAAGCAATAGATTTATTAGCAGTCACCTCCTGCAGCTATTCATGCTCTTACTTGTGCCTGTTGCTTTGTTCAGAGCTTGGGAGAAAGAAAATGATTAACCTGGGCAAGTAATATGATAACAGTTGCAAAGTTTGCTTTAGGTTTACTTCACAAACCAGCAGATGCTACCCATTGAGCCCATGTTTAAAGGGGAAGTAAACTCAAAAATAACCTTTGCATAATGGAATTCTAAGCACCGTCGCAGGATACATCCATTGCATATTATCGCTTTTTATAAAGTTACTATTTATAAATATAATTATGCTTGAAAGGAGTATTTGTTAGGGCCAATAACAAATTGGTCATTTTCTCCCATTGCATATTTATACCAGTGGCGAAAAGCTGATCCTTCTGCATCTCCTACTTTAATTATTAGTGAGCACACAGAGCTGATATTGGCATGAAAATGCTAAATTGTGCATTTTGTGGTGATATCTGCTAACAGGCCGATCCATGTTGGAGGTGCAGAGGCAGCTGATTGGGTTTTCTCCGATGGTGTAAGAAAGGAGTGAGAACTAGAAGAGCAGGAACTATAAACATACAGATACTACTTTCCAAGTAATTAGATGTAATTGGGACTAGCACAATATACTTCCTGTTGAGCTGGTGAATTAAAACAATGATCCTCGCAGTATAAGTCATGAAAAGATTATGGGCCCGCCTATATACAGGTATGGGACCTTTTATCCAGAATGCTCAGGTCCGGGGGTTTTCTGGATAACAGATCTTTCTGTAATTTGGATCTTCATACCTTAAGTCTCCTAGAAAATCATGTAAATATTAAATAAACCCAAAAGGTTGGTTTTGCTTCCAATAAGGATTAATCATATCTTAGTTGGGATCAAGTACAAGCTACTGTTTTATTATTACGCAGAAAAATTTGGATTATTTGGATAAAATGGAGTCTATGGGAGACAGCCTTTCCATAATTCGGAGCTTTATGGATAACGGGTTTCCGGATAAAGTATCCTATACATGTATATATACTTTGCTCCCCTATCACCAAAACTCGAGGAACATTGACATGTTTTCCATAATTTACCGGGTCCAATATACTCCTGTTCTGCCTTTTGGCCACTGGCTCCGTTGTCCCTATTTTGTGCCACGTTTTTTTCTTTGCGGAGACAGGTCATCACTCAAGGCACTTTCTGATTACTCATTTTTTCCTATTCAACGCTTTGGAAAATATTCAGTTTACATTAGCTCAGTAAGTTAGGGAAATGACACACGGGCGAGGAGCTGTGCTTAAACACACTCTCTTACGATTGGCTCTAGAAAAGGACAGTGCCCCCCTGGACTTTGGGGGGGCACTGGGCATAGAAGCAAATGTATGTAATTCAGTGATCCAAACTGTAGCCCGGCCCCACCAACCAACTGATATAATGGCAAGTGACAGTTTATATAAAGAAGCTGCTGTGTAGCCATGGGGGCAGCCATTCAAGCACAGGATACACAGTAGATAACAGATAAGTACTACTATAGTTTATACAAACAAGCTGCTGTGTAGCCATGGGGGCAGCCATTCAAGCACAGGATACACAGTAGATAACAGATAAGTACTACTATAGTTTATATAAACAAGCTGCTGTGTAGCCATGGGGGCAGCCATTCAAGCACAGGATACACAGTAGATAACAGATAAGTACTACTATAGTTTATACAAACAAGCTGCTGTGTAGCCATGGGGGCAGCCATTCAAGCACAGGATACACAGTAGATAACAGATAAGTACTACTATAGTTTATATAAACAAGCTGCTGTGTAGCCATGGGGCAGCCATTGAAGCACAGGATACACAGTAGATAACAGATAAGTACTACTATAGTTTATATAAACAAGCTGCTGTGTAGCCATGGGGGCAGCCATTCAAGCACAGGATACACAGTAGATAACAGATAAGTACTACTATAGTTTATATAAACAAGCTGCTGTGTAGCCATGGGGCAGCCATTGAAGCACAGGATACACAGTAGATAACAGATAAGTACTACTATAGTTTATATAAAGAAGCTGCTGTGTAGCCATGGGGGCAGCCATTCAAGCACAGGATACACAGTAGATAAAAAATAAATACTACTATAGTTTATATAAACAAGCTGCTGAAGCAAACGCACCAGTGTAAAGCAGCACTGCGTTATATTTTAATTACTTTAAGCCACTTTCATTTATTGTTACTGTTCCTTTAACAAAGGACCAGACTAAGAATGATTATTTTTTAATCAGCCCAAACTGTGCCTCCCAAAACTCAGTTTCCAGAGTTTAAGGGGGATCCCCACAATGTACACTAGATATACAGGATAACAGACGCAATGCTGATTAATTCATCAATTCCCCCGCTGTACAGTTCTCCCGCTGTACAGTTCCCCCGCTGTAAAGTTCCTCTGCACATGGATAGTTCTAGCCTAATTATCAGACCCAATAAATCGGGAGGGAAGGGACAAATGAGGAGAAAACCAAGGGCAGGAGATTGGAGGACACAACCTTGCTATTGTACACATAATAAAGGAGCCTTTCAAATATAACTACATTGTATCAAAGGACTGATCCAATCTAAGATGTTATCCTGTGTTTGACATTGCAGCGCTGGCCAGAAATGGAGGTTCTGTATTAAAGGGACGGTGCACCAAAACTTTTAGTATGTTATAGATGGCCATTTCTGATGCTGGTGCTTTTGATTACTCGTCTAACCTGGCCAGGGGCAGGTTAGGGTCTGGTGCAGGCCAAGGATTTCTTGACCTGCACATTTCTAGTTCTCTCCTATTCATATTCCTGTCTCTTATTCAAATCAGTGCATGGTTGCCATGGTAATTTGTTCCCTAGTAACCAGATTGCTGAAATTGCAAACCGGAGAGCTGATTAATGAAAAGCTAAATAACTCAGAAACCATAAAAAACTAAAACCAATTGCAAATTGTTTCAGAATATCCTTCTCTACCTCAAATTTATCATGCGGGCTCTTTGGGGCAAAAACTCAAATTTTTAGTGGACAAAAAGCCCTCCATTTCTTCAAGATTTATTATACCCTGATGCTGCAAAAATCCATAATCCGAAAATCTGCCATCTCAAACCTGTCGAGGAACTGCATAAAGTAATAGGAGAGGCACCTATCTCAATTTGTAGTTTTTGTGGTCTGCGCTGGGTTAAGACCGAAAATCCAACTTTTTTGGACAAAACTCGAAAAAAATTGAGCGATTCAGGAAAACAGCCAGGAAGCGATTTCGGAAAACGAAGCGCTCCGAGTGCCATCCCGCCGGCGATTTTGATTCTAGAGGGCGACTTCGGAAAACGAAGCTCTCTTGAGTGCCATCCCGCCAGCAATTTAGATTCTAGAGGGCGACTTCGGAATACGAAGCGCTCCGAGTGCTATCCCGCCGGCGATTTTGATTCTAGAGGGCGACTTCGGAAAACGAAGCGCTCCGAGTGCCATCCCGCCGGCGATTTTGATTCTAGAGGGCGCCTTCGGAAAACGAAGCGCTCCGAGTGCCATCCCGCCAGCAATTTAGATTCTAGAGGGTGACTTCGGAATACGAAGCGCTCCGAGTGCTATCCCGCCGGCGATTTTGATGCTAGAGGGCGACTTCGGAAAACAAAGCTCTCTTGAGTGCCATCCCACCGGCGATTTTGATTCTAGAGGGCGACTTCGGAAAACGAAGCGCTCCGAGTGCCATCCCGCCAGCAATTTAGATTCTAGAGGGTGACTTCGGAATACGAAGCACTCCGAGTGCTATCCCGCCGGCGATTTTGATTCTAGAGGGCGACTTTGGAAAACTAAGCTCTCTTGAGTGCCATCCCGCCCGCGATTTTGATTCTAGAGGGCGACTTCGGAAAACGAAGCGCTCCGAGTGCCATCCCGCCGGCGATTTTGATTCTAGAGGGCGACTTTGGAATACGAAGCGCTCCGAGTGCCATCCCGCCGGCAATTTTGATTCTAGCGGGCGACTTCGGAAAATGGAGCGATCCGAGTGCCATCTCGTAGGCGAATTACATTCTAGCCGGCGGGAAGGCTTTTCAGGGAGATTAGTCACCTGAAGAAGAGTTGATTCATGGCCGGGCGACTAAATCTCCCCGAATCTTCGCGTGTGTCTCTGCCCTAAGGAGCGCTCCCGGGAATGAATTAAGGACAGTGTTATATAAGGCAGTTCTAGCCGGTTGGACAATGTGACTCATATTGTAATAGAATCTACACAAGCTCCATAGCTAGGGGAGAGGGGGATGTACAACTGCACGTCCCTGCAGCTGCTTTGTTTCTGTGCAACTACACAGTACATTTCACTGCAGAGGATTTCTCAGCAGCAGAAGCACTTGCAGCACATGGGGGTCTCGTATCATTGTTATGCCACTTTCACTAGTGCTTGTGACACGCACATTGGCCACCATTAGCCTCCTTGTTCATTGTTCCATGGGCTGCTGCTGCCATTTCAGGTTGGCAGTTTGTGTTGTATTTCAGCTGAAGGTGCGCACACCCTGGCTGTCCTGGGGCAAGTGGCAGTTGCCAGAGCTGAAAGAACAATAGGGAAGTAACTGTCAGGCAAATGCAAATCTACAGCTTCTGGTTTTTTTTTATGAAGGGGGGGGGGGGGAGATTGTAACTTGTCCAGATCTGCATAGGAATCTGCCTTGTTACATTAAAACTTTCCTCTCCGGATGAGTTAAACACAAGAGGAGTGGTTTACAGGGGAATACCTGTGCACAATTGCCTCATTTATACAAGTTATGAGCAAACAGATGGCTCGTGACTGCTAATGTTTTTCCTTAAATAAAATAATAATGTGGCTCATTCCTGGTCACAGCCCCAGTCATCTAGTAGCAAACCTCCTGCTTGGGGTTTATAACACAACAGGGAAGCTATGGGAAGAGATCGGGAAGGCTGTGGACAGTCGGGTATACCTGAAACACTTCTATTTTTCAACGTTTCTACCTTTAAATTAACTGTTAGTATGATGTAGTAGAGAGTGATATTCTGAGACAATTTGCAATTGGTTTTCATTTTTTATTATTTTTGACTTATTTTGCTTTTTTTTTTTTTTTTAATCTTTTATTCTCATGAAAGAAGCAAATTGCTTTTAAAGGAATAGGTGGAAGCCGGAGATGTCCCAGCCGCTTGGGCATTATACAATATTCATATTGACCTCTTATCCCGGTGAACCAGAATAAAATACAAGTTTTGGCCAAATCCAATGACCTTTCACACAATTTTAAAGGAAAAAGAGACAGGAGAGGAAAGCAGATATAGAAAGAGGAAAAAAAGGCGGGAAAAACTATTACATAAACTATAAAACTATAGCAGTAAGGGGCCGATTCATGAAGCTCGAGTGAAGGGTTTGAATTAAAAAAACTTCGAATTTCGAAGTTTTTTTGGGCTACTTCGACCATCGAATGGGCTACTTCGACCTTCGACTACGAATATCGAACGATTCGAACTAAAAATCGTTCGACTATTCGACCATTCGATAGTCGAAGTACTGTCTCTTTAAGAAAAACTTCGACCCCCTACTTCGGCAGATAAAAGCTACCGAAGTCAATGTTAGCCTATGGGGAAGGTCCCCATAGGCTTGCCTGGGATTTTTTGATCGAAGGATATTCCTTCGATCGTTGGATTAAAATCCTTCGAATCGTTCGATTCGAAGGATTTAATCGTTCGATCGAATGAAAAATCCTTCGATCGATCGATCGCAGGATTTGCGCTAAATCGTTCGACTTTGATATTCGAAGTCGAACGATTTTAGTTCCTAGTCGAATATCGAGGGTTAATTAACCCTCGATATTCGACCCATAGTGAATCGGCCCCTAAGTGTCAGTGGGGATGTCAACAAATCTCACATCGCTAGCTATGGGGTTAGTTTCATGGCAGAGACTAGGCTACAATCTTTATCCTCCAAATAAGAAAGTCATTAGGGTTGCAAAAGTAATGGTGGCCATAGACACAGAGATCCGCTCGTTTGGCAACATCGCCAAACGAGCGGATCTTTCCCCGATATGCTATTAACGAGCATGGCTATATCGGGGGGAATCTGATTGTTGGGCCGTATGGTTGAACGATCCGATTACAATGTGCCGTGTGCTCCGGCGGGATCGGTCGGGTCAAATTCAAACCTGACGGATCAACCAAACGACCGATCTCCGCCGGACGAAAGATGTCGGCACATGCCACACACGATCCAAAAATCGGACGAATCCTCGATTCATACAATAGGATCTGTGTGTCTATGGCCAGCTTTAGGCATTTTGTATGCTACTGTAGGCCATCCAAGAATTCCAAATTTTATTAAATGGCTTTTGTTTTCCCATGCGGCAGCTGGTGAGTTTTTCTAACTGTATCCAGTTTACTTTTCACTAATTGTGTGTCCAGGGTTGGCGTTTTCCACGCCTTCGCGATCACTTGTTTCGTAGCTGACAAAATGTGCATGATCAGTGTCCCTATGTATTTATTTCCACCAGTCGTGCGTTTATTAAGTAATGCCGCTGCCGGGTTTTTCTTCAGCGAGAGGCCTGTGACATTAGTGATCAGGGTATAAACCCGTATCCAAAATCTGACCGTTTTTGGGCATTCCCACCAGATATGTAGAAAGAGCCAGTTTGCCCACAGTTCCAGAAGCAGCAATAAGGATGAAGGTACCACTTTGCTAGGGAGGCAGGGACCAGATACCATTGATGTAGCACCTTCTGCAAGCTTTCCTGTATAGATATATTTATCAAGCAGTAGATAGAATTTTGAATTATGTCCCTCCATGTGTCATTATCATAGCAAACACGCAAGTCCCTTTCCCATTTTTGAACAAAATGCAATTCCTTTATGTCCTTCTCTTGACTTATTTAGCTTTGTTTTCAGCAGCTCTCCAGTTTGCACTTTCAGCAATTTGGTTGCTAGGATCCAAGTTCCCCTAGCAACCATGAATTGATTTGAATAAGAGACTGGAATATGAATAGGAGAGGCCTGATTACAAGGATCAGTAATAAAAAGTACCAATAACATTACATTTGTAGCCTTACAGAGCATTTGTTTTTTAGACGGGGTCAGTGACGCCCATTTCAAAGCTGCAAAGAGTCCGAACAAAAAGGCAAATAACTATAAAACGATAAAAAAATAAGTAGTGAAAACCAATTGAAAAGTTGCTTGGAATTGGCTGTTCATAATAAGTTACCCTAAAGGTGAACCACCCCTTTAAAGAGGTTGTTTTAAATGAACTGTTAGTATGATACAGAGAGGGATATTCTGATACAATTGGCAATTGGTTTTATTTTTTTTTATTATTTGTGGTTTTTGAGTTATTTAGCTTTTTATTCAGCAGCTCTGCAGTTTGCAATTTTGACAGTCTGGTTACTAGTGTCCTAATTCCCCTAGCAACCATGTATTGATTTGAATAAGAGACTGGAACAGTGTCGGACTGGCCCGGCGGGATACCGGGAAAAAACCCGGTGGGCCCCGACCCCTAATGGGCCCCCGTCGGGCCAGTCCCCCGTCCCGATCATATTTCAAAGAAAAAAAGGTTTTTCGATGTGCCGCGCAGCGCCATTTGCGCATGCGCGCGGCACCTTTCAGTGAGAAGCGGCGCCTACACGCAGGCGCGCCGAGCAGCGCCTTCACGCAAGCGTGTTCAGTGCATCACAGTAGGGAGGCAGGGGGGTCGAGGGGGCCCTGGACTTTAGTCCCGGTGGGCCCCGGGCCCCCCAGTCCGACCCGGGACTGGAATATGAATAGGAGAGGCCTGAGTAGAAAAATGAGGAATAAAAAGTAAAGATAACAATAAATGTGTAGCTTTATAAAGCATTTGTTTTTTTTTAGATGGGGTCAGTGACCCCTATTTGAAAGCTGGAAAGAGTTTAACTATATTGTAAAACAAATAGATGAGGTTATTGTGTGCAGAGGACCTTATCTGTTGATTTATATGTATCTATTGTGGAATAGGAATGTAATCTATACGGCCTGTATAAATAGCATCGTATAGTGTTATAGTTCAATTAACTTTTAATTCTACTTTGCCTATTCCTGTTTGTGACTGTCTGTGTTCTCTCCATAGCTCAGAATGTCACCACTCCAGCCCCAGACAGGCTCTCGGTGAGTGTCTCCATGTTACCTCTCATGTACCTCTTGTTTCTCTCATGGTACTTAAAGGGGTTGTTCACCTTTAAATTAACTGTTAGTATGATGTAGAGAGGGATATCCTGAGACAATTTGCAATTGGTTTTCATTTTTCATTATTTGTGTTTTTTGATTTATTTAGCTTTTTATTCAGCAGCTCTCCAGTTTGCAATTTCAGCCATCTGGTTGCTAGGGTCCAAATTCCCCTAGCGACCATGTATTGATTTAAATAAGAGACTGGAATATGAATAGGAGAGGCCTGAATAGAAAGAGGCGTAATAAAAAGTATCAATAACAATACATCTGTTGCCGTACAGAACATTTAATTTTAGATGGGGCCAGTGACCCCCGTTTGAAAGCTGGAAAGAGTCAGTAGAAGAAGGCAAATAATAAAAAAAAAAAAAAACGATACAAAAAAAATAATGAAGACCAATTGAAAGGTTGCTTATAATTTGCTATTCTATAACATTCTTAAGGTTAATCTAAAGGTTAAAGGGATGGTTCACCTTTAAGTTAACTTTTAGTATGTTATAGAATAGCTCATTCTAAGCAACTTTTCAATTGGTTTTCTTTTTTTATAATTATTTGTCTTCTTTTTCTGACTCTTTGCAGCTTTCAAATGAGGGTCACTGACCCCCATCTAAAAAAAAAACAAATTCTCTGCAAAGCTACAAATGTATTGCTACTTTTACTTCTATTCAGTCCTTCTCCCATTCATATTCCAGTCTCTTATTCAAATCACTGCATGGTTGCTAGGGGAATTTGCATGAGAGCAATCCAATGGCTGAAATTACAAACTGGAGAGCTGCTGAATAAAAAGCTAAATAGCTCAAAAACCACAAATAATAAAAAATGAAAACCAATTACAAATTGTCTCAGAATATCCCTCTCTACATCATACTAAAAGTTCATTTAAAGGTGAACAGCCCCTTTAACTCATAACAAATTTTAATTGTAAGTAGAGCTTCCCCTTTAATATTTCCATTAGTCATGCAGAAAGGTTAAATGAATAATGGGAGGGTAGAGGGAGCTATTATAGTATTATATCAGCCTTTAGTGTGTACCCTTTCATCTTACTTCCAGGAGTCGGCGCGACTAGCCGCCATCATTGTTCCCTGTGTAGTAGGCGGCATCATTCTCATCGGCATCGTTGCCTTCATTTTTATCAAAATAAGAGAGAGACGGCGGACGGAAGGAACCTACCGACCAAGCAGCGAGGAGCACAAGGAACCCCGCGTGGAGCCCAACATGGCTCTGAAACTGCCCCCCGAGGAGAGGTTGATATGATGAACTCCAGGTGGGATTCCATCCAGTTTATTGGTTCACAGCTGACGGGGGTCAAAACTGCGCCTTACACACCAAGCAAGGGTTTCATGTGACTCGCGAGGTCCCCAGACTGTAATCAGCTGCATTGTCTTCTCCTCCCACATGAGACCTGGGTTACAGGGGAAGGGTATATACAGGACACCCACCTATATGGCAGTTGCCTGCCCCACCACTAAATGCCTGTTTATATATAGTTTCAGTATTATCCAATTATGTAGCTTTTCCTTCCACTATTTTTGCCTTCCTTTGCCACTCTCGCGTATGGTACAGGGACCCGGAGCAGGCCTGGTGTGTATCACACGAACAGTATTGGAGGCCTATCGAGTGCAGGAAACCTAGAAACGCCACTATATTCCCGGACTGGGCTCGTGTTATCCAGTTGCTGGGCCGCCTGGTGATCACATAATGGCTCTGATTATGCATCGGAACTGTGAAGAACAATGAGCGTGCATAAATGTATTTATATATATTATCCAAAGAATTTACTCTCCAGAGGCACATGTCTGTCTGTCCATCCAGCTTTGCGGAGCTCTACAGAATCGGGACTTTTATTAAATATTCGCAAAACGTTTAATATATTTTATAGCCCTGGGGATGGCGGTAAACGGTGGATACATCTCAGCCTTATCATAGAGCTAGCTCATGGGTAGACAGTCCCGCTGCTAAATGCCACATGGGGTAACATAATAAAACTGACAGTTTGTTACAGGTTTAGTAACCCTTAGCAACCTATC